>CM062810.1:969623383-971115302 GCA_031772625.1 Pinus tabuliformis
TTCATCAAGACTCCTCTTCCCAAAAAAAATGCACAACACATTCTTAGTGCTCAACACACAATCCTTGTCTAGTGATAGTGCACCCTATGCCCATAAGCTCCATCTCATCTTCCCTAGCACACTGTTGATTCACAATCGGAAAGTTTGCATGAACATGATAGAATAAGAGATTTTTCATGTTGATGTTTGCTTGCCATGAATGATATTACTTGCAGGTGTTACTAGAACAACATGGCAAGGAGGCATGAGAACATATGTCAAAGGAATTAGTACAAAGAAGCATTCAAATTCAAGAGAACACATGATTGCGATAAGTGAAACACCATTAGATCTCAGTGATCAAAGTGATCTAGAAGGACTACATATGATCTCAAGACCCTTTGGAGGGAAAACGACAACAACAATGAGAAATCTGCATCAAGTATTGAAGACATAGGTGGCAACATTGTCATCTCTCAAGAAAGTCCATGTCACAAGTCACTATGGGTCCAAGTCATTATTTTTGTTGGCTTGTATTGTTGTCACCACATCACGATGTGGAAATAATGATGTAATTGTGTAATTATTATAAAAATAAATGTGTGGAAGTCAAAGAGTCGTGTACGGGCAAAAGAGCCACATGTAAAAGTCTAAAGGTCACATGTAGAAGTCCAAAAGACACAAAGAAGTCCAAAAGTCACGTTGAAGTTCAAAAAGTCATTTGGAAGCCCAAAGGCTATTTAGAAGCTGAAAAATCATATGGGAAGTTCAAGAGTCATGAGTATATGGATAATCATGTCTCTAGTTATAAAAGATGCCCCACTACTCAAAGAAGGGACTTTTCACCTTGGCTTCTCCCACAAGGCATTAGAGAGATAAAGGTAGTTCTTTTTGAGAGAAAGTGGTGGCTCTAATGCTCCACTATTTGGAGCAAGGGGTGTTCATTGTACTCATGTGTCTTGGAACTTTTTCTTAATACTTGAAGCCCATTGGGCCAACACATTTTCATGCATTGATCGTGGATGTTTTAAAAGATTCTTCGAATGTTTGTATTTTACGTTGGCATTCTTATGTACTGAAGAAATTGAACTATTTCAATGGATTTGGTGCTTATATTATTGAAAGTGAGTTGTGGTAGTTATAATTATCATTGCATTTATGTGAACTATTTCACTTGATCTCTAACGATTATCTCATGCGTATGTTCGTGTGCCTTCACTAGATCAATACTAATACTTGTCTCTTTCGTTGGATCATGTTTGTTCCTTTCAGTGAAAGAATGTTGATACATTCTACAATTGGACATTTCACAAGGCATACTTTCTTTCTCATTCAAAATTACATGTGCACTACTCTCTCATGCTAATTTCTTAAGCCAAGGAAAATCTTTAAGCAAATGGTGGGTGGGCCATATTCCAAATGGGACTCCTACACCAAACGATGTGAATTCTAATTGACACTTCATATCGGGGAGATCCCTTCTATATTGGGAGGATCCAACACTGTCAACATTCTGGTGCTAGAAGGAGGGCAACCACCTTTTTGTGGCTGAAAATTTACCTCACCCGAACAATGAAGCAAGGTAGTGTTGATTTGGGGTAGCATCAGATGTGCTCTAGACACGAAATTTGGTGGAGAGGTTGGGGCAAATGAGATCTCCAATACCTAGAAAGGATTTGGGCAAATTCTAAATAGTTCAGGAGATATTAAAATAATTAATATTTTTAATGGAGACCCTAAGTCTAAACTTAGGGAAAATAAAATATTAATGTGTATTAATATGAAACTGTGTTAGAATGGTCCAAAAGACATGGATCAAGCCAGATATAATCTTAGCCGTTGATTAGGGACTTAATCTCAGCTGTTGATTTGTCAACGAGGAAAGTATAAGAGGAGGCTTGAGGGTCACTTGGAGAACACACTGAGGGAGACCAATCAGTTCAATTTCTAGAGCGGGGTTTGCTGAGAAATTGAACTAGTGGTCTGGAGAGCAGTCAGGAGGCAGCAAGTACAAAACAAAGAGACGAGAGATCAACGTAGAGGCATAAGAGGTAGATGCAGAGCCAGAGGAAGCCACACAGAGGCAACATAGATTATGCAGAGCCAGAAGGGCATGTGTCATCCATGCAGAGGCTGTAGGAGTGACGCAGAAGGCTAGAGAGGCTGCGCAGAGCCTCAGTAGGCTGACGTAGAGGGTTTTAGGCTGGCGTAGAGGGTTTCAAGCTGATGCAGAGGGTTTCAGGCTGACACAGAGGTCATTAGGGCCTATGATGGGTTCACAAGAAGTGCTGGAAATTTGTCTATCTATGGGTAAGCCAGTTTGGCACACTGTTGTACTAGAAAATTGCTGAATAATAAAATCCTCCCTTGCTGCACTGGTTTTCCCACATTGGGTTTTTCCGTGGACATTAGTCCAAATAACCGTGTCAATGTGTGCATATGTTTGTTTCTGTATTACGGTGTGATATTTGCAAAAGTATTTATTTTAATGTTTGTTGAAGTAATTTCATGAATAACTTATGCTGAAATAAGTAGGAAAAGTAAATAAGTTGCTGCAGTGATAGAATTTTCACAGGTAGTAATGATCTGAGTTCAATTCTAACTTCCATTCTTGAGATTAGAGAATATTCTCATCTTGGTCTAGAACAAACTTTTGAAGTTACTTACAATCAATTCCAAACAATTTGGCTAGTTACTTGTCAATTTGCAAGAGCTCTTGGATTACTTTCTATTGCTCATAATCATCCTCACAATCCAAAAATGAACGAGACAACTCGTACTGATGTATTGTTTTCATTAGTGGAAGATTTGGTTATTGCCACCCTTGAACAGTTAGAAAAACATTCAGAACAAATAGTTCAACAAGGGAATACTCCATCTATTGGTGAAGGTCTATAAGGTGACGAGGGAGATTTTCAATTTTCTGGCGAAGAACAGTTGAGGTACAAAACAACCTGATTAAAATGAAGATTTGAATAGAGAAGGAGAATAATCTTTAGATTAAGAGAAGGAGGAGGAGGGAGGAGAACAAGATATGGATAATCAACACTTGGATTGGATGGCCCAAGGGCCACTTTCTCTTTTGGATAATCATCATCGCATGCCTAAACATCCGGAAAAGTTGTTATCAAAGTTCGGTCATGATAAGAAGACAAAAGATTAAGATCATATTGGGGACTTCTACATGCATTTATGAATGATTGAGGTACGATTTGATGACGTTTCTTGTAGACTTTTTTCATACACTTTAGAAGGTAGAGAATTAATATGGTATCACAACCTTCCACCCAATTCCATCCATAATTGGAGGGAGTTGAAGAAATTGTTTTTTAGAGAAGTTTGTAGATGATAAGACTCTCACCATGTTGTTAAAAGAAATTTGGAATCTCAAGATGGGAAACAAAGAGAAAGTAAAGAATTTTAATAAAAAGGTTTACTCATATATTGAATAAGTTTCCCATAGATATGCAACCACACGATGACATCACTAAATACTATTACATAACTACCTTGCCTACCAAGACCTCTATGTTTGTCAAGAGAGTTAAAAAGGAGACACTGGCTTTAAATTTTGTAGAAGCCCTTGCCGTTGAAAAGGAAATACATTCTATGGAGTCATTGTAGACTGATGATTCTAAAGGCTCTAAGGATGCAGGTAAGAAAAACTCAAGCCTCTTCAACCAAAACCAAGTAAAATGATTCTCTTGACATGGAAATATTATCCAAGTATCTAAAGCTTCTTACTAATGAGGTATCCAAATTAAAAAGAAATTCACGCGAGGAATCTATTAGCAACAAGTCTTCCAAGCCATTTTTTCTTAAGAGAAATAACAACAATCAACTGACCAAATATGCACAGAGCTCAAATGTCGTGTTTAATGTTGAAAATTTAGGCATGGAAAACTATTGCACTTTCCATTACGAGACCTATTCAAGGAAGACATGTGGCATAGTGGAATCACAACATGAATTCCATGGGAGATCACATTGTTGATAACTTGTTAGCAGATGAGCAATTTGAGAAGATTGAAGAAACAAATGAACCTATCATGACGAAGGATAGTACAAGTGTTGGACACTCAGTAAATGCATTCAATGTCATATTTAATGCTGATGAGAAAAATGTTGAGGAACCATCGACAAGTGAAGCTCCTCAACCTACAACTAGTCAATATAACCTAAGGCGAAAAGGTTCAATATCCAAGCAGAAGTTGAAGAAACAATTACTAAGAAAGATTCTATCACCAACTCAACCTGCTCAGAATATGTAGAACAAGTCTGGAAGTGCTCTCCCTTCTAAGAATGCTTCAACAAGCAATAAGAGAAATCCCATCACCCCAGAAGTGTCTGACAAAGTTAGACCTCCAGATACTTTAGCACTGCCTGTTAGAAATGAAATTATTGATTATAAACTCATTGAAGATATAAAGAGGGCTCATGCCAACATTTGATTTTTTAAGCTCGCTAAGATAGCAGACCAACACGATCTGATCATCCAAGTGTTCTCATCACAACATCCATCAGGTGACGAAGTTTTTTCTTCTCAAGCCGTGTCTGGTAAGGCTCTTGGTATTCTCAAATTTGTAGTTAATGTTGTAAATTTAAATACTAACACTCTTGGTCTCCCTTTTCTCTTAATGTTTGAAATCTTTAATGATAATGTCCATAATTTTTTGATTGATTCTGGCACATCCATGAATGTAATTCCTTTATCCATAACCAATAAAATTAATGCTAAATGGGATAAAACTAATTCACGACTCATACAGATGGACAAATCACTGGTCTAGGAAATTAGTGAACTCAATAATGTTATCCTCCTTGCCCTACAAATGGTAAATATAACCCAAGGAGCAAAGGATCAATACCCAAGCAAGAGTTTAAGAAACAACTATAAAGAAAGATTCTACCACCAACTCAACCTGCTCAGAACATGTAGAAAAAGTATGGAAGTTCTCTTGCTTCTAAGAACACTTCCACAAGCAATAAGAGCAAGCCCATCACTCCGAAATTTTCTAACAAAGTTACACCTCGAGATACTTCAGCATTGCATGTTAGAAATCAAAGTATTGATTATAACATCATTGAAGATATGAAGAGGGCTCGTGCCAACATTTCAATTTTTGAGCTCGCTAAGATAGTAGGCCAACATGAGTTGATCATCCAAGCATCCTCATCACAACATCCGTCAGGTGACAAAGTTTTTGCTTCTCAAGCCGTGTCTGGAAAGTCTCTTGGTATTCTTGAATCTTTAGTTAGTGTTGTAAATTTAAATAATAACACTCTTTGCCCCACTTTTCTCTTAATGTTTGAAATATTTAATATGGAATGTCCATAATTGTTTGGTTTATTATGGTGCATCCGCGAATGTAATTCCTTTATCCGTAGCTAATAAAATTAATTCTAAATGGGATAAAACTAATGCACAAATCATATAACTGGACAGATCACTGGTCCAAGCAATTGGTGAACTCAACAATGATTATGTTAGGTCCCTATAATACTAGTGTATTCCCCTTATTGTTATTATTAGTGTAGCCCCCTATTGTTATTGTTGCGTCCATGTATCCCCCATGTTGTTATTGTTGTGCCCTATAGAAGCCCACTATTGTTATTGTTGTGCCCTTACATTATTATTGTTATGTAGGCTCTGATTAAATTGTGACCTATTATAATCCTATATATACCAAGGAGGTCTTATCATTTATATCATCCAAGAATTGTTCATTTATGTAATTTAAAGGAGGTTTCCCCCTCAAATAGGCTAAACTTTAAGTCGTTGATCTATCTTTTCCTCTATTTTGTGAGCTGGTTGGATAACATTTGGTATCAGAGCTTTGGATTCTAAAGTTTCACTTCTTCATACAGATCATCTTGGAAATTTTCCTAAAAGTTTTTTTATACAAGGATTCAGAAGCTGAAATTGAAACAACATGGAGACGAAATATTGGTGAAAATTTTGTATGGATTTCAAATCTTGGTTCGCTATATTTTCGGATATATAATCCGAGTAAGTTAAGGTTTTTGTAAGCTCCAGAATTCCATCTCAAACAAGTGACCTAGGGAAAATATTTATAACTTTCTCTTCGAGCATTGGATTTGAATTTCGTAAAAAGTGACTAAAAGTGAACAAATTATAGTTTTTTGGGTATCCTTTTTAGGGCTGAAGGTTGAAACAATGAGATGTGGCACTCCATACAAGTTCGCTCTACTAAATCAGTCTATAATCAAGTCGTCGTGGGAGATTGGGCATAACCCTTTCTTGAAAAATCCAATCTCGATATGAATTATGGGGTTGGAAAGAAGACTCAAAGGGACAAAACAATACGAAATTTCAGAACTTGGAGATCCAAAATTACAGAGATACAATAGTTTCAATATCGAGCTCCTAAAAAGCAAGAAAAAGGTGTGTATTTTTTAAATTTTTTGCATAACTGTTGTTTGAAAAATTAGTTTGAAGTGATTCAAAGGGCATAGTGAAGTATAGATATCATTGTTTGATTCCAAAATTCCTCGAAGCAAAAAAATGGACACACCTAGTAAGAAAATAGAAATCTCTACTATGACGCATGAAGAAGAGGAAGAAATGCAACATGATAAATCAAAATTATGTGACCAAGTGCAACAAATTTTGTTCTCGCAAAGGGTAACCAAAAATGAAATGGAAACTAAGATGGATAGTTTGAAGAATGGTTTAAAATGAGACATAGGAGGTTTGAAGGATGAATTAAAAACGTACATGGAAGCTAATATGGATGGTTTGAAAGCAAACATGGAAGTGTTAAAGGAAGGTTTGACAAAGTTGCTAGAATAAATTCTTCCTAATGGCGAAAAGGTATTCCATGAAACTCATGATGAGAACAAAAGGAATATTAATCACGATTTTAGAGATTCTAACTTTGGATTTAAGACCAAACACATTCCAAAGATCGATATGATGAAGTTTGATGGCAAGGATCTGGTAACATGGATACTACAGATGGAGCAATATTTTGATCTCCATGATGTGCAATACACACAAAAGGTACACATTGCATCTTTATATTTAGAACCCAATCAGTTTGTATGGTATCGATGGATATTTTCTTATAAACCACTTATCATTTGGTCAATTTTTACGGAGGAAATGATAGCACATTATGAGGATACAAAGAGAAACACCTTCTTTAGCCAATTGATGAATCTCAAACAAAAGGGTTCAATGGAAGATCACATTGAGGACTTACAAAATTGAATATTAGGGTAATTGATATTCCATAGGAGCATAAGATTGATGTATTCATAAGGAATTTGAAGGATAACATCCAACATGAGGTTTTCCTTTGGGAATCTGATTCATTGGAGAAGGAATTTGGGTTGGCAAGAAAAGTTGAAAGAAAAATTATGGCAATAAGGAAGTCTACCACTCACAACTATAAAGATGGAAGTGTTGCTGCTCCTAGCCTTCCACCACATACAAGGTTGACGCCACACCAATTAGAGGAAAAAAGTGCTAAAGGAACAAGAAACATCAAAAGAGGAGGATATACACTAGGAACCAACCCCAAAAAAACAAGAAATGAATCTAAACATATCTTGTAATGCATTGGTAGGAATTACCACTCCACAAACTCTCAATATATAAGGATATATCAAGAATAAAAATGTAATAGTGTTGATTGATTCAGGTAATCCCATAATTTTACTCCTTGTAAGATAGCTAAGGAATTGAATTGCTTCCTATATCCAGAACTAGAATGTCAAGTGATGGTTGTAAATGGAGGAACTATAAATTGCTATGGAAAGTACCATAATATCAAGCTAACAATGGGGGAATATGTATTGAATAGTCCAATGCTTTCCATTCCAATGGGTGGAGCTGATGTTGTACTAGGAGTCAAATGGTTACAATCTTTGGGGACTATAACTTTTAATTTTCAAGAAATTTTCTTGAAGTTTTTTTGGGAATGAAAGGAATTTTAATTAAGGGTTATCGCGGGGAAACCATGAAAGATAATTAGCGCTAATGGAATGAAAAAGCTTCTGAATAAAGAATAATTGGGCGTAATTGCACAATTATGATCACTAAAGGTTCAAACATCGAAATCATATATTTCTCCAGATCTCTAAAAAGTCTTAGACAATCATTCCAAGGTATTTGAGACTCCTAAAGGCCTCCCACCTATTCGTGATCATGATCATGCTATTCATTTGACTCCAGGAAGTATGCTTCCAAACGCCAGACCTTAGAGATATCCCTATGCCCATGTAACACCCTCCTCCCACATTTACCCAAGTTAACCGGTCTGCTGGGGTAAACATGTGACAAGAGGCTACTATGATCTGATTCAACTCCCCATGTACAGTTAAGGAAGTGGAACCGAAAAAAAAAACCAATCTGACCTTCTACACATGTTACAAAACCTTTGGGATCCAACCAACCCTTCCAAGTGACCAACCCCTGAGGTAACTTGACATTTATTGACCTAGAGTCTCAGTATCTCCCATGACATGGGCATGCATGCAACTAGGACCCTTCAGTTACTCCCACAACAAGGGCATGCCAGTGACTGGGGACTTTTTCAGTTAGTTTTGAGCATGCAACCCTAGATTCTGTGGATTTTTTTTAGGGCTATGACTTAGGCCACTACCCATAACTCCATGAAACCTTCAAGAATGATTAACATAGAAAATAAGGTACTAATGCAAATACTTGAACAAAGTCTTGATCTGAGCCCCACTAGCCATGATAGGCATTTCGTCAAACATGTCACAAATATGCATTCTACAGGTCATAACAACATATCTGATCATAGGGGTGTCATACTTATCTGAGAATCGCTAAGAATAATTGATGCCTTATCACATTAGCTCCATTATCATCTATTAGGTCATATATTCATTGTTCATTCATTTACAAAGCAAAACATGATGAAATCCAAACATCATTACTATCATAAAACATACTCATAACCAACATATAAACAACAGAAATGACAAGGATACAACAACCATAAAATTCACATATAAACCATTACATTTACACATGAAATACCAAGGAAAAGAGCTCTTATTAATGAGTGCAAAAGCTAACCAGGTATGGGACTTCTATGAACCACCCGACTATAGATTGGTTGAACCAAATCTTTCTTTCAACCAATCACCCCCTTCCATATTCCAAGCATGAATGTAGGACTCATAACCAAAATCAACCAAGTATTCCTGAGGCTACACCACCTCACCCTCATCAATAGAACCATGCTTTACCGCAATGCCTACCGGATTACTAGGCCCTAAACAAGCATGGATTCCACCGAATTTCTCCACCTACATCGTGAGGAATTTTCTTGTCTTCTAGTCTCTAGGTTATACCGTACATCCCGCCATACAACGATCAGGGATCCCTATGCCTAATAAAGACTCCACCCTCCAAGATTTACCATATATCCTGCCATTCATCGACCAAGGATTCCTAGGCCTGATCGAGGGCACCCACCTCTAGGCTTTATCGTATATATCACCATTCACCGATCAAGGATTCCTAGGCCCATCGAGGTAACACAAAATCTGGCTTTACCACAAACCACAGTCCAATTTAGGGGTTACTAAGCCAAGGATTTACCTCAATCCACAGTCTGACTCAGGTATCACTAGGCTATGTGTTCTTTCTTTCAAAGACCACCTCACTCAGTTTCCAATCCATCCGACAATCCAGTTCAATCAAAACATGAGAAGCCCATCAGACCATGGCTATCCAGAAATAGAAAGGCAAGGCTGAAGAACATTGTCACAGCTATCAAAACCTATGCCCATGACAACAAGAGAACCAAGAACACACATGCATAACCATGCATGCCAAAACTAGCAAGGAAATCATACACGCAACTCGATATTGCAAATAATCTCGATGTAGCTGCTTGATCCTACTCTCCCTTTCTAGATCTTTGCTTCGTCTTTATTTCTTTTCTTTTCTTGATCCAATGTTGAAGTTCTCCAATAAAATTCTAAGTGTACAAGAGTGAGAGAGAGAGAATAGAGAGAGCTCCAAAACTGAATTGAGAAAATGGTGCCAACTAATCCTCATAAGTATTTTTATTCATGAGGCCTCTATTTTCTTTAATTTTCTATTATTTTCCTTCATTTTCCTCCTCACATGCAACCTGTGACCTTTCATCTTCCTTTTCTCCTAATTTCTGTTATTTTCATAAATAAAATGCCAGTTAATGCCTCATGCCTTTCCAAATCCCTTTCCATTGCCTTTGCCCATTTCCTTAGCCATAATAAACCAAACGAACACCCAAACTAGGATGTTTTTCCCAACATTCATCTTGGAATAAGTGTCCCATAATCATGGTTATTATTTTGCTTTTATTAACTTTTATTTACACGAAATTTTCACCAGGGCTATTACGAAACTCTCCTCCTTAAGGGAACACCGTCCTTGGTGTGCAATGACACTTCCAACCAACAAGACTGTTGAAATCAAAACATACTGCCCATGGAGCTTTATAAATTAGCTTGATGCAGTATTTACAATGATCAACCCGCTGAAAATCAAACCAACATGACAATATAACAACATGATAATCATAATGACATGACACCCATACCCCTTATTGGAGCTTTATAACATAACTCATGGTGGTAATTACATCCATATACATATGTATATATACCAACACATCACACCAAGACATATACCAAAAACATTCACTCAACCAACGAATAGTGAAGGATACATAGCCCACATCTAATTTGCCATCTCCCATGTAGCTTCATCGGGCCCAAAGTGCTTCCGTTGCACTTTAACCCGCTCGATTTCTTGGTTTCAGAGCATGGGAATATTTATCTGTAATATACACTAAGGTTCCAACTAGAACTCTCCATCTGGATCCACCTACAATACAGACTAGTCAATCACATGATCAACATATTTAACATACTTATTAAGGAATGAGATGGAAAACATCATTGACTTTCACTATTGGAGGCAGTGCAAGTCGATAGGCTACTAGTCAAATCCTTTCAAGAATATTGAAAGGTCCACAAAATTGAGGTGCTATATTAGCACACGATCTAATTCACAAGGATCTCTTCTTGGGCTTGATGTGTAGGTAAACATGTTCCCCAACCCGAAACTCCTTAAACAACCTGTTCCAATGTGCATATATTTTTTGCCTATCTTGTGTTGCCTTTAGATTCTTCTTTATTACCTGCATTTCCTATTCCATTTTTGCCAACATATTCAGTCCAATCAACACCCTTTTCGCTGGATCACTCCAACTAATGGGAGTATTACAACTCCTCCCATATAATGCCTCGAGTGGACTCATCCTCAAAGATTCCTGGTACCCATTATTGTAAGAAAACTCAACCAACGGAAGGTACTGCTCCCATCTCCTCTACTGATGCATCACATACATCCTCAACATGTACTCCAATATCCCATTGACCCTCTTTGTCGGTCCATCTATCTGTGGATGATAAGATGTGCTGAAGGCCAACTCTGTCCCCAAACCTGCAAACAACTCCTTCCAAAAATTGGAAGTGAAATTAACATCCCTGTCTGACAAAATATTCTTCGTTGCACCATGCAGCCTCACTACATCTCTGATGAATACCTGTGCCACATCACTAGTTGAATAGGTACACTTCACAGGAATGAAGTGTGCTACCTTTGTCAACCTGTCCACCACAACCATGATCAAATCATGCTGTCTATATGTACTCAGAAAACCTATGATGAAATCCATGGAAATTACCTCCCACTTCCACTCTGGAATTAGAATTGGCAGTAGCAGTTCACCTGGATTCCTACATTTCACTTTCACCTGTTGTCATTCCAAACATCTAGCCACAAATTCTACCACGTCCTTCTTCAAATTCGACCAATGATAAAACTTATTCATTGCTGTCAATGTCTTCTGGTATCCTGGGTGACCTGAATACGGTTTTGCATGAAATTATTGCAAGATAGTCTTATTGAGCTCATTACTATCTGACACATATATCCTGTCCCTAAATTTGATCAAGCCATTTGTTGTGAGATGATAGTTCACATTCTGATCACCTGTACCCTGCTGTAATATGTGCATAATCTCCATGTACCTGTCATCTTGCTGACCTGCCTATAAAATCTGATCCTGTAAGTCTGTCACATAAGAACTCATAGTTTCTATATGATTCAACTGTATCCACCTGCTAAGAGCATTTGCAACCCTGTTCTCTTTACCCTTGATGTACTTGATCTCAAAATTGAACTCACTGATCAAGGCCAACCGTCTAGCTTTCCTTGCATTCAGATTCAACTGATCAAACAAGTATCACAATACACTATGATCACTGATCAGTAAAAACCTTCTGCCAAGAAGATAGTGCCTCCACATCTTCAAAGAATGGATGCTTGCTTCCAACTCAAGATCACGTGTCGGGTAATTCTGCTCGTGCTCATTCAATTTTCGTGATTTATAGTATACTACTTGTCCCTCCTACATAAGGACTCCACTAAGTCCTCTCTTGCAAGCATTTGTACATACCAAAAATTCCTTGTTTGGATTTTCTATCTTTAACATTGGAGAATTTGTTAACAACTACTTCAACTGCTTAAAACTTGTTGCATATTCCGCTGTCCATTCAAATTTCTTGCCTTTCCTTTGTAATGATGTGATAGGATATGCAGTGCGAGAGAAGTTCCTGATGAACCCCCTATGGAAGCTTTCTAACCCCATGAATGATCTTACCTCATCCACATTTATAGGAGATACCCATTCCATGATAGCCCTTATCTTCTTTAGATCAACTGTTATACCTTCCTTGGAGACCACATACCCCAAGTAATTAGCCTTTGTTTGAAAGAAACTGAATTTGCTAAGCTTGGCATACAATTGATGCTCTCTTAGCAATCTCAACACTACTGCTAAATGCTTGACATGCTCTTCCTCATTTTTATAATATATCAAGATATCATCAATGAATACAATAACAAAATTTTCTAGATAAGGATGCAACACACTATTCATCAATCACATAAAAGTAGATGGAGAATTAGTCAAACCAAATGGAACTAAAACACACTCATATTTCCCATACCTGGTCTAGAAAGTTGTCTTGGAAATCTCCTCTTCCTTGATGCATACCTGATGATATCCTGATCTTAGATTGATCTTCGTGAACACTGTCACTCCTTCAACTGATCAAATAAGTCATCAATCCTCGACAACAGATACCTGTTCTTGATGATCACCTTGTTCAACTGTCTGTAATTGATGTATAACCTGAGGGTACCATCCTTCTTCTCTACAAACAATACTGGTGCACCCAAAGGTGATACACTTGGCCTAATGTATCCATTGTCAATCATTTCCTTCAACTGCAACTTTAGGTCTACTAACTCTGGTGCACTCATCCTGTAAGGTGCCTTTGATGCTGGCTTTGCCCCTGGTACCAACTCAATTGAAAAATTCACATCCCTATGAGGTGGAAACTCTGAAATATCTACGGGAAATACATCCTGAAACTGTTGTAATATTGGGTACCTACTCAATACCTCTGCATCCTCAACATCCTTACCTTTATCACTAGAAATATGCACTACAAATAACACACACCTTTTTCTAAGACTTCGATTTTATTGCATAGCTATTACCATTCTAATTGATGTTGCCTTCTTCTTATCCCGCAAGAGTCTCTGTTCTCCATTGTCATCCAAGCACTCGATGGATTTGTCATAAGAATCCACTTTGATCCTATGGAGATACAACCAGTCCATACCCAACAACTTACTATATGATCCCAATGACAATACATTCAAACATTCTTATGTAGGCATACCATTCAACTCAAAAGAAAAAGCTCTTACCCAATGATGAACTCTCTTCTTTGTACTTGTAGCCAACTACACTAACCAAGATTCTACATGCACTTATTTATTTAAACCACACTTATACACCAAGTCAAGGTTAACATAACTATAATTAGATCCAAGGTCAATCAAAATAGAAACAACTTGATCACAAAGCTTACCATTCATCTTGATAATAGATGCCTGGTGATCTACCTAACTGTTATCCAATGCGACATAGATACAAGGAATGCTCTTCCCAACATCCCCAACAATCTGCACTTCCTATGCACTGTAGATATGAGGCCTACCACCCTGATTCTGTAGACAATCCCTCTTGATATGTTCCTTACCATGTGTCCAACACTCCAACCATCCAGTACCATCACCTCTATTTTTTTGTTGTGACCCATGTCCCTGTCTAGCTACATTGAACTTCTTGTATGGTGCAACATTTTCTTTCTCTTCTGCATTCTGAGGCCTTGTTATTTTCGACTTCCATTTACCTTTACCTTTATCTTTCCCTTTCCATCCTTTCTGAGATTCATTCTTAAGCTTTGACTGCTCGTAACAGTGTTTCAGTTTCCCAGTAACTTCTTCAACAGACAGAGGCTCATCATACTTATTTTGATCTCTAAATTCTAATGGAAATCCACTGAAAAATATCTGAACTTTAGCTTTCCCATCTTTAAGATACGGTACATACCTCAATAACTCCAAGAACTTGGTTGTGTACTGCTCATCTGTCATCGATCCCACCTTTAGCTCATATAACTTCTTGGATTTGCTGTCGTAGTACCTCTTTGACAAGTACTTCTTCCTGAAAAGTGTCTTGAATTCATGCCAACTCAACTCTTCAGTTCTGATGTATCTGACCCACTTCACATCTTCCCACTAGATGTCTGATTTCCCTTTGAGGTTGAAGATAAATATTATGGCCTTCATATTCTTTGTGTACTCATGCAGTTCAAAGAACTTCTTCATCCCAAGTAACCAAGCCTCTGCATCCTCTGACTTCTTCAAATCTCCATCAAAGGTAGGTGGCTTAGCTTTCTTAAAATCATCTGGCAAGTATTCACTGTCACTCCTCTTGTAAGGGTGGTAACGATGATGATCAGTGCCTATCAGAACTAGAACTAGAATAGTACCAATGTCCATCATCTCTCTTATCCAGAATATCCAAGAGCCCTCCATCTCTAACTGTGTCATCCCTATCCAACCTGTGACCACCATGAGACCTACTACCATATGCCCCATCAGTTCTATCCTTCTGCCCATGGTTGATCCAAAGTGGTCCTTGTCTCTACAATTCTGACAAATACTGAAGGATTACTGCATTAACTTCTACTTGTTTCTCCCGTTCCTGCATGATTCTTTAATTGTCTGGTTTACAACTTCTTATTTCCTCCTTCAAACTTCTCAATGTGTCTGCTAAGTCAGAAGAATTCCAAACACCACACTGCTCCTTTGATCCATAGGGAGAGTCTCTTGAATTATAGCCTACCATCTTGCTATTCATCTTTGATATCTTTCTTGCCAAGCATACCATGTCAGCTAAACCAAAATATAAAAATAATCAACATACCTCAGTATAGTTTGGGAAGGATATCTCATATGCAAGATTAACCAGATAGGCATGATACATCTATAATCATAATCACATCAGCATATAACATCAATTTAATGAATATCCAGTTATTAATGCCTAATCATACCAACCACATACCATGACCCCAAGCATAACAACTACACCCATATCAATGTATGCAGAACAATATATAAGCACTGACATGCATAACCAATGCATAACCGACATACACTCATGACGATCACATCCAACATGTAACAACCCTAGTGAAAATTCCATGTAATAAAAGTTAATAAAGGAAAAATAAGAACCACGGTTGATGGGACACTTATTCCAAGTTGAATTTTGGGAAATATATCCTAGTGTGGGTGTTCATTTGGTTATTAGTGGCTAAGGAAATAGGCAAAGGCAATGGCTAAGTCTTTGGAAAGGAAAAATGACATTTTTGACACATTTATTTATGAAAATAATTGAAATTAGGAGAAAAGGGAGGTGAAAGGTCATAGGTTGCATGTGAGGAGGAAAAAGAAGGAAAATAATGGAAAATGAAGAAAATAGAGGCCTCATTCAAAAAAAGGATTATGAGGATCAATACACAGAGTTTTGTTAGTTCTGTTTTGGAGCTCTCTCATTATTCTCTCTCTCATTCTTGGATACTTAGAGTTTTCTTGGAGCACTCTTGGAGAGTGTGGCACACTTGTATTTTTGGAGCAAGAAGGCAAAGGAAGAGAAGGAAAGCACAGGAGGACATCGGGATCAACAAATACAATGATTTTTTCTTGCAATTAACGAGTTTCATGTATGTTTTTCTCACTAGTTTTGGCATGCATGGCATATGCATGTGGTTTATCGGTCATGACCGGTCATTGGCATGGAGGATGGTCGAGATTGACAATTGATTTGCCTAGCCTTGCCATTTCTTGGATAGCCATGGTGATTGTGGATTTATTTCCTTGTTTTGTTTTGATTGGTTCTCATGTTTCCTTAGATTGGGTTGAGTTACTAGTTCCTAGAGCCTTGGTTGGAAAAATGCTCTAGAGCCCTGTATAAGCTTGGGTTGAGTTACTAGTCCTGGAGCCTTGGTTAGACAAATGCTCTGGAGCCCTTGGTGGGTTGAGTTACTAGTCCTGGAGCCTTGGTTAGACGAATGCTTTAGAGCCCTTGGACGGTTGACTTATTAGTCCTGGAGCCTTGGTTGGACAAACAATTTGGAGCCTGGTATAAGCTGTGGGTTGAGTTACCAGTCCTAGAACCTTAGTTGGAAAAAACACTCTGGAGTCTTGGAAGGCTTCGATAGATACCAATCTGATGATGGTTTTGTGATGTCCGACCGTGAGGTGGAATCACTATTTGATGGGTTGAGGTGGTTGGCCTCTAGTAGCCCTGGATGGTTTTGGATTGATGTGTTATATGAGATCCCACATTCATGCTTGGGAATATGGCACAGGGGTGAATGGCTGAAGAGAGATTTGGATCAAAATTTCAGT
Organism: Pinus tabuliformis; assembly: GCA_031772625.1. Classification (NCBI taxonomy): domain Eukaryota; kingdom Viridiplantae; phylum Streptophyta; class Pinopsida; order Pinales; family Pinaceae; genus Pinus; species Pinus tabuliformis. Next base: position 969,640,257 of record CM062810.1, read on the forward strand.
GGTCGGGTGGAACGTGGAAGTCCCATCTCGGGTTTGGATTTTGCATCATAAATGTGAGGTTATTTCTCCTTGTATTTCTATGAGTATTATACTAGTTTATGTGTGGATTATATGGCTGTGATTTCCTTGGTATTGTTGTCGCTATCATGCTCGTTATGTATATGTTTTATGATAGTAGCTATTTATGGCTCTCATCATTTTTTTACTTGTAAATGAATGAACAATGTATCTATGACCTAATGGATGAAATGACAACTAATGTGTTGAGGCATCATTGCTTCTTAGCAATTCTCAACTAAGTATGAGACCCATATGCTTAGATTTGTTATTTAATCATGTAGATTACATATTCGTGATATGTTTGACGAAATGCTTATCATGGCTAGTAGGAGTCCAGTCAGGGTCTTATTCAAGTAACTGCATTTGTACTGTCATTTCCCTGTTACCTTACTATTTTGAAGGTGTCATTCAATTTTGGGCAGTGACCTGAGCTCTGAGCCTGAAAAAGTGGCTTAAATCCTGGGGATGCTAGCGCAAAACTGAGAAAAATAGTCCTTGGACACTGACATGCCTTGTCATGAGAGTGTCCAGAGCCTCTTAGATGCTGGCAGGCCTATAGAATGGGAGTGTCTAGGGGTCAAGTGGTCCAAAATTTAAGTGGGACCCAGGGGTTGGTTGGCAGAAAGGTTGGGATGGTTCCTGAAGGTCCTAATGCTGATGTTGAAGGTCTGTATGGTGTGCTTCTGTTGGTTCCACTTCCTTAACGTAACTTAGGAGGTATAATCATATCATAGTGGCCTCTCATCGCATGTTTAGCCTGGTTGATCAGTTACTTGGGTAGATGTGGGAGGAGAGTGCTACAGAGTGGTATCAGAGCATGGTTCACCCCTCGAACTGGATGGGTTGTGTGTGTTGTTCATGCATTCATGTCAGTTGCATGTGTGTATCTTATGCTTGTATTCCACGTTCTTATTGCATTTGCATGGTGTTGATCATGGTTGTAGTGATGTTGCCATGTGTAGTTGATGGTGTTGTTGTGGTGTTATCACTTAGAACTAAAAAATTGATACATGTAATTTTCTATCCTAGCCCGATGATAAAGGTCTGTGCTAGTTTAATTTCATATTTTCATTTTTAATTTTCTTCCCGTAGGATTTGGAGTTTTTAAAAGAGTTTTTTAACTCAAGTTGTTCTCAACTCCCATTAGTTCCTCTCTACCCATCATTGTTCTATAGCCACCTCTTGTCTTATGTGAGTCACCGTGCCTTTTCGTGATTTCGCAGTGCTATTCCAATTCGCCAATTTCGTAGCGCAATCATAACTAGCCAATTTCGCAGTGCTTCATGATTAGGCAGTTTCGCAGCGCATCATTAAAATTCAAAACTAACAGTGCTGCGAAATCATGGATTCGTACATTCCACAGCGAATATTTCCCGAAATGTCAAGTCCGTTAGGTGAGTCATCAGCCATGTCTTCTCATGTCAGCTCATATACCTTTCTTATCACATTTTAACGCTCATTGCCACTATCACCACCACTAGATCTGTTGATATGCACAAGTTATTATTCCCAAGAAATTTTACCGTGCATAAACCATAATGATGGCCGTAAGTCCTGCATGAATGACAAATCTGCAAGATTGTATCTTGAAAGGTTTTAAACGGAAGAGTTTAAAATTCAAGCGAAGTTTAAAATTCAAGCGAGGCTGAAAATTCAAGCGAGGTTGAAAATTCAAGCGAGGCTGAATCACAATTCCAACCGGAGCTGGTAGTCTTTGTGTGCGAAGATTTGAAAGAATCAATGGAGAAAAAAGAGCACAGATCCGGTAAACCTCTAAGGACTGAACCTGAAGGCCTGGATATAACGCTGAGAAATGAAGAGGTGAAGAAAGTGTTTAAAAAGGCCGGGTGCTGGAACTTTTGCAAAAAGTTACAAGGAGGACATGCACAGGTAACTAAGGAATTTGCACTTAACTTCACTGGTTTGAATTCAAAGGTAGCCATGTTAGAAATGTAGGTTTCCCCAGAAGTGATATCTGCTGTGACAGAGATCCCAAGAGGACAAGAGGAATGGTTCAAAAATTTTAAATTTGACATGAATCCTTGCAAGGAGTTTTTGAAGGATGATTATGTAAATGAAGATTTAAGTAGGGGAGTGCCCAAGAATTATGTCAAAGAACATTATGCCCTCTTACTCACCTGCATACAGAAATATTTGACTTGTGAAGGAAGGTATAACAAAGTTTATTCTTACCATTTCAAACTACTTTTGCATTTCACCGGGAAGGTCTCCATAGACTTACCGTTTTATCTTTTCCATAGTTTAAGTAAGATGTGTGATAAGGTACAACTGAGAAAAGAGGACTCTGAAACCTCTTTGTTTCATCATGGTTTGATCAAATTACTGGTTTTAGATGGGCTCCAAAAGATAGACGGGATTGGAATTCATTCATTTTTATGGCTGGCTTCAAAAGCCAGACTGGCCTCACTCCCCAACCTGCCAGGGATTTTACAATAGCTGAGCTCCAAACAGAAGAAAGGGCTAAAAGAGTTCCAAATTCACAAGTAAAGTCACAAGTAAGAAAACAGGTGAAGCCCCTTATCATCCAAGATCAACCTCAGCAATCAACTAAAGAAAAGGCTCAGGGTAAAAAGACTGTACTTGAAACAAGCACATCTGAAGCAGTTTCAAGGGTAAGAACAAGAAGTCAAATAAATAAAAAAGGTAAAGCTATAGCAGTTGAAGAAAGTCCAATGTCCAAGGCAAGTTTAAATGATTTATTGCAGGCTATTGAAATTGAGCAGTCTCTACCAGTTCAAATCGAATTGATGCAGTCAGAACAGGAAAGCACCAAGAAATCCAAGGCCTCAAAAAGGCTTAGATTTGATGTGCGAGCTGAAGAGTTCGTTTTCAAACCTAGAAGACCTATGACAAGGAGATTCCAACAAGTACAGGAGGCACTGCCAAGAACAGAGGAAACAGGGGAAGAGACACAAAAAGACACGAGCAAAACAGTCATTGCATCTCAAGAAGATAATATAGCAGCCATACAGAGACAATTGGAATCAGCTAAATATGAAATTGCCAAATTAAAGAAAGCCGCTAGAAAACATGCAGCTATCCATGCAAAGTATTATAAAACTTTATGGGAAGGAAATGCTGTTGTAGAATCTCAGCTGAATTCAGTGGTTGATGGCCATTCACAATTTCACACATGGACAGTACCAGCAATCAAAGAAGCCAAATACATAAGAAGGATCAATATGCAATTGAGAGCTGGGAATAAGGCTATGAGGAAACAAATTGAAGATCTGAAGGCACAGTTAAATTAGCTATCTGCTAAATAAGTTTTCATTTCAAGTAAGATTTTGTTTTAAAAGTTTTGACAAATTTGCTTGATTTTATCTTTTTTAGGAAATATAAATTCCTATTCAACATGTGGAAAGAATAAAGGAGTTTTTGGCAATTACTCGGCTAATAAAGTTCTCGGGTTAAAAGCAAGTTGTTTTAAATAATTCAGCAGTTTCGTAGCGCGCTACGAAACTGCTGTAGGTGATGATTTTTACGCAATTCAAGCAGTTGGAATTATAAGCGAGAATTTTGAAAGGAAAACGTCTAAAGGGTATGCAAGACATCATCTGGAGCTGTCAACAGTCAATCAGGTCAAGACAGGTGGATGCTTAAAAAGGTTGAATATTCAAATCCAATTTTAAATTTTTGGTGTAAAGCCCCTTTATCACCGTTCAAGATATATCAAACGGGTTGCCTGCAAGAAACTTTTGCTTGCACACATGTTCATGGACAAAGCTTACAACGCATCAAGAACGTGGCAGTCTTCCACATTTTGGGTAATTAAAGGCTAAAGGATATGCTTCTGTGCATTCGAATATAATGGGGAAAACTGAAGTCGAGAAACAAGGGTAGTCTCCTAATATTTCTGAGCAGTTAAAAAGATTCAGCATTCAAGGTCAACATGGAGCATTAAACATCCAGCTCAGCTAAACTGAAAGAGGAACAGGTGTCAAAGGACGAGGAGAAGCCATCATGCAATGTAATATGGAGTTAGAGTCATAGTGGATTTAGAACTCTAAAAAAACTCCAGTCAGCACTTTGTTGTATTTATTAGTTAGTTAAATGGTTGATAGGTGTCATTAGAAGTAGTTTTCGAATTCCCCTCATGCTGGAGGAGGAATCTCGATCAGTTAGAATAAAAACTCTATATATAGCTGAAACAGCAATGTAATCAAGGTTGGAAAATTTTATGACACAGCTTGTATTTGGCTTATGTAAAGACTCATTTCAGTAATATAATTTTGATTTTACTTCTCAGGATTCATGAAGGATTTCTTATATTCAGAATGTGTGATGTTGTCCTTTCCTTAGTTTTGTTTGCAGTGGTATGGATGTATAATCACTCAGAATTCACTGAATGTGCTCTGATTTCCTGTATGCATCTATAAACTGTGTGGTTCCATATGAGTGTATGTTCTGAATATTCAAATGCTGAATGCCCTGACTTCCATGTAAGGTCAAGATCTTTGTTATGTTGAGGTGTTGTTGACTCCATAGGCCCAATGGATAGTTGTTTAATATGTTTCTAGCATTCATATTTGTTATAGTTGTTTCACAAGAGTTAGCCATCTTATCTTAATCAAAATCATTAACCCATCTAGAGAGAGCCCTCTCAGGTTGAGGAGGCTAAGCCTCAGCCTAAAGTAGGTTTGAAATAGTTACTTAGAGTCAACCTGACCAGCAGCCTATCAGGGTCTGATTTTGAGATAACATGTGGGATGCATCATCATGAGTGTATGACTGGTTACATGTCATTATATGTCACTTACATGTATCATTCTTGTATGTTTGGTTAGATTCTTGTATGCTTGGTTACATGCATCATTCTTGTAGGCTTGGTTACAAGTATTGTTTGTTTAAGCTTGATTATATGTGTTTATGCGTGTGTGTGGTGGATTACACATTTCTTATGCATGTTAATGTTTGAATGTGGTCAAGTGTACAGTGATGTAATGGTGGTTGTCATGCATGAAGTCATGGTATGCGTTGTTAATAAGGTCATGCATTGATGACTGGACCCTAGCTAGAATGATGGTTGCATGGTTATATGCTTATGTGATATGTTCTATATACTGTCAATTATGTTATACATGTATCACATTGATTTATTGATCTTGCAGACAAGGTATCCTCCCCGAGCTATAATACGTGATGTTGGTTTATTGTGGTTTGGTTTAGCTGACATGATATACCTTGCAGGAAGAATATCAAAGATGGCTAGCAAGATGGTAGACTACAAAGACTCTCCCTATGAATCAGATGAGTAGTATGGTGTTGGGAATTATTCCGATTTGGTAGATACATTGAGAATATTACAGGAATAAATAAGGAGTTGTAAGGTAGATAATGACAAAATCATAACGGCGGAGGAGAAGCTAGCAGAGGTAAATACAATTATACTTCAGAGTTTGTCATATTTGTAGCAACATGGACCACTTCAGATCAACCATGAGAAGGAGGACAAAACTAATGGGTCATATGGCAATAGGTTGCATGGTGGTCATAGGTCGGATAGAGATGACACAGTGAGATATGGCAGATTTTGGACACTTCGAATAAGAGAGGTGATAAACACATGTACCATTCTAGTTCTGGTTCTGACATGCATAATGATCGATATCATTACCATCCATATAGGAGGAGTGATAGTGGATACTTACCAGATGAGTTTAAGAAAGCAAAGGCACCATCATTTGATGGAGAGATGAAGAAATTGCAGGATGCAAAGGCATGGTTGCTTGGTATGAGGAAGTTCTTCAGGTTGCATGACTATTCAGAGAACATGAAAGCCAGAGTAGCTACATTCAGTCTCAAACGTAAAGCATACATTTGATGGGAAGATGTGAAGAATATCATAGGTATACATGAGGATAACTTGACTTGGAACGAGTTTGAGCGGTTATTCAAGAAGTACCTACCAGAGAGATACTTTGATGACAGGAAAAATAATTCTATGAGCTAAAGATGGGATCTATGACAAATGATGAGTACATTAGCAAATTCTTGGAGCTACTGAGGTATGTGCCTTACCTCAAGGAGGAGAAGGCCAAGATTCAAATATTCTCTAGTGGGTTACCAATGGAATTCAGAGATAGGATTAAGTTCAATGAGCTTATATCATTGGAGGAGGCCATCAAAAATCTAAAGCATTGCTATGAACAATCGAAGCACAAGTTTAAGACTAAGCTAGACTGGAAAGGTAATGAAAAGAATAAGGGAAAATGGGACAACAACCAAGTAAGACCACAAGATTAAGGTAATAAAGAGAATGTTGCACCACCTAAGAGGTTCAATGCATCTGATAGAGGATAGGGACATCGATCTAAGGAGAAGAATAAGGAGTACGTGCGGTGTTGGACTTGTGGAGGGGATCATCGCAAGAGAGATTGCCCATAGTATCAGGGTGGTAAGCCTTAGATATATAGTGCGCATGAGGCACAGACTGTTGGGGATGTTGGTAAGATCATTCTTCATATTTATGCAGTATTGGATAACAAATAGGCAGAACATCATGCATCCATCGTTGAGATGGACGGTAAGCTTTGTGATCAAGTTATTTCTATTTTGATTGGCCCTAGATCTAATTATAGCTATGCTCTTCTTGAATTGGTGGATGAGTGTGGTTTGAGTAAGGAATTGCATGCAGAATCTTGGTTAGTGTAGTTGGTTATAGGTACAAAGAAGCGAGTTCATCATTGGGTAAGAGCTTGTGCATTTGATTTGAATGGTATGCCTACCGCAACACATTTGAATGCATTACCGTTGGGATCATATTGTATGTTGTTGGGCATGGATTGGTTGTACCTTCATAGAACCAAGGTGGATTGTTATGATAAGGCCATTGAGTCCTTGGATGACAATGGGGGACCGAGGGTCTTACAGGGTAATAAGAAAGCCAAATCAGTTAGGATGGTAACAAATATGCAGGAAAAGCGTAGTCACAGGAAAGGGTGTATGTTATTCGCAGTGCACATTTCTAGTGACAAAGGTAAGGAAGTTGAGGATGCATATGTGTTGTAGTGGCTGCAACACCCTCCACAATTTTGGCTTGCATTCAAATTTCAAAGCCTTCCTTGGTTTTTCCTTTGATGGTTGCAAATACTCGAGCTCACCCCATGAGCTCTTGTGAAGTCTTTCCACCCTTTTTCTTGTTTGACCAATGATCATCTTTTGGCATATTGATTGCTTTGTCATGCTTGCGATCTTGTTTTGGCAAGTTTGAAGGTTTGTCTTTGTGTGTTTGGGTTGTCTTCGCTATGTGAACGCACGTCGTACCCACATAAAAAGTTGTAAGCATTGTCGCGCAAGTGTCGTCACAGTCGTTCGAAGGTCTATCACAAGTGTCGCGCTTGAGTCTCTCAGCTCTAAGACAGTCTCACCGAGGGAATGTTTTGTTTTGTTGTCCTGATGGTCTATGTTGTCTCATCTTCAAGGTTTGCTAAGTGTGTGATCACAATGTCAAGTACGCACAAGTTCACTTGCTTTCAACACTTAGCCATTTTCTTGAAAATCTGTCTGACCAGATAACCCTCTTCCATCTGACTCCGACTAAGCTGCACTGCACAGTCTCATCCCTCAGTGACCCTACTCTGCTACCCGTAACTGTGTAGTGCTTGACGTTTTCCTCCATGTCAGCTGCACTACGCAACCTCAGAGGTGAGCATCCTGTCTGCCTCCCAGAACTGCGCATAAAACTGCCTCCATGTCCAAACTAAACTACACATTTCTCAAGCACAGTCATCAAGCCTCCTTCTTGTCTATTGGAATCATGCATTGCTCTGAGACTTGGGTCTGCACTATTCCCCAAAATTGCGCAGACATGCCCAGCTAGTCCTATGCTGCCTTGCTCCACATTGTTATCCAAAATTGCGCAAACATGCCCAATTGACCATTGTTGCCTTGCTCTGCACTACCTTCAGAAACTACACAGACATATCTAGCAGTTCCCTTGTTGCCTATCCTGTACTGTTCTCTAAACTTGCGTAGTCAGGCTCAATAGGTCCCTTTTAGCCCTGTCCTACAATGCTCTTAGAAACTGTGCATAACTACCTAGCTGTCCCTCTATAGCCCTGTTTTATCTTCCCCCTAGAAAATGCACAAAACTATCCAGCTGTCCCCTGCAGCTCGATCTTGTCTTCCCTCCAGGAACTGCGCAGAAGTGCCCCCCTCAGGGTCCCATCTTGCAGCTGCCACTAGTGTCCCTCATTGTGCAATTATGCCTCCTAGTCGTCACTGTTCAGTTTTTCCTGATAGTGTAGGATGTACTCCTAGAGTTCCTCATTCCATCCTGAGCTGCGCTTTGTGTTGTCTCAGTGAGTTGTCCTCCCTCCCTGTCACTCGGAACATGAGAACAATGAATCATGCTAGACTAGGAGGTTTTGATTTGATGTCGTCCCATCATGAGTGAATTTCAAGAACAGGTACACTGATAGATCATAGTGAGATGGCGAACGAGATGAAGAAGGAGCACACATGCTAAAAGACTTGCTTGCAGCTGGACGGACGTACCAAGCATATCAAGCAACAAGCAAAAGGAACACATGCATTGAACCATCATGAAAGACCCAGACCATCGAAGACCTCGCAACACTATGCCATGCGGAGGAGAAGACAAAGCACACCAAGAGTACATCCATCACTCATCAACAAAACAACTTGACATTGACACTGCAATCAACTAGTACATGTTAGCAGTGTCATGTTGAGTTGTGTCATGAGCTGTCTTAGCTATATCTGTTGTAACTAAATGTAATGTAAAGTGAAGTCCAATGGTCGCACACATAAGTTGAAGAGTCATGTTAGTTGAAAATCCATGGGAAGTTGAACAATCACAAGGGTAGTCCAAGAGTCTCAAAGGTCAAGCAACACCCTTGGCTATACATACCCTTCCCATTGTATGAGGAAGGAATTTTCACCTTGGCTCCTCCCACATAGCCTTGAGAGTCTGTAGTTTGTTCTTTGAGGAGCGAGGAGTAGCTCCAATGTCCCACTACTGGGACTAGTGATGTATGGTGTACATATGTGTCTTGGGACTTTTGCTTAATTCAGAAGCTTGTTAAGGCCAACACATTTTCACACATGTTTTGTAGATGTTTGTAAGACTACTCTTTAAACATTTTTAATGCATGCTTGCTTAACCTGTACTAAGATAGTTGAACTAGTTTGGTTATTTTAGTACTTACGTTGTTGAAGATGGTTGTATTGTTTATCAATGTTGTCTCGTCCTAATGGACTACTCTGCAGGACATTAGACAAACCATTCTTGTTTATTGGTTATAACGACTGTCACCTCTGTCTAGACTACTCTGTTGGATGGTGTACGTTTTTTCCCTTACACTTTGGTTTTAACGAATGTCGCATCTGCTATGGACTACTCCGTTGGATGTTGGTCAGACCCTTGTTGGTTCACGTGTGTCTCTCCCTGGGTGGTACTACTACCTCTTATCTAGAGGATCACATTTACTCTCTCCCTTTATAGAAAGGGAACTCAGACACAAGTTACATTACACTCTCACCAGGCATACTCACCTCACTTTTTGAAGATACAAGCATAACACTCTCATGTTCTTAACAACAAGAGCTAGGGTAAATCTCTAAGATAATGGAAACCAAGGCATCATACCGGATGGGACTCCTACACCAAATGGTGTGAGGTCTAGTTGGGACTCCATACTGGGGAGATTCCCTGAATGTGGTGGGTCCAGCATCGTCAAGAGTTTTGGCGCAAGAAGGAGGGCCACCAATAATTTATGTCTGAATTTCCTACCAACCTCACTCATCTATCATCTGGTCAAGGGAGTAACACACACTCCTTGTCCCATACGTGCAACTCTGAAGTTGATTATTCCTCACCTCCCAAACCAAAACAAGTAATCTTGTATCAGCACATCCGCGCTGTCCATCCCATCACCTGTAAATTTTCTAAAGTTATTGGACTAATTCTAGGAGTGCTCACTCTTCCTTATTCACAAAAGAAGAAAAGGACTACTCCCACAGGTGTGGTAGTCTCATCCGTGGAAGAAGCAATCCTCACCACTTTTGAAGAGCTGGAAGAAGCTGTTGAAAACAAAGAGGAACCTCTAGTCTTCCGAGAGCGAGAAGAAGATAACATTTTACTCTTGGGCTCAGGTTTTGACACAAGAGGTGGAGGGGAAGGCAGCAAAGGGGGCGGAGATGAACCAATAGATTCATAGGTAGAACCATTAGATTCAGAAGAAGAGGAGGAGGATGAAGAAGAGGACAACATGGCTGACCAAAATCTATAATGGATGACCCAGGGCCCATTTCCACTGTCAGGTGTCTTGCATAAGATTCCAAGACACGCATAGAAGTTGTTAACAAAGTATGACCATCATAAGACAATGAAGGCAGAAGATCACTTAGACACATTCTACCTACATCTGCAAACACTCGAGGTACAATATGACAACATTTCATGTAGACTATTTCCATGTACCTTGGATGGCAGAGAAACTGTATGGTACCACAACCTTCCTGTGAACTCCATTCAAAACTGGGGGGTGTTCAAGAGAATTTTCCTTGAGAATTTTGCTGAAGACAAAACCCCTGCCATGTTGGTAAAAGAGTTGGGTAGTCTCAAGATGGAGTAGAAAGAAAAAGTCAAAGGTTTCAACCAAAGGTTTAACAATATTTTGAACAAGTTTACAGCATACACCAAACATCATAACTCCATCACTATTGACTATTACACATCTGCACTGCCAACCAACATTACACAGTTTGTTAAGTGAGCTGTGAAACCAACACTATTGGAAAATTTCCAAGAGGCAATTGCTGTGGAGAAAGACCTATGCGCTATTGGAGTCATTGTAGATGACGAATCAGCTAAGGACTCCAAATACATGGGTAGGAGGTCTCAGATCACTATGAGTAAGGAAAAGGAAAAGGAAGCAAGTGAAATTGAGAGCCTTACTCGTCTCGTCAAATCCTTAACAACCCAAATTTCTGAACTCAAAAAACGGATGAGTGAGACAACCGTGAGTAATAGGCCTCCCAAGTTCACACAAAGGAAGAATATGACTTCAGGCAGTAACAGTATCCACTCAGCCAAATCTGCACAAAGCTCTAACCTTGTGCTCAACCTAGATGCGATCGCCATAGAGCATTACTACAAGTTCCATGACAAACGACATTCAGAAAAGAGTTGCCCAGGATGGAACCAAGGAATGAGCACTCTGGCTACACAGTTGACCAACCAATTCACGGCCAGTGATCTGGCTTGGCATGAGGATGAAAATGAAGAAGAAGTTGCTGCATCTGATGATGCTCCAAGTGCTAGGTATGTAATTAACATGCATCAATGTGCTCGCACTTCCTAGAAGAAAACCACCGAGAAGTAGCCTCTAAGAGACTGTCAAGGCCCCAAAGAAAAACAATCGATACAACTTGAGAAGTCAAGGGGTCTCCATTGTGTTTGAGATACCAAAAGAAAAGGTAAGACAACATCTGCTCATAGCAATTGATCCGCTGGTCAGCTCAACACGTAAAACTCAATGCAAGTCTGGGAAGACAGCTACAAAAAAAGGTACGTTCATGAGAAGCAAAGACAAGAGTAGCCCATCGGACAACACGGACACAAGTCCACCCCCAGAAATCTCACTCAGTCTTCCTGCTCTAGACTACAACATTGTTGAACACATGAAAAAGACCCGTGCAAACATATATTTGTATGAGTTAACCAAGATCATGAGTCAATGAGATATTCTTTTGCGCGCACTAGGGAAAACCTCCATAGATAGTGTTACCTCTTTGAGAAAGGGACTAAGTAAGTCTCTCAACTCACTTGCATCCATGCTCGACGCACTCCGTATGGAGGAAGCAAACTCGCTCTGCCCACCATTTTTGTTGTCATTCGAAATATTCAACTTCAATGTTCATAACTGTTTGGTTGACTCTGGCACGTCAACCAATGTCATGCCACTCTCCATTGCTAAGAAGATCAATGCTAAATGGAGTAGCACAACTGCGCAGATCATCCAACTTGGCAGAACATGTGTGCCAGCCATTGGTGAACTCTGAGATGTGATCATCCGGTTATCGTCCAACTAACGAGTTCATCAGTGAATTAACATTGTGATTGTGGACATCCAAGATGCATATGGCTTACTGCTCAGTAAAGACTAGTCTAGCAAGTTGCAAGGATACTTTTCTATGGATTGGTCACACATATGGCTTCCGCACATGGGCATAAACAACCAGATCCAGGTGTTGTTAGAAAGATACATGAAACACAACTTTATTCCCTTGAATGGTGAAAACGAATCGTTGACTTTCGCATAACTTATGGTCAGAAATTTCTTTCTGGAAACATGGTTGGGGTGTTATCTTTCATAGCCAACCCCCACCCCACTAGACACACAATTGGGTCTCCTTCCTTGCCCAACTCGAGAAAATGAAACTTGTACAGCAGAATGTAATAGTAATAGCAATAGAGATAGTAGTACTAGTGTGGCAAGAGGTCCTTGTACAAATCATTAGGGGATTTTTGAGGTCCAAAATGGGCCTCCTAAGGAAATTACAAAATAATAGTGGAAATAATAAAATAAGATTAGATTACATCATCAAATTTTAGAGGGAAAAAATACAAAATTATTTTTTCAAGTCATATTTTCAACTTATCTCTGTATGGGTTTGCTCAAATTTCGAGCGGAAACACTCGTTGGATGCCGAATTTGATTCCTCATCCAAGGAGTACCCATGTTGCATACTTTCGATGGACCATGCTACACGAAAAATGAGAAATACACGAAAAATGTGATTGCAATCATGCTTTTTCATGTATTTCTCATTTTTCGTGTAGTAGGGTCCATCGAAAGTATGTAACATGGGTACTCCTTGGATGAGGAATTAAATTTTTCATCCAACGAGTACTCCTGCTCAAAATTTGAGTAAAAACTTAGGGAGATAAGTTGAAAATACGAATTGAAAAAGTAGTTTTATTATTTTATTATTTTTTAATCTTTGTACGTTTTTACTCCAAAAATGGTGAATCATCCCCCATGGTTGACATCATCATCTTGAATACTATTGGTTCTTATAAAGTTTATTTTGGTTGTACATTTTTCTTAGGACCTTATACTTTGACGGATCCAAGAAATAGGAGGGCTTTGGAGTCGGTTGTGTCTTAATGTACCCGTTGCAAAGGAAAAACTTGGTCTCAGCCACTTGGAGTTCGAGTGCACGAACAACACCGTTGAGTATGAAGCACTCATTTTAGGCTTACATAAATCCATCAACCTCAACGTTGTTGTGCTAAATGTGGTAGGTGAATCAGAGATTATGGTGTGTCAGGTACGTAACATTATACACTATGTGTTACCCTATCTTAAGAGTTATCAACAAGAGGTATGGTTACTTATCTCTAACTTCCAAGCTTTCAATATGATTTCTGTACCAAGAATGCGTAATGCAGCTGTAGATGCTCTAGAAAATGCAACTGCTAGGATGATACCATTAAGGGATAGATTTTCTGTTGAAATTTTGTATAAGCCATATGTCCCTGATAACATCAGTAATTTACGCATTTTTGATGACGACCAACAAATACTACATTTCATGGCTAATGTTGGGGTCTTCAAAGACACAACGATAGACAAAGTCAAGCACAAGCAGTCTCTACAGAACATAGCTGATGATAGTAAAGGAAACCTCATCCCTAAGGGTGTGGTATCACTCGAGAAGCTGTATGACCTGCATAATCGCTTTTAGGGGCCTGTGAATGCCAAAACCCATAGTTCCACAATGTTGTACGAACATATCAATATGGGAATGGACAAAGATCCGAAGTTTGTGAATCTCGGTACATGTTGCACACCATAAGAGTGACAAAATTTTGTCCGCCTATTGAGATAATATCGTGATGTGTTCGCGCAGACATACGATGACTTGAAAACATATGACACACAAATAATCCATCACATCATTCCAATCAAGGAAGGGGCTAAGCCTTTTTAGAAGAAGCTAAGGAAAGTGCATCCATCACCTGAGCCCCTCATACAAAAAGAATTGACTAAGTTGCTGGATGCTCAGATCATCTACAAGGTTTGTCATTCCAAATGGGATTCAAATCTAGTCCATGTTAGGAAGAAGTCTGGGGAGATCCGCTTGTGCATTGATTTCTAAAGTCTTAATCGTGCCTCAGACAAAGATAACTACCCATTGTCGTCAATTGAACACATATTATAGACAATATCTGGAGCAAAGATGTTTTCTTTGCTAGACAATTTCTCAGGATACAATCAGGTTCAAGTAGTAGAGCCTAACAAACTTAAGACAACATTTCGTACCAAGTGGGGTACATTCGTTTATCGTAGAATTCCATTTGGGTTGGTAAACATAGATGCTACATTTCAGCATGCAATGGACATCGCTTTATGTGGGCTCTGTTATCACTCAGGTTGTTCCCTAAAGTTGTAAGAAAGGGAATATGACCGAGGTAACCACGGACCAATCTTTTAGATACAGATTCTAGCCAATCTGCATCCAGAGAGGGCTCTCTCTTTATGATTTAGCTATGTTTGAGGTATATTAGGCTAGTTATGAAGTGCAAGGGTTTTGTTTAGAGTTTGGTTGGAGGAATGGAGTTTCAATAGAATAGTGAGGTAAAACTGAAGAGTTTCAGTCCATTGGGCATGATGGAGTCAAAGGAGGATAGCTTTCTGGATTTGGTTTTTCCACCAAGGATGGTATTACAGAGCAAGGTAATCAAACATGGAACAATTTGTAAGCTGGAATCAGGTGGAATGGAGTCAATGGGTGAAGGGCAATTAAGAATCCTTCATCATGTTGACAGGGGGAAAATGGTTGACTATTGTTAAGGAGCAATTAAGAATTCCTTAGCAAATGTTCAAGGTGAAAGAATCAGGGGAAACAAGAGCAATCAAGAATTCACTGTTTATGCTAATTCTGAAGAAAACATTAATAATAACAAAGACTGAACACAGAGTGCAATCAAGCAAGTTCTGAGTTATTCTTTTTCTCTATTATTTAGATTATGAAACATAGATGATATATTAAACACAAAAACTGTAAAACATAGGTTAGAAGGGACTTATTGATCCATGAGATGATTCAAGAATTTTGTAGCATGTTCCTTAGCAGCAATTCCTCATTCAGTAAGCCAGGCAAAAAATGGTTCCAACAACCTTTTATTCCAAAAAAAAAAAAAAAAACTTCAGAATTACAACAAAGTCTGAGAATGCTTCCCAATCAACCAACCCCAAATACTTCGTCTGGGGGGGTATTTATACAAAAATGTCAAGATATCATACAAAATATCTGATAGAAATAATATCTGCTGACAATTAATGCTTCTTTTACACAGATAGAGACAGATAGTCTCGAAAATAGGGAGACAATAAATAGATGCAATAAATTCATGCTGCGTTGGTTGATCCGTCTTTATGAGATGTACTGGAGGTAGGTGCTGCAAGTCGGTTCCCAGCTATCTTCTACTGATCCTCTGTGTTGGTTATTCTGCCTTGGCCGGACTTTCTTTAACTCTGATGTGATGCGCTTTGACCCGCATGACTGTGATTCATTTATGTTCTGCGCATTATAGTAGATGGTCCAAAATTTTGCATTGACCAAAGATAAATTTACAGGATCTCTAACATGCTTTGCCACCATTCTGGTCCTGGTAATTTATGTCTCTGCAGCTTCCTCAGAGTTTCGTCAGTCTCTGTGTACCTGAAGAAATTAGGTGGGATGGTGAACAGATGCTTCACCTCATGCTCTATGTAGAATAGATTTTCCAGGCTGTCATAAAGGGACTGGCCAGATGGAAGTGCCTTCTCTCCTGAAGTGCTTGAAGATGCATTAGCTTGATTAGCAGCATATGTATTTAATTTACGTACATAGTCCTTGTGCTTCATCAGACGATCATTACTTCCCAAAGGACTTGGCAAACCTTTTTGATGCAGGACTGTAAATTTTTCTGTGAAAGAATCAATCTCTACTTGCATGTCCTGGCATCTTCTGTCCAAGTTTTGCATTAGAGTTCTCATGGTTAGAACTCTCTTGATGTCCAGAATGGTACCTGTTATGTCTCTAATATCCAGTGCTTCCAGTTCTTCACTGGTCTTGGTATTCAAAAAATGTATTAGCCTGTTAGCTTGCTCAGGCATCTGTCCCAATAAGGCTCTTGTTTTCTGAATTTCCACTTGGGCCACTCTTATCAAATCAATTTATTCATAAATGGTTTGAATAGACCTCCACACATCACTAAGGGATTGAGTGATGTTGGTCCACAAAATTCCTCTGATTTCTGCCAGAGGCTTATCTAGAGAGATATCCTTTTCTAATGCTCTTACCTTGTTCTCCAATGCTTTGACCTCCCTTGTTTTCTCTACCACATTCATCTTGGATTTATCATAACTTTGTTCTATTTTTGCCAACTTTTCTTTGAGTTGCTTCAACTCAGATACTTGGAGTTTCAAATCCTCCATGGCTTTTATTAATTGCTCTGTAGTCATAGTAGTACTGCTGCCTAGTGTTGTTGCTATTGATGTCGCTGCTGTGATGATTTCTGTTGTTGATTCAGGGACAGTGGGAGGCACTTCTGTTATAACTGTGGAAGGGGAAGTTGTGACTATTGGAGGTACTTCAGGTGGCTGGGAGGTCGACTCTCCCTACTTTTCTTGTAGTGCTTTCTCCAATGTCTTCTCTGTCTCACTCAATCTCTCATTAAGCCTCATGAGCAGGTCCATCATGTCCTCTTTAGATTTCTGTTGTACAACATCTGTTGTCTGTGGATGCATAGAAGGAGGCATTTTGAGCTGTTTTCTGAGGGCAGCAATGTCCTCTTCCTTTTTCTTCATTAGTGCTTTTATGCCTTTGGCATCTTTGGGGTCATGTCCCAGTTCAATGATAATGTCTTCCAAGGATTTTATCCTGTTGTCCTTTGCTAGAGAAGAAGCTTTCTCTAAATCGAGCTGAGCAGAGGTATTATTCAAGGAGTTTTGCAATTTATGAGCTAACATAGCTTTGTCAGCTAGCGTGGAGTATACCATCTCTCTATTCTGTTTATGAAGCTCAATCTGGTCTATTGGATGAATGTCTTTGGCCAAGACCTCCAGATTTGTCCTGATGTAGTCAGCTGCTGACTGTGGTTGCTGCACCTTGGGCTTGAAATAACTCATGATCATTTTTCCCTCTTTTGTGTCATAAGCAGACATCAATCTTTGTTGTTTTGTGGGGGCCATCTTAAGATATTGATTGTAAATCTGCAGCCTCAATGGATCATTCCTAGCCTTTATTTCTGTGAATGTTCTTTTGATGTCAGAGGTCTGCTTACTTGGTGGTCTAGTGGATGAAACTTCCACACTATGCTGCCTTTGTAGCTCCTGCCTGTGTGAGCTGGTTGATGTGTCTATCACTGGGGAGGTCTGTGGGCTAGTTACCCTCTCACCTCTTAGACTTTCTATTGTTTCTTCAATGATTTCCTCTTCAGATAGAGGATTCAGTCTTTGCCTTTTTGCACCTGGCTATTCTGCAGGTCCACTGATGGGTGTGGCCTCTTCTCTGTCTCTTTTCTTGCCCTTTTCCTCATTTAGAGGAGTCTGTAGTGCAGGAATCTCTGCTGCTTTGGTCTGGACCGAAGGAATTTGCCCCTGCTGATCAGTCATTGCTTGCTGCTCTGTGCCTGCCACTTCCTTGCCCTTAGAAGACCCTGTACCTGGTGCACTGGTTTCCTGTACAGGTTGCTGTGAAGTTCCAGCAGAGGATGTACCCACTCCAGTTTGTTGAGGCAGCTTGAAAGATACCTGTCCAAAAGAGTCCAGGTCAAGGGTCTTTTCAAGATCTTTCATAGCTTGTTCCATCACTTCTTGCTGAGTAAGTTCTTCTATTAATGTACCCTCTACCCAGTCATCCTGATTAGCAAATTGCTCTATTTCAGTGATCCTAAAATGTCTATAGGCCGATAGCCTGTTTTTTACTTTTCTGTCACTTATAAAGCTATTTGGGTCATATGGTACCCACCAGAAGCTTTTCTTCAATTTAAGTTCTTCTCCCAATATCCTATCAGCATCTTCCCATGCCTCCCTCTTGTTAATGATAAATGGGCCTAACCAGTTTCTTATTCTCAGCTGAGCCTTTTTCTTTACATTGCAAAAGTGGGTTAAATTTGCATTGATAAGTTGCCTGAAATACTCCAGCGCAAATAGTCTCATGGGCACATATTTGGGCAGCTTATAAGGGCACAGTTCATAGCCATATATCCTGATTTCAATGTGATTCTGGTAGAGGTACCAGTCACATATTCTGTAGTTTTTGGAGAGCTGTAAAATCTTCTTTATATCCCCAGAGAGCCTAGGAGGAGGAGCACCTATCAATAAAGTGGAGGCTAGATGTATAAACCAGTCAATGAATTCATATTAGGTATAAGGGGATTCAGAAACATTGTGGAAGACTGAGGTCCAAAAGATTACAGACCTCCTCTCTCCTTTGGAATCCAATTTCCTGATGGGAAATGAAAAGTTGTCTGTCTGATAATATAGCAGAAGGTGATATATGAAAGAGGTGTACTTGAAAACTCCTTCTCTTTCCAGATTTATGAATTTCTCATTGATTTTATTGGCAATGAAAGAGGCATAATCATACTTGACAACAGGGGGTTGTCCTGAAGTAAACATTGACAACATAACAAAGATGGTCTCATCAACAAATTCACTGGTTTTGAATCCCAATATAAAGGATATCATGTCAAGAATAAACTTGCCAGTTTCAGTGAACCAGGCATGTACATAAGGAGGTGGGCCTTGAGGCTGGCAATTTGGCTTGATAAATAACTTAGCAATCTGAGTTATTTCTACACTGGACAATTGAGAGCTTTGCTCAAGCAAAAATCCCATGGAAAGAGGAGCAAGGGGCTGAGCTGGATGGAAGTGTAACATTTCATTGATAGACTCAGCAGTTATGTAGAAAAAAACAGTTTGTGATGGATTCATAACTACTTTACTGATAGGGTCATAGTTGGCACAGCATTGGTGGGTAAGATCTGGGAACACATTGACTGAGGGAAGGTAATACCTGGGAAGATTAGATTCCCATATTCCAAGGATATCAGAGTTACTCAGATGACTATTTCTAATTCTGCAAAATGCCTGGAGATGGTTCATATCACCAGATAACTCTTTAATTTGAAAATCTCTATTAGCCAAGGGCAACTAGTCCTGGCCTTTGTGAGGTACATTGAGGGGCGCAACATTGAGGGCCACAGGGGCTTCCATGTTTGTTTACTATGTTTTTAACTGAGGTCAAGTTTCTATGGGAAAAACGGGCAAAAGAGCAGTTCTGGATGTCTTGGTATGGCAATTATGGACTGCTTCAGCTTGAATTTGGCTCTTATAGGTATAATTTACAGAGGAAAACGAAAATACAGGTTCAGGAGGTGGGACGGGGTAAATACCTGTATTTTGGAGGCGAACAGGGCAATTGCAGGTTGACCGACGAGCTGCGGAGCAGGATGCTGGACTTTGTTTGGCCGGGTGGCGGACTGTATGCTCAAGCAGTTGTTTGGACGTAGTTTGCATGAAACAGTTTTGCAAATAAAATGAATGAAAATAGGTGAAAATGACATTTTCACAACCTTTTAACAAAAATTGGCTTTCGCGGGGCTTTTTGGCGCTTTTTGGTCGGATGACGTCATCGGGATGTGACATTTTGTCATGACGCAGGGGTACGGGATGCTGATGTGGAGGTGACGTGGCGATGACGTCAGTGGGCAGGGTCAGCGGGAGGGCGGTAAGCGGTATCGGCCCACACCGCTTATCGGCTCAAGCGGTTTTGGTGGGGAGGGCCGCGAGCATGGCATGAGGGCGCCGCGTGTCCCTGGTACGGTGGTAATACCGCCGACTCCCCGGGCGGTAAACATCGGCGGCAGAGGGCCTCGCGATATGATCGTGGGCCGTCCGATGAGCGGGCCCGGATCCAATGGTTGGCGCTCAATGGAGCTGGCAGAGGGTTACGGCGTGGGGGCCCACGTATAAAATCAAATGTTTTAATGTTGTTTGGGCTTGATATGATTGGTGGCGGGGTGATTTGTTAATCAATTAACATGGGGTTAATTGATTTCAAAACAATGCACGGGGGATGGTTATTATATGGTTCCTGATGAACCTATAATCCCTGTTTAAACAGAAATATGGCCGTAATCGACCGGGGGTGGGATCATTACATATTGGGGGTTTTATTGTATAGATATATTAATATGGGGGAAGGGGAATTTATAAGGGATTTAATACTTATCATGTTAATAGTTAATATGAGTTTATGAAAAATAGGCGCTAAGTTATAAAGTTCAACAGCTTAGGCTGAGGGAACGAAAGGATTTTTACACAAGAAATGTGGCTTCTTTGCCTAAAGCAAGAATGTTATTTTACTCAGGCTTTTTCATGAAATGAGGTGGACTGATTTGGGAGTATTGAGCAGATCTCAATATCTCTGGGGGGAGTTAGTGGATGATCTGGAGAAAGGATGAAGGGAAGTTAGTCATGCCTAACTTAATTTGTAACAAAACAATTGCCATGGTACTTATGATAACAATAAGGTGAACATCTTTGAGAAAAAACAAAATTAATCATAAGCATGCTTCTGCAACACCAGAACTACCTACCGAGCCTATTATACCTAACATTTTTCTTCTTCTTCCATGGGTGCACTTGGACTGGCAAACCCTCTTTTTCTTCTTTTCTTTTGATTGCAACCCTATCTAGATATACCCTTATCACATCCAAGGGCTCAAGTTTAACAATTGAGCTCCTTTGCTCCTTTACCTAACTACTTATCTGCCAAGATTGAATAGTTTGAACAGAATTTATTCTATATCTCTAAAACAGGAAATTCAAAGATGAACTGGCTAGGATTAAGCTATTTGGCCTCAACATAAAGTTCAACAAACTGCACATGAAACTTTCATTTACAGAACATGAAATAGTAGTGGCATTTGGACTTGCACACTTTCCTGGTCTTTTTTATTTGGGGTAAATTTCTTTCATTTTTCTTTTGACCATTTCATTCTTTTTACCCTTTGATCTTTCTTTTAAGGTATACCCTCTTTTCATTTTTTAATTTTTTGATCTTTTCAAAATATGGAAAACCTTTGCAGTAGGGAAAGGATGAACATATTAGGGATTTTAACCAGTCAATCATGAAATATGACACCTATTGGTATATGAGCATAACAGGCTCATCGGATAGAGTGTAGTGGTCTACCTCGATGATGTGACAGTCTTCTCTAGACAACAGTCAAACCACCTGCGCCATCTTAAGAAAATCTTTGAGATATGTCCGAAATACGGGATATCCTTGAATCCCAAGAAGAGCGTCTTCACAGTGTCTGAGGGTAACATCCTTGGGCATATCATTGCCAAGAGTGGGATCAAGGTAGATCCGGACAGAGTTTAGACCATCACGCATATTCCTTACCCCGTGAATAAGAAAGTTATGCAGTCCTTCCTAGGAAAGATCAACTTCCTTAGAAATTTCATCTCTAATTATGCGTAGATTTTCAAACCCATTCCAGAGATGACCAAGAAGGACGCAGTGTATGGTTGGGGCCAAAAGGAAAAGGAAGCGTTCACTCAGATTAAGCAAGCTATAGAAGAGGCGCATGCACTATTCAACCCAAACTTCAACAAGGATTTCTTCCTCTACACGTTTGCTTCCGACACTTCACTCGCTGTTGTTCTCACTCAAAAAGATGAGCTGAACAATGAACAACCTATCTCTTTCATGAGCGTGAGCTTGCAAGGACCTAAACTAAACTGTCTCGCCATGGACAAACATGGATACGCAGTATACAAGGCAATTAAACACTTCAAACCCTACCTCTTGAAAAATCATTGCATTGTCTTTGTGCCGCACCCAACAGTCAGATCACTGCTTGCTGGGCAAGAGTTGTGTGAGAGAAGGGCGAATTGGATGATAGGACTACAGGAATATGATCTTGACATCAAGCTAGTTCACAACATCAAGGGTCATGGTCTTTGCAGACTAGCAGCTAAAGAAATACATGTGCAAGACGAATAAGACGAGCTTGCCGGATGGGAGAAGGAAATTGAAATGTATAATGTTGAGCGAGCCCCCCCCCACTTCACACGGAAAATATTGGTACATAGATGTGTGCCAATACCTTGAGCATGGCACCATGCCCTCCCAATTCTCTATGCGACAAAAGGGGGTACTCTGACTTAAAGCTCTATCTTACCAGTTGGTGCATGGAGTGCTTTACAGAAAACATCATAACAACGTCTTTCTCAGGTGCCTGGACGCACAATATTCAGAAAGGGTGTTACATGATATCCATGACGGACCAACCGAGGGTCACTTTGCGTGTAACACAACATCACACAAGGTCATGCGGGCTAGTTTCTACTAGCCTACATTATTCAAATATGCACATTCCTATGTCCGCAAGTGCCCAGTCTGTTAGTGATGTGTTAGCAGAAAACAAAGGTCAGCAGCCCCGCTGCAGCCTGTTGTAGTGGACGAACTATTCCAATAATGGGGCTTAGACATCATTGGGGAGATTTTCCCACATTCGTTAAAGCAACGCTGCTACATCTTAACTGCTACAGATTACTTTACGCGGTGGACAAAAGTAGTTCCACTGAAATAAGTGAATGACCAGGAAGTCATCAACTTCATAAAGTAGAACATCATTTCTAGGTTTTGCATTCCCATATCACTTGTTTTTGACAATGCAACATACTTTTCCTCGTTAAATATTTATGACTTTGAGTTTCAAAATGGTATTGTGTTAAAGCATTCTGCTAACTACTACCTGCAAGGAAATGGTGTTTCTAAGTCCACAAAAAAAAATCTTATTCAGATCATAAAAAAGACCATTTACTCTGAACAACGAAACTGGCATTCCGCTTTGGTGAATGCTCTATGGGCTGACCGAGTCACACCTAAGTCCTCTCTGAATACATATCTCTACTTCCTGTATACGACAAAGAAGCCATCTTCCCGTCAAACATCTATTTGCCTGCTCTCCAATTGTCCCAAGAATCCCAAGACAATCCATGTCTATTAGTTCAATGTAGGATGGACACATTGTACTAGCTACATGAAGAAAGGGTGAAAGAAAAAGAAAAGTTTATTCTTCATCAGAACCGTATCAAAATATGGTTCGACAAAAATTCTGTAGGGAGTACCACCTTCACTGTGGGTGACTTAGTCTTGAAGTGGGATAAATCCCACAAAGAAAAAGGCAAACACACAAAGTTTTAGTCCCTATGGATTGACCCATTCATCGTTCACGAGAAGCTTGGCCAACACACGTATCATTTACAATCACTTGACGGGAAGATTGACACTCTACCTATCAATGGCCAAGACTTAAAATATTATTTTCAATGATCTAGGTCGCACCCCGCCCTGTGTACATGCTCCTTTCATTGTTGTTCTGTTCTTTGCTCTGCTATTTTGCTTTTCTTTATTGTTTTGTTCTTTGCTTTTCTATTATGTTGCTTTGTTATGTAAATAAGTGTTGTCCCGCACTGCATTCTAGCTTCTGAATGTATAAGTGGCTGAAGTTCAGAGAGTCTTGTGACACTGCAATGCTTGGCCAATCTTGTGTTCATTTTCTTTGTGCATGGTTGTAACTTTTGGCTGATGCAGTCTTGACGGAAAACATGATCCGTTTGTAAGAAAAGTTTTGGTCAAGCCATGAACCCATGTCCAGTCTGGGAAACCTTATGCCTATACTCAGTTTTCTGCTCTATGTGTTCAAGCTTATCCAACTAGTAGAAACGAAGAAGGGGAAAATCTAAACAAGAAAATTTGAGTCAACGATGTTTACATGCTTCTCTGAAGGAACAACCTCTTCTGTTATCAATAAGTTGGGATCCCTCTTTTGCTCCAAAAATAAATAAGTGCCTATGCATAGTCCTCTTCCTAAAAAATAAAAAAGGTGAAAGAAGAGAAAGAATTCCTATGCAGAGAGGTGAAGCAAGCAACTCCACCGGGGTACTTTATAGGATCGCTGGCAGTGGAGCAATCTTTGTGTTCCTGCATGACTTCACCTGGGCACTGTCTAGGCCTGTTGGTAGTGGAGAAACACCAGAGATGAAAAACTATACTCTGAAAATCTCAAGTTCACGAGCCAAATTACCCTTCCTGAATTGAAATACAATGATTTGGTTGAATTTTGTGTTGTGTTCAACTGATTCGGTACAAGGTGAACCATGTCTGTTAGCGGGGTAAGTGGAAAAGATGAAGTGATATGCACAACGAATCAATACTCCCCGAAAGGCCAAGGCCCTGCGCTAAAAATGAACAAAAAAGAAGAAGCTGGTATTCAACCAATGTGTCGCCAAGTGTTGTAGCGACTACAACACCCTCCAAAATTTTGGCTTGCATCCAAATTTCGGATCCTTCCTTGGTTTTTTCTTTGATGGTTTCAAACAATCGAGCTCATCCCATGAGCTCTTGTGAAGTCTTTGCACCCTTTTTCTTGTTTGACCAGCGATCGGCTTTTGGCATATTGATTGCTTTGTCATGCTTGTGATCTTGTTCTGGTGATTTTGAAGGTTTGTCTTTATGTGTTTGGGTTGTCTTCGCTATGTGAACACTTGTCGTACTCACACACAAATTTGTAAGCATTGCCACGCAAGTGTTGTCACGGTATTTCAAAGGTCTATCACAAGTGTCGTGGTTGCCACTCTTAGCTCTAAGACAGTCTCACCGAGGGCATGTTTTGTCTTGTTGTCTTGGTGGTCTATGTTGTCTCGTCGTTGAGGCTTGATAAGTGTGTGATCACAATGTCAAGTCTGCACAAGTTCATTTTCTTTCAACACACAACCATTTTCCTGAAAATTTGTCCGACCGAACAACCCTCTTCCATCAGACCCCGACTAAGCTACACTGCGTAGTATCAACCCTTAGTGACCCTGCTCTGTTTCTAGAACTGTGCAGTGCTTGAGGCTATCCTCTAGGTTAGATGCACTATGCAATCTCGGAGGTGAGTAGCCTGTCTACCTCCTAGAACTGCATAGAAAAATGCGTCCATGTCCAAAATGAAGTGCGCATTTCTCAAGCACAGTCATCAAGCCTCCTTATTGTCTACTAGAAGCCCACACTTCTCTGAGACCTAAGTCTGCATCGCTACCCAAAACTGCACAAACATGCCCAACTCATCCTCTACTGCCTTGCTCTGCATTGTTTCCAAAACTGCACAGACATGCCCAGGTGACCCTTACTGCCTTGGTTTGCCCTGCCTTTAGAAACTATGTAGACATTTCTAGCAGTTCCCCTGCTGCCTATCCTACACTGTTCTCCAAAATTGCATAGTCAGGTTTAGGAGGTCCCTTTCAGCCCTGTCTTGCACTTCTCTTAGAAACTGCGCAGAAATGCCCAGTTGTCCCTCTACAACCCTACTCTGTCTTCCCCCTGGAAACTACACATAACTACCTAGTTGTCCCCTACAGCCCGATCTTGTTTTCCCTCCAGGAACTATGCAAAAGTGCCCCCCTCAGGGTCCCATCTTGTAGTTTCCACTAGTTTCCCCACTGCGCAATTATGCCTCTGAGTGGTCACTAGGCATTTTTCCCTGACAGTGCAGGTTATACTCCCGGAGTTCCTCATTCCAGCCTGAGCTGTGCTCTGCATTGTCTCAGTGATTTTTCCACCCTCCCCGTCACCTGGAACATGAGAATAATGCATCATGTTAGAATATGAGGTTTTGGATTTGATTTCATCCCATCATGAGTTAATTGCAGGAACAGGTACACTGATAGATCATGGCGAGACGACGAATGAGATGAAGAAGGAGCACACATGCTAGAAGAATTGCTTGTAGCTAGACAAACATACCAAGCATATCAAGCAACAATAAAAAGGAACACATGCATTGAACCATCATGCAAGACCAAGACCATCGAAGACCCCGCAACACTAAGCCATGCAGAGGAGAAGAAAAAGAACACCCAGAGTACATTGATCACTAAACAGCGCAACAACTTGACATGGATACCACAGTCAGCCAGTACATGTTAGCAATGTCATGTCAAGTTGTGTCATGAGATGTGTTGGCCACATCACCATTATGGGCCATATTCATTGTAACTGAATGTAATGTAAAGTGAAGTCCAATGGACGCACACATAAGTTGAATAATCATGTTAGTTGAAAAGTCATGGGAAGTTGAATAGTTACGAGGGTAGTCCAAGAGTCACAAGGGTCAAGCATCACCCTTGGTTATACATACCCCTCCCAGTATGAGGAAGAACTTTTCACCTTGGCTCCAATGTCCCACTACTAGGACTAATGATGTATGGTGTAGAGATGTGTCTTGGGACTTTTGCTTAATTAAAAAGTCTGTTAATGCCAACACATTTTCACACATGTTTTGTAGATGTTTGTAAGACTACTCTTTAAACATTTTTAATGCATGCTTGCTTAACCTGTACTAAGATAGTTGAAATACTTTGGTTATTTTAGTACTTACGTTGGTTGAATATGGTTGTATTGTTTATCAATGTTGTCTCATCCTTGTGGACTACTCTGCAGGACATTAAACAAACCATTCTTGTTTATTATTTATAACGATCATCACCTTCGTGTGGACTACTCTGTTGGATGTTGTACGTGTTTTCCCTTGCACTTTGGTTTTAACGACCGCCACATCTGTTGTGGACTACTCCGCTGGATGCTGGTCAGACCCTTGTTGGTATGCATGTGTCTCTCCCTAGGTGGTATTACTACCTCTCATCTAGAGGCTCACTTTTACTCTCTCCCTTTACAGTAAGAGAACCTAGACACAAGTTACATTACGAACTCACCAGGCATACTCACCTCGCTTTTTGAAGATGTTAGGGTCCTATAATAATAGGATTCATAATTTTGAATTGACTATGTTAAGTTTTGTAATATTGTACATACCTTTGCTTTTCTGCAAATGTTTTCCATATTAAAAATAAAAAAACGTAAAGAGGGTATGTCCTAAAAGAAATATCAAAGGACAAAAAGAATAAGAAAATATAAAAAAAAGTAAAAAAATATGAACCCCAAACAAAAATTAGATCATGAAAGTGTGCAAGTCCAAGTGCCACTACTTTTACTTTTATTCACAAAATAATGGTTGTGTGCAGCTTGTCATAAATGCCACAACCCATGATAGTCAAACTGTTTAATCTTGACTAGTTCATGCCTTAAATTTCATGTTTACAGATAGATAATAAAAGATCTTGCCAAACTGTTTAATCTTGGTAGATCAGTGGTTAGGTAGAGAAATAAAATGTGCTCATAAGCTTAATTTGAGCCACTGGAAGGTATAAGGTTAGAATTAGAGAGTTTGGATTTCAAAATAAAAAAGAAAGAAAGGGTTTGCTAGCTTAAATGCACCCAATAAAGTGAAGAAAAAATGTTAGGGTAAGTAAAGGGTAAGTAGAAGAAAGGTTGCAGAAGTACAAAGTTGATTGAAGCATAAGCACATATATCATGCTTGATCCAATGTTTAAGTGTGCAAGAGTAGTTATGTAAGTGAAAAGATGTTTACAAGCTGATTTACTTAACTTCACCTCATTTCATTTAACCCCCCACTACATACTTACTAATTTCCCCATTATCCCATCATTTTTTGTTAAAATACACTTTTTCCCTTCATTTTCACCCTTGCCCCTTGGTTACACACATTTCCCTAGAAAATTACTCTCCAAAAGTCATTTCCCAACCCAAAACCCCTTTTCCCTAGTGTGAAACCCATTCCCCTTTGAAAAAATCATTTTCCGCTCATTAATTTCCTTATTTCACCTAAAAAACCCATAAAAAAACCCTTATCCTAAGTTTAAGTCCCCCCCACCACATTACTTTATTAACTCCGCTATTCATACATTTCCTGACATAATCCCTTTTACCCCATAAAACCTCTTTACTCTAAGTTTCGTCTCCCTCCCGCTTTATCTAAATTAACTGCCCAAATTCACTTTTCCCAATATAATCCCTTTTAACCCACCCCCTCGGTGTAGTTAACAAACCCCACCGGACTTAAACCCCGATCCCACTCGTTAAACCCGTTCATTATACTTTTAACTTGCACCACTTATTCATTAAATAATTACAAGTTAAGTGTAATATTCTCCCGAGCCCCGCTAATCTTTGTCGATAGCCCTTCGTGCAACTCCATCGTGCGATAGTCGTTGGATCTTGCACCCCTAGATCCTATGACCCACAGTCATATTGCGCGCTCCTGATCTCTGACCTTTACCGTCCCGAGATCACGCGAGATTCGTGGTTTTGCTCAGGCCCCTTTTGGTTACGTGGCGACTCCACGTTAACTCGCGTGCTCTCCAAAAGTACCGTCCATCACTCAAAAGCGGTGCGATGGCCCCTGAAACCGCCTTCTCGCATAAGCCAAAACCATCACTGTTCATATTATGAATTTCCACGCCAAATTTATTCGTTACCCTTTATAAGGCTAAAGACCCTCATTTTCGCTCTTTTTGCTCGTTTACACAGTGAAACCCACCTAACCCTTCCTGCACCACCCTGAACCTCTGCAACCCAATTTTACCTTCGATTACCTTCAAAACATTGCCAGGACTCCGTCCACATACCTCTAAGCTCAAATAAAGCCATGATTACCTCCATGTCAACCTATGTTTTATTAATAAATTGTTGTATTTTGTAGATGATTAGAAGACTAGAAAACTTGGATAAACAGTTTTGATACTAGTCACAAAACCTGTTTACTCCAAGATTCACGAGAAAATCTATTCAAAATCCTTTATTCAGAAGAAAAAGACAATTAACACAGTAATGGTTAAAATAGAGAAGAAATCATTTATAGACAGAGCATACAGTTAAAAGACAAACAGATCAAACATACAGAAAGACGCTTAATATCCAACTACCAGATGTTGATACATGGAAAAAACTAAATGATTTACTGTTGAAATACATAGTACAAATTTAAAATGTATTGTAAAAGTAAAGAGCACAGTAAAGGATATTGACAGGTCAACAAGGTCAAAGTGTGTCTAGTCAATTTAACGTCTTAAATTTCTCTTCATAAATTATCAATCCGGGTATCGTAAACTAATGAAGTGTGGTGCACCATATGTGCTTAGTTAACCTTTTTCTTACTTCGTTGTTTTATAGATTTTATTTTGTTTTGGGGTTTTGTTTTTGTTGGTTTCCTAAAGTGTCTAATGCAAATGGAAATCCTATTCTAAGGTCTTAAGAATACTTTTAAAGGTCAAGTATGGGTAGAGATTTCAAGACAAGGTTTATGTCCCTAATGGTAACTTCCAAAACTTAGTACTTCAAAATATCTCAAAACATGCTATTGATCAAATCAGTACTTGAACAAAAGTGTAAATATGCAGCTACTTAAATCAAACAAAAGATGAAATACTGATCATGAAATCACTGTCTCTGCTGCTTGTCTAAATACGGAAATAAAAGTTAAGCTATTGCACTCAAACAAATCAAAAACTGCAAACTAATAAAAGTAAAATCAAATCACATCATTCATAGTTCGATTCCTCACTGGGTAGTCTAAGCTATGGCTTTCGGAGATAATCGTCAATGATATGAGAAAGTTGATATCTAATTGCAGAAAAGTAAAACTAAAATCAAATCACATAATTCATAGTTCGATTCCTCGCCAGTTAGTCTAAGCTATGGCTTTCGGAGATAATCGTCAATGATATGAGCAAGTTGATATCTAATTGTAGAAAAGTAAAACTAAAATCAAATCACATCATTCATAGTTCGATTCCTAGCCAGTTAGTCTAAGCTATGGCTTTCAGAGATAATTGTCAATGATATGAGGAATTTGATATCTAAACTAATTGACAAAGCAAATGAATAAAACTGAAATCAAAGCATAACTGAAATTGAAAAGCTAAAAAAAACAAAGTCAGTAGAGAGGCAAATCTCATGTCAATATTTAATGCAAAAACATGTAAAGAAAAACTAATCTACAATCAACCGGTTGAACACACTTACATGAATTAAAATTGCATAAATGGAAAATCTAATCTATCAAACTTGAAAGCAATCAAATGACATAATGAAATCAAAGCAAAATTACAAAATGAAATCTACTCTACCTTACATTCTAATATGCTCCATGACATCTACTTCACATCTCCTTCCATGTTGAGAACATCAAAGCTTTATTCAAATTCTTCAAAATTACAAAGTACAACAAAGCTCTCCAAAGCTTTCAAAAGCCATCAAGGAAGAACTACAAACTCCAAGCTAAGCTAAGTCTCACAAGCTAAGCTCTAAACTCTAAGCTAACAAATGAAGGAGAAAGATCTCCTATTTATACAAAAATATGAGAGACCATCTCATTAATGAGAGTCCATGAATCTCTCCCTCTACCTCTAGAGTCCTAATCAAAATAGGAACTGATAAGACACATGTCTTCTTAGAGTTTCAATACAATTAGGATGTGACACATATCTTCATGATCCCATGATTCTTTCCACTCAAATTCGAATTTGGCCTTAGAGTGCCACATAAGGGTCTTCTAGAAGTCTCCTTTTGACCTACACATGTCAACAATCTCAACCCACTTGTTAGGTATAAGCATATGCACATTATTTTCTAATTTTTAACCACAAATTCACTTAAAAAGGCTAAGAATTAATAAAGTTTAGAAAAACATAAACGTGGCCCAATGATAATGAAAGTGGGATGAATGTAGTGACATACTAGTGAAATGGAGGTGCTATAATGGACATAATAGTGAAAGTGTAATGAAAATGAATGACATTTTCAAGACCCAACAAAGTGTATCAGATAAAAGGTCATAAGTGAATATGACATCCAGCGTGAAGACCAAATAGCCAAGTAGCTTAAAGGGCGAAAGATCAAACATCAAAGACAGCAGAACCTAAAAAACAGGGACAACAAGTAGCAGTTCAAAAGCTGTCTCTATCTTCTTGCATGAAGATATTTCCTTTTCCTAGATTAGTTCTTAATATTGTTTGAGATATTTTGTAAATTCTTGTTGTATAAATACTTCACAATTCAAAGTATTTAGTGTGGATTAATATACATTTGTAGAGTTATTTTGATCTTAAACCTAAGGGTGACTGTACCAATTTCAAGTCAACTGATTGGAGCAAGTAATAAAAGCATTGAATTACAGGATTCATGAGATGAGCTATTTGCAGTGAAGTATCTTCTTTATGTGATTTTGTTACTTTCTTATGTTTTCATAAACTTAATTTTTTTTCCAAATTTGAATGTATTAACTGGAAATATCACTCAGAATTTGTTTAAGTACACTTTGTTTTGCACAGTTAGTCATTTATATGTTTTCCTTTGATATCTAGATTTGAGAACCCTTAATTGCTCTCCCATCCCGGTTGACCTCTTTCATTCCTTCCATAATTCAGCCTAGGGAACCCTTAATTGCTCCCCGAATCTGATTAGAAACCACTTCACCATCCAACCTTTGAGATCTATAATAACTCACCTATCTTGCGTTGTAGACACTGTCTTTTAAAGCTTGATCTAGTCTAATTTGTCTGATATTGACTTCATAGCCCAATGGTAAAAGCAAACCTCTGTTCATCTAAGTAAGTGATCCCACCATCCAAATTCAAATCAAACCCAAGTGCAGCCATAACTAGCCCAAAATTAATTAACTAAAACAAAGTTAAATCATAAAGAGAGATCCCTCTTTGAGATTAGGAAGGCTAGGTCTTGATCTCCAAAAGTGGTTTGTGGTTACCTCTATTATCTCTTTCTTCAATAACTTCTAAAGAAATTTTGGAGTGATAACAGAAGATACAAGAATAAAAATCTCATGTGCTGAACAACAAGAGCTAAGGAAAATCTCTAAGATAATGGCAACCAGACCATTGTACCAGATGGGAACCCTACACCAAACGGTGTGAGGTCTAGTTGGGACTTCATACCAGGGAGATCCCATGAATGTTGAAGGGTCCAGAACCATCAACATTTATGGCACTAGAAGGAGGCCACCAACAGCTTATGACTGAATGTCCTACCAACCCCACTCAACTATCATTTGATCAAGGCAGTAACACACACTCCCTCTCCCCTAAGCGAAACTTTGAAGTTGGTTATTCCTCACCTCCCAGACCCAAACAAGAAATATCATATCAACACATTTGCACTATCCGCCCCATCACCCGTCAATTTTTTAAAGATGTTGGACTGATTCCAGGAGTGCACACTCTTCCTTATTCACAGAAGAAGCAAAATACTACTCCCACAAGAGTGGTAGTCTCATTTGTGGAAGAAGAAACCTTGTCACACTTGAAGAGCTAGCATAAGATGTTGAAAATGAAGAGGAACCTCTAGTATTCCAAGAGGGAGAAGAAGATAACCTTTTACTCTTGGGCTCAGGTTCCGACACAAGAGGTGGAGGGGAAGGAAGTAGAGGGGACATAGATGAACCAACAAATTCAAAGGTAGGACCATCAGATTCAGAAGAAGAGGAGGATGAATAAGAGGACAACATGGCTGACCAATATCTAGAATGGATGACAGGTGCACAGGATATATGTACAAGTATAGGTGCAGGTACAGGTGCACAAGATGTGGACTATTGCCTTACAAAAAATGGATTGTTTAGATTCAGAGACATGATATATGTGCTAGACAATAGTGAGCTCAAGAAGGTGATCTTGAGAGAGTTTCACGCAAAACCATATTCAGGTCACCCAAGCTATCAAAAGACATTGACAACAATGAATAAATTTTATTATTGGCTGAATCTGAAGAAGGATGTAACAAAGTTTGTGGCCAGGTGTTTTGATTGTCAGCGTGTGAAGGCAGAGTGTAAGCATCCAGGTGGACTGCTACATCTGATTGTAATTCCACAATAGAAATGGGATGTCATTTCATGGACTTCATCATAGGTTTGTCGAGGACACTGAGACAACATGATTCCATCATGGTAGTGGTGGATAGGTTGACAGAGGTTGCGCACTTCATTCTAGTGAAGTCTACATTCTCAACTAGTGTTGTAGCACATGTATTCATCAGAGATGTTGTCAGATTACATAGTGTTAAGAAGAATATTGTTTCAAACAGGGATGCAAAGTTCACTTACAAGTTTTGGACGCAGTTATTTGTAGTTTTGGGTACATAGTTTGCCTTCAGTACAACTTATCATCCGCAGAAAAATGGACAAACAGAGATGGTCAATAGGATATTGGAGGACATGTTGAGGATGTACGTTATGCGTCAGCATTGAAAGTGGGAAGAGTACCTTCCATTGGTAGAGTTTTCTTACAAAAACTGGTATCAAGAATATTTGAGGACAAGTCAATTTGAGGCATTGTATGGGCAGAGTTGCAATGCTCCTATCAGTTGGACTAATCCAGTTAATAGGGTGTTGATTGGACCAGACATGTTGGAGGACATGGAATAGGAAATGCAGGTAATCAAGAAGAATATAAAGGAAACACTAGATATGCATAAGAGCTATACATATTAGAACATGTTGTTCAAGGAGTTCCAGGTAGGGGAACATGTGTATTTGCGCATTAAACCAAAGAATATCTCCTTATGGATTGGATCATGTGCCAAGCTGACACCACAATTTTGTGGACCCTTCAGTATCATTGAAAGGATTGGGCCAGTAGCCTATCGACTTGCATTGCCTCCTACAGTGAAAGTCCATGATGTTTTCCATATGTCATTGGTTACAAAGTATGTTAAAGATGTTGATCATGTGATTGAATGGTATGTATTATAGGTGGAACCAGATGGAGAATTCCAGTTGGAGCCTCTGTGTATATTGCAAAAAAATGTGCTCATGCTAAGGAACTAAGCAATCAATAAGGTTAAGGTGAAATGGAAGCACTTTGGGCCCGATGAAGCTACATGGGAGATGGCTGATCAAATGCGGACTATGTATCCTTCTTTGTTTACCGGTAGAGGCAAAGCGGTTTAGGTATGGTGTTTTAGTATATGTTTTGGTACATGTTTTATATATGTACATATGTATATGGATGTAAATACCACCATGAGCTATGTTATAAAGCTCCAATAAGCAGTATGGGTGTCATGTCATTATGGTGTTATGTTTTCATGTTGGTTTTCTTCTCAACAGGTTAGTCATTGTAAACACTGCATCAAGCTAAGTTATAAAGCTCCATCGACAATATATTTTTCTTACAGAAGTCTTGTGGTTATAGGTGTTATTGAACATTGAGGACAGTGTTCCCCCAGGGGGGGGGTTTGTAATGGCCCTGGTGAAAATTCCATGTAATAAAAGTTAATAAAGGAAAAATAATAACCACAGTTGATGGGACACTTATTCCAAGCTGAATGTCAGGAAGGACATCCTAGTGTGGGTGTCCATTTGGTTATTAATGGCTAAGGAAATTAAGAAAGGTAATGGCTAAGGCTTTAGAAAGGCATAATGGAATTTTTGGCACATTTATTTATGAAAATAATGGAAATTAGGAGAAAAGGGAGGTGAAAGGTCACAGGTTACATGTGAAGAAAATGAAGGAAAATAATGTAAAATTAAGAAAATAGAGGCCTCATTCAAAAAAAGGCTTCTAAGGATCAGTACATAAACTTTTGTCAGTTCAGTTTTGGAGCTCTCTCATTATTCTCTCTCTCTCATTCTTGGATACTTAGATTTTTCTTGGAGAACTCTTGGAGAGTGTGGAACACTTGGATTTTTGGAGCAAGAAGGCAAAGGAAGAGCAGGAAAGCGCAAGAGGACATCAGATCAGCAACTACAATGGTTTTTTCTGGCAGGTACTGAGTTACATGTATGTTTTTCTCACTAGTTTTGGCATGCATGGCATATGCATGTGGTTTATTGGTCATGATCTATCATTGGCATGGAGGATGACCGAGTGTATTTTCCTACCGTTTTCATTTCCTGTATAGCCATGGTGATTGTTGATTTATTTCCTTATTTTGTTTTGGTTGGTTCTCATGTTTCCTTAGCTTGGGTTGAGTTACTAGTTCCTGGAGCCTTAGTTGGACAAACGCTCTGGAGCCCTGTATCAACTTGGGTTGAGTTACTAGTCTTGGAGCCTTGGTTGGACAAACGCTCTGGAGCCCTTGGTGGGTTGAGTTACTAGTCTGGAGCCTTGGTTGGGAAAACACTATGGAGCCCTTGGTGGGTTGAGTTATTAGACCTGGAGCCTTGGTTGGACAAACGCTCTAGAGCCTGGTATAAGCTGCGGGTTGAGTTACTAGTCCTGGAGCCTTAGTTGGAACAAACGCTTTGGAGGCTTGGAAGGCTTGGATAGAGACCAATCTGATGATGGTTTTGTGATGTCTGACCATGAGGTGGAATCACTATTTCATGGGTTGAGGTGTTTGGCCTCTGGAAGCCCTGGATGGTTCGGGATTGATGTGTTCTATGAGATCCCACATTCATGCTTGGAATATGGCACTGGGGTGAATGGATGAAGAGAGATTTGGCTCAACCATTCTATGGTTGGGTGGAATGTGGAAGTCCCATCCCGGGTTTGGATTTTGCATCATCAATGTGAGGATATTTCTCCTTGTATTTCAATGAGTATTATATTGCTTTATATGTGGATTATATGGCTGTGATTTCCTTGGTATTTTGTTGCTATCATGTTGGTTATGTATATGTTTTATGATAGTAGCTATGTATGACTCTCATCATGTTTTTACTTGTAAATGAATGA
Source organism: Pinus tabuliformis (assembly GCA_031772625.1). NCBI lineage: Eukaryota > Viridiplantae > Streptophyta > Pinopsida > Pinales > Pinaceae > Pinus > Pinus tabuliformis. The sequence continues at coordinate 969,675,971 of CM062810.1, forward strand.
ACAATGTATCTATGACCTAATGGATGAAATGGCAGTTAATGTGTTGAGGCATCAATGCTTCTTAGCGATTCTTAGCTAAGTATGAGACCCCTATGCTTAGATTTGTTATTTACTCCTGTAGATTACATATTCGTGATATGTTTGAAGAAATTCCTATCATGGCTAGTAGGGCTATAGTCAAGGTATTATTCAAGTAACTACATTTGTACTGTCATTTCCATATTATCTTACTGTTTTGAAGGTGTCATTCAATTTTGGGCAACGACTTGGGCTCTAGGCCTGAAAAATGGCTCAAATCCTGGGGACACTGGCACAACACTGAGAAAAATAGTCCCTGGACACTGGCATGCCTTGTCATGAGAGCATCCAGAGCCTCCTGGATGTTGGTAGGTTTATAGCATGGGAGTGTCTAGGGGTCAAGTGGTCCAAAATTTAAGTCGGACCCAGGGGCCAGTTGGCAGAAAGGCTAGGATGGTTCCTGAGGGTCCTAATGCTGATACTGAAGGTTCGTATGGTGTGTTTCTATCGGTTCCACTTCCTTAACGTAACTTAGGAGGTAAAATCATATCATAGTGGCCTCTTGTCACATGTTTACTCTGGTTGGCCGATTATTTGGGTAGATGTGGGAGGAGGGTGCTACACAACAACACGCCATCAACTTTCACATGGCGACACCATTGCAACCATGATCAACATCATGCATACACAACATGTACATAGAGCACAAGCATAAATAATACATATATGAAATCGACATGAATGAATGACCAACACACCACCCATCTAGTCCAAGGGGCGAACCATGCTATGATACCACTCTGTAACACCCTCCTCCCACATTTATCCAATAAACATGTGATGAGAGGATACTCTGACCTAATTCAACTCCCCATGTATAGTTACGGAAGTGGAACTGACAAAACACAACCAATTTGATCTTCTACACATGTTATAGAACATTTAGGAGCCAACCAACCCTTATAGGTGACCAAACCTTGAGGTAACTTGAAATTTTACTAACATAGAGTCTCAGTCGCTTTCATGACATGGGTATGCATGTGACTGAGACCCTCCAGTCATTCCCACAACAAGGGCATGCCAGTGACTGGGGACCTTTTCAGCTAGTTTTGAGCCTGCGACCCTAGATTCTGTGCCACTTTTTAGGGCTAGGACTCGGGTCACTGCCCAGAACTCCATGAAACCTTTAAGAATGATAAATAACACAAAAAAAAAGGTACTAATGCAAATACTTGATCTGACCCCTACTAGCCATGACATACATTTTGTCAAACATGTCACAAATATGCATTCTACAGGTCATAACAACATATCTGAGCATAGGGGTCTCATACTTATCTGAGAAGCGCTAAGAAGCATTGATGCCTTATCACATTAGATACATTATCATCTATTATGTCATATATTCATTTGATATCATTTTTGGAATTCAACTGCGTTAAGTAAGTCATTCATCTATGACCATTTCCATGAGAGGTAGTCATAATTAACTAATTTCTCATGATTTTTGAATAGTCAACTTAGCACTCATTGCATTGGTTGATGCTCACAAGGGTGAAGAAGTGGGATTGAAACTAGTGAAATGAATCACATTTATCATGATTTTTGAATAGTCCACTTAGCACTCATTGCATTGGTTGATGCTCACAAGGGTGAAGAAGTGGGATTGAAACTAGTGAAATGAATCACATAGCGTCAATCATCACTTCCAAGGCTTGCACCCGGTAACCAAGACTTCCTGGGAGGTCACCCATCCTAGATTGCCTTTGGTTCAAGCGTGCTTAACTGTGGAGTTTTCCCCACAATCAAACCCACTTATCTTGCTACCCCATTTGCAAAACATTCATTTACAAAGAGAAACATGATGAGAGCCATACATCATCACTATCATAAAACATACTCATAACTAGCATATAAACAACAAAAATGACAAGGATAGAACAACCATAAAATTCACATATAAACCAATACATTTACACATGAAATACCAAAGAAAATAGCTCTTATTAATGAGTGCAAAATCCAACCAGGCATAGGACTTCCATGAACCACCCGACCATATATTGGCTGAACCAAATATTTCTTTTAGCCAATCACCCTGTGCCATATTCCAAACATGAATGTGGGACTCATAACCAAGATCAACCAGGGATTCCCAAGGCTGCACCAAAACCTCATCAATAGAACCATACTTTACCACAATCCCCACAGGATCACTAGGCCCTAAACAAGCATGGATGCCACCAGATTTCTCCACCTACACCGTGAGGAATTTTCCTGTCTCCTAGTCTCTAGTCTTTACCATACATCTTGCCATACAATGGTCAAGGATCCATAGGCCTAATCAAGACTCCACCCACCAGGCTTTACTTTATATACTACCATTCATCAACCAATGATTCCTAGGTCTGATCAAGGGCATCCACCTCTAGGATTTACTGTATATCCCGCCATTCACTGGTCGAGGATTCCTAGGCCCATTGAGGTAACAAAATATATGGCTTTACCACAACCCACAATCCGGTTTAGGGGTTAGTAGGCCAAGGATTTACCACAATCCATAGTCTGATTCAAGGATCACTAGGCCATGTGTTCTTTATTTCAAATACCACCTCACTCAGTTTCAAATCCATCCAACAATCCAGCTCAACCAAAACATGAGAACCCCATCAGACCATGGCTATCTGGAAATGGCATGGAAAGGCTAAAGAAAATTGTCACACTTGGTAAAACCCATGCCCATGACATCAACAGAACCAAGAACACACATGCATAACCATGCATGCCAAAACTAGCAAGGAAATCACAAATGCAACTTGATACTTGCAAATAATCCTACTCTCCCTTGCTTGATCTTTGCTTCCTCTTACCTTCTTTTCTTTTCTTGATCTAATGTTGAAGTGCTCCAAGAAAAACCTAAGTGTCCAAGAGTGTGTGAGAGAGAGAATAGAGAGAGAGCTCCAAAAATGAACTGAAAAAAGGGTACCAACTGATCCTCAGAATCCTTTTTATTAATGAGGCCTCTATTTTCTTCAATTTCCCATTATTTTCCTTAATTTTCCTCCTTTCTTGCAAAGTGTTGTTGGCATTATGACTAATGTGTTGTACTTGATGGAAACCTACTTGATGAGTTGTCTTTTTATGGCAACCTACGTGATGAAGATGTATACATGTGACAGATAGTTTGTGTTGGGAAAAATACTAAGAGGGGGGAGGGGGGTGAATCATTATTTTCAAAATATTAAAATTTTCATTTTCATATCATGATTTCTGTACATGAATTTACTGAAGGGAACTTGCATGTGTACACGAATGGTATTCATACAACTAGCATATATCCAGTAAAACTTATTTTTTTTTAGTTAATTCATCTTCTTTTTATCTTGAGCTAGTGCCTCAGTACTTGTTTAAGCATTAAATAAACAATAACCATGTGAAGTAAGAACAAAATAAACCATCACACATAATCATCACACATGAACACCAGGATTCAAGGTGGAAACCCATTGTGGGAAAAAACCACCAGTGTTGTCGTCTCTGTCTTCCTTTCATTAGGAATAAAAACTTCTTACAATCTTGTACTGGTGCAGACTCATACCAGCACACAGGCACCCACCTGCAAAAGGATACTACCTTCTCTCGTTCTCCAGCACCCACCTGCAAAAGGATACTACCTTCTCTCGTTCTCCAGCACCCACTAGAAGGGAGCTTCAACCCCCTGATTTCATTTACCGACCCACCAGAAGGGAGATCCAAGTCCCTGATCCAATTTACTAGCTACCATTGGAAAAAAGCTTCAACTTCCTCACTGAAGGCTCCAACCTTCAACACCTCATGGGACCACATTTCATAATTTTCATACTGGATCCACCTGATACAACACATCAAAACTGTAGGCCACGTTTCATCAAAATTTCAGACTGGACCCACTACCATCATTTAATCTCAAAACCAATTATCGAAGATGAAATCGATTACTGCAACAAACCACTCAAGCATTATATATAAAAAACAATCTCTGACCCAATCATTGAATCAACCGAATTAACCAAAGCTCAACCAATCAACTGAAACCCAAACTTAAACAACCAGAACAGTCAGATCACTGTAACTAGAATAGTCAGATCACTGTAGTCAGAATACCAATCAACATATTGCACAACACAGAAACCAAATTTTGTTACTACAAACCTTGGTCAACCATATATCAAAATATATACGCTACTTTACAGAAGAAAACCCGCGTGTGTACACAATTTTCATAAAGCATACCCGTGTCCAGATCTTAAACCACTGAAACCTAAAAGTGAACCACTAAATCCTTAAAACTAAACCACTAAATCCTTAAAACTGAACCACTGTCACTCTTAAACAAATACTAAATCATACATAGATCCACTACATCATTATGAAACAATCACGAAACCTTAACTGAACTTCAATACAAACAACAAGTATCTTCATCATTTTTCAATCAGTCAATTCATCTTTTAAACATTATTGTTAAGCTCAAAACATCAAGCAAGACTTCATTGACAGACAATAGAAACACAACAAGACTGATTATTCTTTTCATCAAAAACCCTAGTTTATGTATGTGCTTTCCTAAAAACAAACCCACGTGTATACTCGCTTTTCAGGAAAAAAACTCGTGTATAGATTAGAATATATATGCGACTTACTAGTATCAAACTCATGTGTACAAGTGCCTTTCAGGTTGTAAAACCCACGTATAGATATGCAATTACTCGCATATACCTTCACTGCATTGCAAAACTTTAGACATACCTAGATCTCGACATACACATAAAAGTCACACGTCAAGACACTATCAGCATAGATCAAATCACCTCATAATCAAGATTCTCATCTCAGATCTATTGGATCTGATCCATCATCAAATTCCCAGGTGCATACTTAGTTTTAGATAAAGAAAAACATTAACATCCCATTACATGCATATTTGATTAAGATCTAACTATTCATAAAATATTCATCACTTGCAACCCATCTACCACTTTTATCTTCATCTCCTCATATAACTTAGCCCTTATCCAATACCACACATCAAAACCATACTAATACCGATGGTATTCTTAGACGGGATCAAATATTCGTTGCTGGGCTCAATACCATAGGTTAATACCATGGTAAAGACTCTTGGTATTTAGAATACCATGGTGCAGAAACTATGCGTGCCTTTCCTTCTTCATACCCATGTATGTACACAACCTTTCTTAACAGATCCCGCATATACTTCTTGAAATTTCATATTTTCCATTCCTCGGCCTCTGAACTAGTATCCCTTTGTCCAAAATCTCTGTCACATCTGTAGACACATCCTATTGACATATGTATCATATTAGTTTCCATCATAGGGACATCTCATCAAGTAGGTTGCCATCAAGGACAACACATAAGTCATAATTCCATAAGTTAGTCATAATGCCAACAATATGCCCCTTTGGACTTGATGGAAACCACTTTGGTGTTTGGTCACCATCACCCGCGGATACCTGTAAAACACATCAAGCTAAGCACCAATATTTTCAAACACCAAGTTATTCTCCCCCTTTGACATCAAGGGAAAATGGATGACTAATACTGAATGAAGGCTTCTCTCTTGAGCGTTGTAGATTTGAACTGCTAAATATGAACATTGACCATGCTCCCCCTGAGCACATGCTGAAATTTATGAAGAATGTACAATAAAATACATGACTCTATGACTCAACAACATATGATTTTTCTTATCACCAAGGATTCAAACTTACATCAATCACCCAATCACAATGGGTTTACATATGATTAATCAACCATCCAATCACAATGGGGTTACAAATTACATCATATGACCAAAAATACTTGTCCACAATAGTCCATACATGATTGAATTTGACAATGATTACATCATGACCTTTACATCAAATGATAGATATGACAGATATGACATGTTTAACAAAGACCAAATACCTCTATAAGACCATGATAGTCATCAACAATTATCATACAATATGTAGGATCTGCACCATAAGCATCTGTCAGCATTAACTCATCTTCAATATGCAAGATATGACAATGTAACTTCAATATCATCAACGTGTGACTAGGTATGAAACAACAACATAAGTGAGGACCAAGCATATCATCATAAAGTAAGGTAGGATAGTGTAGCATCATTCTTCAGCATCATTAAAATATGCCATGTTCCCAAGTATCATCAAGCAGATGTAGCAATAGTATATAAATAACCATGTCTTTGTGAAAACTGTAGCAACATCATTCTCTTGGCCCAAATTCTTCATCCATCAGAAACCAATAAACTCAACCACTCATGCCATAGACTTCATCCACGATAGCACCATTATCATCAAATAATCATAGCATGAGATAACAAGATATACAAGTTCTTTCCACCACTGATAAACATCAACCATAATTAGCAACTCATGCATCATCATTCAAGAACTTCAACAATGTAAGCAACATCACCATTGATAAGCATCATTATGTACCAAGTATTCTAAAGAAAACATAATGCCAACAATTCATTATTAGAAGCATAGAAAATTATCCCCCTGAACCTGTGCCAACTATTCACTGTCAGATCTGATCATATCATCTCATATCTCAGTAAGAACATCAAAGTATCTTCATCAATCAGTTGTCCATTAGGGCATTAACAACTTATAAAAACCACTTCTAAATAACAACAACATACTGTAACCATCAACCATCAGAACATGAAAGTTAAATAATAATTGACTAAATCATATCAGAGCATTTTCCTGAGTATGTCTCACTGTTTCTTCATCACAAAAGAAAATATGTGACTTTTCAGATCAGAACTCATTTATATACGCGACCTGTCTTCATAGAATCCACGTACAGAAAGTGAGATATTGAAACTTCACAACTTCAGCTCCCCCTGAGCCTGTATTGTATGTACCTAAAACTGTTACTACACCAAATGCACTTTCAGTAGTATAAGCGACATGAATATAAAAACAATCATAGGAATCATCATCAAGACAAAATATGTATTGCTACGCTGAGATTACTGATCCTGTGGACCTGATAATAAACTTATGTTATTATGAGGTCAAGTACCTCACATTACTTCTGCAGTCACTGTTAAAAGTATTATTTTAAGAATAATGGACTGCAATGTGCACCATCTTCTTTTACTTTGAGTCTGAATCCTCATATCTGCAAAAATTCTGTTCTTCAAGCACATATAATTTGTTTGGGTTTCTATATCCTCTTGCTATGACTTTTCCAGTTTCTTCATCCATGACCTTGCACTTGGTTGATGTGAACACAATTATATTTCCTTTATCTTCCATTTGAGTTACACTTAGAATATTTTGCTTTAGACCTTGAACTGATAAAGCATCATCTACTCCTCTATGTGTATTAATTCTAGCTTTACCTTTTCCTAGAACTTTTGCTGGAACATGAGTTCCAAGAATAACATTACCATATGGTTTTTCTTGAGAGACTCCATCTTACTCTTATCTCCAGTCATGTGATGTGAGAATCTGCTCTCTATGTACCATTCATCATCTTCTTCAAATGAGAAAAGTGGAAGACCACACCTTATCTGCTCTTTTTTTTCTTTTCTTGCTATGATAAATGTTGGTGGATCCATATTTTTCAGGTCTTCTGACATCAATATTCTTATCTAGTTGTTTACCATGTTATATGCAGTGATCCATAGACTTGTTCCTGTATTATTTTTCTATATTCCCAAACTTGTTACAAGCATAACATCTTATATGAACAGAGAACTCATAATGCTTATGTTTCATATTCCTTATGAAGCAATCAATAACTTTGTTACCATATTCATTGCAAGAAAAAAAATGTCCCTTAAAGAGACTTGAGCACCTGGGAGTTGAGGATCTTTCAGTGAAGTAGTTATTTGTTTGTGATTGAAATAGTTTTCTTCTGCAATTAGCTGCAAGATGTCCATAATTATGGAATTTCAAACATTCAACATTGTTGGTTAGAGGAGAGAATTGATTAACATTTCTATAATTAGTATTAAATGATTTCCTTTAAAGATTCACTTTCCTTGTTTGTTGATCAGGTTGACTTTTTATCTCTTTATTGAGCATTTCAGATTTTGCGTTGTTATTCTTTAAATTCCTTACCTCAACTTGTGAACTAGATTCTCCTTCAACTGTTTCATGAAAACCAAGACCAGATTTGATGTCGGGAGACTTTTAATTACTAAGAATGTTATCCAAAATCTTAGTACTCTCTTGAAATCGCAAATGTTTATAATTTTCTTCTAATTTACCTTTTAGGATGTTTACTTCAACCTAATATTGATTTTCCTTTTCTAGATACTGCATCTCCATAACTTCTTCAACCCTTCTTCCTTCCTCCACTTACTGCTTTAATTTGAGAATCTCTTCTTTTAGCCCATTTTCTTGTTCTTCAAATGCTTGAAGTAGTTCTTCATTCCACTTATTTGATTTTTCAAGACATGCTCTTAGAGAGACGATCTCAAATTCAATACCTTCACAATTTTGTTTAGATACCATACCAACATGATCCTTGTTATCGTAAGCCCGCAACTCATTTTAATATTAACAATATTTTTCAAAGCAAGATCGAGTTTTTTCGAAGATCGAAAATTTCTTCTAACCTATCTTCTTCTGAATCAACAACTCCATTTGACATAACAAAGGTGGACACATTGTTAAGGATAGGATTACCTAATAGTTCCCTCTTTGGGCTTTCTTCATGGATTGCTTGTATCTTATCCCATACTTTCTTTGCAGATGTATAATGCATAACCTTATTTAATGTTGAATCATGTATGCTACAAAAGATGCTAATTAAAGCCTTATTGTTCTTTTGCACTTCCTTGTCTGATGGAGGAAAATTGGTGTAGCCATTACATACTAGATGCCAGACATCGAGATTCATTAGATTATACTTCATCTTTTCTTTCCATTGTTGATACTTATCTTTTCTTATCATAGGCACATCTGCATTGTCCATTGATTCTGACTTGCCTTGATCTGCTGCTTTTAGAGACATCATTTTTAAATATGTTTTCTCTTTAGAGTGCTTGCTTTCACTTTTACCCATAAGTGCAAGCTCAATGGTTTCACTCTCATCATCACTATAATTATTACATAGACAAGGAAATGGATCACATTTTGAACAAAAATCCATACCTGATGATGCTTTGTCTTCTTCAATCTTGATTAGTAGAAACTAAGTTTCTCCCAAACTTGAATATTTGCCGACATATGTAACTGTCACTACATCTGATATATTCATGTCAAGGGTTTCAATAAAAATACCCTTTTCTATTAGGCCATCAAATTCATTACTACTTTTATCTTCAAATTCCATAAGTAAGTGACAATCGTGATCAGTCTCTCCTTCTTCACCATTTTAAAGACCACCACTCTCTTCATGTGTATAAGAACTTCTCTTATTTTGAAACCTCTTCCTATTTATTTTTGCAACTCCTTTTCCTTTCTCATGATATTATCTATAGGGACACTTAGCAGCATAATGACCAACTCTACCACAAGCAAAACATTTGAAGGGAATCTTACCTCTGAATCTTCCAATACCTACTTGAAGTTTCTTTACGAAGTTTGCTTCTTCTTCTTCTTATACATAACCTGATTCTTCCCTTTCTTTTCCTTTTGTAGTAGCTTTGAAGGTTGCTTCTCTTATGTATGAAAGACCACCTTTCCTCATCTAAAATGCTGTCAATATTCCATGGATTTGATCAAGTGTGAGACTTTTTAGATCCCGCATTTATTCAATAGCAGAGACTTTGGAGTCAAATTTCAGAGTCAAAGATCTCAAAATATTTTCAAAAATAGTAGTATCTTTTATTTCTTCACCAAGATTTCTAATGGAGTTAAAAATTTCATCTACTCTAAGAAAAAATGCTACAATGCTTTCATCATCATGCATTTTCAGTGTCTCATATTGTATTCTAAATGTTTGGAGTTTAACACTTTTTACCTTGGTGTCGCCCTCATAAATTTGGATAATCGTATCCCACATTCCTTTTGTTGTGTTCAACTTCACTACTAACTCGGACTCGGCCAGACTTCCCCAAGATGGCATTTACACCTTTTGCATTGGTTTCATATTGTTTCTTTCCTGCAATATCTGAAGGAATAGATGTTGGATATCGGTATCCACTTTCAACAATTTCCTATACATCAACTCCTAGTGCTTGCAAGTATGTCTCATCCCAACTTTCCAAAATACAAAGTTAGTTCCATTAAATATAGGAGTGATGATAGAAAATACTCCTTCGTGGCTACTCATCTTAACAGATCTCCTTCAAATGATCAAGCTTCTGCCGAAGGACCTACTCTCATTCCAATTGTTGGGAAAAATACTGGGGGGGTGAATTAGTATTTTCAAACCAGTAAACTTTTCAATTTCATATCCTGATTTCTGTATGCGACTTTATTGAAGGGAACCTGTGTGTGTATGCGACTGTTATTTATACAACTAGTGTATGTCCAGTATATATATATATATATATATATATATATGTATGTATGTATATATATATATTCTGTTTATCTTGAACTAGTGCATTAGTACTTCATTGAGCATTAAATAAACAGTAACCATGTGTAATAAGAACAAAATAAACCATCACACATGAACACCAGGATTTAAGGTGGAAACCCAATATGGGAAAAAACCACCATTGTTGTCGTCTCTGTCTTCTTTTTATTATGAAGAAAAACTTCTTACAATCTTGAACTTGTGTAGACTCATATGAGCATGTAGGAACCCACTTGCAGAAGGCTACAACCTTCCCTCGTTCTCCAGCACCCACTCGAAGGGAGCTTCAACCCCCTGATCTTGTTTACCGACACCCACCGAAAGGGAGCTCCAACCCCCTGATCTGATTCACCAACTACCACTGGAAGGAAGCTTCAACTTACTCACTGAAGGCTCCAACCTTCAACACCTCTAGGGACCACGTTTCATAAATTTTCATACTGGATCCACCTGATACAACACAACACAACTGTAAACCACGTTTCATCAAATTTTCAGACTGAACCCACTACCATCATTTAAACCCAAAACCAATTATCAAAGCTGAAACCAATAAGTGAAACAATCCACTCAATCATTATCTGAAACAATGAATCTCTGACCCAATCACTAAATCAAATGGATCAACCAAAACTCAACCAATCAACTAAAACCCAAACTTAGACAACTAGAATAGTCAAATCATTATAACCAGAATACCAATCAACACACTGCATAACAAAAAAACCAAATTTTGTTATTGCAAACCCTGATCAACCATATATCAAAATATATATTTTGCTTTACAATAGCAAACCCGTGTGTGTACATGCTTTTCATAAATCATACCCGCGTACAGATCTTAAACCACTGAAACCTGAAAGTGAACCACTAAATCCTAAAAACTGAACCATTGCCACTCTAAAACAAATATTGAATCATATATAGATCCACTGCATCATTATGAAATAATCACTGAACCTTAACTGAACTTCAATCACAAACATCAAGTATCTTCATCATTCTTAAATCAGTCAATTCTTTTAAACATTACTGTTAAGCTCAAAACATCAAGCAAGACTTCATTAATAGACAACAGAAACACAACAAGACTGATTATCATTTTTACAAAAACCCTAGTTTATGTACATGCTTTCCTCAAAACAAACCCATGTGTATACGCACTTTTTAGGAGACAAACCCACGTATAGATCAGAATATATACATGACTTACTAGTATCAAACCTGTGTGTACACGTGCCTTTCAAGTTGTAAAATCCGCATACAAATATGCAATTACTGGCACAAACCTTTGCTGCATCACAAAACTTCAGACATACCCAGATCTCGACATACACATAAAAATCACGCGTCAAGACATTATCAACATAGATCAAATCACTTCATAATCAAGATTGTCATCTCAAATCTATTGGATCTTATCCATCATCAAATTCCCAGGTACATACTTAGTTTTAGATCAAGAAAAACATTAACAACACATTACATGCATATTTTCTTCAGATCTAACTATTCATAAAATATTTATCACTTGCACCCCATCTACCACTTTGATCTTCATCTCCTTATATACCTTAGCCCTTATCCATTACCACAGGTCAAAACCATACTAATGCCGGTGGTCTTCTTAGACGGGATCAAATATCAATTGTGGGCTCAATACCACAAGTCAATACCATGGTAAAGACCCTTGGTATTTAGAATACCATGGTGCAGAAACTTTATGCGCCTTTCCTTCTTCATACCCACGTATGTACGCGAATTTTCTTAATAGATCCCATGTATACTTCTTGAAATCTCATATTTTCCGTTCCTCTGCCTCTAAGCTAGTATCCCATTGTCCAAAATCTCTGTCACATCTGTAGATACATCTTGTTGACATCTGTATCAAGTTGGTTTCCATTAAAGGAAATATCATCAAGTAGGTTTCCATCAAGGACAACACATAAGTCATAATGCCAACAATTTGGTCAAAGGCATATCAGTTCATAGATAGATGATTGATAAAAAGTTGAAATTTCAAGAAGTATATGCGGGTTCTGTAAAGCAAAGCCGCGTACACACGTGGGTATGAAGAAGGACAGATGCGTACAATTTCCACACCATGTTATTCTAAATACCAAGCGTCTTTACCATGGTATTGAGCTCAACAACGAATATTTGATCCCATCTAAGAATACCATTGGAATTAGTATGGTTTTGACCTGTGGTATTGGATAAGGGCTAAGCTATATAAGGAGATGAAGATCAAAGTGGTAGATGTGTGCAAGTGATGAATATTTTCATGAATAGTTAGCAAGTGTGCATGTAATGGGCTATTATTGATTTTCTTGATCTAAAACTAAGTATGCATCGAGAATTTGATGATGGATTAGATCCAATAGATCTGAAATGACAATGTTGATTATGGGTTGATTTGATCAATGATGATAATGTCTTGACGTGTTGTTTTTCTGTGTATGCCGAGATGTGGGTATGTCTGAAGTTTTGTGATGCAATGAAGGTTTGTGCTGGTGATTGCAGATATGTACACATGTTTGATAACCTGAAGGAACATGCACACACGGGTTTTATACTGGTAATTCATGTATATATTCAGATCTATAAGCGGGTTTGTTTACTGAAAAGCACATAAACACGCATAAATGCTTTGAGGAAAGCGCATATATAAACTAGGTTTGTTTTTTTTTTGTTTTTTGTTTGTTCGTTTGTTTTTGTTTTTGTTTTTTTTTGTTTTGTATTGTTTTGTTTTGTTTTTTTGTTTTTTTTTTTTCTTCTGAAAAAAGATGTCTGATCAGTTTGATCAGTCTTTCTACGTTTCTTATGTATGTCAATGAAGTCTTACTTGATGATCTAGGCTTAGTAATGATGTTTTGATTGAGGATTGATTGATTGAAGAATGATGAAGCTACTAGATGTTTGTGATTGAAGATTAGGGATGGTTTTGTGATTATTTCAGAACGATGCAGTGGATCTATGTATGATTCAATGTTTGTTTCAGAGTGACAATGGTTCAGTTTTAGGGTTCAGTTTTTTCAGATCTATACGCGGGTATGCTTCAAGGAAGTCGCATATACACGTGGGTTTGCTACAACAAAGTAGCTTATATATTCTGATAGTTTATTAATAAATGCTTTCAGTTGATTCAATAACATGATGCAGTGTTTGGGTTTAGTATTAGTACTATGGTTACAATGATCTAACTATTCTGGTTGTTTGAGAATAAGTTGATTGAGTTTGGTTTCATTTGATTCAATGATTGGTTGATTTAGTTGATTCAGAGATTGGTTGTTTTAGTTGATTCAGAGATTGGTTGTTTCAGTTGATGATTGAGTGATTTGTTGTAGTGATCAGTTTCAACTTTGATGTTTGATTTTGGGCTTAAATAATGATAGTGGGTCAAGTCTGAAAATTTGATGAAATGTGGCCTACAATGTTATGTGTTGTATCAGGTGGATCCCGTATGAAAATTTATGAACGTGGTCCACAAAGGTGTTGAGGGTTGGAGCCTTCAATGAGGAAGCCAAAACTTCCTTCTAGTGGTAGCTGGTAAATCAAATCAGGGGGTTGGAGCTCCCTTCTAGTGGGTGCCGGTAAACAAGATCAGGGGGTTGGAGCTCCCTTCTAGTGGGTGCTGGAGAACGAGAGAAGGTTGTAGTCTTCTGCAGGTGGGTGCCTGCATGCGGGTATTAGTCTACACCAATACAAGATTGTAAGAAGTTTACTTTATAATAAAAGGAATAAAGAGACGACAACAACGATGGTTTTTCCCCACATTGGGTTTCCACCTAAAAATACTGGTGTTCATGTGTGTTGATGTGTTTCTTATGTGTGATGGTTTATTTTGTTCTTACTGCACATGGTTACTGTTTATTTAATGTCTAATGAACTACTGATGCACTGGCTCAAGATAAACAGATGATGAATTAACTAAAAAGTAAGTTTACTGTATATATGCTAGTTGTCTGAATAATAGTCGCGTACATACGTGGGTTCGCTTTAGTAAAGTCACGTACATAAATCTGGATGTGAAATTGAAAATTTTAATGATTTGAAAATATTGATTGACCCCTTGCCCCCAAAGTATTTTTCCCAACAATTGGTATTAGAGCAGGTCCTTCAGCAGAAGCTTGATCGCTTGAAGAAGATTTGTCAAGATGAGTAGTCAAGAAGGAGTATTTTCTATCAGGCCACCTATATTTAATGGAACTAACTTTGTCTTTTGGAAAGCTAGGATGAGAGCATACTTGCATGCACTAGGAGATAATGTATGGGAAATCGGTGAAAGCGGATATCAATATCCAACTTCCATCCCCACAGACACTGTAGGAAATAAACAACATGAAATCCATGCAATTAAAGCAATAAATTCCATCTTGGGAAGTCTAGCCGAGACCGAGTTTGTGAAGGTAATGCAACTAAACACAACAAAGGGAATGTGGGATAATATTATCCAAAGTTATGAGGGCGACACCAAGGTAAAAAGCACTAAACTCCAAACATTCAGAATATAGTATGAGACACTGAAAATGCATGATGATGAAAACATTGCAACATTTTTTCTTAGAGTAGATGAAATTGTTAATTCCATCAGAAATATTGGTGAAGAAATAAAATATGCTACTATTGTTGAAAATATTTTGAGATCACTAACTACGAATTTCAATTCCAAAGTCTCCACTCTTGAAGAAATGTCAGATTGGAGAAGTCTCACACTTGATCTACTCCATGGAATACTGACAACATTTGAGATGAGGAAAGGTGGTCCTTAATACATAAGAGAAGCAACCTTCAAATTTACTACAAAAGGAAAGGAAAAATAAGAACCGAGTTATGTATCAGAAGAAGAAGAGGCAAACTTCGTAAAGAAACTCCAAATGGGTGCTGGAAGATTTAGAGGTAAGCTTCCCTTCAAATGTTTTTCTTATGGTAGAGTTGATCATTACGTTGCTAAGTGTCCCTATAGAGAAAATCACGAGAAAATGAAAGAATTTGCAAAAATAAATAGGAGAAGGTTCGAAAACAAGATAAGTTTTTATACACATGAAGATAGTGATGGTCTTTCAAATAGTGACGAAGGTGAGTCTGATCAATAATGTCACTTACTTATGGCATTTGAAGATAGAAGTAGTAATGGGTTTAATGGCCTAGAATAAAATAATACCTTTATTGAAAACTTTGATAGGGATATCTTAGATACAGTGACAATTATAGATGTCATCAAATATTCAAGTTTGGGAACACTCCGCTTTCTATGGACTTTTTTTCTAACTGTGATCTATTTCCTTGTCTATGCAATAATGATGATGCCGATGATAGTAAAGAAACTGAACTTGCACTCATGGGTAAAAGTGAAAGTAATCACTCTAAAAGGAAAACATATTTAAAAATGATGCCTCTAGAAGCAGAAGGCAAGTCAAAAACAATGGACAATGCAGATGTGCCTATGCTAAGAAAATATAGTTATCAAACATGGAAAGAAAAGATGAAGTCTAATCTAATGAATCTTGATGTTTGGTGTCTAATATGTAATTGATATGCCAAGTCTCCTCCATCAGATAAGGAAGTGCAAAAGAACAATAAGTCTTTGAGCAACATCTTTTGTAGCATACTCGATTCAACATTAAATAAGGTTATGCATTATACATTGTCAAAGAAAGTATGGGATAAGATACAAGAAATACATGAAGAAATCCCAAAGAAGGAACTATAAGGCAATCCTATCCTTAACAATGTGTCAACCTTTGTTACGTCAAATGGATTTTTTGATTAAGGAGAAGACATGTTAGAAGAAATTTTTGATCTTAGAACAAAGCTTGATCTTGCTTTGAAAAAGATTGCTAATCTTAAAGATAAGTTGTAGGCTTATGATAACAAGGATCATGCTGGTCTTGAAGCTGAGATCATCTCTCTAAAAGCATATCTAGAAAAATTAGATAAGCGGAATGAAGAACTACTTCAAGCATTTGAAGAACAAGAAAATGGGCCAGAAAAAGAGATTCTCAAATTAAAGCAGCAAGTGGAGGAAGGAAGAAGGATTGAATAAGTTATGAAGAAGTAGTATCTAGAAAAGGAAAAGCAATATCAGGATGAGGTAAACATCCTAAAAGGTAAATTAGAAGAAAATGATAAACATTTGCGATTTCAAGATAGTATTAAAACTTTGGATAATATTCTTAGTAATCAAAGGTCCCCCGACATCAAATTTGGTCTTGGTTTTCATGAAACTGTTGAAGGAGAATCTAGTTCACAAGCTGAGGCAAGGAATTTAAAGAATAACAATGCAAAATCTAAAATGCTCAACAAAGAGATAAAAAGTCAACCTGATCAACAAACAAGGAAAGTGAATCTTCAAAGGAAATCATTTACTCCTAACTATAGAAATGTTAATCGATTCTCTCCTCTGACCAACAATGTTGAATGTTTGATATGCCATAATTATGGACACGTTGAAGCTAATTACAGAAGCAGACTGTTTCAATCACAAGCAAATAACTGCTTCACAGAAAGATCCTCAGCTCCCAAGTACTTAGGTATCTTTAAGGGGTATTGTTTTTCTTGCAATGAATATGGTCACAAAGTTATTGATTGATTCAAAAGGAACATGAAACAAAGTATTACAATTTCTCTGCTCATATAAGATGTTATTTTTGTAACAAGTTTGGGCATGTAGCAAAAGAATGTAGGAACAAGTCTATCGACCACCGCATACAACATGGTAAGAAACCATATAAGAATATTGATGTGAGAAGACTTGAAAAAGATGGATCCACCATCATTTATCATAATAAGCAAAAAGAAGAAGAACACATAAAGTGTGGTCTTGCACTTTTATCATTTGAAGAAGATGATGAATGGTACATAGATAGCGGATGCTCACATCACATGACTAGAGATAAGAGTAAAATGGAGTATCTCAAGGAAAATCAATATGGTAATGTTATTCTTGGAGCTAATGTTCTAGCAAAAGTTCTATGAAAGGGTAAAGCCAGAATTGATAGACATAGAGGAGTAGCTGATGCTTCACTAGTTCAAGGGCTAAAGAAGAATATTTTAAGTGTAGGTCAAATAGAAGATAAGGGAAATATAATTGTGTTTAAATCAACTAAATGCAAGGTTATGGATGAAGAAACTGGAAAATTCATAGCAACAGGATATAGAAACCCACACAAATTAGATGTTCTTGAAAAACAAAATTCGTGTAGATATGAGGATTTAGATTTAGAGTACAAGAAGATGGTGCACATTGAAGTCCATTATTCTTAAAAGAATATTTCTATCAGTGACAACAGAAGTGATATGAGTTACATGACCTCACCAGAACAGAAGATGATTATCAGGTCCTCATGATTAGTGATGTGTAATCTCAGGGGGAGTAGTTTTATCTTGATGATGATTCCCATGATTGTTGTGATATTCATGTTGCTTATACTATTGACAGTGCATATGGTGTAGTAATAGTAAACATGAACATTCAATACAGGCATAGGGGGAGATGAAGTTGTGAAATTTCAGTATTTCACTTTCTGTACACAGATCCTATAAAGACAAGTCGCGTATATACATGAGTTCTGAACTAAACAGTCGTGTATATCTTGGTATGATGAAGAAACAAGCTCCAAGTTTTCTTGCTAGTTCTGGAATTGGTTGAGTATAGTCTGCAGATATGGCACAGGTTCAGGGGGAGCATGTTTTATGCTTTTAATAATGTATTGTTGGCATTATGTTTTCTTTAGAATTCCTTGATACATAATGGTGCTTATTAATGGTGATGTTGCTTATATTGCTGAAGTTCTTGATTAATGATGAAGAAGTGCATGTGCTATCCATATTGTTGCTAACAAAATTCTTATGGTGCAGATTCTACATAGTTTATGATGGTTGCTGAAGATTATTGGTCTTGTTACCTCACTATAGAGGTCTTTAGTCTTGTTTATACATGTCATATCTGTCATTTGTTGTAAAGGTCATGTAAAGACCTATGTTGTAATCATTGTCAAATTTAGTCCTGTATGGACTATTGTGGTCAAGTCTTTTTAGGCATATGATGTAATTTGTAACCCCACCGTGATTGGGTGATTGATGTAAGTTTGAGTCCTTGGTGATAGGAAAGGTTATGTATGGTCGAGTCATAAAGTCATTTCAGCATGTGCTCAGGGGGAGCATGGTCAGTATTCAGTGTTCATATTTAGTAGTTAAAATCTACAACGCTCAAGAGAAAAGCCTTCATTCAACGTTGGTCATCCCTTTTCCCTTGATGTCAAAGGGGGAGAGTAACTCGGTGTTTTAAAATCCTGGTGCTTAGCTTGATGTATATTACAAGTATCTATAGGTGGTGGTGACTAAACTCCAATGTTGTTTCCATCAAGTCTAAAGGGGGAGATTTTTGGCATTATGACTAATGTGTTGTCCTTGATGGAAACCTAATTGATGAGTTGTCTTTCTATGGAAACCTACTTGATGAAGATGTATACATGTGACAGAGGGTTTAGTCAAAGGCATAGAAGTTTAGAGACAGAGGATTGATAAATTTGAAATTTCAAGAAGTATGCACGGGTTCTGTAAATCAAATCCACGTACACACGCGGGTATGAAGAAGGAAAGGCACATACAGTTTCCGCACCATGGTATTCTAAATACCAAGGGTCTTTACCATGGTATTGACTTGTGGTATTGAACCCAACAACGAATATTTGATCCCATATAAGAATACCATCGACATTAGTATGGTTTTGACCTATGGTATTGGATAAGGGCTAAGATATATAAGGAGATGAAGATCAAAGTGGTAGATGTGTGCAAGTGATGAATATTTTCATGAATAGTTAGATCTAAAGCAAGTGTGCATGTAGTGGGATATTGTTGATTTTCTTGATTTGAAGCTAAGTATGCACCCGAGAATTTGATGATGGATCAGATACATTAGATCTGAAATGAAAACGTTGTTTATGGGTTGATTTGATCAATGACTATAATGTCTTGACATGTGATTTTTTTGTGTATGCCGAGATCTCGGTATGTCTGAAGTTCTGTAATGTAGCGAAGGTTTGTGCCAATAATTGCAGATATGTACGCAGGTTTGATAACCTGAAAAGTGCGTGCACACGCAGGTTTAATACTGGTAAGTCACGTATATATTCATATCTATACGTGATTTTGTTACTAAAAAGAATGTATACACATGGAAATGCTTTGAAGAAAGCATGCATATAAACTAGGGTTTTGCTGAAAAAGATTTCTGATCAGTTTAATCAGTCTTGTTGTGTTTTTGCTGTCTGTCAATGAAATCTTACTTGATGATCTGGGCTTAATAATGATGTTTTGATTGAGGATTGATTGATTGAAGAATGATGAAGCTACTAGTTGTTTGTGATTGAAGATCAAGGATGGTTTTGTGATTATTTCAGAATTATGTAGTGGATCTATGTATGATCCAATGTTTGTTTTAGAGTGACAGTGGTTCAATTTCAGGGTTCAGTATTTTCATATTTATACGTGGATATGATTCAAGGAAGTCACTTATACAAGCGGGTTTGAGAAAACAAAGCAGCGTATATATTCTGATAGTTTATTGATCAATGCTTTTAGTTGATTCGATAAGATGATGCAATGTTTGGGTTCAATATTAGAACTTTGGTTACAATGATCTAATTGTTTTGGTTGTTTGAGAATAAGTTGATTGAGTTTGGTTTCATTTCATTCAGTGATTGTTTGATTTAGTTGATTTAGAGATTTATTGTTTCAGTTGATGATTGAGTGATTTGTTGCAGTGATCCGTTTCAACTTTGATGTTTGATTTTGGGCTTAAATGATGATAGTGGGTCTAGTCTGAAAATTTGATGAAACATGGCCTACAGTTGTGATGTGTTGTATCAGGTGGATCCAATATCAAAATTTATGAAACGTGGTCGACAAAGGTGTTGAGGGTTGGAGCCTTCAATGAGGAAGTCGAAGCTTCCTTCTAGTGGTAGCTGGTAAATCAGATCAGGGGGTTGGAGCTCCCTTCCAATGGGTGCTGTAGAACGAGAAAAGATTGTAGCCTTTTGCAGGTGGGTGCCTATGTGCTAGTATGGGTCTGCACCAATACAAGATTGTAAGAAGTTTTCTTTATAATAAAAGGGAGACAAAGATGACAACAATGAATGGTTTTTCCCACATTGCTTTTCCACCTAAAAATCCTGGTGTTCATGTGTGTTGATGTGTTGCTTATGTGTGATTGTGTATTTTGTTCTTACTACACATGGTTACTATTTATTTAATGTATAATGATGTATTGATGCACTGGCTCAAGATAAACAGATGATGAATCAACTGAAAAGTAAGTTTACTGGATATACATTAGTTGTCTGAATAATAGTCGTGTACATACGTGGGTTCCCTTCTGTAAAGTCGCATACAAAAATATCGATATGAAATTGAAAATTTAATGATTTGAAAATACTAATTCACCCCCTCTCAGTATTTTTACCAACACCTGTAACCTTTCACTTTCCTTTTCTCCCAATTTCCATTATTTTCATAAATAAAATGCTAATTAATGCCTCATACCTTTCCAAATCCTTTGCCATTTCCTTTTCCAATTTCCTTAACCATAATAAACCAAATGAACACCCACACTAGGATGTTTTTCTCAACATTCAACTTGGAATAAGTGTCCCATAACTGTGGTTATTACTTTGCATTTATTAACTTTTATTTACATGGAATTTTCACGAGGGATGTTACAACCCAAAAGAGTGCAATTGAATGTCTGGTTGAAAAAATTATAGAGGATGGCATAATTCAACCTAGCCAAAGTTCCTTCTTTTCTCCAGCAGTATTGGTGCACAAGAAGGGTGGATCATGGCATATGTGTCTGGATTATAGGGAGTTCAACAAGCTCACTTTTAAAGATAAATTTCCCAATCCTGTCATTGATGAGTTGTTGGATGAATTACATGGAGAAATTTACTTCACCAAGTTCGATCTTCATTGATGATATTGTAACCACCCTCCTCCCACATCTACCCAAGTAACTTGCCGACTAGGGTAAACATGTGACGAGAGGCTACTATGATAGGATTTAACCTCCTTGGTGACCTTAAGGAAATGGAATCGATGGAAACACATTAACCATACCAGGATTTAGTGCAATCCAATCCCAGACCACTAGGCCCTAAACTGAGACACCAACCTCTCAGGCTTTACCGCAATCCACACTGGATCACTAGGCCCTAAACTAAGGCTCCTCCCTCAGGCTTTCCTGTGTATCCTGCCAAAACCAGCCAAGGGATTCCTAGGCCTTTGGGAATGAACCTTGAGACCACCTCTGCCCTGGATTTTGAAATCCATCTGACAATTCCAAAGCTCAAAACTGAGATAAACATCCCAACACACGATGGCTTCCGGAAAAGGCAAGACTAGGCTGAAAACCATTGTCATAACCTGGAAAAACCATGTCACTGATGGCAAGAGAACCATACACCAACATGCAAAGCCACGCATGTCAAAACCAGCTAGGAAATCACGCATGCAATATGTTACTTGCAAGTATTCCTGCTGAAGTTGCTTGATCCTTCTCTTCCTTCCTTAATCCTTTCTCTCCTTCCTTCCCCATTTTCTTGCTTTTCCTTCCTTGCTCCAAAGCTAGAGTGCTCAAAGAAAACAATAAGTGTCCAAGAGTGAGAGAGAGAGAGAGAGAATAATGAGAGAGCTCCAAAACTGAATTGACAAAAGTTACCAATTGATCCTCAGAAGCCTTTTTATTAATGAGGCCTCTATTTTCTTCATCTTCCATTATTTTTCTTCATTTTTCTCCTCGCATGCAACTTGTGACCTTTCACCTTACTTTTCTCCTAATTTCCTTTATTTTCATAAATAAATGTGCCAAAAATGACTTTTTGCCTTTTTATGCCTTTGCCAAATTTCTTTAGCCATAAACACATCCAGTGATGCCCACTAGGATATCTTTGCCCAACATTCATCTTGGAATTAGTGTCCCTTACCCGTGGTCTCATTTTTGCTTCATTTTTATTACATGGAATTTTCACTAGGGCTATTGCATATATCATCAAATTAGAATGAATATTTAGGACATTATGAAAACAACATTCAGAACTCATGAGGGTAATTTTGAATTTTTGGTCATGCCTTTTGGCCTTATTAATGCACCTTCCACATTTTAAGGTTTGATGAATTCCATTTGAAAACCATTCCTTAGAAAATTTGTGTTAGTATTTTTTGATGATATACTAATCTACAATAAGTCTTGGAAGGATCATGTTCAACATGTTGATAGGGTGTTCAAACTATTAGAGGAGAAACCTTTACATGCAAAAACCTCCAAATGTTTCTTTGGAGGTAAGGAGGTGGAATATTTGGGTCATATTGTATCTCATGAGGGTGTTAAGGTAGACCGTAACAAAATTAAAGCCATTAAGGAATGGAAAATCCCCACAACCATAAAGCATCTTCGAGGATTTCTCGGGTTGACTGGGTATTATCGCATATTTCTTAAGAATTATGGGAGAATAGAAACACCTATAACAACATTACTGAATAAAGATGCATTTTCTTGCACTCTAGAAACAACTAAGAAAGATGCATTTTCTTGCACTCCAAAAGCAACTAAGGCCTTTGAACATCTTAAAGAGGCAATGTGCCAAGCACTACTCTTAGCTATGCCATTCTTCACAAAAACCTTTATTGTGGAATGTGATGCATCATGAAATGGAATTAGTGTTGTTTTAATGCAAGAAGGAAGACCCATTAATTTTGAAAGTCATCCAATTAAAGAAAAGTGTTTACACAGAATTTTTTATGAGAGGGAAACATTGGCAATACTACATGCACTAAAGCAATGGATACCTTACCTAATGGGAAGACACTTCAAGGTAAAAGCAAATCATGATAGCCTTAAATAATTTTTGGAACAAAGATTATCTTTAGAAGAGCAACAAAAATGGGTCACAAAGATGTTGGGTTATTAATTTGAAATCATTTACAAAAAAGGGAAGAAAAACGTTGTTGCAGATGCACTCTCAAGAAAGGATGATGATGTGGAAGCATTTCTTTGTGCCATTTCTATTTTCCAACCTGATTGGATAACCGAAGAAAGGGATGAATGGAAGAATGATGAAGAGGTGTGGACACTCATTCAAAAGTTTTAGTAAGATCCCAGTACATCTAATACATTTAGCTGGAAAAATGATTCATTATGGTACAAAGATTCCTTATATCTTTGTAATAATTCCCAACTCAAGCAAAAGATTCTTTTGGAATTGCACACCTCCCCCTTTGGAGGGAACTCAGGATTTTTAAAAACTTACCATAGGGTCAAGAATGAATTTTTTTGGGATGGCCTTTAATTTGATATTTGAAAGTTTGTGGTAGAATGTTTGGTTTGTTAGCAAAATAAAGTTGAGACAATTAAGACCCAAGGTCTGTTACAACCTTTAGTCATTCCAAGTCAGCATTGGGAGGAGGTCTCAATGTATTTTATCACATGTTTACTCAAGTATGAAGGAAAGAGTGCCATCATGGTGGTAATTGATAGACTTACCAAGTATGCACACTTTTGTGCATTATCTCATCCTTCTAAAACCAATGCAATTTCTACTGCATTTATGGAAACAATTCAAAATCTACATGGAAACCCAAAGATTATTGTAAGTGATAGAGATACCATTTTAACTGGAAATATTTGGACAAAATTATTTTCTTGTCTTGGTACTCAATTATCTCATAGCTTGTCTTATCATCCTCAATCTGACGGGAAAATTGAGATAGTGAAAAAATGTTTGGAAGGATATCTTCGTTGCTTGGTATCTGATAAACAAACACAATGGGTCAAGTGCTTACCTTTAGCTGAATGGTGGTATAACACTTCCTTCCATACTACAACAAAAATGACCCCATTTATGGCATTTTATGGATATTATCCACCGTCCATCACATCATATTCAAGAGAAAATTCTAAGGTTCAAGCAGTGGAAGATCACATCGAGCATTAACAACAAGTTCTCCAACTCTTAAAGGATAACCTCACTTTGGCGCAAAATCGAATGAAACGACAGGAATATCAACATCGCAGTGAATTTTTTTTTTGATGTAGACGATTGGGTATACAACCATACAAACAAATGTCCCTGAATCAAGCTAAGAAGGATAATAAATTATCACCCAAGTACTATGGTCCTTACAAGGTGTTGCAAAATATGAGTACTATGGCATACAAATTGGAGCTGCCTGCATCTTCCCGAGTACACCTAGTTTTATAGTGTTTCATGCTTAAAGAAGGTTATTGGTGACAAGCTCCCAGTTAAAATAGAATTTCCAGAACTTGATGAAGAAGGAAAATTCATATTTGAGCTTGAAGCAGTCACGGAAATAAGAACCTGAAAACTATGAAATCCATTAATTTCAGAGTATCTCATTAAGTGGAAGCTTACCCACTGAAGATTCCACATGGGGGGATGAGAATTTTATACAAAAGCATCCGTAACTACACAAGCGTTGAGGACAACACTTTTTTGAAGGAGAGAGGCATGTTAGGTCCCTATCATACTAGTGAATTATCCTTATTGTTATTGTTATGTAGCCCCCTATTGTTATTATTATGCCCATTTATCCGCCATGTTGTTATTATTGTGCCCCATAGAAGCCTAATAGTGTTATTATTGTGCCCTTACATTATTATTATATGTAGGCTCTAATTATATTGTGACCCCTTAGACTCCTATATATACAAAGGAGGTCTTATCATTTTTATCATCCAAGAATTGTGCATTTATGTAATGTAAAGGAGGTTGACCCCTCGAAGAGGATAATTTTTAAGTCATTGATCTATCTTTTCTTCTATTTTGTGAGTTGGTTGCATAACATATTGACTATAACATCATTGAATATATGAAGAGGGCTCGTGCCAACATTTCAATTTTTGAGCTTGCTAAGATAGTAGGCCAATGTGAGTTGATCATCAAAGCGTTCTCATCACATCACCCGTCAGGTGACAAAGTTTTTGCTTCTCAAGCTTTGTTTGGTAAGTCTCTTTGTATTCTCAAATTTGTAGTTAAGGTTGTAAATTTAAAGACTAACACTCTTTCCCCCCCTTTTCTCTTCATGTTTGAAATATATAATTATAATGTCCATAAATGTTTGGTTGATTCTGGTGCATCCGCGAATGTAATGCCTTTATTGTAGCCAATAAAATTAATGCTAAATGGGATAAAACTAATGCACAAATCATACAACTAGAAAAATCACTGGTCCAAGCAATTGGTGAACTCAACAATGTTATCATCCGCTTGTCATCAGAACATAGATTTCGCCAAAGCATCAATATTGTCATTGTGGACATTCCTGAAGCCTATGATTTACTCTTGAGTAGAGATTGGTCCAGTAAGCTACAAGGATATTTCTCAACTGACTAGACACATTTATGGCTTCCATACAAGGGTAGAAACAACCATATTTAAGTATAAAGTGAGCCTTATATGAAGAAAAATGTGACACCTCTTGAAGGACATAATGAGTTAGTCGACTTTGCTGACATTATTTTTGGAAATTTCTTTTTAGAGATTGATCATGGTTTTATCAAGCACAACCTTCACCTATCCCATTAGATACATAGTTGAAGCTCCTTCCTTATAGTCCAACTAGTGCAAATGAATCTTGTAATCTAGATGTACATAGTAGTAGTAATGTAGGAACTAGCATTAGCTATTGATTTGTGGACCTTTATTTTGATGGTTCTAAGACTTAGGATGGTTCCAAAGTTGGTTGTGTTCTTATAGGCCCACAGAACAAAAGGTACATTTTATCATGCTTCTTGGAGTTTGAGTGCACAAATAAAACCACTAAATATGAAGCTCTTGATTTGGGATTAAAGAAAGCGATTGACCTCAAGGTGGAGGTGCTTAAGATAATTGGTGATTCAGATATTGTCACCTGTCAGGTACATACAATTATTCATTGTGTATCACCAAATTTGAGAAATTACTAGTAAGATGTATGGTGACTTTTTCTCATTTTAAAGAATTTAATATTATTTTTGTTCCTAGAGTTAGAAATGTTGTCACAGATACATTAGCTAATGAAGTTGCTAGGATGTCACCTTTAAGAGATGATTTTTCTATAGAGATTATTTATAAACCATTTGTGCCTGATAACATGACAAACTTTCATTTTTTTAATGACAACCTGTAGATACTGCATTTTATGGCCAATACAAATGTGTTTAAAGATGAAGCTATTGAAGAAGATTAGAATGATAAGGCTTTGCAGGGATTGACTGAAGCATCGAAAGGAAATATTATGCCTAAAGGTGTGGTGTCTCTTTAAAAATTTTAGGACCTGTAAAACCATTTCAGTGGACCGGTTAACACTAAGACTCAAAGATCAAAGTTATCATATGAACAAGTCAATTTGGGAACCCACAATGATCTGAAATATGTAAATATCGGTACATGTTGTTCTCCACAAGAAGGAAAAGAATTTATCCATCTTTTCAAGCAATACTGTGATGTGTTTGCATGGACATTTATACACGTATTATCCAACACGTCATTCCTATTAAAGGGGAACAATTGTTTCAACAAAAACTGAGGAAAATTCATCCAACGCTTGAATCCTTGATTCAAAAGGAGTTAATGAAATTGTTGGATACTCGGATAATATTCAAAGTAGGACATTCTACTTGGGTTTCCAACTTGGTCTATGTAAGGAAAAAGTTCGGCGAGATACACCTGTGTGTAAATTTCCGTAACCTCAACCGACCATCATATAAGGATAATTACCTAGTGCCATGTATGGAACAAATACTCCAAACAATATCTAGGTCGGAGATGTTATCATCACTAGGTGGGTTCTTCGGTTATAATAGGTGCTAGTAGCTTAACTGGATCGTCTAAAGACCACCTTCATGACAAAGTGGGGAACTTTTGCATTTAAGCGCATGCCATTCACATTTATTAATGTCGACACTACTTTTAAGAGGGCTATGGAGATCACGTTCCATTGCTTAATTGGACAAAGTGCAATAGCCTATTTGGATGATGTAACTGTATTTTCAAAGAGGAAATCAAATCATGTGGGTCATATGAAGTACATATTCGAGCAATGTCGTAAGTATGGGATTTCTTTGAATCCAAAAAAGAGCATCTTAGGTGTGTCATAAGGTACTCTCTTAGGACGCATCATTGTGAAAAGAGGAATCAAGGTAGATCCAGAAAGGGTCAAAACTATAGATCAAATCCCTTTTCCTATAAATAAGAACATTATGCAATCTTTCCCAAGGAAGATTAATTTCCTATGTAAGTTCATCTCCAACTATGCTTAGATTGTCAAGACATTGCAAGAGATGATAAGGAAAGATGCAGTTTACAAATGGGATAAAAAGGAAAAAGAGGTTTTTTCCTGTATTAAACAAGCCATCATTGATGCTCCTGCACTGTATAGTCCGTATTATGGAAAATATTTCCTGTTATATACTTTCGCTTTCGATGCATCTACCACGGTCATATTAATGTAAAAATATAATGAAGGAAATGAACAACCTATATCTTTTATGACTGCTAGTTTATAGGGGCCAGAGTTGAACTACCCTGCTATTTATAAACATGCATGTGCAGTTATATATAAAGCAGTCAAGCATTTCAGGCCCTATCTCCTCAAATCTCACACGATTATATATGTGCCTCATCCAACAGTCGGAACACTCTTTGTACAATAGAGCTAGGTGAGAAGAGAGAAAACTGGATGACTTGTTTATAGGAATATGATCTAGAGTTCAAACCCTTTCATATTGATAAAGGCCATGACCTTTGTCAACTCACAGTAGAAGAAAGTGATTCTCCACAAGAAGATCTTTCAGGATGGGAATAGGAAATAGAGATGTATAATCTTGAACAAGTTACTCCAATAAAATCAACCACACCTTGGTATTTAGATATACGACAATATTTAAAGCATGGCACCTTGCCCACACATTTATCGAATAAGTAGAAAAGGGAAATTCTCCTTAAAGCTCTATCTTATTAGCTCATACATGGAGTGATTTTCTGAAAGCACCATAATGGTGTGTTGCTAAGATGCTAGAGCCTTAGGATACAAAAGGGTATTAAAATATTTGTATGATAGACAAATAAGTGGACACTTTTTGGGTGATACAATTGCGCATAAAGTAATGAAAGATGGTTATTATTGTCTCACTTTATTTAAGGATGATCATGCTTGTGCCTAGAAATGCACAACATATCAAAGATGTGCTAGTCGAGATAAGAAGTTAGCCACCTGTTGTAGCGGATACAACCACCCTCCAAAATTTTGGTTCGCATGCAAATTTTGGAGCCTACCTTGGATCCTGTGATCAATCATCCTTAGTCACTTGTTGTTAAGCTGATGATTTCAAGCTCCCCTCCTTGATCCTAAGAGTTTTCCGTGTCCTCATATTTATGCAACATGTGTCATCTTTGGGCATAGGGGTTGTTGTTTGTTACGCAAAGGGAATGTTGTTTTGCTTCAAGGGAATTGTGTGTGCATGAGTGGTTGTCATCACATAGACATGTTTCACACTCACTTCATGCACTCTTGTCACAAAGGTTGTTGCATCAAGCAAAGTATGTGTTATGCATTCTGGCTGGTCTATGTTGTGTCACTAAGTGTCAGTGCGTGATCATAGTCGAGTCCTATCATTGTTTACATCTGTGTCACTGATCTCACACTTAGCTATTTCCCAAGCAACATAGCCTCATTCAGCTTCCCAGAACTTTTCACTTTTCTTCTGTAACCATCAAGCTTCCTCTCTTTCCTGCTAAAACCCCACAACCCATAGAGACCCCAGCCAACACTGCTCTCCAAAAATGTGTAGAGAATTCAGGAAAACATCACTGCTTTCCAGAAATGTGTAGAGCAGTCCAGTTGCCCTCCATTTAGAAACTGCACAAAGGTGTCCTCCCAAGACCCCCATCCCGCAGCAGTGTCCTGTGCCTAAAAAATGCATAGTGTTATCTAAGTTTTCCTGTCGGTCTTGCATTCAGAAAATGCACAGATGGACCTCCCAGGGCATCATCCTGACAACAGTCACTTCCCATTGAAACCAATCTAATCCCTCCCCCAATGACTATAGGAAAAGGTGACATGCTGAGATCATTCCCAAGGAGTTGAGGAGAAGGACCAAGAGACCAAGTAATGGAAAAAGATCAGGACCACATGAAAACTCTGTCGGATGCATGACTATCTCGAGGGTAAGTATGGTAAGTAAAGAACACCTTTCTAAGTGAACCTCTTACTGAGTTTGCAAGACTACTTGTCATTGTCATATCATGTTGTCCTCAGTAACATGCATGTGCGCAAACAAAAAAGGTCATGTCATATGTTTCCTATACAGGTCTTGCTTCCTTTTCGACCAAATGTTGTCTTTGGCATATTGATTGCTATGTCATGCTTGCGACCCTATTTTGGTGACGTTGAAGGTTTATGTTTGAGTTGTGTTATCTATGTAAACATCTATCACACTCACACCCGATGTTGTAATCCCTGTCACGCAAGTGTCGTCACGGTCATCTGAAGGTCTATCCGAAGTTTCACATTTGTCACTTTCATCATTAGACAATCCTGTAGTTAGTCACACTAAGCATATGTTGTCTTGTTGGCTCAATATGTCTTGTCGTCAAATCGTGTTGAGTGTGTGTTCGCAAGGTCATGTATACATGAGTTCAATCGCTCACACACTTAACCATTTCACCAAGGATCTATCAACCGGACCACCCTCCATTAGCCGGACCTCCACTAAGATGCACTGCGTAGTCTTAGCCCTTAGTGAATAAGTACTACTACTCAGAATTGAACAAAGCTTGAGGCTGCCTCCTAGGCAGTCTGCACTGCGAAATCCTGGCATCGACTTGGCTGAGTGTCTCCTAGAACAACGCAAAGGTTTCCTAAGAAATCATCTCAATCTACATTGCCCGCAAGCCAGTCTATCAAGCCTCCTACTGGTCAACCAGAGAGTTTGACCGGGCAGTGACCCTGGGCTTCACTCCTCCCAAAAATTGCGTAGTTTTGTTAGCCGGTCCCTCTATCAGCTGGCCTGCCGCTCCTCTTGAAAATTGCACAGTTTTCTGTTGGAAATAATACTGAGAGGGGGGGGGGGTGAATTTGTATTATCAATTTAATAATATTTCATTTCCATAAACAGATTTATATACGCTACTTCAGTTAATAAAACTTGCGTATATACGCAACTATGTTTAGAGCAACCAGCGTACACCTTGTAAACTTATAATTTAGTTAGTTCATCTTTAATCTATGTATCAGAACCATATAAGCAGTAACAGGTACAATAAAAATAGAGCAGACAATCACACACAAGAACACAAGATATAAGGTGGAAACCCAATGTGGGTGAAAACCATCTGCTGCAATTCGTCTCTATCTTCTTTTAATAAGAAACTTCTTTTTACAATATTTTTGTACTGGTGCAGTCTTATACGAGTACGCAGGATTCTACCTGCAGAAGGCTACAACCTTCTCTCGTTCTCCAGCTTCTCCTGGAAGGGAGCTACAACCCCCTTAGCTCTTGTACTAGTACGTAGGTGCTGACCTACAGAAGGCTACAACCTTCTCTTTTCTTCCAGGGACCACGTTTCATAAATTTTCAGATTGGATCCATCAATAGCATCAATCAAACATCAAAATATATCTGCATCAATCAATCTCCCTTGCACTAACCAAAACTGAATCAAACAATCACTTCTTTTAATGCTGTAACCAGAATACAGTAACAGTACCAGAACCCAACTAGAACCCAGAATACTGCAATAGTAAACAGAAGTAGATAAAACATATTTTATGAGACGTACGCTACTTCAATATGTAGAACCTGTGTGCATACGCTGTTTTGAATTACCGAACCAACGTGTATACACGCCTTTGATATATTGAACCTACGTATAGATCTGTAAAATATAATTTACCCTTTTCAACTATTCAGACATCAGTTATACCCAGATCATCAGATTTACAGATCAAGACATGCACCAAATATAAAAGATCAAAATCACACAAAGATACTTCTCTTCAAGCCTTAAGATCTTGACCCATCAATAGAACTTATCCTTCTTCTAACGCTCAAGTTCATCCTTGATTCAGATCTAGCTATGTATCAATACCGCGGGTTAAATACCACGGACCAAAACCAAGTTTTCCAACATGTACGTGCTTTTCCTTGCGTGAAAGTGCGTGTATACGCATACGCACCTTCTGGACTGCTAACCCGAGTGTATACGCGACTTGGTCAAGGGGAACCTGCGTATATCTCTTTTCCTTCATTCTGAGAGCTTGAACTGTGATCTGTCATCTAAGTGAGTTGCCATCAAGGACAACACCTGTGTCATAGCGCCAAACCTATGTCATAATGCCAACAATCTCCCCCTTTGGACTTGATGGCAACCCCAAGTCACTCAAAGTCATTCTCCCCCTTTGTCATCAAGGGCAAAGGGTTATGCTCCCCCTGAGTACATGCTAAACTTTTTGGATATGCTGAAGTGTACTATTCATGCTCCCCCTGACTGAAGGCAAGGTCTGCAAAAAGATGTTCTACAAGAAGAACATGACTCTATACATCATAAATGACCTTCCTATCACCAAAGACTCATACATATATCCATCTCCCAACCAAGTGGGGATATACCAATATTGACTCATCCACCCAACCAAGTGGGGATACACCAAAAGTTTATACATGATAAAACAAGAACCTTACATCATCCATCCCAGGCATAGTGGGGAAACAAAATAGGTCGTTACATGACCTTGATAATAAAAGATATACATGACATAGAGACGAAATATCTAAAACAAGACTATGATAGTCATCAACAACTATCATCAACAACATCTGTCAATCACCATCCAGACCAGCAACCATGATCTCCCTCTGCACCTGTTCCACCTGAATAAAAAACCACCGTGAAATTGTACCAATATTTTCTAAGGTAATGCCAACAATGATAATGCATTATTAGAAGTATATGCTCCCACTGAACCTGTGCTAGATGATCACTGATAGACCCATATCAGACTCTTTTCATCCTGAGTCTGGCCCATTGTTATTATTCAAACCAACATATACGCGGCAATGTCCATGAATAAGAACCTAGAATGTTGATCCGCTTGCATACTACCCCTTAGATTTCGTCATTATACACTAGAGATTATGCTTTGGATAGGGGACATATAAACCCCCTCATGCGACAAGTCTTGGATGCCACACAGGTTTATGTTGCTTAACTGGATCTCATTTGAATGCACCCGCAAAAGAAGAAGAAGAAATAGTGCCACTTTGAGCAAGACATGGCGAAAAGAAAGAAAGAGTCTGTTTGGTTAAGTCTTATATGGGATGGGACGGTGAGGGTAGTTGGGACGAAACTGAAAAATTAATGAGTGAGTTAGTTGAGCGGTAAGGAGTCAGTTATGAGGTCGATAGAGGGAAGCATTTCAATCGTCTAACACCTAATCTAATGATGCATAGTGAAGACAACGGGGACTAGAGGAGAGTTCATTTCAAAGGGAAATGCCTTACGACATAAATATCTTTGACAATTTTAATGTTTAAATTTATGGTTTTTATATTTATAATTAACCCAACCTAGATCCATCATGGTTTTTATATTTATAATTAACCCAACCTAGATCCATCTTAACTTCACATCTACTAAGCTTCGAGAGGGATCAAATTTCTTTTCACTCTTAAACAAAGACTTGTAACGCTAAGTGCTTGGTAGATCCGGAGTTAAGATGGATATAGGATGGTAAATATTAATTTTTAATTATTAAAATATAAATAACTATTTATATTTATATTTTTAAAGTACTTCATTACAACTTTAATTTCTCCGTTTTTTTTTAAAGGTGGTAAAAATCATCATAACTCATTTGTTAATGGGTAAAAATAATTGTTATTTGTTATTGCTCTTGGTAATGTAAACTAACTCATCACTATTGTTCAAGAAAACCACATCAATTAAAATAATTTACTAATAATTTACAAAAAGTAGAATTTCACACTTATATGTTAACTTGTCTACTCATTTCCATAAAAGATTGACCCTTAACAAATTAAAAATAATTTGATTTTTTTTTATAAAATTAAAATATATATATTTAATTACTAATAATTATAACAAGACCAATATCCCTTTTTTATGGTTAAAATGACCTCCTCACCCCTCTCATTTCAACAATTTAAATGAATCTTGAAAAAACAAACAATTACTTTTATTTATATTTTAAAAGTAATTTAGTACAACTTTAATTTTTTTTTTTTTTAATATTGTGATAAAACCTATCATAACTCATTTGTTAATGGGTAAAAATAATTATAATTTGTTATTACTATTGATAATGTAAACTAACTCATCACTATTATTCCAAGAAAACCACATCAGTTAAAATAATTTATTAGTAATTTATAAAAATAGATTTTTACTCTTAAAAATTTAACTTATTTCCAAAAACATGGTCCCTTAACAAATTAAAAATAATTTGAAATCTTTCTATAAAATTAAAATATATTTTTAATCAATAATAATGGTAGCAAAACTAATATCTCATTTCATTGTGAAAACCACCTCCTTAACTTTATCATTTCATCAACTAAAATAAATCTCAAAATATTATCTGAGTTTTAATTTTCTCAACCTAAATATTGAACTTATAAACTAAAAAAAGACCAAAAGTAAAAAAAAAAGAAAAAAGTTAATATACATGTCAATTAATCAACCACCTGGACTAGACACAACAAATTGTAAATAATAAATGGAATATAAAGAACGGGAAAATATTACAAGTGTTGCACATGATCCTCTACAACAAATTATTGACCTCATATTGCGTGTAAACAATGGGGAATTCACTAATATTGAGTTCCAAAGGCTTGGAATTTGGCAGTCTGAAATGTATTTTATGTTTATCATGCCTTATTAAATAAAACCTCTACAACCAAGTAATTTAAATGGTAATTTCAACTAAATTTTTATCTAAAATTCTTAAACTAATGAACTTCACAAAATTAAGTGTAACTCAAGTGAACAGACAGAAACAAAATGTATTTTATGCTTATCATACCCTATTAAATAAAACCTCTACAACCAAGTAATTTAAATGGTAATTTCAACTAAATTTTCATCTAAAATTCTCAAACTAATGAACTTCACAAAATTAAGTGTAACTCAAGTGAACAGACGAAGATCTTTGGCCTTTTCACCTTTTATTGGTTTTTATTTTGATTATTCTTTAGCTTCAATGTTTTCTGATTATTTTCTAGGTTCAATGTTGGACTTTTCACCTTTTATTGGTTTTTATTTTGATTATTCTTTAGCTTCAATGTTTTCTGATTATTTTCTAGCTTCAATGTTTAGCCATCGAATATTAACGGGAACGACCATTATAATTATGACTCTGATTCTCATTATTGTTTGGATTCAATGCTTAACCATGAAACATTAGCCAAAAATGGCTATTATAATGTGCCAGTATATGATACATACATATAGCTCAAAGCTTCAATCAAATCTTTCATTACATAAGAATACCAATGGGAAAAATCATGAGTTAAGAATATGATATGTGAAAACAATGGTTGAATAAATGACTTAAAAGTTATTTTTATCTTATTTTAACATATAACTTTTTATTTTATTTTTTTAATTGTATTGTTTATATTACAGGACAACCCTTCCATATTGGGTTGGAAAGCAGATACTATAGATACATACCACTCAAAGCCCTAATCAAATCCTTGATTAGAGAAAAATACAATGGGAAAAACACGAGTTAAGAATATGATGGGTAAAAACCATGGGTGAATAAATGACTAAAAATGTTATTTTTATCTTATTTTAACATATAGCTATTTTTGTTTTTATTTGTACTCTTTACAAGACACAACAAAGCTTCCATATTGCGCTGGAAAGAACTTCTTGCCAGAATAAAAAATGAGTAATTAAAAAAAATAAAAATATTATATTATATTTTAAAATATTTTTTTGTAAATTTGGTGGGACTACATCTTCATCATGTGATAGGGTTGGGGAATTGAACTAGTGACTTCACATCAAGGAGTGCTTTAATAGAGAACCAGAGCACCCAATCATGCTGTGGATTATATTATATTTAAAATTTAGAATAAAAAAATTGCCAATGGTAAATAAAATATTTTACTCTAATTATTAATTACTTAATTTTTTATTTAATTTGACCAATTCAAAGTGTTAAACAAAACATGAGAGGACAAGACATTACAACATCTCTACGACACTGGAGTGGAGAGTGTCTCTCCACACAAAACTATATCATATCATTTTATTTAATAAATTAAAGAATAATTACATTTGTGATAAATTTAATTAATTAATTTCAAACCAACCAGTATGGTTCATCATTAGATTAAATGCAGAGAGAAATGTAGAGACCAAAATTGTAATTCATTATGGATCATAGAAACACAAATTCAGAAATTTAATTAATTTAATATATAATTATGATATTATATTAATTTTTTATAATTTTATTATTATTCTTTTAATTTATATGTTTAAAATAATAAACTAAAAAAATCATAATTTCATTTTTTTCACAAAATTATCTCAAATATGATCTATATTATATAAACAAAAATAAAAATTGATGTATATTATATAAATTAAAATATACTTATTTTAGTATTTTTATTTATTTTCTAATTCTAAAGATTAAAATAAAAAATATATTTAATTATAATATAATCAAATTTATTATATTTCTAATTTATTTAGAACATTATTTAACATTTAATATATATTATATAAATTAAAACATATCTAACATATTTTTAATAAAAAAAATATTCTGAGAGCTTAAAATCAAAGTGTACATTTTTACCCCGAAAGCTGTTTTAATTGTGAGATTGGGTGGGGAAAACACTATTCACCCCACCCAATCGGAGCGCTTTATTTTCGCCCTTCAAACCAATTATATTTTGTCACGTTTGGGCAGGTTTTGCAGAAGTTTGAGCGAGTTTCAATCCGTGATCAATGAATCCATGGTGGGCATCCATCATCCTGGCAGACATTTATGAACGAATTTCAGGGTTATTATTATTTCATTCGGTGATTGTTTGCGAGAAACGAGAAGCATTTACGTTTGGGGTTGGAGAGGCAGAGAAGCGTGGAAGAAGCACCATGTCTCCGGCTGTAATGGTGTCGCAGGTGGCATCAGGGATAAGAAGATAACTACAGCATGTATGTTCATATCCCTCATGGAGGAAGGAGATCCCTCACGGAGAAAAGTATTTTATTTAATATTATTGCTCTGGACTTTGAATCACGACCCTACACATGTTGTCCTTCGGAAACCAATGGTTGGATCTAGCTTTCTCACCTCTAGGGTAACCACCCCAGGGGTTGCAGGGCATTCCAGATCATTTGCTACCTTCTGCTTGAGGGAGGGAGCTCTTCTCCCCGTTGTTCTAGGGTTTTCTTTTTCTTATCCTTACATGCGGTGGCCACGTTCTTCCCTACAGGGGCTTGATTGGGAAAGCTTGTTCAAATTGGCATTGACTACAGTAAGTAATCCTTACCTTCTGCGTACTTGTTCTTTTGCGGACATACTTATCACTTTCTCTGTTTATCATATAAATAATTATGTTCCTTTCTTTTTTCAGGGGTTCCTTGTCCACACCTTGCCTACCGGCTAAATATTTGGGGTTTTCTGCTGGCAGACAAAATTATATTATAGTCTAAAGCGAGATGATTTCAAGAGGAAGGTTAAAAGTCTGGTCCTGGCAATATTTTTCTTCTTACTAACACCGATTGAGGCACAGTAATTCCAGAAGTTCATTTTCCCTGTAAGCATTCATACAAATATGTTCTATTTTTTGTAGTGATGCGTGATAGGGTTTCTTGGCAGCAGGTAAACAATTCTACACTAGGGTTTGCTCTCGCGTCTGGAGTAGTTCTTGGTAAGTTCTAATATTTTACCCTCAGGATTCGTTACAGTTTTATTTTTCTTTATCTATAGGATAATTTCCCTTTAGTTTCTCTTTTGAAAAATAAGAAGGAAATTCTTCTTCCGCTCAACGAATTCATGAGGAATTCCTTGTCGTTCGCAGAGCTCACATGGTTACGGGAGCATTGGGACTTATCCAGTCGGGATTATCATTAACGGCTTGCGGCGCACCTACCCAGGTTCATTTTATTGGCAAAGCACTTAAGGCTTTTTGCCAGAGCATTGTTTTCATTGTGTTACTGTACTTTAAATCTTCTGTTGGAACTTACTTCCAGGGAAGGTGCCACTTTGTGGCTGCTTTTTCTTCTCAGTTCTTCTGTAACGATAATTACGACCCTTTTGGACAATATTTATGTGGTCTTTAGTATATTATTATCTGCTGAAGCAAGTCATACCCTTAATGGTTTCCTTCTCTGTTAGGAAAGACTATGGCCTCCAATCGTGCTTGTTTTTTCTTTCTGCTTCTGGATATCAAAACAGAACTTTTTATATGTCATCTTGTAAGAGGCCTTCCGGCCGGGACTGTAATTGTTATTTTCGGGTTAAAATACAATACATCGGCTACTTTTGAATGTTTAGCCATAATCTGTGGCATTGCCCTCTTTTACATATGGATATGTTTTTTTTCAAATTGTTCTCGGATTGATTCTTATATAAATATAAAATTGTGGTTATGCTTTACTGTTCTTTTATGAGGCAAAATATTCTAGCTTTACTATACCCTGAATGCTGTATTTTTTTTTTTTTTAATATTTTACTATACCCTGAATGCTGTATTTTTTTTTTTTTTTAATATTCTCTAAAGGTTGTATGCCCTTTGTTTTCCAGGGATTGTTCCAGGCATTCAGACCTAGGGTCTGACAACAAGGCGCTACCCTTCCTGTTCTAGCCCTTACTGCTCAATAGTTAATAATTTTTTTGATAAAGAAAAACAAGTTGATAAGGTTTCACTTTTCAGGTATAAAACTTTTTGATGTTTGCATCCTTTCATGATTTCTTCGATTACTCCATGTCTTTATATGTTCTTTTCAAATTAAATTCTTGTGATTGTGGCATCCTTTGACTGGATTAAAGGAATTTGCAGAGAAGCTCATACTTACTCCACATCTTAAATGCATATGAAATAAATTTAAGGCTCAAGTGAATTCGTGTTAAGTTATGAGCTACATAATTATTGCACTGGATATTCAAATATCTGCAACTATGGTGTTAGGACATAATTCATGTCAGTTACAAGTTACAAAGTTTCACACTGTTTGATATCTTTGGTTTACTCGTCTCTCATAAGATCAAGGGAATTTGTAATTCATCTAAATCCATGGTCTTCATCGGCATAAAATATTTCTTCTTTAGCTCTGTAGGAGTGGGTTTCATCTGGTAGTTCATGGCTATATGTGCCAATTGGTAGTTACAAGACTCTAATTGCTATATTGGCTTGCAGATGCAACATAGCATAAACAATACTTGAAATGATTTGGCTGAGGAGCTCAAGCTTAATGTGGTCCCTTTGGGTGATATATTGTTTAAATATCCCTTTTAGGACAAACTTTTCAACTTTTGGGCAAAATTTAATGAAGTGTATATTGTAACAATCCAATTAACCCAGTTAAGCATCTCTTATTCTTTGTGATGCAATGTTTACTCCAGGATTTTGTGATGAAATCAAGATAACTGAAAACTGAAAATAATAGCTGTGACAAAAATGTTTACAAGATTTTGAGGTAAAATCAGAACTTAAAATAATGGTTATGACAGAAATGTTTACAAGATTTTGCAGGATTTTGAGGTGAAATCAAGAGAACTGAAAATAATGGCTGAGACAAAAGTGTTTACAAGATTTTGCAGGGCTTACTAGTAACTTGTGATTTTATTAACAAGGTTACAAATTAGGCACAAGAAAACCGTAATCTGTTGTCATAACAATATTCCCATATCTAATAAACTGCCACAGCTGAAAAAATTAATGAACTACTTATTACAATTAGAAAGTGTGTATCAGAAGATAAAGTGTGTATCAGAAGATAAAGTGTCAATGTGTTCCTGTAGGGAGGAAAATGTCACTTCATAGCTGATATTGTTAGCGTATGGAATAAGATATCCTCTTATCATGGATAGCACATACAAAACAACTGCTAACGACTTTATGAAAGACACAGGGCCTCCGTGCCAGCTCAATTATTATACACATCACATAGATGAGCCAGATAAGGGTACCAATAGTTAAAGAATTGCGCAGACAATAGACTATGAGCCGAGAAAGTGTACAAACAATTAAAGAATTCCACAGACCATGATAGGGAAATAGTGCAATTATTTATGAATTCCACAAGGTACGATGGGAAATAGCCCAATTAGTTCAGCGGTCACATAGGTGACAACTCCAGCTAGAAGTAATCACAAATAAGTCAAAATACTCCACATATATAATATTAAAATATTTCAATTATTATACCATTCACACAGCAACTTCACAAAGTATGATATACAAAAACTAGTATTCTCTATGACAACTCAGGTTATGGGTTCGCACAAGTAAGTGAATAAAAATGTAAAAGATATAATATCGAAAGATTTCAATTATTATAAATATCATATAGATGTAAGATTTACTAAGTGTGATATTGAAATTAATTATGCAAAATCCACAAATAAGTCAATAAAAGTTTCAATGATTGTGTTTGTCATATTTTTATGTGATAATATTAAATTAATGAAAATATAAAATATGTCTAGCTTTATTTTTAAATAGTTAAAAAAAATATTTTAAAATTGAGATTTATGTGAAGTGTATTTTATTATATGTAAATGAATATATATAAATAAAATGTTTAAAATATAGTTTATAAAATGTAAACTAGTTAGTTTGTGTGGAGTTTAGTTTTCATTAAGATTTAGATTCAAATTTTATGGGAGAGGTTGAAAATAAAAAATATTTTTTGATGAAATTAAACTATCCCAAAGGGTGTTCAAGCTCAATCAAGCTTCCCATATTGAACCCAATTTAAACTTAATCTAACTATAAAACAATAATAATAATAAATTTATCATTTATTTATATTAAAATTATTAATATATATTTTTAATTATATTATAAAAATAGTTATAAAAATAAAATTAATACAAAAAAAACAAATACAATTCATTTTACCAATATTTAAAGTACAACTTAAAAATTTAATAAATCAATAGTTATATTAATATCTAAATGTTAGATGAAAATGAAAGAAGGTCCAATAAATCAAAAGTGAGGAGTTCCAGTTATAGAATATGAAACACAGTAATGGAAGATGACAAGTGAAGAAGTCCCATACATACAAAAAACTAGGGACAAGTAAATAGAAGTTAGTTAGTATGATATGGAACTTAAAGATTTTAAGGTGAAAATTGTTCTTACTAAAGTCTTGTAAATTTGAAGTAGAAGTAAGAAAATGTAACACCCCATCCTCTTAGGTCCACCCAAGCAACCTGCCAGTCGGGGTAAACATGTGACAAGAAAAGCCATTATAAGAGATTCAAATTCTTTAGTGACCTTAAGGAAATGGAGCCGACGAAACATATCAAACAAATCCATCCACATCAACAACAACACCCTCAGGAGACATGTCAGCAACTTAGACATCCTGTCCCTGAGTCTCACTGATGATTTAAGCCTTTAACCCCTAGTCGTTCTCATGCTATAGGCATGACATCATCCAACAACCTAAAGTCGATTTCATAGGCCTATGTGCCAACAACTGTGAACTTTTCTTAGCATACCTTTGCCAAATACCTTGAGATTTGAACCACTTTTCTAGCCCAGAATCCCGACCTCTTCCCAAAACTTGCTACAACTTTCAGAATCCATCAAAGACATGGTAACAATGCCGATAAATAAAAATCAACCTTAGGACTAGGCCTAGGAATCCCCAATCGGGACTGACATTCTGTCAAACACTTGCATCAATGCAACCTACAAGTCTAGGATACAAGCTAAAGCATAAATGTCTGAAAGAACTTATGAAACATAACCGGAAGGATCACCTCTTTCTCCATTGAACTATCATATCATCAATTAGGTCTTGCATCCATCCATTTAACAATTACAAGTAAATACATGAAATAACCATGACATGAACTAGTCATTTAACCATGCTTATAACCAGAATAAAACCATATAAATATTAGAGATGTGACAACCATTAAATCCACATATAAACCAGTGCAAAAGTAAAAGAACTTAATTTTTATTAATCATAGGCAAATCCGACCAGGTTCGGGACTTCCACGTACTACCTAATTGTAGACATGGTTGAACCAAATATCTCTTTCAATCAATCACCCTCATGTCATATTCCAAGCATGAATGTGGAATCTCATAAAACAACCATTCCAAAAACAACCAAGAGAATCCAGAGGGTAAACCACTTCCACCCTAACCAAACCATGATTACACCAAAATCAGTGCTCCAATCACAACCGAACCAAACCTGGAATGCCATCCGGAATTCATCACTATCCTTGAGGAATTTTATGTGTCATTGTCTCTCAGGTTTATCGCAATCCAATCTCGGATCGCTAGGCCTTAAACTGAGACCAGTCTCTTAAGATTTATTGTAATCCAAACCCAGATCACTAGGCCCTAAACTGAGTCTTCTCCCTCAATGTTTACCATGTATCCCGCCAAAACCGGTCAAGGGATTCCTAGGCCTTTGGGAATGAACCTTGAGACCACCTTCGCCCCAGATTCTAAAATCCATCTAACATACCAAAGTTCAAAACCAAGATAAAGATCCCAACATACCATGGCATCCAGAAAAAGGAAAGGCTAGGCTGAAAACCACTGTCATAACCTAACAAAAACATGCCACTGACATCAAGAGAACCATACACAACCATGCAAAGCCATGCATGTGTATACCAGCTAGGAAATCACACATGCAAAAAGTTAACTGCAAGTATTCATACTGAAGCTATCTGATCCTACTCTTCTTACTTGATCCTTTCTTTCCTTCCTTTCCCTTTGCTTTCTTTTCCTTCCTTGATCCAAAGCTAGAGTGCTTGAAGAAAACTCTAAGTGACCAAGAGTGTTAGGTTCCTATAATATTAGTGATTCCCCCATTACTATTATAGTTGTATCTCTTATTAATATTGTTGTGCCCCTATTGTCCCCATATTATTATCACTGTGCCCCCATAGAATCCCTCTATTGTTATTTTTGTGCCTTTGTATTATTATTGTTAGGTCGGCTTGGTTATATTGTGACCCTTTAAACTTCTATATATAGAAAAGAGGTTTTGTCATTTGAATCATCTAAGAATTGTTCATTTGTGTAATGTAAAGGAGGTTGCCCCCTCGAAGAAGTTTATTTCTAAGACATTGATTTATTTTTTTGTGAGCTGATTTCCTAACATTTGGTATCAAAGCTTTGGATTCTAGGGTTTCGCTGCTCCAAAGAGGACATCGTGGCATTTTTGCTATAACTTTTTTTCTGCGATGTTTCAGAAGCGAAAAAAAAACCCATTTGAGACAAAATTGTGCTGAACCTCAGATTCAAATTTCAGTGCTTGTCTCGCTATATTCTTGGAGATATGATCTGAGGAAGTTAGGGTTTTTGTAGACCCCAAATTACATTTCAAACAGGTCACCTTGAGAAAATCATCATAACTTTCGCTTTGAATGTCAGATTGAATTTTCGTAAGAAGTTACAGATAGAGGACAGAGTTTAGTTTTTGCGAGTATCATTTTCAGAACCTAAGGTTGAAACAGTGAGACGCGGAACATCATACAAGTTCGCTTTACTGAACTAGTCTATAATCAGGTCACTGTGGGAGATTTGGCATAACTCTCTCTTAGAGAATCCAATCTTGATTAGAGTTGCGGGGTTAGAAAGAGGACTCAAAGGGCTATTGGAGGACGAGATTTCAGAGATTCAAGATCCACGGCTATAGAGATACAACAGATTCAATATCGAGCTCTTACAAAGTGAAAAAAAAAGGGGTGTAATTTTTTTATTTTGCATAAGATTAGTTGGAAAAATTAGTTTGAAGGAATTCAAAGGGAATACTGACGAATTATTAGCATTAACTAATGCTCCGAAGAAAGAAAATGGAAACACTTCGTAAGCAACTTGAAAGTTCTAGCATGACTCGTGAAGAAGAGGAAGAAATGCAATATGATATATCAAAATTACAAGACCAAGTACAAGAAATTTCACTCTCACTAAAGGTAAATGAAGCCAAGATGAATGGCGTGGAAGCTAATATGAATGGCATGCAAGTTAATATTAATGGCATGGAAGCTAAGATGAATGGCATGGACGCTAAGATGGAAGTTAAGATGAATGGCATGGACGATAAGATGGAAGAATTGAAGATAAATTTGAATAAGTCGCTATAAGAAATGGTCACTAATGGTGAAAGGGTAGTAAAGGAAACTCATGATGAGAACAAAAGAAATGTTAATCATAATTCCATAGATTCTAATGTTGGATTGAAGATCCACCATATTCCAAAAATCGATATGAGGAAGTTTGATGGGAAGGATCTCGCAACATGGATACTACAGATGGAGCA
Organism: Pinus tabuliformis; assembly: GCA_031772625.1. NCBI lineage: Eukaryota > Viridiplantae > Streptophyta > Pinopsida > Pinales > Pinaceae > Pinus > Pinus tabuliformis. Next base: position 969,720,130 of record CM062810.1, read on the forward strand.
ATTTTTCGATCTTCATAATGTGCAAAACGCACAAAAGGTACGTATTTCAACTTTATATTTGGAATCAAATCAATTTGTATGGTATCGATGGCTTTTCTCTCGTAAACAGATTGTCACTCGGGCAATTTTTACAGAAGATATGACAGCAAATTATGAAGATACAAAAAGCAACACTTTTTTTAGCCAATTGACAAGTCTCGAACAAAAGGGTTCAATGATGGAGCACATTGAGGACTTCCAAAAATTGAACATAAGGGTAAAAGATATTCCAGAGGAGCATATGATTGATGTGTTCATAGGGACTTTAAAGGATAATATCCAACATGAGGTTCGCCTTTGAGAACCTAATTCACTGGAGAAGGCATTCAAGTTAGCAAGAAAAATGGAAAGAAAAATTATGGGAATCAGGAAGCCTACCACTCACAACTATAAAAATGGAAGTGCTGCTGCCCCTAACTTTCCACAACCTATAAGGTTGACACCACAACAATTGGAAGAAAAATGAGTAAAAGGGCTTTGTTACATTTGTGATAGCAAATGCACTAAAGGTCATAAGTGTGATGAGAAGAAATTATTCTACATAGATTGTGAAGAGGAGGAAGAAAATGAACAAGAAATGTCAAAAGAAGAGGATATATTCCAGGAACAAACCCTAGATAAAGAAGAAATGAATCCAACCATATCTTGTAATGCATTGGCTGGAATTACCACTCCTTAAAATATCAAGATAAAAGGACATATCAAGAAGAAAAATGTAATAGTGTTGATTGATTTATGAAGTACCCACAATTTTATTCATTGTAAGATAGCAAAAGAATTGAATTGCTTCCTGTATCCAGCACCAGAGTGCCAAGTGATGGTTGCAAGTGGAGGAGCCATAAATTGCTTTGGAAAATGTCATAATATCAAGCTATCCATGGGATAATATGTATTGAATAGCCCAATGTTTTCCATTCCAATGGGTGGTGCTGATGTTGTACTAGGAGTCCAATGGCTACAATCCTTGGGTACAATAGCTTTTAATTTTCAAGAACGTTTCATGAAATTTTCTGCGGAAGGAAAGGAAGTTGAATTAAGGGGTATTGCAAGGAAACCATGAAAGATAATCAACTCTAACGGTATGACAAAGCTTCTAAAAAAGGAACAATGAGGTGTAATTGCACAATTATGTTCGCTAGATGTTTCCACATCGAAATCATCTATTTCTCCAGATCTTCAAAAACTCTTGGACAATCATTCCAAGGTATTTGAGACTCCCAAAGGTCTCCCACCTATTCGTGATCAGGATCATGCTATTCATTTGATTCCAAGAAGTGTTCCTCAAAACATCAAGCCATACAGATATCCCTATGCCCAAAAAAGTGAAATTGAACGTATGGGTGCAGAAATGCTAAACGCTGGTATAATTCAACCTAGTCAAAGTTCTTTGTCTGCTCCAGTAGTATTGGTGCACAAGCAGAATGGATCATGGCGCATGTGTCCGGATTTTAGGGAGCTCAACAAGCTCATTATTAAAGATAAATTTCCCATTCATGTTATTGATGAATTATTGGATGAATTGCATGGATCAATTTACTTCACCAAGTTGGATATTCGTTAAGGATATCATCAAATTAGAATGAAGATTGAATACATTCTGAAAACAACATTTAGAACTCATGAGGGTCATTATGAATTTTTAGTCATGCCTTTTGGCCTTACCAATGAACCTTTTACATTTCAAGATTTGATAAATTCCATTTTCAAACCCTTCCTTAGAAAACTTGTGTTAGTATTTTTTGATGATATACTAATCTACAACAAGTCTTGGAAGGATCATGTTGATAGGGTGTTACAACTATTGGAGGAGAAACAATTATATGGAAAAAGCTTGAAATATTTCTTTGGAGTACAAGAGGTGGAATATCTGGGTCATATTGTATCTCATGAAAGTGTTAAGGTAGACCCTAGCAAAATTAAAGCCATTAAGGAATGAAAAATCCCCACATCCATAAAGCATCTATGAGGATTTCTCAGGTTGACAAGGTATTATCGCAAGTTTGTTAAGAATTATGGGAGAATAGTAGCACCTCTAACAACATTATTGAAGAAAGATGCATTTTCGTGGACTCTAGAAGCAACAAAGGCCTTCAAACATCTTAAAGAGGCAATGTGCCAAGCACTAGTCTTAGCTACACCGGACTTCACAAAAACCTTTACTGTGGAATGTGATGCTTTAGGAAATGGAATTGGTGGTGTTTTAATGCAATATGAAAGACCCATTGCTTTCGAAAGTCGTCCAATCAAGGGAAAGTATTTACACAAAGCTATTTATGAGAAGGAAATGTTGGCAATACTACATGCACTTAAGAAATGGCGACCCTACTTAATGGGAAGACACTTCAAGGTAAAAACGGATCATGATAGCCTTAAATACTTTTTAGAACAAACATTATTCTCTGAAGAGCAACAAAAATGGCTCACAAAGATGTTGGGTTATGACTTTGAAATCATCTACAAAAAAGGGAAACCAAATGTTGTGGCAAATGCACTCTCAAAAAAGAATGAGGGTGTGGAAGCATTGTTGTGCGCCATTTCTATTATCCAACCAGATTGGATAAACGAAGCAATGGAGGAATGGAAGAATGACGAAGAAGTGTGGGCACGTATTCGAAAGTTACAACAAGATTCCAGTACATCTGATACATTTAGCTAGAAAAATGATTCGTTATGGTACAAAGATTGTTTATACCTTTGTAAAAATTCCCAACTCAAACAAAAGATTTTTATGGAATTGCACACTTCTCCCTTAGGAGGGCACTCAGGATTTTTAAAAACTTACCACAGGGTTAAAAATGAATTTTTTTGGGATAGCCTTAAATCAGATATTTAAAAGTTTGTGGCGGAATGTTTGGTTTGCCAACAAAATAAAGTTGAAAAAATTAAGACCCCAGGCCTATTACAACCTTTATCCATTCCAAGCCAATGTTGGGAGGAGGTTTCAATGGATTTTATCACAGGTTTATCTAAGTCTGAAAGAAAGAGTGTCATCATGGTGGGAGTTGACAAAATTACCAAGTATGCACATTTTTGTGCATTATCACATCCATTTAAAGCTAGTACAATTTCCACTGCATTTATGAAAACAATTCAAAAGCTACATGGAAACCCAAAGATTATTGTAAGTGACAAAGATCTCATTTTCACTGGAAATTTTTGAACAAAGTTATTTTCTTGTCTCGGTACTCAGTTAGCTCATATCTCATCTTATCATCCTCAATCTGATGGGAAAACTGAGATAGTAAATAACTTTTTGGAAGGATATCTTCATTGCTTTGTATCTGATAGACAAACACAATGGGTCAAATGGTTGCCTCTAGCTGAATGATGGAATAACACTTCCTTCCATACTACAACAAAAATGACCCCATTTATGGCACTTTATGGATATCAGCCACCATCCATCACATCATATTTAATAGAAAATTCTAAGGTTCAAGCAGTGGAACATCACATCGAGCATCAACAACAAGGTCTCCAACTCTTAAAGGATAACCTTGTGTTGGTGCAGAATAGAATGAAACAACAGGTAGATCAACATCGCAGCGAAAGAAGTTTTGATGTAGTTGACTAGGTATTCCTACGGCTACAACCATATAAACAAATTTCCCTCAAGCAAGCTAAGAAGGATAATAAATTATCACCAAAGTATTATGGTCCGTACAAGGTGTTGTAAAAGATTGGTACTATGGCATATAAATTGGAGCTTCCTGCAGCTTCTCGAGTGCACCCAATTTTCCATGTTTCATGTTTAAAGAAGGTTATAGGCGACAAGCTCCTAGTTCAAACAAAATTGCCACAACTTGATGAGAAAGGAAAAATTATATTGGAACCGGAAGCAGTCACAGAAACAAAAACTCGACAGCTATGAAATCGATCAATTCCGGAGTATTTCATCAAGTGGAAGAACTTATCTACTGAAGATTCCACATGGGAGGATGAGAATTTTATACAAAAGCATCCAAAACTACTCAAGCGTTGAGGACAACACTTTTTTGAAGGAGAGGGGCATGTTAGGTCCCTATAATACTAGTGATTCCCCCATTACTATTATAGTTGTATTTCTTATTAATATTGTTGTGCCCCTATTGTCCCCATATTGTTATTACTGTGCCCCATAGAATCCCTCTATTGTTATTTTTGTGCCTTTATATTATTATTGTTAGGTCGGCTTTGTTATATTGTGACCTCTTAGACTCCTATATATAGAAAGGAGGTTTTGTCATTTGAATCATCTAAGAATTGTTCATTTGTGTAATGTAAATGAGGTTGCCCCCTCGAAGATGGTTATTTATAAGGTGTTGATCTATCTTTTCTATCTTTTTGTGAGTTGGTTTTCTAACAAAGAGTGAGAGAGAGAGAATAATGAGAGAGCTCCAAACTTGGGCTGACAGAAGGTTACCAAAATATTTCCCATTGACCCCCAGAAGAATTTTTATTAATGAGGCCTCTATCTTCTTCATTTTCCATTATTTTCCTTCAATTTCCTCCTCATATGCAACCTGTGACCTTTTACTTTAATTTTCTTTTAATTTCTTTTGTTTTCATAAATAAATGTGCCAAAGTTCCTTTTTTCCTTTTAATGCCTTTGCCATAGCCTTTGCCAATTTTCCTTAGCCAAAAGACGCATCCAATGATGCCCACTAGGATATCTTTGCCCAACATTCATGGAATAAGTGTCCCTTAACCGTGGTCTTATTTTGCCTTTATTAACTTTTATCACATGAAATTTTCACCAGGGATGTTACAAAACCATCCCCCTAATGGAACACCGTACTCGGTGTTAAACCACACCATGACCTCAGCAAAATTGTTGAAAAGCAAACATACTGCCCATGGAACTTTATAGCTTGGCTCGACGCAGTATTTACAATGAAATACTTGCTCAAAAGCAAAACATAATGACAACATGACAATATAACAACCATAATAACATGACACCTATACCGCTTATTGGAGCTTTATAACTTAGCTCATGGTGGTATTTTACATCCGTATACATATACATATATATATACCATAACATCAACAAAATATATGCCAAACATATACAAACTTCAAACCAAAATTGCTTTGCCTCGACTAGAAAACAAGGAAGGATACAAGGCTTGCATCTGATTCGTCATTTGCCATGTAGCTTCTTCAGGCCCAAAGTGCTTCCACTGCACTTTAACTTTCTCTATGGCTCTGTTCCTGAGCATGAGATGTTTCTGCTGCAATATGCACCGAGGCTTCAAATGGAACTCTCCTTCTTGCTCCACCTGCAATACAGACCAATCAATAACATGATAAACATAATTTATATAATTCTTAAGCAATGAAATATGGAAAACATCATGGAATTTCACTGTTGGAGGCAGTACAAGTTGATATGCCACTAGTCTAATCCTCTCAAGGATCTCAAAAGGCTCGCAATACCGTGGTGCCAACTTTGCACATGAACCAATCGTCAAAGAGATTTTCTTGAGCTTGATGTGTAAATACACATGCTCCCCAACCTGAAACTCCTTGAACACCTTGTGATGATCTGCATAACTCTTCTGTCTATCCTATGCTACCTTTAGATTTTTCTTTATAACCTGCATTTCCTGCTCCATGTCCACCAACATATCCAATCCAATAAGTACCCTGTTCACTGGATCACTCCAGCTAATGGGAGTGTTGCAACTTCGTCTATATAATGCCTCAAATGACTCATCCTTAACGACTCATGATGATCATTGTTGTATGCGAACTCAACCAAGGAAGATACTCCTCCCATTTCCTCTACTGGTACATCACGTACATCCTCAACATATCCCCTAAGATCCTGTTGACCCTCTTTGTCTGTCCATCCATCTGCAGATGATAAGTTGTATTGAAGGCCAACTCTGTACCCAAGTATGCAAATAACTCCTTCCAAAACTTGTAAGTGAACTTTGCATCCTTGTCTGACACAATATTCTTTGGAACACCATGCAATCTCATTATCTCTCTGATGAACACCTGTGCTATCTCACTCACTGAATATGTAGTCTTTACTGGAATGAAGTGAGCTACCTTGCTCAACTTGTCAATTACGGCCATAATAGAATCATGTTGCCTCAAGGTCCTCGGAAGACCTGTAATGAAATACATGGAAATGACCTCCCATTTCCATTCCAGAATCGTTATACGCTGTAGTAAACCACTTGGATGCTTACATTCCGCCTTGATCTGCTAACAATCTAAACATCTAGCCACGAAATCTGCCACTTCCTTCTTCATATTCGGCTAATAGTATAACTTATTTACTGCCGTCAACATCTTCTAATATCATGGATGACCCGACTATGGCTTGGCATGAAACTCCCTCAAGATAAGCTACTTGAGCTTACTGCAATTCGACACATAGATCTTGTCTCTAAATCTCACCAAACCATCTATCGTGAGACGATAGTCAGTATCCTGATCACCTGTACTTGTACCTGCACCTTTACTTACGCCTATACCTATACCTATGCTCTGCTGTAACCTGTGCCTAATATCCATGTATTTTTTATCCCGTTGTCCTGCCTGAAAGATCCTATCCTATAACTCTGTCCCATAAGAGCTCATAGCTGCTATATTATTTACCTGTATCTTACTACTAAGAGCATCTACAACCCGATTCTCCTTCCCTTTGATGTATATGATCTCGAATTTGAACTCACTAAGGGTAGTCAACCATCTAGCTTGCCTGGAATTTAGATTCCGCTGATCAAATAAATACCTCAACCCGCTGTGATTTCTCATCAGTGTAAACCTCCTACCCATAAGATATTGTCTCCACATCTTCAATGCATGTATAATTTCTGCTAGCTCAAGATCACGAGTCAGATAGTTCTGCTCGTGCTCATTTATTTTTCGTGATTCATATCACACTACCTTCTGTTCTTGCATGAGAAATCCACCACGTCCTCTCTTGCAAGCATCTGTACACACTACAAACTCCTTGTCCAGATCCACAATCTTTAACAGTGGTGCAAGTGTCAATCACTGCTTAAGCTGTTCAAAACTAGCCTCACATTCTTTTGTCCATTCATACTTCTTACCTTTCCGCTGCAATGATGTGAGAGGATATGCAATGCATGAGAAGTTCCCGATCAACCTCTTGTAGTAGTCTGCCGATCCCATAAATGATCTCACCTCATCCACATTCTTAAGAGATGCCCACTCCATGATGGATCTTATCTTTTCTAGATCCATTGCTATGCCATCCTTGGAGATAACATTCCCCAAGTAATGTACCTCAGTCTGAAAGAAGCTTCACTTGCTAAGTTTAGCATACAACTGATGCTCTCTTAGTAATCTTAACACTATTGCTAAATTCTCGGTATGCTCTTCCTCATTCTTAGAATATGCCAATATGTCATCAATGAATACAATAACAAACTTGTCCAGATAGGGACGCAACACACTATTCATCAACCACATAAATGTAACTGGAGAATTAGTCAAATCGAATGGAACAACAACAAACTCATAGTGCCCATACCTGGTCTTTAACGTAATGTTGAAGATATCCTCTTCCTTGAAGTCTACCTAATGGTATCCCAATACCAAGTCGATATTAGAGAACATTGCTGCTCCCTTCAACTGATCAAACAAATCATCGAACCTTGATAATGTGTACCTGTTATTGATCGTTACCTTATTCAACTGCCTATAGTCAATGCACAATCTAAGAGTACCATCTTTCTTTTTCACGAACAACACTGCTGCACCCCAAGGCGATACACTCGGCCTAATGTACCCCTTCAATGTCTAACATTTCCTTCAACTACAACTTTAACTCAACCAAATCAGGTGTGCTCATCCTGTAAGGTGATTTTTGACGCTGGGGCTGTCCTTGACACCAACTCAATAGAAAATTATATCTCCCTCTGAGGTTGAAACTATGTAATATCCTCAGTGAATGCATCCTGAAACTGATGCAAAACTGGGTACCTGCTTAACACATCGGCATCCTCAACCTCCTTACCCTTGTCACTAGAAATGTGTACTGAAAACATCACACAACCTTTCATGAATCTACGCTTAGCTTGCATAGTGGTAACCATCCTCACTGATGTAGGATTCTTCTTCCCCTGCAAAGTCCTCTTTTCCCCACTATCATCCACACACTCAATGGCCTTGTCGAATCAATCCACTTTGGTTCTATGAAGGTATAGCCAATCCATACCCAAAATCATACTATATGATCCCAATGGTAGTACATTCAAATGTGTTGCTGTAGGCATGGCATTTTACTCAAATGCACAAGCTCTTACCCAATGATGAACTCTCTTCTTCATACTTATAGCCAACTATACCAACCAAGATTTTGCATGCACTTCTTTTCTCAAGTCACACTTATTCACCAGGTTAGGATTAATATAACTATAGTTAGATCTAGGATCAATCACAATAGAAACAACTTGATCACAAAGCTTACCGTCCATCTCAATGATCAATTCCTGATGATCCGTCTGCCTATTGTCCACAATTGCATAGATTCGAGGAATGATATGACCAAAATCACCAACTCTATGCACCTCCTAAGCACTGTAGATTTGGGGCCTACCACCATTCTGATACAAGGGAAAATCCCTCTTACAATGATCCTTACCTCATATCCAACATTGTAATGGTTCCCTACGACTGCCTCTAGCTTTCTACTCTCCACGTCCCTACCACTGCCTCTCTTTGGTGGCCATTTTCCTTTACCTTTCTCATTTCTTTTCAAGTCATGCTTAGGCTCACCTTTTCACTTCAACTACTCATAACAATGCTTCAAATTTTGGATGGCCTCCTCCAACGATATAGGCTCATCAAACTCAATCCAGTCCCTGTATGCAATTGGAAGTCCAGTGATGAATCTTTGAACCTTGGCCTTCTCCTCCCTGAAGTAAGGCACATATCTCAACAACTCTAAAATCTACTAGTATACTTCTCATTTGCCATAGAACCCATCCGCAACTCATGAAACTCCTTAGCTCTGTCATCATAGTACCTCTTAGACAAGTACTTCTTCTCGAAGAGCCTTTCAAACTAATGCCAAGTCAAATATTCCTCATGTATACCTTTGACATTCTTCATGTCTTCGCACCAAATATCTGTTTTACCTTTGAGACTCAAAGTGGCTATATTTGCTTTCATGTTTTCTGAATAATCATGCAATCAGAAGAATTTATTCATACCAAACAGCCATGCCTCTAAATTCTGTGATTTCATCGTATCTCCATCAAAGGAATGTGGATTTTACTTCTTAAACTCATCTAACAAGTATTCACTATCACTCCTCCTATAAGGATGATAACGATGACGATCATATGCATATCAGAAGCAGAACTAGAATAGTACTTGTGCCAATCACCTCTCCTATCTGGAGTATCCAACAAACTACCATCTTATTGGAGCTTTATAACTTAGCTCATGGGGGTATTTTACATCCGTATACATATACATATATATACCATAATATCCACAAAACATATGGCAAACATATACCAACTTCAAACCAAAACTGCTTTGCCTCAACCAGAAAACAATGAAGGATACAAGGCCCGCATTTGATTTGTCATCTCCCATGTAGCTTCTTTAGGCCCAAAGTTCTTCCACTTCACTTTAACTTGCTCTATGGCTTTGTTCCTAAGCATGAGATGTTTCCACTGCAATATGCATTGAGGCTCTGAATATAACTCTCCTTCTTGCTCCCCCTGCAATATAGCCCAATCAATAACATGATCATCACCATTTATATAATTCTTAAGAAATGAAATACGGAAAACATCATGGAATTTCACTGTTGGAGGCAGTGCAAGTTGATATGCCACCGGTCTAATCCTCTCAAGGATCTCAAAAGTCTTGCAATATGTGGTGCCAACTTCTCACATAAACCAATCATCAAAGAGATTTTCTTGGGATTGATGTGCAAATACACATGCTCCCCAACCTGAAACTCCTTGAACACCTTGTGCTGATCCGCATAACTCTTCTGTCTATCCTATGCTACCTTTAGATTCTTCTTTATAACCTGCATTTCCTGCTCCATGTCTGCCAACATATCCAACCCAATAAGTACCCTGTTCACTGGATCACTCCAGCTAATGGGAGTGTTGCAACTCTGTCTATATAATGCCTCAAAATGACTCATCCTTAATGACTCCTGACAACCATTGCTGTATGCGAACTCAACCAATGGAAGGCACTCCTCCCATTTCCTCTGCTGGTGCATCACGTACATCCTCAACATATTCTCTAAGATTCTGTTGACCCTCTCTATCTGTCCATCTGTCTGCGATGATAAGTTGTACTGAAGGCCAACACTGTACCCAAGCATGCAAATAACTCCTTCCAAAACTTGGAAGTGAACTTTTCATCCTTGTCTGAAACAATATTCTTTGGAACACCATGCAATCTCACTATCTCTCTAATGAACACCTGTGCTACCTCACTGGACGAATACGTAGTCTTTATTGGAATGAAGTGAGCTACCTTGCTCAACTTGTCAACTACGACCATAATAGAATCATGCTGCCTCATTGTCCTCGGAAGACCTGTAATGAAATCCATGGAAATGACCTCCCATTTCCATTCTGAAATCATTATAGGCTATAGTAAACCACTTGGATGCTTACATTCCGCCTTGACCTACTAACAATATAAACATATACCCACAAAATCTACCACTTCCTTCTTCATATTCGGCTAATAGTATAACTTATTTATTGCTGTCAATGTCTTCTAAAATCCTGGATGACCCGAGTATGGCTTGGCATGAAACTCCCTCAAGATAAGCTGCTTGAGATTATTGCAATTCGACACACAAATCTTGTCTCTAAATCGCACCAAACCATCAATCGTGAGATGATAGTCTTTATCCTGATCACCTGTACTTGTACCTACACCTATACATACACCTATACTTGTACCTGTGCTCTGCTGTAACCTGTGCTTAATATCCATGTATTTGTCATCCAACTGTCCTACCTGAAAGATCCTATCCTGTAACTCTGTCCCATAAGAGCTTATAGCTGCTATATGATTTACCTGTATCTTCCTACTAAGAGCATTTGCAACCCGGTTCTCCTTCACTTTGATGTATATGATCTTGAATTCGAGCTCACTAAGGGTAGCCAACCATCTAGCTTGCTTGGGATTTAGATTCGGCTGATCAAATAAATACCTCAACCCACTGTGATTTCTCATCAGTGTAAACCTCCTGCCTAGAAGATAGTGTCTCCACATCTTCAATGCATGTATAATTGCTGCTAGCTCAATATCGCGAGTCAGATAGTTCTGCTCGTGCTCATTTATTTTTCGTGACTCATATCACACTACCTTCCCTTCTTGCATGATAAATCTACCACGTCCTCTCTTTCAAGCATCTGTACACACTATAAACTCCTTGTCCAGATCCACAATCTTTAGCAGTAGTTTATGTGTCAATAACTACTTAAGCTGTTCAAAACTAGCCCCGCATTCTTTTGTCCATTCATACTTCTTACCTTTCCGCTGCAATGATGTGATAGGATATGCAATGCGTGAGAAGTTCCCGATGAACCTGCTGTAGTAGCCTGCCAATCCCATAAATTATCTCACCTCATCCACATTTTTAAGAGCTACCCACTCCATGATGGCCCTTATCTTTTCTGGATCCATTGCTATGCCATCCTTCGAGACAACATGCCCCAAGTAATGTACCTCAGTCTGAAAGAAGCTGCACTTGCTAAGTTTACCATACAACTGATGCTCTTTTAGTAATCTAAACACTGCTGCTAAATTCTTGGTATGATCTTCCTCTTTCTTAGAATATACCAACATGTCATTAATGAATACAATAACAAACTTGTCTAGATAAGGACGCAACACACTATTCATCAACCACATAAATGTAGCTGGAGAATTAGTCAAAGCGAATGGAACAACAACAAACTCATAATGCCTATACCTGGTCATGAACATAGTGTTGAAGATATCCTCTTCCTTGATGCGTACCTGATGGTATCCCAATTTGAAGTCGATCTTAGAGAACACTGTTGCTCCCTTCAGCTAATCAAACAAATCATTGACCCTTGATAATGTGTAAATGTTCTTGATTGTTACCTTGTTTAGCTGCTTGTAGTCAATGCACAATCTAAGAGTACCATCTTTCTTCTTCACGAACAACACTGTTGCACCCCAAGGCGATACACTCAGCCTAATGTACCCCTTCAATGTCCACATTTCCTTTAGCTTCAAGTTTAATTCAACCAAATCAGCTGTGCTCATCTTGTAAGGTGATTTTTGATGCTGGGGCTACCCCTAGCACCAACTCAATAGAAAATTATACCTCCCTCTGAGGTGGAAACTCTGTAATGTCCTCAGTAAATACATCCTGAAAATGCTGCAAAACTAGGTACTTGCTTAACACATCGACATCCTCAACCTCCTTACCCTTGTCACTAGAAATGTGTATTGCAAACATCACACAACCTTTTATTCATCTACACTTAGCTTGCATAGTGGTAACCATCCTCACCGATGTAGGCTTCTTGTTCCCTTGCAAAGTCCTCTTTTCCCCACTATCATCCACACACTCAATGGCCTTGTCGAAGCAATCCACTTTGGATGTATGAAGGTATAGCCAATCCATACCCAAGATCATACTATGCGATCCCAATGGTAGTACATTAAAATGTGTTGCTGTAGGCATGCCATTTAACTCAAATGCACAAGCTCTTACCCAATGGTGAACTCTCTTCTTCGTACCTGTAGCCAACTGTACCAACCAAGATTCTACATGCACTTCTTTTCTCAAGTCACACTTATCCACCAGGTCAGGATTAATATAACTATAGTTAGATCCAAGATCAATCATAATAGAAATAACTTGATCATGAAGCTTACTGTCAATCTGAATGATCGATGCCTGATGATCCCTCTACCTATTGTCCACAATTGCATAGATCCGAGGAATGTTATGACCAACATCACCAACTATATGTGCCTCGTAAGCACTATAGATTTTGGGTCTACCACCACTCTGATACTATGGACAATCCCTCTTACAATGATCCTTAAAACATATCCAACACTGAAATGGTTCCCTACCACCGCCTCTAGCTTGCTTCTCTCCACGTCCCTACCACTGCGTCTCTTTGTTGGCCATTTTCCTTTAGCTTTCTCATTTCTTTTCAAGTCATGCTTAGGCTCACCTTTTCGCTTCAACTGCTCATAACAACGCTTCAACTTTCAAATGGCATCCTCCAACAATATAGGTTCATTAAACTCAATCCAGTCCCTGTATGGAACTAGAAGTGCAGTGATTAATCTTTGAACCTTGGCCTTCTCCTCCCTGAGGTAAGGCACATATCTCAACAACTCTAAAAGTATGCTAGTATACTTCTAATCTGTCATAGAATCCATCTGCAACTCATAAGACTCCTTAGCTTTGTCATCATAGTACCTCTTAAACAAGTACTTCTTCTTGAAGAGCCTTTCAAACTTATGCCAAATCAAATCTTCCTCATGTATACCTTTGAAATTTTCCATGTCTTCCCACCAGATATCATCTTTACCTTTGAGACTCAAAGTGGCTATCTTTGCTTTCATGTTTTTTGAATAATCATGCAACCAGAATAATTTCTTCATACCCAACAACCATGCCATTAAATCTTGTGATTTCTTCATTTCTCCATCAAAGGAAAGTGGATTTTCCTTCTTAAACTCATCTAACAAGTATCCCCTATCACTCCTCCTATAAGGATGATAAGGATGACGATCATATGCCTATCAAAACCAGAACTAGAATAGTACCTGTGTCGATCACCTCTCCTATCCGGAGTATCCAACAACCTGCCATCTCTAATCATTTTAGATCTATCTGACCCATGACTACTAGGAGACCTACTATCATATGCCCCATTAGTTCTGTCCTCTTGTCCATTGCTGATTCGAAGTGGTCCATGTCGCTGCAAATCTGACAAACATTTAAGTAGTATCGCATTCACCTCTGCTTGTTTCTCTTGTGCTTGCGTGATTTTGTCATTGTCTACTTTGTAACTCCTTATTTATTACTTTAGGATTCTCAACGTGTCTGCCAAGTTAGAAGAGTTCCCCACACCACGTTGCCCATCTGATGCATAGGGAGATTCTATGTAGTCTACCACATTGCTAGCCATCTGATCTCTTTCCTGCAAGGTATACTATGTCAGCTAAACTAAATCACAATAAACCAACGTACCTTAGCATAACTCGGGGAGGATACCTTGTCTACAAGATCATCAAATCATCGTGATACATGTTTAACATAATCATAACAACATATAGACATATATCGAATAAGTGTATCAATGCATAAACATCATTGTAGCTAGGGCCTGATCATCAATGCAAAGCCATATCAACAATGCATGATATGACCTCATGCATGACAACAACCATTACTCCATTGCACACATTTCCACATGCAACTATCAACATGCATAAGGAATGCCTAATCAGCTACACATACATATGAATGCATGTAGTTGAGAATAAGCGATCAATTATTGCAATCAACCTAAAAGACTGATACATGTAATAAAAAATTCAAGAATGCACCTGACCTACAAGGATGTAATCAAGCGACATATAATCAACATGTAAGTGACATATAACCATATGCAACTAGTCATATACTTTCGACGATGCATCCCACAAAATCACATCAAGTTCCTCATGACAACCTTACTACAACCATGATCAACATGATGCAATGCAACAAGCACATGGAATGTAAGTGTAATAGACATAGATGCAACTTACATGCATGCATGACCAAGCACCTTCACCCAAGGAGAGCACAACCACGCTGTGATAATAATCTGTAACACCCCCTCCTCCCAAGTCCACCCAAGCAACCTGCCTGCCAGGGTAAACATGTGATGAGAGAGGCTACTATAAGAGATTCAACTTCCTTGGTGACCTTAAGTGAATGGAGCTGAAGGAACATATCAAACAAACCCATCCACATTAATAGCAACACCCTTAGGAGACATGTCAGCCACTCATACATCCTTTCCCTGAGTCCCACTGATGATTTAAGACTTTTAACCCCTGGTCGCTCTCATGATATAGGCATGATAACGTCCAACAACCCAAATTCGATCTCATAGGCTTATGTGCCAGCTACTGTGGACTTTCCTCAACATACCTGTGCCAACGACCCTGCTATTTAAGCCACTTTTCAGCCCAGAATCTCAACCTCTGCCTAGAACTTGCTACAACCTTCAGAATACATCAAAGACATGGTAACAATGTTGATAAATCAAAATCAACCTTAGGACTATGCTTGAGCATCCCCAATTGGGACTGACATTCTGTTAAACACTTGGAATCAATGCAACCTATAGGTCTAGGATACAAGCCAGAGCATAAATGACCGAAATAACTTATGAAACATAACCAGAAGGATCACCTACTTCTCCATTGAACTATTATATCATCAATTAGGTCTTGCATCCATCCATTTAACAATTACAAGTAAATACATGAAATAACCATGATATTAACAAATCATTTAACCATGCTTATAACCAACATAAAACCATATAAATATCAAAGATATGACATCCATTAAATCTAGATATAAACCAATGCAAAAGTAAGTGAACTTAGATTTTATTAATCATAGGCAAATTCGACCAGGTTTGGACTTCCACGTACCTCCCAACTGTAGACACGACTGAACCAAATCTATCTTGCAGCCAATCACCCTCATGCCATATTCCAAGCATGAATGTGGGATCTCATAGAAAAACCAATCCAAGAACAACCAAGGGAATCTAGAGGTTAAACCACCTCCACCCTCACCAAACTGTGATCACACCAAAATCGGTGCTCCGATCACAACCGAACCGAACCTAGAATGTCATCCGGAATCCATCACTATCCTTGAGGAATTTTTCGTCTCCTTGCCTCTCAGGTTTTACCGCAATCCAATCCCGGATCATTAGGCCCTAAACTGAGACCAATCTCTCAAGCTTTACTAGAATCCAAACCTGGATCACTAGGTCCTAAACCAAGACTTCTCCCTCAGGCTTTACCTTGTATCCTGCCAAAACCGGTTAAGGGATTCCTAGGCCTTTGGGAATGAACCTTAAGATCACCTTCGGCCCAGATTCAGAAATCCATCTGGCAAACCAAAGCTCAAAACCAAGATAAACATCCCAACATACCATGGCATCCGAAAAAATGCAAGCTAGGCTGAAAACCACTGTCATAACTCGGAAAAACCATGCCACCGACAATAAGAGAACCGTACACCAACATGCAAATCCATGCATGTCCAAACCAGCTAGGAAATCACACATGGAAAAGGTTACCTGCAAGTATTCCCGCTGAAGTTTCCTAATCCTGCTCTTCTTCCTTGATCCAAAGCTAGAGTGCTCCAAGAAAACTCTAAGTGACCAAGAGTGAGAGAGAGAGAATAATGAGATAGCTCCAAACTTGGATTGACAAAAGGTTACCAAAATCTTGCCTACTGATCCTCAAAAGCCTTTTTATTAACGAGGCTTCTATTTTCTTCATTTTTCATTATTTTCCTTCAATTTCCTCCTCACATGCAACTTGTGACATTTCACCTTACTTTTCTCCTAATTTCCTTTATTTTCATAAATAAATGTGCTAAAGTGCCTTTTTGCCTTAGCCTTTGCCAATTTTCCTTAGCCAAAACACACATCCAATGATGCCCACTAGGATATATTTGCCCAACATTAAGCTTGGAATAAGTGTCCCTTAACCGTGATCTTATTTTGCCTTTATTAACTTTTATTACATAAAATTTTCACTAGGGATGTTACAAAAAACTAGTAAACCAATATTAACATTAATATCAAAATCTTTAATGAAAGTGAAAAAAGTCCACTATAATGAAATTGGAGAATTCGAGATAGAGAAGATCAAAAGCATTGATAGAAAATCAAAAGTGAGGAAGTCCCAGATATATAAAAAGTAAAGAGATATTAAAAATATTTAGTACAAGTAAGAGAACTAATAAATCAATATTTACATTAATATCAAAATATTTAATGAAAGCGAAAAAATGTCCAATATATCAAAATTTAAATCAATATTACATTAATATCAAACTCTTTAATAAAAATGAAAAAATGTCCAATATATAGAAATTGAAGAAATAAAGATAGAGAAAATCAAAAGCAATGATAGAAAATCAAAAGTGAGGAAGTCCCAAAAATATAAAAAATAAAGGGATATAGCAGGAAATCAGATAGTATGATACAAAACTTGATGTAGCAAAATTTGTGTGCAAATAAAAATTGTCGGTAATTAAAAATTAATTAATAAAATGATTTAAAAAATAAAGAGTATAATAAATGTATTAACAAGATCTAGGTGTAAATAAATGTATTAATAATATTTAAATAAAAATAAAAATTAACCAATAAAAAAATTCAAATACGAGGAGTCTAATAAATATATATTTACAATAAGTAAAAGAAGATTACATAATTTGATATTACACTTATTTTTAATATTAATAACAAAATCCACTGTATGAGTTCAATTTTCATGGTGTTTCTTTGGTTTGTTAGTTCGTTCCTGATTTGTGGGATTAGTGTTTGGTTAACAAATTGTTACTTAGGAACAGTTAAGCTATCAAAATAATATGGAGATTGCATTCAGCATGGACTACACCAACTCTTAATAGGCCTAGATTTTTTTTACTAGAACCTCCATAAAGGAACACCATAAAAGAACACCCTACCGATTATTCTATATCTCATAGATTTTAATTTTTATGATGTTACCAATGTTTGTAATTGATTTTTATTTATTTATTTATGTTTTCCAAAATTCATCTTAAAAAATGAAGAGGGTCCGTTTTTAAACTTAAGATGGATTTAATGTTGATTGATAAACTTTATGCTGCAAAGGAAGCTATAGATGAAGCTATAGATGAGATGAGCGTTTTCCATTCAAGGTAGATTATATACACATTTTTGTTAAAAAAATAAAATAAATTATCCATTACAAGTAGATATTTAAATTTTGTAAAGGGTAAATAGAGAATATAATTATGACACTTATCATTAATCATAAAGCTAACTTTGACATGATATAAATTTGATGAATCATAAAGCTAAGTTTGACATGATATAAATTTGATAGAAAATCAATTAAATAAAATATTATTGATTTAATTTTAATGTAGCTTAAACTTATCATATTCTTTTTAAATTATGTTTTCAATAAAAAATAAATATAGATATATATATATATATATATATATATTTCCCATAAGGAAAAAGTCGTAATTTCTATTAATATGGAGAAATTACATTTTGCAGATGCTGTTGCATTCATATTGTGGTCCAGAGGCCTGCCTTAATAAGCCCCATTTGTCATGACTCCTCGCAGGGAGTCCTAGTATCTGAGGCCGGATATGCCCAAAACTAGAAGAAACAAGATGTATAATACATTACATTCCAGCTCTACGCAGAGAGCACTGCTGAAACTGATTCAGATACATAGATGTTTATACATGTAATAACAAATATCAAAAACCACACAAAATGGAAACTGATTATATGTGGGTCTGTGACCCATTCCTAGAAAATATCATGAAATGGTCTGTGATAGTGCTGATGGGAAGTTCCATCAATCACCTCCTGGATCTGCCAATCGTCCCGTTGATTTTGCGCTGCTTCTTTGGATAGCTGGTCCGCATCAGTGTTCTGTTCCCTGTATATATGGCTGCAGATAAAGGATTCAAATGATGTGATCAGTCTTTTTGCCTCTTCAAGAATATGTCTCAGAGAGAAAGCATGGCAATGAGATGCATCGTTCAGCCAGTTGCAAACAATTTGTGAATCCCCAAATAATTGAAGGTGGCTGCACTGTTTCTGTATCGCAAAGTGAATGATATGTTTCGCTGTGCTTAATTCAGCAAAATTATTGGTGCCTCTGCCAAGCTTAATCTGGATTTTATAATAATGATCATCGCTGAGGTATAGTAACGCTCCTCCACCGCAGCCTGTTTCTTGGGCAGAGCCGTCAATATAGATATATTATTATAATATTAAAGTGATATATATATATATATATATATATATATATATATATATATATATATATATATATATTACAATTTAAAAAAAACATATAAATTATGATATTTAACTGTAGTAATAATTATAATTAAAAAAATATTTATAAAATATGGTGTGATATAGATATTTCAATAATAAAATAACAAAATCAAAATGGTATACAAATAGAGTAGAATTTTTATACAATAAATGAGAATCAATATAAATATAAAATTACTTTGGAATCTTTCATAAATTCTTTGAATATATATATATATATATATATATACTTGCAAATTATACAAAATGATATATAAATAAAGAAAAATATTGATTTATGATAAATGTATACAAATAGAGTAGAATTTTTATACAATAAATGAGAATCAATATAAATCTAAAATTACTTTGGAATCTTTCATAAATCCTTTATATATATATATATACTTGCAAACTATACAAAATGGTATATAAATAAAGAAAGACATCCAAATTTATAATAAATGAGAGTAATAAAGGCATGACATCATTTAAATAAAGAGAGATATCTAGATTTACAATAAATGAGGGTAATAAAGGCATGACATCATTTACCTTTTGAACTTACATATTTTTTACTTGCACACCGTGACACCATATCATGTGTATGTTGTGGCCTTACTTTACAAGCCTTGCTATCCTAATTTCCTAATTTACATGGAGCCTATTTTTTCAAGTTTATCAATGTTATGATGCAAGCGCTATTAATTTTTAATGTGCATAGCTCCAACACAATTTAAATGATATATAACCTCATCCATTTAATCACTAGCAAGGCTATATACTTCGGAATTACTTGAGTTTTAGTGAACCAATTAAATCACATCCTAGTTAAAAGTCTAGAATGAGAAGGCATTCGAAACATCTTCAACCAAGAGCTAGAATGAGAAGGTCTTCAGAAAAATCTTCAACCAAGAGCTAAACTTCTAACTTAGAAGTTGGAAAATTCATAGAGGTGTTTTAACAATAATGTTTAAAATAAGATGGCTTAGATATGAGACATTTACGTTGGTATAACTTTCTTCTTAAACTAACTTGACAAATTAATAAACCAACCCATCATTAATTTAGTGTATAAGACTTAATATTTATTAATTTTTTATTTATTTTTAAACACCCACCTTAATAATGCTGATTAATGTCCACTAAAATCATCATCTTAATAATTATCCATTCACAACACTCCAGCTGCCTCATCTCCTGCTATGACCCCTACTGTGAATTAGAGGTCACACATGTCATCGGCATGCCGTTTTATAATAAGGTCGTTGTCTAGATGTCTGTCATCCGTGTTGCAGAGAAGGTACGTCATACTCGTTGACATCACAAATGGAGACAGTCAGGTTAGGGTATTTAAAATATAGGGTGTATATATGGAATATACCTTCGTCAATTCCTTCGAATTACCCTTAAAAATTGGATTCGTTTTAGGGGGAGACATCGAAGCGCAGGATGGGGAAATAAAAACTGGTTTGTTCTTTGTCTAAACTTAAAAAAATATTAATGGATGGTGGCTCTTAGAAGTTTTAAGGGATAGGCTAGTTGAAAATATTAATGGATTGTGGCAATTAGAAGTTTTCAGGGATAGTCTAGTTGATTGAATTTTTGTTGTTAGGTGTTTTTCTAATCAAGAAATTAAACGTCAAATCTTTTTGATGTTATTGTAGTTATGTGTGGTTAGTTTGGTTGGCAGGAAAGAGAAGAGTCAACAAGAATCAACCAGGCAATCGAAAGCCATAGTTACTTTTGCTCAAATTATAAGTAGATTGAGGAAATTTTGAAATATATTGACAATTTTTTCATAAATGAAATATTTTTAAATCTAATTATTTCTGTATCGTACCCAAATTCAAAATTGAACTTGGTAAGTATGGAAAATACAGTATATCAGGTTCCGACAATGCGCCGTCATCAAATTCTTTTCACTCTGAACTGCCATCATCAAATTCTTTTCACTCTGAACTGTGGCATCGTAGTTCGAGTAGAGATTCACTTCGTTACTCTCGCAGAGAAAATTCATAAACCTTACATTCCCTCATTGTTTTATGCAATTTTTTTTTTTTTTTTTTTTTCTTATTATTTCTAATTGATATTTGATTTTTTACACTAAATATTTAGATCTCTCCGCAAATCTCAACTTGGTTCAAACAAACCAGGCCATTTTTTTATTATTATTTCCAATTGATATTTGTTTACGCTAAATATTTAGATTGCCCTCCTCCTCTTCTCTCTATCTGGTATATTTAACCCCATGAGTGGGCCAAACCTGGCTCGTTCTTTTTATAATTTAATTTTTATTTATTGACGATCGCTCTGACGCCATTGCCAACAATACATGGCCCATGCTACCAATTTTGTTCCGGGGAGTGGGGGAGTGGAGTTGAGGGAAACTAAAAACATGGCTGTAACGTGTGAATCATCCGTTTTCTTTCCACAACAAAATTATGAAATAAAATTATAATTAAAAAATTAGAAATTTAAAAACTAGTAATGTTGATGTTGTAAAACCCTATATAATGTTATATATTTTTTTTAAATGGTTTAAAATAAAAATAAAATTATATGTCTACTCATAGTAGTTTATGATGATAAAGGTTTGAGGAGATCCATTATGGAATGCAAGGGTATCTTTGAGCACTTGGCAGATCAAGATTGATCTAGAATAGTTGTGTTTCAATTTCAACCTAAAAATGGTGAGGGACAAGTGAACGGATATATATGTAACTTGGGAGTGCAAGTTTTGACATATAGTATCCAATTGAAAAAGCTTGAGGTTGTTTGTGGTGTAATCCTCCCTTGGTATTTGCAACATTCTATTTGATGAGATTTATATTATTATTGCAAGAAATATTTTCGGAGAAGATCACATCAAACTTTATCACCTATAGAGCCATATAGCTTGGTTTATTATCAAGATTAGATCATGGCTCCAGATAAAATATAGACAAAGATGAAGATAATTTATTTTAGAATCTAACCATTAGTTTTGATTAGAAATTATTATTTATTAACAAAAATATTTTAATATAATAAAAGTTAGTGTTCGAACTTTCTTGTTAAATAAATTTTTATTAAATAATACAAATATCCAAAATTAAAAAAATTAATATTTTAGTTTCTTAATTAAATTTTTATTAAATAATAAAAATATTCAAAATTAAAAAAATTAATATTTTAATTGTATTTAAATACATTAAGGTCAAAATTAGATAAACTAGCCAAAAAATAAGTAAATATTTAAACTAGATTAATATTTTATTAATTAATTTATTTAAGAATTGACTAAATAAATAAATATGTTCGACTAAATATATAAATAGTGAGTTTCAGATTAAGATTAAGATTAAATATTTTAATTAGTTTATCTTATTTCTTATTTATTAAAGTTTTGAATATATATATATATATGTTTATGTTTAGATTAAATAAATCTATAGTTAAATATTAAGATTTGAAATGAATAAATAAATATTGGTTTTGTTTAAATAAATATTTAATTTCTTTATTGAGGCTGGCTTTGTGATCTATAATGAATTATGCAAAGTCTTTTGGTAGAAATTCAGGTTGGCTTCTGTGAACTATAATGAATTAAGCAAAGCCTTTAGGTAGAAATCACATAAGAGAAATTTTTGGCTGATATTTAATTTAGTTTTGACTAAGCAAATGAAAAAATATTTAGTCCTCACTATTTTTTTTGTTTATTTAAAAATTAGAAAAATAATAAAAGAAAATATACTAAGGAAATGAGCCAAACAAAAGATAGGAAAAAAAGTTCAAATAGAAAAGAAAGAGAAAAAGATGAACAGTAAAAGGTATTAAAGGAAAGGAGGTCACAAGAATAAGAAGTTAAGAGAGGGGAATGCTATGAAAAACTAAAAGAAATGATGAAAATTAAAATTAATTAATAAATAAAGAAAATAATAAAAATAGAAATAGAATTAGATAGATAAAAGTAAAAATAAACATCAAAATCAAGATGAAAGTGTAGTGACCTAACAACTACTAATTTTCCAACCTTCGTCTCTATTAAGATTGCAAAATTGCTTGGCCTCCGTTCAATCTCTATGGCCTCCCTAAATTTTGAGTGATAAAAATGATCAGTCTTTCTTCAATGCAGATGTGATGTTTCATCTTTTCCACATGTTACGCCAACACATATTTGATGTATGATGCATGCTGTTGAATTCTTTGATTAATTGAGCTTCCTGTTTCACCTATGTAGGAGTATTGTGTAAAAGCGAGTTGACAGAGTGACCTGTTGAAATTTTTTTGGGTCAAAAAGCTAAACAAAATTTGTTTTACTCAACATGTATATTTTTTCATTTGCTTAATCAAAACTAAATTAAATATTTATTTATTTAATCAAAATCAACATTTATTTATATATTTCAAATCTTTTTTTTTTGTAAGCTAAGGCGATACTCTGTTTTCCATTACTGAAAATAAAAGATATTACAAAGTTGGACAGGTCTCAACCCGCCCTTAAGGGAAACCGGGTTGCTTAACCATCTAAAGTTTTTCAAAGCCATCCAAAAAAAGTATATTACCAACCTATCTATCCACGCTAAATATGCATCGATTCTTACTATAGGTAAATTGTTTTCCTTCTGATTCAGTATCATCTATATTTCCAAAAAAACAAAAAACAGTATATATAAAAACCTCCTAGCAGCAGCTGCATCTTCTACTGATTTGGTGCATCTGTCTTTGGTTCTTTCTCGACCTTGACGCCCATTCCACCCGCTTGAAGCATCTGCAGGATATCATCCATCTTTCTGTCTTGCATGAGTAGAGTCACTTGAATATTTTTCAATTCCCTTTTCATAGTTGGAATTCCCTGAACCAGTTCAGCCATTTCTAGAGCCACCTGTTCCATAGCTTTAGCCAATAATCGCTTCATTCCCCAATATACATGTAAAGATTGTTTATACAAGGACATTCGTCCTCTCGTATGTCCGGGATCAGGGAGGAATTGCTCCCAATCCTCCATCTCAGGATCTGAAATCTCCTGCATAGCTTCTTCCTCCAAATGCTCTATAATCCTTCTGATATTGGGATTAGTATCATGGGCATATGCTTCTTCTGCTTCCTGTAATCTCCTCCTCATGTCTTTCTTACCCCTCTTTCTTCTTCTTACCTCAGTATCTGCTCCCTCCTCAAATTCCGAACGTACATTCCTATTCCCTCGGCTGCCTCGTCCTCCAGTCCTCCCTCGCCCTCTTTGGTTAGCTCTTCCTCGCGCTCCTCTACCCCGTCCACGTCTCTCCACCTCCACTTCATCATCGTTTACCTGATCCTCGTTCTCCTCCTCTCGGTCCCCCGCTTCCATCTCTTGTACCTTCCCCATACCCACTTTTCCTTGCACTGTTCGTTGAGGCTCCTCATCTGCAATATAGTTGCGAATGTCAAACTCTTCGTCCGAGTCATCCTGGATAGTAAAATATATCCTCTGCAGAACTTCTTCGACCGTGCTCTTTCCTTTTTCCGCAGGAGTTGCTCCCTTACTCCTCGTCCACCTTCCTGCTCCCCTGTCCTGGTGCTCCGCCATCTTACAGTCCTTCTTCTGTTGTAATTTCTCTCTACACTTCCTCGCTCTTCTTTGCTGCTCTTCTGAGTTCGCGTTTGGCTTTGGCCGATTACATGCAGTCCCTATATTATCGCTATGCTGCCACCTTGCCGTCTTGAAACTTCGCTGCAGTCTGTCATTATCATAAATACCCATTTCATATACTCTTCCATGATGGGAAAGTAGTACTGACTCGCTGGCGTTACCACCGCTTCTCCTCGGTACCTTACCCGATTTCCTTCTTGGGATGCTCAATCTTCCCGTGGATTGAGTACTGCCATCCTTCATGACTTTAATCCCATCATCTTGATCCTGCAGACGCTTTGATCGAGCATTGAATACTCTGTCCTTCCCCCTCCTTGCCATAATCCGGAGGCTCCTAATTATTCCCTCCCTGTGCGGTCGCGTCATCATGATCCTGACTTAATATAGTTTTTAACCCGCCCCACCTTGGATCATCCTGTAATGATATCCAGCTGCAATCGACGCTTCTGTTCGATCCTCCACTACCCCAATTAGCCAATAGATCAGCTGCACGGTTACCATTTCGCAGTACATGTGTTATTGTTGTATACTCGATCCTACTCAGCATCTGCTCAATATCCTGTAGGATCCCTGCTGTCCGCCAACTCTTCGACACATGCTCCCATCTCTTCCCATCCCTTAATTTCTTCAGCATATCAATCGTGATTTGTGAGTCGCCTTCGATTTCTAGATTCATATAACCGTTCCGAACTGCTATCCGGAGTCCGTGGTGAACAGCCCATAATTCCGCTTCGTTGTTCGTCATTTCCCCTCCTCCTTCAGCATAAACCCACCGCGTGTTTCCGCTACTATCTCTGAAGATACCCCCCAAACCTGCTTGTCCCGGGTTACCCTTTGAGGCCCCGTCGAAGTTTAATTTAACCCGTCGCTCACCAGGCAGCCTATAATGATTGGGGCTCGGCATTCCATTTCTAATCTTCCGCTCCGTATGAGGATAAATCATCTGAAATTCCAAGTTTAATTTGGAGACTATCCTCTGTTCCTCCGCATTCAATCTCCAATCCTCTTCCTCCCATACTTCTGATAAAACCGTTTCTTTAATCGATCTACAGATTTCATCCCAAATTCTCGACTCTTGCCAACTAGTATCCCTAAAGATTCGTCGATTTCGCTCTTTCCAAATCGCCCAGACTACAAAACCAATCGCTAGATTCCATATTCTCCTTACAACTTTGCTTTGGAAATTCCCTTTTCCCCACTGAAACAGAGTATTCCTGATGCTAGCGGGATCCCTCTGTGTCATACCAAAGAGCACTCTAATTTCTTCCCATATGCTTTTAGTATATATACAGTTATTCAATAGATGCTCCTGAGTTTCGAATTCCTTGGTACAGAGACTACATCTTGATGGCCCAATCATTCCCCTTTTCTGCATATTATCCCAAGTTAGGATCCTTCCTCTGCATACCAACCATACAAAGCATGTTACTTTTGGCCACCATTTGCCTTCCCAAATCTTTTTCCATCCTATTGGTTCCTCCTCTCTTTCCTCCTTCGTTACCCAATAATAGGCTTCTTTTACTGTGAACATGCCCACCATCGCTTTACCCCATCTAAGGATATCCTTACCTTCTCGAACCTTGATTTTCCTTGATGCTATTTCTCTGTCATACATTTGCCCAGCCTCCTGACCTGTGGTGTCAACCCATTCATCCGGTCTTTTCCAAGCTCGCCATATATCATTTAATTCGGCTCTTTTCCAATAATCTCTTACATATTTCATTCCCGCTCTTTGCGCTGTTTCTTTAACTTCATGAAGAGTTTGTATCCTATCCAAAATGCCCCGCTGCTGCCAACTTTCCTCCCAAAATCTTGCTGAGTTTCCTTCACGAATTTCCCAGAAGGCAAAGTTCCTAACTATATCCCTATTTCTGCTTGCAAAATCCCAAATCTGTGAACCTCTTGGTGTTTCCTCTATTCTTAAGCGTCCTTCAGTAGTATCGGGCATGCCATATTTTTGGGACCATATCCTTTTCCATACATCAGTTCCTCCCTGGACCCATCTCCACCATAATTTCGCCCCTAGAATCTTGTTTACAATTTCAGGGTCTCTTACTCCCAGGCCTCCTTCCTCTTTCCTCATAATTACATTCTTCCATGAAACCAGAGTCCATTTCTTCTGCTGCTTGGGACCGCCCCATAAAAATTTTCCAAGGATTTCTCGCATTTTGGCAAAAACTCCTTTGGGAGCAGCCATAATAGACAGATGGTATATGGGGATAGATAATAGGACCGATTTTAATAAGACAATTCTACTTGCTATATTCAACAATCTGAATGACCAACTATCTAATCTTTTCCTGATTCGTTCCAACAGACTTTGCCAGTTTTTAATCCGATTAGGGTTTATATCCAATTGGATACCCAAATACTTCGTGGGTAACTCCCCCTTTCTAAAACCTAGAACTCTGGTTAAATCTTAATATTTAATGATAGATTTATTTACTCTAAACATTTTTATTTTTTGTCAAAACTTTAATAAATAAATAATGAGATAAATAAATAAAATATTTAGTCTTAATAAGAAACTCAATATTTATATATTTATTCCAACCTATTTATTTATTTATTTAGTCAATTCTTAATTAAATAATTTCATTATATATATATATATAATATATTATATATATTTAATTTAGAATTCTCTGATCCATAATAATTATAACAATATCTTTTCGTAAAAATCACATAATAGATAATCTCATCGACGTCATTTTTCCAACGTGGTTAATCTTCAGGAAAAGATGAGGAACCAGATGGAGGCAATGCAATAAATAGATCTAGAGAGAAGCTAATGAGCCGTTTGAGAGTAACAACTAATTTGAATAAATGCATAAATTAGTAATTAAGATTTGACCAAGACGGAGAAAGGAATCTAAATATTATTAAATCAATTTCTTATTAATATTATAAATAAATTCATTTTTTTTAATAATTAGCATTTTAATAAAATAATATTATAAACCGTATAGTTATAATAAGTTAACTTTATTCTATATATATATATATATATATATATATATATTTTAAAAGCCCTTATAACCCTATTATTATATATAATATTCTAATAACTATAAATATTAATAGGTTTAAACCTATTCTTAACTAATAATATATAACTAATTTTAAAATATTATAAATAATATAGATGGGTGGATTAACAAATATTATTTTACAAATAATTAGTAATGCTATTAAATAGTAATAAAACATAAAGAATATTGTTAAATTAAATAATTAAATTAAAAAAGAATTAAAAGATAAAATAAAATAAAATAAATAATTTTTAGGAAAAAGAGCAGGGATTCAGCATCTACTGATACTCCAGCTATCATATCTATTCAAATTGATAGGCCTCTTTTCAATTTTTAAGGCCTACCTAAATTTACAAGGATGAAAATGGTCAATCCTAGCAATGACCCTAGCCTCTTCAATGCAAATGCGATGATTGGTTTTTTCTGCATGCTCTGCCAAGTTGAGGAGAAAAAATTCTTTAGTTAGGTTCCCTTCCCCGTCTTGGTCAAATCTTAATTGCTAATTTTTGCCTTCAGCCAAACTAGTTGTTACTCTCAAACAACTAGTTAGCTACTCTCTACATCTATTTATTGCATTTCCTGGATCTAGTTCCTCATCTTGTCCTGAAGATGAACCACATTCACTGAGGACTAGTTAGCTGCTCTCTACATCTATTTATTGCATTGCCTGGATCTTGTTCGTCATCTTGCGCTAAAGATGAACCACACTGGCTGGTTGGAAATGGGTAGACCAGATTATCTCTTATGTGATTTTTACCAAAAAATGTTGTTATAAACAATATTTATCTATTTAAAATATTTACTTTTTTTTTCCTTAGTTTATCCAATTTTAACCTCAATGTATTTAAATATGATCAAAATATTAATTTCTTAATTTTGAATATTTTATTATTTAATAAAAATTTAATTAACAAGGAGGTTCTAATGATTACTTTCATTATATCAAAATATTTTAATAAATAATAATTTCTAATCAAAACTAATTTATGATATTAAAATATTTAAAATATTTTTATTAATAAATAATAATTTCTTATCAAAATGCTAAATTTTATTTCACAAATGAATTCTTGTTCGAAAAAAATGAATTCTTATTTGAAAATAAATTATTTTCATGGCTGTCCCTATGATGATGAATGCTAGAAAGTTCGAAACGGGTAAACACACAGGAAGATAAAATAAACTTTTTTCAAAAAATATAATATAGATCACAGAAATTTTAATTCTGATTTATGTTATTTTTTATTTTTTAAAAATAATTTTATACTTTTAAATTTTTGTTAATTTTTGTTTCATTCCAATGTGTTGGTAACCATACAAATTTTATGTGAATAAGAAAATCACGTTTGTTAAGATGATTAAAGGGTGTGGAAAAGTAATATTTATTGAAATTGTCATCAATGATATAGTTGCTAGAAAGGAATTCAATACCCATGTATCCAACATCATCTTTGCTATATTCATTGTAGTAAATAGATATCTTTCATGTAATAGGTGCCATGAGGGAATTCAATGCCCAAGCATCAAATATTGCTTTTGTTATTGCAATAGGTCAATACCCTACTAAGAACATAAAAGCTCTTCAGTTTAGGTCACTTCATGTTTTGAATTATAGGCATGAACTAACCTTCCATCAACGGCATTTTTCTCGATAAGGCAATGGGGTGGTTATTATATTATTTATATCAAAATTAAAATTGTCTTCCCAAACCATAATGAGATGGCTATGATGTAATTGTCATCAAAATTAAAATTAATTTGGCCAAAACATGATATTGAAGGGGTTATACTACTCTGCATATATATTTTTTATTAGTCAAGTCAAACTCAACACAAAAGGAAGTTTGATGAAATAGTGGCAATAATTTACATGTATTAGTCACAATGTCTTTTTGTTGAGGTAATAAAAATTCCACTATTAAGAACTTTTTGAAGGCTAATTCTTTGGACACAGGCTAATTTTTTTAGATAACAGTGAAGGTGAAGGAAAGAATTAATTGATTTTTATTTCAATTATTTATTTATTTTATTGGTAAAAAATAAAGATCAGACATAATTACAATAAGATTTAGCTTAGTTGTTATGAATACGAATGTGGGTTATTTTGCACTTTTTAGATTCGCTGTAGGTGAGAAACATTAGAGGTTGAACATAATTGGCTTCATAAGTTATTTTATTGAATATATTCAAAGTGAAAGGAATGACTTATAATAAATGTGCAAAGGTTGATGGTCTCTCATGTTTGATTTGACTACAAGCCCATTGGTTAGCATAGTTGCGATCCATGCACCCAAATTCAACAAATTCAACAAAGTCACGGGGAACATATTTCACTGAGTGATTATTCATTTCACTTCAAGGTGCTTCGTCTATCAAAGTAATGAAGGACAATGATGCACCAAATTATTTTATTAATCATTATACACAATGCTATAGTTACATAGATTTACATGAATTTACCTTAATGAAATTATAATCAAGTTTATTATTTAGTCTCACGTGTGGGACTAAGACTAGGTTCTACTAGAGAGAACATGACCCATTGGAGGTAGACACAATGATGACCGCAAGGAACATTTTATTTCTTATAGATACTATCTAGGCTAAAATTGTTTTTTTTTTTAGAATAAGACATAAAACCACCTCTCATTTAGGCTAAAATTGTCTCTTTATCTTAGAATAAGACATAAAACCACCTCTCATTGGCTAAGAGCTAGTCTTTCTTGAATGTAAGGAAACATGAACTAGCAACCCAAACATAGAGGCCTTTGGTAGGAGTGAATTTTTCTCCCCTTGGGAACTCCCAATAGGTCATTTTAGGCTCCTTGAACATTGGTAATGAGACAACCTACACTCAGGGATAAGAATGAATAATCATTGTCCTCATTTCCAATTGACAACTTAGTTATCAAAGGTTCTCCGTTATAGAGTTGCTAGAGACTTGTATGATATGTATAGCTTTGGGGTGATGACATTTGAAATGATAAGAGAATATAAACCATCTTTCAAACTACCTAATATCGTGAAACACTATATATGAATGGTTATTTCACAAAATGCACTTTTCTAAGGTAAGGAATTTTTCATGGAATAATTGAAAATGCTAAGAATTTGTTTAATAACTTAAATATTTACACTGAGTTGGATGTGTTAATAGTGGTTCACAAAATAATCATTTCTAACACTTTTGACATTAGAAAGTCGAATGGTTGTAGAATTACAACTAAGAAAGCTAATTTAGTCCATTGGTGCTTTGCTTCTTTTGACATTCCTCAATGAAAAAGGTCTCATGAACAAAACATGATTACAACCTATAATGTGGCTCAATTTTGATTCTAGCAAATAGGTAGACTCCAAGCTCCAAAAGAAATGTTCAATTGTTCATGTCTTCAATATTTTAAATTAAATTGTGTGGATAGATTGCTTACAACTAGACATCATACAAATAATTGAGAGGTTTGGTACTTCAATGGTCATCTCCATTGGTAGGTATTTCCTCATCCTCCAATAGGTGAATTTTGTATGCATTTTCGATGGAACTCCAATCTTGAGAGTTCGTCATTAATGAGTCATCATACATCCAAATTGTTGAGGTGATGACTCTCTTGTGCACTTTGAACTATGTATCTCATTTGAATCAGTGGTTTCCAACATCTAATTGAGTTGTATCAGCATAAAAATGTCATGATACATATTAGCGAATGTCCATTTTGATTAATTCCAATAGTCCCTATCACCATTGCAATATTCTTGAAACCTCCATTAGAAATAATAATTGAGTTTGATAAGTATTAACATTTGTCTAGAACCTCTTGAACACTAGCACATGTCATTTGATGAGTAATTTATATTCAATCATGCAAATGGTCATGTGCCATCCATTAATTGTTCTATGTTTCATCCTACAATGTACTCCACATATCCATCCCTCTTGACTACATCCCTTCTTCATATTCACATTGCCTTGATTTACTAAACATTGTCTTCTAATTTTACTCCATTATAATATCTTCATCCTCTTAATCGCTTCTTATTCTTTCTTTCATTTTCTTTTGTTTCTGTGTAAAAAGATACTATGACATATTTATAATTATTGGAAAATTTAGATATATAAAATAGTTGAAAATATTTCCCAAAATATGAAATAACCTTGAAACATATTATTTTCTATCCTAAACATATTCATTTTCCATCCAATCTCATAATTTTTAAACAACATAATCACTTTATTTACTTCAATATTTCCTTTCTCTTTATAGTAAAGATGTATCACAAATGGAGACAGTCATATTCGTTGCCATCACAAATGGAGACAGTCAGGTTAGGGTATTTAAAATATAGGGTATATATATGGAATATACCTTCGTCAATTCCTTCGAATTCGGCCGAATTACCCTTAAAAATTGGAGACATAAAAACTGGTTTATTCTTTGTCTAAACCTAAAAAAATATTAATGGATTGTGGCTTATATTTTTCGAAGTCTTAGAAATTTTAAGAGATAGTGTTACTAGGTATCTTGCTAATCAAGAAGTCATAGGTCAAATCTTTTTTATGTCTTTACAGCTATGCCTTGGAGTTATACCTTTATTTACTTCAATATTTCCTCTCTCTTTACAATAAAGATGTATCTTAATTTTTCATATAATTAATAAAAAATTGTAATTTATTTAAAAATATTTATTTATATGAGCGTACTCACTTTCCAAGTTTTCTATTCTGGATTAAGTGATGGACAATGTTTTTCCTACTTTTAGAAGAAGGATATTGATGAAATACTTTATTTTTTTATAACATAAAAATTTAAAATACATTCATCATATTTTATGATTCTTCTCATATAAAATTTGCGGATTGAACAACGTGATGAATGTCATTGCACAATAAGAAGGAAATTGTAATTTATTTAAAAATATTTATTTATATGAGCGTGCTCACTTTACAAGTTCACTATTGGATTAAGTGGTGGACAAAGGCTTTTTAACTTTTATAGGAAGGATATTGATGAAATACTTTAGTTTTTATAGTTTAAAATTTTAAAATACATTCATCATATTTTATGATTCTTCTCCTATTAAATTTGCGGATGGAACAGCCTGATGAATTTCATGGCACACCGTTTTCAAAAGATGACGTTGACATCAACTGCCAATTTCATGGCACACCGTTTTCAAAAGATGACGTTGACATCAACTGCCAAGTGGTAAACGGCAAATGCAACGGGAACTAATAACGCTTTCATCACCTTTCATGAGATACCCTTCCACTCATCAGTGTACTTTTATACACCAGCCACCACTTCTTCAATATGGTATCTACGCATTCAAAAACGGGATTTTATTTTCGCCTGATTCTATAAAAAAAATCCAAAACGTGAAATTCCAGACCACTGCCTATAAATATCACAGGCTCCATGCCAAACACATCATAATTTTTTTTGTTGTATGTCAGGTTTTGGAATTCTATTGTGCTTAGAATTAATTTGGAGTAGTGCAACCATAATCTTTCTCACAGAGAAAATCTGTGGGCATTGTATTGTATTGAACTGAAGATGTTGCAGGAGCAGTAGCAGCGTGGGGGTGGCGGAATATGGGGGCTGCGGCTGCCACAGATGGCAGGAGATTCATGTCGCCGGCCGCCAAGCTCAGTGACCGTGCAGCAGAACATAGCGTCAGGTTGCCATTGCACTCAAACTTTGCAATGTTGCAGGCAAGACGAGCAGTAGCAGCATGGAGGTGGAGGAGGATGAGGGTTGGGACTGTCATTGCTTGCAGGAGGTTCATGTTGAGCGTGGCCAAGCCCCGTGACCATGCGGCAGTGCACTGCGTCAGGCAGTGCTTGTGTTCCAATTTTCCAAGGAAACAAATCGAGGTGTCGTGTATAATTAAAGTTATCAATTGATTTTCTGTTCTCATCGTTTTGCCAGAATAATTTAAAAGTTATGTCAATCCCAGAATTATTTATTAAACCTTAAATTCCATAAATCCTGTGCAAAACGTTGCTTATATTTAATTTTAAAGGGTTGGTTAGATCCTTTATTAAATGTTGAATTGAATAAATTCTGTGCAAACAAAGGGTTGTTTCTATTTTCAAACTACTATTTACGTTATAAATCATTGTGTATTTCTTTGAATTTTAGTTAGACCGATATACTATTGTGTGAATTCAGGAAGAAAAAGGGGAGGATATATTAAAGCAGGAAAGAAAATACACCGGCGAGGAGAAGGTGGCGTCGGTGTCCTCTCAAATATCATACACCGATCTGGCGGGCGAGCACACTAATGCCAGCGGCGGGGAGATGGAGGACGTGGAAGGGAAGGTTCACCGGCAGGACAAAAGGTATGGCCGTTGGAAACATCAGCTTTTATTTTAATATTCAGTTTTTTTTTTTAAATTATTTACATATTTTATAATGTCATGGAAGCTGCATGAAAAGTTGGCTTTAACTAATAATTATAAATGTGTAGTTTAATTTATATATGAAATAGTTTTGTTACTTGAATTTGGTGAGAAAATATTATGATTTTTTGGTTATTTAAAATAAAATTTTCAATGTATGGCTGTTTTTTTTAGGGCACTCAAATTTTATATAATAAGTAACTTAAATTCAAATTTTTAAAAGGTTATGGGAATTTTTGGTCAAAATTAACCTAAAAAATACCTTGAAAAAATCATTTTATCTACAATGGCTATGTAATCAATAAACACATGATATTCATGGTCAATGATCACCTAATTGTAAGGCATTTATTAATTTTTATAGGTCTTTTTTAACCATTATAAGTTTTGGGGTTTTTGGCAGGAATTCGAAGTTTTTTTAAATGAGTTTTTGACTACATATACAGATTCAACACCCAGAAAACCACCTGAGATACTCAAATGGTGGATAGTTAACAAATCAAACTTGTGATTCCAACAAATCCCTACAATATTTTGGGAAAATTAGACAAGAAAATATGTCCTAAAACATTCCAAAACTTATAATAGAAAATATCGAATAAGAAGAATCAAATCTCTTTTGGTGCAAACCTCTTTTAGAGTGCAAAATTTCTTTCGATCATAATGAATCTATAATGATTATATTGAATGTTATATCGATTAGGGAAATTTGACAAAAATAATATGCCTAAAAAATACCAAAATGTAACATAATAACCGTAAAACTTATTTTTTTCAATTGCTATATATATATATATATATATATATATATATTTGACATTAAAATATTTTACCTAACATGTGCATTGATACATTTTACCTGTGAACTACATTATCCCCATTAAAATAAATTCTTTTGTTTTTAATATATTTTTAAGGGTGGAGTCTAATTTATAAACTAAAATTTGGAAATATAATTTCAAGCAATATTGTAATTTTTTGGTGTTTAAAATATATTTATAAAAATTTGCACTCAAATTCTAGAGATTAAACAACTTAAACTCAAATAACAAGTTTCTTTATGATAAATCACAAAGAATTTTTGGGGTCAAAGTAGTTGGATCCCAAAAACTCTTTGTGATTTATCTGGAAAAAACTTGGTATGTGATCATGAATCACAAAACACTGCATTCAGAAAAACTTATTAGACTCTGCCTACTTTTCAAGTATAATTCAATATTACTTAAACCTACATATTAAAATATTTAATTGATCACCCATATTGAATTTTTTTATTATTGTGAGTACCTTTAAATGTGACATTAATTTTATATTAAGAACTGGATGAATTATGCATTTTCCTTATACATTGAATATTTTCTTAAACATATATATATATATATATACACGCACACACAATTAGTTTTTAAATCTATGTTGAAATATTTTCCAAAAGTATATTTTGTAAATGTTAATTACTTTATTTGTTTTTAAAAATGATATAAAATTAATTACAATATCAACAATAAATCAAGTGACAATAATGATGTCGAGATTCTTGATATTTTATAATGCTTTTAATTAAAACTATAAATATATGATTTTTTGTTTTTTTATTAAAATCAACATTATTTTTTATTTAAAAATATTTTATTCTTATTTTAAAAGAAATATGTGAGACTCCACATCAAACACTGAAAAGTAAATATTTAATTTAAAAAATACAAATACACTCATTTCTATAAAAATATCAATAAATACCCATTTATAAAATATTTAATACCATATATATACTGAATTCTAAATTATTTAAATCAAATAATGTAAAATTCAACCTACAGATTATTAAACACGAAGCAAATACCCCCATCGGAGCGTGACTGCGTAATAGAAAAATCCTGACCATATTCCAGTTGCTTCATTGTCATTGCCATCGTGTAAAATTATTGATTTCGCATATAAAAATTCGATTACAGTATACTGTCTACACTCTGCGTTAGACGGTACAAAAACTAGCATCAGCGATACTCCAACCGCCCACGACACACCATTTGAAATTCTCTCCTAAAGGAATTTGTCCAAAGCGCGTTCATCACATGTGATATTTATTAATTAATATAAATCTATTTTAAATAGGGATGTAACATGAAACAGGAAAGATTTAATATTTTTTTGATATAATTTATATATATATATAAATTTATATTTAAATAAATATAATAAAATTTCAATTTTGATAACAAACAAACAAAATTATATAAACTTTTTAACTCAACTGAAATACAAAACTACCACAAAACCTAACTCTTATCCAACCATATCCTTTCCAATTTCCTTTGAAAGCAATTGACCCACATTGCATTCATTAAAATCAATATTCTATTAACCAAAACAATAAAAAATGCCATTAAGATCAATATTCTATTAACCAAAACAATAAAAAAATGCCACACGAGCCAACTCTCTTAGATGAGTGGCATGTCTAAAGCTATGAGCTGAAGTGATAACAAAAATGCCACAGGAGGAGCCAAACTATGAGATGAGTGGCATGTCCAAAGTTATGGGCTGAAGAGATTAGATTACATTTTAAATGGCAAATAACACATGGGTGAGTTAATGGTTGATTCATTATTTTATTTATTTATTATATGAGAATAATATGGTATTTATAAAATGGTTATTAGATGAGAATAATATAGTATTTAATAGATAAAATAGAAAGAGAGTGAGTCAATTATTAGTTCAAGTTGTTATTGTTTGTCTATTATATGTTAGAGAGTTGTATATCAGATTAGTTCAAGTTGTTATTGTTTGTCTATTATATCTTAGAGAGTTGTATATCAGAAATATTAATCTGATGATTTACATGACTTATAAAACAACTTTAAAGTAGAAATACAAATTTGATGATGCATAGGAAAATTTTGTGCCGGAGATCAGTTAAAAGTAGTTAGATGGTAGATTTTATGAAAATTTCAGATTTTAACTTATAAAAGCTACATCAATTGTTTGATTTCATGTTTAACAAATTTAAAATTTTCCCAAAATAAGATATAAATGGCAATATAAAAATAGAGATCACTATAATTGAAAAAATATTATAAATTTTATTTTCAAATATGACGAATAAAAATTAAGTCAATTATTTAACATCACTCGTAAAGATAAGATGAAGATCACTGTAAATAAAAAATAAAAATTTGAGATAAGATAAGTATGTTGGTGGAGATCACTAAAGAATCGTGATAAGGACGGCAGTGGGGATCACTAAGAAAATGGCCTCTATGAATTGCTTCGTTTCGTGATAAGTGAAGTGATTTGATTGCTTCCATGTTGTTGGGAACTACCTGTCCTTACATAACGGGATGTGCCCTAATATATAGTACTTTTCTTGTTTTCATAACACAACAAAAGTGTGTTTATGGATTAAAATTTCAAAACTGGTACCGTGAAACCTTATATATTGTAAAGTAATTTTATTGTGCTTGCATATTGAAGGCAATGACGTCTCTAGAAGATTCGACAACATAAGATATTAAAACAGGTATCGTTAATTTCTCTTCGTTAAGAAATGATTGGATGGTTCTTCGTTAATTTTTACACAAGACGAGGACAAATGTAACAAAGAAAAAAGTATCCGGTGCGGGATTTTTCGTTACTTCGTTTATTTCCTAGGTGTGGGTTTTTACGTTACATTGTTTACGTGACATTGTTTCTTTCGATGGAGAAATTTTGGCTTTTTTAAAATTTGAACCATTTCTCGGACCCATGTTAATTTTTTCTATATAGTTTATTAAAATTCTCTGAAGAGATAAATAAATTTCGATTATTTTGCGATTTGTACTTATCATCTTAAGAAGGGGCTATGTTAATCTTATCTATACTGTTCCAATTTTAGTGGATGTTTTTTAATAGATTTGTTAATTTGAACACTTTAAATATACAAAAGTTCAATATTTCACAGTGATACATTTTGGAAAACTAGCAGAAAAAGTTTCCTCTAAAATAGCATGGCACATTAAAATGTACATATTAAAATATAAAAACATTATATTAATATGCAATGGAAAGTCTCTAGGTGGGGATATAAAAACATGATATTAATATGTAATGGAAAATTTTTTAGTGGGACCACTGAGTGATTGGCAAAATGTGATATTATCCTATTTTTTTAGTTCCAAATCCCACCTCCCTTATCCTCGTGAATTCTGGGCACTTGCTAATTGATAAGTCATAAATTAGCCACTAGATTTAATCTTGGGTCTCGCCCATATCACTCCAACAAGTTATGAACCGATGGATATATTCTTGGTTTTATAGTGGGAGTCACTAGATTTAATCTTGGGGCTCGCCCATATCACTCCAACAAGTTATGGATAGATCAACCATATTACACAATGCAATTCAGGAAATACCTCACAAAACTCCAACAAGTTACCAATCCACCATGGTTAAAAATAAAAAAATTGCAATGTAAACCATTTACATTGTACACTCTACAATAGCATACATCACTCTCAAATAGGATTTCACTATTTGCACAAAGCAATAGCATAAACAACCTTTTCCATGAAAGTAGGGTAACTCCAACCATGTTAGAAAACCAATAACATGTGCATAAATAGAAAACCATGATTGATATAACATGTTAATCCCCTACACCATACTTGACCATTTCCATGTCACATTAGAAGCCCATTACGCCATCTCCACTCTTCAGGTCTAACATGTCATTAATTCATTGTGATTTGACACCCTCTTGTCTATCTTGTAATTCATCTTTTAAATTTTTCAAAATATGTTTTTAGTTGTCATTTCAAAGTGTATGCAAAACTATTTTGACCCGAACTAATATAATACTAGTGACTTCATGCTAAAATTAAAAAATACTTATTTAATATTGATTGAAAGGCTTGGTTAACACTAATGCTGTACAACCAACATTTTGACCAGTAAATATGGGTGACTTCATGCTAAAATTAAAAAAATAGTTATTTAATATTTTTTGAAAGGCTCAGGTTAGCACCAATGTTGTCTTTGTACAAAGACATTAAATACCACAGGTCATGAGTCAATGAACAATGGAGTTTTTTTTTATAATATTTTTTTTAAAATTCATAGTAATCATGAGTTATAATAGAATAAAATTTTATGAAGTGACTACAAGTACATCACCATTATTGCGAGGGTTGATAATAAGTAATAACATATTCAATTTGATAAACAAACAAATTAAAAATAAATAGATTAAATTATTTTTTAAAAATAATAAGTGTCAATATGTAATATTCAACTATAATTTTTTTTTTTTCAAATGGAAACTAATATGAATTTCACCAAAAACCCAATACAATATCCATTACCTGCCACAAAATAATAATATAATAAGCACATCTTCACTTTTTAGTTTTTTATGTTTTGTATTAATAATATACCTACATTGTTTGTTTAAATGTTTTTTCGATCATACATAATATGGGATGTATGTTATAAGTAATATGAATTATCATAAATAAATGATATGAATTATTATAACGTGAATAATATAATATAATATAATATGAATTAAAATTTATATTTATATAAAATGATTTTTATATAATTGTAATATATACAATATATCTAAATAATATGATTTAGAATAATATATACTTATATTATAATATATTGAATGTTAATATATATACATATATATTTATATATATATTTTAAAGGGATATGGAACATAGAGATGTTGCATGAAAACCAAGTTAAATGAAAGTAGCTAAACAACTGAAAGGAAGAAGTCATCAAAACCAAACATCCAAATGATGGAAGTCATCGAAATTTAGAATCATGAGTGGAGTATGTCAAAAATTCTTTCAATAGAAAATTGTTGAAAGAAGCACATTGAAAAAAATATCATTCAAAGAGAGACTAAATTTATGCTATCAAGATTGACATGCAGAAATCAAATAAGATGAAGCAATGAAAGTGAAAACTGCAAGGACCATAACGAAAGATATGTCAAAACATGATCGAAACCCAAAGAACCAAAAATCTCAAAAGCGAAATAATAAGGTAGGAGGAACCATCAACCGCACAAGTGCTAATAAAAAGGGGAGTTTATCAAAAATTATAATGGGGGCCGCTTCATTTTGAGTCAAAATATAGGGAAGTTGTTGGCGAGATAACACATAGCCACTCGCATCTGTCTCCACTTCGAAGGGTTTTTGCAAGTTCAGTAAAGCTAGAACGAGTGCTTGGATTATCTTATTCTTTAGCTCCTCAAAGGCCCTCTATTGACCCTTTCCCCACAGGAAAATCTTGGCACTTGTTTTTATGGCATGGAGTGGTGCTGCTACTACTGAAAATGATGCTATGAATTTCCTCAGGTATTGTGTTTCCCCAAAAAAAACTCTTGGCCTTAAAAACATTGTGGGAACCAACCACTTCATGATGGCCTCCATCTTGGCATGATCTATTTTCAACTCTCCTCCTTGTATCACATACCTTAGATACACCAAATACTATTGTGCAAACTCATGCTTCTTGAGATTTACTAGCAGTTGGTGCTTCTATAATGTCTCCATCATTTGCGTCAAATGTGAGATGTGCTCCTTTCAAAGAGTACTATATATCAATATCATCCAATATACAATAACCAATGAATCTATAAAATGACACATTATAACATTCATTAACCTCATAAATGTAGTTGTAGGTCGAATGATATGACTGACCACTCATACAAATGTCCTTTCCTAGTTTTGAAGGCGATCTTTAAGGTATCTTCTTCTCTAACTCGAACTTGGTGATATCCAGACTTTAAATATGGTGAAGTGTTTCATTCACTGCCATTGATCCAACAAATCATCAATCCTAGGCAAGGGGTACCTATTCTTGAATTTGATTTTGTTCATTGCTCTATAATCAATACACATTAGCCAAGTCCCATCTTTTCTTGGTGTTATGATGATATGTTACCCACATGGTCATGTAATTAGTCAAATGACACCATGTTCCAATAACTGTTGCAATTGTTTCATCACCTCCCTTGCTTTGATAATAGGTTGCCTATACAACCCAATGTTTGGAAATGGGGATTCCGGAAATAGTTGAATCTCGTGCTCCACTTCCCTCTTGGGTGATAACTCTTTAGGATTTTGGAACACAACCTTGTATGCATGTAGAAACTCTTCCAGTAGTTGTTTTTTTTCTTAGTACACCTCTTCAAGGATACCTTTTCTCTCACTGAATCTTCTATAGATTGATTCTCTCTTAAAAATAATAAAATAATTCTCTTTCTAGAACTAATCAATTTCTTGGCTTGGTTGGTACTTACCAGTGAAATTTTTGACTTTCCTTTGTGCACGTTGATGGTGAACTATTTTTCATCCTTGACGAGACGATACTAGTTAGCTCCCCGCATGAAGATTTGATCCCACATGTACATGTAGGAATTTCCAAACACCACTCCACATACATCAAGGGGAACTACATCTAGTTTTAATTCATTAATAAAATAAACATTGATAGAAAATCTAATTTTGCACTATTTTGTTACCTTTATCTTTGTATCCTTATTTACCCATCCCAACGGACATGGGCTTGGGAGATCATGAACTTCCAATCCTAATTTGTTGACCAGCTCTACTACAATGAAATTTTTCTGTGATCCTAAGTCAAACAACGAATCAATATTGGTCTTTTTAAATTGTATCGTAAAATGGAAGAGCGTGGTTTATTTGTTCTCTTCCTATTGTTGAAGGCTACTTAGATTCACCTCCTTCTACAATGATGTACATTGATATTCTCATCCACGTCCGAGTTTCTTTCAACCTAGTTTTTTGAATAAGTGGCCATGATATTGTTTTT
Organism: Pinus tabuliformis; assembly: GCA_031772625.1. Classification (NCBI taxonomy): domain Eukaryota; kingdom Viridiplantae; phylum Streptophyta; class Pinopsida; order Pinales; family Pinaceae; genus Pinus; species Pinus tabuliformis. Next base: position 969,762,142 of record CM062810.1, read on the forward strand.
CTTATTATCTTTCTTTTTGTTTTTCGAGTTAAGATCTGAATGAAACTTCCAACACTTCTCCTTCATATGACCGTTAATGTTATAATGGTTGCAATGGTTGTCGTGTTTTTATCTTTTCCTCCTTTCCACTTCTTCTTCCGCTCCTTAGAAGTATATTTTTACTGCATATGCTTTGATCCACTTGATTGTCCTTTCTTTAGGCCTATGTTCTCTAGGTATTGTGCATGTGCACAAGTATTGTCCACCAATATGGGATTGAACAACATCACTTACTTCCACAAATGGGTGTGTATCTAGACCCTCTAGATATTTGAGGTGTACATTTGGGTTATTTTGGGAGATATCCAACATTATGGTCATCTTTCTAGATTTTTTGACATAATCATGCACACTCTCCCCTTGCTTTTGCTTGAAGTAATACCACCAAATCCATTGGTCCTCTACATACCCAATAGGGTAAAATTGTGACTTTACGAGCGTTTTAAAGTCCTCCCACTTAGTCATCGGAGGATCTCTATCTAACCTCAAGGTCTTAGTGTGGATTTCCCACCAAGTTAGGGCATGATCCTCTAATTTCAGTTGCGCAAATGAATTCTTTTATTCTTCCTCGATATGATGAACACCAAAATAAATTTCTAATTGTTTCAACCAAATATTTAGCTTCAAAGAGTCAACTTCACCCTAATATGGCATAATATCAACATTTGCTTCCATTTTTAACAAGGGTTGTGAATTGTTCACAACACTTGAACTTGGTTGATCCTTTTCAGGTTTTTACTTTGGCTCGTTTTTTCTTTCTTCCTGATCTCCCCTCTAATCAGACCTCTACATTAGAACCCCCGTCTTTAGTGAATAACCCAAACTTATTATTCAGGGCGATTGTTATCACTAGGCTAGACAGGCTAGGCTGTGTCAACCTCCAACCAAGTGTAACTATTTCAAACCAACTTTTGACTGGAAGTTAGCCCTTCCAATTTAAGAGGGCTCTCTCAATATACTTAAAAATTTAATTATGATAAGCTCAAAAATTCAGATGGCTAACTCTGTTTTTTCATGTGATTTTGTAGGTGAAGGAAAATGTTATGATTGTCACCATTGGACATGGGGCCAAATTACAGAAATGGAAAACAACAGAGTTTAATGGAAGTTGAGGCATCTTTGGCTTTAAAATTAATATCAAATGAACATTCACAGTCATACATAGTATGTGAAGGAAATTGGAGCACTTAACAAGAATTCCAAGTAATCAAAATACTATGAATATTGATAATAAAACAGAAAAAACATAGTAAGAGCACATGAAGCCATACATGAATCTCAGGTACAAAAACAAAGTTGCTACAATATTTATATTAACTGGATCAAAGGGTTACATAGGGTCAGCTTCTCACATTATCGATCAACCCCCTTTAGAGTCAAGGAACTACAAATATATAGAGTAAGACCATAATCATGTCATTAATTACAAAAATCTGCCACTTGGGCTAGATTTGATCAAACGGTTGTGAGACTTTATCCTACTTGACACCCATTGAGAAAACCTAGGTATTTCTATTTTACATAATTTGAATCCAAGTAGGACTCTTCTACCATAAATGAACTCAAACGAATTCTGTTTGATGGAGCTTATCGAACCAAACTAATTTTCTGAAGTGCTAGGGTTGATGTGCCTCATGCCACGTGGATATGTTGACCTAGTTGACTTTGTTGAGCTGGACCTCCACTAAGTCGAATTTCAAAATTTCTGGCTAGGAAAATTTCTGTAAAATAGGCCTAAAATAAAAGTGAGTATTCTCCAAACCCTTATAGTTGTGTAAAACATGAGAGAGGTTTTTGTAGATGAGCCTGTGATGAACAAAAACCTCCTTCAGATTTCCAAAATTCCTTTTCATTTGGTCATAAAGTGAGCCCGAAGTTGACTACTAAAATAATCATTTCCAGAATTTTCGTAGCAGATTTTGGTAGCAAATTTCAAAAACCACCCCATGCTGTCATTTTGATGCCTTTTTTGATTATGGGGTGTTTAGTAATGTTTTTTTAATTAAAATCATGCTATAAAAACTCTCTCAACTAAAATTTTTGTTGCTTTTCTTTCCATGGAAAGCTACAGCAGTTTCGTAGCAAACTTTGGTAGCAACTTTCAAAAAACACTCTTATGCTACCTCTTTTCTCTCTCTGCTAGTTTTGAGGTCTTCTTTGATGTTTATAAGCTAAACATAGGCCTTTAGAACTATCTTTGCTGAGCTTTAGACCAGCCTTAACCTCCATGGAAAGCTACAACAATTTCATAGCAAATTCTCAGCTTCATTATGGGCAGTTGCTACGAAAGTTCCTAAATTTTGAGTTTTTATAGTTTTCATGATTCTTAATGCCTCCTTATGACTCCTAATATCATGTTGACTATATATATGGCTGAGTTGACTGGTTTAGGTATAGTGAAGACAAAAATTGAGAATTTTACCATATCATGGAGTAGCATCTACTTGTGCTTGCAAATATTTGACTTGAGTTTGCAACTTCCTTCTGTCAGCTTGTAGCCACCTGTTCCTTCTATACATATGCTTCAACATCTTTTGCAGTGGTATAATTCTCTTTGTCTTTTCCTAGCCTTTTCTACAATTTCCTCATCGAAATCTAGTTGCTCCAACACTTGCTTCTTCATTTCTTCAACTTCCAATTTGGCCTCTATTAGCTCTTCTCATGAATTTCTGTTTGTGTTATGGATGCAACACGTGGGAGATCCTTCCTTCCACCTGCAAATCAATTTGAGAACACCTAGACCACACTATGACAATGAAACCAATTCAAAGTGAAAGGAAAACAATGGAGAATGCTTTGTTGTGTGAATGTTTTGGGGATAAAAATAAAAAAAGGTGAACTCTGACACGTAATGATACTCCATCGTGACTCAGACCCATGATTTATTTTTAACCGTTACTAATCAACAGGTTGGGTTTTGTAGCAAAACAGGTGGCATATGTGATAGCTTTGCTACAGAAGTTTCAGGCACTTTCGTAGCAAATACTCTGTTCTCATAACTAAATTTGCTACGAATCTGGACAAAAGTTCCTTATTGGCTAAATGAAAATTATGAACAAGTGAGACTGACATAAACGATGATTTGGAACCTGAATCATACTGTGGACCTCAATTACGTTCATGCTGACTCTACACAATGACTAGGTGATCAAATAGACATTTTTGTGAATGAATTTTATTTTAAGAAAATTGAAAACCCTAACTAATTTAACCAGTTGATTCAAAAACTAACTCCAAGGGTTATCATGGATAACAAAGACCATGATGAGATTCATTTTATGGTTTACATCTGCAACATGTGCTTCTATCTGCGAAAACATCTCCTTTGCAGGATCACGAGGGTTATTCATAGATTCGTTGACCATAACAATGATTTTATGAATTTTGGCTTAGCTGATCTAGATCCCATGCAAATCTCCACAATATATCGAAATAAACATGCTTCGATACCAATATGATTTGTAAATTGTTGTGGATATTTCACTAGACAATTTGTCACAACAAATTTGATAAATTATACTTAAAAATCCAAAATCTATACTTTAGGAGTTTATTTCTGTTTAGATTAATGAATTTTTAAATTACTATTTTTTTTTGGTAGGTACATGCTTCGATACCAATATGATTTGTAAATTGTTGTGGATATTTCACTAGACAATTTGTCACAACAAATCTGATAAATTATACTTAAAAATCCAAAATCTATACTTTAGGAGTTTATTTCTGTTTAGTTTTTTTTGGTAGGTAAGCACCCACGGGGGATTTGAACCAGTGACCTATCGCAAGGAGTGCCTTAATAGTGCACCCATTCACCATCAGTCCAAAGCCCCATGGGCTTGTAAATTACTATTTATTACATATGCATGTAGACTATAATTATGTGTGGGAAATATATAACCTTGAAATAATAACTCACAAACCATGAAAGACAAAAGTTATAGCTTGGGAAATCCCTATGGGGGAAAACCTAGCTAGAATGTGAGGTCGCTTTGATCTTTTTTTTTTTTTGAATAGAATATGATTGTGAGCACAAAGAAGTAAGCCGTGTGGCCTGTGGCCTAGTAGTGCAAAAATCCTCTTTGTGTGCTCTCTCCCTATCCCTCTCAGCTACTCGTCTACGGAACAAATACATTCGAAAAGAATCAAACCCGTTTTCCTCCTAATGGCTCAGTTATAACATAACCCAATATCCTACTAGTGGTTAGGTTTGACTTCGTCAACTCTTAACTAGGGTTAGAGTATAGACTCTTCTAGAGTCTTCTTCATCATGATCACGTGGATAGTCCCTTTTCCATGAATAATGAGCGCTAATGTGGCATCCTCTCAAATTAGGGTGGCCAAAACTAGAAGGTCAACTTTTGAGTGGATTACTTTTGCATGCAAACTCTGATTGAGGTGATTCTTGCCCTATTAAAAAGTATTTGCATGTACAATAGGAAAAAAAGGTGCGGGGCTAAAGTGACAACATTTTACCCCCCTAAAAATGTCGTTTGATGCCTCAAAATGCTCCTAAAAGGTTTCATACCTCAATTTTTTAAACTAGGTCTTGCAGGTAAAAATGGTTCTATGTGTTGATTCCTCCACTTTTTCCAATATGAAGGCATTGAGATGGCAGACAAACAATCTAATGATCTAATCCAGATGACCACTAGGCATACCAATGCGGCCTTTCACACATCGCACAAGGCTAGTCATTTGTTTGAACCATCAACATCACAATGAGTGTCTTAACAACACCCCCTATCACCAACTGATCTCCACCTGAGGGGCTATATAAAATTGGAGGACGTGGGGGTGGGATTGATTTTTTTATGTGTGCATGAATCATGGGACCTTTTAATGTAATCTCTATGGGTGCAATCACATTTTTGCCTACTACCTTAGGGTGCCCCCATGGCTTCATGTTAAGCCTTCATGGTAATTGAACCTTTTCTTTTCCAACTAGGTTGAGCATAAGTTAGGACCAATCCCAATGTTGAATGGAAAAATGATCAATCTAATTTATGGGATGTTGTCTGTTATGTGAGGCTTTAAGTCAACCATCAAATTAAGATATGAAACCCAATAATTTGTGGGACATGTGACTACTAAATTTTAAAGAAGTATACATACTACTCTATCCCACACCTAATAATTTGTGGGACATTTGACTTCTAAAATTTAAAGAAATATACATACTAGTTTTAAATGTATATGAAACAAAAACATATATTTTCAACTATTTAACCTAAAACTTGTCAATTTATTTTAACTCCTAATTTATCACAAATTAACCATTATTTTATATATATATATATAACCCTCCATTTATCAAATATAAAAGAAATCTTTATACATATCAATTCTATAAATTTATCTTAACTCCTAATTTAAGTGTATAGAAGCATCCAAGTTTAAAAAAAAATAAAAATCAACCTCGGGTTTTTTTTTTTTCACAAACTTCGAATATTGCAGGGCCAGGTCCATATACCACGTGTTTCTGAGCTTCCGAGGATGTGATGTGAGAAAAGGTTTTGTGGATCATCTGTACCAGGTTCTCACAAGAGCAGGCTTACGGGTATTCCTCGACACCCACAGTCTCAAGAGGGAGGACGACATCTATGCCGCCTTAGAAACAGCAATTGAAGTCAGTCACATTTTGATTCCCGTCTTCTCTCCAAATTACGCACAATCTGTGTGGTGTCTTAGAGAAACCTCTCTTTTGGCACGTCAACTACTACTGCAGAGCCAAGGGATTGGGTCCACCATAGCCATTCCTTGTTTTATAAGTTCACTTCTTCGCAGGTTCGGCGGCCGGAGCAACGTGGAGGCCCCTTTGCCACAGCATTCGAAAAGCATGAGAGCAGTGGGAGATTCAGCGCCCAGGAAATCTGTGAGTGGAAGGTTGCACTCTTCGAACTCTGTCGTGCCTCTGGCTGGTCACTTCAAGAAGATTTCAATGGGTGGGTACCTCACTCACTACATTCCCTCCTCTCCTCTTATTTATCTCTCTACTTCAGCTTTTTCTCTCTTGAAAAGTTATTTTGTTATTAGAGATTGCTAGGTTAGTTATCTCTCCGTTTCAGCTTTTATTTTGAAAACTTGACATTTTGTTTCCTCTATTCTTATTTATATCTCTATTTCAGTTTTTTGCTTCTGAAAAATTGACATTTTGTTATTGGAGATTTCCGAATTAAAACGGTGTAAATTTTGTTCTCCCTTCACATTTTCAAAATCCATACATTGCATTGCAGGTACGAAGCATCTCTGGTGAACAGTGTGGTTGACGAAGTGGCCAAGCTTTGTAACACTGCCCACAGCAGGTCGCCGTCAATTTAATCTTTACTACATTGAACCGTGGCCCATGAAATGTCCATAACAATTTATTCTAATTGAAACACATTTGTAATTTACCAGGTTCGAAAGCCATTGTCCTCCCATACATATCATTGTTTTTCCCATAAATTTTGGTGGTTATTTCATTTTTGTAATTTCTTATGTGCAGGGATAGAATTTGACGGGTAAATTATTTGTTTTTTCATAAATTTTGGTGGTTATTCCATTTTTGTAATTTTTTAAGTTTTGTAATTTTTTATGACTTATTTTAGGGATGGAATTTGACAAATAAATTTTCTGTTATGGTGATTTTCTCATCAAATACAAGTAAGAAAATTGCAAAATAGTCTAATTTTTTTTTCTTAAATTTATAAATACTGGTGTGTCTTTTTTGAAATTCCAACCCTACTTACCTGTCATGCTTGTGTGACTTTCACTTCTGGTGAAAAAATCGCTTTGTTTTTCCACTTGCAGGGATAAAGTGAGCCATTCTTGATTAATTAGGATAGTGAGTTCGAGAATATTTTAAATTTGGAGAGACGAGAATGAAGTCAAATGGACTGTGATTTCTAAATATTTTCAATCTAATCTAATTTTAAAATATTTTGGAAATTTATAATCATCTAATCTAAAATATTTTTGAAATCGATAATCGAGTTAAGTTGAACCGATTTCAAATTGATAATCGAGTTAAGTTGAACTGATAGATTTTGTTTTTACATTTAAAATTAAGTTTATACTTTATTGATATAAAAAATTTAATTAACCATTATTATATTGCATATTTATATGTTAATTAAATTCATGTAATATAATAATTTTTTATGTAATAAATTGAACATGTATATTTTTAATATAAAATATATAAATGTTTATTTCTGGAAAAAAATATTTATACTTTTTTTATTTTATTTTTAATAATATTTTAATTATAATTTTAAATAAATATATTTTAAAAATAAAATTAATTTATATTAAACTTATTTTTTCCGATTTATTATATTAAATTTCTTTCAAAAGACTGTAAATATGGTTATCATATTTTACGATAATTTTTATTTATTTATTTTTATATATATTTAGTCTTGTATATTTTTGTTTTATTTGATTTATTTTCTATTAATTATTTTTAATTTAAATTAATTTATTTCTATTAATTATTTTTATTTTTTTCTCAATTAGAGTTTTGACTTCTCTCCTTGTTTGGAGTTTGACTATGATTTTTTTTCTTCATAGCTTTTTTTAATGTAGTTGTCTTTAGTGCGATTGTTTGGACTTTCTGGTGCACCAATCCATATAAAAAAATTGAGGTGAAATCTTGATTTGTGTTATTTAAACTGGTTTTTTAACTGCATATTTGGATTCAACGCCCTGAAAAACCCCTAAGACACTTTGATTATGCAGGGATTACCCATCAAGCTTGTGATCTCAATGAGAAATTTGACGGTAAAAACTTTCAAAAAATCCCAAGACAACTCCTTTTTTAATATTTGATTTTAATATATTAATTTTAATATTATTTTTCAAAAACCAACCATTTAATATAGTGGTTACTTGATAATATTTGTTATATAGCAATTAGTTATTAATATTTATTTTTAATAAATTAATATCGTAATTTAAATATTATAAATTAATAAACTATTATCTTAATTTAAATATTATTTTTCAGAAAATCGCTGTTTAATATAACTACTACTTAATAATATTTGTTTTTAACCCTTTGTCATGGTTTGCTTCTTCATTTGGTCCTAATCATGAACCACAGTTATTGGTTCGAAACACATATTTGTTTTTAAGCCGTTTTCATGGTTTCCCTCTTCATGTAGTCCTAATCATGAAGCACACTTGCCGGTTCTAAAAACATCAACCAAAGATTATCTTATGTGATTTCCACTAAAAGAGGTTGCTCTACTTATTATTACATAAAAACATGTCTGCAGAGACTTTATAAACACATGATTAGATTAATATAATATTAATTTCTCTTAACTATATTAATTTTTTTATTATTTTTTAATATTAATAATTTTTAATATAATTATAAAATAATTAAAATTAAAATTTTTTATTTTATTATTTATAAGAAGTAAATTAAATTGATTTTCATATTAATTATAGAAAATAAAATCGTCTATTATTTGTGTTAATTATTATTTAAAAATTAAAAAAAATTGTAAAAAATAAAACGATATATTATTTTACTATCGAATGTATAGTTCGCACATTAATCAATGCTTATGCCTTTACATCAAAAGAAGGATATAAATCCATGCCTATCGACCAGGCTCTGCCATGTAAGGGGTTGCGGTTTGATTAATAAATGTTAAATTTAAACAGAGTTATAGACATAAGTGATGTGATTTTATAGTTTGTGTTTTTATTTTTTATTTTTTAATTAGGTAGAGATGTATTAAAATGGTGGATTTGATTGGTATAATTTACATAATTTTGAAGTTTATATTTTTTTATTGATTATAAATTTTAAATGTTTTTGGTATATATTTTTGAACAAATTTCACAATCCAAGTGCACTAAAAATATTTCAAAAGGCTGAAGCATGTTACATCTATTATACAGAGTATAAAAATCATTGAAGCGTGTTACAGCTATTATAGAGAGTATAAAGATCATTGAAGCATGATAAAAGAGTATAATGCGGTTTCAATGTTTGATGACCACAACAGTAGAAATGACATTTTGAAGGGACCAGGCCAGTTGCAGGGCGCAGAACAAATGGAGTCTCTTGTCTAGACTTATAGTTGGCTCTATCAAACCCATCATTCGGAGCTAAGTGATTCAACACTATTAGCTTTTGTATGCCTCTGGCTCTGGATAGGATGCGGATAACTGAAATTCTGAGGTTTTCGTGTTGTCGTAGTGGTCCGCTCTGGATTTCGAACTAGAAAATCGAGCTCCACAAACGTTCGCACGCTGGACCCTTTAAACGAGGAATAACTTTACTTAAAAAATAAGAAAATTTTGTAAGATTATATAAAGTCTTGCAATTTTTTTTTGGAAATCTTATTACCGTAGTCAAGTTTTATGATTTTGGGTGCTTCAGGATTTTGATGGTTTTCACTATCGTCGGAATGATTCAAATACGCTGAAAACTAGATTTCTCGAAATTTTTAACCCGAAAGAATTTCACCATCCCAACAAAATTGTGATCAAAATCACGTTAGAGCCTTTGAATCCTTTGAATTAATTGGAAGGAGACATTGTTGCAGCTGCCCTTGAAGTTGCATTTCCAAAGCGAAAGCACGGAAAGGCAATATGTAAGCAGACGTACATTGAACTGAACTGTCCTGCAGCTAGAGAGTGGGAGAAACCCGCCCAGGAAACGCTGAAAATAAATCCAAGTCAATGAGTCTAAAATAAATCTTGGATTTTCCCCAAAATATCTGTAATTTTCCCGGAATTTAGCAGTTCGTTTGAGGACACTATTTATTTTTGAGAATGTGTAGCAGTGCTTTGGGTGTTTTCGGCAGAATATGTTGGGTTAGCAGTTGCTGTTGGCAGTGATGAGACATAGTAGACCTGAGGCCTGAACAGTTTGTGCGTTCAGTGGGACAGAGGTAATCGGTAATTCGGTTTACCTTTAGGATTTTTTTGACATGTTGGGAGAGTAATATATTCTTCTTAATCACAGAATTTTAATGGTAAAACCTGTTGTCCACGGATTTTAGTAATTGTTTTTAAAAAAAGGGAGAGATTAAAATGTGATCCGCACACATAAATACAAATTATACATTGATAAATTCACAAGAAATAAAATTTACTTATTTTATTTAATATTTTTTGTTATATAATATAATCAGTAAATTATTAGACACTTTTATAGTTTCTATATTGTTTTTTATTGTGTTTTTTTATTAATGACCATATTAAAGTTACTCTATGATCAAGTCAAGTTTATCTTAATAATCTTACAAGGATCAAGTCAAGTTTATCTTAATTACCACACCTCTTAAACTTGATTTTGGGAGATTTATTTGGTCCTAATATATTTGTTGAAGTCCATATGAAAGAGTTACTATCCATCATAGTACATGTGTAACTCATAGGTGTATCCACCAATTTTTTAGGACATTTTTTCTAGTATATGGTTCATCAACCATCCCATACCTCGACATCGCACATTCCCTCCTCAAGTTAACATACTAGTACACCTCTGACCCTCATACCTATTCAAGTGGTCGATTCAAATAATTTGATCATACATAATTCCATCTGCCACCACACTCAACTTGTATGTCTAATTAATAGGTCTTACAACAAATTAACCTCGAGTTAACACATGAGTACACTTGCCACCTTTGTACCTATTCAAGTGATTCATTCCACAATTTGATCTTCCATCCTCTCTGTGCATGAGAAGATGACATCATAGGCCACTTCACTATAACATGTATCTTTAATAACAAGTTTTACAACAATTTTAGGAAATACATTCTTGCTATGATTAAGATTTACAACTCTAAAATGTTCATACACTACTATGAATCTCCGTAACATGTTGGGTTTTTCACCAAACCTCAACACAATCAACTCTATCTTGCTTCCCGACTCCATCTTTGTTACTATGTATGTTAAAAAAAATCAAAATATAATCGAAGGAACTCCAGATAAAATGTAAACTTACACACACAATGAAGAATAATAAATCAAATGGAAAATTATTAATAGTGAAAAAAAAATGTTAAACTACAAATACATCCACGTGACCTTTCTCTTGCTATACCTCCTCCAGTTAATGTTGATCGTCCGCACCCTCATTATCATTAAATATCCCCTTTCTAGCTAGTTCTCTGAATCAAATATTTCAAAAGATGAATCTAATGAGGGTGATGATCTCATGCTTGTGGCCATTAGTAAAAAACCATCGTTGATTCTGTAATCGTCAGCCCTTGCCATTCTCAGGTTGTGCTTCTCTCTAACGGCCTTGAGCTCGACAGACTGAAAATCTACACAATCACCGACTCCTTCTCCAAGCCACCATTGGGGCGCGATTTGTTTGGTAATTATTGTAAAATGCATTACCCATTGATTTCTATAGGCTTTTCTCTTGAGCCATTCATCGCTAACCTTTTGCTATATTTTTAATTAAAATATGATACACACATTTAAACACACAATAACATTCAAATGGTTATCTTAATGTGTTAGACCTTTATTATCTGATCTGTAAATGTTTTTGGCATTTTTGTAGTCTATGTATTGCTTTTTACCATGCCCTCATCGTTTAAATAGAATACAGGACAATAAATTACCATGGCCAAAGCTATAACTCACTCGAATCAGTAACTTGACTTTATGATAGAGTCAAGTTAACTCTAATATTAATTAAAAAAACATTCTTACATACAAAAATGTATAGAGATTATGAAAAATGGGGAAAAAGCACCAGAAATAATCCCACGGTGGGTAGATCAAGGTGTAATTACCAAATTTAAAAACAGAAATAATGAGGTACTGTTGTTATTGACATTGACCGCTAGTAAACCAACGATCAAACATCTTAAAAGCATGAAAGAGATCGTTAATAAACCAGTGATCAAACATCTTTGAAGATGCGAAAATTGCACGGAAAAAGTTGACCTTTTGTTCCAGGAATGGGTGATGAATATATACAGATAGGTAAATATAACATTTCAAATTCCAAAAAAATTTAAAATTTAAAATTATTAATAAGAAAAGTAGTAAACTTATTTTTTTCAAAATCTTTATATCACTGTTAATTTTTTTATAAAATTATTAACCAAAACAGCAGATCTCAAGATACCCATGTTCTTTATAAAAATTCAACTGATAAAGATCTATATGAAATTGGAGTTAACGATACAAAGAGGCCATGGGTAACTCATGAGAATGAAAAGGGATTACAAAACATCGATAAAGCTCAGCATTCAGAAATTAATTAAAATGAATAAAGTAAAAAACAGAGCATTGCAAGAGCTCGTCAAAATTAGCCATGGTGCAGCCCACCTATCGGCTAAACCCAAAAAAATGAGGCCCCAGGAAATGAAAAAGAAAATATCCAACTTAAGGCAATTGCTTCAAATCACAAGACGTAATTGATTAAACGCAGCAGGCCAAAGGATTGCTTACTTTGACCGTGATTTCTCTTCAACAACAGGGCTCGAAAGCGGTCAGGACCTACGGGGCATCCAACCGTAGAGAGGGCTTGCTTTATATTTCTGCAGCAACAGATCTATTTTAGTATTGGAAGAGTTATTTTTGAACGGGGAGGTTTATTTTACAGTCTATTATATTATGATGTGTAATTTTGTCTATTCATTATATTATGTTGTGTAATTTTGTCTATCCGAAATTTTGTTTAGGTTGGCTAAAATAATTAAAAAAATAAAAAATAACTATAGAAAACATTTAAATAATATCCACTCATAAAAAAATTAAAAAGTGAAAAAATTGGATTTCTAGACTCATGTTAAATCCATATTTAAAATGGATCTATACTGATTTAATCCATGGGGGAAAACTGGATCCAAAACTGAAAGTGTGCCAATCATTGCAGGATAGTGATAGGATTTCATCCATATGTTTGTCTAGAATTTTATTGACAATAATTGATTGTGTATAGTGGTGTGGCCATTTGAAGCTAGTTTTTTTTATATAAGTTGTTATATATATATGTTGTAATTCTTGTGGTTTACTATTACTTATATCACTTTTTATCATTATTTATGTCACTTACTCATTCACTCATGCCATAAACAAGTATTTTGAAGATTTTGATTGGTCTCTTCAGATACCACTACTACTTCAATTTCTTATGTGCTACCTTCTAACTTATAAAGGTTTTTAATGTTTATAGCTTTCACATCCACAAAAACCCCTTCGGACTCCTTCAATGCTCCACTTTGACCTATAAACTTGTCACTGATGAGCCTCATCATTGAACAATTATATGGGCCTAAATTGGCCTTAATTCACCTCCTAGCTTAGTCAAATTAACTATTCTGACAACTTATTGCATACTTTTGATTATATTTTGTTTATGAAATGAGTTAGAGTTGGAAATTTGGCTTTGTGGTCTAATATGCATGTAATGCAGGAATAAAGGAAAAATGCAGGTATAAAGGATAAAAGCAAAGAACTATGGTAAAGACTCGAATGAGACAAGGGACAGTAATTATAGGAGGTCAATCCTCGTCATTTACTACCCCTCCATTTGAATATTCCTCCATCAGCTCGGAGTGCAAACAACCATCACTTTGAGGACTAAAAGACACCTAAGCAAAAGAAAAGGACATAAAACTAGTTTTTCTTGAGTTAGAGGCCAAGCCTCCCTAGTGGGAAGGAAATCATTAGAGACTTCAAATGTATAAATAGAGAGGCTTAGGAGCTCAGTAGGATTTGGAATTCTATTGTAAAACTCTGTTTTATTTTTGAGCTGCAAAGACTTGTGACAAGTTTGCTATGTAATCCATGGTTTTTCTAATAAGAATGAATTTTGTTTAAGCAAGCTCTGAGTTAACTTTGAGCACTGAAGCTCTTGGGTTAGGGCCCGACCCAAGCAGCCACAACTCCTCTTTACTGTACATGTATGCTAGCATAGAGTTCTGTTCTGTTTATTTTCTTAAGTAGTTTCATGGTTTTCTGTTCATTTGCTCAAGTAGTTTTCTAGTTCTGATTCATTTGTTTAAGTAGCTTTCTAGTTATGTTCATTTGGTTGAATAGCTTTCTGTTTCTTCTCATTTGCTTCAGTAGCTGCATTGGCTTTAAGTTTACTTCCATTTTTGTTTTTTTAATTCATAGGTTAGTTAAAGGAAAAGATTACTATCAGGTTGTGCGTAGGTGTCTCGGCCTCATCTCCTCCCTCTGGGACCATGAATTGAGGCAGAGACCCTTCATCAACCCCAAAAACATAGTTTCTGGTTCTCACATGGGCTATGGAGTTCGATATTCAATGCAGTTATTTGTTCACCTGCACTGGTTTTCTCTGTTATTTTCACTTGAAACCGCCTCCAACACATTCCTCATGCATCGCTTCCTTGCCGTCTGATCACCAACAACCCTTCACAATCATCGTCTGATTCATTATTTTCTCCAACTATTGCCTTGCGTGGAGTCTACCACTTACTTTATGAACTTTAAGTCTCCACTGTCGATGTGCCTCGCTTGATCCGATGGCTATCGCGTCACCCGATCACTTGAGGCGCTTTAAACCCTCACCGTCAATCTGCCTTGCCTAATCCGATAGTTGTCGCTTCACCCGATCACTAACTAGCTTGGCCGATCTCCACCGTTGATTAGCCCCGCCTGATCCAACGGCTATCGCGCAATCTCGCGCGGATTAGTGCACGAACATTATTCGACTGAGATCACACGAGAAAAGTGGTTTTCTCGTGCTACATGTCACGCAGTAAGGCTAATCACATGAAATTTCCAAATACTTCATATAGCCTGAAGGGCGCGCAAGAAGCTACTTACCACCTTAGAAACTTGCTCCCTCATTTCCGCACGTTTCTTTTCCCCACGATATGATCTTCGCCATCCATCTCTTGACTTCACCCGCGTGATAAGATCTTAGCCGTTCATTGCTCCTGTTAGCCTCGTCCGTCCATCTCTTGACTTCACCCACACGATTAGATCTCGGCCATTCATCTCCTGTTAACCTCGTT
Source organism: Pinus tabuliformis (assembly GCA_031772625.1). Classification (NCBI taxonomy): domain Eukaryota; kingdom Viridiplantae; phylum Streptophyta; class Pinopsida; order Pinales; family Pinaceae; genus Pinus; species Pinus tabuliformis. The sequence continues at coordinate 969,777,144 of CM062810.1, forward strand.
CGTCCATCCACTCACCTAATCCCTCGCGACACGATCTCCGCTGTTCATCTACTTTGTTCCCTTGTTCGTCCATCCATTCACTTAAGCCTTCACGATAAGATCTCCACTGTTCATCTTGTTAGTTAAACATGTTCGTCCATCTACCTAGGTAACCTCCCGCGATCCAATCTTCGCCGTTCTTTTTCCTTTCACCCAACTGAACCAGTGGTTCTTATGCACTATCGCTCCCTCACGTCCTCCTTTCACTGATTTCGACTTCTGATTGTCTTTTCCGCTTGAAACCCGATTTAGCCTAAGTTTCTTTGTTACACCTTAGTCTAGTTTTGATGCTATTTACTTCTGCAACTTAGATAATTAACATTAGGTTGGTGTTAATTTAGCAATTCTTCTTAGCATAAATGTTTAATTGGTTAGTTAGGCTATGGTGTAAGTTTAACATTTCATGTTGTTTTCTTCATTACTGCAGTAGAGTAGCTCTCTCTTAGAATATGTTTGCTCTCCTTCCATCAAATAATTAAGCTTCTTCTGACCCTATAGAAGTTTGGCTTGGAACCCCTGGTGTGTTTCTTGCCATACAAATAATGACAAATAGACCGGACCTTCACTTCTACTTATGCATATAGCACTGTCACCTCCAAGTTTGTACGAACCCCGGGTTGATAAGTAAAGCTGGTAGCCCTGGGAGTTGCAGCATTATTGTTGCAATACCTAGGCTCATCACTTTTTGGCGCCGTTGCCGAGGAGGTGTCTAAGTAGAAGTAATTACTGCTTTCTTCTATTTCCTAGTCTCCAACTTTCTTTTCTTCTACTTATAGTCTTCAATTTTTTTCCATTAGTTTATTTCTGCAAAAGTAATCTAGTTTCTTTCTTTCTTTCAGTTGTCATTATCTGATTTCCTTTCCATTCTGCAAGTACTTTCTAGCTTTACCAAAATCTTACAAAAACCAACCCAAAAACATTTCCTTTCATGCCTCATAGGAATATGGACAATTTAGGTAAATTCTTGACAAATACCCCCACCACATCCAACAATAAACCTTCTCTCTTCTTCGGTGACTGTGAAGTGGAAGAACCTTTAGGTGAGGAACCTTACATATTTGAAGAACCTACAAGGGAAGAAGAAGAGGAAGAACCCATTCCTACTAAACCAATGGCTGGAAACCAAAATGACAGAGGAGATAGAGAGAGAATTGAGAGTGCCTTCCCCATCAGGGAAACTAATGGGGACACTAAGATGAAGAATATAAGCCCCTCTGATCTAACTCATTTCCATGGCCTGACCACAAAGGACCCTGACACTTTCCTATTTGAGTTTGTTGTTATATGTCAAACCTATGACTATACAGATGATGAGCAAAAGTTAAAACTATTCCCATCTACCCTCAAGGATGCAACATTGCGCTGGTTCATGGGTTTACCTGGAGATAGCATCACAACTTGGGCTTAGATACAGTAGAATTTCAACAACAAATATAGGGACTATTGTAGGTCAAAGGATACTAAAGAAGAAATTTTCAAGATGACCATAGGCTAGGATGAATCCTTAGAAGACTATGAAGAAAGATTTCAACTCAGTTACAAAAGGGCCAGGTGCAAACTTGACCCTTAGTCACTAAAGTTGGTCTTGCTTAGAGGAGTAAGGGAGGACATTTTGGATACCTTAAATATGATAGCAGGAGGAGATGTCTACCAATTACCCTATGAGGATATTAATACTTTCTTTAGAAACCATTCTATGGCAGCCAAGAAAAAGGGTAGGGGTAGTCAACCTATGGCGAATACATCATCCTCCAAATTATCCATCAAGGGTGAAATTGGAAATATGTTGGAAGATTTCAAAAGTGATATTATGCAAACCCTTACCTTGCAATTAGACACCATGAACATCAAAATGAAGCAAGAGGAAGTAGAGAGAGCCTTGGCCATCTTTTGTCCTAGATGCACCAGAAGGCATCCTAGGAACGAATGTCCATTGAACCGTATTAAGATTTGCTCAGTCTGTGAAAAAAACCACTCCACAGACAAGTGCCCTTCTTTACCTGGGCTCAAAGCTGTATATCAAGGGGCTGAAGGGGTCACTGAGCAGCTTTGCTACATCAACCAAATAAAACCTCCTGGGCCTAGACCATACCAGCAGGGTATGCAGGGGTCATCCCATGCATATTACAATCCCAACCAAACCACAACTATACTTTCTTGGGGACCCCCTGCTCATCCTTCCTGGTCTACACCGCCTCCTTGGTCCTATGCATCTCAGTATCAATCCCAGCCATCTAGCTAGTCATTTCAACCTTATGTTCAAACACAACATCAGTGGAATACCCCACACCAGGGGTGGAGGCCCCAATTCAACAATGTTCCAGCCCTATTACCTCCACCACCTATCCAACCACAACTCCTGCACTCTGCTCCACCTAAGCAACCCCAAATGCCTGCCTAGCCAAATCCGAACCCAAACAATAGGCAGGCTCAACAAGCATACAGTGGAGAGACATCATACCCAGCTTATGCTGTAGAAATCCAGGAAATAAACCTTAAATTTGGGAGAATTCTCTCTTATAACCAACCTCCCTCTCCACAAAGGGAAGTTGATGAAGAAAGAGAGGAAAGAAATCTTAAAGTAAATCCACCCTTTCCTGAGAGATTAACCCAACCACCCTAGCCTACCCCAGAAGAAACTGAACTTCTGGGAGAATTGAAAAATCTATGTGTAAAAATCCCCCTTCTCCAGGCCATCAAAGATGTTCCCATTTACAACAAGTTGATTAAGGAGAAGTGCTTCAAGCATCGAAGAAGAAGAAAAAGAGATGCCCCTACCATTAATGGCATTGGGCAGTTGTCTGACTTGATGCTGGGGCAGATGATATGTCCAAAATATTTAGACCCTGGAAGCCCTGTAGTAGATGTGCACATCAATGGCACCATTGTCCCACACACTCTGATTGATCTTGGGGCTACCATTAATGTGATTACTAAGGACACCATGCTCAAACTCAGCCTCCAAGGGTCATTGAGAAAGACCAAAACAATTCTGCAACTTGTAGACTGTGCCACAGTCACCCCTAAGGGAATTGTGGAGGATGTGATGGTTTCCATTGATTCCTGGGAGTACCCTGCAGATTTCCTAGTTTTCCACCATAAGGTTAAGCATACTGGTTGCCCTCTCATCCTTGGGAGGCCATGGTTGGCCACAAATGATGCTTACATTAGCTGCAGAGCTAGGAATATGACCATCAAGAATGGGCATATGTCCAAACAATTAGTCCTATACCCTCCTGCTCAACCTTCTCTAGAGCATGATTTACCTTTATGGTTGGAGGAGGAGGAAGAAGATGAGGGTTATTCTGCCCAACTTTATACTTTGGAAGCAATCATAGGAGGAGGACAACAAGATGAGGATGACTTAATTGAACACCTGCTCCAAAGTCCAACTCCTAGTTCACTGCCATTAGAAGAAGAAGTAAGGGAAACCCAGAAAAATCATCCAATTGACTTATGCTTGGCCAATTCCAACCCACTCCATGTCAAAACCATAGAATTTGGCCCAGAGAAGACTTTGAACATTAATCCATCTCTTTCTGCTTTAGAAGAGGAAAAGCTATGCCACATGTTGAGAGAGAACCTAGAAGCCTTCGCTTGGAGTTATAAAGAAATGAAGGGAGTACACCCCTCAGTGTGTACTCACCACATATACATCAAAGAAGGTTGCAAGCCAGTCAGACAACCACAAAGGAGGATGAATCCAACTCTTAAGGACATAGTCAAAGAAGAACTGCAAAAACTTCTAGATGTAGGATTCATTTTCCCTATCTCAGACAGTGAGTGGGTCTCTCCTTTAGTGATAGTTCCCAATAAAAATGGTAAGTAGAGGATTTGTGTTGATTATAGGGAGTTGAACAAAGCCACCAAGAAGGATCATCTCCCATACCCTTTATTGACCAAGTGCTAGATGGCCTGGCAGGGAAGAAATTCTTTTCCTGTCAGGCGGAAAGAGTCGATTGTGCGGACACAACCAACCTCCCTAGGAGCCTAAGACTCTCTAGTGACAAACAAGACAAACAAGAACAATCCTTCTCTAAACATGCATTTACTATATAAGAAATCAAGTGTTTAGATCCTACCTGTAGTCCAACGCTGTTGTAGCAGTCCAGCTCTGCTGATCCGGATGAGCTCCTCCTTCACTTTGAAACCTGCATCCACTAACAATCAAACGATTAAATAGCACTTGATAATCTCATAGAATAAAACATATTTAACACATAGACCAAGGAGTACATGAAACAACTCATAAATAACAAGTTATTGAGAAGAATGGACTCATTTGCATTAATAGGTAACAAAAGGAACAAATACAACTGAGCCTTGGTGTTGTGCAAGTCCCTCCCAGGGTCCATCAAGAGTTCTCCTTTACTTTGACAAAGCTCACCCACTTCCAAATAGAACAAGCAAAGATGGCAATCTCTCCTCACAAGCTTCTAAATGGGAGTCCTAATTCCAGCAGCATCTACCCTTAGAAATGTATAGCTTCCAACCTCCCCTCCTTCTGGCCCAATGCCTGTATTTATAGTGCTCAAGAGGAAGTTAATCAGGTCCACCATCAATGGGATAATCCCCTCTTTGGATGGGATAGCTCCCTTATTGATGGGATAAGTTCCTCTTTGGTAGGGGTACATGAACCATCTGGAGGCGCTCAATACACGTCGAACAACCTTCTAGAATGCTCTAGAAATGACCACAAGTAACTTTTTAAAGATGAAACTTGCGCATTTTGACCTTTACAGGGGATGCACCTGCCCCTTTACATACAGAGCGTCCAAGGACGCAGCTTTTGTGAACATTGGGTGCGTACCCGCAGGTAAGGTTGAGAGAACCTGCGTACCCAGAGATAAATACATTTATAAAGACTTTCTCTCTTTTTGAAGTTTGACATGGAGAGCAGAGGCATAAGACTTGCCTAAGAGGATAGCATGACTGTTGACAGAGCCATACTAACTGTAAATAGCCATGGTGACATTTTTTAGTGTAACAGATTGCCCCCTAAAGTGCGAAGCCTGTAATAGATTAGGGTTTTGTATTATCTAGGAAGGGTGAAGCGCTTTATCATTTCAAGGATTATCTCGTGGAGAGCCTGGTCAGAACCTGCAATTTTCAACACAAAATACATGTATAAGATTATATCATCACAAAGGTAGGCATTCCCATACTCAGATCAAAACTTTAACTAACAGACTAACTACTCTGATACAGGAATGATCTTGCAGTACATCATAATCATAGACTTTTGTAGACACAGTATGGGCGCAACCATCTGTTTATGATTAGTCTACTTAGATAATGAATACAAAACTCCTCGCAGCCTGGATGGTGGAAACTAGATCCAGGGTCTTCATTTCCGCTCCCCGAATTGGTACGATTCTAGCCATGCGAATAAATGAGTTGATGTCGAACATGGTAGAAACCACTCGATTACCAGTCGATGATGTAAACTGTTAACAAGTGTGAGAGAGACCACCAGTAATGTCAATGGTTCTCAAAGTACCCAGTACAATCCATGAGATGTGAATGAATGAGTTGATGTCGAACATTTCACGGAATCCTTCGATCGAAAGTCAATGATGTAAACTGACGTCAAAGGCGAGAAACCTGCCATTGATGCATGCAGACTTCAAGGTACTGACGATTTCTAAGTCATCTCTCTAGATAATGTGCTGATGTCGATAGAAAGCGACCCGTTGCAGGCAAGCCCACAACACGAAATCATTGTTCAAGTTGAAGAAATGTTGCTGTAAGGACTGACTCAGGGATGGTCAAATGGATGACAAGTATTTTGCAGATGAAAGTTTTGCTTGCAGACCTCTTGAACACATAACGACACGATAGATGGCTTGGTGATGAATAACTCAAAGTTAATCCCCGGAACCCGGCTGAAGACTTTCAAAGTGGTTTGATCAACTGTGAGGTAAAAGATTTCCCAACCCAGGTGAATGAAAAGTGTCGTGTTCAAGAGTGGTAATAAAGTTTCTTCTGAGACAAAAGATAACAAACAGGTTCATTCTTCTCTCTTTTCCCCCACCATTTCTGGCAAGTACCTCTTTATTTTTAACAAGCTTGAGGAGGATAACATATGCTTGATTATAAGCTCATCCTTCGGATGAGTCCAACCTAGTTTTGATTCGAACCCTAGGAAGGAGTGGTTCGTTCCTGTTTGTAATTGAACAGGTCCTTTACTGTGAAATGTTTAACGAGTCCAGTATAGGAGAAACTCGGCGTTTTTCAATTTTAGAGAGTCTGAAAAACTTAAGAAGACTCCAAGTTGAACTTTTTCGTAGATTTGTGTCCCTCAAGCCCGAAAAAGTATAAAATAATACCTGGGGGAACCGCTTGATCTTGCGACCAAGGAGTACTTTCATAATTAGTGCCACTGACCTGAAAAGTAAAAAGCGATCAAGGACACGTCGTTTTATTTCCGTATCGAGTTTGAAACGACAAAAACCCGGCAATCTTTTCCTGATTTTACGGTCAGAAAAGAGCTATAAGGGGACCGTCTTTTAATTCCGTTTTAACGAGTGTAAAAGAAACGCTCGGAAATCTTTTCATATTTTAGGAGTCAGAAAAGGGCTTAAAAGATGACTCTGATATTTTGGTTCGTGAAAAATGACAATTTTCCCTCTAAATCCCTTTGTCCTGCACAAAAACGACACATTACTCATACCTGTTTAAGATAGGCAAAAATACATTGAAAAATATCCTTCCATGGTGAAAAATGAACAAACCTAGCATTCATTCATCCAAAAAACCTATAAAAAGACTTTTTACCATGTCATTTTTACCATTTTACTGTTGAGGTTGAAAAAAGGGCTTTTGGCAAGAAACTTCCCGTGGTCGCTGCGGAGAATCCGACCGTCAGAATCGAACGCCGTCTCTTCCAGGTATTTCACAACATCCTCCTCTTCAATTTCATCCGATTAAAATTGTGTTTTAGGTTTTAGTTTTGATTTTTGGGGGGTTTTGGGTTTCAAAAATCGCTCTGCGGGGTACGCAGGTGCCCTAAGGGTGACCTGCGTCTCCCGACTTTTTCCCACACAGGAAAAAGGTCAGGGGACGCAGCCCAACTTCAGGCCAGCTGCGTCCCGACGCTCTGTGTCCTAAACGCGGGGTGCGTCCCCCGCGAAAGGCGGAATTTGAAACCCCAAACTCCACAAACAACCATTTGAATTTTCCCAAATCAATTCTAATCTTTGTTTCTTGGTGTGTAGGGCACTCACCATGTTGGATTGGAGAGAAAGAGAGCACGAGGACGTTGATTTAGCCGCAATTAATCATCAACCTTCCATTGATGCCCTAAAAGCATGCGGACTATATAAATACTGGGCCATACCTGGCATGAGGGCTCAGGTGAGATTCTTGGAGTGGCTGGTTGAGAGATGGAACATTCATGAGCAATGCTTTTACATCGGAGGACACCAGCTCGAGATAGAGCCCTCTGACATATACTTTCTCACTGGCTTGCCAAATAGGGCGAGCAACTCAATCTAGCCGGGACTAGGCCGGGTGGCCAATCCCTTGCTAGTCTCCGGGCAGATTGGTGCATACCCAATGCACACCATGCGAAAGGCGTAGAAATCAAACACATCTCTCTGCGTGAACTCAAGGTTATAGCTTTCACGGTTACCAGAATTTGCGGTGCAGCCGCTTTACATATTGCCACTGGGTCCCAAATGCGGATGGCGATTGACTGTTTCCAAGGCACCATTTTCAACTGGTGTGATGCTGTGTCGGCCAATATGAAGGGCCAACTGACTAGGGCAAAGAACGGACAACTGAAGACCTTTGGATATGGGCCTCTAGTTGTGAGCTTTGCCTTAGAGAGAGTTCCGATGCTGATCCCTCAGCAACTCACTGTTGATATCTTGGGTCCTCGGGAGCCAAAGCTGATACGATGGGTTACGGTGATGGCCCGGCATCCTGACGAGGGCGTGGCGGTTGTTCGATTCCCTGATAGTTATTTTCACTGGTTAGAGGACCAGGTTTTTTCGATCCAGGACTTTCCGTATGCCGGAGTAGATTTTCGAGGTGATCCGGACATGGTTCTTCCACAGGGAGAACAATGGGACGACAGAGGTACTTTATTTTTCACAAGTTTTCAAATTATATATATTTTTTTTGTTTTTTATATATATCGTCTCAAAACTGATAGTAAAAATTTTCAAAATGCAGATGTTGGTCCACAGCGCCCAGCCAACCTCCGGCCTTTTGAGAGGAGACATCCAGTTGCACCGGTACCGGCCCCACAGGACGCGGCTGCAGAGTCGCTAGCTGAGTTGGAGCAGGATCTAGAGCGTCTGACGGTGGATATACCTGAGACTACCATAGATGATATTCCTATCAGACTTCAGCGCTATGTAGTCGCAGTCCCTGGACCGTTTAGGAGGTTTTTGTGTAAGGTAGCCCGTGCAGTGGTGTCGTATAGAGAGCACCACCAGTGATTGGCTAGTCACTTTTGTAGACACATATGACATTTTTGACTTTTTGTACTTATCATTTTTGCCGATCATAAGGTGTTTTTCAACCTATGATCGAAGACGATGTATATTTTTGACACACTCCTATCTATATATATATCACTATTACCGGCTTATCTTGTTTAACATATGTGATGAAATGTTTTTAAATTTACTTGCATGATTATCGTAAATGTCTGTCCAACATTCGAGAAGCAATTGCATCTGCTAATGTATTTAAAGACCTTGGAATATGCTGATATTCAATGTAATCAAATTCACGTTCCAAGAGACGCACTCTCAAAAACAACCTTAATAACACAGGATTTCTAATGGCATATACTCTATTAAGCTGTAATACAACAAGTTCAGAATCTAACCTCACTATCAAACGTCGAATTCCAAATGAAATAGATTCGGATAATAATTCAACCACTGCACTGTATTCTGCAATGTTGTTCGTTGTTTGACCGAGGCTTACCCCATGCATAGAAACTAACTCGTCAGAGGGCGAATAGATAACCCAAGCTGCGGAAGAGATATTCCGTGTACTACGACAAGCACCATCAGCAAATCCAATGTATGTTTGGAGAGGCGTCGACATCTGCAATATCAAGAGTAAAACCAAGATAAGCCAGAATAACGACGAAAAACACACTCTCTAAGCTAAGCACACTAACTAAACTAACAAACACACTAGCTAGAAAGAAAACCTAACCTAACTAAAAATTCTCCATACCCACCATTTAAGCATAATACCTCTTTAGGTAAAGTCCATTTCTGGGTTTACCCAAAGAGTCCCCATCAAAATCTACCAGCTCATAAGCCCCTTTTGCTAGCTTTCGCTTTACAATGTAGGGTCCATGCCACATAGGAACGAATTTTCCAGCACCTAGCTTATCGTTAGCTTGATCATATAATAGCACTAGGTCTCCCTCCGAAAAACTTCGAGGGGTCACATTTCTATCATACTGAGCTTTCATTCGCTTCGCGTGAGTCTCGATTGCCAATGCAGCGTCACGTCGAGTCTCATCTAATTTAGCTAAGTATAATAAACGTTTCTCCTCTTCGGAAGTAGCTGGAAGTAATTCGACAGCCATTTGAAGTGATGGGATTTCGCATTCAATGGGTAACACAGCTTCCAAGCCATAAACTAGCTGGAAAGGAGTGAACCCTGTTGAAGTTTTCACTGAGGTTCGGTATGCCCATAGCGCTGAAAATAACATGTTGTGCCAATTCGACCGATGAATACCAATGGTTCGTCGGATCATGATAACCAGAACTTTGTTGATAGACTCAACCAAACCGTTGGCTTGCGGATAATAAGGAGTAGAGCTATCGTGGCGCAAACCAAGCTGGCTTGTAAGCTCAGTCATCATGATGTTTCGAAAATGGCTCCCATGGTCAGTAATGATTGCTTGTGGGACACCAAACCTAGTTATAATATGATTGAATACGAAAACTGCAGCTGTTTTGCCGCTTGCGTCGAATGTAGGCATCGCCTCGGCCCATTTAGTAAAATAATCAACCGCGAGGATGATATACGCATGCCCCCCGGCCGAGTGAGGGTTACAAGTAATAAAATCGATACCCCATTTGGCGAATGGACCAACGACAATTATAGGGTGGAGAGGAGCAGGTGGTGCGCGCATCTTGCGATCAAACACTTGACAGTTGTGGCACTTCCGGACTGCAATGATACAATCTTTAAACATAGATGGCCAGAAGTAGCCAGCGCGCAACACCTTCTGAGCTGTGGCATACCCAGACATATGACCGCCACATGCTCCAGAGTGACAATCATTCAAAACCCTCTCAGCCTCTTCGTGAGTTAAACAACGTCGAAAAACTAAGTCTGCCCCCCAGCGATAAAGTGTATCTCCAATAATCTTGTATTGCTGGGATTGAAACCGAATTTTTCGACGTTCCGACTTTGAAGCTTCAGGCCGAAAGGTTTGGGTTTGGAGATAGATGATTATATCCCCGTACCACGGATCTAAAGTACTGATAAGAAACAAAGATTCGTCCGCAATGGACTCCTCTGCCACAGTTTCTGTGTCAGCACGCGGGAAATCACACATCAATTCCGCAAAAACTAAGGATTTCTTAGACTTGGACTTCTCAAACTCCAAGTCGAACTCTTGCAGGATAACGATCCATTTAGAGTACTTGCCCCCTAGCAGTTGTTTTGTCAAAATATAAATCATAGGGTTGCAATCCGAAATAACTGTAGTTTTACGGAGAAGAATGTAGTGACGAAAACGCTGGACAGCTTGAACGGCTGCCAGGGCCAATTTCTCCACATGCGAATATTTTAGCTCAGTGGGATTTAAGGTCCTACTAAGATAATATATCACATGTTCCGCTTCGAATTCATCTTCTTGAACTAACACCATTCCAATGGTGGAATGCGAAGCTGCGAGGTATAAGAAGTAGTCCTGGTTGTAGTTGGGAGGATGCAACAACGGTGCATGGGTCAACGCGTGTTTAAGTGCATCAAAAGATTGTTGGGCAATCTCGTCCCAAAAGAATTGAGCGTTCTGTTTCAACAACCGTGTAAAACCTTTAGTGACCTCGGCGTAGTTTGGAATGAATCGGCGTAAAAAGTTCGCTTTCCCTTGCAAACTTTGGAGTTGGCGCAAACTCGAAGGAGGAGGCAATTTGATGATAGCTTCGACCTTCGAGGGATCGACGCGAATGCCGGCTTTTGAAACAACAAATCCCAGCAATCGACCCGTCTCTATACAGAAAACACACTTGTGGGGATTCAACCGAATTCGATAATGCCTACACCTCATAAAGATTGCTCGTAAGTGGACAAGGTGATCAGCTCGATGTAAAGAATGAGCAGGCAAATCATCGAGGTACGGTTGCACAATGTGCTTGATGTCATGAAATGCATAAGACATCGCCCGTTGAAAAGTGGCCCCGGCATTCTTAAGCCCAAAAGGTAATTTGCAATAAGCAAATGTCCCCCATGGACAAATGAATGCCGTTTTTGGTTGGTCGGCAGGTAGAATATTGATTTGATTATAGCCCGAAAAACCATCCATGAAGGAAAACATTTCACTTCCGGCACAATCATCAATAATTTGATCGATATAAGGCGTAGGATAGTTGTCTTTTGGACAAGCTCGATTTATATCCCTATAGTCGATACAGATTCTTATTGTTCCTTGTTTCTTGTTGACCGGAACAATATTCGATACCCAATCCGTTAACGGGATTGGATAAATGAAACCTGCTTTCAACAGCTTTTCGACTTCTGCTTTAATCGCAGCCGCTTTCCGAGGGTGAATCTGACGCAACCGTTGCCGGACGGGTTTAGCATCCGGGTAGGTCTTTATTTCATGAACAACAATGGCAGGATCGATTCCGGACATTTCCTCGTAAGACCAGGCAAACACATCGCAGAATTATTGGAATAGGGCCTTGTAAGTTTGGATTTCATCTTCTGTACATGAAGCACCTATATGAATGTTTTCCTCAATTCCGGGCTTCACTGAAATATCAATGGGAATAGTGCGAGAAATATTCCCTAAATTCAACTCTGAATCAGAATGTTTCGTTGGATTCTGAGCGTCTTTGACATATTCAGCGGTAAAGATAGATGAAAAATCATTTTCAAAAGCATCATCCTTAGGTAAAAACGAAGATCTGTGATGGAGATCTTCCCATGGTAGATCGTCTACACTTAGGATTTCGCGAAGTTGCTCATCAGATGACACGACTTCGGGAAACGCTATCCGTTCTAGGGTTGAGGTGAAAAGTGATTCTTCACTGACCACATTCATTTGGTCGATTTGGGTTGAACGCGAGTCGGTAAAAGACATGACGGCTTCATAAGCAATTTCATATGGACTCAAAGGCATAGCATCACCGAATGAGTCTATCTCAGATTCAGATGGGACAATCCAAGGATCATCATAAATAATGTTGTCTGATGTAATCATATGAATTGATGCAAATGAAGGGTCTGCGTTGATTGGAGGGAAAGGAAAAGTTCCCAGTAAACCGGAATCTTTAACTAAACCTACGCCAACGTCCCTATAAGGGATTGTCGTCTTACCGACATGCTGGATACTCTCTGAAGAGGCTGGGTCGGATGAAAAGTATGTCAGCTGATCAATGGTCACGATCTTACCGTTATATGGAAACTTTATTACTCTGAAGACCGATGAAACGACTGCTGTCATAGCATATGACCAACTTCGACCCAAAAGAAGGTTGTAGTCTAGAGGGGCATCAACCACCTCCACATCCAGACTAACGGTTTTACCTTCTACCCCTATAGGCAATTCCTGTAGAATACCAAACGGACGGAACCCACGGCCATCAAAGGCCTTAAGGATGGTCGGGGATTGGTTCAACGAAGGAGAACCAAGCGATCTCCAACATTGAATCGACATAATACACGTAGAAGCTCCCTCATCAATCACAGTCCGATGAATAGGCCTGTTTTTGACTATCACTGGAATTTGGAAAGCCATTTGATGGGGTAGACGCGGTGTACTATTTTCTAGATCGAAGATTATCAGATTCGGGTCCTGAACATCAACAGCTCCGATAGCCGACAAAAGTAATTTTCGTTGTGCTGGGCATGATTGCAGCACTTCTAAAGCCGACATTGCTGAGGGTGAAACAGCTAAGTCCTCAACAATGTTGTAATTCTGGGCCGCTCTCGCATGTGGATTGAAAGCAGACCTTCGAAGTACACCCTTGGCGGGCGGTTTAATTACTAAGTCCGGGTTAGGTTTCTCGATCTGTAGTGGATCGGAACCAGGAGCTGAGGTTGATGGGTTAGAGTGAGAAGATTCTGCTTCTTTACCATCAACAGGATTCTTACTACCATAATCTTGCGATCGAGTCGCAATCCTCACATGAGACATCATCAAAATGGGTTCTTCACTGGCATTCGAGGAAGAACCTATCATCTTATTCTCCTGCTCTGGAAATGGATTTTTTAACACAGCAGGAGTGGGAGAACCTTTGACTATTTTCACAACCTCGGCCCGATGAGGGCAATCTCTTGTAAAATGATCCTCTTCACAAATAAGACAAGGATATCGAGGTTTGCGCTTTTCGTCATTGGTTTCCGACTTTTCCGTTTTCTCCTTCGGAGCCTTGTCTGCTTTAGCCTTCTTCTTTCCTTTCTTCTTTCCACCGTTTTTTGATTTGGCCGTAGATGACTCTACAGCGTGAATATCGGCGGAAAGTTCAGGAGAAGACTCTCCTGTCGGGGAATCGGGCAAAGTGATTATAGGAGTAGTTGAAGCCTTGGAAGACTTCTTCTTGCTCTTTGTATTCACGATACCAATCATACCATCAGCGGCATGAGATCCCGAAGGAGCAGCAGCGATTTGATTCGACTTTGGAAGATCTGGAATCTTCTCGTGTAACGTACCCGACTGAGTGTAAACTAAGTCAAGGTACTGCGCCTGAGCAATGACTTGCTCCTCAGTAACTACTCCGGCCTTAGCTACATCTTCAGTAATCTTCGGTAATAATGATTTAACAAACCATTCAGCTAAGATTTGGTCCGGGATAAAAACTTTCACTAGCCTTCTTCGACGTCTCCACTCATGAATGTGATCAGAAATATACGTGGACGTCGATTGTTTTAGTGAAGTTAATAACTCCGTGCCGTTATCGTATCTGACCGGCAACTGAAAGTGAGTTAAGAACGAGGTAGCTAACTGGCTAAAATTGTAAAAAGAGGCCCGTGGTAACTCAATGTACCACTTGGCCGCGAGACCAATGAGTGTACGCTGGAAAAGACGTAAGCGGATCGAATCATCCGAGATAGAATTTGAAGCACACCAGAGGTGGTAAGTCATCACATGATTGGACGGATCCTCTCCAGACTTACCTTCGAACTTGGGTATATCACTGGGCAACTTATTTGGCATTGGCGGCCAGAACTGAAGATATTGAATTGGATCATTCGTTAGGCGCGTCAAGTCTGGTAAATCCAAAGTTGCGATAAACGGTAACTGCCGGTTAGGATCTCTAAAACTCTGGGTCACAAGACCAGTCCCAGGAGGAGGATATCCAGGATAACTAGGAACAGGAGTCGCATTTGGGATATTATATCCTCCTGGAAAACCAGGATTAACCGGACCGTACTGGGGTTGTTGAGGTTGTTGATAAGTGTACCCAGGATACGGTTGATACTGGTAAACTGGCTGTTGGACAGCTTGCCCAGGTTGGTACTGTCCCTGGTACGGTTGTTGAACAAATTGAGGTTGAGTAGTGACAACCGTACTTATACCAGGCTGACCTGTAGGCATCTGGACCGTGGTTTGAATCGTAGATCCAGACAACGGTAAAGATGTCTGAGGAGTGGTTACAGAGACAGTAGAAACCGGAGTTGTCGATACTCCAGAAGTAAGTGCGGCAGATGTAGCGGTAGTTGCAGCAGCCGTTTGAGATGGAGTACTAGGTGCAATTGGCGGCTGAGTAACTACCGAAGTTACAGAAGTTTGAACATTTGACTGGACAGGTTGCGGTTGCTGGGGTGGACCAGAAACTACGGGTTGTCCAGCTTGAGGTACCAACTGTAAACTTGGCTGCAACACCTGTTGACCTTGTGATGGATCCCACACTAACATTCCGGGGTATTGACCCGTAACAGGTTGAGGATACTGAGATCCATAACCGGATTGAGGATAGGATTGATAATTGAAAGGTGCAGTTCCCATACCTGGAACATATGACTGACCTTGAGGTGGTTGATAACCTTGACCCGAGTATTGACCTTGAGGTTGATAACCTTGAGGTAAATACGGATACTGGGGTTGACCTTGACCTTGAGGTTGATACCCTTGAGGTTGATACCCTTGGGGTTGATACCCTTGAGGTTGCCATCCTTGAGGTTGCCATCCTTGAGGTTGATATTGATACTGAGGTTGACCCTGGGGTACATATTGAGGCTGGGGTTGACCTTGAGGCATGTATTGCACCATAGGTACATACTGACCTTGAGGTTGCCCCCCAGGCGTTAACTGAGGTTGCCCCCCAGGCGGTAATTGGCCACCTTGAGGTTGGGAAACGGGAACTGAACCTGACATCATGTAAATGTCTCCTACACCCAATGGTACATTACCATTGTTTCCAGCTAATAACCCATGATCAATGGGTTGAGGAGATGCCCCCGCAAAGGTACCAGAAAGTGATTGATACCCGATGGGAACAGAAGGACCGCCGTGTAAGAAAGATTCAGGACTTTGAGTAAACACGGACGACTGACCAGACATATTTACAGGAGTATAAATACCTCCAGGTGGAAAAGGAGTACGAGGTGTAGAAAAACCTACCCCTGAGTTGTCTAAATAATTGGTTAACGAAAGGTACCAAGTAGTACTTCTAGGAGGACTGTAAAAGATAGATTCACGCTCCCTGAGATCAATAGTAAGTTGATCTTCAAGGTTAGAGACGCCTATTTCTTCCTCTGGAGCAAGTTCTTCAATAGCAATCAGACCAGTAGGAAGATTTTCGGTGATAACTCGTTCTACTCTCGGTGAATCTGGAACACTAGAAGTCGGAGTAACAGGTTCAGATATTTCAGGTTCTTCGCCTGTATCACTAGCAGACGAAAAACTACCAACAAGCTCAGAAACTGTAACAGCTTCGGGATTATAACCTGTCTCTAGACTTTGGTAATCTGGATGGACTACCAAGGAAGATTCTCCTTCTTCAGGTGAACCTACTCTACTGCCACTAGGAGGAGTTACAAGGACCTTCAACCCTTCGTACTGACCCGGAACGTCTTCAGGAGATCCACCCCGCGATCTACGGAGTTTCCTCAACAAATCTGTTCCGGTAACAATCTCAGGTGACTTGCCCCGAAGTCTACGGGACTGTCTCGGTAATTCCGCCACAGCTAAAAACTTTTAACTACTACACACGAAAACAAAGTAAAATCTCAAATCAAACCACCTAAAGTCTCTAAAGAACCAAACAAATTTGAATCACACGCCTAAAGAATCTAGGGCGTCAAACCAAGCACAAACAGTAGCCTTCCAGACCGAAAACGCTAGTTGGAGATGAAACCCAACATCGCCGGATTCAGTACAGAAGTGGCGGGTGGAACAGTTACCCCGACAACCTGCTTAATGAATAGACCGGCACAAGTTCCTCCACTTTAACCGTCTCGAGTGAAGTGAACCCCCCGGAAAATCCAAGTGAGTCTAGCCGACGTCTGCTCCAGGTACAGTGGGATCTTCCCTCCACCGTCACCTCGGTAGAATCCTAAAGATAATGGTCACTAAGGTTACCAACCGCAACAAATGCACCTGGGGGAACAGTCTACACTCCGACAGCACGCAAGGGCAGAGTATCAAGCTCAATCCCCTTGCCGGTTCCTTGACAATAATCCAAGGTTTACCGACAAGTGACCCCTGGCTCCTCGACAATGGTTAATCCGAGGTTTACCGTTTGTAATACGTGCGTGTCTGGCGTCGTTCCCAACGAGGGGGATTGATCCCCTCACTGGTTCGGACACGAGCTCGTGCTTCTCCTTTAAGAGGAGCTTTCCCAGAGTACAAATGAGACAATTGGATTTATTCTATCACAAGATAAGCTACTTGTTTGGTTTTGTTGTCTTGGAGAGTTAATTACTCACCTACTCCAAGACACTAGCCTGATCTAAATTGGTGTTTCAGAGCCCTAGTAAATAAAAGTTACTACGTTGATTTTACTTTAAGCGTTAATTTTATGGTTTTTCTTAAAGACAAAAGGTAGCGGAAGTGAAACCAATGGTGTGTAGACTCGACTCAAACCACTACAAAGATGCACCTAAGATGATTTACGCTACTTTCCTCTTTCAATGAAATTCCTAACTAAGAGAGTTGAGAGATGCAAATTTTATAGAAAACAACTTTCTTAGTAAAGACAATCAAAGAAACAATTCTCTTTATCTTTTCAAGCATACAAACATGACCACTCCTTACGTGCACGAAAAACTCTTTTTCTTTCAAAACTCTTCAAAGCTACTTGAAACAAAACTTTTCAAAGGAGATGTTTTTGTATTTTCTCTTATTTAATAAAGCATATAAATCTATTTTAACAAAAATCAATCTCAAAAGCTATAAAATCTATGAAAACTTGACTCACAAGCAAATCAAAAAGAAATTTACTCTAAGCAAACCTAACGAGGCAAAAGCCTACAAAGATGATTCTAGGTTGTTTTACTTGACCACAATCAAGTCAAGGACCATCTAATGCAGAATCAAAAGACCAGTCAAAACAAAACTCAAATCTTTTTGTTCTTTTTGTAAAATGGAATTCAATACTCAATCAACAAGCACTTCGAAATTTGCCAAAGAGACAACTCAATGGTAAGTTGCTCTCACAGGTAGACTTTATGACAGGTCTGACTTCTAAGAATGCTGACAAAACCAGAGAGATCTAAGGCTTGACAACTTCTACCGCCAAAGTCACTACAAGACCTACTCAAAAATCAAACCCTAGGGCTTAAACTTCTATGAAATCCACTAAAACACTCAATGCTATCGAAACAAGTTCAGGTGAAGATCTTTGACAAGAGACTAATGGATCTGGGCAGTAAAAACTAAGAAAAAGCAAAATCTAAGAGAAAAAATGCAAAAAATGGAATTTTCTTAAATTTTAGCAGGGGACGCAGGCAACCCGTTAAGACAGGTGCGGGCCCGCTCTGTGCACACAGCGACAGTGCGTCCAGGGACGCACTGTGCAATACTCAGAGGGTGCGTCCTACTGGAAAATTCAAGAAAAACTAAATTGAATCTAACCCTAAGCTAACCCACCCAAAAACAAAGTCACAGAGCCAAAAACCAGAAAATAAATGACTTTTCTCAGAGCAAAGTTGCATACAAAGGAAAAGACTTTCACATCAATGGAGTCCCCAGTGGAGTCGCCAATTTGTCAGGCGAAAAGAGTCGATTGTGCGGACACAACCAACCTCCCTAGGAGCCTAAGACTCTCTAGTGACAAACAAGACAAACAAGAACAATCCTTCTCTAAACATGCATTTACTATATAAGAAATCAAGTGTTTAGATCCTACCTGTATTCCAACGCTGTTGTAGCAGTCCAGCTCCGCTGATCCGGATGAGCTCCTCCTTCACTTTGAAACCTGCATCCACTAACAATCAAACGATTAAATAGCACTTGATAATCTCATAGAATAAAACATATTTAACACATAGACCAAGGAGTACATGAAACAACTCATAAATAACAAGTTATTGAGAAGAATGGACTCATTTGCATTAATAGGTAACAAAAGGAACAAATACAACCTGAGCCTTGGTGTTATGCAAGTCCCTCCCAGGGTCCATCAAGAGTTCTCCTTTACTTTGACAAAGCTCACCCACTTCCAAATAGAACAAGCAAAGATGGCAATCTCTCCTCACAAGCTTCTAAATGGGAGTCCTAATTCCAGCAGCATCTACCCTTAGAAATGTATAGCTTCCAACCTCCCCTCCTTCTGGCCCAATGCCTGTATTTATAGTGCTCAAGAGGAAGTTAATCAGGTCCACCATCAATGGGATAATCCCCTCTTTGGATGTGATAGCTCCCTTATTGATGGGATAAGTTCCTCTTTGGTAGGGGTACATGAACCATCTGGAGGCGCTCAATACACGTCGAACAACCTTCTAGAATGCTCTAGAAATGACCACAAGTAACTTTTTAAAGATGAAACTTACGCATTTTGACCTTTACAGGGGGACGCACTTGCCCCTTTACATACAGAGCGTCCAAGGACGCAACTTTTGTGAACATTGGGTGCGTACCCACAGGTAAGGTTGAGAGAACCTGCGTACCCAGAGATAAATACATTTATAAAGACTTTCTCTCTTTTTGAAGTTTGACATGGAGAGCAAAGGCATAAGACTTGCCTAAGAGGATAGCATGACTGTTGACAGAGCCATACTAACTGTAAATATCCATGGTGACATTTTTTAGTGTAACATTTCCTTCCTAGATGGATTCAGTGGGTATAAGCAAATCCAAATCTTCCTAGAAGCCCAGGATACGACCACATTCACTTGTCCTTGGGGTACTTTTTCCTATAGGGTCCTTCCTTTTGGCCTATGCAATGCTCCTGCCACCTTCTAGAGAGCAATCTTGAGTATTTTTGCTGAGTTAGTACATGATGCAGTAGAAATATATATGGATGATTTTACACCTTATGGCTGTGATTTCCAAGAAGCCCTGACTAACTTAGGCAAAGTATTACAAAAATGCATTGAAATGGACCTATCTCTCAGTCCAGAAAAATGTGAATTCTTAATGATTGAAGGGACTGTGCTAGGTCATTCAATATCTCAGCGAGTACTGCAGGTGGACCCAAACAAAATAGAAATCATCCAAAGGGTCCCACCTTCACAAAAGCAGAGAGATGTCAGGAGTTTCTTGGGGTTAGTTGGATACTACCGAAGGTTCATAAAGGACTTCAGCAACTTGGCTTCTCCTTTTTTTGGGTTGTTGGCCAAAGATTCTGAGTTTATATGGTCAAAGAGATTTGAAGAGGCCTTAGACATTCTAAAGGGTAAGTTAACCACTGCACCAATCCTTAGAGGCCCAAACTGGGCCCTCCCTTTTCATATTCATGTTGATGCCTCACACAAAGCCATAGGAGCAGCCTTAGGTCAGGAAGAGGAGAAATTTCCCTATGCCATCTATTTTATCAGTAAGAACCTATCAAAGGCTAAGCTAAACTATACTGTGACCGAAAAGGAACTCCTGGTTGTTGTGCATTCATTGAACAAATTTAGGCATTACATTATAGGCTATCAAACATTTGTGCATACTGATCATGCTGCAATCAAATATTTAATGAATAAACCAGATGTGAATGCTAGAATCATAAGATGGTTGCTTTTATTACAACAGTTTGATCTAACTATTGTTGATAAGCCTGGTAAGGAAAATGTTGTTGCTGACTTTCTATCTAGGATGAATCTGCCTGCAGGTGAAGAAGGAATGGTGGATGACCAGTTACCAGATGAGCATTTGTTTTTTATTTCAGTTCTCTCCCCATGGTTTTCTGATATAGCAAACTATCTGGTATCATCACAGTTCCCACCAAACTTTCCCTCCAAAGAAAAGAGAAACATAGTCATAAAAAGTGCCCCCTTCACATGGATTGGGGGCAATATGTTCAAACTTGGCC
Organism: Pinus tabuliformis; assembly: GCA_031772625.1. Classification (NCBI taxonomy): domain Eukaryota; kingdom Viridiplantae; phylum Streptophyta; class Pinopsida; order Pinales; family Pinaceae; genus Pinus; species Pinus tabuliformis. Next base: position 969,797,801 of record CM062810.1, read on the forward strand.
GAGATAAAATCTTAAGAAGGTGTGTAAGGGAAGATGAAGTCTTTGACATCCTCCTGACCTGTCATGATGGGCCTTGTGGAGGTCACTTTGCAACAAAGAGGACAACATTGAAAGTGTTTCAAGCAGGCTATTATTGGCATACTCTTCATCAGGATGTGAAAAAGTATATTAGTCAGTGTGATCGGTGCTAGAGGATGGGAAACACTACTCCAAGAGATGAAATGCCCCTACAACCTCAAGTGACTTTCGATCCATTTGAGAAGTGGGGCATGGACTTCATTAGGCCTATTAACCCTCCTTTAAAGTGAAAACAACACATCATTGTGTGCACTGATTATTTGACTAAGTGGGCTGAAACCAAGGCAATTAAGGCAACAACAGAAGAGAAGGTGGCTGAGTTCCTAAGGGAGAATATATTCTAAAAATTTGGGTACCCTAGAGAGCTAGTCACAAACCAAGGCAGCCAATTTACCTCCAGCATGATTGAAGAATTGCTCAGCCATCACAAAATCAACAATAGGACCTCCACTCACTATCATCCACAAGATAATGGGCAAGTGGAGGTGACCAATAGGGCACTGGAGAACATCTTAACCAAGGTAGTAAGCAACAACAGAAAGGATTGGGCAGAGAGATTAGTTGAGGCCACCTGGGCCTATAATACAACATGGAAGACCACCACTGTATTTACACCCTATGAGTTGGTCTATGGGAAAAAGGATTTGTTATCCATTGATTTTGACTATAACACATTGAGGATGGCAGTCCAACTAGATTTGGATCTCATTCATGTACAGAAAGAAAGATTGTTACATTTGAATGGCTTGGATGAATTCAGAATGCAGGCCCTCCTACATACAAATATAGTTCAACTTCAGAGGAATATATGGCAGGACAATCACATGAAGGAGAAGCAATTTCAAGAAGGAGACTGGGCATTGTTATTTGATTCTAGGTTTAAAGACTTCAAGGGCAAGCTAAGGACAAGATGGCTCGGACCTTATGTGGTGGAAAGATGCCATGACAATGGTTTAGTGCAAATCATAACTATTGATGAAGAAGTCATTCCATTGCTAGTTAATGGACATAGATTGAAAATGTACAAGAGGCCTTTATCAAGACAAGAGTTCATTGACAGTATCAATAAGACAGTGATGATGGTAGAGCAAGTTCCAACTCCTCCCTCATCAGGTCACTAAAAAAGAAAAAAGAATAAGGATTCAGGTGAAAACCTCCACAAGGCGCCTGAGTCCCATCTTTGGGTTCAAAACCTCATGAGGCGGCCCAAGGATGAGAAAAAAATGAAAAAAAGTAAGAAGATCCCCGGGTGAAAACCTTCCTTGAGGTGCCCAGGGTAGATATCTAGGGTGAAAACCTCTCTGACGTAGCCTAGGTGTTCTTTTTAAGAATAAAATATAATAATACAAAAGAAAAAACATCATTTTTATTTGCAAGTGGGTGAAAAAGAAAAGCAAGGAGCAAAGAGAAGATCTAAAGAGAACCTTGCCTCACATATATTCATCTCCTCCACTCATTACCATGCATCCCTCCATCAATTCTATTGTTTGTCACTTCATTGCTTCAATTCAGGTGAAGATTGTGTTTTCTAACAAAATCACCTCAACCATTACCATCATCCCTGCATCCACATACACTCCTACTCCCTTTGTCCATTCATTACAACATCCTCATAGCACCAACTAGCAACATGATCAAGAAATTATAAGGGTGAAACCAAAACATTTCCAAGTGGTAATCCAGGAGCTCCACAACAGCTACAACATCAAATCTAGGAGCTCCACAACAGCAACAACAACATCAGATCTTCAATCACAGACACCTAAAAAAGCTAATAAACCATCAACAGACAGCAGAGGAGGAAGAAGAATGACCATCAACAACACCTCTAATCTTTGACAACTGTAGCATGGCATCAAGACCACAGGTAAGTATCCCACTCACTCACTCATATGCATCATTTGATCAAAAGTTGTAAAGGTTAAGAGGTAGTTGGGTTATAAGTAAAAAAGTGGCAAAAAGGAAATTCTTTAATAATTCAGGAGAGAAAGCAAGAGTTCATAGATACAATGTTGTTATGGCAACCATTTGAAAATGCTTGAAGAATTAAGATTTGGGGTAGAAACACCAGTTCATAAAAGACTCAACATACCCTATTTCTTGATGCAATCACTCATAGACTCCAGCAACAGAGTAAAGGAAGTAAATTCCCAGCAGTTAGTTCACCATGGGTTGATCAGGATCCTCATCAAGGATGCCCTCCAAACCCTCAGGATCCCCATAACATGGTCAGTCTTCAGAAACTTACCAGTAGAGGATGAAATCAAAACCCTCACCTATGATGTTAGTCCTTCTGTCAGTGAGGAGGAGACAAAACAAGAAGAAGAAGAAGATACAAAGCTAGATGGGGATGAGAGGGATGAAGAAGAAACTAATACAAAGGATCATGCTGAAAGAAGAAAAGGAGGATGATGCTGAAACAAGAGGAGGAAACCAAGGAAGAAATTGATGGGGATGCGAAAGAGCAACAAAAGGAAGAAGATAAGAAAAACAGAGAGGACAGCTGTAGGAAAAGAAATACCAACTAGCATATATGGCCAGCCTCTCCTTGGAGGCCATCCAGAGTAGGATGCCAACTAAATCCTATGTTTTTTACCTTAGAGAACAATGGCTACAATTTCAGATTAAAACACTAGCACAAAGGAACACTATGCCATTTCAAGACTGCAGACAATTTATTGATCTTCGTGATCAAAGTGCACTAAAGGATGGGGCCAAAATGGCTAAGTTTTACTTGCATGAAATGGCCTCACAGACATGAATATTTGGGATCCTAATGCAAAGCTAGGAGATCTACAATTAATGGCTTTGGCATCATCGATGAACCGTGAGAAGTCAAGGGCTGCAGAGATGGAAAGAATATTGGCCAGAGAGAAAAATAAACCTCTTTTTTATCAGAGCTGAACAATCAAACCCCATGGCCCTAATCAGCACCCATAATATAATTGCAATGATACTTAACTGGCACTTATATATCTTACTGCCCAAGAGAAAGCAATTTCACATTTTAATGATATGTTTAGGCTGCTAATAGATGATAATATACATGCCTGCTAAAGGAGATGGAAAACACTGCCACACAGCTTGAAGATCAGAGAATATCACTCCTCTCAAGGGTTGAGAGAGGCACTCAACAAGACACCTAGATATAAGCAACCAATGCAAAGGTTGAAGGTTGATTGGATAGGCCTAAAACTCAGTCCACCACTACTCCTACGGATGCTAGAAGGGAGAATAGAAGAAGAAGAAAAGAGGTAGTGGGAAGCAGTAAAAATGAAAGCAGGCTTCTATAAACAAGAAGAAGAGACCACATCAGAAGCATAGGATTTCAGAGAGGCTACAAGAGCCATGAAGGATATGGACATTGATTAAGTTGCTTAGAGGATCAGAAACACTTTCAGTAGGGGGTGATGATGAGCCTCATCATTGAGTAATTATTATATGGGCCTTAATTAGCCTTAATTCACCTCCTAGCTTAGTCAAACCAACTATTCTCACAACTTATTGCATACTTTTGATTATATTTTGTTTATGAAATGAGTTAGAGTTGGATATTTGGCTTTGTGGTCTAATATGCATGTAATGAAGGAACAAAGGATAAAAGCAAGGAAAAATGCAAGCATAAAGGATAAAAGCAAGGAAAAATGCAGGTATAAAGGATAAAAGCAAAGAACTATGGCAAATACCTTGGTAAAGACTCAAATGAGACAAGGGAGAGTAATTATAGGAGGTCAATCTTCCTCATTTACTACCCCTCCATTTGAATATTCCTCCATCAACTTGGAGTGAAAACAACCATCACTTTGAGGACTAGAAGACAGCTAAGTAAAGGAAAAGGACAGAAAACCAGTTTTCCTTGAGTTAGAGGCCAAGCCTCCCTAGTGGGAAGGAAGTCATTAGAAACTTCAACTGTATAAATAGAGAGGCTTAGGACCTCAATAGGATTTAGACTTATATTGTAAAAATCTGTTTTATTTCTGAGCTGCAAAGACTTGTGACAAGTTTTCTCTATAATCCATGGTTTTTCTAATAAGAATGAGTTCTATTTAAGCCATCTCTGAGTTAACTTCGAGCGCTGAAGTTCTTGGGTTAGGGCTCGACCCAAGTAGCCACAACTCCTCTTTACTGTACATGTATGCTAGCATAGAGTTCTGTTCTGTTTATTTGCTTAAGTAGTTTCATGGTTTTCTATTCATTTGCTCAAGTAGTTTTCTAGTTCTGATTCATTTGTTTAAGTAGATTTCTGGTTATGTTCAGTTGTTTGAATAGTTTCATGTTTCTGCTCATTTTCTTCAGTAGCTGCATTGGCTTTAAGTTTACTTCCATCTGTATTTTTTTAATTCACATGTTAGTTAGAGGAAAAGATTACTATCAGGTTGTGTGCAGGTGTCTCGGCCTCATCTCCTCCCTCTGGGACCATGACTTGAGGCAGAGACCCTTCAACAACCCCATTAACATAGTTTTTGGTTCTCACATGGGCTATGGAGTTCATTGTTTAATGTAGTTATTTGTTCACCCACACTGGTTTTGTCTATCATTTTCACTTGAAACCGCCTCCAGCGTGTTCCTCATGCATCGCTTCCTCGCCGTCTGATCACCACCAACCCTTCACAATCATTGTTCGATTCATTATTTTCTCCAACTGCTGCCTTGCGTGGAGTCCACCACTTTATGAACTTTAAGTCCCCAACGTCGATCTGCCTCGCCTGATCCGACGGCTATCACGTCACCTGATCACTTTAGGCACCTTAAACCCCCACCGTCGATCTGCCTTGCCTGATCCGACGGCTGTCGCTTCACCCGATCGCCAACTAGCTTGGCCAATCTCCACCGTTGATTGACCCCACCTGATCCAACGACTATTGTGCAATCTGGGGTAGATTAGTGAACGAACGTTATCTGACTGATAGCACGCGAGAAAAGTGGTTTTCTCGTGCTACATGTTGCGCAGTAAGGCTAATCACTTGAAATTTCCAAATACTGCATACAACTTGAAGGGCGCATGAGAAACTACTTACTGCCTTAGAAACTTGCTCCCTCATTTCCACATGTTTCTTTTCCCCGCGATATGATCTCCGTCGTCCATCTCTTGACTTCACCCATGCGATAAGATCTTAGCCGTTCATCGCTCTTGTTAGCCTCGTCCATCCATCTCTTGACTTCACCTACACGATTAGATCTTGACAATTCATCTCCTGTTAACCTCGTTCATCCATCCACTCACCTAATCCCTCGTGACACGATCTCCACCATTCATCTGCTTTGTTCCCTTGTTCGTCCATCCATTCACTTAAGCCTTCGCGATAAGATCTCCACCGTTCATCCTGTTAGTTAACCTTGTTTGCCCATCTACCTACATAACCTCCTGCGATCCAATCTCCGCCATTCATTTGCCTTTCACCCGACTGATCCAACGGTTATTATGCAATTTCGCTCCCTCACGTCCTCCTTTCACTGATTTCAACCTCCAATTGCTTTTTCCACTTGAAACTTGATTTAGCCTAAGTTTCTTTGTTACACCTTAGTCTAGTTTTGATGCTTTTTACTTCTACAACTTAGATAATTATCATTAGGTTGGTGTTAATTTAGCAATTCTGCTTAGCATAGTTGTTTAATTGGTTAGTTAGGTTATGGTGTAAGTTTAACATTTCATGCTGTTTTCTTCATTACTGTAGTAGAGTAGCTCTCTCTTAGAATAGGTTTGTTGTCCTTCCATCAAAGAATTAAGCATCTTCTGACCCTATAGAAGTTTGGCTTGGAACCCTGGGGTCTCTTTCCAGACAAACAGTGACAAACAGGCAGGACCTTCACTTCTACTTGAGCATATAGCACTGTCACCTCCAAGTTTGTACGAACCCCGGGTTGATCAGTAAAGCTGGTAGCCCTGGGAGTTGCAATATTATTGTTGCAATACCTAGGCTCGTCAGTTACCTATAAAATAAAAACCTCTGAAAGAAATTAAAATCTTCATTAGTTTAGGAGTATGTCTAACCTCTATTAATGTCTTTATAATACCATCAACATTTTGATTTTTATTCTTCCAACGCCAACAATATTACATGAAACATTATTTTCCATAATAACAATTCCAACATCAATAATTTGATATGAATAAAACCAACTTTTATATGGACACATGCGATGAGAAGCACCAAAATCTAACAACTATTCTTCATAGTATTAAGAGACAATACAAACAGATGAAATTTTGTCAATCATACTTGGACCTGATTCAACCACATTTACCTCCTTTTTGCAGTCTTCCTTTCATGCTGCTTCCAACAATCCTTCTTGAAATGCCTTGACATGTATGGTACCAACATTTAAGATTATTATTCTTGCCTTTGGAATTTGATCTAAATGTACCTTTCAACTTCTCTCCTTTTTCTCTAGATCACATTCTAGCCATGATTGCTTCTAGTGTGGAGGTTTCAACATTGGATTTCCTCTGCACTTCCTTAGACAACAATTCTCCAACAACAAAATCATATTCAAAAGTATTAATTGTATTAAAGCTAATAAAAGTGAATAAATGGTCCCATGATTCAGGAAATGAATACAACAATGTAACTGCTATGTCTTCTCCATCAATTTTAACATCTGTACTAGTCATTTGACATATAACAATATTAAAAACATTCACATGATCTTTTATTTTCGTACCTTCACTCATTTTCATATTGTACAACTACCTCTTCAAGTAGATCTGATTCGTCATGGAATTTGTCATATAAAGACATTCAATATTTCTCCATAAGCATATTATTGTTCTCTAATAACATTAAACAAGATATAATATGCAAGGCATAATCGAATTGGGAGGATGGTTCTGACATCAAGGTCTTCCTACTCTTCATCTGTTATAATTTCATATTTTTTCCTCTTGCTATCTAATATCTTATGCAACCCTTGTTGTACTAACAAATCTCACATTTTTAGCTTCTACAATTTGAAATTATTTTTACTGTTAAATTTATTCACCTTGAATTTGGTATTTGTTACCTTTGCCATTATTCTCTATATACAAGCTCTATCTCCAAATCTCCCCTTCCAAATCATTTTTTTCTTAGAAAAAATACGCAATTCAAAATTCTGGATTACACACACACATTGGTATGCAATGACCCCATAATTAGTTAGTGTATCCATCTTTAGTGCAAAGTCAATGGCGTTAACCTGCCACTCCATCGGTGAGTACTCTACGTAGGACACAAACTTGACTCCCAAAAACGTGATTGTTTCTTATTTTCTCTAACAATTCTACAAACTTATTTACCATGGATAGGCTTCATTATGCGATAGCTTCCTCTATCGCATGATGACCACAAACTAGCTTAGACAAACTACAACCATAACAACTCGACTTCTGTGGAGTCATCTTAGTTTTTATCCAGTTTTCTCCTCAGCTCAAACAACCCTCCATTTATGCATGGACTCACACATGACATCCTGAAAGAAATGAATTTGACTAATAGCTTGGTTCAACTCTATGAATATGGCTTTAATACCACTTGTTAGTATTTCAGAGTCTGGATTGATATAAAATATAAGAAAATATTGACACATAGATAATGAAAATTATTGAGACAACATCAAATTTATTTGGTGAAACCTCGATAATGTGTCAAATAACCATCCATGGGGCAAGGTAAGGTGTTTTTATCTATCAAGAAGGAAATCATGCTTACAACCACCTCCAATCTCTCAACCTGCCTTGATATATCTATCTTGGCACCATTACATTCATTATACAAACTAATATTAGTTTCGGAAACCAACATTGTTAAATGAACCATCAAATATTTACTTAAATAAATTGTGGGTTTTTACATTTTTTAAAATTAATTGTTGTCACATTCGAAAATTTAAACTACAAAAGTTTTGCAATCTCATCTAAAATAATGTTTTTAAATCCCCATGAAAAAACACGAAAACTCATCTTGTTAAACTATGCCCTTTCCAAATTTTGGGAGTGGTTTAGCCATTTTTATCTTCCATAAAGAGGTACATGATGGTTGTAGAGATAAACTATGATGGGCTCACACTCATGTGACACAAGGTCAATTTCAACTACTAACACTGGCCATACCAATGCAACCCCTCATACAACACACATGGCAAATCACTGGTTCAATGAATCAACAACATCACAAGGAGTGCCTTAACAATATACCATATCACCAACTTATCTGCGCCCCGAGGGATATATAAAATTGAAGGACATGGAGGTGGGATTTGATATTCCTCTATGGGCATGGGTCATGAAACCACTGAATATAATTGAGCTTTGGGTGCAACCAAATATCTTACCACTACTTCAAGGTTCCCCCATGGCTTGATGCTAGGCCCTCATGGGAATCGAATCTTTTTTTCTAACTAGGCTAGGCCTAGGCTAGGGCTAGCCCTAATGTTGAATGAAAGAACAATCTTTCCACTGGTGGAATGTTGTCATCAATTTTGTGTGCGGATCGGGTAAGCATGGACAATCCTAGGACCAACCCTAGTTTTTGAATGGAAGAACGATCTACCCAATAGTGGGATGTTGTCACTAGTGTTGTGTGAGGCTCAGGTAAGCCTGGATGCCCCTTGGGATAATTCTTATTCCCCAAAAGTGGCTCCCACCCTCAATCCCTCCCCATGATATTTGGACTAGTGACATGATGGGGACTAAACCACAGATAAATGAACTAGTGATCTAATAGTGGAAATCAAGGAGCTTTTCACCCTTGGAAAAAGGCTCAATTTACCCAAGCGTGAAAAACTCCTCTTTTTCCACCATTAGATCAAACCCATTTGGGTGTGATTTATACCACTAAATATAATAAAGATATATAATTATTTTATGTTCAATATAAAATTAATAGATAATATATATATATATTTATTTATTTCAATGATTTTTTTTTTTAATTTTTTTTATGTATATAAGGGCCCCAAAAACAGTTGTCCGAAATTTTATGGAAGCATATAAGAGCTACTCTCAAGAAGTAAAGTATCAAAATTTACATATATATTCATCTATCATTGATGAGAGGGAGAAAACATAGGCTCTTAGAAAAAGTTACAGTGCATCCATATTCAAACAACTTTGCTATGTAGCAAGCATAGGAAGAAAACAAAATCAAACTTTGTTGTTTGCATCTTATTTAGAACCAAGTATCATGAATATGTGCTCTTTAGTGGCCTTTTTAATTCATTGTAACCTTCCATGCTCTGAGATCCAGGTTGAAACTAGTTTTTGAGAGATGGTTTGCATCTTGATTCATGTGCTTGTAGACATGTTCAAAAGTGAGATGTGAAAAGAAAAATGTTGAGTGTTGAATGATTTGGAAAAGATGTTATAGAGTGTAATTTTGAAACATAGAGGACCCTTTCATCTAATTAGTCACTAATTGAGAGTCACCATATATATGGAAGTGAGAGATTCCCCTTTCTTGAGTAAGTTGTAATAAAAACATTAGTGTGATGAGCTCTGCATAATTGTTAGTAGAAGGTCCCAACCCCGTTGATTTTTTTTTTTGGTGCAATGGTGGTAAGAATATAATTCTATCTGCACCCCCTTAAGAGGAGTCCTTTGGGTCTCTCCATCTAAAAACACTTGTGGGCGATTTGTTTGTATTTGTGGATTAGTAAAAGGGGATATATATATATTTGTGGATTAGTAAAAGGTGATATATATATATATATATATATATATATATATATATATATATATATATATATATATATAATCACTTTAAATAAAATATTTTACATTAATTATCTAAAAAAAACTCTTACTTCGTGGATAAGTGCATTTTACATGATGTCAATTGCGGTTTGTCTTGGCCATTGGTAGGAAGTTATCTTGCCTATTTAGTTTCAATTCATAAAAGTGACATATTGATTTCATATCTACTATATTATTATAATATGTTTGAGTTTTGTTGTGGACAAATATTGTATCTTATGGATTTCTATGGTTTGCCTTGAGTACCATTCCTTAAATGAGGGGAAGCACTCTAGGTTTTCCATTGAATTTGTAACTAGGTTTAAAAAGATGCATTTTACTTGACAATTGGAGGGAGATGTGTAATTCCTTTAAAGCTTAACATAGAGTTGGCATATGATAATTTAAAAAACGTTAATAATAAGTAAATTTAATTAATTTATCATGTGAAGAGAGAGATCGAGTTTTTCAAAACAATTTTTATTTATTTATTTATTTTAACTTGAAAATTTACACCTTGATCACTCTTTACACTTATATATTGATAATTAAAATGAATTTAAACTAATTAATTAATATGTAAAACCCACTGACTTCTTTTTCATTTATCAATTTGTTTTTTAATTTAACATTCATATGCTTTTATTAAATTAAAATTTTACAACCAAACTACACATCAAATTTGAAACTAAACAATTAATAGAACATTTGACTACCAAAGTTTCAAGAGGGACCTCCAACCATTAAGTCAATTCAAATTGCGAAACCTTGTCAATTTACCTAACTCTTAATTTTTCATATGTAAAAAGGGATTAATGCTTCCATAGATATAAATGCAGTAAATTTATCTTAACTTTTAATCTATGTACTGTAAAAAAAACATCAAATCTTTTTTAACAAACATAAATATATAGATACGACGTGTTTCTGAGCTTCCGAGGAAGTGATGTGAGAAAATATTATGTGAATCATCTGTACCAGGCTCTCACCATAGCAGGCTTCTTACGTGTCTTCCTCGACACCCACAATCTCAAGAGGGGGGACGACATCTATGTCGCCTTAGAAACAACAATTGAATTCAGTCGCATCTTGATTCCCGTCTTCTCTCCAAATTACACATAATCTGTGTGGTGTCTCAGAGAAAACTCTCTTTTATATAGTTTTCTTTCCACCATAACTCAATTTCTATTTTATATAGTTTTCTTTCCACCATAACTCAATTTCTATATATTGTTTATATAGATTTATTTCCACCATAACTCTAAAATAAACACGCTTTTCTTCTCAAGGCATAGGTCCACACTTTTCTAGAAAAATTATTTATAAATGTTAAAAAATAAGACTCATTTGAAAGAAATGGTAGGGAATGAAACACGCTTTTCTTCTCAAGACATAGGTCCACACTTTTCTAGAAAAATTATTTATAAATCTTAAAAAATAAGACTCATTTGAAAGAAATGGTAGGGATGGCCCTAAACATATGAATAGATATAATCAAGAATATATTTACTAATATTACTTACTTTAAAAGTATGTATACAGTGATTTTCAAATATATAATGTTTGCAAAAATTCAAATGCAAATATTTTAAATTTTGAAAGTAATTTTCAATTTATCAATGGTTGTATCTTTTTCTTGCTCATATGACCTAATCATTGATGCCATAAATGAGTAGATTCATTTGCATCCTCAGATACCACTACTTTTTCATTTACTTATGTAGTTCTTTTCAACTTGTCAATGTCTCCAATATTATTAGCCCTCATAACCACCAAATCATCCCGTCTAACCTATGTTAAAGTATTTTTAATACCATCAAACATTTTAATTTTTATGCTTCCAAGGCCAACAATCTTACAATAAACACTATTCCCCATAAGAATCGTTCCACCATCAACAACTTGATATGAAGAATAAAACCAACTTCTATGTGGACACATGTAATGAGAAGTATCAATATCTAACAACCATTATTCATAGTATAGAGGGACATTACAAAGAGGAAAAAAATTGTCATACCTGTACCTAATTAAACCATATTTTCTTCCTTTTTGGAGTCTTCTTTAGATTCCTACCTCTTTTAACAAGCTTTATTGAGATGCCTTGACTTGTGACAGTGTCAACATTTAAGTTTATTCCTCTTTCCTTTTACTTTGATATTGATGTACCTCTTGCCAACTTATCTATTTTTTCTCTAGATGGACATCTAACCACTATTGTTTCTAATGTGGAGGTTTTAATACTATATTTCCAATACACTTCCTTAGACAACAATGCTCCATTAAGAAAATTTTATTCAACAACATCAATTATACTAAAGCTAATGGAAGTGTCTAAAGGATCCCACAATTCATGCAATAAACACAACAATGTAATTTCCTTTTCTCTTCCATCAATTTTAACATCCATACTAGTCAACTGACATATAAGAGTATTAAAAAAATTCAAATGATCTACAATTTTCATACCTTTTATTTTTAGTGTGTATAACTATCTCTTCAAGTAGATTCGATTTGTGTAGGAATTCATTATACAAACACTTTCAATCTCGCTCCATATGTTTATTATTGTTACTTCTCTTATAATATTGAACAAGACATCAACTTTAAGGCACAACCGAATTGTGTTGAAGGCTTTGGCATATATATCTTACCATCTAATGTCTTATGAAATCCTTGGTATACTAACCAATCTCACATTTTTTAGCTTCCATAATTTGAACTTAATTTTACCATTGAATTTGTGCACCTCAAATTTGGTATTTGTCACCTTTGCCACTATTTTCTACACTCAAACTCTCCCTCCAAATCTCTCCTTTCAAATCATTTTTTTTTAGAAAAAATATGCAATTCATAATTATGGAATATATATATATATATGTCACCAAAAATTACAAAAAATGGTCTCCACCAAATTGACTTTGAAATATAAAATTTTAGACCTCCACCAAAGTAAAAATTTATATATGCTTTCCACACACACACACACATATACATATGTTGCCACTAGAGAATGGATCTAGGGATCATGCACCAACACAGTTGTGGGTTAGACTCCTTCAAGCCTTGGGCTCTCCACACAAATGGATTATATGATCCTCGCCTTCGGCTCACATCAACTCCACCTTGACCCATATGCACGAGGACTTCACTAGGGGAGCAATATCATATCACGTGGGTTCATATTGGGGGATATATATTGAGGGAAAACGACATAATATATTGGGGGGTATATAGGGGGTAAAGGGTTTTTATATTAGAAAATATAAAAAATGGAGCTTAAATTTAATGAAAAAATATAAAGGGGTATAAAAAATGTTAATGAAAAAATGGATACCTACAACATCTAGTGAAAGTAGGGGATTTTTAAATTGGGAAGTTGTATTGGGTTCATATTGGTAGGGGGTAAATAATGCGACTTTTAGAGATATTTTCCAATATTTAGTCAAATTAAGGTTATTGTTTAATATGCAATGAATGCATGTGATATGTTAGAGTTTCACTGAGTGAATCCCCCGTGCCCATATGGTTCTGCAGCGCTTGCATATGGTTCTCCTTAGTGCGATGGCCCCCAACTTGGTTGGTTTACTTGGCTTCAGTGTGACATCAATGATTTTAACTCGTTACTCAGTAAGCCACTACTATACATAGAGTGTGACCTTGACTCATGAAAATATGACCACTACTTCTCTGCTACTGCAAGTATGTGTGCTCCTTTTCCATGTATTGGTTTCACTACATGTACGGTGATCACACAAATAACCTAAAAAAGGATGCAACCCTAACAACTCGATATCCGTGGACTTGACTCAGTTTATGTGTGTTTTTATCCTCAACCTGAGTGGCTCTCCATCTATGTGTGCACTCACACACAATCTCCTCAAAGCAATGACTTTGACTATTAGCTTGGTTCGAGTCTATGAATTTGGCTCGGATACCACTTGTCGTATTCGAGAGTCTAGACTAATATAAAATTAAAGAAAATATTGGCACATAGATACAACAATTACTAAGACAAGACAAGGTTTATTTGGTAAAACCTTGACATTGTGTCAAGGAAACATCCATGGGTGAAAGTCAGGTATTTCATTTATCAATAAGAGAATCAAGCTTACAACCACCTCTAATCTCTCTATATGCCTTGATATATATATCTTGGCACCATTACATTCACTATTTAAACCACTATAAGTTTCGAAAATCAACACCATTAAATGAACTACCAAATATTTATGTAAGCAAATTTTGGATTTTTACATTTTTTTAAATTAATTGTTCTCACATTCTAACAATTTAAACTATGAAATATTGCAATCTCATCAAGAATCATGTTGTCATATTCCTATGAAAAAAGACAAAAAAACACTTTGTTCAACTGTGCCCTTTCCAAAATTTTGGAGCAATTTAGCCATTTTTATCTTCCATATAAAGGTTTATGCAAGTTGTACAGAGATTTTCTTTACACCACCTCTTCTTTTTCTTGGGTGAACTGGTGGAAACTAGGGTGGGCTCACACTTGTGACGCTGGCTCAATTTTGTCTACTACCACTAGGCATATCAATTTGTCCCTTCACACTACAAACAAGGATAATTATTGGCTTGAACCAACATTGTCACAATGAGTGCCTTAACAACATAGCCTATTTCCAATTGATATGCACTCGAGGGGCTATATAAAATTGAAGGACATGGGGGAAATATTTGATCTTCTTATGTGTACATGTCATGAGACTATTTAATATAATTTCATTAGGTGCAACCACATGTTTAACAACTACCTCAAGGTTCCCCCATGGCTTCAGGCTAGGATTTCATAGGAATTAAACCTTTTGTTTTCCAAGTAGGTTGATCTTAGGCTAAGGAAAACCCCAATATTGAATAGAAGAACAATCTATCTACTTGTGGGATGTTTTCACTAGGGTTTTACGAGGCTTGATTAAGCCTAGACAGCCCCTAAGATAACTTTTATTCTCCACAGGCGGCTGCCACTCTCAACCCCTCCCCATGAGATTTGATCTAGTGATGTGATGGGAACTAAACCCCACACAAACCAACTAGTGATCTAATGGAAGAAAGAAAGGATTTTTTCACCATTAGGGAAGGTTCAATTTACCTAAGGGTGAACAACTCCTTGCTCTCCTCCATTGGATCCAACTCCACTTAATATAATAAAGATATGTAATTCTTTCATGTCCAATATAAAATTAACATGTAACATTTAAAAAATATATTTCAATGTCAATGTTCACTTGTGTGTGTGTGTGTGTATAGAGAGAGAGAGAGAGAGAGAGAGAGATTTTATCTGTATAAAATTACATCCATATATACTGAAGATATTCTTGTGTGCCACACACTATAAGGAAAATACCTTCTAGCGAAGGTTTTGTGAAGGCCCCTATAAAAATAACCCAAAAATATATTTGTATTGGAGGTCACTAGCAGAGGTGGGAGGGCAGATGTTTTAGCGGATGTTTATTTTACGGTGCATTTAAATTATTCAAGTGCATTGGTGATTTATTATCAATACACGCACCGGGGCTACATATAACATGATGTACCGTAGGTTTTTTCTTTTGAAAAATAAAAGACCTTGGAGCGCTAAATACCCAAATGGATTGAAAATTCGCTAGCACCAGACTCCTTCAGATAGTAAAACATACCGATTCTATTAGACATTGACGTCCCAGTTAGGTAGACGTATAACAATGCCTCAGGGCATCTTATAAGGTGTACCGATAGATAGTTTCTAATTTCTAAAAGAAGATTGGTGCTATTGTAAAACCATAGCACCAATGTGTTATCGATAATGTAAATCCCCCATACGTCTTGATAAAGCACTACAATAATTTTAAATTAAAAAAAAACAGGGTGGTTTTGGATATAGCCTGCCTCGGTGTGCTTCGTGAAATGTACCAGAAGAGGGATAAAAAAAACCCTCTCAGCTGTAATTTCCATTTTTACCATCTACAATGCGAGAGAGCTCTGAAGCATCGATGCCATTATTTCCACATGCAAGTGCCCTAATGTTGGTGCACAAGACTCCTTCAAATAGTAAAACATACCGATTTTATTAGGCATTGACGTCCCAGTGAGGTAAACATATAACAATGCCTCAAGGCACCTTATAAGGTGTACTGATAGACAGTTTCTAATTTCTAAAAGAAGATCGGTGCTATTGTAAAACCATAGCACCAATGTGTTATCGATAATGTAAATCACCCGTACGTCTTGATAAAGCACTGCAATAATTTTAAATTAAAAAAAAAACAGGGTGGTTTTGGATATAGCTCGCCTTGGTGTGCTTTGCGAAACGTACCAGAAGAGGGTTAAAAAAAAACCCTCTCAGCTGTATTTTCCATTTTTACCATCTACAATGCGAGAGAGCTCTGAAGCATTGATGCCATTATTTCCACATGCAAGTGCCCTGATGTCGGTGCTTCTCTTTCTCAACACCTTTTAGTACTATGCTCACTGTTTGAGTTTCAAATTTTTTTCAAATGGTGTGAAAATTTGTTTTTCTCCATTACCTGTCCACAATGCCTCCCCAACGACCATATGTCTAGGTAATCTCTATGCTTCTTTCTAATTTAAGTTTTTAACGGATTAGAATTACAAATTAGGTTGAAATTGTCATTGTTTATTCAAAAAACAAATATAATTGACGTGCGTTGTGTTCGATATGTTTGTCTCGCATCAAGCGCGGCATGCCCTGTAAATTTACAGGGTGAGCCATGTTTCGGTGCGTGAGCATAACACACCGTCTTTATAGCAGTACGTTTTTAAATTTAAACACACTGGGAAAGATGCGATAGGTTTTGTGTCGGTGCGTCGCTCTAGATACATTTATATTTACAAAATACACTACAAATAAATATTTTAAAATATTCCTCTAGCTCGGTGCGTTCGATAACCTGAACGTACCATTCCAGTGCCAAAAGGTTATACGTGTGCACTGGTGCACAAGTATGCCACACCACTATGAAAATTTAAATTTCTGAAACACCCGCGGTGCTCCATACTTATGTGTGCGCCATTACTAGTGCAATTATAGTTGAAAGTGCATCGACGCTAGTGCATGACTGAATTTTGAGAGCACTCATAATTTATTTATTTTTTAGATTGAAAGTTATGTTTCCATAGTTCTAAATACATGTTTCATTTAATAAAAAATGTATTTTATGTATGAGAATGATGTATTTTATATGTCAATCATGTAGCAGAGATGTCAACATAGGGAGCAACAACAGAAGCATGAGCAACAAGTAGACCCATACAATATGTCATGCGTTGTTGAGACAGGGGAGGGAGAAATTCCCTTTTTCTTCTGATATTTTTTGTTTATTTTTTGAGAGGTTTCTAGAGATGAAGCTTCCATTTGATCATATCCCTCCTAGGATGATCACTGAGGCCCAGATGCACATGTGGGGAAAGATGATTCCTAAGAGGGGCATGCTGAAGCTTCTAGCCATGATTTCGGACGAGGCACTAGAGATACTAGCCAGTGTGGATGACCATGGGTTTGTCGTAGTGCGGTATCCGTACATGGGGATTGATTGGAGAGAGTGTCCCAACATCTTCTTCACAACAGATGAGTCGCTAGATGATAGAGGTAATATTAATGTTTTCTTTAAATTAATCTAGTTTCATTTTCTTGTTTTAATGAATTAGAATAAAAAAATTTCGAGCACATTCTTTAACTTGTTTTATTAAATTGTTTAATGAAATTGTCTAATTATTTTTGTTTACTATGTATTTTGTAGACATTGACTCATATGATGGGGACATGCCTCCTTCCCCACAGTAGGATGGAGGAGATAAGGAGATGGGTGAGGCCCAAGAGGGTGAGGGTGAGGCACATCCTCAAGGGGGTATGGGCATACTTGGCCGGAGGCCTACCACACGATGTTAGATGGACTACTATGATAGATTGGCCATATTTTTGGTTCAGCAAAGAGTCCACCCTGCGAGGCCTCGATATATCAACGCGAATCCGATGTTTGAGGATCTCTATAGGACCATTCTAATTAATTTGATGTCTTTTATGCGGCATGTCATCGAAGCTAGTACTTTACTGGCAGCTATGAGCGCTGCAGGGCATCATGGAGTAGCACATCCATCAGATGATGAGGGCGGTCATGATGATGATCATCATCATGATGAGGTTGATGATCATGATCATGATGATGAGGACAGTAATGATGATGCTTCTAGTGGTGCCACCCCATTAGATCATGGCCGTCAAGGTGTCAGTGATCCTTCAGTTAATATACATGCTCATCAGTCACTTAATGATGTCTTGATTCTGGAGTTAGAGTATGTGCCATATGTTTCTCCTGACAAAATAGACCGACCACCTTCTCTTGCAGACCAGCCATGTCCTTCTGATGCAGACCAACCACCTCTTAGTTCTCCATCTTAGTTGAGTTCGAAAAACGTACTTGATTAGGCAGTAGTTGACCATCCATCAGCTTCTACTGTAGACAAGGTTGTAGGCAATATTATGTCAGTTGTATTGGATATTTGATTTATTTATTTGACTTCTCTGTATATCTGTATATCTCTCTATATATATGTACTTAATTTATATGTTGTTTTTGATGTGTATATTGTTAGGTCATGTTAGATATGTTCATTTAATGTGCTTGTAGATAGATGTGTACGTGATAACAATTATTTGACATGAGATTTATATTAATTTTAGGATGTGTGTGGTGATGATGTTAGATTACAATCTTTGTGTTTTGTTAGATGTGATCATGATGATGATTCCCTGTTAGATTATTAGATTTGTGTGCTAAATAATGGCGTTTATATGTTCTACTAAAAGTGTACATAATTAGAAGATGGTAGTGAATTCGAATGTGTATCTTAGATGATGTTTATGTTTGTTAGATGATTATCATCATGATTTTTATTTTTATGAATTAATGTTTATTATATATTATGCATTGGTGAATTTATATCAAACTTTTATTTATGAAATTGCATGTAAAACGACTTACTTAAAAAAAAAATGCAAAGATATTTTTATAAATTATAAAGTTTAGTATGGTTGAAACTATGACTGTAAAATTACGATAAATATTTTTCTATTGCTTAGATATTTCATTGATATTCAATCTAACTTAATTAATAAAATATTTCAATACTCACAACGATAAAATAATTAAAGGTAAAATAATTTAGTTAGTTCTTAAAAAGACGAAAATGTGTAAGTCATCAATTTTTAATATAAAATATTATTGATGATGAAGAACTATTATTATTGTATTCATTTCTAATTGGTGAATCTAGACATAATGGGAATTGACTAGGTGGTTGATTCACCCATTCTTTGTATGCTTCCTCTTCAAGGCTTGCTCTTAATGCAACCTCCTCTCTATTTGAAGTTGTATTGGGGTGCACCAGAAGATGGTAGGTGGGTCACTCATCATCACTAGAATCTTAATCTCAAAAAATATTGAATGCCATTAGTACAATATAAATGGTATTAGTAAGCACGATAATGCAAATGGTTTGTTGAAATTTAAGTATACCAAACAATTATTACAATCATTGATCCATTGTTGCGGCTAAAATATGCCATGTTCCAAATGACAGGGTGAAGAGGTTGTCCGTTTTCATCTGCCAAATACTTTTGATATGTTTCGCTTGATAAGATATTCCGATGATTTTGAAAATAATATGGAGTAATATTTTCTGCTCCTGAGCTCGATTCTGAATTAGGATCCTGCAAGTAATTTGCATACATTTTTATTCAAATTGACATGGACTAAAAAAAAAGATTCAATTAGATAATCGAAATATAAATAAAATGTGAACTTACTCAAGATGGAAAGGGAGAAATCCGCGAAGGAATTCGATCAACAATATCGAATGAGTCGGAATTTGAAGAATTGACCATTTGATATTATTGAGATTCTATCCTTGTAATTGAGGAAAATCAGAAATATTTTTTTATGTGAATATCTAAAATTAATATTGAGAACCATATAACCACAATTTGAATTTCAATATATTTTCGAAACCATTTTTCAACAACAAGGCAACTTTAAGTAGAAAATGTATGCTATGTACTACTATAATTCATGTGGATGCGTCCTAAAGGAAAATTTGGGATTAATATGCCATTTTATGTGAAAATAAACTTTCAGATAGTTTTTAAACCTTACTGGTGCATTAATCATAATAAAATGCACTAGTTTCTTTAAATAATAAGAGCACGAGGGTGTTTAAATAATACCCACAGTGGTTTCTGGCATTCCAAAAAAATAAAAAATAAGTTATCATCCAAGTGCTCTTTAACATAAAAACGCAACGGTACATTTAAATTAAAAACAAAATCGGTAAGCAATTGTTTCCCGAATTTATAAAATAAGAATGAATTCAACCGTCTCGATACTCTTTTAAATATATACTACACCGTTGCGTTAAAAAAAAATCGCACCATTTCGAGATTTCAAAATGAAAAAAAATGAATCATGTTGGTCTGTTGAAAAAATATGGTGCCTTGGAAATGTCGATGTGTTTTTCAAATAACCACATCGGTGTGCTTGACTATCGAACACACAAATGTGCGGAGAAATTGAATAAAAAAATGCGTGTTTTTTATTTATTTTTTTAATTTTTTTTTTTTTAAATTAAAAAATGAACGATAATTGATTTTTTGAAATCTAATTCCATAAATCATTTTAAATAGTAAAAGGCTATTCACCATTTCATTATTTTACCCAAAATTTGAAGGTGAGTTATTTGCAAGAGAGATATAGCAAGAACATTGTGCAACAACAACATAATACTTTGGAGAAGCGAAACTATTCACAAGATCATAAGCTAAAAAGTATGGCGATTCACTCAAAAACCTGCATAGTAAGTTTTAAATTTTATTGTTTATTTCAGTAATATAAAAAATTACATTTTTTTGTTAGGATTTAACTAAAAGAGAGATCATTTGCAAGAGAAGATTAGATCAAAGTTGCAAAATATTTTGGATCCACTGAAAGATCAAAACTTGAAAGGTATGGTGATTCACTCAAAACTTTGGATGGAAAGAATCTTAAATTTTATTTTAAAGATATTTTACAATTTTTGTTAGATTTATTCACAATTCAATACATTTTTTTAAACCATGTATACTAAAAAAATTACTATATATTTTACAAGTAAAAATTTTTACGATCTCTGTTCCTATTTAAATTTAATAAAATAAAATAAAAAACAAAAAAAATCAATACTGATCTTAAACCCTTGTTTTTTCCTGCAAATTTTCACATTAGGGTTCAACTTTCTCTACTACTTCACAATTAGGGTTTTTCAATTTAGGCATTTTAGATTTAATGGGTTTGTGTACTTGCTACATATAGGGTGTTTGACATATAAAGTAGGGGAATCACTTATTCAACTAGATCCAAACCTTGTCATCCCTCTACATTTTTTAAAAAAACTACTATATGTTGCACAATGTGCCATTTGTAACATAACGCATTGGTGCTATAGGAGTAATACAACACACTGGTAAATTATAACACTTTCAATTCTATTTAGTCTGTTCATTGTTACTCCCAGTGTAATGTAACACACTGAAACACCTATTCCTAATAATACCATTAAATCATTGTGATGCATTGAGCCTTACAAATCACACCGTTAGACCTCTCTGATTTTGAGAAACAATTATATGTTTTGCGATGAACCCTATGTAACATAACACACCGGGGCTACTTGAGTAACACAACGCACCGATATATTATAACACTTTGGATTATGTCTAGAGTTTTCATCCTTTCTCTCGGTGTAATATAATGCACTAGCACGCCTCTTCCTAATAGCACCATTAAATAATTTCGTTGTGTTTAACCTTACAAATTGCACCGTCAACCCTCTCCTTTCTTTTTAAAAGCGACCATATGTTGTGCGGTGTGCTCTCTGTAATATAACAAACCGAGACTACCTAAGTATTTCAATGCACCGGTATATTATAACACTTCTGATTTTTTCCAACCTGTTCATTGTTGCTCCTTCTGTAATATAACACACCAACACATCCGTTCCTAATAACAACATTAAATCAGTGCAATACATTTAGCCTTACAAATTGCATCACCCTAATTTAAAATTAATTTTAAAAATTAATTTTCCATGATGGTGCTGAATAACTAAAATCCCGGTGCTTTTAATCTTATAAATGCATTGATTCGTTTACTCAGATAAACACTCTAGTCACCAGAGTTTTTTTTTTTTTTTGGAGAATTATTTGATTTATTTGTAAAATATATTTGATGGCTTATGTATTGAATGGTAAAGGTTGTATATTGATAAAAAATCTCTCAGAATGTTTCAAGTAACAAAAATATTGATCGACACAATGACAACACATAAAAAAACAGAGAAGGAAAGTTATTTGTAAATTCTTTATAAAATTAATATGTTTAAACTATATGTAAGTTTAACTAATATGTATTAGTTGGTGTGTGTAATGCATAGCCACAAAATGAAAGTCGATAAGATTATTTCTAATCCAAGTATAGAAGAGCGTAAAAATCTGATAGAAAAATTGCAGAATTATGAATCAGGTGAATGAAAAAATACTAGTGAAAATGAGTTTTTTTATCATTAATAATATATTTAAGAATATTAGATAACATGTTTCAAACAATCTATTAATTCATATATGTTTAATATTCTACGAGGAGAAAAAACAGAGTAAAAGATCAATTTTTTTCTAAGAAAAGAAATATTATGGAACATGTAAATGGCGATGAATTGGTCCTTAGCTCATTTGGAGTGGTGTTGGAGGTTAATGAAGGCAGAGAATTCTTTATAGAACTATGAAATATCTAGTGGAATGAACGTATAGATGTACTTTCCATTTACAATACAAAAATCAATGCAATGATTCTTAAAACAAAATTATATCTAAAATACAAGAAGCATTTCTAGAGAAATGGTCAATGAGACATGTCAGACTTGCAATAGAAAAAACGTACAACAACAAAAAAAGAATCATTCAAAAAGTAATATTTCTAATTGTATAAAATGATTTTCTAGAATTATATGTATATATTACTACAAACCATTAATTTATTAATATCGAGTTATTTATATTTAGTTTTTATATATCATTATAAAAATATTTTATTACTTTTTTCAAGAAGATTACGAAAATATCAAATGGTCAACACATTGATATACGAAACATGTCAGTAGGAAGATCCAAAAAAGTGTACAAGGAGATGGTCAAATAAATGGACATAATTGCATCACATGACGAGCCATCTCAACAATAACGTGCTTCAAATGTATGTAATCATGATTGAATTTGTACATATAAAAAAATAATTTAACACTAAATATGAATTTTCTAATATTTTCTTACAGAAAAGAAAATACTATGGAACTCATTCATACACAAAACAGGACAACAAAGAAGAAAATAGTTGATTTCAAAGTTTGTGAGTAATTGTTAATATTTCTTTATAACAACTCAAGGTTTCATTTTTGAATATTTAAAGTTTTTTTACAACAACCATCTTTTAATCTCTTCAAATAGGTGCTAACATACAAAGAAGAGCTATCAGAAGAATTGATTGACATTGGGTTAAATAACGGTTGTAAGTATATGTTGGCATATCAAAATTTAATTGTGGAATTGTAAGTATCTATGTTAGATATCATTTTTTGGGATTCAACTGCATTATATAAGTCATTCCTCTATGACCATTTCCATGAGAGGTATATATCATTTTTTTGGATTCAACTGCGTTAAATAAGTCATTTATCTATGACCATTTCCATGAGAGGTAGTTGTCACTGACTAATTTCTCATGATTTTTGAATGGTCCACTTAGCACTCATTGCATCGGGAGGTGCTCATAGGGGTTAAGAAGTGGAATTGAAACTAGCAAAATGAATCGCATGGCGTTAATCATCACTTCTGGGGGTTGCTCCCGGTAACTAGGACTTCCCAAGAGGTCACCTATCCCAGATCTTGGGTTAAATAATGGTTGTGAGTATATGTTGGCATATCAAAATTTAATTGTGGAATTGTAAGTATCTATGTTAGATATCATTTTTTGGGATTCAACTGCATTAAATAAGTCATTCCTCTATGACCATTTCCATGAGAGGTAGATACCATTTTTTTGGATTCAACTGTGTTAAGTAAGTCATTTATCTATGACCATTTCCATGACTTGTAGTTGTAATTGACTAATTTCTCATGATTTTTGAATGGTCCACTTAGCACTCATTGCATCGGGTGGTGCTCACAGGGGTGAAGAAGTGGAATTGAAACTAGAAAAATGAATCACATGGTGTTAATCATCACTTCTGGGGGTTGCTCCCCGTAACTAGGACTTCCCAAGAGGTCACCCATCCTAGATCTTGGGTTAAATAACGGTTGTGAGTATATGTTGGCATATCAAAATTTAATTATGGTATTGTAAGTATCTAGGTTAGATATCATTTTTTGGGATTCAACTACGTTAAATAAGTCGTTCCTCTATGACCATTTCCATGAGAGGTAGATATCATTTTTTTGGATTCAATTGCGCTAAGTAAGTCATTTATCTATGACCATTTCCATGACTATTATTATTTCCATGAGAGGTAGTTGTAACTGACTAATTTCTCATGATTTTCGAATGGTCCACTTAGCACTCATTGCATCGGGTGCTATTCACAGGGGTGAAGAAGTGGAATTGAAACTAGCAAAATGAATCACATGGTGTTAATCATCACTTCTCGAGGTTGCTCCTAGTAACTAGGACTTCCCAAGAGGTCACCCATCCTAGGTCGCCTCTAGCTCAAGCGCGCTTAACTATAGATTTTTCCCCACAATCAAGTCCACTTATCTTGCTACCCCATTTGAAAAACCTTAGCAAGTATTGTGTCGCATGAACCATTCAAGTAGAGTTCCCTTCACTCTTTTTGAATTTAAGTATTGAGGGGTTTTTGCAGTGCATTATATTAGATATCATTTTTCGGGATTCAACTGGGTTAAGTAAATCATTCATCTATGACCATTTCCATGAGAGGTAGTCGTAACTGACTAATTTCTCATGGTCTTTGAATAGTCCACTTAGCACTCATTACATCTATGTTGTTTTACTTTTCTGAGTTTATAATTAATAGAAAAAATTCCTTTACATTAAATCTATGATTTATAATGGGGTTTAAAACATGCAAGAAACAGAGTATGGAACTACGCTAGCAGAAGACTTGTTGCAACAAGGCATGAAACTTCTCAGAAACTTTTTTTTGAAACTATGTGCACAATTTATGAGTCACTTCTTGCTATGGTACATTAGTATTTGATTTACATTGATGTGTATTATTTATTTCAATTTTCATTATTTTCACTAATGTAGATACACTCATTACATTTTATTTTTATGTTTGTATATGGAACAAGATCAAGAAGATGAAAACAATTGACGCAGTCAACAAAATATTCCTCCAAATAATCCAAGTCATGGAAGTAGCTTGAGCACTGATAGCAGTTCCAACGAAGAATGATGATCTATTTGGATATCAATGCAACCTATTGTATTTTTTGAAATAAATGTTAGTGAAAATCATATATTTTGTTTAATGTAAACATGGACATAGTGTCCCAATTGAAAAATAAGGGGTTACCAATAATAATATCATTTTATATGACAAAGAGCCTCTTATTGATATATAATATATATATTTTTAATTTATTCTATTGTGTTATCCAATGTCGCTGTGAAATGTTACACCATTGATTAAAGATATGGATTATTAAATATTATAATGAAGAGATGCAAAATGTGATAATACTACAAATTAGTCCAAACATCATATTCAAATACACTCATCAAATATTAATTTATATGAATATTTTTATAAGATATATATCGGTTTCTCAATTAATAACATATTTAGAAAATTACAATAATTGAATTGTCATAGGTTAATGTCACCAAAAAAGAGAAAATCTCATACAAAAATATTGGTGCGTCTATAACATAAAAATGCACTAGTGCTTTAATTTAAATAATAGCACCATGATGTCATCTTTTAACATAGCCCATGCTTTTCGAAAAATGACAGTGCCATGGCTTTTAGGTCTTCAAGCACCGGTATTATTTTTAATTAATACCTTGGTGCATTGCAACTCTTAATGCACTAGTGCTTTCATAGAACTAGTGTCCCCGAGTTCTACAAAATATTATTTCCATTTCTAGTGCACTATTAAAATTAGCAAGATTGGACACTCTATATCACAAATGCACTTGTCTATTTATGTAAAGAAGACATTCCGGTGCTACATGTTTAAGAGAAAGCACTAGAACTACAATTATTTTTTGCATGCCCTAGAGCCATTCATTCATCAAAGAATTGATCAAGGATTTTTTTTATATAAGCATCGATGAGGTGTATTTTAAGGTTTGTTGCTCTTTGAGTTGAATGCACCTGGAATTTTGTTGTTGTAAGTATCGGGGTGGTATAAATTTTATGTTTTGGTTCTCTTTTAATTAAATGCCTCGATGCTTTTAATTACTTATAAATCCCGGTGCATTTCTATAAGTAGCGCACGAGGGCATCCTCTTACATCAAGCGCACCAAAAAAAAAAAAAAACAAACAAACATTCACTAAAACCTCTGCATGCCCATATTTTTTCAATTGTGATGAAGTTCCATTATAAGCTCTGCTAAAGTATTAATTCCCACAAATAGATATTTTAATAGATGTTTTTTGACAGTTTTTGTCAATTTTATAAAACTAAAAGCCTCCGTTATAACCTCCACTGCAAGGTCTTTTCCTTGTAGTGAAAATGGATAAAAAATATTCTCCAAAAAAATTATGAAACATATAAGAGCTGCTATTGAAGAGTAAAGTATCAAAATCTAACTATATATACTTACGTATCTGTGTTGAGAGGATGGATATCAGACGTTAGTCCCTCCAAAAAATAAAATTACAGTGCATCCATATTCAAAAAACTTTGCTATGAAGTAGGCATAAAAAGAGAACAAAATCAGAGCTTGTTATTTGCATTTTATTTAGAACCAGGAATCATGAAGATGTTCTACCACATTTTATTTAGAATTACGGATCATGAAGATGTTCTACTATAATTTATTTAGAACCAGGGTTCATGAAGATGTTCTACTTGGTAGCATTCTTAAGTCATTATAACTTTCCATATCGAAGTGTCCAAGTCCAAACCCGATTTTGAGAGGTAGTCTACATTTTGATTCATGTTCTTGTAGAGTTGTTCAAAAGTTAGATCTGAAAAAGGAGGATATTGAATGTTGAATGATTTGGAAAATAGGATGTACAGTCTTTCGTCCAATTAATCATTAAGTGAGAGTCACCATATATATGGAGGTTAGAGATCCCCTTTTCCTGAGAGATTTGTAATAAAAGGATTAGTGTCATGAGCTCTACGTAGTTGTTGGTGGAAGGTCCCAACTAGAAAACAAATTGGTGAAATAGTGATAAGAATAGAATCCCATACACCTTTTTAAGAAGAGTTTTTTGGGTTGCTCCATCAAAAAATATATATATATATATATCTATATGCAATATATTCTATATGAGGAATATACATATTCCGTCACACATTTATCATGTTACTTGTGGAAATTGAGCTTGCCTGGGGAGGATCTCACTCCTTTCTCCCAACCACCCGGGATATATATATATATATATATATATATATATATATATATATAAGTAATTGAAAGTAAAAAAAAAAATCTTATTTTGTGAATAAATACATTTTACATGATGTCAATTGGGGTTTATTTAGTGTGGTGAGAAGGATGTTATTTTTCCCATGTAGTTTGAGCTTTGTAAGTGACATGTTGATTTCATATCTATTATATTATTATAATAGGTTTGAGCTTGGTTGATCTAGTGTGGTTGGAAATAGGTTATTCTTCCCATCTAGTTGGAGTTTTCGGAAGTGACATGTTGAGTTTATATCTAGTATATTATTATAATAGGGTTTAGCTTTGTTGTTGACCAATATTGTGCCCTAAAAATTCTATGGATTACCTTCAATGCCATTTTTGAAATGAGGAGAAGTGATTTGTGTTTTCTCAAAACATTGTAATTTAGAGAAAATATGCATTTTACTTGACAATATAAAAGAGACATATACTCCTTTTAATACTTAATATAGAGTTGACATGTAACAATTATATATATATATATATAGATAACAAATAGATCAACTTATTCTATTATGTTAAGAGATGGATCAAATTAATCATAAAAGAGGGATCAAATTAATCATAATAAAAACTTTTTTAAATTAAAAAATTTAGAAATTTTCACTTTAAAATATTTGATCACTCTCTACTTATAATAAATTCATATTTAAAATAAACTCAATTAGTTATGTTTTATTTATCAATTTTGTTTTTTATTTTGCATTGTTTTGTTTTTTCAATTAAAATTTTATCACCCAGTTGTGACATCAAATTGGTAAATAAAACCCAATAATTTGTGATTATTAAAATTTAAAGAGATATATGTACATGATTTTTTTTTTTGCTAAAGCAAGAGTCGTACCTTCGTTATCATTAAATCAGAAAAATATTTACATAGAATACAACCATCCACATGGAAACATGGATCTTAATCAAAACTACTTTCTAGATATCCAAGGGTCACGAGTTGAGTATGAAAACTCTGACCCTTACCCACAAGACTGCACCACCCTAAACGACAAAAAGTACCAAGGCCACAAAATCAACCCATCAAATCTGAAAAGGGGGAGAAAGCCGTTAATCTCCACCATCAGAACTCCTAGCTCCAACCAACGGCAGAGGAGGACCTCGCTGAGCCAAGACTCCCGCCAATTAACAGTTTGGACCCACCAGTATGCGTGCAGATTCCTGACCGTCGATCCTCCCAACTTGATCCAACGGTAGAGGTGAATATCGCGCTGCCTAGAAGTCCGCCTTTTAACCTTATGGCCCCACTGACAAGCTCGATGAATCATAGTCGTAGATCCGCCGGGCTTGATCCAATGGCATAGGATCATATCGCACCGAGCAAAAGAACTGCTGGTTAACGTGCGATAAGGGCGGAAAACAAAACCACCCCTTGGCCATGTGTAGCCCAAAGAGTGTGATCGCTCCCAAATTTTTAAAACCACTTCCCACTCGAGAGGCCCCAGATACATCGGAAACCACTCAGTTGGCGGATTTGCGTCCTTAGACAGCGTATCAGGAATATTTTGGTTGCCATTAGATCCCGGATTCTGGCAGCTACCACTTTCTCCTTTGCAACCGTATGTGAGCCTGAGCGACGTACTACCCCTTCCCTCCAACCAACTACTCTGGTAGCAGAATCCTCCGAGGAATGTAAGAAAAAAGGAGAAAAGGAAAAACTTACACCTCATAATTGAACCAAATTGTTGGACAAAGCTTCCATAGTTTTGGTGTGGTACACCATCATATCCTCGTCTGCTTGGGTGTCGCACTGATCCATGAGACTATCCTGAGGCAACCTATGCCCACCCATCGCAACCCTGTTCATGGTACACTTCACTCCTTGATTAGCCAATAAATCAGCAAGTTTGTTGGCCTGCCTTCGCACATGGTTAAAACTAACCATGTGTAGGCCTCTGAGGTGGAGCTAGATCCTTTGAAAGACCTGGATCAATCTCCAGTGTTTTGAAACCTTCTCCAACTCCGAGCCCCAACTAATTTTTTTGACTGTGTTGATAATTAACTCAGAGTCAGCTTCGATAATCACATTCTGCCAGTTATCCTACACCAAGAGTTCTAAGCACTGCTCCATAGCCATGGATTCTGCCATGTTATTTGTAGCTCTGCCTAAATGTCCATGGAAGATGGAAAGGATATTACCAGTATCATCCCTTAACACCCCTCCAAAGCCTGCATTGCCCGGGTTGCCTTTTGAAGCCCCGTCTATGTTATATTTCAGAAATCCCAAAGGGGGAGGATGCTAGAATTCTTGCTTAGAATCCATAACCATAACCTTTCTGTTCAGGCCTTGCGACATAAGCCCCTGCATTCCCAACTGTCCTAGAATCCTCATGTCAGCATTTGAAGGTGGATTTTTAGGGGTATTTCGCACTATGGTACCAACCGTCTCTTTAAGTTGAGTCAAGGTCTGCTTCAAAAGACATTGGAGGGATCTTTTTTCATTTTTGAAAATTCTCTTATTCCTTTCTTTCCAGACATTCCAAATAATGAAGCTAGGCGTAAGAGCCCAAGCTGAGCCAAGAATTTCATTATCTGAATAATTACGCCTCCACTTGGTTAGGGTGTTGATGATACACCCTCTATCCCTGTCACTCTTTTGGAAGATGTTGGCAAAAGAATCCCACAAACTAGAGGTGAAGATACAATTATTGAGGAGGTGTTCCATGGTTTCTTCTTAGGCTTCATAGAGCTGGAATTTGGAAAGCCCCAAAACAACCCTTTTCCTTATGTTATCCTAAGTCAGAATTCTCTTATGATAAACAAGCCACACGAAGAGTTTAATCTTCATCCAGCCTTGATGCCTCCATAGATTCTACCATATTCTATTCGAAGCAAGAGAATCCATCTCATGGAGTTTGCATTTTGCCTCCTTGAGATTAAAGATACCCTCATTATTGTTGCCCCACCTCAATTGGTCATGCCCCCCTGTCACTAAAATCTTCCTTTGTTCCAATATCCGCATGAGAGCCTCAGCTTTAGTTTTCAAGGGGTTATCTTCCCTATAAATCATGTTCCTCCACTTTCTCCATTTACTTGCATTATTGTTTTGGTCCCAAAAATATTTGACCTGTGATAACCCTATGATGTCTGTCTCTCTCTTGAGGTCCAGAAATTCCTCTTTTAGCAGTATTGGTTCTTGTTGCCATTTATCTTCCCAAAAAAGTGCCAGATCCCCCTCTTTGATTTCCCAGAAGCTATTCTTTTGAACTAAGCCTATGTTCTCCCAGGCCTTATTCCAGATGTATGAGCCCTTTATATTTCTAGACATCCTTATATGATCGTTATTATCCCAAGTGCTGGCATATTTTTCTATCCAGATACTAGCCCACTGGGTCTTTGGTTCTTTGATCCATCTCCACCATAACTTAGCTCCTAAAGCCCTACTTAGAACCTCTGTATCATCGAAACCCAGACCTCCTTGATTTTTGGGTTTGCAAATCTTTTCCCAAGCAACTAAGGCCCATTTCTTTTTTTTCTCCCCCTTACCCTAGAGGAAGTCTCTTTGAATGGTTCTGAATTGTTGTAAGACTCCTTTTGGTGCAGGGAGTGTTGAAAGCATGAAAACTGGGATAGATTGGAGAACAACCTTTGTAAGCACCAACCTGCCAGCTAAGTTTAAAGATCTGATGGTCCAATTCCTGATTTTATCCTGCATCTTATTAATCACCGGTTCCCAGATGCTCTTATGAAGAGGTTTAGCAGTAAGAGGGACTCCCAAATATTTCAAAGGAAGAGAATCTCTTTGAAAGCCTAGAATTCTGGAAATATTCCTTTGAATAGCAATATCGGTATTAAAGAAAAAGATTTTAGATTTGAAAATATTAACCTCCATACCTGTGGCCAAACCAAAGTCAATTAGAAGTTGTTTGTATGCCAAAGCTTCTTTGACTGTAGGAACTCCTTGCAACATGGTATCATCCACAAATTGTTGATGTGTCAAAATTTGTCCATTCTCAGAAAGTTGAAGACCCTTGATTTTGCCTTCTGCTTTTGCTTGCTTAATCGATCTACCAAGTCCTTCCATAATGAGTATAAAGAGAAAGGGAGAGAGTGGATCTCCCTGCCTAAGACCTCTTGAGGGAATAAAAATCTCGGAGGGAGAGCCATTTACCAAAATTGAAAAGCTAGAAGAAGTTACCAAAGCCATGATCCATCTAACCCAATTATGATCAAACCCAAAAGCAATAAGAACCCTCTTGATATAGGTTCAGTTCAACTTATCATAGGCTTTAGCTAGGTCCAGCTGCATGATCATTCCAACTTTCTTGTTGCTAGTCAGTGAGTGCACCACCTCCTGTGCTTGAATGATATTATTGAGAGTTTGTCTACCTTCCACATAACCAGATTGCTCCCTAGAAACTAGAGTGGGGAGAAGAGGTTTGAGTCTGTTAGCAACAACCTTGGATATAATATTGTAAACCACATTGCACAATGCTATGGGTCTAAACTTATCAGGAGTTAGGGTATTATCCTGTTTAGGGATCAGTGAAATGAAAGAGGTGTTGAGTGCCTTAAAAATAGTTATATTCCTCCTGGAATCTTCTACTACATTCAGAATGTCTTGTTTAACAATATTCCAACAGTGTTTAAAGAAATCCACATTAAAAATATCAGGACCCGGTGCTTTACCATTCTGCATTTCCTTGAGGACTTCACTGTTTTCCTCTTCAGTTGCTGGCCTATTGAGGTTGAAATTATCCTCTCTGGACACTAGTCTTGGTATATGTCTTGTTAGATCCTTAATGAAAGGCTCTCTGTTTGAAATGGTTTCCTTTGCAATCCCACGAAAGTGTTGAACTAATATAGCTTCTATTTCTTCATGGGTGCTGAGTAGTTGCCCTTCCTCATCCTTAATCGAGGAGATTCTATTATGAGCTTGGTTTTCCAAGGTTGACCTGTGGAAAAATCTGGTGTTTCGTTCCCCTTCCTTTAACCATTGCACTCTAGATTTTTGTCTCCAAAATATTTCTTCTTGTTTGCATAAGTTCTCCCATTCATGCTGAAGTTTGGTGGCTCTGTCATTGCTGACTTTATCAAAGCCAACCTTGATAAGGGATTGGTTGAGTATCTGTAGTTTGTTTTCAACAACTTTTTTTCCTTCAAAAATATTGCCAAATTCTTTCTTGTTCCACTCTTTTAGCCTGAGCTTGATATGTTTTAGTCTTTTGTGAAGAAGGAACATGCTTGTACCCTGAATATGTAGATCTTCAGACCACCAACTTGAAATGTTGTTGATAAAATCTGGATGGGTGAGCCAGATATTCTCAAATCTAAAAGGTCTATTCCTGGGAGTACCAATGCCCCTGATCTCTAGTTGAATTGGCCAGTGATCAGATCCTCCAAAGGGTAGAATCCTTGCTTCCATTCCATTATCATTGAGTATAAGGTCCTCTGATATGATAAATCTGTCTAGCTTTGAGGCCACCAAAGACCCTCCTCTTCTTCTATTGTTCTAAGTAAAGAGACCATTACTTGAATCAATGTCAACCAATTTCATAGTGTCCATAAAAGATTGAAAAGCTAAGGCATCTTTGGTTAGAGCTTTGGTGCCCTCTTTTTTCTCCGATAGAGATTTGATTATGTTGAAGTCCCCACCCATAATCCATGGAATCCCAACATATCTCTCTCTGAGATCCATAAGAGAATCTAGAAATCTCAATTTGTCGCCCATTCTCTGAGGGCCATAAACATTCGTTATCAGATAGATCTCCCTGTCCCCCACAGGTTGAATGACCACTGATAAATAATTTCTGGAAGCCTCAGCATCTATTATACTAATATTTAGGGGATTCCAAAGAGTAAGAATGCCACTTGCTGTATTTTTTGCCTTGACTTCTAGAAACTCAAAATGACTGAGCCATTTACTATCAAGTTCTTTATTTTTCTGAATAGAACATTTAGTTTACTAGATAAATATAATATCCGAAGCTTCACGTTTCATTCTGTTACTAAGTAATCTTTGATTCCTTTTACTACCTAGACCCTTGATGTTCCAAGAAGTAAACTTCATCATTAAAGATTAGTGAAAGAGTAACTGGTTAGGTCTTTCATCTTACCCGAATCTATCATTAGCTTTCCACACTCCATCAGCAGTTCATTCTGCTTTTTTCTGCCTCTTTTCTTTCCTGGGCCTCGAGGTGCTAATCCTGGTGTGTTTTTTTGTAGATTTCACACCTTCTTTGCCATGGTTTGCTGTGTTACCTTGCCTTTCCACCCCACTAGCCTGGGTTTTCCATAAGTACAGCTGTTGTACTCTAGAGAACTATTCTTGAGGTAACAAATCTAACCCTCCCATGGTTCCCTGTTTCAAGAACCCTTCCAAATCTAGGTGCTCTCTATCTAGAATCTCCTGTAGTTCATGATCCTCCATTTCCATCTCGCTCTGGGTCATTTCCTAGTCCATATCTAGTTCTACATCGCTCATCATAGCCTCTTTCTGTATGTTATTGTTCTTTGGTTGGTCTTTGTCCTCCTCTGTCTCCTTGTCCTCTGGACTTTCCTCTATTCCCTGATCTACTTTTATCATCTCTTCTTCTTCCTCGAGAACTTGGAACCTATTCTGTGTAACTTGAGGCCCTTCTGCTTGATGTTGCTTAAGTCCCCTTTTGCCGCCTTTTCCTCTGTGGCTCACTTTTTGAAAGCTTTCCGTATCTTTCATTGTGGAAGTTCTGCTCTTATTCTCGATTTTACTGAGAGGGCAATCTCTGAACAGATGTCCATGCTCATGACATCTAAAAGGAATATGTTCATAATCTATTGTTTGCACCCATTTTTCATCATAAACTTTCAAGATCAACTCATTCGGTCGAGCTTCAGAGAGATCCATTTCCACACAGATTCGTGTAAAGGAAGTATATTTTCCTCTTCTAGTGGTTTCAGAAGCCTTGACAAAACGTCCTAATTTATTACCTATGGCTGTTAACGATTCAGTTTGCCAATAATCAAGAGGAAGGGAGTAAAGTCTTACCCAAACCGGAACTGATGTGAAAGTCTCCCGCTCTGGTACAAAGTTCATCATCCACGGCTTCATATAGAGGCCAGCAACGGCATAGAAGTAGGGCCCTCCTTCAAACACTCTGTCTTTATCTTCAATATTAGTGAAGACCACTGTAAAGAATCCTTTTGACCCTAGATCTAGGTCAATGCTCCCTTTTGGTTTCCAATGGTATTTAATCCATGTCTGTAAAGCTTTTTCAGTGGGCCATACTACCATGAATTTACAAATGATAGCATAAGTTCGCATGTGGTCCCTATGTGCCTGCAGCGCAGGATCATTCAGGACTACCCTGGGTGTAACCTCAGATTTGGGCTTACAGGGTCCTTTTTGTGCCTTGGTTTTTGCTCCCTTTTCCTTGTCATTTTCTTCCTTTTCTTTTGTGCTTTTATTTTCACATTGTTTGACTCCCTCCTGCTCTTCTTCCCTGCTCTTTTTCCCCTCGTCATCAAGACTTCTGACTTCTTTCATCGGCTTCTTACCATGGCTGGTAACAACTTGCTTGTAGGAGGGAGTAGAGCTCCCTCCTCTACGCCCTACCATGGAAATCAACGCTTGCAAACTTTCAACCCTAGCTGTTTTCCGCGCTCCCCTCCCCTCAGCTGAAGGCCCGATTTTTTTTTTTTTCCCAGATTAATTACACTAATTAATCCAAATTATAATGGGCAGGTACAGATGCGACATGTTTTTGAGCTTCAGAGGACGGGATGCGAGAAAAGGTTTTGTGGATCATCTGTACCAGGCTCTCACAAGAGCAGGCTTCTTACGTGTCTTCCTCGACACCCACAATCTCAAGAGGGGGGGCGACATCGATGCCGCCTTAGAAACAAAAATTGAAGTTAGTCACATCTTGATTCCCGTCTTCTCTCCAAACTACGCACAATCTGTGTGGTGTCTTAGAGAAACCTCTCTTTTGGCACGTCAACTACTACTGCAGAGGCAAGGGATTGGGTCCGCCATAGCCATTCCTCTGTTTTATAACGTCACTCCTTCGCAGGTTCGGCGGCCGGAGCAACGTGGAGGCCCCTTTGCCACAGCATTCGAAAAGCATGAGAGCAGTGGGAGATACAGCGCCCAGGAAATCTGTGAATGGAAGGTTGCACTCTTCGAACTGTGTCGTCCCTGTGGTTGGTCACTTCAAGAAGATTTCAATGGGTGGGTACCTCACTCACTACATTCCCTCCTCTGCTCTCATTTATCTCTCTGTTTCGGCCTCTTCTCTTCTGTTTGAAATGTTGATAACTTCAAGTTATATGCCTCGCAGGTACGAAACAGCTCTGGTTGAGCACGTCGCTGAACTTTGTAGGACTGACCACAGCAGTTCGCCATCAATTTAATCCCGCCGTCTCGACCGTGGCCAATTTAATGTCGATAATAATAACTTAATTGAAAGCTCAATTGTAATTTATGATGTTCGAAAACCATTGTCCCACCATACATATATAATTATTTTTCCAATATAATTTTGTGGTTATTTCATTTTTTCAATCTCCTATCTCAATAATGGAAAAAGAGTAAAATTCGATGCTTCTACGACTTCTTATATGTAGATCGCTTTGTTATTTCACTAATTGCACCGGGTAAAGTGAGATGGAAAAGACGTAAGTGCCATGCTTCTATGGCATTTGGCAATGAGATCGCTTCGGCCCTTTCAGTAATTGCAATGTGTCTACGTTGATGGTTTTACAGCTTCTGGTTTTAGATTCAAATTAAATTTATATTTTTTTATTAAAACAAAGGTATATATAATTTTAGTTAATAAGTATAATATTATATTTATATTTATATATATATTTAAATTTTATTTTAAAATAATTATTTTTAGATAGATGTAAATTAAAAATAAAAAAATTTAAAAGTAGATTAATATAATTTCAACTTTCCGTATTATCACATAAAAACATCTCCAAAAGCAATTCATCGACACACATGTTTAGTAATATAATGTTCACCTCACTGAACCAAACCTATCTCCCAAAAGCACACTCATCTTAAACATTTTTATGTTGACATATTTATTTAATTATTTAATTTTTAAATTGTTTAATGAAGGCAAAATAGACATTAGTATTTATAATATTTAATTGTTTTAAATATTAATATTTTTATTATTTAATAATATTTAAAAAATTATTAAATATTATTAATTAATAAAAAATAAAATTTCAATATAAATTCATTACTTTGTATAGGATTAAGTTTCCCTCTTAAAATTTCATCACAGTAAGAAATAAAATAATCTATTATTTTCATTTATGAATGTATATTTATTTATACAGTAATGAATGTTTATATTATATTTGTTTATTAGAATTAAAGATC
The DNA here is from genome assembly GCA_031772625.1 of Pinus tabuliformis. Lineage (NCBI taxonomy): Eukaryota > Viridiplantae > Streptophyta > Pinopsida > Pinales > Pinaceae > Pinus > Pinus tabuliformis. The sequence continues at coordinate 969,834,619 of CM062810.1, forward strand.
TAGAAGGTTATTGTTAGGCTGATTCAATCATGAAATTTAATTGGTGATTTATCTATAGTAAAGGTGTTTTAACAATGGGGATTATTTCTCAAAACTAAATTTAAAAAAAGTTATTGACATATATGATGTAATTTTATAATTATTTTTATGGCAATTTAATTGTTATATCTATATATATATATAGAAATATGTTGAAATGAGAAATTTAGTTGGTGTAATTTATGTTTTTGAAATTTTTAAAAATATCAAATTTACTTATATATTTAAAAATATAATTTAAATAATAGAAAATTATAATTTTATAAAAACTTATATTAATATAGAAAAAAAATATTAATTAAAGTTATATATTAATATAAAAAACACACATGAAACCATTAATTTAATGAAAATTGGCTAATTTTCTAATTTGCCTTAAAGTTGGCAGATTCATCTCCGAGGATTTAAACGAGGTATGGACATGAATAATAATATATAACTTGCACATACATCTCCCAAAGATTATGGAAGCATGTTACAACAATGAGAGAGAGTATAAAGAACATTGAAGCATTTCTGCCGTATTGGTAAAAGAGTATAAGGCGGTTGTAATGTTCCATGGCCACAACAGTGAAAATGACATTTGGAAGGGAGCAGAGGGTATTTGCTGGGAGAAGAACATGGAGCAATTCATTTATTTCCGTTCCTTGTCTGGACTTAAAGGTGGCTCTATTAAACCCATCATTTGGAGCTAGCTGATTTATCACTAATAGCTTTATCTATGCCTCCGACTCTGGATATGATGCAGACAATTGATACTTTAAGGGCTTTGTGATGTCGTAGTGGTCCTCTCTAGATTTCAAACCAGGAAATGGAGGTCACTCTAGCTCGATCTCTAACGTTCGAGCTTGCAAATAAATTGGCAGAAGTCATTGTTGTAGCTGTTCTAGAGGTTGCATTTCTGAAAGTGAAAGTACTGAAAGACAATAGATAAGCAGGCGAAGTGAACTGTTCTGCAGCCAGAGAGTGGGAGAAACTCACCCAGGGATGCACAAAATAAATCTAAGTCAAAGAGTATAAAATAAATCTTGGATTTTCCTTTTCCGAAAATGATCATTTTCTTTGAAGACAGTATTTGGTTGGGAGAGTGAGCAGAAGTGCTTTCGGTGTTTTTGGCAGAATATTTTGGGCTAGAAATGGCTGTTGGCAGCGATGTGACAGAGAAGACCTGGGGCCTGATCAGTTTCTGGGTTCATCGATATAGAGGTAATAAATAATTCTCTTTAGGATTTTCAAACAAGGCTGGGAGCTCAATATACTCTTTTGAATCAGAACTTGAATGGTAAAATGTTGTTCCTCGTGAACTTTACAAAAAGAGAGATTAAAATATGATAGTGATATATAAACACACACCATAGATTTATTATCTACCGGGAACAAAATTTAGGTGCTTCACCCAATATGGCTTTAGTTCCTTAGGAATTTTCCAGGTCTTTTATTATGTTATCCGCGAATTTTTCTGCATTTTTATGGTCTATCATGTTTTTACGATAATCTAAAGGCAGTTTGCAATGCAGTTATCATACATTACATGAAAATATTCTGGGAAAATACTAAAACCTAGAGTCAATATACTGCTAACAATAAACCCACTCTACATTGGTTCTATGACACTTGATCATCACCACTACCACATCATACATAACTCCATGGGCATAACACTCAACATATATGCTTGATTAATAGGTGTTATAACAAACTAGCCATAAGCTAACATATAATTACACCTATCACCCTCCTACTTATTCAAGTGGCTCACCCTATGCTACATGTGTACCTAAATAAGAGGTCTTACAATAACCTTGGGGAATACATTTTCCTACTGATAGGTTTTACAACTTGGACTAAACACTTTAAGGTGGTCACCTACCACTATGGCCAATATCGTGCTCACTCCTCCATCAAAACTTAACTCCATCGATTTTGTTCACTAGTCTATATAGCTACATGACATTTCTCTTGCTATATCATTAACCAATATTGATCATACACATCCTTGTTATCATTGTGCATCCTCTTCATGAATTTTCTCACTACTTCTCTCAAAATTGTTGCACACTGGCCTCCTTACTTTCCGACAACACATGTACATCCAAGATCATTTTCTTGGCTTTACATAGCTCCTTCACATCTTTGAGCACATGCCTTGAGAAGATGTGATTCTAACTATTGACTTACATAGCAATCATGACCTCCATAGAGGGTGATGAAAGAGCATCCTAGCATGGAGTTACATTATCCTTCATGGACCATTTCTTCTATTTTTGTAATCCTTGTGAGTCGTAATATTAGTTTGAAGCATATTTTTGTTTGGTGGTTATGTTGAGGGCTCTTCATGGGACATATATAAATACAAAAATAACATCATGGTGTTTACCTTCTAGAATAGGACTAGTTGTAAGGAAGATGTGAGGTCAGTTAATTACAACCTAAGATGTGAGGTCAGTTAGTTACAACCTTGTTCTCATGTCTTAAGGTATTTTTCCTTAGGCTCGAAGAAGTAAGTTAAGGGTTGTCTGTTTTGTTTTGGAGACTAGACACTAATAGAAGACTTTCCTTTTGGTTTCTTTTGTAATCTCTGTGTGGAGAGATCATATAGGGTTTTTCATCCTTATCTTTGTTTATCAAATTCATGCCCCTTCATTGCCTTGTGAAGGCCTAACATTCTATTTGTGTGGATTTCAGGAGTGTCAAAGGGTTGGATTCAACCATGAAATGATATAGGCCACCATGCATAATTTCACTTAGCCTAGTTAGGATAAAGGATAACTCCAGGGAAAATAGAACTAGAGGTTGTGTTGGCAAATTAACTCGTCGTACCGAGAGCCTATGTATCCAACACATGAGAAGAGAAACTATAATCAATAGGGATCCCATATTTAGAGAAGACGATGTCTCGAAGGAGTACGGTTCTACTGCGGGGATCTAGAGAAATCTCCCACGCCACTTGACAGGTCCACTAAATGGGATTTTTCCCATCACCAAACGTATTTCCCTTTGCCTATCGGGTTGATGAGATATTGTCAAAGTTTGAACTCGACAATCGGTTCTACTGCGAGGATTTGGAGAAATTCCCCATGCCACTTGACAGGCCCACTAAATGGGATTTTTCCCATCACCAGACGTATTTCCCTTTGCCTATCAGGTTGGTGAGATATTGTCAAAGTTTGAACTCGACAATAGGCAATATTCGACCTCATATCAAACTAACGTTGTCAGACCAACTAGAGGAGGAGCCGAGACATTGCAAGCAGGATGAGACCAATGGTGAAGCAAGACCTGAGAGCTATTATGAGTGACAACAAGGGAGTTGGTGACCCCATTAAATAACGAGATTGATAGAAAAGAATGAATCAATCAATTATCATCATTGCCACCATCGACTGGGGAGTTTGTCAAGGTTGCGGGGAGTGTTGGGTAGGGGAGAAAGCAGAAATCCCGTTAAATAACATATCAACAAATGATTTGTTGCCTGTTAAGCACTGTCCCATTATTGGGACTGGGGCATTGAAACTAGCTCTAAGAATTGAATCACATGGAGGTAGGACTAGTGTCAGGAGTGTGCAATGGCTAGGGAAAAGGGGTTAGAAGGAGTGAAACCTGGATGCCAAAAGAAAACCCTGGGACGAGAGTTTGTCGAGGGGGAATAGACTGGGAATTGGCTGTGCATTGCATGGAATTAGAGGACAAAAAGTATGGCAGGGAAGAAAAACTTGATCCATAGTCTTGATTTGAATGGCACTTTATAAGAAGTTAGCGAAGGGGGCACAGAACGAAACATATTTTATGAGTCTTAGAGGCCATCATTTATGGTATTAAAGTGTAAGTCTCTGTAGAATCAACAAAAGCAAGAAAATTAAAAGGAAGATGAAAAATTGTATTCAACAAAGAGACATGGATTTTTTTTTCATAGGGGAGTCAAATTTAAAATAAGAACATGTAGGCTAGACGGGGAGGCCAAGATAGAAATGAGGCAATTGATGAGTTAAAATTGGAGCTGAGGAAAATCCAAGCAAGGGTAGAAGCCATGGAGGCAACTTGGAGAAGAAAACCTGATGTAGGATACATTAGTGAGGGTGAAGATATAGGCTCTAAAGAGGAAATATAAGGAGCACCAGGAGGAGGGCCAGTGGAGGAAGAATTAATAAAGCTAGTTACAAAGGTAGGATCTATGCCAAATATGGAAGTGCCTATGTACAATTGAAACTTAAATGTGGATGAACCACTTGACTCGGTCAATGGAATGGATAAATACTTCTCTTACAAATATGTATAAGTGATTAGAAGGTCAAATATGTAGTGACCAAGATGAAGGGACATGCAGGCTTTTGGTGGGATGAACTATAGGTTGATTGAAGAAGGAAAAGAAAGACAAAAATCATAATCTAGGACAGAAAGGTAGCTAAATTCAAGGGAAGATTCATGCCTAAGGAATACCAACTGAAGTTGTTTAGAAAATTGAAAAATCTAAGAAAAAATGCCATGGCAGTGAAGGAATATACTTAAAGATTTCTATAGATTGAACATTAGGGAAGGTCACATAGAAAAGGATGTTGAAAAAGTTACAGATATATAAATGGGCTAAGGTGTGATATTCAGGATGAAATTGACCTCTTACCCTTGAAGATAGTGGAAGATGCCTATTAGGAAACCTTGAGGGAGACCTCCAACAAAGGGAGGTTCTAAGATTCAAAGGAAGATGCAGGAAGTTCTAGCAGTCAGTTACCTAGAGGAGGAGAGTCTAGAGGCAGATAATTCTTCTCAAGTAGCAAGGGTATAGGAATAGAAATAAGTTGTTATATCTGTGGAAAAATAGGACATGTGCCTTGGGATTGTCTTGAGAACAATTCAACGAACCACTGAGGAGCTCATGTTGCAAAGGATAAAGAAGGGACAAGAAATGAAGAGATAAAAGGAGAAACTCATGAGATGGGTAAATCATTAATGCTGATGAGAGTCTTGATCAAAGCTGAAAAGGAACTTCATGAACCAACACAAAGAAGAAGTTTGTTTAGTACCATATGATAATAAAAAGAGAAATGTTGTAAAATGGTCATTGGAAGTGGTAGTACTAACAATCTAGTTTTTACTAAGATGGTGGAGAATTTGGGATTATAGAGGATGATACATCCTAGTCCATACCGAGTGTCTTTGCTGAAAAGTGGACATAAAATTATGGTGAGTGAATAGAGTAAGGTATAAATTTAGATTAGAAATTACAAAGATGAGATATTATGTGATATTATGCCAATGGATGTCTTTCACATTTTTTTTGGGAGACCATGAAAATATGATAGGAGAATTGTTCATGATGGAAGAATAAACACTTATAGCCTTAAAAAAGATGGATGAAAGCATGCATTATTGCCACTAAATGATGAAGGATCCAGAGAAGAAGTGGGTACAAACATGTTATTGATGACTAGAAAAGTGTTGTTGCATGAAATCAAGAAAGAAGAAGAGGTGTAGTTTGCTTTGATTGGCAAGCCTAGAGTTGTACATACAAATGCTAACTTAGATGATTTGCCTACTAAAATTCAAGCATTGTTAGATGAGTTTGCTGACATGATGACACGTAGGGAAAATCAAGAGATCATAAATAAAGTTCAAGAGTTGCTAAACAAGGGACTGATCGAGGATAGTTTAAGCCCCTACCTTGTACCTGCAGTTTTGAGTCCAAAGAAGGATGGATGCCAGAGAATATGTACTGACTCTAAATCAATAAACAATATAACCATAAGCTATAAATTTCCTTTACCTCACATGGATTATTTAATGGATTGTTTATGATTTGGATGTTGGAGGGATAAGATCAAAGATATTTGACTGCCAAGAGGAAGAAGAGAAAACACACAATATTCAAAAGAAATAAAATCTTTATTAAATAAGAGAAATTATTACCACTACATTGTGTGGATGAATTTGTCCTTTTACAAAGTGAGGTTCATTATTTATAGCCTTCTTGAGTTACAATACCATGAGTGGATACTATGGGTAAATACCATGGGTGGATACTATTTTCCATTCGGATAAATCCTCCCTCCTTAGAAAGAAATAGTCCCAATTTTGTGAAGTTCCCCCTTGAGAAGCTTTTGTTGAATATGAGCCATCGAGATGGAGAAGGGTTTTGTGTGGTTTAGCCATAATCATGGGTTTGTGGATGACCCAAAATCAAGGGTTGTTGAAGATAAGGGTTTTCTGTAGTTGACCCATAACCGTGGGTTTGAGGATGGCCTATAACCATGATCAACAAAGGTCTGGGGATAAAGGTACCATGTAATTCTTGTGATCCAATTGTGATACTAGGAGTGTATGACTTAGAAAATGGTGTCTGATGGAAAGGGTTTTTTCTAGTTCACCCATAACCATGGGTTTTTGGGTCACCCATAATCATGATGAATGAAATTCTGAGGATAGATAAACTATGTAATGCTTATGGGCCAACTATGATAGTAACATTGTATGGCCACCTGAAATTCAAATTCTTTATGTGTTGGAAAATTTGGACACTTGTAAATTAGAACTTATTTTCCTTATCATGATAATTACTTGTGATGTTAGATGGTTCCTTATTACTTATTTAGTTATTCTCATCAAGAAATTACGAAAATGATGAAGATTACACAGAGACAAAGTACACAAGAGATAGGCTCCAAGCCATGTCAAAACCCCCCCAAGGGGAAAACCCAAAAAATGATTCTCTTCTTCTTTAGAATTTAATTACAAAAGATACTTCCAAGACCCAAAGGCCAAATCCAACAAACCCTCCTAACCCCACGTTATCCCCCAACAATATCTTCCTTGAGACATCTTCAGAACTTCGATATTACTTCCTTGATGTTGCAACTTAGGCCCCTGCAATAGAATTTCGGTCGTACAATTTTGACCTCCTACAACTACTTCAAATTTCAACCTCTTACAACCGACAGCTTCACAAACCCTAGCAAGACAAGGCAAGAGATTCTTTGGCAAACATTGACATCTGCTCCTCCTGTTTATCTTCCTAGCTACTCTTTTTCTCCTTTGCTATTGGAGATAAAACTTGCTTGAGATGAGCGACTAAATGAGTCAATCTTCACTCCTTTATATATTCTTTCTCGAGGGTCGATTCCCTCCCTTTAGGCTGAGTTGATCTACTCCTTGGGCTAACTTCGTCTTGGGCTTATCTATGGATTTTTCTTGGAAAAATAAATATTTTCCTTCATTACAGTGAGTCCAAATGGGAGTATGCCATATGACCAATATTATTCTTTATCGTATAAAAACCTAGAAATACGTAGAAGACCTAAAATAACGAAGAACATACTTTTGACTCAAACTTGAGTATGAAACCCATACTCTAAAAATATAATATAATTCATTTTTATTTATTCTTCTTTCTTTATTAATAATATACAATGTCATGATTACATTTACATTATAATGAAGGTCGAACCTAATTACAATTTTCACCACTCCCTCTTAACTAAGGAGGTGTTCATGGTACAAGGAATCTCAATTTTGAAGTATTCTCATAAGAAGATTCAGATTGATAAGCCATCTATTTTTCAAGCATCTTTATCGTAACTAGAATTGTCCCTACAAGCCTAAACTAGACAAGCTCATCCTTAATTATGAGTATATTGTTGGGAGGATTTACATGAGATGCCACACTACCTCTCAAGGCACATACCCCATCTAGATATCTACAAGGTATGTCCTTTAAGGACTAGTGTTATCTTGGATTCCCAAACCTAAATCCTCAAAGAATATTGATCCTCTTCGAATACTCTTATATTGGATTCCCTACCTCATCCTCATAGAGCATTGGTCATCAACTTCTTTCTTTGGGTTCTACAATCCATAAGAAGTTCCAATGTAGATGCTTATTCAATCCTCTAGACTCCATTATTTCTTTATGGCCTTCACTAAGACTTACAATTTTTAGTCCTAGTCTAGTGCCTGAACCATAAAGACAAGAACTATCCGATATCATTCTCTCTCAATCAAGAAAGAGATATCCACCAAACCAAGCTCACCTCTCAGGTACTCAAGATTCTTGTTTGGTAACACTTTAGTCAATATGTTTGTTACCTATTCATTTGTAGGTAAATAGCACATCTCCACGACCCCATCTCGTACCAAGCTTCTAATGTAGTGGTACTTTTTGTTTATATGCTTCATCTTAGCATGAAACATTGGGTCTTCCATCAATCTTACGCAAATTTAATTATCTCAATGTATCCATGTAAAGCTAAGCAGTCCTTCAAACAAGTTTGATAGTAAGTTTCGGAGCCAAATTGCTTCCTTACAGACCTTGCTTATAGCAACATATTAAGCTTCAATGCTACTCAAAGCAAATGTACCCTTCTTTCTTCTCATCCATAAGACCATGGAGGATCCTAGGCTGAAGCATCCACTTATTATGCTTCTTCCGTCTGTCTCACTTCCACCCCAATCTGAATCTGTATATCCCACAAGTTGGATTTCATTACTAACATACTAGAGGCAATGATATATTGTCCCACATAATATATTAGGATATGCTTGGCTGGAATCCAATGATCATGTTTTAGCTTCATATGAAATTGACTTAGGAAATTCACTACAAAATAATGTCCAGTATAGTTTTTACTAGATATATCAAGGACCGAATTAGTTGTTTGTAGAAAGTAGGATGCACTAGACTAGATTCTAAACTCCTTAAATTCTTCAAATTAGTAATCATAGGAGTCATAATAGCCTTGCAATCCATCATTCCAGACTTTTGAAGCATCTTGATCACATACTTACCTTGAACAATATATATTTCTCATAGTTTCTGCCATACTTCTAGTCCTAAGTAATAATGCATGATCCCAAGTTCCTTCATATCGATATCGACTGCCAACTGCTTCTTCCTTTCCTGAATTTTATGCTCTACACATGTGACTAGTAGATCATCCACATACAAGAATATGATAATGGGTTCACCTTGGACCACCCTGACATATAGTAAAGGATTTGCAGTACTCTTGGTAAAACCAAGTCTCAATAGGTATGCATCCATTCTTTCATACCAAGCTCTAGGTGCTTGCTTCAAGCCATATAGAGCCTTCTTCAATCTGTAGACATGAGTCTCCCTCTGATTTATTTCAAATTCTTCATCGATGGCCCCATTCATGAAAGTTGTCTTGACATCCATTTGATGGATGTTCCATCCAATAGTAACAACCAATGAAATCAGTGATCTTATTGTTGTATACCTAGATGTGGGATAAAAACCTTCTTCGTAATTAATTCCTTCTTTCTTTGAGAAGCCTTTTACTACAAACCTTTCTTTGTACTTTTCTATCCTCCTATATGTAGCATGATTTATCCTGTAAATCCATTTTGAAGTGATTATATATTTGTCATTTGGCCTTCGGATAATATCTCATACATCATTCTTCATTATGGATTGGTATTCTTCCTACATTGAACTCCCCCATTCTTGATGCTTAGCAGCATCCTCATAGGAGGAAGGTTCTGATTCAATTGACTTTGTCATATATGTTAGAAAATTATCTATTAAAGAGCAATGGAACACATAAAATATTGTAGAAATATAAACACAGAAAACGCATAAAACAAGAGAGACACAAATATACGTGGTTCACCCAGTTTGGGCTACGTCCCCAGAGAAATAGCCAGTCCTTCCTTTTATATTATCCAACAAACTGAATAGATACAGCCTACAATAGATCCGCTGTAATTCCCTCTTCATTCTTAATCTCCTCTCTTTTCCTCACTCAGAATACAGATCTACATAGACGCAATACAATTCCCTCATATATAGCAAGGGGTTGCCTTCTAAGGCAAAAAACCCTAAATTAAACATAACTTCTATTGTCAGATCTCCGCCTAATGAATGACCCAGATTGACTACAAAATTACAACATTTTACAAGGAAATTTTACATCTATTTTTAGCTTTAGGGGCGCTACCCCCGATCCCCCCGCCAGGGGGGGGGGGGGGGGGAGGGGGCGCTCCTAAAGGTCGCAGCCACCCCCCCTGGACCCCCCCCCCCCCCTACAGTAAATATTTTACGGGAGGCATTGCCGCCCCATTACGAATTGGGGTCCAATGCGGCGATACCTTTGAATACAAAGGATAATCAGGCTCCACACCCAACAATCTCCCACTTGGAGACTGATTATAACAACTCCACCGCTGCTTCATTTGCTGGACAATGACTCCACTTTGGACTTGGCCGTTTCTCATCCTCCTCATCATACTTGAAGACCAATTGAAATTGAGCAGATTCTTAGTTTCTCCCTGGTTACAACTTTTGGTAACATATTTGCAGGATTCTGGCTAGTGTGTATCTTTTCCAGCTTCAACTGTCCATCTTCCAACGCTCAACGTATGAAATGGTACTTGAGATATATATGTTTAGTCTTGGAATGAAATGCTGAGTTCTTTGCAAGATGTATGGCACTTTGGTTGTCACTGTATAACTTGCCCAACTCCTACTTCTTACCCAATTCATCTAGAAACCTTTGTAACCAGATCATTTATTTACTAGCCTCTGTAGAAGCAATATACTCTACTTCTATTGTTGAGAGTGCAACAACACTTTGCAGTTTTGAGACCCAACTGTCAGCTATTCCACCTATAGTAAACACATACTCGGTTATGCTCCTCATGTTATCTCTATCACTGCCATATCTGCATCAACATATCCCTGTAGAGAAATGTTTGAACCACCAAAGCATAATGCTTGATTTGTGGTACCTCTCAAATACTTGAGAATCCACTTCATCGCCATCCAATGTTCTTTTCCTAGATTTTTCATGTACTTGCTTACAACTCCCACTGCATGTGAAATATCAGGCCTTGTGTAGACCATTGCATACATTAAGCTTCCAACTACTGATGCATATGGAACTTTAGACATATGAGCCATTTCTTCCTCAGTCTTGGGACACTCTTCCTTACTTAATTTGAAATGGCTAGCCAAAGGTATACTAACTGGTTTTGCATTCTGCATATTAAACCTTTTCAACACCTTTTCTATATACTCACTTTGACACAATGTTAATTTGCAATTCTTCTTGTTTCTAGTTATTCTCATACCAATGATTTGTTTTGTAGCACCTAAATCCTTCATTGCAAATGAGTTTGCCAATTTTCTTTTGAGCACATTTATTTCCTACATGTTAGAACCTACAACAAGCATGTCATCTACATACAATAACAATATAGTATAACTGCCATCATTTTGCCTTTTGAGATAAACACAATGATCAGAGTGACATCTAGTATAACCTTGTTCAGACATAAACCTGTCAAATTTTAGATACCACTGCCTTGGAGCCTGTTTTAAGCCATACAAGTTCTTCTTCAACCTGCACACTAGTTTCTCCTTCCCTTTTACCTCATATCCTTGTGGCTACTGCATATATATCTCTTCCTCCAAATCCCCATGGAGAAAGGTTGTCTTTATGTATAACTTCTCAAGATGCAAATCTTCAGCTGCTACTAGAATTAAAATAGTTCTGATTGAAGTCATTTTCACAATAGGATAAAATATCTCATCAAAGTCTGTACCCTTTTTCTGTGCAAACCCTTTCACCACAAGTCTAGATTTATATCTTTTTCTACCTCCATCTTCTTCCTTCAACTTGTAAATCCATTTATTCTGCAATGTTGTTTTACCTGCAGGCAACCTGACTAAGTCCCAAGTTTGGTTATGTGCTAACGAGTCCATCTCCTCTTTCATGGCTTGCTCCCACTTCTTCCTAGTTTCTACCTATACTGCTTCTTCATAACATTCTGGTTCACCAGAATTAGTCAACAATACATAATATAATGAAGGAGAGTATTGTTTAGGGGGTCTACTTATCCTGGTAGATCTTCTAACACCACTTTCAGGATTTTGAGGTGCTTGTTGTTGTTGTGGTTATTGTTTTGGATGTTGATCATTATGATTTTCAGGCACCATTACTTTTTCTGTGATCTCATCAAGCACTGTGTATTCTTTGTTTTCTTTTTCATGTTTCTTTTCCTGCAGCTGATCCTTATACAAAACCTTTTCATTGAATATGACATCTTTGCTCCTATTGATTTTGTGTTTTTCATAATCATAAAAATGATAACCGAAATCATTAACACCATATCCAATAAAGGTACATTTCTTTGATTCTTCCTCAAGCTTTGTTCTATTTTCTTTATTAATGTGGACAAATACTTCACAACCAAAAGTCTTTAAAAAATAGTAGTTTACCTTTTTACCTGTCCATTCCTCCTCTAGAATACCACCATCCAAGGAACTTGAAGGCCCTCTGTTTATTAGATAAACAATAGTATCTACAACATCTGCCAAAAATTGTAAAGGCAATCTTGCATGCAATCTCATGCACCTTGCATGGTCCATGATTGTCCTGTTCATCCTTTCTGACACACCATTTTCTTGTGGTGTTCCTGGAACTGTCTTCTCTCTGTGAATTCCATTCTCTGAACAATACCTATCAAACTCGTTGCTACAATATTCACCTCCATTGTGTGATCTGAGACACTTCAACCTTTTTCCTGTCTCATTTTCAACCAAAGATTTCCATTTCTTGAAAGTATCAAATACATTAGATTTATTTCGAATACAATAAATCCAGGTTTTTCTGGTTGCAACATCAATAAAAGTAACATAATAATGAGAGCCACCAAGAGATGATACCTGAGCAGGTCCCGATACATCTATCTGCACAAGATCTAATTTTTCGCACTTCATTTCTTTCCCAACTCTGAGAAATTTGACTCTCTTCTGTTTTCCATAAACACGATTCTCACAAAATTTTAAATCAACACGCTTCAAACCTGGCAATAAATTTCTTGAGTGACAAATTTGCATCCCCTTCTCACTCATGTGCCCGAGCCTATGATGCCACAATGTCGTATCTTCTCCTGTAGAGGTTAAAGCATTAACAAAATTAAAAATACCATTGCATAAATACAATGTACCAACCTTTTCTCCTTTCTCTATTACCAGGGATCCTTTAGTAACCTTCCAAGTTTTATCGGTAAAAGTAGCCACACAGCCTTCACCTCCCAATTGCCCTATTGAAATTAGATTTTTCTTCAGATCTGGAACATGTCTTACCTCCTTCAATAGCCATTGATTTCCATTTTGATGTTTTATGAAAACTGTACCCATTCCAATGATTTTACAAGGTTTATCATCGCCCAATCGAACCTGTCCAAAATCTCCTTGAACATAATCATGAAAATGCTTCCTATGAGGTGTGGCATGGAATGAGGCCCCTGAATCTACCACCCAGGCATCAATAATAGTTTCTGAAGAAAGAATCAAATCATCTTGCAACACATCACCTGTTACATTCGCCTCATGATTATTTTCTTACTGCGTGTCTCCTTTTTTCCCTTCCGAGACTTGCAGTCTTTCTTTAGGTGTCCTTTCTTCCCGCATTTCCAGCACACTATCCCCGATCTAGACTTGGATCTGCCTTTTCTTGACTTACTGTGATATCCAAGGTTCTTTCCTCTTTCCATTTTTCTTCCCCTAGTCTCTGCAGTCAAAGCATTACCTGATGTCTCATCAGAGCTTTTTCGTCGCATTTCCTTGCTAAGGATTGCACCGACAACATCATCAAACTTTAAAGTACTAGATCCAGAGAAAGAGTTACTAATGGCCATAACTAAACCATTTCAACTTTCTGGAAATGAGAACAGAAATAACAGAGCCTAACTTCATCATCAAACTTTACCCCTATAGAACTTAACTGACTGGTAACTGTATTAAATTCATTTCAATGATCAGCAACAAATCCACCTTCTAACATTTTCATATTAAATATACGGTTCATAAGAAATACCTTATTTGATGCCGAGGGTTTTTCATATAGTTTGGCCAATGTCGACATTAAAGCCTCTGTCGTCGCTTCCTTTGAAATATTAAATGCTACCAATGCCGCTAGGCACAACCGTATTGTTCCAAGTGCCTTTCTGTCGAGCATATCCCATTATGTGTTTGTCATACTCGTTGGCTTCTTTGCGTTTCCGCTCAATGGTTGGTAGAGATATCTATGATACAGATAATCTTCCATCTGCATCTTCCGCAGCTAGTAGTTTTTGCTGTTAAATTTTTTGACCCTAAACCTACCATCTTCTGCCATTGCTCCCACTCGAACCGGGAACCCTTCTCTCCTGTGACTTTATCAGCCAAATAGACCTTTGGCTCTGATACCAGTTGTTAGAAAATTATATATTATAGAGCAATGGAACACATAAAGTATTGCAGAAATGCAAACACATAATACACATAAAACAAGAGAGACACAGATATACGTGGTTCACCCTGTTTAGGCTATGTCCACAGAGAAACAACCAATCCTTCCTTTTATATTATGCAACAAACTGAAGAGATACAACCTACAACATATCTATTGTAATTCCCTCTTCACTCTCAATCTCCTGTCTCTTCCTCACTCAGAATATAGATCTACATAGACACAATACAATTCCCTCATATATAGCGAGGGGTTGCCTTCTAGGGCAAAAAACCCTAAATTAAACATAACTTCTACCGTCAGATCTATGTCTAATGAACGACCCAGATTGACTACGAAATTACAACATTCTACAAGGAAATTTTACATATATTTTTAGCTTTTGGGGGCTCTGCCCCCGATCCCCCCACCAGGGGGGGGCTCCCAAAGGTCATAGCCGCCCCCCCCTAGACGCCCCCTGCAGCGAATATTTTATGGGCAGCATTGCCACCCCATTACGAATTGGGGTCCAATGTGGCGATACTTTTGAATACATAAGATAATCAGGCTCCACACCCAACAATATATGCAACACATCCAAAATATCTATTTGGTCTCTTACCTTCCCTGGATTTCCCTGATGTTGTGTGTCCTACCTCTTGAAGAATAGTTTTCAGCCAAACATGCCTCTTTCACTTTTTTGGGATGATTGTTTGTTGTATAGGCTCACAAGGACCTTCAACATCTTCTTAAGTGAGTCTTAGTTCTTGACCATCATTATCCCTAGTGATATCCTCAAAGATAGGTATCTCTTATTGATCCAAGTGGTTATTGGTGGCAACCTGCCTCTTCCACTTGGAGCCTCACCAATATTTGTTTCAATTTCCTTAATTGTTTAGTAGTTTTTTTGGGTCTTGAAATTCCGGAGCCATTTTGGGGCCCTAAACGAAATTTTCTTGAAAAACAGGGAAACATAATAGTCGCAATAAGGGTTTTCAATTGTAAGTTATAGTCCTAGAATGGATATTTCTAATGAGGTATTATACACATGAAAAAAATATCGTATGCCAATGTTACAACCTTGGGAATTTGGTATACCAACTAACCCGAATGAGACCCACAAAATTTTGGAACTTCATCTCCTAGGGTTAGGGTTTTCGATGTTTAAGGTTTTCCCTCTTTTCTTAATAATAAAAAGGTCTATGAGCCTCATTGTAACACATTTCAGAAGGCATGTAGCCATCACATTTCTTCTCAAAAATAAGACACCATCACCCTAGCTAGTCTATTTTCATTCTGGATGTAAATAGTTTCAATAGTTGTTATTAATGAATTGAAGTTTAGTTTCTATTGTAGTTATGTGTTATTTTTAAGTCTGTATTTAATTTCATTCATGTATAATTATAGATTAGTGGTATAAATGTTTTTTTCTCTTTCTCTATTTTTCTCTGCATTTCCTAATGAGGTTGATGTATAAGGAGTTAGGGCTTGAAGTAGTTGAACCTTTGCAAGACTAGCCTCGACAACCCTAACGACCTCCCATGGCAGAAGAAAAGAAAGACGAGGGAGTAGGAGATCCTTTGAAAATGTTGCTTGAAGAATCCCTCGAGCGGGAAAGAAACCAGATTATGGATAACTTTTCCCAGATCCTTTGGTGGGTATCATCAAGCGAAGCATATTCATCTGACAACCACCTTAGAGGCACAACTCCCTTTAAGGTACAATTTAACTTTGACATTCCCATATTTGAAGGCTAGATAGATGTAGATTCCATAGATTAATGGCTAAATCTGTTGAAAGGATATTTTTCGGTTCATGATATTTCCAATAGGGAGAATATTACTTTTGCACTCCTCAAAGCCACCCTCGACCTCAAGGACAAGTGGGAAACCTATTGTGAGCAGAGGGATGAGAGGGAACCCTAACTATTTTCATCCACACCCACTTGGAATTCTTTTTGAGAGGTCATCAAGGAACAATATTAATCTATCGAGAGCTATGAAAATAAGTACATAAAATGGACCACACTGTGGTAGGGAAGGGACCAAGACATTCTAGAGTTCAAAAATACGTTTCGTATCCTTCGCACAAAGTTGGGTATCAAGGATTCTGAGTGGCATCTAGTACTCAAGTGCCATGGTTGTTTACAAAAATGCATCCAAGACAAGATGAAGTTCCTAGAATTCTCCTCACTTAGCACCGCATACCGATACATTGTCAAGATTGAGAGAAATTGAAATAGAAGAAATGAGACTTTGGATCTTTGAATCCGAAGCAAGGAAAAAGTTCCCCCAAAATATAGAAAAAAAGGAAAAAGGTAAGGTGGGGTGACCCAGGATAACCCATCGACGCCGAAAATAATGAATATCTCCACGAAGAGGAAGAAGGACATAGGGAAGTGGTGTGAGCTCCATAATGCCCTGCTTGCAACACAAGTGAGTGTTGCACCAAACAATCACTGATGGCTGAGATGAAGGCTTCGAAGTCAGATGCATGTTTTGACTCTGAGTTAGACCCTAACAAGGGGAATGAAAAAGGAAAGCATATTATTGATGTAGAGCCCAACACCATCGTTGCTAGCATTAAGGTCTAGAAGATTGAGCCCGAAGACCCAAATGAAGGGGTCATTGTTGCAATTCATTATCCGCAATAGGGACCAAAACAACCTCATCTCAGTAGAATTTGTTAAGCATCTAGGCCTACCAACCACACGACATCTGCAACCATATACCAGTTGGTGGCTCCACCAAGGACAAGATCTTTGCGTTATCCAATAGTGTCACATTCCCTAAAGCATCAAACCCTTCATGGATGAGGTATTGTGCAACGTTTCTCCTCCTGAAGTTTGCGATGTATTATTAGGCCAACCATACTTATGGAAGCATCATGTTGTGTATGAGTCTAGGCCTCACACTATTATTATCACTTTGGTCAATAAGTTATACAAGATACCAGAGGTAGCCCCACCTACTATGATCTCTTTGATCTCTGCTAAGCAATGCAGTAATATCATTTCCCAGACTGAGAAATTTGTTTTCTTTCTGATTCACTCTCAAAGTAAGGGGAATATAGTGGCCACATCCATGGACCCCAGGAATGTTTCCTACACATAGTAGAAGCACGTGGATAAGGTCGTGGAATAATACATGGAAATCTTCCATTAGAGAAATTTTGAGGTCTAAAATGTGTCTCTTAAGAAAAATGTATAACCAAAATAAACTTTATAAGATGATGATGTCAACCATGGGGGATGATTCACCATTTTTGGAATAAAAAAGTAAAAATATTAAAAAATAATAAAATAATAAAACTACTTTTTCAACTTGTAGTTTCATCTTATCTCCCTAAGGTTTTACTCAAATTTCGAGCGAGAGTACTCGTTGGATGAAAAATTTAATTCCTCATCCAAGGATTACCCATGTTTCATATTTTTGAAGGACCCTACTACACAAAAAGTGAGAAATACATGAAAGATGTGATTGCAATAACGTTTCTCATGTATTTCTCATTTTTGATGTAGCAACATCCATCAAAATTATGCAACATGGGTACTCCTTGGATGAGGAATCAAATTTTGAATCCAACGAGTGTTCCCACTCGAAATGTGAGTAAACCGACAGGGAGATAAGTTAAAAATATGAGTTTAAAAAGTAGTTTTTTCTTTTTTCCCTCTAAAGTTTGATGATGCAATCTAATCTTATTTTAATATTTCCACTATTATTTTATAATTTCCTTAGGAGGCCCATTTTAGACCTCAAAATTCCTCTAACTTCCTCACCCACAGGGGTACCCTTACACTCTCAGGTCAAGCATTTGATCCATCTAATTCCCGTATCACCTCTACCTAATGGGCCTCTATATTGTCCCTCCATTCAGAAAAGTGAAGAGATCAAGCGACAAATCCAAGAGTTGCTGCAAAAAGGGCACATTCGACCAAGTTCCTCACCTTGTGGGAGTTTAATTGTATTTGTACAAAAGAAGGATGGGACCTGAACACTCTACATTGACTATCGAGCACTAAAAAAAATCACTCTCAGAAACAAGTATCTAATCCCATATATTAATGGCCTCATGGACCAGCTCAGGGGAGCCAAGTATTTCAACAAGATCGATTTGAAGTATGGCTATCACCAGGTTTTGATAGTTCCCACAGATGTATGGAATACTACCTTCAAATTCAAGGAGGGTCTTTTTGAATGGTTGGTCATGCCTTTTAGGTTGACAAATTCCCCGAAAATTTTTATGAGGCCAATGGATGACATCTTGGGGCCCTTCACCAACTCATTCGTGGTTGTATATCTAGACAACATCCTCGTCTTCAACAAGAGTTGGGAATATCACTTGCAACACATTCGATAGGACCTTCAAACCCTGCAACAACACAAACTATGTGCTAGCTTAGATATATACACCTTTGGCATGAACCAAGCCCAATATCTAAGTTAGATCATAGATTAGTAAGGTGTTTATGTGGATACGGCTAAGATCTATGTCATTTATGATTGGCCATCCCTGACCAATCTAAAATATCTTCACATATTTTTGGTCCTTGCTGATTTTTATCGAAGATTTGTGTTGGGATTCTCACATATAACTTGGGTTTTGAGTCAGGTTATTAAGGGCAGAGCGAAAGACAAGTTTTTTTGGTCCAAGTCACAACGTAAGGCATTCGTTGAGTTGAAGAATTTCCTTTGATATACACCTATATTGACATTATTGCAACAATCATTTGAAGTGAGATAGATGCCTTCGACTATGCTATTGGAGAATTTTTCACCTAACAAGGGCATCTAATGGCCTATCACAGTGAGACACTTTCCAGTACAATTTTTAAGTATCCCACCTATGATAAAGAGATTTATTCTATCGTGCAGGCTTTTCAGCAATGGAAACATTATATTATGGGAAGGAGATGGTCATCCACGCATATCACTAACCTCCTCAAATTATATAGACATAAGGGAAGTTGGAGAAATATTTCCATCAGAAGTGGTCTACATATCTACAACAATTCCACTTGAACATTAAATACAAAAATGACAACACCAATCATGTTACATATTTCCTTAGCCTGCCCCTAGTTTTAGAACTGACTACTATTCTCAACTCTTGTGGCAATGAGACCTCTAGATGGCCACAATTGTACATAAATGATCCAAAGTTAACCACTATATACTAGATTCTAATGGATGGCAAGAAAGTTCTATATTTCCACCTCTAGGATGCATTATTATGCTACTTGGGCTGCCTTTTTGTTCCTTCAAGTGAGCGTGCCAAGCTGTGTTGGGAGGCGCTCTAAAGATGGGTTGTAGGACACTTGGTGTGGAGAAAATTGTGGTCATACTACATAAGTATTTTTATTGGCCAAGACTCTGAAATGATGTTAGGAAATATATAAGATCATGCACTACCTATGTCATCACCAAGCCAACCATCAAGAAGCAAGGCATGTACACTCCCTTACCTACTCCTAGCCAACCCTAGGAATCCATCCCCATGGACTATCTATGTGGTTTCCCTTCTACCAAGCATGGTAATGATTGTGTATTTGTGGTCGTGGACAAATTTTATATGATGACTATATTGGCAACCTACAAGAAGAGTTTCACAGTAGAGGACATTGCCAAACTCTTGCTTGAACGAGTGTGGGTACATTTTGGGCTCCCACAAACCATTATATCAAATCAAGATAAGAGGTTCCTGAGCACATTTTGGTCGAGCCTCTGGACATTATTGAATACTAATATTACCAAATCAACTACATTCTATCCCCAGACTAATGGCTAGATAGAGTTCGTCAATAGGATGATAATGCACATCCTCTACATTTAAAACTCCAAGCATCCACGAACCTGGGATGAGAGCTTCCCTATGTGAAACATAGTTATAACAAATCTCTCTATAGCTCGATTGGCCACAGTCCCTTTCAAATGGGTCTAGGATTTCAAGCATTGTGTTTGATTGATGTTGCCATGCCTCATGCAACTACACAAGTAGAATCCATACATGTACAGTCTGAGGCTGATAAAGAAACAAGGTTTATTGAACACATCCAACATATCTACCAGTACAGGTTCATGACATCTTGGATAAGTCCAATGCCAAGTACAATAAATGACATGATCAACATCAAGTGCCACATAAGTTTCAGGTGGGGACAAAGTTTGGTTTCATTTACAAAAATAACGCTGTATCGGAGCCCATAAAAAACTCCGACCACTTCGATATGAGCCTTACACCATCACCAAGGTTATGGGAGACAATTCTTTTGATCTAAGAATTTCCCATTCCTTAGCCTACACCCAATGTTCAATGTGGACCGCCTTCTATTAATTTTACTACTATTCTATGTTGTTCCAATCACTTTAGCCAAATTCTTAACATTAGTTAGCAATTTTTCAAAATAATTTTATACTGATCAATAGAATTTGTAGATAGAACAATAAATGTAGTAAAAAATAAGACACAAATAAGATACACCAGGTTTGGTCAAAGACTAGGGGAAAACCCGAGAAGAGGGAAAACCCTTTCAAATTCTTCTTCTTATTTGTTTGTGATAAAATGTTCAGCAAGAGAGAGTCCAATGATTCATACCTTCAATAAAAAATCTATCCAGAAAAATAACCCAACAATGTTCATAAATATGAGCCCATAAATAACATTGATCAAAGATAACTTTCTAGCCTGTGGTCAATTGCAGTCAACTTTAAAAATGAAACCCTAGTTTCCAGCCACAGGAAGAAAGTGTATGTGCATGTGGTTGAAACATTCCAACCACATATATAGGCTTGCATGCATGTGGTTGTAGCCAAAAATTCCTTATGGAAACCCTGCAACTGCAAATCAAAACCCTATATCACACCTGTGTGCTTCAAACCCTACAAGTTCAGACCTGAACGAACCAATCTAAGCGAACCACCTGAGGCCTATGAGATCCAAATAAGAGAAGAGAGAAGAAGAATATGCTTGATGATAGTCTCCAAATTATGGTCACTTGACTTGTATTTATAGGCATACAAGGGTGTCCAAATTATTCTTCGGGATGACCTGTCCTTTTGTGCATATGTGGGTTTCCAAATTAAAAATATATATTTCCTTAACCAAATTAAATTGTTCCAAGTGCTAGGAGGGGTATTTCTTGATGAGGAAGGTTATCCAATGGAGGGAAATTTTCCCTGAACTTCCAAATTAACACTCCCTCTTAGCTAGGGAGAAATTACTGACCTCAAATCCTAATGATGTGATTAATATGAAAGATATTCTCATTTGCAATATTAATCACAAAATTTTAAGATCTAACATACGTCCCATCTGTAATATGACCTCTCCTCATCTCTACTCATATGTTGAACATTCTCGAATCTAAAAGAAGAAGAATTTGACATTAGAGGGGAGCTCAAGGTGCCACCCTCAATCCATTAGGGAGTCTTTGCTACCTCCCAGAATCACTGCCAGTGGGGAGCCCAATGCTATGACCCAGGAATCATCATTATCACAAGGAAGTTCCAACTCCATCCACATCATAGGGGAGCCCTTCTCAATCCACTATCCAAGGATAATAGGAATGATACAAATTACTGTGAGGTAAAGATCACAACTCTCCTATTATTTATTGATCTGCCCATCAAGACCCTAAAGATTCAAGTTGTAGAACACCTGCATCCTTTCACTTGGGCAAGATACTACTTACCGAGAGGTAAGGATCGCAACTATCCCAAGTCACTTGGGAAGGATACAACTCACCATGAATGGTAAGGATCACAACTCTCCCAAGTCACCTCAACCCATTGGCTATATGGGGAGGAACAATCCCAACAAGCCTAGATTATGGGTAGGATGCCAACTAGGGTAAATACTCTATCAAGTCCAAAAGATGAAAACAGGAAGGATGCTACTTATCATGTGGTAAGGATATCAACTATTCTATTGTCAGAGAGTGGGAAGGATACTACTTGCTGTTGGAAATAATACTGAGGGGGGGGGGGGGGTGAATCAGTATTAGCAAATCAAACACTTTTTCATTTTCATACTCAGATTCATATACGCTACTTCAGTTAAGGATACCCGCATATATACGTAACTGTGTTTAATGCAACTAGCGTATATCTAGTAAACTTATGACTCAGTCAGTTGATCTTCAATGAGTGCATCAGAACATTATTAACCATATGAACAGTAAACAAGTGCAGTAAATACAGAATAGATCATCACACATAAGAAGCACACATGAACACCATGTTATAAGGTGGAAACCCAATGTGGGTGAAAACCACCTGCTGCAATTCGTCTCTATATTCCTTTAATAAGAAACTTATTTTTACAATATTTCTGTACTGGAGCAGTCTTATGCTAGTATGCAGGCTTCTACCTACAGAAGTCTACAACCTTCTCTCGTTTTCTAGTTTCTACTAGAAGGGAGCTACAACCCCCTTAGCTCTTGTACTAGCTGATCCATTTACTAGTACGTAGACGTCGGCCCACTGAAGGCTCCAACCTTCACTCGTTTTCCAGCTGCTACTGGAAGGGAGCTCTAACCCCCTGTCTCTTGTACTGGCCGATATGTTTACCAGTACATAGGCGCCGGCCTACTGAAGGCTATGATCTTCTTTCTTCCTCCAGGGACCACGTTTCATAACTTTTCATACTGGATACTCCTGAAGCACAACACCATAATCTGAAGGCCATGCTTCATCCAATTTTCATATTGGACCCATCAACAACATTGAAGCACAAAATTAATCATCACTACAATAGACCCATCAACTACATCTGCATCATCAATCTCTAAATCACCCAATACTGAAACACTGAAACCCTGTCAACAACATAGCCACCAGAACACAGAACAGACAACAGAACTCCGCAACAATAACCAGATCCAACTGCAACTTCAAATATCATATCTCATAATGTATACACTACTATGATGAACCAAACCGATGTACATAGGCGCTTTTACCAAATCCAACCCGCGTATAGATTTGCAAATATTTACTCATAACTTTGCAGCTATTCCAACATCAGTCATACCCAAATCATAACATTCATAAAATAAAACATGCGTCAATAATTCAGATCTAGTCTATCCATGATAAAACCACATAATGATAATACATTCCAAGCCTTATGATCCCGATCCATCATCCATCATCAATCACATCGGTGCAGCCTTGATTCAGATCAAGCTAAGCATCACAAACCCATAACCAGCATACTAGATCTCACACTTCATCAGATATTCAATCCTTTCACACTTGCACACTCCTTGGCCTAATGATCTTCTCCTTATATAGGTTTAGGCATTTCTCAATACCATGGTCCAAAACCATGTAGAACCAATACCTGAGGTCAACACTTCGGACCAAATACCACAGACCAAAACTTAGTTTTCCAACATGTACGCGCCTTTCCTTCTGTGAACTTGCATGTGTACGTATATGCGCCTTTTGTTCTGCTCATCCACATGTATACACACTTTCATCAAGGTTAACCTGTGTATACCTCTCTCTTGACCTGTTGTACTATGATCTGTCATCTGATTGAGTTGCCACCAAGGACAACACCTGTATCATACCTCTGAGTGAGTTGCCATCAAGGACAACACCTGTATCATAATGCCAACAATCTCCCCCTTTGGACTTGATGGCAACCACCACTCCAAGTCACTCTCCCCCTTTGACATCAAGGGCAAAGGGCAGACCAAGATGTTCTCTTCCTTGGTATACCTTCTGTTGTCCATACTCCCCCTGAGTACCTGCTGAAATCTCTGATTGAGCTCCCCCTTTGTATATGCCAAGATGTACCAATCCGTCCATGCTCCCCCTGAGCACATGCAAGGTCTGCAAAAGCATAACATGACTCTATACATACATCAATCTCCCAACCAAGTGGGAATACACCATTTTTGACTCATCCACCCAACCAAGTGGGGATATACCAAAAGTTTATACATGACTGAAAAATAAGAAACATTACATCATCCATCCCATGCATAGTGGGGTTACAAATCAAAGACCAACAATCTAATCAAGACCATGATAGTCATCAACAGCTATCATACACCATATATGATCTGCACCATAAGCATCAGCATCCAGTCCTGTAACCTGCAATACCATTCTTTTGATCAACCAGCAAGATGTATCATTTAGCCACATAAGCATCATCACCAAAGACTTCTAACCATAATGCCAACAATGCATTATTTGAAGTATATGCTCCCCCTGAACCTGTGCCATGCCATCATCAAACAGTGACTGAACCATATCAGACTTCTGTACTGCTGCTTTTCTTCAGAACATCATATACGCGACTATGCAGTGTCTAACTCACGTATATACACGACTTGTCTTCATGAAACCTGCGTATGAGTTTTAGAACACTGATGTTCCACACTTTTAGCTTCCTCTGAGTCTGTCATGTCTGTGTACTCTGCTATGCCACATCTTTCTGGCTGTACTTCCTTTTTCTTCCATATCTTCAACTGTGATGATGTTTTCTCCTTTTGGTATGGTGTCCACAATCTTCTCCTGCATTCCTTTGCTATATGTCTAGGCTTGTTGCATGCATAACATATTACATGTTTCATATTCCTCCTAAAACAGTCAATGGCTTTGTGACCAAACATATTGCAAGCAAAACAATATCCCTTAAAGTACCTGGAACGTGATGATCTTTCTGTGTGACGGTCTTGAACCATTCTACTTCTGCATCTGGCTGCGACATGTCCAAGATTATGACATACATAACATTCAACATTATTCATCGGAGGAAATAATCGTCTATCACTTCCATAGTTAGGAGCAAAAGATTTTCTTTGAGGAATTTCTTTCCTTGGCTGTTGATGGGGTTGTCCTCTCATCTCCTTGTTGATCATTTTAGATTTCTCATTAGAGTTCCTTGCCTCACCTTGTGAGCTAGATTCACCTTCAGCAGATTCATAAAAACCAAGACCAGTTTTGATAGCAGGCAACCTTTGACTACTAAGAATATCATCCAAAATATTAGTACTGTCTTGAAATCGTAATAGTTTATCCTTTTCTTCTAATTTACCTTTCAAGATATTTACCTCAACTTGATGTTGTTCTTCCTTTTCCATACATTGCTTCTTCAAAATTTCTTCAAACTTTCTTCCTTCTTCCACTTGTTGCCTTAGTTTGAGAATCTCTTTTTCTTGTTCTTCATTCAACTCCTGCAGCATTTGATGAACTTTAAAGGCACATTCTAGCTGAGCTTTTAAGCTGATAATTTCTTCTTTGAGGGCACTCTCCCTTTTGCTAAGTAGATCTTGTTGATTTATGATTTTATCTGATGCTTCATTTGCTTGTTCATCTTCAATCTGAGGTGATTCAGAATCTGAATACTTGCTTCCACTTAACGGTAGGCTGTCATTGTTCCTTTGAGCTGTCTTCTTCTTTTGACGTGCTTTCTTTCCCATTTTTCTACGGATCTCCTTCAAGCGATCAAGCTTCTACCAAAGGACCTGCTCTGATACCAATTGTTGGAAATAATACTGAGAGGGGGGGTGAATCAGTATTAGCAAATCAAGCACTTTTTCATTTTCATACTCAGATTCATATACGCTACTTTAGTTAAGGATACCCGCGTATATACGTAACTGTGTTTAATGCAACTAGCGTATATCCAGTAAACTTATGATTCGGTTAGTTGATCTTCAATGAGTGCATCAGAACATTATTAACCATATGAACAGTAAACAGGTGCAGTAAATACAGAATAGATCATCACACATAAGAAGCACACATGAACACCATGTTATAAGGTGGAAACCCAATGTGGGTGAAAACCACCTGCTGCAATTCGTCTCTATCTTCCTTTAATAAGAAACTTCTTTTTACAATATTTATGTACTGGAGCAATCTTATACCAGTACGCAGGCTTCTACCTACAGAAGGCTACAACCTTCTCTCATTTTCCAGTTTCTACTGGAAGGGAGCTACAACCCCCTTAGCTCTTGTACTAGCTGATCCATTTACTAGTACGTAGGCGCTGGCCTACTGAAGGCACCAACCTTCACTCGTTTTCCAGCTACTACTGGAAGGGAGCTCCAACCCCCTGGCTCTTGTACTGGCTGATATATTTACCAGTACGTAGGTGTTGACCTACTGAAGGCTATGATCTTCTTTCTTCCTCCAGGGACCACATTTTATAAATTTTCATACTAGATACTCCTAAAGCACAACACCATAATCTAAAGGCCACGTTTCATCCAATTTTCATAATGGACCCATCAACAACATTGAAGCACAGAATCAATCATCACTGTAATAGACCCATCAACTACACTTGCATCATCAATCTCTAAATCACCCAATACTGAAACACTGAAACCCTGTCAACAACATAGTCACCAGAACACAGAACAGACAACAGAACTCTGCAACAATAACCAGATCCAACTGCAACTTCAAATATCATATCTCATAATGTATACGCTACTATGATGAACCAAACCGGTGTACATACGCGCTTTTACCAAAGCCAACCCGCGTACAGATCTGCAAATATTTACTCATAACTTTGTAGCTATTCCAGACATCAGTCATACCCAGATCATAACATTCATACAATAAAACATGCGTCAATAATTCAGATCTAGTCTATCCATGATCAAACCACATAATGATAATACATTCCAAGCCTTATGATCCCGATCCATCATCCATCATCAACAACATAGGTGCATCCTTGATTCAGATCAAGCTAAGCATCACAAACCCATAACCAGCATACTAGATCTCACACTTCATCAGATATTCAATCCTTGCACACTTGCACACTCTTTGGCCTAATGATCTTCTCCTTATATAGGTTTAGGCCTTTCTCAATACCATGGTCCAAAACCATGTAGAACCAATACCTTGGACCCAATACCTGGGGTCAACACTTTGGACCAAATACCACGGACCAAAACTTAGTTTTCCAACATTTACGCGCCTTTCCTTCTGTGAACCTGCTTGTGTATGTATATGCGCCTTTTGTTATGCTCATTTGTGTGTATACACACTTTCATCAAGGTTAACCTGCGTATACCTCTCTCTTGACCTGCTGTAGTATGATCTGTCATCTGATTGAGTTGACGTCAAGGATAACACCTGTATCATACCTCTAAGTGAGTTTCCATCAAGGAAAACACCTGTATCATAATGCCAACACTTACCATGAGGTAAGGATCACAACTATCCTATTTTCTAGAGTTCCCTTAACCCCAGGAGCTCTCTGGCTCAATTCCACACTCTGGGAGCTCAGATAGGGGGGAAGAGCATCACTTAGTGTCCTCGATCAACTAGTACACTTACCCATGAGGGTCACATCCAATAGTCCAAGATTCTCTATGAAGACTAAGAAATTCCCTTTCATCAAAGCCTTGGTGAGCATGTTTTCAATCTACTTATCAGTTGAAATATGATGGAGTCTCAAGTCTCCTCTCTGCACCATGTCATGTATGTAATGATATTTGATCTCAATATGCTTGGAATTTTCATGGAATACATGATTTTCTTCCAATCGAACCCCACTCTTATGGTTGTAATATATAATTGTCGTATTCAGGACCTACTCAAACAAATATCCAAATGAATTTCTCAACCAAACTGCCTCATAGATAGCCATGCTAGTAGAAATATACTTTTCCTTTGTTGTGCTCAAAGCCAATGACTTCTGTTTCCTGCTCATCCATGATATCATGGTAGATCTGAAGCTAAAACACCATCCAGATGTGCTCTTCCTGCCAATAAATTTTCCAGCCCAATCAAGATTATTGTATCCATGTAGTCAAACATCACCTGCACTATACCTCAGACCGAGATTGATTGTCCCATGGAAATATGTCAAAAAGTGTTTGGAAGTAATCCAATGTGAATGATGGGAATCGGTCATGAATTGACTCAAGGTGTTTACTAAAAAACATATGCTTGGATGAGTGTTCACAAAAAATATCAATGCTCCAATCAATTGACAATACTCTGAAGGGTTAGCCAAGTCGGGTCCAACAAGACCTCCACATAACTTCTTGAAATTAATTTCCATTGGTTTGGCTAAGGACTTGCTTTCTTTCATACCAAATCTCTCCAATAACTTTGCGACATATTTTCCTTAAGAAAGGAAAATTTCTCCGGGTCTTTGCCAAAATTCTAATCCCAAAATGTAATGCATCATGCTAAGGTCTTTCATCTCAAACTTGTAGGCCAAATCCCTCTTACAGTCGATCATTAGAGGCTCACTACCTATCAAGAATAGATTGTCAACATATAGAACTAAAATCAAAGGCATACCTTGGAACACCTTGTAAAATATATTACGGCTAGCTTTTCTTCTCGAAAAACCAAGCTTTACTAGATAACTGTCAATGTAGGAATACCAACCATGGGGAGCTCTCTTCAATCCATATGATGTTTTCTTCAACTTGCATACATGAGTTTTGTTGTCCTTTACTTCAAATATATGAGGTTTATCAACATAGACTTCTTCATGTAACATGCCAAGAATAAATGTTGCCTCAACATCCATCTAATGAAGGGTCCATCCTTGATTAGAAGTAAGTGCAACAATTGATATAATAATGGTGTAGTGGAAAACTAGCACAAATATATCGTCATAATCTTCTCCCTATTTCTAGGAGAAAACTATATCCATGAACCTCACCTTGTACTTTTCAATGCTTCCATCAACGCATTGTTTGATCTTGTACAACGATTTTGAAGTGACAAGGGATTTTCCTTTTGGTCCTAGAACAATATCCCCTACATCATTCTTCATAATTGATTCATACTTTTCAAACATGGCATCAATCTAAACCTATTCTTTCACAACTTCTTCAAATATGGTGGGCTTGGTTTGAGTCATAGTGCTCATAACTACAACGTACCATCAACAATGTCCTTTTAAGATTTTAGCACAGAGGGAGCTTCCAATATGTCCATGTCATCATCTTTCTTTGGAGGAGGAGGAGGAAGGTCTATGTACTTCCCAAGGGAAACATCTTCATCGAAGGTCATATCCCTATTAAACTCGATCTTCCTTTAACCAAAATTATATATTCAAAATGCTTTAGAATTTTCACATCATCTAACAAACATACCTTTCTTTCTCGTGGCTTCCAACTTATTCCTCTTATCCTTTGACACATGAAAGTATACTGGGTAGCCAAATATCTTGAGATGACTAATATCATGCTTTGTACCTATGAAAATTTCTTCGAGAGTCTTATTGTCTAAAGCTTGGTGAGGAACCTTGTTTTGTACATAGACCATTGTATTTGTAGCTTCTCCCCAAAGTAACTTTGGTAACCTTTGATCATGCAACATAGCTCTGGTAGCCTCCATGATAAAATTGTTCTTTCTTTCAGCCACTCCAATTTTCTCGGGATTGTAGGGTACAGTAGTTTCCTTCTTAATTCCTTCCTTCTTAAAAAAGTCAATGAACTCATTTGAAATGTCCTCACCACCATTTCCAGTCCTGAAGACCTTGATTTTATTTCATGTTTGATTCTTTATCAATGCCTTGAAGTTTCTGAATATATCAAAGGCCTTGTCCTTGTGCTTCAGATAGTATATCCATGTCTTCATGGAGAAGTCATTAATAAATTTGATGTAATAGATATGACCACCAAGAGAATTCACATAGGTCCATAAAGGTTAGAATGAATGAGTTGAAGAATATCATTTGTCTTATTCTTGCTAGAGGGGAAAGGTCGCCTTGTCTTATTTCCACTGGAACATCCCATACATACTCCATCATGACTTGCTTGAACATCGGGCATCCCAGAGACTAGATTCTTTAACTTCAGTAGAGCTACATAGTGTAGATGTGCCAACATGTAGTGTCATAGCTCACTTTGATGATTAGTTTCATGGATCATTTCTAGAAGAGGTTTCTCATTAACTCTATAGAATCCTTCAACTCTCGATCCTAATGTGAATGCATCCTTCATACGCGATTCCATCAACCATGTGAGAACCTTTCCTTTTATTAAAGCTACTTTCATTACTTTTTATTCCAATGTAGAAATAGATAACAAGTTCTTCTTTAGTTCTTGAACATACATCACATCATGAAGAAGTATGGATTCCATAAAATATAAATCAAATTTAATAGAACCAAAACATTTCACTTGATATGTAGCATTATCCCCAAGAATTATTTTCAAACTAGTCTCCCTCTCTTCTAGATTGGTGAGGACTTCCTTATATCTAGAGAAGTGTCTAGAATCCCCACTATCTACCAACCATCTATCATGTGAATCTGGGGGTGAAGAACTAGATAGAGTAGAAATAAGAATATATTCAGACTGACTAGCAACTACATTATTCTCATAACTTAATTTTCTTGCTTTGTTTTGAGGACGATAGCTTCTTTCTAGATCATTAGGTGAAACTCTTCTTCTCCTCTCATCCTGAGTTTTTCTATCATCGTCTCTTATTCTATCATCATTTCTTCTTCCATCATTGTACTTGTTGTTGTTGTAGCCTCAGTTGGATCTAGGAGCTTCCTTCTTTCTTAGAAAGTCTCGGGCATAGTGACCATACTTGTGACAATTGTAGCATTCAATTTGATGTTTATCCTTTCTCAATATTCTCTTGGAGTCTTTGTATTTATGAGAAGAATTCCATTGATTGGATGTTCTTCCTTTACCTTTGTTTATCTTGTCTTGAGTAATAAAAGCAACATCCTCTCCTTCTTCATGCTTTTGTATTCTTCCTCTTGAGATCATCTTGCATAAGTTTTCCAACGAGCTAATCAAATGATGGGAAACTATTGTTGTTTCTTATAGTGGTAATGAAGGTTTCCCAAATAGGAGGAAGAGCTTCGAATGCTACAATTACCAACTCCCTATCAGATATAGTTTCCCCAAATCTCTGCAATTGATCTCTCAAACGAGATATATTTATAATGTAAGATTGCACATACTCTCCTTTATTCATTTTCATATATTTAAGTCACCTTTCTTGTACTTGTTCTTGGCAGCAACATAAACATTCTTTGGAGGTTCAGGTACTTTCCCTTGAATATATTCCAGAGCATCATTATCTTGAGCTATAATTTCCAACCTAATCTTCGAAGCAGCAAAGTTTGATGAGTCACCCAACTTCTCATTTTCCTTGAAGGAGGTAAACATATTGATCAAACCCTAATATGCTTCATTAATTGTTTCCAAGAGTGATTTCTCTTTGATGCTTGCCTCCTTGGGATTCTCTTCTCCTTAGCTCTAATACCATGTTCATTTTACCACTCTTCTATATTGTTACAATCACTTTAGCCCAATTCTTATCTTTAGTTAGCAATCAATAGAAATTATGGATAGAGAAGTAGATGTAGTAAACAACAAGAGACAAATAAGAGACACTAGGTTTGGTTAAAGACTAGGGTAAAACCCACAAGGGGGAAACACTTTCAAATTCTTCTTCTTATTAGGTTGTTCTAAAATGTTCAACAAGAGAGAGTACAATGATTCAAATCTTAAATAAAAAATCTATCCAACAAAAAACCAGATAATGTTTAGAAATATGAGCCCCAAAAAAGTATTTATCAGAGATAACTTTCTAACCTGCGACCAATTGTAAAAAAGAAACCCTAGTTTCCAGTATCATAGAGAGAGTCTACATGTGTGCGGTTGAAACGTTCCAACTGCACATATAGGATTACGTGCATGTGGTTGCAGCCAAAAATTCCTTGTGGCAACCCTGCGGCTGCAAATTAAAACACTAGATCACACATGCGAGCTTCAGACCTTGCAATTTCAGATTTGAATGAACCAATATCTGTGAACCACTTCAGAATTGTGAGAGCCAAATAAAAGAAGAGTGAATAAGAATATTCTTGATGATAATTTCCAAATTAGGGTCACTTGACTTGTATTTATAGGCTTCCATGGGTGTCCAGATTCTTCTTAGGGCCGACTTGTCCTTTTGTGCACATGTGGGTTTCCAAATTAAATATACAATTTTCCTTAGCCAAATTAAATTCTTCCAAGGGTAAGGAGGGGTATTTCTTGATGAGGAAGGTTGTATAATGGAGGGAATTTTTCCTTAAGCTACTAAATTAACACCTTTTTCCATAGTTTCCACCACTGTTGGACACCTCATACATTGTCGAGCATCTAACACCAACAAAGCCCAACCTAGACTACATGGAAAAGGCCACAATTGATCGTATCATGGACACATATATTAATACCACTCACCAATAGAAGATCCAATAGTATTGATTTGTCAAAGTTGACCAACTCTTGCATTAAGTCAAGTGGTTCATTAGGGACCAAGTTCAACAGAAGTTTCCCCATCTCATGGAGACACTCAACGCAAAGGGGACCATTGCTTCCTAAGGGGGAAGGACTTATCAAAGTGGATATTGGTGGCCACCACCTATTCCACTTATATCCAAACCACTGTTTCTTTTAGTTTCCTTAATTATAGCACAATTTACTATTTTTCTCATTTTTTTGGGTTCTGAACTTCCAGAGCCATTTTGAGGCCCTAAATGACATTTTTTTGGAAAACGGGCAAAGTCACCGGCTACAGAGAGGGTATTGAGTTGAGATTTGTAGTCTTATAATATCTATTTATAACAAGGTATCATACACATCAAATTGAGATTGTATGCAAAAGTTACGCCCCCATGAAGTTGGTGTATCAACTAACCCCAATGGGCCCACAAACCTTTGGCATTTCATCTCGTAGTGTTAGGTTTTGGATGTTTATGGTTTTACCTTGTTTGTCAATAATAGAAAGGCTTGGGAACCTCATTGTAACATAGTTTAGAAGGCATGTATCTGTCACATCTCTTCTTAGAGATAAGCTATTGTCACCCAAGCTAGTTTATTTCCATTCTGCATGTAAACAATTTCAGTGTTTATTATTAATGAATTGAATTTTAGTTTCCATTGTAGCTTTGTGTTTTTTTTTTAAGTTTGTATTTCATTTCGTTCCTGTATAAATCTGGATCACTTCTTCATAAAAGGCAACTGAAACATCATTTTATTTCTTGTAAGCTATACTCTCATCAAAGATGACATCTTTGCTTACCTCATTTCAATGATCCTCCTTAATATAGATTATGTATGCTTTAGATGAAGCGTTGTACCCAACAAATATGCAGTTATATTGGTAGTATCTAACTTCTTTCTCTTATCATTAGGTATATGAATATACACAAGACACCCAAATATAGGAAGATGATGCACACTTGGTTTCTTTCCTATAAATGCTTCTCCCAGAGTCATGTTGTTGAGACTCTTATGAGGACTTCGGTTTTGTAGATAAACAATTTTCATACATGCGTCTCCCCATAGGAATTTAGGGAGATATTGATCATGTAGCATAACCCTGACCCATTATTTGATAGTATGATTCTTCCTTTCTGCCACACCATTCTGTTCAATATTATAGGGAACAATGACCTCCCTCTTGATTTCTACTTCCTTGAAGAAAGTTATTAATTATTTGGAGGTGTATTCTCCACCATCATCTAAGCTTAGAATTTTGATCTTTCTCTTAGTTAGGTTCTTCACTTCATTCTTGAACTCTTGAAACTTTTCAAATACCTCATCCATGTTCTTTAAGAGGTAAAACCAAGTCCTCCTTGAGTAATCATCAATGAAGTTTACAAAATATTGATGCCCAACAAGAGATTTGACTGTTATAGCTCCACATACGTCCGAGTGTATGAGATCTAAATTTTTTTTAGATCTAGTGCCACTACTTGCAAATGGTTTCTTTATGTCTTTTCCTAGAGCCCATTCCTTACAAGTCCCTTCACGATCTTCCTTTATTTCAAGGATGCCATTGACAATTTGACTCAGAGATGGAAAAATATTATAATGAAGGTGTCGATAACTTCAATGCCATAGTTCAGAAGGAATCACTTCCAAGTGAACTAGAGCTTGGGACAGAGGTGTATAGAGTCTATACAATGTTCCCTCATGAATCCCAATCACCCTTGATTCATTAATATTAGAGCCCTTACACCAAACCAAAACCTTGTTGTCAAAAAAAGAAACTCTATTACCCTTATCCTCTATACAATAAATAGAAAGTAAATTTTTCTTCAAACCTAGAATGGATAATATATTTTTGAGGAAAATGCTTCCACCTAACTTGAGCTCCAATGACGTAGACCCAATTCTATTCATTGGATAGGTCTTGTTGTCTCCAAGTTTGATAGAGTGAGATGATTTTCCCTTAGATAAAGTTTGGAGTTGATTGCATTCTCCTGTTGTATGTATGGAACCACCACTGTCAATAACCCATACATTCTTATCCATGAATATGTTGGATAAAGCAGAGAAAAAACTTCCATATGCTACTTTCTTTATGAGCTTGGAGATGACCTTCAATAGACAATTCTTGATAGATGTAGCAATATTTCCAAGAATTTTGAAATCCTTCCTTATAACCCTTGCCATAGTGCCATCAAAAATGTGATCTTCAGTCTCCTTTTTGCACCTTAGCTTTGAAACCATTTTGGAAAATCCAAAGACTTGTAAATTAGAACTTATTTTACTTATCATGATAATTACTTGTGATGTTACATGGTTATTTATTGCTTCTTTAGTTTTTTTCATCAAGCAATTACCAAAACAATGAATATCACAAAGAGATAGGGTACACAAGATATAGGCACCAAGTTAGGGAAAAACCCCTGGAGAGGAAAAACCAAAAAATGTTTCTCTTCTTCTTTAGAATATGTTTTCAAAATAGAATTCCAAGACCCAAAGACCAAAGCCAACAAACCATCTAAGCCCTAATTCAAACTCCAGTAATATATTCCTTGAGACAACTTCAGAACTTCGATACTGCTTCCTTGATGCTTCAACTTCGCCCCCTACAACAAAATTTCAGCCCTCCAATTTCGGCCTCCTGCAACTTCTTCAGAATTTTTACCTCCTGTAAGTGGAAAATTCACAAACCCTAGCGAGACAAGGAAATAGATTTTTTGGAAAACTTCAAATTTTTGTCCTCTTCGTCTTTCCAACTACTCTTTTCTCCTTCACTATTGTAGATCAAACTTGGTTGAGATGAGTGACCAAATTAATCGAGCTTCACTCCTTTATATAACCTTTCTTGAGTTTTGAATTCCCTCCCTTTATGCTAACTTGATCTTCTCCTTGGGTCAACTTGGTCTTGGGCTTATCCATGGATTTTTCTAGACAAAATAAATATTTTCCTTCACTACAATGAGTCCAAATGGTACTATGACATATGACCAATATTATTCTTTATCCTAGAAAGACCTAGAAATACCTGAAAGACCTAAAATCATGAAGAAAATTCTTTTGACTCAAACTTGAGTATGAAACCCGTACTCCAAAACTAGAATATAATTTTTTTATTTCTTTATAAAGAATATACAATGCCATGTTTATATTTACATTATAATGAATACCGAACCTATTTTTGATGCTCAACACTATGAAACTGAAATTTGAATTCTCTGTGAGATATGTGGAGCAGCAAACTCAACATCTCACCTTTATAAGCATCATTCCATTTCATTAATAATGTTACATTACAATGAGCGAAAAACATCTGATTATTTTTATTTGTCAGGAAATCCCATAGGAGGAAAGAATTGAGATCCTATTGTGCCATAGTCATGTCTAATTTGTGTAGCTTGAGGTAGAAGCTTAGTCTAGGGATGTAAAAAATCTCACCGTATCCAAGTTTTTGAGTGAAGTGCAAGGTTCCTTTGGGGACCACAAACACATCACTAGGTTCCAATGTTTGAGAGAAGAGTTTGTTTGTGCTTAACTCAATGAAGCCAAAAAAAACTTTTCCTTGCAACATGTAGATGATTTTAGTGGCTTTGGGATGGATATGTGGACCTACTACCCCTCTCACAACCAGCTCTATGCTACCCATCACTATTCCAAATGTGTTGAAGTCGGACATGATTTTTATTGTAGCCACAATGAAGTTCATTTTCATAGGATCAAATGAGGCGTTGGCTAGCATGCACAGTGCCAATGTCATAAAGTGTTGTGGGGAAGCCTGAGTAGAGCTAAGGCATGGAACTCTATTCATAAAAACATAAGACTTGGTGTCTGCAAAGTAAAAATTTGGAAATTCCTCTGGATCTCTATTAATAATCATGGGAAGAGGCAAGAGGAAGAGGATTCCTACAATGGCCATAAATTGAGAGGAAATGAGTACAATTATGGTCATTGCAACTTAAGATCTTAAGGAAACTGCCCCCGCTGATGATTTCACTAAATCCATATGGTGATTGATTTGAAAAAAGGTTTAACGCTCTCTGAGGGGAAAATCCAATTTGACATCTAAATTGAACCTTAAAGTGATAGCCTGAACTTGGATTCATTGGACCAACCTACGCTAATACCACTAATCTAGATGTTGGAGGGCTAAAAGAAAATATATTTGATCGTCAAGAGGGAGAAGATAAAATATACAATATTCAAAAGAGAGAAACTCTTTATTAAATAAGAGAAAATGTTACCACTACATTGTGTGGACAAATATACCCTTTTACAAAGTGATTTCCCATTGTTTATAGCCCTCTTGAGTTACAATACCATGGGTGGATACCATGGCTAAATAACATTGGTAGATACCATAACTGGATGTTTTTTGACATTTACATGAATTTAAGTGGTGCAAACTATTTTTCAAAGAAAGATTTGAAAAGTGGATATCATCATATTAGGATGAGAGACGAAGATGAGTGGAAAATGACTTTCAAAGCCAATGATAGTTTGTATGAATGGTTTGTCATGCCTTTTGGTTTGACAAATGCACCTAGTAAATTCATGAGGCTCATGAATGAAATCCTCAAGTATTTTATTAGTAATTTTGTAATTATATGTCTAGACGATATTATTATTCATAACAGAAACATGAAAGAACATTTAAGGTTTTTGAAATCGGCACTAAGGATGCTACAATAGGATAACGTTTTAATAAATCTAAAAAACATTCCTTCGTGAGAATATAACTAGTCTATTTGGGTTTCATAATTTCTCTAGAAGGACTAAATATGGACCCAAATAAGGTGAAGGTTATCAAGGAATGACCCTCTCCAAAGAATATTTATGAGGTACAAATCTTTCGCGCGTTAGCTAGTTTTTTAGGGGAAATTCATAAGAAATTTTAGCCATATATGTGCACTAATAGTGGAGACCATTAAGAATAAATATCAACCATTTAAATGGATAGAAGTAGCTGAAAAAGTGTTTAGATTGTTGAAAAAATATATAACATAACAACTAATTTTAGCTTTACCAAATTTCATAATCCTATCCAAGTTAAGTGTGATGCAAGTGGAATGGCCATTGACGTTGGTCTGTGTCAAGATGATAAGCCTATTGGTTATTTTAGTGAGAAGCTAAATGAATCCAAGAAGAAACATTCTTCCTATGACAAAGAGTTTTATGTGGTGATACAATCCTTGAAGAAATGGAGGCATTATCTCATGCCTAAAGAGTTATTCCATATACTGAAAACCATGCCTTGCAGTTTATGACCTAACAGGAGAAATTTAATCAAAGGAAACCCATATGTGTTGATTTTATGGAAAAAATTACCTTTGTTCTTAAACATATAAGTGGAAATGCTAATAAAGTTGTAGATGTCTTGAGTAGGAGGTGTTTTGTTTTGCAGGAATTCCAAGTGAATAATTTTGGATTTAAACGTATTAAGTAAATGTACAAGGAAGACCCATAATTTAGAGAAGCTTATAAAGCATACAAGAATCCATTGGTGAGAGATAGAACTCCTTGGATTGAGTATATGATTAAGGAGGGACTCTTGTTCAAAGACAACCAATTGTGTATTCCAAAGTGCTTAATGAGGGACAACCTATTGAAAGAGAAGCATAGTGGAGGATTGGTTGGCCATTTTGGACATGAAAAAACTTATGCTCAACTAAGATATTCTTATTTATGACCATGTATGAGATGTGATGTTAAAATATTTGTGAATAGTTGTAAAATTTGCAAGTATGCCAAAGGGAAACGATATAATGTTGGTTTATATCAGCCAATACCCATACCTAGTGACCATGGGATGTCATACATATGGATTTTGTTCTAGGTCTACCTCGAAATTAGAGGGGAAATGATTCAATTTTTATAAATTTTTATAGATTCTATAAAATGGCACATTTTATACCCTATTCTAAGACCAATTATGCCATCTATATTTCCAATTTACTTTTCAAAGAAATTGTGAGATTACATGGACTGTCCAGAAGTATAGTTTTAGATAGGGACACAGTTTATTTTAAATTTCTAGCAGAGATTGTGGAAAAATATTAGGACAAGTATTTCATTTAGTTTTATCCTATCACCCTCAAACAAATAGGCATACTTAAGTGGTAAATAGGATCTTGGGAAATTTACTAAGGAGTTTAGTAAGCGAGGATAGACGATGGTAGGATCAATTGCTTCCACAAGTTGATTTTTCTTACAATTACTTATCTAACATAAGTATAAGAAAAGTATCATTCGAAATAGTGTACGTATGCACCCAAGGGAAATTTATGAGGTTAAGAATCTATTATAGATAAGGAGTGCTAATGTATAGTATTTTTCCACAACAATTCAAATGCCACATGAAGAGGTCAAGGAGTAGCTACAAGACAATAGTCAAAGGTACAAACAAAGGGTAGATCTAAAGAGGAGAGAGATCAATTATGAGGTTGGAGATACAATTTCAACACATTTAAGGAAAGAGATCCCAAAAATTGAATATAACAAGTTGAAGTTAAGGAAGATAGGACCCTGCAATATTTTGAGGAATTTTTTAGCTAATGCATATGAAATTGAACTACCATTTGATATCAAAATTTCACCGATATTCAATGTTGCAGATTTGTACTCTTACATAGAACTTGAAGCTAAGGTTGAGGATGATAAAGACGAAGTGAAATGGATTAAGTTGTTACCTAGAGTAAACCAATTACAAACATAAATGACTTTTTAATCAAAATATTTTCAAAAGAACAAAAAATAAAGAGTTCTATGAGTACTTAGTTAAGTAGAAGGGCTTCCCAATAGAAGATGCAACCTGGATGAGTGTGACGAAGATCTAGAAGTATCGTGAGAATGTTGAAGACCTAATAGACATGAGTGCATGAAAACATTTTGCTTTGAAGAAGTCTAATGAAGGAGCATCCTAGAATAGAGTTTCATTATCCTGGATGGACGATTTTTTTTGTTATTATAATCCTTGTGAGTCATAATATTCGTTTGAAGCATATTTTTGTTAAGTGGTTATGCTGATTTATCTTCATGGGAAATATGTAAATACAAAAAATAACATTGTGGTGTTTAAATTCTAAAATAGGAAAAATTTTAAGGAAGAAGTGAGGTTTTTTAGTTACAACATTGCTTTCATGTATTAAGATATTTTTTCTCAAGCTAAGATATGGGGTAAGGGTTGTTTGTTTTGTTTTGGAGACTAAACACTAATTAGAAGCTTTTATTTTTGGTTTCTTGTATAATCTCTATGTGTAGAGATCAAATCAAGTTTCATTTCTCTATCTCCATGTATCAATTTCATCCCCCTTCGTTTTCTTGTGAAGGTCAATCATTCTATTTGTGTGCATTTCAGGACCATTGAAGGGTCATATTTGACCATGTAATGATTTCAAGCCATCACACATAATTTTGGTTGGCCAAGTTAGGACAAAGGAGAAGGCAAGGGAAAATAGAAGTAGAGGTTGTGTTGGAAGTGTATCTCCTCATACCTAGAGTCTGGGTATCCAACACACGTGAAGAGTAACCATAAGAAATCAATAGGATCCCATATTTAGAGACTACAAATACTCAAAGAAGTATGATTTTGCCACATGGATCTGAATAATTCTCCCCATCACTTAACATGTCTGGTAAACATGATTTTTCCTTTCATAAGGCGTATTTTCGTCAGGATATACATTCAAAGAGAAATCGTCAAAGTGCGAACTTGGTGGCAGGTGAGATTTAACCTTATGTCAGCCTGTAGAAGCCAGAGGAGGAGTTGGGACATCGTGGTGGCCTGAGACCATCAGTGAAGCTAGAACCAAGAGTCATTGCCAGTGTCAACAAAGCAGTTGGAAACCTCATCAAATAATGGGCCCAATAAACATGAATTAGTGATGCAGGAGCATTTAGACCTAGTCAGCAATGTGATGGTATGATCACATGTTGTGGCTAATAAAGGGTTGGAAGACAAGCGATTAATTAATTTTATTAATTTAAATGTATGAGAGTGTTTTATTTGTTGTCAAAATCTGACAATAAAAGGGTATAAGTGGCTGATTGATCCTCCCTACGTGGAGATCAGGCCAAGCAGTTAGATTATCTGGTTTAAATAGGATATGAAGGATTTGAAAGCTTAAATTAGCATTTGTTTGAGAAAAGAGTGGAGTGAAGAGATTCTTTAAGGGAGAATGAAAGATTTCTGGATCTGAACTAAATGGGTTCACGAATCCAGATTTTTTATAAATTGTAATCTTTTAGAATGAGTGAATAGTTAGATTCCGATGGTAAGATATGATGGATAAGCGAGGGTAGAACTAAAACAGTCAAGTGTGACTGTTTCTTATGTAAATATTTATTAATATAATACAGTGTGGATTGTGTATTTCTTTGATAATTTAGCATTGAGTGTGTTTATGAATTTTAGTCTCTGGATTGAGGATCTGAGAATTACTGTGTTTGTTGATGCTCAGAATATAGGATAAGAGTGTGTGTTCTGTATATAATAAAGGAAACTGGTTGATGTGGATTATCCCTACCAGATTAATAGACAGAGATTGAATGAAGGAATGAATCATCATTGATCACAGGTTCGATCAATGATGATCTATTTGTGAAGATCAATGGCGTAGGCAGAAAAGAACGGGAACCGTTGGATTGTTCAGATCGACAGACACTATTAAAATACAGAGGAATCCAGAGGATTGATCATAGCCGTTAATGGTAGTAGATCTACAGTCATCGCATGGTGGAGATGCATAGGCGTTAAGTAGTGACGAAGGTTTTCATAAATGGTAATTGGATTATCGTGCGGCCTCAAAACCATAAGTGGTAATATCCCGTGTCCGAGCGATTAGCCTTATCGCTTGACATGTAGCAAACAAAGGAGAGAGAAAAACCACTTTATCAGGCAGTTAACCAACATACAAGTGGTTCACTCGATATCGCTTTTAATCATCGGATCAAGTGTGCTTTGATCAATGGTGGAGGATCGCCAATTAGTTTGGTTGATCGGGTGAATAAAAAACCATCGGATTGGGTGGCAAATCAACGACAAAGATTGAAGCTGATAAGGCTTGGGGAAGAGCGGACCCGACGAATTATGGATTGAAGTTTGATTTCTGTTGAATTTCGGTTGATCATAACCGTTCGTTGTGGAGGGCGAGATCCAATGAATATCAGGTCGTAAAGTGATCGAACTTTAATTTCAAAATCGGACCCCAGAATTTATACATCAAGGATTTATATTCCTTATTAGCTTTGAAAAAGTGGTCAAAGTCAGTGGAAAAGTCGGACTCGAAAGTTTATGGACGCGGGTTTATTTTATTTGAGGTTCAGTCTTACGCGTTCAAAGGAGGACCGACGTTGATTGGTTGGGTTACTTGTACTATGTGTTGTTTGGTGATTGGTTGGGGTTTTGTTAACAACCACCAATGAGAAGGCTTCCGATGAAACGTGGGCCCATAACGCATAGGTCCACGAGAGAATCTTAAAAGATGCAATTTGACTGCATCAAAGTGGTAACAAAGCTAGCCCAATGCTCTGTGGAGTTTGGTTGAAAGGCTGAATTTTATTCTCAGCAAGTAGCCATGACAAAGAAGAAAATGAAGCAATTTCAGCAGAGATATTGTAAGGAAAAAGTCTTGGAATGATCAGAAGAACATTGGAGATACTATCAGAATTCTTAAATAGACGCAGTTTGATATTCTGTCAGAATTGTTGAAATCTTTGAATTACTACAAGATATTGCAAATTTGTTTTGAATGTCTGAATATCAACAAGGGAGTGAAAATTTCCTTTCAGACAAATGAAATTTCCATGTAAATTGATTAAATTTTTGGCTTGATTTGAAAGAAAAATTGAAGCAGAAGGTTTTGAATTTAAAGTCAAATAGAAGAGTGGATTGCTATCACTGAAATCATTTAAATGATTTGAAGATTTTTAAGGATTGAGGATTGCTTAAAGCATTGTTGAAGACAATGATATTGATGGTTGAAAGAATAGAAATTGGGTTTAATAGATCTGAAAGAAGAACCACTACAAGGAATGAATTTTGGAATTTGTAGAAGCAAGATAGGATTTGCTTACAACAGATTATCAGAAGGAATTTGTAGTGTGTCATGAATTTGTAAATATAGATGAATTTCAAATTGAATATTAATCATAAGGTGAAGAATAGTTGCTGACTGTAAGGAGTCTTTTGAATGGAGAAATTTAAATGAAATAGTGAAAAGATGAATCATTTGGTAAATATTTAACTGATGGAATGGGAATTAGTTTTAAGACATATTTGAAGGAAAATTGGCAGGTTTGAAAGGTACTTTAATGTATCTTGAGATAATATTGTATAGCTCAATGGGAGCAGTGAAATTGCTGGAAGGTAGAATGAATTGTATCAGCGTCATAGCACATGAGCTATGTTAAAGAAGATGAAGCAAGAAGAACTCTCAAACGAGTAAAGGTGACAATATCCAATAGTAAATGAAATTACTGAATGAAAGAAGGAAGTGAGCAATTGAAGATGAAGCAGCCTAGAGCAAGGAGTGATCAAGAGAAGCTAAGAACAACTTCCAACTGTGGTTGGGTAGAAGTTGTTGAGGCAGCTCCACAATTGTGATTGTGGGTAGAGTTGTCTTAAAGATAACAATTCCAGCAAGAGGAGTGCTGGGTAGAATTGCTAGTCAGTGAAAGATTCAAGGGAAGAGCCAATAGATGCCAAAAAGATAAACTAAGAAAAATTTGGTGAAGCATGAAGGATACTTGTTACAGATGAAAGAAAGGGCTAGTTGCAGCTCACCAGTGAACAAGGAAATTTCACCAGAGGAAGAAATGGAATTGACTATTGATAGTCATAACAGGGGAACAGAGGAAAGTCACAGACATAGGAAAAAGAGTGCCAAAGAAGTTGGACTCAAAAGAATGAGTAAAGAAGAAATGGACATAGATTTGGCCGAGACGAAGGTAGAACTCAGTCATTTGAGGAAGCTGGTGTAGAAAGGAATAAAAAAATAATGGAAACAAGGATTGTATGTGGGGAAAAGAGTTAAGTGGCCTATTAAGGAATTATTTGCAGAGAAATTAATACTGCAAACAGTTGAGAATGAAAGAATAGAATACATTTGTGAACCACAGAAAGGACCTCTCCTTGGGGAAGGAGACAGTGATGACAGTGATGATAGTGACGAAGATATGATCTATACAGATTAGAATGAGAGAAAGTTGCTGGTAGCATCTTCACAGGAAAGAGAGTCTCATAATTTTGGGATTAATTATTTATGTGAATGTAAAGTTGTAGGTATGCAGCCTAATAAATGCGAACCTGTGCATGAAAAGGTGAAAGAGGCAAAGGCAAGAAAAATAGAAAAGGAGATTCATAAAGACTTTCAAGGCTTCGATTGGTGGAGGAAATTAAAAGATATGGCTGAA
This sequence comes from Pinus tabuliformis, assembly GCA_031772625.1. NCBI lineage: Eukaryota > Viridiplantae > Streptophyta > Pinopsida > Pinales > Pinaceae > Pinus > Pinus tabuliformis. The sequence continues at coordinate 969,878,521 of CM062810.1, forward strand.
TGGTTGTGTCTTCTCTTAGTGAAAACTTATTGGATCATGTTAGAAGGAATATTAACATGGATATAAAACCAATGGAAAATGGACAGAGGGAGAAAAGCTAATGCATTGCAAGGTTGTGAAGTGAAGAGAAGCGAAGCTGATATAGAGAACTCAGCTGAAGAAGTTAAGTCAAGAAATTCTTTGAAATATCAAAGTCTTAACATAGAGGAGGAAAATACATTTTTGTCTTATTTGGATAAACTGAATGTTGGAGAAAATTGTGAAGGACAGGGGGATGTTATGCAAACTTATGATGAAATTGTCAAGCAAAGCCAAGAAGCTGCAGTCCCATAAGTTTTCTTTGATGAAAAAGAAATCAGAGATGTTGAAGAAGAATTTATCAATAACTTAGTGAACTATTCGAATAGTTCAAAGGAGCAGGAAGGTCTGGACAATGAGAGTTCAGATAAAGAGCCTGGTATTTTTGAAACTGACATGATGTGTATATTTTTAGGTTTGACAGGTGATGAATAGTAGTTGGAAAATGTGCTTATGCATGTTTATGAAGAAGTGAGATTACTGAAAGAAATGGCTGGATTAGAAAATTATTTTGAGCATGTATTTAATAACTTTGAGAATAATGACATTGATAGGGAATTTGTCATCATCCAAGAAGCTGAAGACAAGCAATTGAGAGTTTGTAATCAGAATGAAGTATCTTCAGTAGAGGATCAAGATAGAATTACTATGTAAAATGAGAAAAAATGTATGATGATTTTGACAAATACAGAAGATCAGGAAATCTGTGATTTTGAAATTGATTATTTTTATGAGTCTATAAACCATGAAGAAGCTTTAGAAAAACAGAGTTTTGTTTCCATTAAATATGAAGATGAAACAACGTAATTTTGTTGCAATGGTATAAGTATATAAGATGAAAGGATACTACATGATGATATGCTTCAACAAATTTTATCTATTGAATTGTTGAATGATAGTCTTGTGTTAGAACAAGGAACACTGTGTAATGTAGAGGAAAGTTCTCAAAGGAAATGTATTGACAGTTTTATAAATTTTGCAGAGGATCAATATAAGGAATTGATGGTAGAGTTATTTGTGGAGATAGAAATCCATAGTAACCTTAAATCTGATAATTGTGGTAGAAATTCTATTTTATACAGGGAAGAGGAGTCATATGCAAATGATATGCTTATTGGAGATGAGGGAAGATTCAAATTACTGGAAAAGTTATTAGATGAACCTGATGAGATAAAGGGAAAGATTATCTTTAATGATAATAAAAAGGAAGTTGTAGAGTACAAGTAACAGTTTGTAAATGACAGAGGTGAAGAAGAATTGGACAGAAATTTCATAATTTCTATGATAAGGGAGAATGTACAGCAGACAGATGTTAGTGGAGTTCAGCTAAGAACAAATTGTAAAGAGGAAGTTGAGAATGTGTGGAATATGAAGTCAGTTAAGAACAGAGACAACAAGGAAGAAAAATTAATAAAAGTGTTGGACACAGATTGTCATTGATGTCAATATGGCAATATTCAAGAGGAGGAGATAGAGCCATCAGAGGAGCAGACGGAGCCAAGAGGAGCAAGAGGAGCCACATAGGAGCAGACCCAGCTTTGACTTCGATCCGACGGCGAACAGTCTTCATACTAATCCAATGATCATCGCTCGCCCAAACAGAACGAATGTTACGTCTTGATAGAAAGCGGTTTTGTGAAAAGTACAGTTGATGCGTGGCAAAACTTTATTGCATCGGGTGAGATTTACGGAATACCACTTTCACAGCAAAAGCGGTCCGATGAGCTTGGTGGTTTTCTTCAGTTGTTTTGTAAAAATAAATGTGCAGGTGAAATTAATATTTCAACAAGCCAGAGGAGCCACACTGGATCAAGAGGAGCTACAAGAGGAGCCATCGGAGGAGCAAATGCAGCAAACAGAGCCTATCGGGAGCATAAACAGCCATCGGGAGCAGAACTCACATAGATATATCCAGTTATGTTATCGGGCCTGTAAAACCCATGTATGCATACTTTATCATTATCAGCGGTTAAAAACCATATAAATATGCATATAATGCAAACAGAGGTGAAAGTCTTGGTTATATATGCAAATACACCATCGGCAATAAAAACTATGCATATATATATGTTTAACACTATCAGAGGCGCAAACGGAGGCTAAGGCATGTACATAAGCTTTAACACTATCGACGGATTTGAAACCTTATTCACGGAAGTGTTGAAGCTATATCGGGTCAGGCACACAATGTCGCATCGGAACTTCGGGAGCGGCGATATAGTGTCAAGTGGGCCATTGTGATTGCCGATAGCGATATCGCATTGGACCTTCGCCAAGGGCAGTCCCCGATTGCGAAGAACTGTTGCGGGCCTGACGGGAATATAGACTGTGGCTTAATGATATATCGCATCCGCGGTAATCGCATATGTTATAAATTCTTCCCACACCCAATCGCCGATTGCGATAAGCATGCGGACTCGACGGGCATATAAAACATGGTCCAATGCAATATCGCATCCGCAAGTGGATCGGCCCATCGGCCATCAGCCATTGGCGACTGCCGATTGCGATTACAAGGCGGACCCGATACAGGTTTAAATGCGGGTGAATTAAAATTTGAAGTCCGCCTTTAGCGCTTTTTCGCCTGTTTTTTCATATATTTCCTATGTAACTCAAAAATGTCGTGCGCTAGGTTCTGAGGCAAAAATACTGTAAGGAACAGTCCCGATAGTGCGGGAGACCGAATCATGGTGATTATGATTGGGATAAGATGTGGCTGTCTGTTAAATGAAGCGGCTCCAGTGTATGCCTGCGATCATGAGCAAAACAGGAGTGTTGTTACAATTTTGATATATGTATCCTGTGAATATTGGAACAGTTGGATAGACAGAGGGAACTAAAGTCCGGGAAGCCGAAGAAGCAAGCAAGAGAGGAGGTAACTGACAGGGTAAGCAAGCGTTGAGGAAGCCGAAGAGCCTGCGGAGAAAGGAAGCCAAAGAGCCAGCGAGAAAGAGGAAATGAATGAACAAAGGCATGGAATGTATAAAAGTAGCAAAAACAGAGAACTAAAGTTGTTGTTGGTGTATGGTATAACCTGAGTATGAGATAGTGGAAGCAGTAGAGGCAAAGGGGGCAGCAGAAGCAGCGGAAGCTGAAAAGAGTGTGTTGGTATCATCCCAAGACCCCTTTTTCCTCCTAAAAACATATCATTTACCCATTCCTTTTCATAATATATCCCTTAGAATCCTTGAAAATTAATTATTAATAGTCTTATAGTTATTAAAATGCGTTGGAATTGATTTAGGAATTTTATGTTGAAGAATTAGAAGTTTTTGGTGAAATGGTTACAGGAAGTTCCAACATCTTGTAATTAGCTCATTGTTTGACATGTGGCACAACAGCTGGGCGAGAACGAAAGTCATGGATGAAAAGTAGAATGTCCAAGCATGGACAAACACCTATCCTACAGCCAGATCGATCCTCCTACATCCGCGGTCAACTCAGGTTAAAGCATGGTACACTGGCGACAAAGGCAGAAACAGCAGCTCATTCTATTTTGATTTAGTTTTTGTTCTTTTTGAGATCAGTTAGGATAGAAACATTTTAAAAAGCTCGATGTAATAAAAGTGGCAACAGCCAAATTCCGAATGTACATTCATTATCGAAATGACATGGTTGTGCTAGACATATGTAAATACAGTCCGAGTAATGGATAGATGGTTAATCGTTGTATCATTCTGAAACAGAGTTTTGAAACTTAATACTAAGAACCTAGTTGCAGTTACGACTTGTGTCTAGTGCATTGATTTGATATTCGGTCCAGTGTACCTCTGGAACGCAGACGGGCCCTGCGTTCAACCGGTATACTATTCTTTTCATTTTATTTGCACTTAGGTTATCGTATGGTTTACACAGTAGTTACGATTGATTGGATTTCAATTTCAATAGGTCTTATATGGTTTGCACAGCAGTTACAATTACTTGGGTTTCGATTTCCATAGCTTTTGATTTCCATCGAATGTATATGGCTTGTGCTTATGGTTGGTCTGCGTTTATGGTAATGCTGAACAGTCATCACTGAGATCTAGAAGTGCGTCCTGTAAGGGATTTGATCCCTGTGTTGTCTTTTAAAAGCACTATCATAAACTTTGTTTTCATTTCACAATTCATTTATGCTCTCTGTATATTTTTATATTGTATAAATATTAGCGAATGCTGGGTGTTTACTGAACAAGGGTTTTATGTGTAATGTCTTTGTAAGGAGATTGAGATCATTGTTGCAGTGATACACAGTGTTTAGTTTCAGTGTGAATGCATTTAATAATAGTATTGTAATCAGGTATATTAGCAGAGTGACCTGAGTGTTTGGATGATAGGTGACATACCCCAGTCTTCCGTAAAGAAGCCCTGTGACCTACATCATAACCACTTAGCCAACAATCCTTTATGTCTATATACTTTAGACGCATGCCTCTAAGCTTACGCATCCTGGTCGATAATAAATATAGTCTAGTCTAGTACCCTAGCTAGAACACTACATTTTGGCGCCGTTGGCGGGGAGGCGTACTTAAAGGATTCAGACAAAAAGAAAAAAAATTCAACACACAAAAATAAACAAAAACATAGTTAGAAATCATGTTCATTTATGCCTAGATTTAGAGACAGTCAAGGGAGATTTGTAAAAACCCCCCACCATCTAAAAACTAACCCATCATCATCAGGAGCAGACTCTCTAGGGAATACAACACCAGCTGAGGAAGTTATCCAAACATTGGCTGAAAATTTTTATTCAGGACAGGAACTTACTCTTATTGAGAGGGAAACTTTATTCACACATAAATCGCAGAAGAAGCACTTTCCTAGACCTTCTACACAAGGAGAAAGTAGTACAGTTACTGAACAATCTTCCTTGCTCCTTTTTCCACCAAGTGACACTGACACAGAGAGACCAATTAGAATGGCTGAGGAAGGATCTGGCTCAGTACCACGCCAAGGAGATGAAGAGGAGTCAACTTTTAAGTTCCCTATACATGAACCACAGGAGGATGAGGAGATCAAAATGAAAAACATACCCCCATCCGCGCTACCAAATTTCTATGGTATGGCTTCGGAGGATCCGGACTCATTCTTGTTCGAGTTTGACATTGTATGTCGAACTTATGGCTATATAGATGATGCCCATAGGCTTAGATTGTTCCCAGCCACACTAAAGGCATCAGCCTTAAAATGGTTCATGGGGCTTGGTGAGCATGCTATAGTTGATTGGTATGGTATGAGGAGAATATTTCTTAGGAAATATCAACCTTATTGCAGATCGAAAGACTCTAAAGATGATATCTTTAGAATGAGTCAGCAAGAGGATGAAACCTTAGAGGAATATTTAGAACGGTTTGTCTATAACTTACAAAAATCTAAACACCAAACTATGCCTCCTGATCTGGTCCGCACAATATTCTTGAAAGGTATTCGAGAGGAATACATGGATGACCTCAACCTGATGGGCAAAGGTGACATTTCTGCCTTACCCTTTGAAGAAATCGCTGAGTTGTGCGAAAAGTATTCAAGGAGTAAAGCTAAAATGGGAAAGAGAAGCCTGTCATCAAGGGTCACAAAATCTGCCTCTGCAAGTGTTACAAGGGCCGAAATAGGGAATCTTTTAGAAGAGTTTAAAACAGATTTGTTAAGCACTCTAGGGAACCAAATTGACACTTTAAAAGCCAAGAAGAAACAGGAAGATGAAGATCATATCATGGCTATCTTATGCCCAAAATGCCGAAAGAAACATGCATTAAAAGATTGCCCTCTAGAGAACATCCAAGTTTGTGCTTTCTGTACTGAACATCATGATATGTTTAACTGTCCTAAAGTTAAAGTTTTGCAGAACTGTAATATGGCAGCCAATGCAAAGATGGAAAACGTGTATTACATGGGCACAAAGTGACCATGGCAGCCAAGGCCAGCAACCCAAGGTATGTTTCCAAATCAAAATCTGCAGTTTCCTATGAATGATCAAATGTATGCACAAAACTCATGGAATGTACCTATGCCATGGCAGCACCAAAACCAACCACAACACCAATGGAGACCGTCTCAACAGTACTCCCAATCTTATCATACATATCCTCAATCATACCCCCCTTACTCACAACCATATCAACAATACCAACAGCCGTATCCATCACATTCTCAACCATATCAGCAGTATCCTCAGCAAGTTGTCTATCAGCCCCAACCTCGTCAACAAGCTCTGCCTGCTCCTCCACCAATAAATGCACCACAGCTGCAATTTCCAGCTAACTCACAACCTCCCAGACCCACTCAAATTCCTGCTCAAACTGTCCGAAATCCGAATAATAGAGCAGAGAGGCCAGCCTACAATGTAGAAGAAGGAACCTCATATTCCACACTGCCTTTGCAAAACATTAATTTGAGGTCTGGTAGGGTGCTCCACAAAGATTCTCCAATAACAGATAAGCAAGAAAAAAACTCAGAAAAGGAAAATTAAATGACAAATCCAACAAAACCAATCAATGATACCAAAGATAAACAGATGCAACCACTGCATCCACCTTTTCCAGACCGATTGGTCCAAGTAAAACCACCACTGTCTATACCACAATTTGATGTCTTAGATGAGCTTAAAAATGTCTACATCAAAATCCCACTGCTGCAAGCTATAAAAGACATTCCTATCTATACCAAAGCCTGCTAGGAAAAGGATTGATCCTCAAACCATTCATGTTTTAGGAAATTTAGCAGGCCTTATGACCAATACCATCTCCATGGAGAAGTATGTTGATCCTGGCATTCCCAAAGTGACCACAATCATTAACAACATACGGATTCCAAATACTTTGATAGATCTTGGAGCCGCAATCAATGTCATGACTCTTGAAACCATGAGAACACTCCAGCTCATGAATTTGCAACATACCACGATTGTTCTTGAACTAGCTGATAGGTCCAAAGTCATTCCTGAAGGGATTTTGGAAGACATCATTGTCTCACTGGACTCTTGGGAGTATCCAGTGGATTTCCTAGTCCTTCAACCCAAATCCAATTTAGGAGGATACCCTATCATCCTAGGTAGACCATGGTTAGCGACTGCTGATGCATTTATAGGATGTCGATCAGGCAACATGATCATTTCAAGGGGGACCGAAAGAAAACAACTCACCCTTTATCCATCGGCACAATCACCAGCAGTAACACATAATTTGTGGCTTGATGATAAATTTAATGATAAATAAGAAGTACAATCTATTTTTAGCATTGACCAAATCTATGATTTCCAGGAAGACAATAATGATTTGGTAGAATTATTCCTTTCTCAACCTGACATGTCTGAAAATTTGAGAAGTGAACAATATCATGCTGCAGATGTACTTCTAGCCCAAAGCTTTCAAGAAACCTGCACCATCCAATCTTTGCAAACTACATTTCATGACATTTTTCCAGTTCAATCCATCACTAATACACAGAGTCAGATCATAGAGATTAGTCCAGGGAAAACTCTGAACATAGGCAATCACCTAGACTCATCTCAACAAGAGAAATTGATTAAAATCTTGAGAAAGTACCAAAAAACCTTTGCTTGGGACTACACCGATATGCATGGGATTCACCCCGACACATGCACTCACCATATCTATACAGATAGCACCATTAAACCAGTGAGGCAACCTCAGAGAAGAATGAACCCCATGCTCCAAGATATTGTCAGAGAGGAATTGGAAAAACTTTTGAGAGTTAATTTTATATATCCTATTTCTGACAGTCAGTGGGTATCCCCATTGGTTATAGTGCCCAAGAAAAATGGTAAGTGGCGCATTTGCGTTGATTACAGACAGCTGAACAAAGAAACGCTCAAAGACTACTTCCCACTGCCATTTATTGACCAAGTGTTAGACACCCTAGCTGGCAAATCATCATTTTCTTTTCTTGATGGTTTCAGTGGCTACAACCAGATTAGGATCGCCTCTGAAGACCAGGAAAAAACCACATTCACCTGTCCTTGGGGCACCTATGCCTACAATGTTTTGCCATTTGGACTTTGTAACGCTCCAGCTACATTTCAAAGAGCTGTGTTAGCTATTTTCGCTGATTTAATTCATGATTGTGTTGAAGTCTACATGGATGATTTTTCAGTATATGGCAATTCATTTGAACATGCATTAGAAAATCTTGAGATAGTTTTGAAAAGATGTATTGAAACTAACCTGTCCCTCAGCAATGAAAAGTGCTTTATGATGTTAAACGAAGGGATAGTGTTAGGCCACTATATTTCTTTTCAAGGAATCCAGGTTGACCCAGCCAAGATCCAGATCATTGCTGATTTGCCAATTCCACAGAATCAAAGAGAGGTAAGAAGTTTCCTTGGGTATGCAAGCTATTACCGCAGATTTATTGAAAATTTTAGTAAGATAGCTTTACCTTTGTTTAAACTTCTAACCAAAGATGTACTTTTCAACTGGAATGAGAACTGCCAACAAGCATTCGAACAACTCAAAAAGAAACTATCTACCGCACCTGTCTTGAGAGGGCCTAATTGGAGCCTACCATTTCATATCTTTACAGATGCATCCGACACTGCAGTAGGTGCATCCTTAGGCCAAAAAGAGGAATCTTGTACTTATGCCATTTATTTCATTAGTAAAAATCTAACACCTGCAGAGTTAAACTACACAGTGACAGAAAAGGAAACACTTGCCATCATTTATGCTGTGAATAAATTCCGACATTACATAACTGGTTATGAGGTCTTTGTACATACTGATCATTCGGCCATTAGACATTTAATGAATAAACCAATAACTAGTGGCAGAGTTACCAGATGGCTATTATTGTTACAGGAATTTAACATCATAGTGTTAGATAGACCAGGCAAAGAGAACCAGGTGGAAAATTTTCTCTCTAGACTGCAAAATCCAGGTGAGGTTGTTCCAGTTGAAGATTCTTTTCCAGATGAAAACTTATTTGCAATTTCCATAGTAACTCCTTGGTATGCTGATTTGGCCAATTATTTGTCTACAGGAAGGACACCTCCACACTTTACTGCAAAGGAAAGGAAGAGACTAGTCAAACAAAGTGCTAGATATTCATGGCTTAATGGCGATTTATTTTACACCGGTTATGATATGATTATTAGGAGATGTGTAAGAAATGATGAGGTAATTGATATTTTAAAATCTTGCCATGATGAACTGTGTGGTGGGCATTTTGCAGCGAAGCGGACAACATTCAAAGTTCTTACTCTTGGATACTACTGGCCATCCATTTTCAAGGATGCCAAGAAGTATGTAAAGAGTTGTGACAGCTGCCAAAGAATGGGCAGGCCCACAGCTACCGATGAGATGCCCCTTCAGCCCCAAGTTCACTTAGAGCCATTTGATAAGTGGGCTCTAGACTTTATAGGACCCATTAACCCAACCTCCAATGGTAAGAAGTACATCTTAGTATGTACTGATTACGTCACAAAGTGGGCTGAAGCAAAAGCACTGGTTAGAGCAACCGAACACACAGTAGTCAATTTCCTTTTTGAGGAGATTTTTGTGAGGTATGGAGTACCAAGGGAAATTGTGACTGATCAAGGTACCCAATTCACCTCAAAGCTAGTGAAGGACATCACAGACAAATACCAAATCAAGCATAGGAAAAGTACCCCTTACCATCCACAGGCCAATGGGCAGGTGGAATCCACAAACAAAACTTTGGAGGGGATCATTACTAAAACTGTTGCACTGAACAGGAAAAACTGGGAAGAGAAGCTCAAAGATGCACTCTGGGCTTACAGGATTACCTGGAAAGATTCTACAGGATTTACACCATATCAGTTGGTGTACGACAAAGAGGTAATGCTTCCTATTGAGTTCCAAATACATACTTTTAAAATGGCTGCAGATTTACAAATTGATTTGGACCGAGCACAAAAAGAAAGAATTCAGCAGTTGAACCAGCTGGATGAGATGAGGCAGCAAGCAGAGGAAACCACAATCCTCATGCAAAAACAAAGGAAGCAGTGGCATGATGCACATATTAAGAAGAAGTAGTTTAAGGAAGGTGACTGGGCTTTACTTTTCGACTCAAAATTCAGAGATCATAAAGCCAAGTTCACCACCCATTGGATGGGCCCCTATGAAATTGTTCAGGCTTATGACAATGGTTCAGTCAAGCTCAAAACTATTGATGGAGAAGGTCACTCCTTCACAGTCAATGGTCATCGCCTGAAACTATACACCAAGCCCATCAGCAAGCAAGATTTTCTCCATACACTATCTCAGCAAAGGGAGGTCGAGGTATTGCAGCCCTCAGCTGCAGTATCACTGCCTTAGTTTCATTTCCTTTCAATTTCAGAGTCAAAAAGAAATAAAAAAAAATATAATAAAAAAAAAATTAATATAAAACAAAAACTAAAAAAAAAAAAACATAAAAAAAGGATAAAAAAATAATGGGTTAGATGTGAAAACCAGTCACTGGCACACTCTAACCTCGAATTCCTACTTGAAAACCAATTCGTTGGCGGGTATGAATTCTCTTTCTTTTGTTCACTGTTTGATTTATCAGCTGAATCATGACTTGAGGACAAGTCAAAATTTTAGTCGGGGAGAGAGGCATCAACACTTTGTTCTTTTATCTCTCCATTGTAAATTCTTAAAGATTTCTTATTCTATATCTTCACTGTAAATTTCCAAAGCAGCTTGTTCCAACATTCCAGATTTCAATAAATAAGCTGTTTTGTCATTGTTTTATCTCAGAGGGACCTAGTTATAAACATTATGCAGGGGGACCTGTTCTGTTCAGACATCTATGCTACCAACACCAGCAGTAAGGGACCTGTTTAAGACATTCAGAAGGGACCTGTTAAAGAAATTGACACCAAGGGCTACTTCAACGAAGTTCATCAAGTTTCTACAAGGATTTGGGCACCAAGACTCCATCAAATGCCCAAGCTCAGTGAACCTGTATCAATATAAGGAGCTGCATGAACATTTTCAAATTTTTCTCAAGGGACCTGTTACATTCAATCTTTCTCAAGGGACCTGTTATATCTTCAAATTTTTCTCAAAGGACCTGTGCATTCAATCTTCCTTAGAGGACCTGTTACAACAAGCAAAGATCAGTCAAAAAGGGACTAGCTACTCAGCATGTCAATACAACAATGACCAACAAAAGAGTAATATGTTTCTTGTTCTTAAACATTTAATTACTTAGATTGATTTTTAATGTAACTTTGATGACTGTGAACTGTTATGATTGATTTCAAGGACACCTACATTTCCTATCATCCCTTATTCCACCGATTCTCATCATTCTCATACATCAACCTATTCATACTTCTAAACTCATTACCAATACATCAACCTTGTCATACATCCTACAGTCATACCAACATCCTCCATCTGACCGAATACCAACTAAAATAGGACACGTGGCGGATTGTGTTTTTAAATACAAGGGAAAGAGACAAATGTAAAGTGGCCTATCTATTTCATTCCACACAGCCAAATCATAACTCCACCACCCGACGTACCCAATGATTCAAGGGACTTCGCAAAACCATACCCAGCATTATATATACATGCTCCCAGCGCTCTTGTGGTGACATCTATGTAAGCGTACAACACTCCTCTGTTTTAAAATGAATGAATATGTTGTGAAGTGAGTACAGCCGGTTATCCCACCATCATTTCCGCATTCGATTCCCATAACTTTCAAAGTAAAATCAGAAGCAGTGAGCGCCGAAAGAAGTATTATCATTTGGGTCGATTTACACAGTGAGGATTGGAGGCAGTGAGCGCCGAAAGAGGAAAGTATCACCACTCTGTTTCGATTCCCACCACAGTCATAAGACAATCGACCGGCCGAGCATCATATTGAAGACTAAGGGAAGCGATACACCAGGTAACCAGTTTGAAATTTCTTTGTTAAAATTGTAAGAACATAAACAGAGAAGGGTTAGAAGCACGACCCTCTATCACTATGACTAATAGGGTTGAACCGAGTGTGTTCGACAGTTCACAATATCATGAGGATTGCATTGAAATTCTCAGAGAAATACAGTGGCTACCATTTCTAGAGAAATTTCATGGAAGCAATGAGGAGGTTACCAAGCAATTTGCTTTCACCTTCAATGGAGAAAAATCCCTTATAGGTAACTTCTCATTCAGGGTTTCAGAGGATACTATAGCTCAGGCAATAGGGATTAGTCCAGAAGGGGAGAAGTATTTTAAAACCAAGCAATTTAAAGAGAAATCATGGACACAGTTTATGTCTAGATCTAGAGTCTCATCAGTGAACTGGAAGAAGGGTGTTCCAAGAAGTTGGTTGATGCATCCCTGGGATGAGATGGTCTACATCCTTCAAAAATTCATAACCTGTGAAGGCTGTTATAGTATTGTCTATCTATACCACATTAAACTACTCCTCCACTTGAAGAAACAATGTGTTATCAGTGTACCATATTTTCTGTTACAAAGCTTAACCAAGATGTCCAAGACTATCCAGAAGCAGAAGGGGAATGAAGACAAAATCATGTATCACTTTGGCTTAATTAAAATCCTTATTGAGCATGAATTGCAGAGAAGAGGGAAACCATGGAAATAATTCCTAGCTGTTAATCAAATTAGAGATGAGGAAGATAAAGAAGAAGTGCAAGAGGACTCAGGGTTAATGAAGGACATTGATGAAGAAATCCCAGTATCCAAAACTAGCAAGGCACCTCTACCTGTGGGCAGCATAAAGACTAGGAACATGAGAAAGGCCGGAAAAAATAAAATTTTCACCACTTACTCACGAAGAACAAGGAGGACACCAAAAGCCCAGTTACAAGAGGACCAGCTTGAATCCAATGCACCTGCACAAATGGATGTTGAGAGTGGTGACCACTCACTACCAGGACCAGAAGTTGATATAGAGGTGGAAAGCAATAACAAGCAGGAAAAATGTTCACCACCTCCCATTAAGAGACAGAAGAAACTGGAAAAACAAATTGAAGAATTAAGGGAAGAGCTCATGGAGGCTAATATGCTAGAAAAAGTTATCAAGAGAGAAAATGAAATGCTCCGGGCGCAGAGTAAAGAAACTCAGAAGAAGAATGAAAAGTTAAAGGAAAGAATTAGTGAACTGGAGGCTGAGCAAACTGAGATTTCTAACTGGGCCACTAAGTGGTACAATCAGAAGAAGACTCTCAAAGAAAAATACAAAAGGTTAAAACAGGAGCTCAAGGGTCAGAAAGATAACCAGGTGAAAAAGAATGTGGACACATTGCTCAAGGCAGCGGAGATCCAGGCAGGGATAGAGTTCAAGGGAAGCACTTCAGGGATAGCATGAGGACATGCTAATTCCTTAAGTCGGGGAGAGATGTTGGTATCATCCCAAGACCCCTTTTTCCTCCTAAAAACATATCATTTACCCATTCCTTTTCATCATATATCCCTTAGAATCCTTGAAAATTAATTATTAATAGTCTTATAGTTATTAAAATGCATTGGAATTGATTTAGGAATTTTATGTTGAAGAATTAGAAGTTTTTGGTGAAATGGTTATAGGAAGTTCCAACATCCTGTAATTAGCTCATTGTTTGACATGTGGCACAACAGCTGGGCGAGAACGAAAGGCATGGATGAAAAGTAGAATGTCCAAGCATGGACAAACACCTATCCTACAGCCGGATCGATCCTCCTACATGCGCGGTCAACTCAGGTCAAAGCATGGCACACTGGCGAGAAAGGCAGAAACAACAGCTCATTCTATTTTGATTTAGTTTTTGTTCTTTTTGAGATCAGTTAGGATAGAAACATTTTGAAAAGCTCGATGTAATAAAAGTGGCAATAGCCAAATTCCGAATGTACATTCATTATCGAAATGACATGGTTGTGCTAGACATATGTAAATACAGTCCGAGTAATGGATAGATGGTTAATCGTTGTATCATTCTGAAACAGAGTTTTGAAACTTAATACTAAGAACCAGTTGCAGTTACGACTTGTGTCTAGTGCATTGATTTGATATTCGGTCCAGTGTACCTCTAGAACGCGGACGGGCCCTGCGTTTAACCGGTATACTATTCTTTTCATTTTATTTGCACTTAGGTTATCGTATGGTTTACACAGTAGTTACGATTGATTGGATTTCGATTTGAATAGGTCTTATATGGTTTGCACAGCAGTTACAATTACTTGGGTTTCGATTTCCATAGCTTTTGATTTCCATCGAATGTCAATGGCTTGCGCTTATGGTTGGTCTGCGTTTATGGTAATGCTGAACAGTCATCACTGAGATCTGGAAGTGCGTCCTGTAAGGGATTCAATCCCTGTGTTGTATTTTAAAAGCACTATCATAAACTTTGTTTTCATTTCACAATTCATTTATGCTCTCTGTATATTTTGATATTCTATAAATATTAGCGAATGCTGGGTGTTTACTGAACAAGGGTTTTATGTGTAATGTCTTTGTAAGGAGATTGAGATCATTGTTGCAGTGATACACAGTGTTTAGTTTCAGTGTGAATGCATTTAATAATAGTATTGTAATCAGGTATATTAGCAGAGTGACCTGAGTGTTTGGATGATAGGTGACATACCCCAGTCTTCCGTAAAGAAGCCCTGTGACCTACATCATAACCACTTAGCCAACAATCCTTTATGTCTATATACTTTAGACACATGCCTCTAAGCTTACGCATCCTGGTCGATAATAAATATAGTCTAGTCTAGTACCCTAGCTAGAACACTACAGAGTGCAGTAGCACACCAGTGTATACCAAAGTTGGGTTGGAGCCCAAGAGGTTGGAGCCTTAGAATTGAACAGGATTGAAGTCCTTGGGAGTTGGTGCTTCTAAGTCCAAGATTGGTGTCTTGGCAAAACAGAGTTGGTGCTCTGGAGGTTTGAGCCTCACTGAAGTCCAAGTTGGAGCTTGGCAACTACTCACAGTCAGAGATACTTATATTGTATTTATTTCATTGCACTGTCTTGTGTTTTAATAAAAACATTTATTCCAGCTGTTGATTTCTGTGTTTAGTATATACATATACATATCTATATATGCTTTTGGCAATCACCGGAACGAAAAATAATAAATACTGATTCACCCCCCCCTCTTAGTATTCCTAAAAATTGGTATCAGAGCAAGGTTCTTCATACTAGCCTAACAGCTTGAAGAAGGATCCACAGCCATGATGAGAAATCATGAAGCATCAGGAAAACCTCCTCTATTCGATGGCACTAACTTTGGTTTCTGGAAGAAAAGAATGACTTACTACTTAATGTCCCTTGGACCTGAAGTCTGGCATTTTTGTCAAACTGAATACCAAGCGACTTCCACTCTTCCAACAGATCAAGACGAGAGGAAAGCCTACATTGCAAATGCAAAGGCCATGAACTCTATCACTAGTGGAATCACTGATTCCGAGTTTACAAAAATCATGCACTGTACCTCTGCCAAAGAAATGTGGGAGAAGCTAGTTGGCTTGTACGATGGAGACTCAAAAGTCAAAAAGGCAAAGCTTCAAACTCACAGAAGACAATTTGAAAGTTTGAATATGGAAGATGAAGAAGATATTGCAGCATATCTCCTTCGAGTAGCTGAAGTAGTAAATTCCCTGAAAGGATTGGACGAAAAAGTGGAAGAAAGTACCATTGTTCAAAAGGTATTAAGGTCTCTTCTAGACAGATTTGACTCCAAAATAAGTGCTATAGAAGAAGCAAAGGATCTAGATGCCCTCAAAATGGATGAACTCCATGGAATTCTTACTGCCTATGAAATGAGGAAAGGCGGCCCAAGCTCCAAAGATGCAGCATTCAAGGCCTCAAAGTCAAAGAAAGGGAAAGAAAGGAATGACTGTAGTGATGAGTCAGATGTGGAATCCGAATTGGCTCAATATGTACGAAAGCTGAAGAGAGGATCTAAACTCAAAGGCAATTATCCTCTTATCTATTTCAAATGTGGTAAAATAGGTCATTATGCAGCAAAATGTCCTCATAAACATGACAGTGATGATGAAGGAAATTCTAAAAGAATGGCACATAAAAAGAAAGGGTTCAATAAGAAAAACTTCTTCTCCAAGCAAGATGAGTCTGATGAGGATGAGTTTATGGTCATCAAAAAGAAATCAGATGAGGAAAGTGATCATGATGAAAGCCAAGAAGCATTATTCATGGCACTCACAGATGATGATGACTCGGGGCTAGAAGGAAATGTAGATGAACTGTTAATAAGCGCCATTGAAGAAAACGAGAAACTACGGAACAAAATCATTTCTCTCAAAGTGGAAAACGAGGAAATAAGAAGGAGAGAAGATCTCTTGGAAGCAAAGCTTAAAGAAAAAGAAGAGACTTGTGAAGAACGCGAGGCCGAAATAGTATCTTTGAGAAAGGAGTTGGAGCAAATTAAAAAGGGTTGTAAAAGCTCTCAAATACTTGAGACTATTCTGAAAAATCAAAAACCTCAACATGATAAGTCTGGAATAGGTTTCAAAGGAGAATCCTCAAGCACTAAGAAAAGTGCGAAAAGCTATGCCGATGCACTTTCCTGCAATCCAAAAGATGAAAAAGTATGTTATCAAAAGTGCATCCCAGATTCCAAGAATGAAGAAAGAATTACTCCAAAGAAGAATGTGGAGTCGAATCATGGACACTACAGCAAATACAAACCTGTGCTCCACCAAGGGCCCATCAAAAATCCAAAGGACGAGGGAGGAGTAATTCCCAGGAAGGAAATCGACTTAAACCGTGGTTGCTTCAAAACCATCTTTCTTGGACACTGTTTTCACTGTAAAAACTTCGGTCACCAAGCTAGACACTGTATGGCTCGCAGAAGTGAAAATAAAACGCAAAAGGACCGAGTAATCAACTCATATGCCCCCAAAAGGCAGGGACAAATCAAAACCTTCAATTCATTTGATCCCTTGACCAAATTTGATCTGACTTGCTCTTTTTGCTACAATAATGGACACTATGAACAAGACTACCCAGTCAAAGGAAGAAAGACGAGTAGCAAGAACTCTGGCATGGAAAAATGCGGCCTGGCTCTATTTGCCCAAAATAATGGAAACCAGTGGTTTGTGGATAGTGGGTGCTCTAGACACATGACAGGAGACAGAAGGAAGTTTATCTCACTGAGCAAAAAGGAAGGGAATGTGTCCTTTGGAAGTGGAACTGGAAAAATTGCAGGAAGAGGAACAATTACTCTGATCAATGGAAAAGGAAAAGCTCAAGATGCTCCGCTGGTTGACGGACTCAAACACAACCTTCTGAGTGTCAACCAAATCTGTGATCAAGGACATAAGGTTGTTTTCAGCACCAAAGACTGTGAAATAAGGAACTCTACCTCAGGGAAACTTGTGGCAAAAGGGGTGAGAACACCAGACAACATTTACATTCTGAACAAGATTCAAGAAAGTAAATGCTACTTGAGTCAGATAGATGAGAGTTGGCTATGGCACAAGCGACCTGGACATACAAGCTTCGAAAATCTGATCAATATCAGCAAGATCAAAGCTGTACAAGACATCCCAAGGCTGTTCAAACCAAATCAAGCAGTGTGTGGTCCATGTCAACATGGAAAGCAGACCAGAACCAGCCACAAGACAAAGGAACACTGCACATCAAAGCCCTTGGAGATCATCCATGCTGATGTGTGTGGGCCAACTAGAAATCAAGCACTCCAAGGAGAAAGGTACTTTGTGTTATTTGTTGATGATTATACTAGAATGATGTGGATATATTTCATAAATTATAAATCTAAAACTTTTGAGTGTTTTAAGAATCTAAAAGCCCTTATAGAAAAAGAAAAAGATTAAAAAATTAAGTGCCTCAGGATAGACAGAGGAGGAGAATTCACATCAAACGAGTTCAGTAAGTTCTGTAATATTCATGGAATTAAAAGGGAATTCTCGGCAGCCAGAACACCTCAGCAAAATGGGGTAGTTGAAAGACGAAACCAAACAGTCCAAGAGATGGCAAGAACCATGCTATTAGCAGCAGACTTACAGCCTAGATTCTGGAGAGAAGCAGTAGGGACAGTTGTCTACACACTGAATCGAACTCAATTAAGACCAAACTGTGATAAAACTCCTTATGAGCTATGGAAAGGAAGACCTGCTTCGGTGAAGTACTTCAAGATCTTTGGAAGCAAGTGCTTCATAAAAATAAATGATGGCTCACCCGGAAAGTTTGATTCTCGGGTTGATGAAGGGATATTTCTTGGTTACTCTACACAGAGCAAGGCCTACAAGTGCTACAATTATCGACTGAAAAAAATAGTGGAAAGCATTGATGTAAAGGTTGATGAAGATCTTCGAGAAAAGGAATTTGAAGAACCTGAAGATGACTTTCTCATTGAAGAAGAAGAACCTAAAGAAGAAGAAATAGATGAGAAAGAAGGAGAAGAAGAAGAGGAAATAGAACCACCTAATACCCCTTCAAAGATGAAGTATGTCCAAAAACATCATCTAGAAGAGCAGATCATTGGCGATAAAGATGAAGGTGTGCAGACCCGAAGAAGGATAACAATCACACCCCAGAGAAAAGTCATTGCCCTCCTATCTATGATAGAACCAGAAACATTTGTAGAAGCAAGTAAGGATCCTCATTGGGTAAAAGCCATAGAAGAAGAAATGACCCAAATTGAGAAGAACAAGACATGGGAGCTGGTACCTCGTCCAAAGGACAAAAACATAATATGAACCAAATGGGTGTTCAAAAATAAAATGAATGAGGAAGGACGGGTTATCAGAAACAAGGCAAGACTTGTCTGCAAAGGCTATTCACAAATAGAAGGAGTTGACTTTGAAGAGACATTTGCACCAGTGGCCCGTATGGAAGCGATCAGGATGTTCTTAGCATTTTCTTGCTCAAAAGGATTCAAAATCTATCAAATGGACGTGAAATCAGCATTTCTAAATGGGGAACTCAAGGAGGAAGTCTACATGGAGCAGCCAGAAGGTTTTGATCTGACAGTAGGAAAGGACCTAGTCTGTAAGTTGAAAAAGGCTTTGTATGGATTGAAACAAGCTCCTAGAGCTTGGTATGCAAGATTGGATCACTATCTACAACAACAAGGCTTCAAAAAGGGAGTGGCTGGAAGTAATCTATACATAAAGACAGATCAAGGTAAGTTACTAGCTACTCTTGTTTATGTCGATGATCTGATTTTTGCTAGTAATAATGATGAAATGAGCCATGAATTTTCTCAAAGCATGGCAAAAGCGTTTGAGATGTCAATGATAGGAGAGCTGTCCCACTTCCTTGGACTTCAAGTATCTCAAACCAGAGTAGGATTGTGTATATCTCAAGCCAAATATCTAAAAGACATGCTCAAAAAATATGGAATGGAGGACTGTGCACCCGTGAGTACACCTATTACTACAAACTGAAAATTGAGCAAAGATGATGACTCCCCTCTAGTAGATGCAACTCATTACAGGTCAATAATTGGATCCCTTCTATACTTAACAGCTACACGACCAGACATAATGCAAGCAGTAGGAATGGTGGGAAGATTTCAATCTGGTCCCAAACAATCTCATTTATTAGCTGTAAAAAGAATTCTCAAATATTTGAAGGGAACTTCTGATTTTGGTCTTTGGTACCCAAAGGACTCAACACTGACGGTAACTGCATACACCGATGCTGATTGGGCTGGAAGCATAGATGATCGGAAAAGTACTAGTGGAAATGCATTCTTCCTAGGAGACTGTTTAGTATCCTAGCTCAGCAAAAAATAGTCATCCATATCATTATCCACAGCCGAAGCCGAGTATATTGCTGCAGCAGACTGTTGCTCTCAGATACTATGGATGAAGGAAGCTCTAAAAGATCTCGACATATGTACATATCAACCGATTATCATCTATTGTGACAACACTAGCGCTATCAGTCTGAGCAAAAATCCAGTGATGCACTTGAGAACCAAACACATACCAATCAAGTATCATTTCCTCCGTGAGCAAGTAGCTGAACAAAACATCGCTCTAGAATATATCAGTACTAAGGAGCAGATAGCTGATATTTTCATAAAACCTCTTCCTCGGGAAGCATTCGAACATCTGCGTCAAAAGATGGGGGTTATTTCGTTATCATCACTCAAGTTCATTCATAAAGACGCAGCAGGACAGGGGGAGCAGTTTGACAGGGGGAGTTCGCATGCATTCCTTTGCCATTGATGTCAAAGGGGGAGAGAGCAGAACAATATTGCCATCAATAACAAAGGGGGAGATTGTTGGACACAGATTGTCATTGATGTCAATATGGCAATATTCAAGAGGAGGAGACAGAGCCATCAGAGGAGCAGACAGAACCAAGAGGAGCAAGAGGAGCCACATAGGAGCAGACCCAGCTTTGACTTCGATCCGATGGCGAACAGTCTTCATACTAATCCAACGATCATCGCTCACCCAAACAGAACGAATGTTACGTCCCGATAGAAAGTGGTTTTGTGAAAAGTACAGTTGACGCGTGGCAAAACTTTATTGCATCGGGTGAGATTTACAGAATACCACTTTCACAGCAAAAGTGGTCCGATGAGATTGGTGGTTTTCTTCAGCTGTTTTGTAAAAATAAATGCGCAGGTGAAATTAATATTTCAACAAGCCAGAGGAGCCACACTGGAGCAAGAGGAGCTACAAGAGGAGCCATCGGAGGAGCAAATGCAGCAAACAGAGCCTATCGGGAGCATACACAGCCATCGGGAGCAGAACTCACATAGATATATCCAGTTATGTTATTGGGCCTGTAAAACCCATGTATGCATGCTTTATCATTATCGGCGGTTAAAAACCATATAAATATGCATATAATGAAAACAGAGGCGGAAGTCTTGGTTATATATGCAAATACACCATCGGCAATAAAAACTATGCATATATATATGTTTAACACTATCGGAGGCGCAAATGGAGGCTAAGGCATGTACATAAGCTTTAACACTATTGGTGGATTTGAAACCTTATTCACGGAAGTGTTGAAGCTATATCGGGTCAGGCACACAATGTCGCATCGGAACTTCGGGAGCAGCGATACAGTGTCAAGTGGGCCATTGCGATTGCCGATAGCGATATCGCATCGGACCTCCGCCAAGGGCAGACCCCGATTGCGAAGAACTGTTGTGGACCCGACGGGAATATAGACTGTGGCTTAATGATATATCGCATCCGCAGTAATCGCATATGTTATAAAGTCTTCCCACACCCAATCGCCGATTGCGATAAGCATGCGGACCCGACGGGCATATAAAACATGGTCCAATGCAATATCGCATCCGCAAGTGGATCGGCCCATCGACCATCGGTCATTGGCGACTGCCGATTGCGATTACAAGGCGGACCCGATACAGGTTTAAATGCGGGTGAATTAAAATTTGAAGTCTGCCTTTAGCGCTTTTTCGCCTGTTTTTTCATATATTTCCTATGTAACTCAAAAATGTTGTGCGCTGGGTTCTGAGGCAAAAATACTGTAAGGAACAATCCTGATAGTGTGGGAGACCGAATCATGGCGATTATGATTGGGATAAGATGTGGTTGTCTGTTAAATGAAGCGGCTCCAGTGTATGCCTGCGATCATGAGCAAAACAGGAGTGTTGTTACAATTTTGATATATGTATCCTGTGAATATTGGAACGGTTGGATAGACAGAGGGAACTGAAGTCCAGGAAGCCGAAGAAGCAAGCAAGAGAGGAGGTAACTGACAAGGTAAGCAAGCGTTGAGGAAGCCGAAGAGCCTGTGGAGAAAGGAAGCCAAAGAGCCAGCGAGAAAGAGGAAATGAATGGACAGAGGCATGGAATGTATAAAAGTAGCAAAAACAGAGAACTGAGGTTGTTGTTGGTGTATGGTATAACCTGAGTATGAGATAGTGGAAGCAGTAGAGGCAAAGGGGGCAGCAGAAGCAGCGGAAGCTGAAAAGAGTGCAGCAGCACACCAGTGTATACCAAAGTTGGGTTAGAGCCCAAGGGGTTGGAGCCTCATAATTGAACAGGATTGAAGTCCTTGGGAGTTGGTGCTTCTAAGTCCAAGATCGGTGTCTTGGAAAAACAGAGTTGGTGCTCTGGAGGTTGGAGCCTCACTGAAGTCCAAGTTGGAGCTTGGCAACTACTCACAATGAGAGATACTTATATTGTATTTATTTCATTGCGCTGTCTTGCGTTTTAATAAAAACATTTATTCCAGCTGTTGATTTCTGTGTTCAGTATATACATATACATATCTATATATGCTTTTGGCAATCACTGGAATGAAAAGTAATAAATACTGATTCACCCCCCCTCTTAGTATTCCTAACAAAAAGAAATTTGTATCAACAAGGAAAGTGGACAGCAACAACATAAGATTTGGAATCCTGGAAGAACAAAAGTGACAGTGGCAAAAGAAATGAATCAGCAGCATGATGCAAGTGATGACCAATTACAAAGTAAAGTTTGGGATACTGGATGATCAGCAGAAGAAACACGTGACTAGGAGGTCATGAAAACTTTCAACTTTGTGAGTCTGATGCAGGAGCATTTAGACTTAGTCATCAATGTGATGGTATGATCACATGTTGTGGCTAACAAAGGGTTGGAAGACAAGAGATTAATTAATTGTATTAATTTAAATGTATGAGAGTGTTTTATTTGATGTCAAAATCTGAGCAGAAAAGGGTATAAGTGGCTGATTGATCCTCCCTGCGTGGAGATCAGGTCAAGTAGTTAGATTATTTGGTTTAAATAGGATATGAGGGATTTGAAAGCTTAGATTAGCATTTGTTTAAGAAAAGAGTGGAGTGAAGAGATTCTTTAGGGAAGAATGAGAGATTTCTGGATTTGAACTAAATGGGTTCACAATCCAGTTTTTTTTATAAATTGTAATCTTTTAGAATGAGTGAAGGGTTAGATTTCGATGGTAAGATAGGATGGATAAACAAGGGAAGAACTGAAAAAATCAAGTGTGACTGTTTCTTCTATAAATATTTATCAATATAATACAGTGTGGATTGTGTATTTCTTTGTTTAATTTAGCATTGAGTGTGTTTATGACTTTTAGTCTCTAGATTGAGGATCTAAGAATTACTGTGTTTGTTGATGCTCAGAATATAGGATAAGAGTGTGTGTTCTGTATATAACGAAGGAAACTAGTTGATGTGGATTATCCCTACCAGATTAGCAGACATATATTGAATGAAGGAATGAATCATCATTGATCAGAGGTTCGGTGAATGATGATCTGTTTGTGAAGATCAATGGCGTAGGCGGCAAAGAACGGGAACCGTTGGATCATTCAGATCGACAGACACTATTAAAATACAGAGAAATCCGGAGGATTGATCATAGCCGTCAATGGTAGTAGATATACGATCATCGCGTGGTGAAGATGCGCAGGTGTTAAGTAGCGACGATGGTTTTCATAAATGGTAAGCGGATTATCGGGTGGCCTCAAAACCATAAGTGGTAATATCCCAAGTCCGAGCGATTAGCCTTAGCGCTCGACGCAAACAGAGGAGAGAGAAAAACCACTTTATCGGGTGGTTAACCAACGTGCAAGTGGTCCACCCGATATCGCTGTTAACCGTTAGATCAAGTGTGCTTTGATCAATGGTGGAGGATCACCGATTAGTTTGGTTTATTGGGTGAGCCAACAACTGTGGGATGGGGTAGCAGATCAATGACGGAGATTGAAGCCGATAAGGCTTGGGGAAGAGTGGATCCGACGAATTATGGACTGAAGTTTGATTTCTGTTGAAGTCTGATTGATCATAACCGTTCATTGTGGAGGGTGAGATCCAATAGATATCAGGTCGTAAAGTGATCGAACTTTAATTTCAAAAAAAAACTCGAGAATTTATACATCAAGGATTTATATTCCTTATTGGCTCCGAAAAAGTGGTCAAAGTCAGTGGAAAAGTCAGACCCGAAACTTTATGGATATGGGTTTATTTTATTTGAGGTCTGGTCTTATGCGTTCAAAGGAGGACCGATGTTGATTGGTTAGGTTACTTGTATTATGCATTATTTGGTGATTGGTCGAGGTTTTTTTAAAAACCACCAATGAGAAGGCTTCCGATGAAACGTGGGCCCATAACGCATAGGTCCACTAGAGAATCTTAAAAGATGCAGTTTGACTGCATCAATTAGTTCACCAATTTTTGTCATCACCACTACCCATCAAGAAGTTTTTCGAGGTTGTACTGAGTGTTGGGCAGTCTCGTTAAGTGGAAGATTGATAGATGACATGTTCCCCATCAAGTGTTGTCCCATTATCAGGACCGAGAAATTGAAATAGTCACCAAGCATCGAATCATGTGGAGGTAGCACCTATGCTACGAGTGTGTGATAGCTGAATAATATGGGTTGGAAGGAGTAAAGCCCAGATTCCAAAAGAAAACCCTACGACAAGATTTGGTCGTGTGTGAATAGGCTAGGAATTGGTCGGGTCTTGCATGGAATTAGAGGACAATTCCAAGAAATGCAGATGGGAGGAAAACACTGATCCATAGTCTTGATTTGATTAGCAGTTAATCAGAAGTCAATGAAGGGGGTAAGGAATGAAACAAATCTTTTTATTCTTGTAGGTGATCAGGGAGTAGTAGGATTGACATGGATTTTACATCAACACCTCCACTCTAAAAAAATTAACCCAAATCCAAATAAATGAGAACTCATGCGCCAACACATGGTATAACTAGTCATTTTCAAATGCCTTAAATATGGCACAATTGTCTAGCTGCTTTTCTACTTAACTTTAGTGTCATTTGAAATCATTCTTTGTGGCACGTAGGATGGTGACTCCAACTATATTTCCAAGCCTAATTTCCACTTCAATGATGAATATATTGTTCTACCATACAACTTGACCTCCACACGACACTCACAAATTCGTCTTCTAATATTTCTACTGCTTTGTGCCCCAAAATGCTACTTCATGCATGTGTGGATAACAAACCATCTATGGTCCCCAACTAGGATGAAATCTAATTATCGTTAACATGTTCTCTGACTCATGTTGTAGTTTCGACACCAGACATGTCACTAGTCCCTAAGATTCATGCACAACAAATTTCCTACATGCTTCTTGAGAGAACATTCCATTTTTTGGGATGTCTTGGAGAACACATGAAGCTCCTCCATTTATTTAATCTGGGCTTGGCCTTATCGATGTTAATACTATTGAGATTAATCTCAAATATCACAAATGTTTCACACGCCAAATGTAATGAGGGTGATGATCTCAAACCTATGGCCATTAACATGAAGCCCTCATTAATTCTTCGACCTTCAACACCACCATGGCTTCTAGCCCTTGCCATTCCAAGGTTGTGTTTCTCTCTATCTCTCTTAAGATTGACATACTAAGGATCTACGCAACCATTGACTCACCATGATATTGGCACAAGTAGTCTAGTAATTATTGTAAATTGCATTATCCACTAACTTGTATATGCTTTGTTCTCATTTTCTAGTGACCTTTATACAAAATCTAGTGAAACACCATAAATGGTTATCCATTCTAGAGAACTTTAACATTCACTAACCATTTTCCATGGCTTTGAGACTAGTTGTTGTAACAAAATAAAAAGACAAGAGAAATATTACAATATAATGGGCACACACAAACACAATTATGAAACAAATTCATAGGAAACAAAATTTTAGTGCTTTACCTAACATAGGCCAGCCTTTTATTATGTGATCCACAAGCTCTTTTTCATTTCCACTATCTTTATATTGATTTTTACCATGCCCTTATTATGGCCCAAAGTCAACTTACACTATAGTCATCATGCCTTTAAATAGACTATATTATAAGAAAATACCATAGTCAAAACCATGAATCAGAAAAACCTAAAGCTAGTAAAGTGCTATTTTTTATTATTATTAATGATACTATCAATTTGACTCTATGACCACATCAAAACTACCTAAACTACCTCAATATCATGCAAAAAAATTCTTACTGGGATTTTGAAAAATTGAGAGAAGCACGAAAAATAATCCCACAATATGTAGACAATAACAATAGGCAGTGGTAGTCCCTACCGGTTTGATAGGAGAATCAGGTAGTTTCATAGGATATATACCTGCTGTATTCAGTATAGAATATAGCGACGAGTTAATAATCATTCAAGACTTCCCAAGTCAAGGAGGAAATGATGGAACAACCTGCCAACTCTGGAACTCAAGAGATCCTTTTGAAATACGTGAATAATAATATATATGACTCGACCTTCCCATCCAGTGAAGATCGAGCGAATATGGGGATAGGGTGCTTGACCGCCTTACTGAAGATCCAATCCTAAAGCTCAACAAGAGGAAGAAGTAATTAAATAACTTTCCATAGCTCCTAGATTAATACCTCACAAAACTATAGTTTCCCAATGGATCGAAGGTTAGACAAGGTACTTACTGGTCAATAGTTGTTGAAAATAGCAACAAGAAATGCTAAAAATAGAAATGCCAAAAATAGAATATTCCAATTTTAATTTGTCCTTGAATTAAAATTGAGAATTAAAATTCAAATTTAGTCTCACCAGTGGCTTGAAAAATAATTAATTAATTCATCTTGAGTTAATTAGTTGAAAAAATTCAAGTTAGAAGTCTTTGTGAAGTCATGCAATAGTTCTCTCTTAAATTAAGGAAGTTATCCCTTAATTAAGGACATAAGGTTGAGTTATATTTGATTTGTATTTAGTTAACTCAATTTATTGAGTTAAGTCCAGTTAAATTAGTTCCAAACTATTTGTGGAAATAATAGAGAGTTATCAATCAGTTGATGCTTGCATGCATGCAATTAGTGCTACTCAGTTAACTGAAGATTCACTCATCAGAAACTCATGTATGTCTATTCTGAGAAAGACCCAGTTGATATTAAAGGAAGGGATAATGTACTATCAGTTGGATGTGTTTGCCTATGAAGAAAACTCATTCATGCAGTCAAGGCAAGGTTCCTTGAGGATTGCGCAGTTTTACAGGGTGTGAGATCAATGTGAGTGATCAGTGTTACACTTGGTAACAACAGGATCACCTAGGAGAAACTGCGCAAGGAAATAGGAGGCTTGGAGGGAAGAGGAGAAGGCTTAGGAGAAGTCTTGATTGCTTGTGAACATCCAGGAGGATTGTACTGAGAGTTGGCTAGCTGTGAGAGTTAAGGCTTTGTGTAATCCTGATGTATTTCCACCTTCTATGATAATAAAGATAATCGGGTTTTTAACT
This sequence comes from Pinus tabuliformis, assembly GCA_031772625.1. Classification (NCBI taxonomy): domain Eukaryota; kingdom Viridiplantae; phylum Streptophyta; class Pinopsida; order Pinales; family Pinaceae; genus Pinus; species Pinus tabuliformis. The sequence goes on from CM062810.1 coordinate 969,905,715, forward strand.
GAGGCTTTCCCCTGAGTACTCTTCTGTGTTTCATGTGCATTGATTCTTCTTTTGGTTATATGTGTTTAGCTCTGATTCAACTAGATCTATTAAGCTTTTGCAAGTTTCATTGTAGAAGTAGATTAAAGTATTTTTCTTTAGTTATATTGCATTATCAGGTTAATCTACAGTCATATTTTCTACATAGATCTCAGAGGTAGATTTGTAGAGAATCTACAGGAAATTCTACATGGTATCAGAGCTGAGTTTATTGGACCTGTGAACAGTATACTAAGAAGATAATTTGAAGTTTGAATTTTGAGGTTGCAAGTGCAAATCAAATTCATCTCATACTGCAAGGTTGGTCAATGGCGTTCTATGGCTTGAGACTTGAGTATGCCTTGGATGGTAGCTCGAATTACATAGCATGGAAATATCGCATGGAGGTTGTATTAGAAGATAATGGTTTGAAGGATTTCATTGATCAAGAAATCCAAAATCCAGCTTCAACTAATGCACAAGAGTTGGCTAAGTGGAAGAAGCGTGTGGCGAGGGTGAGATGGATCATCCTTGAGGGAGTTCGAGACCATATTGTCTCGAGTTTCCATGGGAAGGATACTCCATATTCAATGTGGAAGACATTGAAGGAACTCTACCAGAATAGTAGTGACCAGAGGAAATTGGTGCTTAAGGATAAGTTTCAAAGAATCAAGACAGAGACGGGCGATACTATTTCCACATATCTGAACAAGCTCACCACCTGCAGAGATGAGCTTGGTAGTGTGGGAATAACTATTGCTGATGATGATATGGTGAGCCTTGCTCTCCTTGGCCTTCCAAAGAGCTGGAATAGCTACCAGGACTCTGTGAATGGAAGGGAGAAACTGTCGGATTGGGAATGACTTTGGTTGGATCTCATGCAGGAGGAGATCAGAAGGAGCTCTAGAGATGGTTCTTCATCCAAGGATGATGATGAAGAAAATATGGCCTTAGTAGGTAAGGAAAGGAAAGGAAAGGAGAAGGATTCTCATTCCAAATCAAATTCTTCTCATGGAGGGAAGAAGGTTGACAAGTCTAAAGTGAGATGCTTTAATTGTCACAAGATGGGACATTATGTGACTAATTACCCATCGAAGAAATCCAAGAAGGGATCCTCGAAAGGATTGGAAGGTGAGGCATTAGCCTCTCAGTTCAAAATGGACTTTACCCTCATCGCATGCATGGTGTCATGTATCATGGGTTGTGGTTGGTTTTTTGACAGTGGAGCCTCATTCCACATGACCGGTGATAAAAGTTTACTCAGTGCCTTGGAGGAGCAAGACCTCAAGATTCACATAGGGTTGGGTGACGATGAAAGGTATAGTGTTTTAGGAGTGGGCATGATTGCTTTTCAGAGGGAGCATGGAGCTCCTATCACCTTAACAGATGTGAAGTATGTGCCTAGACTAAAGAAGAACTTGGTATCAGTCGCGGTATTGGAATACTGAGGCTATGATGTGTTTTTTTATTAAGGGAAAGGTTTTTCTTAGACACATCACCACGAGATAGGTGAAATAGATTGGTTCACGGGTTAAGAACCTGTATGCTCTTGAGGTTCAAGATGCATGCAAAGCCTTGAGGAGCAAGGCAAATGTTAGAGACTTGGTGGTTGAGAGGGAGAGTAAATTACCTCTCAACATGCTCACCCATAAGAAGTCTCTAAAGCAGCTTCAGGAAGTTGTGGAGCAGCCACAACTAGAGAAGCAGAGAGGAGACTGGGTGGAGGCATCCAGTCATGCGGAGACCTCCAGTAGGGAGAAATTTTGAGCCAGGTGGGCAGAGGGATCACATGTAGCCATACCTCCAGGTGTGAGGTGGGGCGATGTGAAGTGATAGTCCCAAGAAGGCTAAAATTGGGTAGGGTCCATTGAGAGGTTTTATCTCATGGATCGTACCTTGCTACGGGAGCCCAAAGTACATAGTAGTGGGAGGAATCAGTGGGATTGATGCAGTCAGAGATCAAAGTGACAGAGGCTAGAGCAGTCAAATACTGAAGAGCACAGAGGTGCAGAGTTTTCAGTTGATAGAGGCAATAACAGTTAGAGACTTTGATGACAGAGGCATCATTCTGATTCAGGTTGGATGTTTTTGTTTCTGGAGTTGCTGAAGCAACAACACTTGAGAGAAGTGTTGCATGCAAAACATTCCAAAGGTTCAGGATCAGGATCAAGTTGAATTCCTTTCTTGTTGAGAGGGAGTGTTGAAAATAGCAACAAGAAATGCTAAAAATAGAAATTCCAAAAATAGAATATTCCAATTTTAATTTGTCCTTGATTAAACTTGAGAATTAAAATTCAAATTTAGTCTCACCAGCTGCTTGAAAAATAATTAATTAATTCATCTTGAGTTAATTAGTTGAAGAAATTCAAGTTAGAAGTCTTTGTGAAGTCATGCAACAGTTATCCCTTAAATTAAGGAAGTTATCCCTTAATTAAGGAGATAAGGTTGAGTTATATTTGAGTTGTAATTAGTTAACTTAGTTTACTAAGTTAAGTCCAGATAAATTAGTTCCAAACTATTTGTGGAATTAATAGAGAGTTATCAGTCAGATGATGCTTGCATGCATGCAACTAGTGCTACTCAGTTAACTGAAGATTCACTCATCAGAAACTCATGCATCTCTATTCTGAGAAAGACTCAGTTGAGATTAAAGGCAGGGACAGTGTACTATTAGTTGGATGTGTTTGTCTATAAAGGAAACTCATTCGTGTAGTTAAGGCAAGGTTCCTTGAGGATTGCGCAGTTTTACACGGTGTGAGATCAGTGTTACACTTGGTAACAACAGGACCACCCAGGAGAAACTGCGCAAGGAAATAGGAGGCTTGGAGGGAAGAGGAGAAGGCTTAGGAGAAGTCTTGATTTCCTGTGAGCATCCAGGAGGATTGTACTGAGAGCTGGCTAGTTGTGAGAGCTAAGGCTTTGTGTAATCCTGATGTATTTCCACCTTCTATGATAATACAGATAGTGGGGTTTTTAGCTAAGGCTTTCCCCTGACTACTCTTCTGTGTTTCATGTGCATTGATTCTTCTTCTGGTTATATGTGTTCAACTCTGATTCATCTAGATCTATTAAGCTTTCGCGAGTTTGATTGTAGAAGTAGATTAGAGTATTTTTCTTTAGTTATATTGCATTATCAGGTTAATCTACCGTCATATTTTATACATACATCTTGGAGGTAGATTTGTAGAGAATCTGTAGGATATTCTACAATAGTCGCTCCTTGAGAAGTCTAACATATATAGATGTTAGTGTTTAATACATAATAGCCAAGGAATGAAAGTGTTGTTAAACAAATTCATGCCTACACCGACCTTGGTTATTCCATCCATGCCTACCTTCTTGATTGGATTGGGTGGGCTTTTTGTCAGTAATATTATTAATTTTTTTCGCAGGTAGGATGAATCCGTTCCCGACCCGACTGAAGGGAGTAACCTCGCCCAACAAGTGGGTGAAATAGATCAATGATATTTTCCTTCTGGCTATTAGGCTCATTAACGTAAATAAGGAGGTTGGTTGAAATATTAGGAGTTTCATTATAGGGATCACAACATGGAGCAGTGGAAAGTGATAATGTGGCGTCTTAGTGACAAATTCTATGCCTGGGTATATGGTAAATTCATTATGGAAAGGTGGCCCCCAACTTTCGAGGAAACATATGGAAAAAATATATGATAATATTAATATTCAACAGTTAATTCTGAATTACTCTCTAAAAAAGGGAACGACATTGGAATAAACGACAGCTCCATAAAATTTGGCATGCACTCCATGTGGTTGTGGCAGTCATGAAAGGCTCCAAGTAATTCCAAATGTTCCTGTACAAACAACAAAAATGATGCTTTTATTTCAATGGTGCCGCCTTAGTCATGGGCTATGTGGCTTGGATGTAATGCTAGATTGAGGATTAGATGTTGATATCCTACTGAATCAATCCTGGGAGGTTATGGGGTTGGCTAAAGCTAGTCTTTTCTCCCTTCCATCTACGCATAGAAAACTAGTACCAAAAGAAAAACCTCTTTTCCTTGTTTTGCAACCAAGACATAAATTCTCTGAGCTATTGGAGACTCGACCTCCGCTATAGAACGTAGTTGTGAAAATAAAACTCACAGATGATATATATTCTTTTTGTGGAAATATAAAAATATTGCTGACATAATTTGGGTTCTGGAAATCAATTTTTATATGCGAGACCTAGGAAGTGTAATTTAAGGTGGGAATGAAGGAGATTGGATGCAATTTAGGACCCTAAATGAAGAGGACATGATCTCGTTAAAGAAGTTAGAGGAAAAGAAAGAAAAACCATCCAACATTCATCAAGTGACCCATAACCAAACACAAAGCAACTGCCACTAGTGGGGATATGCAACCACTTTGTTAGGATGAGCCAAAGAGAGCATAAAGGATTGAGTTATCTACCTCTTAGGGCATCAATCCCATAGAATACAATATTAGTAGTTTTATGTGGGGTAACCTAATAATTTGGTTGATTTTGCTTCACTAAAGCCTTTGGCCACCGTAGGGTTATAAATTACATGTATTCATCTTTCATAAATGAAAATATTGTAGGGTTATCTATACTTGTTCAATTATAAAAGTCACTTTTATAGGCTTCCATTTATCTAATTTCATCCATAGTACAAGAGGCTATTGAAGAAATTGTTCTAATTCATAACAATACTTCAATGGCTCTCGATGTTTTAGCTGGTAAATGGAGACTAATGTGGAGTTCCAGGTTGTTCCTCTACACTTCCAACAGTAGCACAATATTTTCGCATTTTTAATCTTTTAGTGATATGCATTTTTATATAGACATAATGATGCAAGCATTGTTTATATACCATAGAAAACAAAGAGCACCCATCTCGTACTGAGAAGAACTACAACTATTCATCTTTTTCATGTAGAATGCTTCAATAAAGATGTTAATACATTTTAGATGCCTCAAGGCTTGAGGTATGAAATTGAAGAAAAGACATGGTTATATGAGTGACATTGAAATGGTTTGGGTAAAATAATAGATAGTTTGGATATTTCCCACCACCATAGATGAAATTAAAATATGTACAATAACATTAAAGCTGGCATTCTTTTTTTTGTTATATCCTATTTAATAAGATTACCTTTGCATGCTCTAGTTTATAGCAGAAATGTGCTTTCTTGGATGTTTGAAAGAAATTTAGAACAAAATCAGATAGATATCTCCCTTTTCTACGATTTAAGTCAATGTGCATCTCTCCTACTTCTGCAATATCTTCATTCCCGATGGTGTGAACACAACTATTTGGTTAACTCCCTATTCCTTTTTATTTAGTGGGAAATCCACACTAATTACGTCTCTTATTTAGTGTGCAATCTCTAGGAAATCTCTTTAGACTGATTTTTAGGATATGAGATCCCTACAGGGACTGCCACTACCTCGCTTTTCTTTCAATTTTCCTGTTCGTCTAGGATAATGGTAATAGAAATTTCAAAGTGATAGTTGTGACAGGTTCATAGAACTACCTACCAACCAAAGCACGCTAATTCGCAGGCAAATTCAGAAATGTACACATAAATATTCAGAAATTTAGGGAGAATGGTTGGTATAATTTAGGGAGAAAATGTATAGTTGGTATTCAATAATAAAGCATAAGCTTACCCACTTATTTTTTCCCTTCTTGATGCAGTTGACAGAATTGGAATAACAGGCTTTAGTGGAATAGCCGGTGTTATACCTTGAATTTTGAACAATGATCCAATAGAAGTTTGATGTATTCACTTCTCTTCCTGTTGCCTCCTACATAAATCAATGGACAAAGAACCGACTTCTCGAGTTTCTTTGCAGTAAATATGGGAAGCAATTTCACTTCTTTCAAATGAAGAAGGGACATGCAACTTGCTACCACACTGTGGATATGTGATGCGGTGGCTTGTGGACTGCGTTGGATATGTGATGTGATGGATATGAAGCTGTGAAATTCAAGGCATACATAATGATGGGGTCTTAAATATGTATCATAGTGGGGAGAAAAAACTAAATGTTTCCAAGTAATTCTAACTACAACCTAGCATTAAACAACTTTGAAGTGAAATTTTAAATGGATTAACCTAAGTTTTAATAAAATCATACTCTTTTGCCAACAATAAGAGATTGAAAGTTAAACTTTAGATAAAAATTTGTTTGATGCAATATTTCTATTAAAACATTGGTTAAAATGGAAAATAGGGTGGTTGGTCAAAAAAATTAATGTTCAGTCAATGCGCATCGATCACTATAGTCCCTACTAAGCCGAAGGCAGTCACTAATAAGGGGTTTGATAAATGAATTTGAAAACAAAAATAATGAGGTGATGTTGTTATTTACATTACATTTCTCATAAGTAAACCAATGATCAGATATATTAAAAATATGAAAGATTTTGAAATTGCGTGGAAACGTTTGACCTTTTGTTTTAGGAACAGGTGATGAATATATATCAACACATTTTATAACATATCTTATATCGAATGCCATTAAGAGGGAGGATGTCATTAAGGTGTATAATTTTTCATAAAATATCAACTCCTTTAAGTTATAGTGGAAAGTGTTGCTATCAAATATAAGGAATTGGAAACATTGAAATCTTATAAAACATTAAAGCCTTTTCAAGTTAACAAACAGAGTAGGTAAGTTTATGGTTGTCAAGTTTGAATTTTATTTTAGATTCGAATAAGATATTTTACCAAAAAAATTTGATTCAAATTTTTTCAATTAGGAAAAAATTAGCTAGTATACTTCACAAAAACTCAACCATATGTTTCATAATCTACCAATTTACTTGTAATTTGAGTAAGATTTTTCCCCGTTTCTCTGGCTTAGCTGCTGACTGCCCCACTCTTTAGGTTGTGAGGAATATCAACCAAAATAAACTAATATTTATTTTTATGTTTTGGACAAAAAACAAAGTAGTCGCTCACTGCCCCTGCTCTCTAGGCCCTGAGGAATATCAACCAAAATACAATAATATTTTTTTTTTATGTTTTGGACCCAAAAAAAAAACTCTTTTTAATTCAATTTTGATCTTTCAATCCTTCCATGCCATGTATTGTAAAATCAATTAATTTTTCACAGATAATTCAGTTAAATTAATATTTTTTTTTTTTTTTAACGATACATCCAAATTTGGTAACTATGGAAAAGTTTATATTCAAATAATTTTTTTAGTTTACTAATTCAGGAAGGGTTAAATTTTTGTGAGAAGGCAGGCACAAATTTCAAAGCATTTATGGTAACAGGGAAGTAAAAAAGTATTTTGGTAATATGGAAATAAACAAACTATTTATAGATTTTTGGTAATAGTGAAATAAACACAGTAGTTTGTGAAGAAGAGAAAATCATATTATAGATAAAGATATTGTGGTTTTTTTTTGTTAAATATGATTGATAAGTGTGTGTATATTAATGGATAATAATAAATAATGATGGTGATAATACCTTTATATTAGAAACAAGTGGAGTTGTGAAGCAACAAGTCCTTGCCAGTGTCAATAAAGTGTCAATAAAGTGTAGGTAATTAGTATAGGGTAAGATCAAAAGGTGCAACAAAATGAGAACAAACAAATAATGTTAGTTATCTACCAAACACCCGATATGAAATCATAGGTTGCATTCCTTAATGTACCGATTCCCTTTTCCATAGTTAAAGATTGTTCTATTACAGATCCAAAGCAAACATAAGAATTACCCACATGCTTCATGTACCTTGGAAGTTATATCTTATGCAACTTGATGTGATTTAGTCTACCCTTCCTTGGAATTTAAATCAATAAACTTGAATATTTGTTGTTTAATTGTTCACATTTAAAGTGAATATGAAACCTCAAGTGCCAAAATGACAATAATTGAATACAGTTTGTTGTATATTTTTCACTTTAAATTTCTTTATCATCTTCCACATGAGTATCTTCAATTCTTGGATAGGTTTCTCCAATGGCAAGGATCTAGTATTTTATTTGGACCTTGCACCGGACAGACGATTGCTATTGTCGTCCATCTTAGCTTCCCTAGCAGCTTCTTCATGACCTTTACCAGGGGAAGGATTACCCAACATTTTCCAACAACCCTACATATTCAAAAAATGAAATGTCCTCCAATGGAACAAACAAGGGGACAACCCCCAACACTTCAGATTCAAAAAACAAATTGGGTTTCATCCACAAGACTACTCTTAGTTTTTGTTGTTTACTCCCAGCGTCCTATTTTCTAGTCATGGTATGGGATTATATTTTATGGAATACAAAGAAAATGTGCTTGGCATGCTTCTGTATTTGAAGAATATATTATACTGACATTCACATGGTCATTTTTTTCTATAATCATATTCAATATAAAAAAGGAAATTTGTAGGAGTCTCTCAATAATTTTGTGAATTTGGTGGATATTCTCTTTTGTGCAATCAGTTCTCTCCTCTCTTACTGATATCAACTTCGTAGTTGCATACAAGGAAATATCCACCATTGCATATATATATTTTTTTCACTTTATTCTTATGCCTCATTTTGTTCCGTGTTTCTATTCGGGGAGACATAGGCATATATAGCTCCACATCGGAGCTTGAAGAACCATTTTTGGGTTCCACTGCAGTGAAGCATACATATACAAAGCCATAATCACCATATGCCAAAGCGAGTATATTTGGTCTTGTCACATTTTATTGGCTCGATCCCTTGTTTCATGTTGGCATTAAGAAACACCTAGAACTCAATGACATACCGAATTTCACAAAGAACGACTCTATTCATGGTGTTTATCGTTCATTTGAGGAAAAACTAGATTTTCTGAAACAAAAGCGTCCTTAAAAAAAAACCATCAATGTCAAAATTTATTATCCTATTTATTTGGAAAAAGCTTCTTTGAATGAAATTTTTACAGTTATAAATGCAACTACATCTTATGTTGGCTCATACTTGATTGATGATTTTGTAAAATTTTTGACTAGAAAGCAATGTTCTACACATAAAGGCTATATGCTAGCCTATGCATTTTTTGGTGCAAAGCTTGTTGATATTATATCACAAAGGTAATGGATTTTTGGGGCAAGGAAACTTGGAATGCGCCTGAGAGCAACCCTTGTAGCACATATATATAGCAAATTTATTCATCTGTCAAGTTAGGCTCATTAGGGTCACAGTTGTGGGGAAATAATCAACTATATGAGTGTAGATATCCAATGTATTGGAGACTTTGCATGGTATTTAAACAAAATCTAGATGCTTCCTATACAAATTTTTCTTGCAATGTATTTTCTTTATAAAAACTTAGGTATGGCATCACTTGTAGGTTTTGTAGCTACATTGCTTGTGATGGTCAGAAACCTACCACATACAAGAAGACAAAAGCACTTTCAGATGAAGATCATGGAATCAAAAGATGAATGGATGAAAGTCACATCAAAAATATTAAAAAGCATGAAAATACTCAAACTGCAAGCTTGGGAGATGAGATATTTGGGAAAATTGAAGGATTTAAGAAAAAATGGGTATGGTTGGCTTAGAAATTCACTTAAGCTTGGAGCTACTGCAACATTCATTTTCTAGGGAGCACTCGTAATTATATCAGCAATAACATTTGGTGCCACCATCCTCATGGGAATCCCTTTGACAACTGGTAGATTCCTCTCAACATTGAAAACATTTTGAATACTTAAATAATCTATTTATAATATTCTAGACCTCCTTTCAATACTTTCACAAATGAAAGTGTCCCTCGATCGTGTCACTGCCTTTCTACAAGAGCAAGAATTACAAGAAGATGCGGCTGAAAGCATCCCTACACATTTAAATGCGCTAGAAATTGATATAAAAAATGGACATTTCAACTAGGATCCTTCTTTGGAACAACCAAATATAAAAAATATACATTTGCAAGTCAGGAGAGGGATGAGGGTGGGAGTTTGTGGAACTATTGGATCAGGTAAGTCAAGCCTTTTGTCTTGCATATTGGGAGAGATTCCAAAAAAAATTGGAATTTTCACTGTCAGTGGCAGTAAGGCTTATGTTCCTCTATGTATATTTTTGTGTAGCAGTGTGTTCGATGTGATTAGGCCCCTCCCCGGAAGTAAAAATATGATTAACGCTAATTTGGACATTATGCTGAAAGTCGTCCCATTGTTTCTCATCCCTTGACATAACGAGTCTAGATAGAACTAACTATGTCGCCAAACTATGTTTCCTATTAGTGCATCTGATTGAGACATTGTGTGGCCTCCTTGATGTGTGCTTGGTACTATTTTTCCTCTGGGTTGGTTTTATGTGCCAACTTCATTTAGAATTAGGGTTTCCAAAAATAGCCACAGGGATTCTTGTCCAATTCCTTTCTTTTACCCTTTTTACCTTACTTCAATTCAATGATTACTGTGCATTATCACATCACCAAAATATTACTCATGTAAACACATCAACTATTGCCTTGTGATACTAATACCAAGCATGTTTCTTGCAACTGCTCACACATGTCAACCACATGTTCCAAATATCAATACAATCATATCTATCAATTTGAAATCAACCTTTACCAAGACTAACAATCATGTCATAATCCATAGTCAACTCATAGTCCTTAGACAAAATGCTAAAACGGTCACCTACAATACTCAAGTACATATCAACTATCTCAACACATATGTGTTAGTACAATATTATTAAAACAAGATCATTTAGGCAAGAAACTTTATAAACACATACTCATAATATGCAATTCATGAAACATCCGACCAAATTGCAGACATACCATGATAAATAAATCAACTAGACGAGATAATAGACACCAAACACTCAACATCAAATAGATGACATAATCAATAATGAAGCACCAAGTATACTACATAAGCAAACTCACACCTTAGCATATCTCAGGGGAGGAAATCTTTTCTGCACAATCAATCCATATTAGCATAATATACCTTCACAACATATAAACTCAAACATAAATCATGATATACATAATAGTAACTAACTAACATGTTCACGTCATAAGCTCATAAGCATTTGTCGTTCATGCATAACAATGACATATGTACGATCAATATATATTAGTATAGAACCATGTCCCAAATATGTCGGCTCATGCAAGAATATCGTAACCATAACCATCTGCATAGGTCAAACCAAGTTAACACAATAAATATAACTTTAAGATATTCAATGTAATGAACATAACCCTCATGCATATGACCAATCCAAATTACAATATCAATATCTCAATGAAATAACCCTAATCACCAAGTTCATAGCACATAAAAACAATAAGCCATATATCATGCTCATCAATAGCATAAAACCTAATCTTCAAGCTAATTGTCATACAACGACAACAAGTTAACCTATAACATACTCATCAACAACATATCATATAAGATATTCATTAGGTTATCTAATATAAAACAACAATAGCAATGCATATAACTACATGTTACTATCATTCTTGACTATCTGATACATGTGCATATGACTATACTGATCAAATATCATCTATCATGTATGTAACCATAACATAAAAAACATGTACATAAACCTAATGTATATAAACCTAATTCATATAAAAATCCTTAAAGTCACTCTCATAGGCCTACATGCCAGTGAATGTGGACCGAACTTGTAAGTTTTGTGCCAATGACCCTCGGATTTAAGCTACTTTTTCAGGCCTAGAACCCAGGCCACTGCCTAGAATATAATGAAAGTTTGAAATCAATAAAAGTGCAGGGAAACAATGAAGCAAAAGAAATAGACTCAACAAGGCCTTAACTAGACCCCTACTAGCCATGACATGCATTTCATCAAACATGTTGTGAACATGTAACCCACAAGTGTGAACAACATAATTAAGTGTGGGGATCTCATATTTATATGAGAATAACTATGAACCATTGTTCCCTCATGTGATTCACCACATATTCATCTATTAGGTCATAGACACCTTATCCATTCAAATACAAGTAAAAACACGCTGAGAGGCATACATTGTTGTTGTCATAAAATATACATATAGCCAACATAATAAGGACATAAATACTAATAAAATCACAGCCATATAAACCACATATAATCCATCATAACACTCATAGAAATACCAGGAGATATCACCTTTCATTAATGATGTAAAATCCAAATCCGGGATGGGACTTTCACGTTCCACCCGACCATAGAATGGCTGAAACAAATCTCTTTTCATCCATTCACCCCTATGCCATATTCCAAGCATGAATGTGGGATCTCATAGAACACATAAATAAAAACTCATCCATGGATTCCATAGTCCATCCACCTCAACCCATCAAATAGTGATTCCACACCACGATTGAAAATCAAAAAGCTGTCATCAGATCGGTCTCTTTCCCAGCCTTCTAGGGCTCTAGAGAATTTGTTCCAACCCGAATCCTAGGACTAGTAACTCAACCCATGGCTGCCGCCAAGCTTCAGAGGGTTTGTTGAACCAAGCCTTCCAGAACTAGTAATTCAACCCACAACTGTTGTCGGGCTTCTAGAGCATTTGTCCAACCAAGGCTTCCAGGATTAGTAACTCAACCCACCAAGGGCTTCTAGAGCATTTGTCCAACCAAGGCTTCTAGGACTAATAACTCAACCCAAGTTGTTATAGGGCTTCCAAATCATTGTCCAACCAAGGCTACGGGACTAGTAATCTCAACTCAAGTTGTTACCGGGCTTCCAGAGAGTTTGCCCAACCAAGGCTTCTAGGAACTAATAGCTCAACCCAAGCTAACGAAACATGAGAACCAACAAAAAAAAAAGAAAGAAAGTAAACCCACAATCACCATGGCTATCCAGGAAATGGAAAGGCTAGGCAATCCACTATCAATCCCGACCATCCTCCATGTCAATGAAATATCATAACGAACAAGCCACATGCATGTGCCATGCATGCCAAAAATAGTGAGGAAAACATACATGCAACTCGGTACTTGCAAGCACAACTGTTGTAGCTGCTAATCTCGATGCCCTCTTGTGCTTTCTATCTCTTCCTTTTCCTTCTTTCTCTAAGAATCCAAGTATCCTACCCCCACCAAGAGTGATCCAGGAAAAATCTGTCTCCAAGAGTGTGTGAGAGAGAGAGAATAATGAGAGAGATCTAAACTTGAACTGACCAAGTATTGCCCACTAATCCTCATAAGCCTTTTTATTAATGAGGCCTCTATTTTCTTCATTTTCCATTTTTTTCCTTCATTTTTCTCCTCACATGCAACCTATGACCTTTCACCTTCCTTTTCTTCTAATTTCCATTGTTTTTCATAAATAAATGTGCCAAAATACCTTTTTGCCTCTTTAATGCCTTAGCCATTGCCTTTGCCAATTTCCTTAGTCATAAATAACCAAATGAACACCAACTAGGATGTCCTGCCCAATATTCAACTTGGAATATGTGTCCTATTTCTGTGGCCTTACAGATTTTTAAATGGAATTTTCACCAGGGTTGTTACAGAACCCTCCCTGATCCGAACTTAAATAGGAATGTAACAACTTATGGATATAATCATAAACATAGAGATGTGGCATAAAAATAGTTCATTTCATTAATAGAAAAATGTTGAACTATGCTTACAAACATAATGGAAATAAGATAGCTCGGGTGATGGTAGCTTATCTCTGAGGAGAGATGTGGTGGCTACATGCCTCTAAACTGTGTTATAATGAGGCTCAAAGGCCTATTTATTATTGAAAAATAGTGGAAAACCCTAAACATCCAAAAAACTAACCCTAGGAGATGAAGCACCAAAATTGTGGGCCTCGTTTGGGTAAGTTGGTACATCAACTTCCCGGGGACATAACTTTGGCATACAATCTCAATTTGGCTATCATAATACCTCGTTTTGAAGATCTCGAAGAGAAGGCCAAAAGCAAATAAGCATGCCAATTTGGGACATTTTCAGTCTCTCCGTTTTCCCTAAAAATGCCGTTTAGGGACTCAAAACGACTCCGGAAGTTAAGGACCCAAAAAACTGCCAAAAATAGTAAATTGTTCTACAATTAAGCAAATTGAAAAACTGAAAGAGACAGTGTTGGGTGTCCAAGTGGAATATGCGGGTGGCTACCAATATCCCCCTAGATCATTCCCCCCCCCCCCCTAGGAAGCAATGGTCCCCATTGCATTCAGTGCCTCCATGAGATGGGGAAACTTTTGCTGAACTTGGTCGCTGTTGAGCCACTTTCCTTGGTGAAGAGTAGGCCAGCTTTGACAACCCGATATAGTTGGATCTTCTGCTGGCAAGTGCTCTTGATCTGTGTGTCCATGATCCAATCAGTGGCGGCCTGTTCCATGCAGTCTGGGTTTAGCTCTGTTGGTGTGCGCTATTTTGCAATGTCTGATGTGTCCAACAATGGTGGGAAGTATGGCTAAAGGCGATCTACATTGAACACTAGGCATAGACCAAGGAACAGTGGGATGTTGAACTTGAAGGCATTGTCATCGATGGCCTTGGTGATGGTGTATGGCCCATATCGGAGCAGGTGAAGCTTGCGGTGGGGCCCAACAAGGTGCTCTTTCTGCAAATGAAGCCAAACCTTGTCGCCCACCTGGAACTTGTGTAGAAATCGATGTTGATCATGGCGCTGCTTGTACTTAGCATTGGATCTATCCAATATATCATGGACCTATTGGCGGATGTGTTGAATGCGCTCAATGAAGTTGTTAGCCCTTTCATCTTTGGACTACACGTGAGCCGAATCTACCTGAGTGGCTATAAATGGTATGACCACATCAATGGGGCATAATGGCTAAGATCCCAGCCCTACTTGAAAGGGGCTATGGCCTATTGAGCTGTGGAGAGCTCTGTTGTAGCTTTTTTGGACATAGGGGATAATTTCATCCCATGTGTGTGGATGCTTCGAGTTGTACATGCGCAAAATGTGTACGATCATCCTATTGACAACCTTTGTTTGGCCATAAGTTTGGGGATGGAAAGCCATGGACTTAGTCAGTTTTGTATCCAGCATCAACCAGAGACTTGACCAAAATGCACTCAGGAATCTGCTGTCCTGATCTGAGATAATGGACTATGGGATCCCAAATTGTACCCAAACTCGCTCAAACAAGATCTTAGTAGTGGCATCTGTTGAGATACTCTTCTTGCAGGCCGCCATGATGGCCATCTTAGAGAATTTGTCGACAACCACGAAAATTCAATTGTTGACGTGCTCATTAGAAGGAAGGCTCGATATATAATTCATGGAGACAGATTCCCAGGGCCGACTAGGAGTAGGTAGAGGAGTATACAGACCTTGCTTCTTGATGGTTGGCTTGGCAATGACGCAAGCAGTGCAAGATCTAATATGCTTCCCAACATCTTAACGAAGTTTCGGCCAATAAAAATACTTCTGCATATACCACCACTGTTTCCTCTACTCCGAAATGTCGAGGCACCCAACTGTAGTGCATCTCCCAAATCATCTTAGCACACTCAATTGAAGGAACACATGTGTCCCAAGTGGCATAACAGGGCATCCTGAAGGTGAAAATTTGGAACTTTCTTCCCTTCTAGGAGTGTCTGGTATATGTTGCCAAATTTTGGATCGCTCTTGTAAACATGCGGCCACCTCGATGTCTCATGCCCACAGGAGTCAAGCACAGTGATAAGCACTATATTGGCAATCAACGACATTATTGGTGCTGCCCTTCTTATAATTAATGTTCAAATGAACTATTGCAGATACGTGGACCATTTCTGATGGCGATCGTTTTGTAATGTCCCTTGTGTCTGTATGAATTGTGGAAGCTGGTGGTCTGTGTGGATGACCGTTTCCTTCCCCATAATGTAATTCTTCCATTGACAGTAGGCCTGCACAATTGAATACATTTTTTTGTCATAAGTGGGGTACTTTCAGACTGTGTCTGAAAGTGTCTCACTATGGTAAGCCATTGGATGCCCATGTTGAGTAAGAACTGGCCCAATATCATAGTTGGAGGCATCTGTCTCGATCTCAAATGGTTGTTGCAAGTCTGGTAATGTGAGAACTGGTGCAGAACAAATTTGATTCTGCAACTCGGAGAACACTCACTGTTGGGTTTCCGACCAAAATAACTTTTCTTTCACTCTGCCCTTGGTGACTTGAGTTAAAGGCCAAGTGATATGAGAGAACCCCAACACAAACCTATGGTAGAAATTGGTAAGACCCAAAAAGCTGCGGAGCTCTGTTAGAGTGGTTGGGGCTGGCCAACCTCGAATGACTTGTATCTTGGAAGGGTCCACATGTACACCCTACTCATCAATGATGTACCCCATATATTGAACCTAGGTCAGGCCAAAGGTGCATTTCTCCAGGTTAGCACACAAATTGTGTTGTTGAAGGGTTTGAAGGACCTGTCGAATATGGTGGAGGTGCTCTTCCCAACTCTGGCTGAACATCAATATGTCATCTAAATACATCACCATGAATTCATTGGTCAAGGGCCGAAAGATGTCATCCATCAGTCTCATGAAATTTGGAGGGGCGTTCGTCAATCCGAACGGCATGACCAACCATTCGAGAAGGACCTCCTTGGATTTGAAGGCAGTCTTCAACACATCAAAGGGTTCGATAGGCACCTCGTGATAACATGATTTCAAGTCAATCTTGCTGAAATATTTCCCCCCCTTGAGCTGGTCCAAAAGGTCATCGATCTGCGGGATTGGGTTCCTATTCTGGACAGTGATCTTGTTCAACACCTGATAGTCAATACAAAGTCTCCAGGCCCCATCCTTCTTCTGTACCAATATAATCGGGCTCCCATGGGGTGATGAGTTTGGCCTGATGTGCCCTTTTTGCAGTAGTTCTTGAATCTTCCTCTTGATCTCATCGTTCTCCAGAAGAGAGCATCGATAGATTGGTCCATTAGGCAGTGGCATGCTTGGGGTCAGATCGGTGGAGTGCTTGACCTAACAGTGCAGAGGTACCCCTGTGGGTGAGGTGAAAATGTCCCTGTACTCCTCCATGACCTTGTCCATCTATTGTTGTTGTGCAGATGAGCCCTGCCTAGAAACTGTGGCCACAACCTTCTTCTTGCCTTGGGGGCGATTCATAAGGAAAACAAATTTCATGGTCTGGGAAATGATCTTACTACATTTCTTTGCAGTGATCAAAGAGATTGCGGTAGGTGGGGCTACCTCCGGTATCTTGTACAACTTATTAGGCAAATTAATAATCACAGAGCGAGGTCCAGACTCATATACAGTGTGTCACTTCCACAAGCATGGTTTTCCTAACAATACATTAGAAACTTCAAGAGGAGAAATGTTACACAATACCTCATCCGTGAAGGGCTTGATGCTATAGGAAAAGCGACACTGCTAGCTAGTGCAAAGATCTCATCCTTGGTGAAGCCACCCAATGGTGTACGAATGTGGATGTGTTGTAGTATTTAGGCCCATCCACTTCATGACTTCTGCTAAAATGAGGTTCTTTTGGTTCCCACTTGTTATCACTCCAAAATTTCTTTATAAGTTGTTAAAGAAAGAAATGTTCAGAGGTAACGACAAACCAGCTTTGGAGATTTAGGATCTAGCCTTCCTAATTCTCAGAGAGGGCTCTCTCTTTATGATTTAACTTTGTTTTAGTTAAAATTATTTTAGGCTAGTTACTATTGCACTTGGATTTTGATTTGAATTCGGGTGGTGGGATCACTTACTTAGATGAAAAGAGGGTTTCTTTTACCATTCGGCTATGGGGTCAAATGTGAGACAAACATGACTAGATCAAGCTCTAAAAAATAGTGTCTACAGGGCAAGATAGGTGAGTTTTTGCAGATCTCGAAGGCTGGATGGTGAAGTGTTTCTTAATCAGATCCAGGGAGCAATTAAGGGTGCCTTAGGCTGGATTACGAAGAGAATGAAAGAGGTCAACTGGGATGGGAGAGCAATTAAGGGTCCTCAAATCTGGATATCAGAGGAAAACATGTAAATGACCAACTGTTCAAAACAAAGTGTACTTAAACAAGTTGAGTTAAATTGCTAGTTAATTCATTCAAATTTGGATAACATTTAAGTTTATGAAACACATAAGAAAGTAACAAAATTAGACAAAGAAAATACTTCACTGCAAATAGCTCATCTCATGAATCCTGTAATGCAATGCTTTTATTACCTGCTCCAATCTGTTGACTTGAAAATTGGTACAATAACCCTTAGGTTGAAGATCAAAATAACTTTACGAATGTATAGCAATGCACCCTCAATACTTCGAATTATGAAGTATTTATACAAAAATAATTTACAAAATATCTCAAACTGTATTGAGAACTAATCTAGGAAAAAGATATATCTTCATGCAAGAAGATAGAGAAAGTTATTGAACTACTATTTGTTGTCCCTGTTATTCAAGTTCTGCTGACTTTTATCTTTTTCCCTTTAATCTTCTTTGTTGTTTGGTCTTCACGCTGGATGTTATATTTACTTATGACCTTTCATCTGATACACTTTGACCTTGCTGACCTGTCAATATTCTTTACTGTGCTCTTTTACTTTAGTGTACATTTCAAATTTTTACTGTGTATTTCTATAGTAAATCATTTAGTTTTTCCCATGTCTCAGCATCTGGTATTTGTATATTGAGCATCTTTATGTATATTTCCTCTGCCTCTGTATATTTGGAAAAAGTAGGCTTATTGAAAAAAAGGTGTTTTACCTCATGCTGGAGGTAAAACAAGTTTTCAAAAGTTTGATACAATACTTTGCCTATTGGTATGCCCTTCATGGATGAAGTGTTTACCTAATCTTTGGCCACTTCCATGATCTTTTTATTGTAATCTTCCTGTGTCATTAGCTTATCATTTATAACTAAGGGATTTGGTAAGCCCTTTTGCCTCAAAACTTCAAACTTAACCATGACTCTGTCAATGGCCAGTTGCATGGCTTGGCACTTATCCTGTAAGTTCAACATTGAATTCCTCTTGGTGAGGACCCTTTTAACTTCCAAAATTGTACTTGTTCTGTTAGGTATCTCTAACTCTTGCAGCTCATACTTGTTCTTGGAGTTGAGGAAGTGAATGATCCTTGCAGCTTCCTCTGGCATATCTCCAAGTAGCTTCCTTGGAGTTGACTCTCTGAATGGCTTATGTAGCTTGCTTTATCAAATCAATTTGTTCAAAAATAACTTGGATGGATGGCCAAATATTATTGATAGAGTTACTGATACTGGCCCACAACTTCTCCTTAGCCTAACCTAGAAGTTCATTTAGAGTCAGTTCTTTCTCTAGGTTTTTGATTCTTTCAGTCATTCTTGTAGATTTCTGATGTTCTTCTTTATGCATGATTTGGGTTAGTCTGTAATCTGTTTCCAGGCTAGTGACTTTCTCCTTAAGTCTGTTCATCTCAGTGGTCTGAATGGACATTTCTTCAATTGCTTTGACCAACCTGTTTGCTTCATCACCTGTAGACCCTGTTGCTGTTGATCATGTTGCTGATGTAGTTGGTGTAGATGCAAGTAGTGTAGTGGCCATTGGAGCAGTGGGAGCTAAGAATGCTGCCAAAATAGAAGGTACAACTGTAGTAACTGTTGGAATGATAGTTGCAGGAGCATCATCAAGGCTAGCTTGTTTGAGTTGAATCAAGCTATCCAATTCTTTCTCCATCTCCTTTAACTGGTCATTCAGTTGCAGCACTAGGTCCATCATCTCTTCATGATTGGTCTAACTTTCCAGGACCTCCTTTGTCTGTGGGTGCTGTAAATGAGGCAACTTAAGCTATTTCTTGAGGGCTGCCATGTCCTCATTCTTCTTTTTGATCAACTTTTCAGTAGCCTTAATGTCATTTGGATCATGGCTCAGTTCAATGACCAAGTCCTCCAATGAGTTTATCCTATTATCTTTGGCCTGTGAGGAGGCCTTCCCCAATTTGTACTGGGCTGTCACATTATCCAATGAATCATGTAGTTTGTGGGAAGCCATGGCCTTTCCTGTAAGGGTGGAGCAAATAATTTCTCTAGCTTACTTGTGGAACTCTATCTAGTTAATGGGATGAACATCCTTGACCAACACCTCAAAATTGGTTTTCTTATAATCAGCATAGGTCTTTGGTTTTTGTACAATGGCATGCAAAAATGACACCTGCATCTTTCCTACTTTGATGTCAAAGGATGACATCAATCTACTCTGGTTTGGTGGTGTATGTTTAAAGTATTGGGCATATGTCTCTGCCTTCAAATTCTCATTCCTCATCTTTATCTCTTTGGACCTATCTTTGATATCCTTTTCCCTGTCAGCTGGTCTGACAAAGGAAGAAACCTCAACACTTTGTTGTCTCTCTATCATTTAGGTGTTGGAGGTTGATGGATGTTTTGTTTCACTTGATGAAGTTGTGTCTTTACTTCTCTGCCCCATTGTTTCAGTGTCAGTTATTTCCAATGATGCAATGTTCTCTTCCTGTTCAGACACATGATTCAACTTGGGTCTCTTTCTGAGCTCAAATAGCTCACTTGAAGTCTCCATGGCAGAGCTAGATGACTCTTCCCTGTTCCTCTTTGGATTCTTCTCCTCATTGGCTGGGGTCTGTAACATAGGAGGAATGTTCATTGACTCCCCTAGTTATGGGATCTGCAGGAAAGAGTTCTGGTCAAATTTCTTTCCAAGATCGATCAATGTCTTTTGAACATCCACAACTATGTTGTCCATATCAATCAATGTGTTTTCCACCCACTCAGATTGGTTGGAAAACTGTTCAATTTCAGGTCTTGGGTGGTGGATGTATGGTCCCAACTTGACCCTGAGTCTTAGCTTGTTTATGACCCCATGAGGGTCATAATGACAGACGAAGTTGTTATTGAATTTCATCTGTTGTAGTAACCTGTCGGTCTCTAGTCCAACCTCTCTATTGTTGCAAATGAATGGGCCCAATTGGCTTTTCATCTTGAACTGGGTTTTCTTCCTAACAAATATGAAGTGGATCTTATCAGAGTTGATGATTTGTCTGAAGTACTCAAGTGCAAATATCCTCATAGGGAGGTATTTGGGCAACTTATAGGGGGTTAGTTGGTAGCCATAAACTCTTATCTCAGTGTGGTTTTGGTACAAGTACCAATCTCCCACCTTGCTATTTTTAGCCAACTGTAGCACTCCCTTGATTTCTTGGCTGATCCTAGGTTGAGTGTTACCAGTCAGCATGTTCATGACTAGATATACAAATGAGTCTATGAAGTCTTTGTAGGCAAATGCCGTGGAAAACTTCTAGACCAAGGGTGTCTAGTATACCACTGATCTCTCCTTTCCCTTGGTATCCAAATTCTAGATGCTTACATGGAACTTATCTATTTGGTAATATAAAAACATATAAAACAACACTGAAGAGTATTTGAAAACTCTTTCAGTGGGTAGTCTAGTGAATTGCTCATGCATTCTTTATACAATGAACTAAGCATAATTGTACATGATAGCAGGATGCTTTCCTAGAGTGAAAATGGATAGGAAGGTCAGGATAATCTCATCCACATGCTCATCTGAAGTGTAACCTAGGATGCATGAGAGCATGGTGATTATGTGCCTGCTGGTCTATGAAAAAATGGTGGCAGCATAGGGTGGAGTATCTATAGGAGTATGGCGGTCTTCAATGATGAAATTCTGGAACATTTTCCTTATCTTAACGAGGTCTAGTGTGACATACAAATCCAATAGGTCTCTAATGGAGAGAGGGTTCTGATTAGGGGTAGATTGGATTTGTAGCATGTGGTTGATTGACTTTGGTGTAATGGTGAATAACAACTCTTGGTTTGGGGCAACAATAGCCTTTTGGCTAGGGACATAACAGGCATGACAAAAATGTACAATATTAGGGAATGGGTGAACTTCTAGGAATGTGTATTTGGGTAAATTAGATTCCCAAAGGTGGATGTCATCTGCATAGTTTAGAAATCTGTCCTTACTCCAACAGTGGAGCTTCAAAAGGTGGGATGGAGTTGCAGTGTCTCTTATTTGGAAATCCCTGTCTGCTAGGGCCAAATGGTTGATGTCCAGGTGAGGGGTTGACACAAGTCTGACATCCAGAGAGGTCTAGGCAGCCATTTTATGGAGAAAGGTGTGAATTAGGCTTGTACAAACTGTAGAAGTGAAATCTGAGTAGGTCTGGTATAGAGATAGGGTAATTTGTAGTTTGCAAAAGATGGGTTTGGGTATTCTGGTGGAAATACTCTTCAATTCAGGGGAAAGCAAATTAAATTCAATTAATTTACCTTTGAATTGACTGTACATTTTCAAATTGAGAGAGTCGTTCTAGTTTTTTCTCAAAATACCTGGAATTGATGGTATAGGTTGCAAAATGGTTTCAATGGTGGTTGTAGAGGGTACTGTGGATTCAGTTGTGCATTAGATGGTTGAATTGGGCGTTCGTAGCATGTTCAGAAGGTAATCAATGGTCAAATTTGGTTGCAGAGGCTCAGGGTGGTGAAGGAAGGCTGAGGCATCTTTCATAGTGCGAATGAGCAAAAAGAGTCAAAATGAGCGTCTTCGGCCTTTTAACCAGAAACGGTTAGAATTTGGCATGGAATTTCATAAATGAACACTAAGTGGTTTCCTCTTTTTGTGGGGAGGCGGTTTCGGGGGCCATCGTGCCGCTTTTGGAAGTCGGGCAGTATTTCCTCGAGAGCATGTGATTTCGCCTGGAGCTGCCACATAGCCGAAAAGGGCTCGAGCAAAACTGCGAATCTCGTGTGCTGTCGGGCTGGTAAAGTTCAGAAAGGGAAACAATGCGATATGGATGCACGCCGTCAAATTTGAGGGTGAAAGATCTAACGACTGTCACGCGATGAAGCTGCATGGAAGGAAATCGGGTGGAGATTTGCGGGGCTCAGGGGATTAATTACAATTAACTATAATTAATTAATGAACAAAATGGGGATTAAAATATAATGAGTGGGTTTATGTAGCGGGACTAGGGTTAAATGTTGCAGGGTTTTCTTAAACACACCAAGGGTGGTGGTTTAAAAGGGTTTCGTTAGAAAAAATGTGAATTTGGGGGAGTTAATCAAATAATGTGGAGGGGGGAAAAAAACTTAGGATAAGGGGGTTTTATGGGTTTTTGAGGAAAAATATGGAAATTAATAAGGGGGAAGGTGATTTTTTCAATGAGAAATGGGTTTCACACTAGGGAAAAGGGGTTTTGAGTAGGGGAATGAACTTTGGAGGGTAATTTGCTAGGGAAATGTGTGAGACCAAGGGGTAAGGGTCAAATGAAGGGAAAAGGGTATATTCATAAGAAACGATGGGATAATGGGGAAATTAGTAAATATGTAGTGGGGGGTGAAATGAAATGAGGGGAAGTTAATTAAATCAGCTTGTGAACATCCTTTCACTTTCATAACTGCTCCTGCACACTGAAACATAGGATTAAGCATGATAAATGTGCTTTTTCTTTAATAGCCTTGTACTTCTGCAACCTTTCTTCTACCTACCCTTTACTTACCCTAACATTTTTTCTTCATTTTATTGGGTGCATTTAAGCTAGCAGACCCTTTCTTTCCTTTTTCTTTTGTGAAACAAACTATCTAATTCTAACCTTATATCTTCCAATGGCTCAGATTAAGCTGTTGAGCACATTTTATTTCTCTACCTAACTACTGATCTACCAAGATTAAACAATTTGGCTAGATATTTATTCTCTAACTATAAACATGAAATTTAAAGCATGAACTAGTCAAGATTAAACTATTTGACTATCATGGGTTGTGGCATTTATGACAAGCTGCACATCACCATTATTTTGCACAGTAAAGTAAAAAGTAGTGGCACTTGGACTTGTACACTTTCGTGATCTGTTTTTGTTTTGGGTTCATATTTTTTCATTTTTTGATCTTTTCTTATTCTTTTTGTCCTTTGATATTTCTTTTAGGACATACCCTCTTTACATTTTTTAATTTTTAATGTGGAAAACATTTTGCAAAAATAAAAAGTATGTACAATATTACATGACTAACCATAGCCAATTCAAAATTATGAATCCTATTATTATAGGACCCTAACACCACTATCGACAATGAAATGGAGCAGAGAACCCTTCACCCACATCTGTGAGTGGATGAGGCATTCCCCCTCCTCTAGATCTTCAAGCTCAATTTTTTGGATCTTTGTGATGGTCCCGGTGGCACTGGGCTCTACATCAATGATATGCTTCCCTTTGTCTGTCCCCTTATTGAGTTCTAATTCAGATTAAGAAACTACGTCTAATTTGAAAGCCTTCAACTCAACCACCAGTGATTGCTTGGCCTGACACTCACTTGTATTGTGAGTGGAGCTCTTACGGAACTCACACCATTTTACTGTGGTGTTGTTCTTTGCTTGTGGCTTCAGTGGGCTATCCTGGGTAGCCTTGCCTTAGCTTGGTCCCTTGTTCTATTGTTTGGGGGTGCCTTTTACTTGCTTTGGATTCGTAGATCCAAAGTCTCGCTTCTTCTGTTTAAACTTCTCCTCAATCTTTACAGCATACTGATATATTGTGCCGAGCAAGGAAATTTCCAGGAACTCCATCTCGTCCTAGATATACTTGTGTAGATAGCCACAGTACTTGAGCACCAAATGTCGCTCAGTGTCCTTGATACCCAGCTTCGTGTGAAGGGTATGGAAAGTATTTGTGAAATTTGATGGAGTCTCAAAAAGAATTCCAAGTGGGTGTAGCTGAAAATAGTGAGGGTTCACTCTTGTCCTTTTGTTCACAGTAGGTTTCCCACCAGTCCTTGACGTGTGGGGCAGCTTTGAGAAGTGAAAACGTAATCTTTTCTCGATTCGAAAAGTCATGAACTAAAAAATATCCTTCCAATAGATTTAACCATTTATCTATGAGGTTTGCATCTATCAGGCCTTCGAATATGGGAATATCGAAGTTAACTTGTACCTTAAAGGGAGTGGTGCCTCTAGAGTGGCTGTTGGATGAAGATGCATCGCTTGTGGGTAGCTGTCGAAGGATCTAGGCAAACTTATCCATCATCACATCCTTCTGTCACTCAAGGGATTCTTTAAGCAACATTTTGAAAGGATCTCCTGCCCCCTCGTCTTTCTTTTCTTCTTCCATGGGAGGTCATCGGTTTTTGCGACGTTGATCTACCGATGGTTCAAGCAGATCGGGTCTTAACTCGTTATACTCTGACCTCGTTGGGGACATGCAAAAGAAAACAGATAAAGAGAAGACCTCTCTGATACCACTGATTAGAACTTAAACAGGAACACAACAACTTACAGATATAATCATAAACACAGAGATGCGGCACAAAAACACTTCATTTCATTAATAGAAAAATATTGAACTATGCTTACAAACATAATGGAAATAAGATAGCTCAGGCAATGGTAGCTTATCTCTAAGGAGAGATGTGGCGTCTACATGCCTCTGAATTGTGTTACAATGAGGTTGAAAGGCCTATTTATTATTGAGAAACAATGGAAAACCCTAAACATCCGAAAACCTAACCCTAGGAGATGAAGCACCAAAACTATGGACCCTGTTTGGGTAAGTTGGTATATAAACTTCCCAGGGTCGTAACTTTGGCATATGATCTCTGTTTGGCTATCATAATAGCTCGTTTCGAAGATCTTGAAGAGAAGGCTGAAAACAAATAGGCAAGATAGCTTGGGATAATTTTAGTCTCTTTCTTTTCCCTAAAAACGTCGTTTAGGGCCTCAAAACAGCTCCGGAAGTTGAGGACCTAAAAAACTGGCAAAAATAGTAAAATGTGCTACAATTAAGGAAACTGAAAAACTAAAAGAGGTTGTGTTGGGGGTCCAAGTGGAATATGTGGGTGGACACCAATATACACCTAGATCAATCCCCCTTGGGGGAACACCATCCTCGGTGTTCATTGACACCTATAACCAACAAGATTGCTGAAAACAAAACATACTGCCCATGGAGATTTATAATACAACGCATTTTAGTATTTACAAGGACAACTACTGAAACATGATGACCATACCATTTATTGGAGCTTTTTAACACAAATCATTACGGTATTTACAATAACCACATATACATATAAACATTTTATTCAACTAAAAAATAACCATAACGTCTATGGAGATTTATAAATCCAACTCGATACAATATTTACAATAATATACACATTTGTGCAACCAACCGTAATTAAAGATACAACACCTGCATCTACAATAAGGGGATCCAGAGGCTCACATCTCCACCCTCAAAGTAATACCAGGATTCACCTCCTTCCTAGGAAGTCTAGAATCCAGTGCAAAGTCAGATTTGCATCTAATGTCCAACGATATAATCCCACGCCACTTGTCCTCTCAGTGAATAGTTACCAACTCATTGTTCCAGGGTGCACTCCGAATGTGCATCTGATACCATCTGGCAATGCTAATGACCAAAAAAATCCATCCATGACCTTACCTTCTCTGATACATAGTCCCTCGGGAAATCCAGTCACCCCTTTCATGAAGTCACTCACCTTCTAGGTTCTGCTGATACCCCCATCTCGGTAAGTCCATCCCTTAGCAAGGCTTCCTCACATCAGAATATAGAAAAACCAAGGAATATCGCTGCCTCAAAACCATCATACCGGTCATAGCATTCTCATAGAAATCAATTTACACAATTGGGTACTAGTGTCCCACAATGACCTTGTTCCTGAAGTGCTTTACCAACATATTGTTGCGTATTCCAATTCTTTTTGTTGTTGCTAATAATTCTTGTAGTTGATTTCAATCACCCAACCAGACGTTTCATGCATTCCTATACCAAGCACATAACTTCCATTAGATTCAAATAAATTGAAATAAATTCACATCATACCTCATTGGTAACTCGTTAATAAGGTACATTTGCAATCTTTTTCTCTTCCTATCGCAACAAGTCAAACTAGCATATTTGACCAAATCAACATGTATAAACATATCACATCAGGTTAGCTGAAAACATAACCATCAAAATCATAAATCATATGTAGCCATCATAAACCAAAATCATAGATCACATGTAATCATCGTAAAATAGAATCATAAATCACATATAATCGTCATATACCATAATCATAAATCACATGCATAGTAAAATTGAAATAAAATTTTGATACTTATCCTTTCATCAATCCTTAGCTTCTACCTTTGTCTTTATTCTGTACGCACTTTGGATCGGTTTCCACACTCGACATAAACCCAGTGCCTTTTCCTCAACCATGTGCACATACACATAGTGTGCATCACACACATACAATCACAAATTGCATACAACACCATGCAGTACATGCACCTACATCTGACATACAACAGATACACCTACACCCGGTGTACAACACAACACAATACATACACCTACATCTGGTCCATAACATAATAAATGCATATGTCATGATACCATGACTGCACAGTGCACATACATAGTAATGCATGCCTGCGACATAACATGTATGAGATGCACTCAATCCCACACGTACACCAATACCACCTGTACCAAGTACCAACTGCACAACATGTGCACAACATCATATGTGAACGACACCACCTACACAATGTGTACACAATGCCATATGTACACTGCACGACTGTACAACTTGTACACAATATAACCACATGTACACAGTACCACACACAAGACATGTATGCGACACCACATGTACACAGTGCCACATGCACGACATGTACACAACACCACCTGCACACAACATCACTTGTACAACATGTACCCAACACCACTTGCACATTCATGCACAATGTTGGGCCTAAGAATTATCCTTAAAATACATCCACTTTCACCCCATTCACACATTTTCTCACCTCTATTTCACCACCATGTCACCACATCAACTTCACTTTCATCATTATATGGGTTACCTTTGTGTTTTCCAAAACATTATTAATTCTTAGTATTTTTAAGTTAATTTATGGTTAAACTTTAGAAAATAATCTCCATATACTTATACTTAACAATTAGAATGAGTTTGTTGACATGTGTAGGTACAAAGGAAGCTTCCAAGACATCTTTATGTGGCACTCTATATTCAAATTCGAATTTGAGGAGATCATGGACCTCATGGAGGAAATCATAGAGGATAGGGTTATGTGTCACCATTGGTTGAGAAATATGTGGAACAAAGGAGGGAATAGTGGGTCTACATTTATGAGTTTGTTATCATAGCTTTTGTATAAATAGGAGTGTTATCTCCTTCATTTGTAATCTTCATTTTTTTGTAATCTTAATTTTTAGAATCTTAGAACCTAGTATAATTTAGAATAGTTTTGGTTTGGATCATATGAGCTTATAGTCATTTTACTTTGAAAATTATGATGAATAAAATGGAGCTTCTTTGATCCTCTACATTTGAATTCTCTTTTGGTGTGCTTGTGAATACTTGGAAGGATCCCCATTGCCTAGCAAGTACATTTTTATTTTGGTAGGATTTTATTTTATGTTTGTTTGTGAATTTCAATAGATTAAATTATTAGGTTCATATGTTTGAAATATTAATGAATGACCTTTTTTAAGAAAGTATTAATGTTTCCTTCAATGAACCTGATTTGTTAATTAATTTTTGACTTCATTAGTTTAAGTTTCTGATTTATATGCTTGAGATATAAACGAATAGCCTCTTGTAAGAGAGCTTTAATATTTCATGCAATCAATCAGAATTATGTTCAAGAGCTTCAATTTCTTTAGTTTAAATAGTTGATTAGAAATATTAATGAACAGTCTCCTGTAAGGGAGCTTTAATATTTCTTCACCTAGTTTAGTTTATTTTATCTCTAAGTCCATATTTATTGGATGATCCTCGAAGGTTACTTACCCGGATTGATAGTAAATGAAACTCTAATTTGCATCTGCATTTTAGACCAAACACACAACACACCATATGTACATAGCACCACATGTACAAGATGCATGCAACACCACATGTACACAACATCGCATATCCCACATGTGCAAAGCACCATATGCATACAAAAACGCATATCCATCATGCACATAATACAATATATATACAACATCGTATATCCAACATGTACATAACACCATATATACCCAACACTGAATATGCAACATTCATACAACACTATCTGTACTAACACCCTGTACATAATATTGCATAAACAACATGTACACACATTACATATGAATAATACTACATGAACACAATCATCACAAATGCAACATGTACAATATGTATGACATATGCACAACAATAATATCATACATCTGAAACCACACTACCTCTAACAAGAAACCATGCTTCTAGTGTCTTATCCATGCTTGTCCCAACATGTTGCAAACCACACTGCTTCCATTTCACTAATGTATCCCTCAGTATAGCCTATCCATAACATAGACATAATATAATGACATAATATCAACTCATAACCACATGATACTAACCTCATATATTTTTCATGACTACTCTTCCCAATTGATTCCTCGTAAGACTAGGAACCTCTTCAAGTCATTTTCCTGTGTAAGCAATCATTCCTCCCCAAGAATTATTCATGATGACCCTATCAGAAAGTGACATAGATACATGTACACATACATACATCCTAAAATTAATAATGATCTCGTTAGTCAACATCATACATACATACATATGTACATATAAAAATTAGCATAAAATAATCATGATTCATGATCACCTTGTTAGATAACAACGTACATACATACATTTATGCATATAATCATTAGAATAAAGAAATCATGATCACAGCATAAATACTAGATATCAAGATCAAGGTTAAGAGAACTTCCTTTATTCATGTACAACATTGAGAACCACCATTCCAAACTTAGTCAAGCCATCCAACATCTCAGGTGCATTACTTTACCTTTTCTGGTTACTTTTCTCATGGTTATCCTGCCATCGTCCATTTACACTAATGGACCCAACCAGTCCATTTGGCAGTCATAGCTTACCTTCCGTTGTGCTTACTCATGCACCGAGCCTCATCTATGTATTACATTACCTATTGTGTACCACACAACTCTCCCTGAGCTCCATTAAATTTCCTCATTTCCCAACCAATTCATAAGACTCAAAACATAAAAGGAAAGCCAAGAAACAAACAAGGAGGATCATGAAAATCAATAACAACAATACGACACCACAACTAAAGTGTCATGGACATGCATTGAACATAACAAAACTACAAATCAAGCGCAAGAAAATCATAAAATACCAAAGGAACAAGACTAATAAAATACACCATGACTCAATCCCCATGATTCCCAGGGAAACTCAACCAGAGCCTTATTCAAGGTTTCTTGGAAACCCCTATTGCCATGCAACTCCTTGTATCATATTGCCATAAACACATAATTGTTAGTGCATAAATAAACATAACAATACACCAGTTTCCTTAGTCTTTTGTGCCAATCATGTTGCTTGCAACTGAACACATCTGCACTATCTCTCAAGGGACTCCAATCCTTTGACAGATCCACCTGTAACTAAACACTAACTAATATACATGTCAAGTATGTGTTCATGAATATAACATGTATCCACACAATGTCAGACAAATCAAGGTTAAGAAGACTCCCTGTATGCAAGGCACACATTCTTTTGGAATTAGGATTTCCAAACACAGCCAAAGGGATTCTTGTCCAATTTCTTTCTTTTACCCTTTTTACCTTGCTGCAATTCGAGGCTTACTATGCGTTGTCATATCACCCAACTATTAGTTATGTAAACACATCAACTATTACCTTGTCACACTAATACTAAGCATGTTTCTTGCAACTGCTCACACATGTCAACCACATGTTCCAAATATCAAGACAATCATATCTATCAATTTGAAATCAACCTTTACCAACACTAATAATCATGTCATAATCCATAGTCAAATAATACTCCTTAGATACAATGCTACAACTATCACCTTTTATACTCAAATACATATCAACTGTCTCAACACATGTGTTAGTACAATCTTCTTAAAAGAAGATTATTTCGACAATAAACCTTATAAACACATACTCATAATATGAAATTCATCAAACATCCAACCAACTTGCAAACATAACATGTTAAATAAATCAACTAGACGACATAATAGACACCAAATGCTCAACATCAAATAGATGACATAATCAAGAATGAAGCACCAAGTATACTACATAAGAAAACTCACATCTTAGCGTATCTCAGGGGAGGAAATCTTATTTGCACAATCAATCCATATTAGCACAATATACCTTCACAACATATCAACTCAAACATAAATCATGATATCCATAATAGTAACTGACTAAAATTTTCACGTCATAAGCTCATAAGCATTTGTCGTTCATGCATAACAATCACATATGTACAATCAATCTAGATTAGTACGACACCATATCACAAAAATGTTGGCTCATACCTAAATATTGCAACCATAACCATCTGCATAGGTCAAACCAGGTCAACACAATACATATAACATTAAGATCTTGAATGCAATGAACATAACCCTAACGCATATGACTAATCCAAATTACAACATTAAGATCTCAATGAAATAAACCTAATCATCAAGTTAACAACACATAACAACAATAAGCTATATATCATGCTCATCAACAACATAAAACCTAGTCGTCAAGCTAACTGTCATATAGAAACAAGAAGTTAACCTATAACATAATCATCAACAACATATCATATAACATAATCACCAAGTTATCTAATATAAAACAACAATAACAATGCATATAACTACAGGTTACTATCATTCTTGACTATCCGACACATGTGCATATGACTATACTAATCAACTATCATCTATCATGTATGTAACCTTAACATCAAAAACATGTACATAAGCCTAATGTATATAAATCTAATGCATATAAAAATACTTAACTTACATACCTACATGCCAAAGATACAATACCTACGAGATGATGTGCTCTTACCCCAAAGTCTAATGCTACAACCTCATTATGATGATCTCCATCTTCTTCTCTATCTCCACCAAGGCATTAGCATCATAACAACCAATAGCATTGTGATGACCTAAATTTCATACCATGACTTCATAAGGCATGTTTGACCTACTATTCATGCATAACTATAACCAAGACCATACATGTATAACAAATGCATATATACATATAACAAATGAGTACAAAACCATGTATGCACCATTTTAGCTAGAATCTAGTCATCAATGCATGACCATATCAACTACATAAACCATGACCTTATGCATGAAAACAACAACCACCTCACATGCATAACAATTCATAATCAACCATACACACATGAAGACATACTCCACAACAACACCTTCAACCTTCACACAGCGATATGACTACAACCATGATCAAAACCATGAAAATGCAACAAGCACATGGACTACATTCATAAGGAACACATATGCGACCAATCATGAAAGCATGATCAACACATAACCCAAGGAGAGTGCAACCACATTCTGATACCGATCTATAACACCCTCCTCCCACATCTACCCAAGCAATCGACCTGTCGGGGTAAACATGCGATGAGAGGCCACTATGATATGATTCGACCTCCTAGGTAACCTTAAGGAAATTGAATCGACGGAAAATCTCACACAATCATCCAACATCATCAACATAACCCTCAGAAGACAAGTCAACCACTATGACAGCATGTCCCTGGGTCCCACTTTTGTTCTGGACCTCTTAGGCCATAGTCGCTCTCATGCTATGGGCAAGGGAGTGACCAGAGACCTAAATTCGCTCTCATAGGCATGCATGCTAGTGACTGTGGACCAAACTTGCTAGTCCTATTCCGGGGACCCCATGATTTAAGCCACTTTTTAAGACCCAAAGCCTAGGCACTGCCCACAATGGAACGAAAGCTTGAAATCAATAAAAGTACAAGGACACAATGAAGCAAAAGCAATGAAATCATCAAGACCTTAACCATACCCCTACTAGCCATGACAAGCATTTCATCAAACATATTGTGAACATGTAATCTATAGGTATAAACAAAAATATTAAGTGTAGGGATCTCATACTTATTTGAGAATCTCTAGGAACCATTGTTCCCTCATGTTATTCACTGCATATTCATCTATTAGTTCACAGAAACCTTATCCATTCACATACAAGTAAAAACATGCTGAAATCCATACATAGCTGTTGTCATAAAATATACATATAAACAACATAATAGGGACAAAAATACTAATGAAATCGCATAAATATAAACCACATGTCATCCATCATAATACTCATACAAATACCAAGAGATACCACCTTTCATTAATGATGCAAAATCCAAACCCGAGATGGGACTTCCATGTTCCACCCAACTAAAGAATGACTGAGCCAAATATCTCTTCAACCATTCACCCCCATGCCATATGTTATAGACATTTTTGTGCCTTACAGCTTTGAGCATGAAATTTCCATAATCCAAGGGATCCAGAGTCCCTAAAAGTGTTGTTCCTGCCCCTAAAGGAACAAGGTCAACCAATGACAGCTTCTTCCAGAAGTTCTCCACCAAAAACCACTCAGAACTAGTCAAATCAGGATCAATTCAGAAGCTCCACTAGCTGCCTGCGTTGCAAAGCACCCAAATACACTAGCTAGGTGCGTTGCAACGCACTTGAATGCACTACCCAGGTGTGTTGAGCGGGAAATGACAAGTGGCAGAGTCATTCAACGAGGTGGAAAGACCATGGAAGCTTCCAGAATCTTCTCCAATGACACTTGCCTCACTGAATTCGACCAAGTGATGAGTAAGAGGCTTTCAGTCTCCAAGTGGAAGCAAGAACTGACAGAGAGAAGCCACAAGTCAAAACATAAGATGACTCATCCTCTCTGCTTACATCTATATATGGATCCCTCATCCCAGAGATCCAGAGGAGGGAATTTTGTACTTTGCAGAGAATTGCTGTTGGTTTGAGATTGAGATTAGTACATTGGGTGATTTATGCTTTGTTGGAGGAGAGGAAGGGATTCCTTTGCTGGGAGGTAGATGCTGGATCGGGACTCACTTGGTTGTATCTCCTCTTGGACTTTCTTATCATATCAATAAAATTATTTGAGTTTCTTCTACATGCTTGTATATCAGTGACGTTTTGTTATATTTGCATGTTTAGCTTAATCTGATCCTGAGCTTTTTATGAATGTATATCCATATCTTCGTGTAGTTTCTCTCTCTTGTGATCTTGCAGGAATTCGGTGAAGCTGGGCCGGTAAGGGAGCAGGGAGCTGGGAGCTATTGAAGAGAGGAGCGATTGGATCTACAAACTAGCGAAAGACACATGTTAGTTACATCCTTTCTCCTCATTTATGTTTCATAAAGAAGAATACTCAAGTAGTTTTCCTTGTTTGTTGCTAAGGCACTATCACACCTTAGAGTGGGATAGGGGCGTTCTGAATAGATACTTTTCCCAACAACAAATTGGCGACTCCGCTGGGGATTGTATCTAGTTAGTTTATTTGTGTTTCTATTGTTGTTCTTCTCATAAACTTAGGAGTGGCAAATCGAACTACATTTGCCATTTACAAATGCAAAGTAGAGATCTGCCACTCTAGTCCACTCACTGGGCCTGTTTATGATCTGAGAAAGATGATCCACAAACGCTCTAACTGCCCTTTGTGATAGCTCTTAGTCCTCCTTTAAATCATCCTTCTAATTGTACCTTATTGATAGCTTTTATCTGGCCAAAAAACTCAGATCAAACTGCAAACCGTGACCCAGAACCCAGAGACAATTCTCATTTCTGCTTCAGCGCAGGCTCTGTGAAGAGACTGCATTTCAACGCAGGTCCAGAGAGGGCTACCTGCGCTGCAATTCATTTTCTCTGTGCAACAGGTGCGCTGATCAGCCTTTGCCCTGTGCATCTATGGTTCTTTGCATCCTTGTGTTCAGTTTTATCTCTGTTTTTTGCACCCTGTTATCAGTGTGTGTACCTATCTGAAAACCCCTTTTCTCTGCCTTAATTCCGCCTCAGTTGTATAAAAGAAACTGTATTTGTTTTTGTGTATTTGTTACATCATTTGCAGTTTCCCATTACAAAAGTAAACTAGTCATACTGTCGCTCCTAGATCTAGACCTGTCGTAAGTGTCGTTTTGATCTTAGGAGAAAGTTTGTTGCTGTTGACAGTTGATTGCGCTTTTACTTTTGTCTTTTGGTTTGAATTTATGAATTTCTAAGTGTCGAAACAAGTGTTTACTTCAAAATCATAAAGTGTCGTAATCGTCTTTTTGATTTCAAAAAGAAACTTGTTTGTGTTTTCACTTGAAATCGAATTCAAATTTGTACAACAGCTTTCTTTTTAGGCATCAATATTAAGAAAGTGAAAACAAATACATGCATTTGTGCATTTGCATAATGATAGTTTGTATGGTTTGATTTAGGAAAAGTGCATTTACAGTGTGCTCTTTTCTCTTTGAGAAAAGATTGTGTCTTTCTTTTCCCCTTGTAGCTAGGATTTTCATTGTTGAAAAGAGATAAAAGCTTGCTTATCATCTTTAGATTGCATTTAGGAATTGTATCTACATCTCGTGGTGATCCAAAAAGGCAAACTTCTAAGAAAGATCAACCTAAAATAAATTGAATGAACTTAACAACGCATTGGAACTTAACGCACAACATAGAGGTCTAGGCTAGAGACGTGTTCCGGCGTCATAAAACCTGGTTACTGTTGGCCTCACTGATGGTTGGGTGATTCCTCCTGAGAGACGATAAGTGCCAGTACGGATTGTGCTCCCACGTACCGTCGAGTATATATTGGGAGACCCCTATAGGCATAAAACCTTTATCCATAGGAAGCCGTGTCGGCCGCCCTACTGATCGCAATGCACTGAACACAGCATTCGGGAAGATTGACCGCCCGTACCTTAAAAAGTATTCTGCGGTTTTGCGATTGGTTTGGTACACCCTCTACCTAGAACTCCAGAGCAGTCCCTTTCGTTCCTTTTCAGACTCCTTAACTGAAAAGGTCCATCTGAGCACTTGTCACTTCAGGCTCATTAAAAATCGAAGGAGACTAGAGTCATCTTTTGCTTTTTCTCGACTCTTTAAAATTGAAAAAACAAGTTGTGTCCAAGCGTCGTTAAAATTTATTTTAAACGGAATATTCATACCCTTTTTCCTGCGTTGATCTTTAGGTTGAGAAAATGGAGCCTGCCAACCAAGGAATTCCCCTTGGTGGAAATCCTAGTCCCTTCTCCTCTTGGGGAGATGTTGGTGCGCCCCATATGGCCACATTGTCACTTCCAGGACTGACAATTGGCTTGCTGGTCTGGCTCTTCTCAACCAATTTCGTTCAGAGCACCACTATTCCTGAACAGTCGAATCAGCAGTTAGACTAGTCCAGAGTTACCCACTAGCCTTCTACTTCCTCTAATTCTTCCTCTCCTCCTTCCTCTTCGCTTGATGAGGCTGGCAAAGCCAAAAGTCAAGTTCCTAAGGAGAAGAAGGAAAAGAAGAAGAAAGAGAAGAAGAAGAAGGAGCCAAAAGCGACTGGGGGCAAACGAGTGTCGTCTAATGAAAATCCACACACTGCACTGACCAGGCCTAAATCGCCATGTGTCATTTGCAAGGGAGACCACTTTCACAAAGATTGTCCCTGCATCCCTCGGATACTAAGGGACTGGTCTTCCCGTTTGCACAATCCGGTGGCGTCAACCTCTGATAGCCATGTTGAAAGCACACTGTCAACTAGCGAAAGTGAAGTCCCAGGACAAAAAGGGAGAGCTAGATCTCCCTGTAAACTGTGCGAAGGCAATCACGCCATCCACCGTTGTCCCTTCTTAGATGAAGCTAAAAGAGTTTTGGATGATCATCCGGTTTCACCATTACAACTCCCTCCTGGATATAAGAAACTCTTGCCAAGTCCTTCGTTAGTTGAGAATCCAGCTGGCCCGCTCAAGTGGTCAGCTGAAGTGCCGGTCATTGAAGATGAACCAGCTGAATCCATACCCGACGAAAGTCAAAAGGTCGAGGCGGCAGTTGACCCGGTCTTGCCTTCAGAGGTTTTATCTTCGAATGATACAGTCACTGAAGAGGATAAAGATGACACCATCCAAATTCTCTTCATCAACACAGACTCCGACGAGCATGGGGGCAATCCACCCATTCCTTTATCGCAGGAAGGAAATTCGTCAAAGCGATACCCGGCCGTCTACTCGGTCCCACCACCAAGCAACCTAGTTGTCTCCTTCGACTGGAACCAACTAGGCAGACCCCGTTTGCCATCAAGCATACCATTCAGAATTATCGTCCAAATATACAGAATGGTCATGGCTGGCACCATCATTGATGAGGGGGCATCTGTGAGTATCCTTTCCTCTATTGCTTGGAAAGCGCTTGGTTCGCCGTCGCTTTTGCCTGAAATGAGAAATCTGACAGGCTTTGATAAAGGAACCAGTCGACCTTTAGGGATCCTCCCCAATGTGCCCATAACATTGAAAAGGAAGACCGTTCAAATGAACGTGATGGTCGTTCAAGGACCCTTGGATTATAACCTACTCCTTGGACGAGACTATATATATTGCATGGGAGCCATCGTCTCCTCACTCTTTAGAGTAATGTATTTTCCACACGAAGGAAGAGTGGTCAAGCTCGTGGACCAGCTTTCATTTCCCGGATCACGCATCGCAAATAGTCATATACCATCCCTAAATGGTCTCTTCACGCAAGAAATGTCTCAACCCACAGTCTGTCCTCCCAATGAGCGCGAGTAATTCGGAGGGATATGACTGGAACCCAGGGGGCATGCGTCCTAGTCTTATTCGGCAGGAAAACTTCGGGTATAGGGTAGGTTTCCGTGGGAGAATATGACTAGTCTGTACCCCGTCTGTGATTGAGATAGGGGTTATTCTAGAATAAGATTCTTTTGTTAAAGTTATGTGAGTTGGAGGGCTTCGTCGCTCACCTTTGTTTATCTCGGTAGACATTGTCGAAGAAGTGTTTTGTTTGAAAGATTAACAGAACAATCTTTGGGTGACCTGAAAGAGGTAGGCCTCTCTCGGTAAAACAATTGTTTTGGCGGAAGTGAAGTAGAGGTAACCTTGAAACTCTGTTTTATACCTGGGGGCATGCAAACCTTTTGGAGTGCAAGCAAGGGGCGGCTATTTATTTTTTAAATTTTTAGGTCCTCCCTTTAAACCCGTAGGTCTAACCCTTTAAACTCGTAGGATTAGTCGTTTCCGAACTTGCATAACGAAAGGATGCGGGGCATAGCTTTGTAAGGCGCAAGCTCCATAAAAAATGGCATCTTACATGAGACATTCTTATCATATGACTGGATTAATTGAGCAGTTTTAGCACATAGTTCATGCTCGTTAAAAAATAAACATAAGATCGAGCAAGTGTTTCAACCCGCATTTAAGCTCGTTAAAAAATGAACTATCCTCCGGTAAATAACCACCGTGAATGTAACATTATCAGCCATTAAAGCCTTGGTCGTGTTTGCACCATCACCTCCACTTTTCCATTGGCCGATCATTCACCTCCATATGATTGTTTACCCATTTTGAGGAACAGCTGCGAAGAGTGATTTCACTAGCCATCCTTGTGACACTGCTGTGCTTGGAAAATTCCAACCCTTACCTAGAATCAGCTGCTACCCATTTTATCACTCGTTCCTCAAAAGACGAGTCTTCTTTAAGCTCTTTTCATTTGACTCG
Source organism: Pinus tabuliformis (assembly GCA_031772625.1). Classification (NCBI taxonomy): domain Eukaryota; kingdom Viridiplantae; phylum Streptophyta; class Pinopsida; order Pinales; family Pinaceae; genus Pinus; species Pinus tabuliformis. The sequence continues at coordinate 969,944,271 of CM062810.1, forward strand.
TAAAATATGAAAAGATTGCCGAGTTTTGGCCTTCCAGCTCGTTAAAGCGATAGGAAGAGCTATCCCTCCTCTAGATTTTAATCTTTTTGGACCTGAGGGATTATTGCACAAAAAGATCGAGCGCTTGTTTTGTTCGGCTCGTTAAAACTATCGAAAATTCACCCCTTCTGTATTGTTTTATACTTTTTCGGACCTAAGGGATTAGATGATGAAAAAGGACTTTCGGAGTTAACTTTATGTACCTTTTCAGACTCTCTAAAAATGAAAAGGACCGAGTTATCTTTGTCGTTAAACTCGTTAAAAACATTAATAGCGACAAACTTGTCTTTAGACAAGAACGAGTTTCACTATCGCTAGGCTCGTTAAAACATAGTGATGGGTTTGCCCGAAGGGAAAATTATAGAACAAGCATATGTTATCCTCCTCAAGCTTGACAAAAATAAAGAGGTACTGGTCAGCAATGATTGGGGAAAAATTGGGAAGAAACTCAAAGAACCTTTATTGGTAGCAAGTCGCTCTTGAACATGACACTTCCACTCCGTGCCTGAGTCGGGTTGGGTTGTTTCATTCACCGGTCACATCACCATGGTCTCGCCATACCATCCACCTTTGGGGTAAATGCTACCAATCCATCATATAAGTGTCGCCGATATGTTCAAGAGAAGTCATCCAGAGAAGTCAACCGTGTCCCATCTGTTAGCGCTTGAGATTTCACCTCAGGCTGAGAAAGGTAAACCTCAAGGCAACATCAAACCATTCAGCCTCGTAGCTAGCCCTACGGGGCAGGAGAAGGCTCTCTTCGGTCAATCTCGGTAGATCTTCAATGGGATGAGATGACCAACAAGGTAACACTGATATTAGGCTAGTAAACTGATTTAAAAGGTTTATTTGGGGTTTTTTGGGTTTTTGGTGGCAAATTGAGGAATTGCAATTTTGGGTGCGGGGATTGGACATAGTTTTTGCAGGGGGTTCTTTGGGGCGAGGTAGGAAACAGTATTGATTCCTTAAAGTGAGATGGATGATCAGGAATGAAAGAGGAAGAGCTAAAGAGAGCAAACAATGACTTTGAATTCCCTTTAGACAATAGAAAACATTGAAATTAAACAAATTTAAAAGCAGAGCATGGCTAGCATGAATTCATACTTTAACACTTCATTTGTTTAATGTGCAGCAGTAAAGAAAGGAAATGAATCACATAACAAAGCTTACAAGAACATGAAGAAACACACCATCAACACATGAGTCCACAAGAATCCCAAAGATGACTGCAAAACCCTGGTCTTCCTTAGCCAAAAATTGCAGAGATACAAGTGAAATAATACAATGATAGCTTCTCCCTCAAGAGTCCAACCATCCAACCCATAGTGCCAAGCTTGCATGGTTGCGTAAAAGCTTGACTGTGTCCCTTGCATTTTAACACGACACTTAAGATAACACATATGCCGTGAAAAATTACGCTTGCCGAATGACAACGTGATTGGTTATGGCAGGAAATTAATAGAATTGAAGGCTGGGCTGGCTCCTTCCCAAATTGTAATTTTATTTCGGCTACAATTGTAAGATTAACACTGTTATTGCGTTGCATAATAAACCTATTACCTCTGCGTATATGTAAGTGGTGGTCCATACTCGGTGCCGCAATATATTTCCCACTGTAAATAAAATAGTAACCATGGAATACGCCTTCAAGGCTACTTCTATTCCATGGGTTTGCACCCGTAAAGCCATAACAACGCTCATGTTTTAACACTAAAATAATATAACATGCTGGAACAGGGCGATGTCTTTAATGCTGTCTGGTGCGTATTCTGCACATGGCAACTAGCTGAGATGTCATCTGATGAAAATGTAATGTCATGGACCATTTGACCATAGCTTAAAAGAGGAAAATTTTTCTCAAAAGAACCATCTTCAGCAAGGAAATTTGACACCGGATTCACACAGAAAGTAAAGGAACCAAGCATATTTCATGCACCATAAACAGTATCAAATCCTTCGCAATTTTCTAAAGCAAATCCTGAGAGACACTTGATGCTTCCATAAGTCCATTCCTTATTTTCTCACTGACGTCTCTCACATGCCCTGGACCATGCGGAATGAAGACAGTCGTGTTCTTGGATGATGCCCCAACATCTTTTATTGTGTCAAAGTACTGAGTTATCATGACTAAATCCATGACATTCTTCGAAGAAGTGCCGGGGACCTTATGGGAAAATTCTAACACATTTTCTCGTAGCCCATCTATGATAGCTTGTCTCTGTCGTGCAACCTCAACACCAGCAAGATATCTTGCCTCTGCATCAGCTTCCGCCCTTTAACTTGTAGTATTTTGTCTGCTTCACCTCTAAACACACTTGCAAGTTGAAGTCGTTGGGCTGCATTGATCTCATTCATTGCCTTCTGTACTGAAGGATCCAGAACTATATCAACCACAAGTATCTGTTGTATGTTATACCCATATGACCCCATTTCTTTTTCAAGCTTTTCTAACACAACTTTGGCAACATCGCCCTTTTGCTCAAATAATTCATCCAAATTCATCTTTGGAACATTTGCTCGAACCACATCAAACACATAAGCTTGAATTTGTTCTTGAGGATTTTGCAGCTCATAAAATGCATCGTCAGCATTCTGTTTCACAACACGATACTGGATGGAGCAAAATAATTGCACAAAGACATTGTCCTGAAATTTATCTGAAGCCATATGACGAAGTCGTTGATAGTAAACTGGACCAATGAATATTTCACAAGTAAGCTCTGTACCAAGGGTGCCACTGTAGAGGACCTCTGTGCCATGATAGTTGAAACCATATGAAGATAAAACTTGACCAAATTCATCAACAGTAGAGTCTGATGTATGCTTTGTTTTCTTTGTGCTTTTACAGAGGTAGGAGCTTGAAGTCGCTGCCAGTTGAAGAGCTGAAGATAAAGAGCTTGAAGTCGCTGCCAGTTGAAGAGCTGACGATAAATTACATAATCTAAAACAACACATTAATGATTTCTTCTTCAAAACAGGGTTTTGAAGAAGAATCAATTTCTGACATGAGACGGAGTCTAACACCATCCACTACCATACATTATACTTCATTCTTTCATGACCGCCACCCTGAACCATATATCATCAGATCGTTTTCACCTCCATCAAAATCATTTGCTCCGTTCCGTGTCATTGATGTGGGATTCATTAAGGCCCTCCTTTGACGGATCGCTTCTTGTCGACATCAGCTCATTATCCAAGAAGTTGATCTAGGAACACCCCATTCGGTACTTTGAAGCTTGCATGCCTCAATGGCAAGTTTCTCACTTCCGGCGACAGGTATACATCAATGACCTTCGACCGAAAGATTTTGCGTGGTGTTCGACGCCAAGTCCTTTATTCACACCACGTGAATTGTACTGCAGTACCTTGAGGGTCATTATCATTATCGGTGATTCCTCTCGCGCTTGTTAACAGTTTACATCATTGACTGGTAATCAAGCAATGTCTTTCCATGTTCGACTTCAAAACATTTCTCACATGGATCGACTAGTACTTAGAGTGAAGATCAGACGAGATTGAAGACCCCGGATCTAGTTTCATCCATCCGGGCTGCGATATATATTCAGGAAAAATAAAGACATTGACATGTACAGCACTGCAGAACAGATAATCATCCTACCAAAAGGATGATGATTTTCATCAGAATCATCAGTCTACCATCAAAAGATTATCTGTCCTATGTACATAAAATGAATTTATGAAGCTGAGCATGGGAATGCCCACCTCAGCTAGATCATGAAAACAGTATGAAAAATAATGTATTGTATTGTATCTTATTACAGGTCTCCTCCCAGCATTGAAAGAATTTCGGATCCTCCTAATAAAGCATTTCACCCGATAAACGGCCTCATACTTTAGGGGGTAACTGTTATAGACATTTTTGTGCCTTACAGCTTTGAGCATGAAATGTCCATAATCCAAGGGATCCAAAGTCCCTAAAAGTGTTGTTCCTGCCCCTAAAGGAACAAGGTCAACCAATGACAGCTTCTCCCAGAAGTTCTCCACCAAAAACCACTCAGAACTAGTCAAATCGGGATCAATTTAGAAGCTCCACTAGCTGCCTGCGTTGCAAAGCACCCAAATACACTGGCTAGGTGCGTTGCAACGCACTTGAATGCACTACCCAGGTGCGTTGAGTGGGAAATGACAAGTGGCAGAGTCATTCAACGAGGTGGAAAGACCATGGAAGCTTCCAGAATCTTCTCCAATGACACTTGCCTCACTGAATTCAACCAAGTGATGAGTAAGAGGCTCTCACTCTCCAAGTGGAAGCAAGAACTAACAGAGAGAAGCCACAAGTCAAAACATAAGCTAACTCATCCTCTCTGCTTACATCTATATATGGATCCCTCATCCCAGAGATCCAGAGGAGGGAATTTTGTACTTTGCAGAGAATTGCTGTTGGTTTGAGATTGAGATTAGTACATTGGGTGATTTATGCTTTGTTGGAGGAGAGGAAGGGATTCCTTTGCTGAGAGGTAGATGTTGGATCAAGACTCAATTGGTTGTATCTCCTCTTGGACTTTCTTATCATATCAATAAAATTATTTGAGTTTCTTCTACATGCTTGTATATCAATGATGTTTTGTTATATTTGCATGTTTAGCTTAATCTGATCCTGAGCTTTTTATGAATGTATATCTATATCTTCGTGTAGTTTCTCTCTCTTGTGATCTTGCAGGAATTCGGTGAAGCTGGGCCGGTAAGGGAGCAGGGAGCTAGGAGCTATTGAAGAGAGGAGCGATTGGATCAACAAACTAGCGAATGACACAGGTTAGTTACATCCTTTCTCCTCATTTACGTTTCATAAAGAAGAATACTCAAGTAGTTTTCCTTATTTGTTGCTAAGGCACTATCACACCTTAGAGTGGGATAGGGGCGTTCTGAATAGATACTTTTCCCAACAACACCATATGCCAAGCATGAATGTGGGATCTCATAGAACACATCAATCAAAACACATCTAGGGCTTCTAGAGGCCATCCACCACAACCCATTAAATAGTGATTCCATCTCATGGTCAAACATAACAAAACCATCATTAGATTGGTTTCTATCCTAGCCTTCCAAGGCTCCAGAGCATTTGTTCCAAACTAGCTCCTAGGACTAGTAACTCAACCCACAACTTCTGTCGAGCTCCAAAGCATTTTTCCAACCAAGGCTTCCAGGAATAGTAACTCAACCCACAACTGCTATCGGGCTTCCAGAGCATTTGTCCAACCAAGGCTTCTAGGACTAGTGACTCAACCCACCAAAGGCTTCCATTATGTTTTTCCAACCAAGGCTTCCAGGAATAATAACTCAACGCAAGTTGTTATAGGGCTTCCAGAGCATTTTTCCAACCAAGGCTATGGGACTAGTAATCTCAACCCAAGACATTACAGGGCTTCTAGAGCGTTTTTCCAACAAAGGCTTCCAGGAACTAATAGCTCAACCCAAGGTAAGGAAACATTAGAACTAACCAAAAACAAACAATGAAAGTAAACCTACAATCACTATGGATATCCAGGAAATGACAAGGCTAGGAAATCCACTGTTAATCCCGACCATCCTCCATGCTAATGATAAATCATAACCAAGAAATCACATGCATGTGCCATGCATGCCAAAAATAGTGAGGGAAACATGCATGTATCTTGGTACTTGCAAATAGAACTACTGTAGTTGTTGATCCCAATGCCCTCTTGTGCTTTCCTACTCTTTAGTTTCCTTCTTTCTTCCAGAATCCAAGTATGCTACACCCACCAAGAGTGCTCCAAGAAAACTCTAAGTCTCCAAGAGTATGAGAGAGAGAGAGAATAATGAGAGAGATCCAAAATTGAACTGACCAAGCCTTGCCCACTGATCCTCAGAATCCTTTTTATTAATGAGGCCTCTATTTTCTTCATTTACCATTATTTTCCTTCATTTTCCTCCTCACATACAACTTGTGACCTTTCACCTTCCTTTTCTCATAATTTCCATTATTTTACATAAATAAATGTGCCAAAATATCCTTTTGCCTCTTTAAAGCCTTAGCCATTGCCTTTTCCAATTTACTTAGCCATAAACAACCAAATGAACACCCACGAGGATGTTCTGCTCAACATTAAGCTTGGAATACGTGTCCCATCACCGTGGCCTTATATATTTTTACATGGAATTTTCACGAGGGTTGTTACAACTTGTTCAAGTATTTACTTTTGCATCATTGTTTCCTTGTTATCTTACTATTATGAAGGTGTCATTAAATTCTAGGCAGTGACCTAGGATTCGAGCTTGAAAATGTGGCACAAATTTGAGGGACTCTAGCACAACACTAAGCAAAATATTTCCTGGATGCTAGCATGCCTTGTCATAAGAGCATCCTGAGTCTCCTAAACACTTGTAGGCTTATAGCATGGGAGCATCCAGAGGTCAAGTGGTCAAAAACTTCAGTGGGACCCAGAGGCTATCTACTTGAGTGGTTGGGATGGTTCCTAGTAGTCCCGTAGTTGATGTGGAAGGTCTGTATGTTGTATTTCCATTGATTCCACTTCCTTAAGGTCACGTAGGATGTTCAATCCAATCATCTGGTCCTCTCACATGTTTACCCTAGTTGGTTGGTTACTTGGGTAGATGTGGGGTGATGGTGTTACAGAGTGGTTTCAAAGCATGGTTCACCCTTCGGATTGGATGGTTAACATTTGGTCATGCATTCATGTCATTTTCGTGTGTTTGTTATGAAACCATCTCACAAAATAGAAGAAGAGACAGATCAACGATTTCAAAATAAGCCTCTTCAAGGGGGAAACCTCCTTTACATTACACAAATAACAATTCTTGGATGATACAAATGACAAAACCTCCTTTCTATATATAGGAGTCTAAAGGGTCATAATATAATTAGAGTTGACATAACAATAATAATGTAAGGGCACAACAATAACAATAGTGGGCTTCTATGGGGCACAATAATAACAATAAGAGGCTATAATGACAATAATAATGGGGGAATACACTATTATAATAGGGACCTAACATGCCCATCTCCTTCAAAAAGTATTTTCCTCAATGCTTGAGTAGTTATGGATGCTTCTATATACAATTATCATCCTCCCATGCAGAATCTTCAGCGGGTAAGTTCTTCCACTTGATGAGATACTCTGAAATTGATCGATTTCCTAGCTTTCAAGTTCTTATTTCTATTACTGCTTCAGGTTCCAATATGATTTTTCCCTCCTCGTCAAGTTTTGGAAATATTGTTTGAAGTGAGAGCTTCTCACCTATAACCTTCTTTAAGCATAAACATGGAAAATTGGGTGCACTCAGGAAGATGTAGGAAGCTCCAATTTGTATGCCATTGTACCAATATTTTGCAACACCTTGTACGAAAAATAATACTTTAGTGATAACTTATTATCCTTCTTATCTTGCTTGAGGTACATTTTATTTTATGGTTGTAGTCGTAGAAATACCTAGTCACCTACATCAAAAATTCTTTGTTGCGATGTTGATCTGCCTTTTGCTTCATTATATTCTATGCCAAATTGAGGTCATCCTTTAAGAGTTGGATAACTTGTTGTTAATGCTTGATGTGATCTTCCATTGCTTGAACCTTAGATTTTTCTATTAAATATGATGTGATGGACGATGGAAGATATCCATAAAGTGCCATAAATGGGGTCAATTTTGTTGCAATATGGAATGAAGTGTAATACCATCATTCAACCAAAGGAAACCACTTGATCCATTGTGTTTGTTTATCAGATAAAAAACAACGAAGATATCCTTCCAAATATTTGTTCACTATCTCAGTTTGCCCATCCGATTGAGGATGATAAGATGAGTTATGATCTAACTGAGTACCCAAACAAGAAAATAAGTTGGTCCAAAAATTTCCAGTGAAAATGGGATCTCTGTCACTTAAAATAATATTTGGGATTCCATGTAGCTTTTGAATTGTTTCCATAAATGCAGTAGCAAATGTACTGGCTTTAAATGGATGAGATCATGCACAAAAGTGTGCATACTTGGTAAGTCTATTAGTTACCACCATGATGACACTCTTTCCTTTGGACTTGGGTAAACCTGTGATAAAATCCATTGAAACCTCCTCCCAACATTGACTTGGGATGGATAAAGGTCGTAACAGATGGGTCTTAACTGTCTCAACTTTATTTTGTTGGCAAACCAAACATTCTGCCACAAAATTTTAAATATCAGATTTAAGGCCGTCCTAAAAAATTCCTTCTTAACCCTATGGTATTTTTTTATAAATCTTGATTTTCCTGCTAAGGGAGAGGTGTGCAATTCCAAAAGAATATTTTGTTTGAGTTGGGAATCCTTATAGAGGTATAAGCAATCTTTTTACCATAACAAATCATTTTTCCAGCTAAATGTATCAGATGTACTGGGATATTGTTGCAATTTTTGAATGATTTCCCACACTTCCTTGTCATTCTTCCATTCATCCATTGCTTCGTTTATCCAATCTGGTTGGATGATAGAAATGGAACAAAGCAATACTTTCACATCCTCATCCTTTCTTGAGAGTGCATCTGCAACAACATTTTTCTTCCCTTTTTGTAGATGATTTCAAAGTCATAACCCAACATCTTTGTGACCCATTTTTTTTGCTCTTCTGAAGATAATATTTTTTCTAAAAAATATTTAAGACTATCATGATTCATTTTTACCTTGAAGTGTCTTCCCATTAGGTAAGATAACCATTTCTTAAGTGCATTTAGTATTGCCGACGTTTCCTTCTCATAAATACCTTTGTGTAAATACTTTCCTTTGATTGGACGAATTTCAAAAGCAATGGGTCTTCCTTATTGCTTTAAAGCAATACCAATTCCATTTGTTGAGGCATCACATTCCACAATAAAGGTTTTTGTAAAGTCTTGTGTTGCTAAGACTGATGCTTGGCATATTTCCTATTTAAGATGTTCAAAGGCCTTCATTGCCTCTGGAGTCCAAGAAAATGCATCTTTCTTTAGTAATGTTGTTAGAGGTGCTCCTATTTTCCCATAATTATTAACAAACTTGTGATAATATCTTGTCAACCCAAGAAATCCTCGTAGATGCTTTATGGATGTGGGGTTTTTCCATTCCTTAATGACTTTAATTTTTCTAGGGTCTACCTTAACACCTTCATGAGATACAATATGACCCAGATATTCCACCTCTTGTACTCCAAAGAAACATTTGGAGGTTTTTGCATATAATTGTTTCTCCTCTACTAGTTTGAGCAGCCTGTCAATATGTTGAACATGAACCTTCCAATACTTTATATAGATTAGTATATCATCAAAAAATACTAACACAAATTTTCTAAGGGTGGGTTTGAAAATGGAATTCATCAAACCTTGAAATGTAGAAGATGCGTTGGTAAGGCCAAAAGGCATGACCAAAAATTCATAATGACCCTCATGAGTTATAAACGTTGTTTTCAGAATGTCTTCAATCTTCATTATGATTTGATGATATCCTGAATGAAGATCCAACTTGGTGAAGTAAATTTCTCCATGTAATTCATCTAATAATTCATCAATGACAGGAATGGGAAATTTATCTCTAATATTGAGCTTGTTGAGCTCCCTATAATCCGAACACATGTGCCATGATCCATCTTTCTTGTGCACCAATACTACTGGAGCAAACAAAGAACTTTGACTAGGTTGAATTATATTAGCCTCTAGCATTTCTAAAACCATACATTCAATTTCACTCTTTTGGGCATAGGGATATCTATAAGGCTTGAAGTTTGGAGGAACACTTCCCATAATCAAATGAATAACATGATTAGGATCACGAATAGGTGGGAGGCCTTTGGGAATCTCAAATACCTTGGAATGATTATCAAAGGCTTTTTGGAGATTTGGAGAAATAGATGATTTCAATATGGGAACCTCTAATGAACATAATTGTGCAATTATGCCTCATTGTTCTTTATTTAGAAGCTTTTCCATACCGTTAGAGCTAATTATCTTTCGTGGTTTCACTGCGATACCCCTTAATTCAACTTCCTTACCTTCCCAAGAAAAGTTTGTGAAAATTAAAATCTATTGTACCCAAAGATTGTAGCCATTGGACTTCTAGTACAACATCAACACCACCCATTGGAATAGAAATCATTGGAATATTCAATACATATTCTCCCATGGATAGCTTGATATTATCGCACTTTCTAGAGAAATTTATGGTTCCTCCATTTTAAACCATTACTTGATACTCTGGTGCTGGATATAGGAAGAAATTCAATTCCTTGGCTATCTTACAATGAATAAAATTATGGGTACTACCCGAATCAGTCAACACTATTACCTTTTTCTTCTTAATATGTCCTTCTATCTTGAGAGTTTGAGGAGTGGTAATTCCTACCAATGCATTACAAGATATGGTTAGATTCATTTCTTATTTCTTAGGGTTGGTTCCTGGTGTATATCCTCTTCTTTTGACATTTCTTGTTCCTTTTCTTCCTCCTCTTCAAAATCTATGTAAAATAATTTATTCTCAACACACTTATGACCTTTAGTGCATTTGCCATCAAAACTGTAACAAAGCCCTTTCTCTCTTTTTTCTTCCAATTTTTGTGGTGTCAATATTGTAGGTTGTGGAAGGCTAGGGGCAACAACACTTCCATCTTTATAGTTGTGAGTGGTAGGTTTCCTTGTTTCCATAATTTTTCTTTCAATTTTTCTTGCCAACCTGAATGTCTTCTCCAATGAATCAGGTTCCCAAAAGTGAACCTCATGTTGGATGTTATCCTTTAAATTCCCTATGAACACATCAATCCTATGCTCCTATGGAATATCATTTACCTTTATATTCAATTTTTAGAAGTCCTCAATGTGATCCACCACTGAACCCTTTTGTTTGAGATTTATCAATTGGCTAAAGAAGGTGTTTCTCTTTGTATCCTCATACTGTGCTATCATTTCCTCAATAAAAATTGACAAAGTGACAATTTGTTTACGAGTGAAAATCCATCAATACCATACAAATTGATTGGGTTCCAAATATAAAGTTGCAATGCTTACCTTTTTTGTGTTCTGCACATTATGGAGATCAAAATATTGCTCCGCCTATAGTATCCATGTTACAAGATCCTTGCCACAAAACTTACTCATATCAATATTTGGAATGTGGTGGGTCTTTAATCCAACGTTAGAGTCTATGAAATCATTACTAACATTTCTTTTGTTCTCATCATGAGTTTCCTCTACTACCTTTTTACCATTAGGAAGCCTTTCTTGTAGCAACTTTGTCAAACCTTCCTTCAAACCTTCCATGTTTTTCTTCAAATCTTCAATGTTGTATTTCTTCAAATCACGATTAACATTTCTTTTGTTCTCATCATGAATTTCCTCTACCACCTTGTCTCCATTAGGAAGCCTTTCTTGTAGCAATTTTTTCAAACCTTCCTTCCAACCTTCCATGTATTTTTTTAAATATTCAATGTTCCCTTTCAATTTTGATTATATACCATTGATTCCATTTTTCAAACCATCCATCTTAAGTTCTGTTACTTTTTGTGAGAGCGAAATTTGTTGCACTTGGTCTTGTAATTTTGATATATCATGTTGTATTTCTTTCTCTTCTTCATGTGTCATAGTAGAGATTCTAGGTTTCTTACTAGGTGTTTCCATTTTATTTGTTTAGGTCATCAATTAATCATAATTATGTTTCAAAATTCCAATCGAATCACTTCAAACTACTTTCTCATAAAAAACTTATGCAATTTAAAAAAAAAATACACACCCTTCTTTTTTACTTTGTAGGAGCTCAATATTAAATCTGATGCATCTCTGCAATTTCATATCTCCAAGGTCTAAAATTTCTTCATCTGGTAGCCCTCTTATTCATATTTCCAATCCCATAAGTCAGATTGAGATTGGATTCTCCAAGAAATAGTTATGCCCAATATCCCACTATGACCTGATTATAGACTGGTTCAGTAGAGAGAACTTGTACGAAGTGCCACATGTCATTGTTTCGACATTCGGCCCTGAAAATGATATGAAACAAACTACAATCCATCCTATTTCTGTCACTTCTTACGATATTTGAATCCAATGCTCAGAGAGAAAGTTATGATTATTTTCCAAAGTCACCTGTTTGCAATTGAATTCTGGAGCCTGCACAAACCCTAACTTCGTCAGATCATTTCTCCCCAAATATAGTGAGACAAGATTTTAAATTCATATGCGAGGTTCACCAAGATTTCGAATCAAATGAGTTTTAATTTCATATTCTGAAGCTTTGTAAATTTTTTTTATAGAAAAAATTCCATGATGGCCTGTTTGAAGCAACTAAACCCTAGAATTCAAAGCTCTGATACCAAATGTTATGAGACCAACTCACAAAATAGAAGAAGAGATAGATGCACAACTTCAAAATAATACTCTTCAAGGGGGAAACCTCCTTACATAAATGAACAATTCTTGGATGATACAAATGACAAAACCTTATCTCTATATATAGGAGTCTAAGGGGTCACAATATAATTAGAGCTGGTATAACAATAATAATGTAAGGGCACAACAATAACAATAGTGGGATTCTATGGGGCACAATAATAACAATATGGGACACCAGGGGAACAACAATAATAATAAGGGGCTACAATGAAAATAATAATGGGGGAATACACTAGTATAATAAGGACCTAACAATGTGATTAATCATCCTTGTGGTCTATGTGCTTGTTGCATATGCATGGTGTCAATCATCGTTGTAGTGATGTCACCATGTGGAAGAGGATGTTGTTGTTATGAAGTATGTCATCATGGGTGTATGATTGGTTACAAGTTTTTTATTCTTGCATATTTCCAGTGTATGTTGGTATGGTTGTTGTTGTCATGCATGAGGTCATGGTATGTGTAGTCGATATGGTCATGCATTGATGACTGGACTCTAGCTAGAATAATGGTTATATATTTATGTGCTTATGTATTATATGTCTATATGTTATTATGATTATGTGTATACATGTACCACACTGATTTGATGTTCTTGCAGATGAGACATCCTCCCCAAATTGTGTTAAGGTATGTATGTTGGTTTATTGTGTTTTGATTTAGTTGACATAGCATGCCTTGCAGGAGAAAAATCAAAATGACTAGAAAGATGGTAGACTACAAAGACTCTCCCTATGAATCAGATGAGCAACATGGTGTTGGACACTCTTCTAATTTCATAGACACATTGAGAATCTTGAAGGAAGAAATAAGGATTTGTAAGGCAAACAATGATAGGATCATATAGGGACAAGAGAAACAAACAGAGGTTAATGCTATACTTCTTTAGAGTTTGTCAGAATTGTAGTGACAAGGGTCACTTCAGATCAGCCATGGGCAAGAGGATAAGACTAATGGGGCATATGGTAGTAGGTCTCATGGTGGTCACATTTCATATAAAGATGACACTATTAGAGATGGCATGTTGTTGGATACTCAGGATAGGAAAGGCGATAGATACATGTACTATTCTAGTTTTGGTTCTGATAGGCATCATGATCATCATTGTTATCATCCTTACAGGAGGAGTGATAGGGTATACTAGCTAGATGAGTTTAAGAAAGCAAAGCCACCTACTTTTGATGGAGACTTGAAGAAATCGTAATATGCAGAGGCTTGGATACTTGGGATGAACAAATTCTTTGAGGTGCATGAGTACACAAATAACATGAAGGCTAGAATTGCTATCTTCAGCTTGAAAGGTAAACCAAACATTTAGTGGGAATATCTGAAGAAGGTCAAAAAAATTAGGATAGAGGACTTGAGTTGACATGAGTTCAAGAGGCTTTTCAAGAAGAAATACTTGTCAGAAAGTTACTACGACAGTAAGGCCAAATAATTCTATGAGCTAAAGAAGGGATCAATGACAGATGAAGAGTACATGACTACGTTCATGGAGCTATTGAGGTATGTATCATATCTTAAAGATGAGAAGGCTAAAGTTCAATGATTTGTTAGTGGAATTCCATTAACATTTAGAGATCAGATTGAGTATGATGAGCCTCGGTCACTTGAGGAAGTTATTAGGAAATTGAAACATTTCTATGAACAATCAAAGCATAAGAATGATCAGTAAGGATGGAAATGGAAAGACAAAGGTAATGGTAAATGGCAGCTGAAAAGAACAAGGCCTTAGAGTGCAAATGAGAAAGAAAATGTGGCATTGAAAAAGAGGTTCAATGCAACTAGACAGGGACATGGGTCACAACAAAAACATTGAGGTGAGGGTACTGGTCAGTTGGAGTGTTAGACATGCGGTAAGGAGCATATTAAGAGAGATTGTCCACAGAATCAGGGTGGTGGGCCTTAGATATATAGTGCGCATGAGGCATAGACTATTGGAGATGTTTTTCAGAGTGTTCCTTGTATTTATGCAGCATTAGATAACAAACAGGCAAACCATCAGACATCTATCCTTGAGATGGACGGTAAGCTTTATGATTAAGCTATTTCTTTTTTGATTGACCCTAGATCTAATTATAACTAGGTTAGTCCTGACTTGGTGGATAAGTGTGGTTTGAGTAAGGAATTACATGCAAAATCTTGGTTCTAAGTGTAGTTGGATACAGGTACAAAGAAGTGAGTTCATCATTCGATAAGAGCTTGTGCATTTGATTTGAATGGTATGCCTACTGCAACACATTTGAATGTATTACCATTGGGATCATATGGTATGTTGTTGGGCATGGATTGGTTGTAACTTCATAGAACCAAAGTGGATTGTTATGACAAATCCATTTAGTGTGTGGATGACAATGGGGAACCAACAATCTTACAGGGAAAGAAGAAAGCCACATCAGTGAGGATGGTGACAACTATGCAGGCAAAATGCAGTCGCAGGAAAGGTTATGTGTTTTTTGCAGTGCACATTTCTAGTGAAAAAGGTAAGGAAGTTGAGGATGCAAATGTTTTGAGCAGGTACCCAGTTCTACAATAATTTCAGGAAGTATTTCCTGAGGAAATTTTAGAGTTGCCACCTCATAGGGAGGTAGCCTTTTCTATTGAGTTAGTGTTAGGGGTGGCTCCAACATCAAAAGAACCTTACAGGATGAGCACACCTAAGTTAGTAGAGTTGAAGTTGCAATTGAAGGAAATGTTGGACAAGGGATACATTATGCCAAGTGCACCTTGGGGCGCACCAATATATTTTGTAAAGAAGAAATATGGTACTCTCGAATAACGCATTGACTACAAGCAGTTGAACAAAGTGACCATTAAGAATAGGTATCTGTCACTGAGGATTGATGACTTGTTCGATTAGTTGAAAGGAGCAACAATGTTAACATAGTTACCGATCAAACAAGAAAATTACCTCGTACCCATTTTTTTGAGGTAGAAAAAAATCACTTGATTTTGAAAAGTGGTGATTCACAATAAACAATTTTTTTAAAGCATATTTTTGGCACTTTAAATTTTTTTATGTATCAAATGTGATTTTTTTAATTTTAAATGTTAGTGATTTTCATGCTGATTTTGAAAAGTGTTGATACAACATCAACACAAATTTTTTTAGAGGGCTTATTTTTGACACTTTAAATTTTTTTATGTATCTAGTATTAACATTTTTTTTGTTAGTGATCTACATCTTGTTTAGAGGGCTTATTTTTTACACTTTAAATTTCCTAATATGTTAAGTGTAGACATTTTTTTTTAATGTTGGTGATTTTCATGTTGATAATAAAACATAAAAAATAAAATAAAAAACATGACCAAAAAAAATTAAATATAAAAAAAATATAAAAAAGTAAAAAAATAAATAAAAAATAAAGTTAAAAAAAAACAAAATTAACTTGCAGAAAAAATAAAAATAAAAAAAAGCAATAAAAAATATTCAAAAATTCAAATATTAAAAAAAAACATAATAAAAAAAACACTAAAAATAATACAAAAGAAAACAAATATTCAAATATTCAAGAAAAAAAAAAACAAAAAACAAAAACACAAAAAATAATAAAAAAGAAAACAAGTTTTCAAATATTGATAAAAAATAAAAACACAAAAAAAATAAGTAATAAAACATAAAATAAAAATAAAAAACATGACAAACACAAATCAAATATAAAAACTATATAAAAAGACAAAACACTATAAAATGTAAGAAAAAAAATCAAAATTTACTGTAAAACTTAAGAAAAAAAAGGAAAGTATTTAAAAATACAACACAATTTAAGAAAACAGAAAACAAAAAAATAAAAAAAACCTTATTTTTTAAAGTTAAAAAAATAAAAATAAAATAAAAATATTGTTTTGAGGTTTTTGCGATTAGTTTTCTATGTAGTGTTTTCTTCCGGGACTATTGCATCCATGATTATTTAGATCGACGTTTCAAACCATCCACTGTGGCTCGTCATTAGGATAGATAAAAAATATATAAGCTAGATCTCAATGGGATGAATAAATAGAGGTATGAGATGTGAGGGAGATTGAACATGAGTGATGGTATGATGGTAGCCGACAAGTTTTAGGTCAGTTTAAATAATAATTAATAATACTTAATAATTATTATAGTTAGTAATTTTATAAGAATGTTTGGATTATAAATTAAGATTGAAATTATTTTAATTATAATTAATATTAATTTTAATTTATTTAATTATAATGTATAATTATAAAATTTTTAATTTAATATTATTGTTTAATCCACAATTAATTAATTAATTATTATTATTATATATATACAACAGTCATAACCTCAACACCAGTTTTGGTGAGATTACCAAGCCTACCTTTGCATCTCTGGAATCTCTCCTCGCTAAAAGCCATTGGAAATGCAATTGGGAAATTTTACTGCAGGTGCCCAAAAACAAAGGAATATGCCAGAACCACCTATGCATGCATCTGTGTGGAAATGGACTTCAGCGCCAGATTCCCAGCTGAAATAAACCTAACAAGTAAAGACTATGTGTGGAACCAGAAACTCGATTATGAAAGTGTCCTCTTCAGATGTCGATCCTGCTTTGAGACAGGCCATCTAGCCAAAAATTGCCCAAAAGTCTCCGAGAAAAATTCTGCTAGAAAAAACCACCACAGATCTACATGGTGGGAAGGAGCACAAAAAGAACACTACACTGTCATCAAAGAAGAATACTCTAGAGAAAACTCTGAATCACAATAAATCGGACAAGAAAGAAACAACTCTCAAGACAAGCAGGGAGAAAGCCCTGCCCAACAACAAAAAAGTGAACTCGACGACCCCTCAAGCATAAATAGTTATGAGGATTCGAATACTGCACAAAATAAATCTTCATTTAACAGCAAAGCAGATCTCCTAGACCAAACTTCTTCTCTGACTATCTTCAAAAGGACGAACACAATAGATCACGAAGCTAAGACACCAATGTCCCAAGAACCAGAAGAGATGAAGGAGATGCAAGATAAAGGAAGTTGGAAGACCGTAGAGAAAAAAAGAAAGCTACAACACCAATCTCACCAAGAAAGACGAGGAGCCAGACAATTAAAAACTAAGAAAATTATAGGTCCGATAGACCAATTTGGTCTCAGTGGACGTTAACTACTATCATCATCATCATCATCATCATCATCATATATATATATATTTTAATATTTTAATTATAATTTATATTTTTTGTATAAATTTAATGTTATGATATTAAATTTAATTAATTCTAATTAGTTTTAATTTTGAATTAATTATAGCATTGAGAAAATGATTAATGGGGGGTGGAAAGCTTACATTGGTCTTGAAAATAATTATAAAACGACAAACCTCGTAATGTGGGATAAAAAGAAGTTCCTCTTTGAAACTTTAGTCACTCCTGTTATCTTATATGGATGTGAGGTTTGGGGTTGTAGCATCTTTAGAGAATCCTGGAGAAAGATTGAGCAAACCCAAAAGCGCTTTATAACATATAACCTGAAATTCAAAAGCAATACACCCTACTCTATTCTCCTTATAGAAGTAGGTCTTCCCCTATCGAGAGCCTAGCTATGACTAGGCTTCTATTGTACAAGCACAAGCTCATTAACATAGGAGATCATAGACTTCCTAAGCTAGCTTTAAATTCTAGCCAAAACCAATTAAGGCTCAAATGAGGGTGGTATAAGGACACAAGGGCCCGGTTAAACCATTGGGAGATCAACGAGAATGATGCATTGCAAAACATTAATAACATTAAAAATATTGTTACTTCTAAGTTCAAAGAAAAAATGTGGTGTGAGAAAGACTTAGCGGCTAAGAGAAAATTAAGCTATTATAAGAAGGTCATCAACCCCACCCTAGAAGTTCAAAGGTATCTCTCTATTTTAGCTAGCTCAAAGAAGAAAATTAATATAGCGATGATTAGAATGAACTCTCATGAGCTCCATAGTGAAACAAGTTGTTGGGCAATTCCTAAAACACCATGGATGGAAAGGATTTTCCATCTCTGTGAGAATAGGAACATTGAGGATGAAAACCACTTCCTCTTAGAATGCCCCGCACAAAACCACATTAGATCTCAGTGTCATAATCTTTGTCGCAATACTGACCTTCTTAGCCTTTTACGATGTCAAAAGTATAGTGAGCTTGGGAGGCTTCTCTACAAGCTTTTTGAGCATAGGAATAAAATCTTAAATCAAACTAAATAATTTGTTTCTTTAGGTCCGATAGACCAAAGATTGGTCTTAGTGGACGTTAACCACCACCATCATCATCATAATTTAAAAAGATATTATTTTAATTTTTAGTAGGATTTATGATATTAATTAATTCATTCTAATTAATATTTAAATCCTACTAAAAATTAAAATAATATCTTTTTAAATTATAATTAAATCAAAATTAAAACTAATTAGAATTAATTACATTTAATATCATAACATTAAATTTATACTAAAAAAAATTGTAAAAAAAAATTTAATTAATTAATTGTGGATTAAACAATAATATTAAATTAATTAATTTTATAATTTACATTATAATTAAATAAATTAAAATTAATATTAATTATAATTAAAATCATTTCAATCTTAAATTATAATCCAAACATTCTTATAAAATTACTAACTGTAATAATTATTAAGTATTATGAATTATTATTTAAACTGACCTAAAACTTGTCGGCTACCATCATACCATCACTCCTGTTCCATCTCCCTCACATCTCATACCTCTATTTATTCATCCCGTTGAGATCTAGCTTATATATTTTTTATCTATCCTAATGATGAGCCACATCATACCATCACTCCTGTTCCATCTCCCTCACATCTCATACCTCTATTTATTCATCCCGTTGAGATCCAGCTTGTATATTTTTGATCTATCTTGATGATGAGCCACAGTGGATGGCTCAAAACTTCGATTTAAATAATCATGGATGCGATAATCCTAGAAGAAAAGACTACACAAAATAAAAATAATTAAAAAAAATAACAAAATTAAAATTAAAAAAAAAAAAATAATATTAAAAAATTTAACATTAAAATAAAAAATATTAAAAAAATAAATAAATTAAAATTAAAATGAAACATTATAATATAGATCATTAAAAAATTTAAAAAAAAGGGGAAAAAAAAAACCGAAAAAAAAGGACCTGGGGTGGCAGGAAATCGACACCTACCACCTTCGGGGCGACTGGCCTGCGGGGGTGGGTAGGGAGGAAGCTGCGTGCAACTCCCTCCCCACTCACACCTACTGCCCAACCATCACTGGTGTGGAAGGGACCGATTCTCAGAATCCTCCCCTGCCACCCTAGGGCCTTTTTTTGTTTTTCATTTTTTTTTTTAATATTTTTTTTATAATTTTTTTTAATGATTTTTTTTTCCCATTAGGAAAAAGTCGTAATTTCTATTAAAAAGGAGAAATTACATTTTGCAGATGCATGTTGCATATCCATATGTGGCCTTTAGCCAGCCAGAGTTCATCAAAATTTTACCTGAGTGTTCTAGATCTCCACGCAGGGAGTCACTATGATATATATACAGGAGTTTTAAAAACCAAAATAACTTACTCCACGCAGGGAGCACTGTAACAGTCATGATAAACAGTAGCATATGTAACCATATTACAAAAAAGATAACCAAAAACATGTCGAATGTTATGAATGGGTTGGTGGCCCATTCATGTGCTGATCTATATAGGGCCGGTGGTAGTATTGATGGATGGATCCATCAATCTGTTCCTGTATCTGCCATTGCTCTAGATTGCTGTTCGCTGCTTCTTTGGACAGTTTGTCCGCTTCTTCGTTCTGCTCCCTGTAGATGTGACGACAGTCAAAAGAAACAAAGGATGAGATCAGTCTTTTGGCTTCGTCAAGGATATTTCTCAAAGAATAAGTATAGCAATGAGCTGTAGAATTTATCCAATTGCAGACAATCTGTGAATCGCCAAATAGTTGTAGGTGTCTACATTGTTTTTGTATTGCAAAAAATATAATATGCTTGGCTGTGCTGAGTTCAGAGAAGTTGTTTGTGCCCATATGGTATTTGATTTGAATCTTGAAGTAGTGGGAATCATTCAGGTATAGGATAGCACCCCCACCGCAGCCGTTTTCCTGGGCAGAGCCATCAAAGAAGGCCCATGGCTTAGTTCGATCGATGATGGGGGGAGCAATATTGCGAGCTGGTCTGTGCTTCTCAGTCGAAGGAAGTAAGTTGTAATCAGCGATGGTGTGGCTCAGGATGGATGGCCAGCTTGGGATGCGATTTTCGAAGATGATGCGATTACGAGCGATCCAAATGGCCCAGCAAACGAGGAGTGGTAAATTTGTGAGTTTGCTCGCATGGTCTCTGGTCCATGTGCTCCAGGCTTCCTTGCAGGTGGTGCCAATCCAATCCTTGTGATCAGGAATATGAGCAGATATGCTGTGCCAGAACGTTTGTGTGACTGAGCAGCGGATGAAGAGATGATCAGTGCTCTCTTCTTCACAGCAACATAAATGGCATCTGAAGGGGCCGTGGAAAGATCTCTTCAGGAGATTTGATCCCGTGGGTAATTTGTCATGAATGATATTCCACATAAGTAAGCGGCATCGGGGCGCAGCTTGTAGCTTCCAAATCAGGTTCTCACAAGGGTGAGTGTCCGGGGGCTTATACGGTTCCATGAGCTTCAGGTATCCATCTTTGGGAGTATAGTGACCGTGTTTAGCGATAGCCCATATGAGTTCATCGGGTCCTTCCGTTAATCTGATGTTGGCCTGAGTGAGGGCCTCTGTGAAAGCGATCCATTCAGGTTGCCACTGTATCGGAATGCCCAAGGCCTCCGGTGAGAGCCAGGCCTGATATAGGAAACCAGTATTAGCATTGTCCCCAATATGGTTAATGTGGGTAATCCCCCTGTCGTGTAGGTGTCTGATAAGGTCATCAGAGAGTCTGTGATGGTTACCGCATCCGACCCAGGGGTCCATCCCAATTCTCACGTTCAGGCCACTCTTAATGCGCCAAGTGATACCATCCCTGAGAAGTGGCAGGGAGAGTAAAACGGCCTTCCATATGTTTGAGATGTTGGGGCCAGGGCGGTGATGTTGTCGGAACCAGTCCATGAGATGGAGGGGTCTGATGTACTTGGCTTGAGCCACCCGAGACCAGAGGCTGTCTGATGTGAGAAGTAGCCAGCCCAGTTTAGCAGCAAGGGCTTTTGCGAATAGATCAAGGCGTTTGATGCCCCATCCACCCCATCGCTTAGGTCTGGCTATGGTGTCCCATTTCACCCATGCAAAAATTCTCCCAGGTTGCTGTCCATTCCATAAGAATCTGGTGCAAATGCTCTGTAGTCTGTTAAGTACTCCACGGGGGATCCAGGCCAGTGTCATCCAGTATACTGGCGTGGCTTCGATGACAGCTTTAATGAGAATGAGGCGCCCAGCTCTGGAGAGGTATTTATGATACCAGATATGGAGTCTCTTTTCTACTTTTGCAAGCAGCCAAGTCCAATCTGCAATCTTGTATCCGAGGGGTTTTAGCCTGTACCCCAAGTACTTGATACCCTCGGATAGCCTGGTTGAGGTGAAGGGAAATCGCTGAGATGCAAAAGTAACTTCGTGGCGAGTACAGCCCTCAGCCGTTATTGTGGATTTGCTTTCATTGATCAACATACCCGTAGCAAGCTGAAAGAGCAGAAAAATATTGTGAAGTGTAGTGGTGTCACGCAGACCTCCATTGAGGAAGATGAGTATGTCGTCTACAAACAGTAGGTGAGTGAGATGGAAGTCATTGGATATGCATATACCCGAGAGCTGTAGTCTATCTTTGGCAGATGTGATCAGTCGACTCAAGCCTTCCATAATCAGGAGGAAAAGAAGAGGGGAGAGGGGGCAACCCTGTCTGAGACCTCTTTCCGAAGTAAAGAAAGGAGTGGCTTCTCCATTGAGCAGAACACTGTAGGCAACATCAGTAATGCAGCTCATGGTCCATTTAATATATGGGTAAGGGAAACCCAGGTGAGTCAAGAGTAATCTGATATATAACCAGTTTACTCTGTCAAATGCTTTAGATAGGTCGACCTTGAGGATCAGTCCCTTGAGCTTTTTGGTATGGAGGGAGTGGAGGAGTTCCTGGGCAGTGGCAATAGCTTCATGAATCTGCCGGTGGTCAAGGAAGGCAAATTGCTCAGATGAGATATGTCGGGATAAAATAGGCTTCAGACGGTTGGCGATTATCTTTGCAATGATCTTATATAGACAGTTGCAGAGAGAGATGGGACGGAAGTCATTGAAGGTAGCCGGCTGATCCGATTTGGGGATGAGGGCAATGAAGGTGGATTTGATGGCTGAGGAGATCCTGCCCGATTGTCTGCTAAGTTCAATGACTTTCAAGAGGTCATTAGCTAGCAAGTCAAAAAAGGCAATGTAGAATTCTATGGTCCAACCATCGGGGCCTGGACTTTTATCCTTTTTGAACCATTTGATAGTTGCTTCTAGCTCAGCTAATGTCACCTCCTTAGTGAGCTCATCCTGTTCCTCCGGGTCGACAAATCTGGGAAATTTCTCAGCCACTCTCATAATATCGAGTATGTTTGCTTCCCGGGGAGCTTTATATATGTTCCTGAAGTGGTCTGTGGCTAGCTGAGAAAGGTGCCTCTGGGAGGTGACCAAGCGATCATGTTCATCTTTCAGTTCCCATATAGTATTGATAGCCTTTCTCCCGTTGGCAAATCTGTGATAGAAACGGGTGTTGTTGTCTCCTTCCGCGAGCCAAATGGCTCGGCTGCGGAGTCTCCAGCTTTCCTCCCTGTCCTTCAGAATCTGGGATCTCTTAAGAATGTGTGACATATATAAGTCCTTTCTTTCTTGGGATGGAAAGATGCCACCATCCTCTTCTTCGTGAGCAGCAATGTAGTCCTCAGCCTCCCTCAGGGCATGATCATCACGGAGTCTCTTTTGGTGTGCCCAGTCCTTAGAGATCCTTTTGAGATCCGATAATTTCCTGATGAATCCCTCAGTGAAGTGAGCCTCCTCCTCGATGGGGTGGCTCTGCCAGTATTCTGTGACCAACTGTATATAGGATGGGTCTTTCAGCCAGGAGGAGTTAAACTTGAAAGGGCTTTTTATCTTTTTATGAATATCTGAGAATTCCAAGTATATTGGTCTGTGGTCTGATATGCCACCAGATCCCACCCATTGTCTAATTCGAGCAATCCTGTTGTGGAGGGATTCTTTAATAAGGAATCTATCGAGTCTTCTGGCCAGGCTCTGTTCTCCACTCCTGTTGTTAGTCCATGTATATTGCAATTTTGTCATGGGGGTATCAATCCAGTGGTGCTCCTCCAGTAGGGTGGATATGGTATCCGAGAATGGGTCAGTCCTGGCAGCATGACCCCATGTTTCACTGAAGCCCAATGTGAAGTTCAAGTCCCCTCCCAGGATAATGTTATCCTGTTGAAGGAGAGCAGAGTTTAGGAAAGAGTGCCAGAAGGTTGCTCTCTCAGAGCATGGGCCATATACATTAATGAGTCTGAGCACTGATTCCATAGACTGAATGTAGGCATCGATGCCTATGAACCCCCTGCCACCCCAGGTGTTTATAACTTTCAGCGCTCTGTTATTGATTCCAATAGCCAGGCCCCCCGATCTTCCAGATGCATCGATGGCGTGGAAGGTCCAGTTGGGAAGCCAGGCCTCGAGGGATGGGATGAGGGAGTCTGCAGTACAGAGCGTTTCTTGCAAAAAGATGATGTCCGAAAGTGAAAGGGAGAGGAGTCTCCGAAGGGCTAGTTTTTTGGGTGTACTAGCGAACCCTCTGCAGTTGAAGGATAGGATCTTCATGACGGGTGAGGTGCAGGGCTTTTTGCTCTAAGGGCCCTGAAGATGGTCTGTTGTCGACCAAGAGCGACTTCTGAATCTGCCGCATGTCTAGCTTTAGAGAGGCGCGAGGGTCGGCCTCGCGGGAGCTTCTGTTGAGAGGGGGAAGGATCGATGACTAGCCCAATAGCATCAGTACCAGTAGCTTTAGTCCGGGGACGGAGGGAGTAACGAGGGGGGATCGGGGAGATGGATCCTGGAATGGTCGCCATCGGGAGGAGAGATGGTGGACAAGGCGCCTCGCAGGGGGAAGGGGGGGGAATGGGGCAGTGGAGGGAGGCAGATGCAAATGCGGGAGGAGAGGGAGTGTAAGTCTGATGCAATGTCTCAGATGTATCCAAATCATGCAGAGTAGAGTGCATAGAAAGGGATGAGACAGCTGACATACCCGGTGTATCTTCGACCGCCGGAACAGGAGCTTCTGGGGCAGGATCAGGCGAAGCACGGGCAGGTTCCTCCGCCAGTGTCCCAGGCTGATTGGAAGGAGCAGCTTCTTCATGTACCTGGGTCTCCACAGGGGCCGCAGATGGTGCTGGATTAGGAGGAGTGGAGGGGCGATCCTGAGCTGCACCCTGAGCTGGTACCGGCCCTTTTCTCAGAAGTGGACAGTCACGGTAGAGGTGTCCAACCTTGTGGCAGCGGCGACATCTGTAGGGGATACCCTCATAGTCAATGATCTGCTTCCTGGAGAAGTCCCTCCATTGTATAGTAATATATTCCAGGAGCCCCCCCCTGGTATCCAGATTGATGAGGATCCGCGCGTATGCCATCATTCCTGTGTGGAGATATGACTTATCATAATCCATGTAGCTCCCAATTGCATTGCCAATTCTACGAAAAATGTCTTCGGACCAATATTGCAGAGGTAGGCCTGGTAGTCTGATCCAAGTGGGGCCAATTCCGATCTGTTCCGTAGCCGGATCGAACATGGGAGTCCAGCGCTTCAGAAGTACCGGAGCATGCTCAAAATGCCAGTATGAGGAGAGTACCCAATTAGTGTGATCAGCTCGTGCGAAACGTAATGCAAACCATCCCCTCACAAAGGTTTGCACGAAGGGAATGTCAACCAAGTGTTGTCCCCAAACTTCTGTAGCCCAAGCCTTTAAACGTGCAGCCGAGTAATTTCGGCCTCTGATGCGACCCACCAGTACCCTGTCAGCAAATTCCATGATGTCGCTCCACTGAATGTCCTCTTCGAGCCGGAGGAAGGTGTCCGCCTCTCTGGATTTGAAGCAACGAGGTTTTTTCCCCAGCCCGGATCTCGGCGGAGGAGGCAAGGGGTGGGAGGAAACGGGG
Organism: Pinus tabuliformis; assembly: GCA_031772625.1. NCBI lineage: Eukaryota > Viridiplantae > Streptophyta > Pinopsida > Pinales > Pinaceae > Pinus > Pinus tabuliformis. The sequence goes on from CM062810.1 coordinate 969,969,829, forward strand.
GGAGGGGCAAGACTGAGGGGAGGATCCGCGAAGGGAGGGGGGAGAGGACCAGAGAGGGGAAGGGGGTCCGATAGCGGGGGGATAGCGGTGAAACAACCAGATAGAGCGCCGGTGAGGGGGACGGGATTCGATGATGGAGCGGGATCAGGGAAGGGCCATTGATACGCATCAGTCTGTGAGGAGCTAGGGTTAGGGTTTAGGCAACCCGCTACAAACCCTAGGGAGGCCGGCGAGAGGGGGGGGGTAGACAGAGCAGGCCAAGAGGGGGGAATATCCGGGAGAATAACGGGAGGTTGCGGGGAGCCTCCGGCAGAGAAAACAGCAAAATCATCCGAGGGAGCCGGAAGAAACATACCTCGTGAGCTGGAGGAGGGGGTACGCCAGATGGAGACCCCGCTCAGCGGATCTTCGGTGTAGTCGACAGCCTCTAGGTCTTCCATGGTGCCAGCTAGCGGATCCTCGAAACGGAGAAAACCTCGGAGCACAGGTAACCCGGGAGTGATGCGGTTATCGGCAGCGGATTGTAACGGCAGAGGGCATCGAACGGTGGGGAAGCAGAGCGCAGCGAGGACAGTAGCTGCGGATGAGGCGGATGGTGTTTTAGACGGAGGCGCGGCGGTTAAGAGCGTGAACCGGGAGGGTTAACCGGGTACGGGCGCGGCGAGCTGCAGGCGCGAGACCGGAACCCTAACCATGACCGTCGCGAACCGCAGACTCCATTACTATGGAAGTGTATTTGAATTATTTTCCCGCTATTAGATATAATTCTTTTTTAATGATTTATATTATATATATATATATATATTTTTTTTTGTTTTTTAATATTTTAATTTCGTTATTGTTTTTATTTTCATTTTCATTTTTTTTAACATAGCAGTTACTTATTAATATTTGTTTTTAATAAATCAATAAACTAATATCACAGTTTAAATATTATTTTTCAAAAACTAGTAATATTTGGTTTTAAAAAATTAATTTAAATATTATTTTTAAAAAACTAGCCGTTTAATATAGCCATTACATATTAATATTTTAATAAATTAATAAACTAATATCATTATTTAAATATTATTCTTCAAGAACTAGTAATTTTTGGTTTTAATAAATTAATTTAAACATTATTTTTCAAAAACTAGCCGTTTAATATAGTCGTTACCTATTAATATTTTTAATAAATTAATGAAATAATATCATTATTTAAATATTTTTTTAAAAAACTAACCGTTTAATATAGTCGTTACTTAATAATATTTGTTTTTAATATATTAATAAATTAATATTATAATTTAAACATTATTGTTCAAATATAGTCATTACTTGAAATTATGTCTCTACATTGCTCTCTATTTAAGCCTTTGCCATGGTCTGCCTCTTCATCTAGTCCTATTGATGAACCACACATGTTGGTTCGAAATGCGTTGGCCAAAAAATTCTCTCATGTGATTTCTACCGAAAGACTTTGTTTAATTCTTTAAAAAAATGTTTTTTATTTGTTTTTGTTATTTTTTAATTTTTTTCTTAAACTATGTTATATTTTTGAAAAAAATTCCATTTTTATTTTTTTTGTTTCTAATTTTTATTTTTTGGTTTAAATTTTTAAATTTTACTAATAATTTTTTTTTTTTTTCTCATTTTTATATATTTTTTTATATTTGATTTTTTTTGTTATGTTTTATTACTTGTTATTATTATTTTTTAAATTTTCTGTTTTTTTATTGTTTTTATTTTTCTTTTGAATATTTGAATTATTTGATATTTTTTATCTTTTTAGTTTTTTATTTTTACAAGTTAATTTTTCTTTTTTTAAGGTTTTTTAGTTATAAAATTTTTCCATAATGTCATGTTTTAAATATTTTGAAAACTTATTTTTTTTTGTAGTCATAAACTTTGGTTTTAATTCCATGGTTGAAAAATTGCCAATATTTTAATGTTTTTCTAAATCATGAATATTTTATCTTTAATGCTATCATTGAAGACAATTATAAGTATTTTTTCTGAAGTTCATGCTTGAAAAGCATTGGAAATTTAAAGATTTTCAGAGTCATGATATTTTACTTTTAACGTCATTATTAAAAAATGTTAAAAATTAACCTTGAAAAAAAAAGACGTTATTCTAGCATCATTTTTTATTTTTTATTTATTTTATTTTTTATCATCATCATTTTTTTAGGGTGTTTTTTGCACACAAAAATTTGGTTTTTATTGCCATTTTTGAAAAGTGTTGAAAATGTACCCCGAAAAAAAATGTTATTCTAGCATCAACACTTTTTTTTAACCTGTTTTTTCATTTTTTTGCGGGTTTTTGGGCTAGAATACCCGTTTTGAGGTAATAGTTCTCGTTTGAATGGTAATTATGTTTGTTCTCGAAGATTGATTTGAGATCGGGATACCCCCAGGTATGCATCAAAGAGGAGGACATTTACAAAACAACTTTCCAGACCACGTATGGGCATTATGAGTTTGTAATAGTTCCATTTGGTTTCACTAATGCTCGAGCTACACTTATGTGATTGATGAATAGTGTGTTATATCCATATTTGAGTAAGTTTCTTATTGTGTTCATTGATGATATATTGGTATATTCTAAAAATGAGGAAGATCATGTTGAGTATTTAGCAGCAATGTTGAGATTGTTGAGAGAGCATCAGTTGTATACTAAGCTCAGCAAGTGCATTTTCTTTCAGACTGAGGTACATTACTTGGGGCATGTTGTCTCCAAGGAGGGCATTGCAGTAGATCTAGAAAATATAAGGGCCATCATGGAGTGGGTATCTCCCAGGAATGTAGATGAGGTGAGGTCTTTCACGGGGTTGGCAGGCTATTACAGGAGGTTCATCAAGAACTTCTCATGGATTGCTTATCCTATTACATCATTGTAGAGGAAAGGTAAGAAATTTGAATGGACAGAGGAGTGTGAGGCCAATTTTGAGCAGCTTAAGCAATTTTTGACACATGCACCAATGTTAAAGATTGCAGATCTGGACAAGGAGTTTTTAGTATATACATATGCTTGTAAGAGTGGACTTGGTGGAGTCCTTATGCAGGATGGACATGTGGTATGCTATAAGTCACGAAAATTAAATGAGCATGAGCAGAACTATTGCACACATGATCTTGAGTTAGCAGTGATCATACATGCATTAAAGATGTGGAGGCACCATCTTCTTGGTAGGAGGTTTGTACTAATGATTGATCATATTGGGTTGAGGTATTTGTTTGACCAACTGAATATGAATGCTCGACAGGCTAGATGGTTGGCCACGATCAGTGAGTTTGACTTCAAGATCAGGTACATCAAAGGAAAGGAGAACAAGGTGGTAGATGCTCTTAGGAGGCGAATATAGGTAAATCACTTAGCAGAAATGAGCTCCTATGGGACAGACATACAGGATAGGATCTTGCTGGTGGGACAACAGGATGTTAGGTATATGGAGATTATGCATAAGTTGTAGTAGAATACAAGTACAGGTACATGTGGTGGTATAGGTACAAGTTCATGTGGTGGTACAGGTGCAGGTACAGGTGCATCGGATGTGGACTATTGCCTTATAATAGATGGATTGGTTATATTCAAAGACAAGATATATGTGGCAAACAGTAGCGAGCTCAAGATGGTGATCTTGAGGGAGTTTAATGCGAAACCATATTCAGGTCGCCTAGGCTATCAGAAGACATTGACTGTAGTGAAGAAATTTTATCATTGGCCGAATCTGAAGAAGGATATAGCAGAGTTTATGGATAGGTGTTTCGATTGTCAGCATGTGAAGGCAGAGTGTAAACACTTAGGTGGATTTCTATAACCAATTGCGATTCCAGAATGGAAATGGGAGGTCATTTCCATGGACTTTATCACAAGTTTGTCAAGGATAATGAGACAACATGATTCCATCATGGTTTTTGTCGAGAGTTTGACAAAGGTTGTGCACTTCATTCTAGTGATGTCTACATTCTCATCTAGCGATGTAGCACATGTATTCATCAGAGATGTGGTCAAATTGCATGGTGTTCCAAATAAGATTGTGTCAGACAGGGATGCAAAGTTCACTTTCAAGTTTTAGAAGGAGTTGTTTGTAGGTTTGGGCACAGAGTTTGCCTTGAGTAAACTTATCATCCGTAGATAGATGGATGAATAGAGAGAAAAATGTTGTGCACTTCATTCCAGTGAAGTCTACAATCTCATCTAGCGATGTAGCACAGGTATTCATCAGAGATGTGCTCAGATTGCATGGTGTTCCAAAGAAGATTGTGTCAGACAAGGATGCAAAGTTTACTTTCAAGTTTTGGAAGGAATTATTTGAAGGTTTGGGCATAGAGTTGGCCTTCAGTACAACTTATCATCCACTGAGAGATGGATAGACAGAGAGGGTCAACTGGATATTGGAGGACATGTTGAGGATGTGTGTGATGCATTAGTAGCGAAAGTGGGAACAATATCTTCCACTGGTGGAGTTCACTTATAATAATGGGTATCATTAATCTTTGAAGATGAGTCTATTTGAGGAATTGTATGGGCAGAGTTGCAATATTCCCGTCAGTTGGCGTGATCCAGTTAATAGGGTGTTGATTGGACTAGATATGTTGGTGGACATGAAACAGGAAATGAAAGTTATAAAGAAGAATCTAAAGGCAACAAAGGATAGGCATAAGATCTATGCAGATTAGAACAGGTTGTTCATGGGGTTCCAGGTTGGGGAACATGCGTACTTGCGCATCAAACCAAATAAGAGATCCTTACAAATTGGATCATGTGCCCAGCTGGCACCACGGTTTTTTGTAGCCTCCAATATTGTTGCGAGGATTCGGCCAGTAGCCTATCGACTTGCACTACCTCCGATAATGAAAGTCCATGATGTTTTCCATGTGTCATTGCCAGGGAAAATTTTAAAAACCACCCTAAATTTATATGTATAATAAATGGGCGAATCCCCATGATACATAGGGAAAATGGGAGGCGATTTTATCACTAATTTAATATATATATCTATATATCTATATATATATATATATATATATATATATATATATATATATATATATATATATATATTTGGCGAATCTCTCACCAAATTATATTATCTTGTAAAGTCATGGCGAATCTTTCACTGAATTATAAAATTTTGTAAGATCTTGGAAAATCTTTCATTGAATAATAAAACATTGTGAAGTCTTGGCGAACGTTTTGTTAAAGTCTGAAACCATATATGATAATAATAAAACATATTCATTAAACTGTAATATACTAACATACATGTTTGGAAAAAAGAAACATATTTTTCACTTCCTACAAACAATGTTGCAAGTTTTAGTGGCCATGTTTGTCATGGTAAGAGAGATTAATGTTTTCTCTACCACTTTTTTCAAGCTACCACTTTTTCCAAGCTATCAAATTTCTTTCTTATTCCATAGACTCCATCTGCGAGATAAAAAAAAAAACACATCAAGTTTGTTTACCCCAACACGCCAACAAGTAGCAAGCCCCAACTATATAATATAATGAAGTAGTAGGTATCCCAAAGGCCTGAGGGGGATCTAATGGAAATAAGTGACCATTGTCAGAAGCCTTCCAATCAATATATAAATATATAAATGTAGATTTATTATTATTTTAATTGGAAATCTTCAATTAAATAATAAAATTTAATTACGTCTCTCCCAATCTAAATTTATTATTAGCATAATTCACTACTTTCATACCATTTTTAACATCGTTGTAACATGTGGATTAATTTCCTTTTTGGTGCACAATCTCCACCTTTTAGGACAATATGGTGCAGTGACCCAACCCCTACAGATCATTACGACAAACTAAGAACAGCAGAGAAGATGAAAGGTTGTACAAACCAACATATTTTTCAAACAACTAATCCAAGATCAGTACCTTAACTTTTTCATGAAGATATCCTATTGAGAATGTTTGAAAAATGGTGGGAAATATGGGTAGCGACTATCTCTCTTCTGCGAGGGTGATGCGGAAAGAGTTAAGATTTCATTGTTTTGATTTTTTTTTTTGTTAAATCAGAAAAATCAATATTAATGGAGATATCGATATTTTTTACTAAATTTTGTGAAGTGACTAAATGTAGCTTTAACCATTAACCTTAAGATTCTTTTTACAATATAATTTCCTAAGTCTATTTAATATATTCATTATCATAAAAACCAACCTATATCCATCTTAACTCCACATCTACCACTCTTAGAGGGATGAAATCTATTTATCCCTCCCGGCACTTGGTAGACCCAGAATTAAGATGGATCTAAGCTGATAGAATTTCCCCTTTAAATAGTCTATGCTGACATGAATACCATAGTATTACCATGGGTCAATACCATGGGTTATCATAAACCTTGAGCTTAAAAACTACTATTAGTAATTTATAAATATTAATAATTGATTTTTATTTTTTATTTTTTATTTTAACCAAGTTAAAATGTTTAAGTGACCTTAAATTACAAGATCCATTTGTACTCTTGATCTACCAAGCCCCGAGAGGGATATTTCACTCTATGTTAGTTTGCATATCATGATATTTGGTCCAGAGTAAAGATGGATCTATGCTAGTTTAATTCCCCCTTTAAATAGGCTGCATTCCATGTGAATACCATGGGTCAATACCATGTGCCATGTTTAGTTTTATTAATACGAATATTAGGGTTAATAATATTTTTTTGCATGGTATTAATAATAATTTGGCCCATAGGCTTCACCTAAATATAACACATTTTTTGAGTGTTCGTAAATATAAGGTGGCTTATGGAGTAAATATAAAAAATGTTTTATTTATTTAACATATCTCTCGTTTATTTATATTTTTATTAATTTACCATACCTATTTTATAAATATGGTATTTGGCCCATAGGATTCGATTAATAAAACCTCTTTTTTGTACCTTCTTAAATAGAAAGAGGGTTATGGACTAAATATAGAAAGATGTTTTATTTATTTACCATACTTATAGTTTATTTATTTATTTATTTATTTACCATACCTTTGAAGTATAAAAAGAGGTTTTATTTATTTACCTTACCTTCAGTTTATTTATATTTTTATTTATTTACACGATTGCGTGTTCATAAATATAAGGTGACATATGGAGTAAATATAAAAAAAAAAAAATTATTTGTTTACCATACCTCTCGCTTATTTATATTTTTATTAATTTACCATACCTCTTTTATAAATATGGTATTTAGCCCATAAGATTCACTTAAATGAAACCTCGTTTTTGAGCCTTCTTAAGTAGAAAGAGGGCTATGTACTAAATATAAAAAGAGGTTTTATTTATTTACCATACCTCTAGTTTATTTGTATTTTTATTTATTTACCATACCTTTGGAGTAAGTATAAAAAGAGCTTTTATTTATTACCATACCTGTATTTATATTTTTACTTATAACTATCATAAATACATTTTCTTGAAAATGAGGGCGAATGGAAGATTGTATCTCCTAATTTCAAGGGCTAAATTTACTTTTTTACCCTCTCCCTTAAAATAAAGTGGGCTAACCTCCATACCTAATTTTTTTATAAAATACATTTGAGGCGATTTGTAACAATGTACTATGATACAAAATATTCGCCCAATAAAAATATAAAACCCCTTAATTTAGCCCAAGGGCGAAAATTTTCCCCTATTGCAGGTGGAGCCAGATGGAGAATTCTAGTCGGAGCCTCAATGTATATTGCAGAAAAAGGTGACCATGCTCCGAACCTAAGCAATCAAGCAGGCTAAAGTGCAGTGGAAGCACTTTGTGCTTGATAAAGCTACATGGACTTAACTATCGCCATGAGCTAAGTTACAAAGATCTAATAAGCAGTATGAGTGTCATGTCATTACGATGTTATGCTTGTTATGTTGTCATGTTGGTTTTCTTTTCAGCATGGTGATCATTGTAAATACTGCATCAAGCTATATTATAAATCTCCATGGGTAGTACGTTTTATTTTTAGCGATTTTGCTGAGGTAAATGTGTGGTTGAACACCGAGGATGGTGTCCCCTAAGGGGAAGGGTTTGTAACAACCCTGGTGAAAATTCCATGTAATAAAAGTTAATAAAAGAAAAAATAATAACCATGGCTAATGAGACACTTATTCCAAGTTGAATGATGAACAAAACATCCTAGTGTGCGTGTTCATTTGGTAATTAATGGCTAAGCAAATTGGAAAAGGCAATGGCTAAGGCTTTGGAAAGGAAAAATGGCATTTTTGGCACATTTATTTATGAAAATAATGGAAATTAGGAGAAAAGTAAGGTGAAAGGTCATAGGTTGCATGTGAGGAGGAAAATGAAGGAAAATAATGGAAAATAAATAAAATAGAGGCCTAATTGATAAAAAGGCTTCTGAAGATCAGTTTGTAGCCTTTTGTTTGTTCAGTTTTGGAGCTCTCTCATTATTCTTTTTCTCACCCTTGGACACTTAGAGTTTCCTTGGAGCACTTTGGCATTGGATCAAGAAAGGAAAAGAAGGCAAGAGGAATCATAGATCAAGTAAGGAAGAGCAAGATCAAGTAGCTACAAAAATATTCTCTACATGTATCGATTTGCATGTGTATTTTCCTTGCTATATTTTGCATGAATGGTATTACATGTGGTTCTTTTACTATTATGGCATGGGTTTTTCTAGGTGTGACAATGTTTTCAGCCTAGCCTTTCCATTTCCGGATAGCGATGGTGTTATGGGATTCTCATGTTTTGATTGAATGAGATTGTGGATGGATTCAAAGTTGAGTGAGGTGGATCTTCGAATGATAGAGCACATGGCCTAATGGTCCCTGAACCGAACTATGGATCACAATAAAGTCACTGGCCTAGTCACCCTCGAGCCAGGTTGTGGGTTTCGGTAAAGCTAGGATTGTGTTGCCTCAGTGGGCCTAGGAATCCTTTCAAGTGAATGGAAGGATATACAGTAAATCCTAGTTTCCCTTGATTAGGCCTAGGAATCCTTGCTAGTGAATGGTGTGATATACGGTTAAGCTTAGAGGGTGGTGTCTCGGTTTAGGGCATAGTGATTTTTGGATTAGACTATGCATTGCGGTAAAGCTCGAGAGACTAGGAGACATGAAAATTTCTCACGGTGTAGGTGGAGAAATACAGTGGCATCCATGCTTATTTTGGCCTAGTGATATGGTGGAGATCATGATAAATCCTGTTATTACATGTTTATTGTGTTGGCGTAGTAATCTGAGATGGATTACAGTAAAGCCTGGTTTCTATTGATGAAGGTGAGGTGGTTTAGCCTTGGGATGCTCTAGTTGGTTCTTTTGGTTTGAGTCCCACATTCATGCTTGGAATATCGAATGACGGTGAATGGTTGAAGAGAGATTTGGCTCAACCATTCTATGGTCAGGTGGAACATGGTAATCCCATCCTGGGTTTGGATTTTGCATCATCAATATGAGGTTATTTCTCCTTGTATTTCTATGAGTATTATACTGGTATATATGTTGATCATATGGTTGTGATTTAATTGGTATTTTTGTTGCTATTATGTTGGTTATGTATATGTTTTATGACGGTGGCTATGTATGACTCTCATCACGTTTTTAGTTGTAAAATGAATCGACAATGTATTTATGACCTAATAGATGATAATGAAACAAATGATATGAGGGAACCATGGTTCTTAGCGATTCTCATATAAGTATGACATTTTGATCAATGGTTGTCATTGATGTCAACCCAAGCAACACCAGGGGCAACCCTGATCTTGCATCAACATTTTTACTCTAAAAATCATCCTATTTTGAGTAAATAATATTCTATGTGGATTCTAATCGTCGAGATGTTTCCATTGATATATGGCACGCCACATAGTTCTTCACGGTTTGAGAGTTATTCATGTTTGAAGTTAGTAACCCCAGTTAGTGGGATAAAACCCCATGGGGTTGTGGCATGACACTTATCATTGGTTGTGGTCATTGAATAGTCAATAGTTAATAATGTTTTATGCTCCTAAAATCCCTCCAATGCTCAATTGTTCAGGACCCCCTCAACTCAAGACATTTCTATAAATATGACCCTCATATCCTCCTCTAGCAATCACTTTTCAATGAACTATCTTGTGAGAAGACATCTGTAATTTTTAGGTCCTCATGAGCTTCTAATGCAGGATATATTGAAGGGAGTTTAAGGTTTTGTTGAGGTATGGTTAGGTTATAAAATTATGATCAAGTTTGAAGGTCTGTTTGAAGCAAGTTTAGAGCCTTGGATTCTAGGATTTCATTGCTTCAAACAGGCCATAGTGGAATTTTCGGTATAATGTTTTTTATAAGAAGCTTCAAAAGCGTAACTTAAAACCCATTTGAGCTGATTTTTCATGCATCTCGTGACCAAATTTCTGATCTTGTTTTTCTATATTTTCAGAGATATGATCTGTCGAAGTTAGGGTTTTTGTAGGCTCCTGAATTCCATGTCAAACAGGTGACTGTGGGAAAATCATCATATATTTCTTTGTAAGCGTTGGATTCAAATTTTATAAACAATGACATAAATAGGATGGACTTTAGGTTTTTGGATATTGTTTTCAGGGCCGAAGGTCAAAACAATGACACGTGGAACTTTGTACAAGTTCGCTCTACTGAACCAACCTATAATCAGGTCATCGGGGGAGATTAGGCATAACTCTTTGTGAAAGAATCCAATATAAATAATACCTATGGATTCAGAAATAGGACTCATAGGGCTACCACAGGAAGAAATTTTAGACCTTGGATATCCAAAATTAGATAGATACAATAGATTCATTGTCGAGCTCCTAGAAGGAAAGAAAAATTATGCATTCAAGGATCACTATAGTAAGGACCACACATCAACAATTAAGGGTAAGTCTACTACAAAAAGGTATGTATGATTATTGTTTGCATTTGAATTTTGAGTATCATCTCTGACATGTGTTTTTGTAGGACAACGTAAGTATATTGTTTTGTATTTGTTTAGGCCTTTCTTGTTAATGCATGTGCAGGAAGGATGACAGTTTAGAACAATTCAGACACATACTAGAAGGAAATGCAATGACAAAGTACCATTACTTGAAGCAAGCACAATAGTACCTCAGCAGCTACAAGTGTTACAAGAAGCAATGTCAAGTCAAGTGTTAGGTCTTGCCAAAATGCTATTGCTGTAAAATAGTCATCATTGTAAATTTTAAAAGATTCATCATTGTAAATTTGTAAAATAATCATCATTAAAAGAGTCATTATTTTGAAAGAGCCAATCTACCTAGAGTCAAAGAGGCGTTGTTGGGAAGTATAGGAGTCACTGTTGGGATGCAGTCATGGTCGGTTTGCGGGTCATAGTTTGATCGGTTGTTTAGTCAAGTACAAGAAAATTATTATAAATAATATTGTATCATGGATCATTGTCCATGGTATGGGAGTCCACACTCTTGTCTCACTTATGATCATTATAAGGTGGTAGGGAGGTGCTAGGCAGGTGCACGAAGTCGCCTAAAGGTTGGAGCCTGTGAACACTTCAGGGTGGTAGGTTGGTCTAGGATGTTGGGGCATCCATTGAGTTGACTACTGAAGAAACCAGGGCATTGGGATGTCCTTCTTGTGGGAGATGGAGAAGAATGCTTTTCTAGAGTTCTAAAAATTTGTAGCTTTCATTTCAGTTGGGGTTGAATATTATAGAATTTATTAGAAAAGCATTTGATGGTTTTTGATCCGAAGGGGGTTTTCCACCTAAAATTCTTTTTCCTATCGTGTTATTTTTTTACTGTTGTTACTGGATAAACATTAATAATAATTGAAGATTAACTAATGCTCTGAAAAGATTTAAAAGTGCTAATTGCTAAGGAATATTGATTCACCCCCCCCTCAATATTTCTAGCAATTAGTATCAGATCTTGGTTCCTTCAATAGCAGTCTAACAATTGGAAGGAGATCATGGAATACACCAAGAATAGAGTTCCTTTTTTCAATGGAAATAAATATGCACTTTGGAGTGGAAGAATTTAGGTTCATTTGCTAGCACAAGTATACAAAGTATGAGAAATTGTTGAAAAAGCCTTCACATCAACCCTGGATGAACAAGGTAAGAAAAATATGGTATATGATGCAAAGGGTAAAGATATTATTATCAATGGGCTTATCGAATATGTCTATCTTAAGGCATTGAGTTGCAAAACTACTAAAGTGGTATGGGGAAAGCTTGAGAATATATATCCAGGTGACTCACAGGTGAAAGAAGCAAAGCTTCAAATTTTCAGGGAAACATTTGAGAAACTCAGAATGAAGGAAGATGAAGATATCACTGCATACTTTCAATGTTTTGATTAAGCAAAAAATAAATTGGAAGGTTTGGGAGAACCTGTCGACACAAAAATTGTTGTCCGAAAGATCCTCAGAACCTTTCCAGTAAGATTCAACACAAAGGTATTTGTCTTGGAAGATAGATCGAATTTGACCAATCTCAGCATAGATGAATTTCATGGAATTCTTACGGGATATGAAATGAGGATTGAAGAAGAGGATGGAACATCCCACTTAGAAACAACATTTTTTGCATCCAAGAAGACTAGTAAGGACAAGCAGACTCTAAAAGAAAAAACTTGCAGTTGTAAGGATTAAGAAAAGGAAGAAGATGAAAAAGTCCTTTTAGATAAAGAATTTTCCTACTTCACGCAGAAAATCAGAACACGTACGGGAAAATTCAAAGGTAAACTTCCAATAATATGTTTTTCTTGTGGTGAGGTTGGGAATTTTGCAACCAAGTGTCCTAACATAAATGAGGTTGTTACAAAGGGCAAGAAAGGTCCTAGGAAGTACAATAAGCAAGGCAAGAAGAAATGGTTTAAGAAGAGTTTCTTCTCCAAGTAAGATAGCTCCTCATTTGATGAAGACAATGATAATGAAGAAGAAATCAACGGAAGAATATTGTTTATGGACAAGCACAATAAGAAAGAGGCATCTGACAAAGAAGGAGAATAAGAGATGATTGAGGTTGAATTTCAAAACAAAGTGATCAAGGTTATCAAAGAGCTCAAGGGCAAAAAGAAGCATATCAACACTCTTAAATACAAATTAAAGATGGAAAGGGAACAAGTCCTAAATCTTAAAATCGAGGTTGAAGAATACAAACAAATTGAAGAATCCCTCAAGAAAGAATTAAACGAAAGAAACAAGGAAAGATAGGCATTGGAAGCTAAAATAATCTCTCTACGAAAGGAAGTAAAAAATGAAAAAAACTCTTCAAAACTATGCCAACAACTCAAAGGAATTAGAAGAACTCATGAGCAATCAACGATCATGCAGTGACAAGAGTGGTCTTGGTTACAAAGAAAAATACGAAAAGGAGTCAAGTCCTTCTATGACAACAAAAGAAGATGGATATGCAAAATCTACCAAGAAGGTAGATCTCTCAGCTAAATCAAGAGATCAAGACTCATAGGAAGAACTATTGAAAACAATTCCTTGAATAAGATTTCCTCCCAGCTATCAAACTATCTTTTATGGTCATTGTTATTCATGTGGAAGGTTTGGACATAGAGCTGTAGAATGTTGCATGTATGTTTGGAATGAATATAGTTCTAGGAGATATTTTAGAAATGGATATTCTAGAACTCAGCATAATATCAATAGATTTGATCATTTGAGAGATGATGTTGAATGTTACAAATGTAATAATTTTGGACATTTGGCTAAAGATTGCAGACTTGGAAGCTCTTCAAAGGAATTCTCACAAAATCAGAATGAAAAAGTATGGAAAAAGAAGACTAAAAAATGTGCTATCGCTATCAAGGCTCAAAGCAACAGAAACATTTGGTATGCTGACAGTGGTTTCTCAACGCATATGATTGGAGATAAAAATAAGTTCATATCCTTGAAGGAAAAGAATGATGGAACAATGTCTTTTGGAAATGATGGGTCTTCAAACATCATAGGAGCAGGTACGGTCATAGTTGCAAGCATGGATGCATTAGCAAAGGATGTTTTTTTGGTTGAAAATATGAATCACAATCTACTCAGTGTTGGATAGGTATGTGATCAAGGAAACACAATGTTATTCAACTCTAAGAAATTTGAAATCAAGAAAGGCAAATTTGGAAAAAATGTGTTTATATCGAGAAGAGCTCCAATTGACATATACATTTTGGATGAAGCACTTAAAGGGTGATTTTTGGAAAAAGAATATGAAAGTTGGTTATGGAACAAACAACTGGGACATATAAATTTCAACAATTTGGCCAGGATCAACAAAAAGAAAGCAGTAAGAGAAATGCCTAAAATTTCAAAACCTACCAATACGATATGTGAATCTTGTCGGCACAACAAACAAACAAAATTTAAATTCAAGAAAAAGGAACACTTTGTGTCACATCCATTGGAAATAATACATACTGATCTATGTGGTACTATGAGAACAAAAGGTTTAGACGATGAATTGTACTTTGTGCTAATGATATATGATTACACCAGAATGACAGTCGTCAGTTTCTTAAAGAAAAAAGTTGAGGCATTCAAATGTTTCAAAATCTGCAAGGAATTGGTAGAAAATGAAACCCATTTGAAGATCCAATGTCTGATATCAGATAATGGTGGAGAATTCACGTCCAAAGCATTTCAGCAATACTATGGCGAAAATGGAATAAAAAGGAAATTCTCAACAACCAGAACACCACAACAGAATGGAGTTGCTGAAAGAAAAAAATTAGAACTGTACAAGAAATGGCTAGAGCAATGTTAAATGACTAAAAAATGGCTGATAAATTCTGGTTTCAAGCAATCGATACAGCCGTATGCATTATAATTATAGGTATGCCCATGAACAATTGTAACATGACTTCGTACAAACTATGGAAGGGAAGACCGACTAACATCAAATACTTGAAAATATTTGGAAGTAAATGATACATCAAAAGAGATGACCAAAAATTGGGCAAGTTCGATTCCCGTGTTGACGAAGGTATTTTCGTTGGTTATTCACACAAAAAAAGTATTATAGATGCTACAATATGAGGCGAAAACAAATAGTTGAAAGCATAAATGTTACTTTTGAACAATGTAAACTTTGAAATGGGAACTGATACTATTACCTGTTTCAAATAGAGCAAAAAAGTGACCTTATTTTGAAAAGGGGCGATGCAGAACACACACATTTTTCTTAGAGCATAGTTTTTAGCACTTAATTTTTTTTATGTACATTACATTTTAGAATGGTAGTGATTTTCATGCTGATTTAAAAAAGTGGCGACTCTGCATCAGGCCCTTTTTTTAAAAGACCTATTTTTTGACTTTAAATTTTCTAATGTATGAAATGTAAATAATTATTTTCTAAATTTAACAAATTTTGAAGTGGTCATCTTCTTCATATTTTTTTTTATTTTTTTTTGTAGTGAGGTTTTTAATGTTTTGAATATTTAAAGAAGGTCGTTATTTTGAATTTTCGATATTCTACATATTTATACATCGTTAATTAATATTTCAATGCACATGAAATAATTGTCTCTAAAAACCAATAATTTTAACAATTGACATAAAAATAACCATTTTCAACATAAATATAACTAAAAAACTACACATTTTGATATTTTTTTGTAAATTATTACTAGAAATGACATGTCAAAATCACAATTTTTATAGGAAATTTTTAACTAAAAATGGTTAAATAATAGATTTTTTTATGAATTTCATGTCAAAAAAATAATAATAATCACAGTTTTTTTTTCAAAAAATAATGATTAACATAAAAATTAATGTAAAAATCACATAATACAAATATTAAACACATAACAACATTAATTGAGTGCTTATTCTTCTCATAAAATGTCAAAGTCAAAACATTACAAGTATAACTAGTTAATAGTTACAAAAAATGAGCTTGATTTTCAAGCATAACTTAAATTTAATCAACAATATCATGTAATCTAAACTCTTCATCCTCTAGAGTTTCATCATTGTCTTCTTCCACAATATTTTCTGCTTGATTTTGCTCATTTTCCTCTTCTAATGGATCTTTGATGTCTATGAATCTCCTAATGTATGCCTTTCCAATCATTCCATGTAATGGTGGTTGGGGTTCCTTTTCCTTTTTTGCCACACATGATTCACTAAAGTCACTTTTCTTCAACCCAATTTCTTGCATTACATCTAGAAGAAATTGAAGAGCATTAATTCTTTGTTGAATAAAATTGCACTATATTGGATCTTTTTAAATGACAATGCAATTTCTTCCTTTTTGAAGGCAACATGCTATTGTTGTACCTAATTATCAAGCACAAAAGAAACAATGAAGTAAATTAGTAAAATGACATATAAATTAAGAAATAAGATATTGAAATTCAATTCCAAATAATAAAGCTTACGTGAGCCAGAAAATAAATCCAGAATCCAATCTCCTTCATTTGAACATATGTCTATAAGATAGTTAATCAATAACTGTGGTTTTTGATAAATGTTAACTATCTCTCTTTTTGCTTCTTTGTCTTCATATGTTAGTTTTCTCACAACAACATCATAAGTCAGTACTTGGCTATGACTCTTTCCATTACTCGATTAAAAATCATAGACATATAGCTATCATTTTTTGCCCAACTATCAATATGGATGAATTCAGAATCATTTATAAATGGTTAATATTCACGGTTAAGAAGATTTGACTTTTGCATGTAACATGAAATAGTAAAAGTTCAATTAACTTGTACATAAATGAATTTTTTAACATTAATCAAATATACATTTTAAACGTCTTACCATGTAAGCTTCATCCTTGAGTTTGTTTTCCCCTTGAAGCTTGACAATAACATTGCCAATTGTGTGTCTAAATGAAATATCACAAATCTCCATAATGGTTATGATGCGACTTCTAGAAATCTCGCAACCACTTTACTAAGAGCTTGATAAGTATGAGGGTCACTATCATATTCAATCTTTGGAATACTGAAACCATGGGGAATATCTGCAATAACTAAGGCATAATTCCTTTTAGGTATGAGTTTAACAATGTCTTCATAGTCGCCCTGTATTACTTGATATTGAATAGTGTCAAGCCCATTCCAAATGAAATAAGAGTTAGATCAAGTTCAACATTCTTAAGATGTTTCTTCTTCAGTCTTTCGATCTTAATTTTTTCAATAAAGGTTCTGAAACTATTTGGTGCTCCATTTTCATCCTTCCTCATCTTTAATAAAATAAACAAATATATGTCTAAGTTATAAAATAAAAATAGAATACAGATGAACATAAATGAATGTATAAACCAACATACCTTTTTAAATGCAAGATAATTTTTTTTTAATGTTGATGTAGAACTTGAATCTGGATAGCTGCGTACAACATCATCCCAACTATCTTCATTCAACAATTTAACCATTTTTTCTTGAATTTTCATGTAAACTTTGTGACTGCATAGATAAAGTAAAAAATTTAATATAATGATATGTATAACAAATACTACCAAGAACAATATGTTATATTTAAAAGAAAATTATAATCTAGAAATAAGTAAAAATAATTCAACAAACTTACTTTTGAAATTCCTTAGACATTTCCTCCAATGATAATTCCCCTGACCTCACACAAGATAATATTGCTTTGACAAGTTTTTCATCCTTCACTCCTTGCAGTGCTCTCTAAGGTGCGATAGTCATATCTTCTGGAAGCTGCTTCATTTCAGGACCTGATTTACTATTGCTACATATCAATGGTTTAGACCTTTTGACCTTTTGGTTTTTAATGCTAATGTTCTCCCACATGCTAAAAATATCATTAATCAATTCTCATATCTCTTCAGTTCTAAATGCCAACTGGAAAATGTTATCAATACCTCTGAATAAATCAATATTTACTCTTCCACATTTTGAATTGATTTTCTCTTCAATTTGATAGCCTATTTCCATACAACATTCCTTTCGGAAATCTATAGTAACACTTAGCTTATCCCCACCACATTTTTCTTCAAATTCACTATGAATAAATCTGTTGACACCTAATCTGAAACGGATGAGGTGAAGCTGGACAATCATCTAGAAGATGAACTGATCCGTTGTGTATATGTATAAATAAATAATTGTCTAATGAATAAATCCATCAGTTCTGTCTTGCGTTCATTAATTGTTGGAGTTACCCTGGCCTGACATGGTATCAGAGCACAGGTCCCAGGCTCTTAAAATAGCCGTAACTCCTTCATTTTTGCTGTTGTCCTCTGTCTCTTTGCGCATTGACTGCCAGCGCTCTGACCTGCATCTGCCACACCTGCTCTGCCTCTGCCTGGCTCTGACATTGATTCCCTACGCATCTGCTGGGTAAACGTTTCCAAGCATCCCGCTACCATAGTATCATTGATTGTCCTGCGTAAACGCTTTTCGTTTTTCTGCTTTCTACCAAGTCGCAAATTTAACGATTCCGTGGTTTGCTAGGGCTTGTGTCACGATTATTATGCTCGTGAGGCTTATACACATCTGAATTCTGCGTCGTAATACCTTTTGAGCCTGTCGGCCCCCACCTGGTACTGCCCGTTCACCTGCAACACACAATTCATTCATACACATACCTGGAGTTCCTCCCATCGCTGCATTTTTTGTTTCAGGGATCCAAACAAACGGCTCGGTAACTCCATATGCCACAATATTTGTAATATCGTTATTGACAGCATGTTGAAGCCCCGTAATGAGGGCCTTGTATATTTTGTGATATATATCCACGGTGGAAAATTTCCTGCGTTTGTCGAAGTTATAGCATTTGCATTTCTCCCGAGAGTAGTATAAGCTGTGTTCAGTTGTGTTTTGAGTCGAGAGGAGTATCAGTTGTGTTCTGAGTCGATATTCACAGCAAGCATGTCTCTCGTTCCACGCCTCTTCGGTAGCTGATCAAGCGTTTTCGAATCCCGTGGGCTGGTTTGTGATTACTGGAGCGGAGACCGAGAATGCTATTTAGTAAGCTATAAGAATGCTGTCATCAAGTTTCGACGCTTTTCACTTCATCAGCGGGGCTCCGGACCACTTTGTAAAGGGGCAGAAACTAAGTTTGGTATGAAATCGTATATGCCTTGTTAATGATTGCCTTGTTAATGTTTTGTGTCGCCTGAGTGATAAAACCGTGCTCTCTTTTTGATTGTCCTTAGTGGATTTTTTTGCCCATGAAAGGTCCATTTAAATTGATTGAGGATAGTACTAAGTGCTGAGAGGATTTGACAGAATAGATACCCAGTGGCTGCATCTTAGCAGCACGATTGCTTCCATGAGTTGAAGTATCTCCACTGTAATGTCCGACATTGCAATATCCCATATTGAAACTTTCACTTGTTGAGAAGAAGCATCTATCAAAACAAATGCTTCAGAGTTCTGTTTCTAAGAATAGATGCAAGTGTTGTGATGGCGCCCTGCCTGGCAAACGTCATTTGATTTTGCTAAGCACACGAGATACTCTTGCTCCCTCCTATCAACTGCTGATAAAGCCCGTGCTCTTGGGTAATCATTGAGGTATCGACTGTGGTGCGGTTCCTCCAAAGTGGTTTACCCATTTCTAAAAAAAAAAAAAAAAAATTGGTTGTCTGAGCATTGACATCTAGCTCCTACATATTTTATTAATCTGCCCTGCAGTACATTTAAAGGGTTGAAGTAATATTTTATGGGCATTTATTACATTTAAAAGGCTGTTGAAGGGATATTTAGTACTTAATATTTGAAATACTGGATATTTTTATATCAAACATTGGAGGGATTTGAAGAAATAAATTTGGAGAAATATGTTGCAGCTTGAAGTATTGAGGTACATATTGGAAGAGATTTGAAATTTTTAAGAATGCCCTTTTGAGTATAGTTTCATTGTACATCAGTAGAAGTTCTTTTTATCAGCAAAATTATTTTTCTATCAGCAAAAATAATTTTTGTTACAGTATGCATTCAAAAGAAAGAGAACGATATTTCAGAGGCAGGGGGGGCAGACATTCTCAAGCAGAAAAGGCAGACTTACATTGCATTCGCTGCAAACGAAATGGATCTCATGATGATTCTACATGCAAGCTACCATGGGAAAAGATTGAGCAGAGAAGAAATCAGCAGAAAGGTAAAACTGATAACACAGACAAACGTAAAGCACCTGAATCCGCTCACTATATTGAGGCACAATGTAACATTGGAGTAAATGAAGATCTGTTTAATGCTTCACTTACTTCTTCGAAAAATGACTGGTTGCTTGATTCAGGAGCAACCTGTCATATGACTCATAGGAAAGATTTTTTTGAAGATTTCACTGATAATGTTGATGGAGCAGTATACTTTGCAGATCAGTCAAAAATCAAGCCATCAGGGCTTGGCACAATCAGGCTTAAACTTCCTGGTCTTCCAGACTTTCTTCTGGATCATGTTCTATATCTCCCACAGCTCAAGAGAAACTTGCTGTCCCTCGTCCACATCCGCCAGCAAGGTCACTCCATTCACATGTTTGATGGCAAGCTTGAGGTAAGAAAGGCATCTGACCACTCACTTTTCATGAGGGGTATAGAAGAAGAAAGACTTCTTAAACTGCAAGGAACTTCTGCTCATGCACAACATTTCTCATATATTTCTCATCATGAAGAAGGTACACTTCCATCAAGTTTATTATGGCATGCTAGATTTGGACATTTAAACTATGACAGTCTTCGCTTATTAAAGAAAAATGGTGTTGCTGGTTTGCCTACAATTCCTAGAAAACATAAGCAATGTGATCCTTGCATTCTAGGAAAGCATAGCAAATAGTCTTTTCATGATTCACATTCAAGAGCACATAGGAAACTTGAACTCATTCATTCAGATTTATGTGGTCCAAGGCCTGTTTCTTCTGCAAA
This sequence comes from Pinus tabuliformis, assembly GCA_031772625.1. Taxonomy (NCBI): domain Eukaryota; kingdom Viridiplantae; phylum Streptophyta; class Pinopsida; order Pinales; family Pinaceae; genus Pinus; species Pinus tabuliformis. Next base: position 969,990,599 of record CM062810.1, read on the forward strand.
TGGAAATAAGTATATCATGACAATTATTGATGATTACACCAGAATGTGTTGGGTTTATTTATTGAAGAACAAATCTGATGCTTTTCAAACATTCAAGAATTTTCATAAATGGATTGAAAATGATGCACAATCTCATATTGGGTCTATTCGCACTGATAATGGAAAAGAATATACATCAAATGAATTTGAACACTATCTTTGCCAACATGGGATTAAACATCAAACAACTGTGCCTTATAATCCTCAACAGAATGGTGTAGCTGAAAGAATGAACATAACAATTTTGAATATGGTACGATCCATGCTTTTCTTCAAAAATGTAAAGACAATGTTTTGGGCTGATGCTGTTCTATGTGCTACATATATAAAGAATAGATGTCCATCTAGTGCTATAAGAAACAAGACTCCTTATGAATTGTGGTATGGACATGTTCCTTCGGTAAAACATCTCAGGATTTTTGGTTCCACCTGTTATGCTTTAATACCAAAGGTACATAGAAACAAACTTGGTGCAAGAAGTCGTAAGTGTATCTTCCTGGGGTATTCAAACACATCTAAAGCATACCGCCTCTATGATGAAGTAAATAAAAAGTTTGTTTTATCTAGAGATGTCATTTTTCTTGAATCATCCAAATCTGACAGTGTTGTTGAGCGGCAACTTGATCGCTTGGATAGATTCACAAAACCGAAATCATTTCAAGAGTTTGATAATCAGATTCCACATCTTGAAGGGGGGATTCCTATACTAGATCAACATGTGGAATCTTCTTCTGAAGAACAATCTCCCCTGCATGACACTCCAACAACGGATGATGCTTTAAGTGATGTAATTGATAGAATTGGGAGACTCAATCTTGATTCAGACCCAACTCAATCAACAGAACAGCCTGGACCATCTCAGAAAGGTCCCCCAAAGTGGCTGACAAAGACACTTGAAAGTGTTCATCCTGATGAAATTGGAAAAACAGGAACCATAAATACAAACCGACAAGATGGAGGTGATGTAGATAACTCTAATTCACCTGTTGATATGGATGTTACTTATGATTGTGAATTGAACTTGTCTACAGATTTTGAACCAACTTCCTTCAAAGAAGCTGCTTCTCATGATGAATGGAAAGAAGCGATGCAGAAGGAGTATGATGCCCTCATAAAGAATGGCACTTGGAAGCTGGTTGATCCTCCATTTGGAACCAAACCAATTGGCTGCAAGTGGGTCTACAAGAACAAGTACAAAGCTGATGGCTCACTTGACAAGCACAAAGCTAGGCTTGTGGCAAAAGGTTTTGCATAGAAGGAAGGGGTCGATTATGAGGAAACTTTTTCTCCCACAGCAAAATGGGCCACCATCCGGACACTCTTTACACTAGCTGCTCAGAACGGTTGGAAAGTCCATCAAATGGATGTAAAAACTGCATTCTTGAATGGAGATCTAAAAGAGAATGTTTTTATGTCCCAGCCTGAAGGATTTGCTGTGAAAGGACATGAACACAAAGTATGCAAACTTGTGAAGTCCTTGTATGGCCTCGAACAAGCACCACGAGCCTGGTATGAAAAACTAACTGAGCATCTTCTGAAACTCAACTTCAAACATTTTGATCTTGATGATGCAACTTTATTTGTCAAGAAAGTTGGCAAAACAGTTGTATATCTTGTGGTATATGTAGATGATCTTTTAATGACAGGGAACAATGAAAGCTATATTGCATCCATAAAGAAAGAATTAGGAATTTTTTTTGAAATGACTGATTTGGGCTATGTTCATTACACTCTTGGCATTGAAGTAACCCAACATCCAAAGTCCATATTTCTTTCTCAAAAGAAATACATTGGAGATTTGTTATACAGATTTGGCATGACAGAGTGCAATCCCCTTTCTACTCCAATGGAACAAAACTTGAAGCTCACATCTACTGAAGGAAAGGAATTTGAGGATGCAACAAAGTATAAACAGCTTGTAGGAAGTCTCATCTACCTCACTACTACCAGACCAGACATTTCATTTGCTGTTGGAATCCTCTCCAGGTTTATGCAAAGGCCTTGTGAGGGACATTGGTTTGCTACAAAAAGAGTTCTAAGGTACTTGAAGGGAACTCAAGACCTTGGAATCAAGTATACACAGGTGGACGACTTCAACTTGATTGGATACTCTGATTCAGACTTCGATGGAGACAAAGAAACTGGGGTATCTACTTCAGGATATGCTATGAGTCTTGGATCGGGAGCTGTCTCCTGGAGATCACGCAAACAATCAGTACCAGCAGATTCCACAACAGAAGCAGAATATGTGGCAGCAGCTGAAGCAATGAAAGAAATTGTGTGGCTCAGGAAAATTCTTGAAGATTTGCAGGTAAAACAAATACAATCAACTCCACTCATGATTGATAACACCTCTGCAATAAAATTGGCCAAGAACCCAAAGTTCCATGATCGTACTAAGCACATCAATACTAAATATCATCTGATCCGACATCATGTTGAGGCCAAAACAATCCATCTCCGTCATTGTTCCACAAACGAGCAAATTGCAGACATCTTCACCAAAGCGCTTGGAAGAGAAAAGCTTGAAAGATTCAGAACGATGCTTGGACTCACCAACATCCCTTCAGATTAAGGGGGGGAATGTTGACACCTAATCCGAAACGGATGAGGTGAAGCTGGACAGTCATCTAGAAGATGAACTGATCCGTTGTGTATATGTATAAATAAATAATTGTCTAATGAATAAATCCATCAGTTCTGTCTTGCGCTCATTAATTGCTGGAGTTACCCTGGCCTGACAAAATCTAACCCTTTGGATGAAAGCCATAGACATCATATATTCATTACCTGAATTATGATCCCATGCCACTAACTTTGCTTTTGTATCTGATAAACCAGCATAAATGATACATTTCATTGTTTCAAAATGTGGGGTATTGAGATATTCCTCCATCAATGTCTTTGAGCTTCTACAGAATGGTTCCCCCCAAGCACATAATAATTGTATTCAAAACATTTTGACTTATCAAATGCTTCTTTGTTGGGAACTTGAACTGGATCAACAAGAAGCACATAATTAACCACATGAGCATATGGATTGTACCTCATCAATCCCTTCAAGTTGTGAACTTGTAGATGGTGTGGCTTTTTGATTTGATATTTACATTTTCCTTCACTTGCCTTATAGACTTGTCTGACATTAAGCTGAAATGTACAACCACCCTCAATTAAGTTTCTCTTCGTCAAGTTCTGTCGAATGATATTTTGCTTTGTTTTAATAATTCCATCCTCTAAATTAGCTCCTGGTGTAATGATTTCTCTGCTTTCTTTTGAAGTTTCACTAGATTCTTGACTGTTGGTAATGACTACTTCAAAATGTTCAACTTTACTTTTATTCGTCATAACATTTTCATCATTAACTAGAACAGATTTATTCTTGGGCATTGTTACTTTTTGTCTTTTACGACTCTTCTCCTTTCTAACATCAGTTCCAATTTCATCCTCAGTAATGACAACATATTATTTAGTGTCAGTTTCAACTTCCTCATCTTCAAAAGTAACCTGTCTACCTTTGCTAGATTTATCCACTAGAGGCTTTTTTTTTTTTTTTCCTGATCCCTTGGATGTAGTTTTGTAGCATCATGAATTACTACATTTTTCTTGTCTTCCATATCTTCTTCTAACACTGAGTAGAAAATGCTAACAACTTTCATAATATCATGCTTTATGAAATGAATGCCTCCTAACATAATTAAACAATTTTCAACAAAATTCTGCCAAACAAAATATCATATGTCAATAAAAAAAAGTTATAAAAATATAGTGAGATAGTTACAAGAACGCAAAACACAAATATAAATAACAATACTTACGATATTTTGTGTCATCTCATTTATGATTTGTTTACACAACTTTGCAGATACCTCTCTCGTGTCATACAATAAAGATGATAACTGGTATTTAATCCTTTCGTGTGACTTGGGCGGTTTTGTAAGTATGTAAACAACTTCATTGTTTGGTACCGAACACATGTCTATGACCTTTCCCAGCACCTCATAAATTCCATTATCGTTAGGTATATCAACATATAGATATATCTGAACATTTTGGATTTCTCTTTCTTTCACATACCAAACATTTGTTGGAAGTTTCACTTCTTTTGATTTCTTCCAGTGTGAAATCTTCTTCTTCTCATTTGAGGCACTTGAAAGATTTGTAGCCATCAACGCACATGCAGTTCATTCAACAATGTTTTTTGAAGATCCACCTTTAAGAGTCTTTGGTCCAGAAAGATTCACAGAAATCTTCTTTAATGACATTTTCCTGAAAAAAGACACATCTAAATCAGTGAACCAAAAAAAGATAATAACTTAAATTAATAAAGAAAACAATAAATGATAATTAATTTTGAAAACATAACAATTTAAAAAAAATAACAAATTTAAAAAATACATCGCCATGCCGCCCCACCTTGGAAATCGACTGGCCAAACGAGCTGACAGTTCGACCCAGCCCCCCTACCTCACCATAGTGACCCAACAACAGCCCCCCCTCCCAATCCCCAGCCTCGCCCCACCCCAACTGCTAAATGGCCTGCTGGGGTGGGGCAGGGTGTCGGGTAGCTAGCCCCACCACCCCTAAGCCACGGGCCTGTTTGGCTGTCGGGAGCCTGGTCGAGCCCACCACATCCACTGCGGACGTAGTGGGTAAATCTATTCTACAAAAAATTTTAATTTCTAAAAGAAAAATTAAACTTCATTAAACATTTTTAATTTTAAAATTTGCAAAGCAGAAAAATTAACTAACCTTTCAAATGCGATAATCCTCCGTTGAATATGTTGTTGATAGCAATGTAGCTGCTCCACAAATTCGCTCCAAGTCTTTTAACGAACCTTGGAAAACCTTGATGTGATGTGAGTAATAGTGCTAATGAAATTTATTATATAGGTGAAATTATAGAATTGTTTTACCGTATGGTTAATGTGGGATAAATTTGTTTTTATAAATTTTAACATGTTAATTTTTTATGGAGATATAGGAAACTATGATAAAGAGAATATTACGGAATTTTTTTACAGCACGTTGGATGTGGGATTAATTTTTTTTAGAAGGTATAATAAAAATTTATAAAAACATTTAAGTGTCTAGTAAATATTATATAGTTTAAGTATTAAATTAATTTAGGTAAAAGGTTTAGTTCACAATTTTAAATTTAAAGATTTATTTCATAAAAAAATTTAGTTAAAAATTTTCAATAAATTGTAGAAGAAAATAATGGAGGGAAATACACAAAAAAAAAAAATTGGAGGGAAAATTTCATTCTTTAAGCTATATAATATCATTAGGAGAGTCTGCATTTGTATCATTCAACCTCTTCTTTTTGAAAGGGATGGATTCTTCTGATAGTGAAGTTTCGCTTTGTGAAGCACCAACATCTTCATCGCGTAAAACCTCTATTCATATTGATGAATATAACAGAAATTCTTCCACTATGAATAGAGAGTCAATTCTTCCACTTATTCCTAATCCTAAGGACTATGACAGAAACATTGATGAAAGATGAGATGAAGAATTTAAAATAAATGAAGAGTCACGGTTTCCACTTAGTCCTAATCCTAAGGATTATGAAAGCAACAATGATGAAAAATTTCAAAAGAATGGAGTGTCACGATGTCCACTTAGTCCTAATCCTATGGACTATGAGAGTAGCAGTGATGACGAATTTCAAAAGAATGGAGTGTCATGGTGTCCACTTAGTCCTAATCCTATGGACTATGAGAGTAGCAGTGATGAAGAACATGATGATGAATTTCAAAAGAATGGAGTGTCACGGTGTCCACTTAGTCCTAATCCTATGGACTATGACAGAAACAATGATGAAAAGCGTGATGATGAATTTCAAAAGAATGGAGTGTCACAGTGTCCACTTAGTCCTAATCCTATGGAATATGAGAGCAGCAGTGATGAAGACCATGATGAAAAATTTCAAAAGAATAGAGCGTCACGGTGTCCACTTAGTCGTAATCCTATGGACTATGAGAGTAGCAATGATGAAGAATTTCAACTGAATAGCATGTTACAATGTCCACTTAGTCCTAATCCTATGGACTATGAAAGCAATAGTGATGAAGAACATGATGAAGAATTTCAAAAGAATGAAGTGTCACGGTGTCCACTTAGTCCTAATCCTATGGACTATGAGACCAGCAGTGATGAAGAGCATGATGAAGAATTTCAAATGAATAGAGTGTCACAGTGTCCACTTAGTCCTAATCCTATGGACTATGAAAGCAACAGTGATGAAAAACATGATGAAGAATTTCAAATAAATAGAGTGTCAAAGTGTCCACTTAATCCTAAGCCTATGGACTATGAGAGCAATAGTGATGAAGAAAATGATGAATAATTTCAAATAAATAAAGAGTCGCAGTTTCCACTTAGTCCTAATCCTAAGTACTATGAGAGGAGTAGTGACGAAGGACAGGAGGAAGCAGTTAGTCCTAATCCTAAGGACTATGAGAGTAGCAGTGACAAAGGACAGGATGTAGAATTTTCAGTAAGTAAACAGTCACTTTTTTGGCGTAGTCCTAATTCTATGGACTATGAGAGCAGCACTGACAATGCACATGAGGAAGAATATCAAATAAACATTGAGTCAAATTTTCCATTTAGTCCTAATTCTAAGGACTATGACAATAGCATTGAAGAAGTGGAAGATGAAGAATATCCTCCAAGTCAGTATTTCAAAAGCACAGCTGATCATAGTGAGAATAACATTTCTTAGAATGATGATGAAAATGCTTATACAAAGGATGATCCAATGGTGGGGGTGTTGCCAAGAAATATTGTATCAAGGAGTAGGAGCAGAACTTTCGTGTCAATCCAAGATTTTCTAGTTATACAAGGGGTAGAGTAGAATATCTAATGAGAAGAAGTTCTATCAGCGCTCTCATTTCAAGTGAATGTTGTCAAAAAGATTTCTTGAAACATATGGATTTTAAATTTGCATTAGGGAAAAGGAAGCTCGATATTTGTCAATGAATAAAAGCATGCAAAATTCATATTTAGTTGGGTGCATGAAATCTACATTGTCAGGTTATGGTTATCATATTGGGTCTTTATTTATCTATAGAAAGGCTTTCAAAATGTTTCATTTGATGGGTAATTTTTGTCTCTCGAGAATCCAAGAAAATTTGGAAAAGGATCCCACATTTTATTCAAAATTACGTATAAACGACAGTTTGGGCCATTATCAAATACTGCAATGTCATGGATGAAAGATTTATTTTCAAAGCATGGAGAGTGTATTCCAAATAGAGAGACAATACATATTCTAGATAACTTTTCAAGATGAGAAAACTACAACTTAGATAAAGAATATGCAAAAGGTTCTGAGGGACATGGTCGGTTTATTACATATTAATATTTTGTGAAGGTATGGAAGAAAGAATTAAAAAATGTCCATATTCCTAAGAAAACAAGGATGGGGATTTGTAGTACATGTGCTTCTCTTAAATCAAAAGGGGATAAATGTGAAGGGTCAGAAAGAGGTAAGCACCCATAACTTTAAGTTTTAAAATTGTATAGTCATCAACTATAAAAACGTATTTCTTAATGGTTTTTTTTTATGTTGTGTAGATTCCATTGTCAAAGAACTTCAGGAACATTGCGAACAACAAACATGTGAAAGGAAAAAGTTGTACAAACATCGAAAGAAGTGTTATGATAATCCAAATAAATATTTGGGTTTGATAATTGATGGCATGGACCTCAAGAAAACACTTTTACCACATTTTGTTCGCACACCCAAAAATTTACAGGAGGAAAATTTTATTCAGTATCACTTGGTTGGTTGTATGGTCTTCAATGGGAAAATGTTTCCAAGGGTGTACTTCACAGGTCCAAATATTCATAATGATGCAAATCTTATAATAACATAATTCATGATATGCTTTCTCATTGATCTGGTAATCTTCCTGAATTTTTGTATCTACAATTGGACAACAGTTGTCATGAAAACAAAACTCATGTTGTTTTTGGATATCTCAACATGCTTGTTGAATTGATAATTTTTCAGAAGGTAAAGGTTGGTTTCCTTCTTGTTGGGCACACTCATGGACATATTGATCAGATGTTCAATCGTTTTTCTGTCACATTGAGGAGGAAGGAAGTTGGGAGCTTTCCATCATTAATTGAACGTATTAAGAAATCATACATTCCAGAGCCTACTTTTGATGTGTTGGAAGAAACTGTTGACATGTGAAGGTTTATTCGTGGATCACATGTTGAGGAGAAATGCATTAAACATTAATGACATTAGCTTCCAACATCAATTTCCTATCAACAAAATTGATGGGAAAACACTAATATGGGGCAAGAAGTATTCAACTACTGCAGAATGGGCACCGTCATGACGTTTGGAATTTTTGAAATTCATTCTAGATCATCCAATATTTGCATCAAAAATATTGTTATTACAATCAGTTGGTGAAGTTCATAATGCATGCAGATAGAATAGAGATATAAATTATTCTGATTGCCTAGAAGAAATTAAAAAATGTATTAGATATAAATATGAGTACTTTGACATTGTTGATTTATTTTGGTGGGAGTCATTTTTGAATAATAAAAATGATATCATTTCATCAACAACAAATGAAGATATACCTTTGAAAAATCCATTTATTTGGACACAAAATGTGTCAAATGAACATGAGGAAATAAACATTGTTGAATAGCAACAATTTCAAGGTATTATTAATTCTTCAAAAGCAGAGGAAAGAGAGATGTATATTGGTTCCAGAAGATCTCGTGCACAATGTGAAGCCATGGAATACCTTTACAGGGGTTCAGTACAGGATATTAAGGAGGGTTGCATGATCGCAGTGCTAGCAAATGGAGATTCTAATGGCTATCCATTTTGGGTTGCTAAGGTTATAAAGGTATTTACAAAAAAAGAAGATGTTACAGGTGTTGAAGTACACTGGTATGCCACAAATACACACCCATTCAATGGTGTGTATAAGCCATATATGGTAGTTGACAAAAAAATTGGTGGAAAGAGAAAAAGAAAGGGTACAAATATAAATTGTCGCTGCACAGACCTCTTAAAATTAGAGGATGTTGACATACTTGTTTATGACTTCAATTTAACAAAGAGGTGAACTCTTTGCTTCAAGACGATAGAGATTCTAAAAAGGTTGTTATGAGAAGGAACAATGTTGATATGGGAGTCTACTGAAACCAGTCGTAGATCCAGAAGAATTTTGAAACCTAAAATGGTGGGCATGCATGTGGACTCAGATGGGGCACTAGTTGATGAAAGAGAAGAATATGGAACATCTTCGTCTGCATCCAGTCATTCATCTGAAGATGTGAATTTTGATGGTGTGCAAGAAAATATGAGTGATTTTGAATAATTGTCTAAGACAGTTTATATAACTGATGTTTGCATCGTATCTTGAAATAAAATTTTTGATTTCCATATGGTGTTAAATAAGAAGTTATGAGTCATTTTTATGTTGTTGGATTATATGTTTTAATTATGATGATTTTTATTGTTTAGAATATCTACAATGCAACAATAAATTAGAGATATAATGTATGTTTCATTCAATATACAAATAATGACATTTTGATTAATTTAGTCATGTAATTTGTTCATAATGTCATGTTTTTTTAATTTTATGGTTAAAAAATTTCCAAATTTTTTTATATCTTTAATGTTATGGTTGAAAACAATTAGAATTTTAGCGATCTTTAGTGTGATGTTATTATATGTTTAACAACATGGATGAAAACTAATAGAATTTTAATGTGTTTTAGATCCCATTATTTTATCTTTATCATCATTACTAAAACATGTTGAATTTATACTTAGGAAAGAAAAATGTTATTCTACCAAAAACATTAGTTTGTTTTTTTCCTCAAAAACAACTATTTTTTTGCACATAAGAATTCGATTTTACTGGCATTTTTTAAAATGTTGAAAATTGACCCTAAAAAAAAAACCATCGTTCCAGTATCAACAATTTTAAATTTCAGGGTGTTTTTTGGACAATTTTTGCACGGAAATTTCGTTTTCACTGCCATTTTTCAAACATGTTCAAAATTGACCCAAAAAAAACCATCATTCTAGTATACACACTTTTCATTTTTAGCACTTTTTTTTATGTTTTTTCACGGTTTTTTGGCTAGAGTTCCCGTTTCAATGTTTACATTGTTTTTTATGAAAACTGTGTTCTAAAGAATAACAATGAGATCATCTCTGAGGGGCTTGAGGTAGAACCTATGAAGGATGAAGAAGAATATCTAGAACAAGACCAATCAAATAAGGAAACAATAGTCAAACAAGAGGAAGTAAGAAATGATCAGCAGGATGTGCAAGAAACTTCTCCAAAATATTTAAAAGAATGATGTCAAAAGAATCATCCATCAAATCAAATCACCAGAAACATAAATGAAGGAATTAGAACCATATTAAGTTGAAAAATTCATTCATCACAACAAGCCCACCTTGCTCTTTTATCAACTTTTGAGCCTAGCAATTTTGAGGAAGCTAATCAAGATGAACACTAGGTAGTAGCTATGAATGAAGAACTAGATCAAATTGAGAATAACGACACTTGGGAATTGGTTCCATGACCAAAGGATAAAAATGTTATTGGAACTAAATGTGTCTTCAAAGACGAATTGAATGAGGAAGGACAGGTTACCAAGAATAAGGAAATATTATTCTGCAAAGGATATGCACAAGTAGAAGGAATTTATTTCGAAGAAACATTTTCTCCCATTGCTAGAATGGAAGCTATCAGGATGTTTCTCGCTTATGCATGCTTGAGAAAAATCAGGGTGTACCAAATGGATCTTAAGACAACCTTTCTAAATGGTGAATTGGAAGAAGAAGTTTACATTGAACAACCCGAAGGTTTTATGCTCTTTGACAAGGAAGACTATGTCTGTAGATTAAAGAAGGAAATATATGGTCTCAAACAAGCTCCTAGAGCTTGGTATGCTCATCTTGATGGATATATACATCAACACGGATTCAAGAAAGGAAGTGCTGACATCAACCTCTATGAGAAAGTGGATCAAGATAACCTAACAACTATCGAGGTATATGCAATACAATCTTTGGAAGTAATGATGATAGATTAAGAAAAAAATTGCCACAAATATGCAAAGTGAGTTTGAAATGTCTCTACTTGGTGAGCTGACATACTTTTTAGGGCTTCAAATATCTCAGCAGGATAAAGGAATATTTATATATCAAACCAAGTACATCAAGGAAATGCTCAAGAAATTCAAGATGGAATATTGCAAGCCTGTCCTTACCCCAATGGTAACAGGTTGCAAGTTAATTTTAGAAGACTCGTCAAAGGATGTGGACCGATGGTTGTATAGATCTATGATTGGTAGTCTTCTATATGTGACAGCTTCTTGGCCAGATGTAATGTAGTCAGTTGCACAAGTAGCAAGATTCCAAGCAGCACCAAGAGAATCTCATATTATTGTCGTCAAAAGAATTCTTCGATATCTTAAGGGAACAACAAAATAAGGTTTATGGTATCCCAAAGGAAATTATCTAGTTATCCAAGATTATGTAGATGCAGATTGGGTAGGAAGTGTTTATGATCAAAAGAGTACCAGTAGAGCAACATTCTATCTAGGTGGTTGCCTTGTTTCATTTTTAAGTAAACAGAAGCAGAATATATCACGGCAACAACTTGTTGTACCCAAGTTCTTTGGATGAAGAAAACTTTGCAAGATCTTCAAGTCAAGTTTGATGAGCCTATTGCCATCTTCTGCAATAACACCAATGCCATCATCATCTCCAAGAATCTTGTTATGCATTCCAAAACAAATCAAATTTTGATCGAATATCATTTCGTTAGCGAGAAGGTCGCTAAAAAGAATATCAAGCTTGAATATGTTGGCACAAAGGAACAAATTGATGGCATCTTTACCAAACCATTACCTCATGAAGAATTTGAGTATCTTCACCAAAATATTGGGATTCTCCCAAGTTCTCATTGGACTCTTTCTCTTATATAACTAAGTATAAATGGGGAGTGGAGGTGTGTATAGGTTTGCAGCATGAAAGTTTGTGAGGAGTCATTACCCTTTTCCATTGATGAAAAAGGGGGAGAGAAGGCAGTAGGAAGAGGTTTCATGATCGCAGGGGGAGTACTTGTGCTGCCATCAATGCCAAAGGGGGAGATTGTTGATCAGTGGTTGTCATTGATGTCAACCCAAGCAATGCTAGGGGCTACCCCAATCTTGAATCAGAATTTTGACTTGAAAACTCATCCTATTCTAAGTCAAGGATCTTCTATATGGATTCTAATCTTTGATATGTTTCCATTGATATATGGAACACCATGTAGTTCTTCATGGTTTGAGAGTTATTCATGTTTGAAGTTAATAACCCCAATTAGTGGGCTAAAACCCCATGGGGTTGTGGCATGGCACTCATAATTGGTTGTGGTCATTGAATAGTCAATAATTAATAATATTTTATGCTCCTAAAATCCCTCCAACATTCACTTGTTGAGGACCCTCTCAACTCAAGACATTTCTATAAATAATGACCCTCACATCCTCCTCTAGCAAGCACTTTGCAACGAACTATCTTGTGATAAGAACTCTGTAATTTTTCAGACCTCATGAGCTTCTAATGTAGGATCTATTGCAGGTAGTTTAGGGGTTCGTTGAGGTCTATTTTATGCACAAAATTATGATCAAGTTTGAAGGTTTCTTTTGAAGCAAGTTTAGGGCCTTGGATTCTAGGATTTTGCTGCTTCAAACAGGACATTGTGGAATTTTCTCTATAACATTTTTTCTACGAATATTTAGAAATTGAAATTGAAACCCATTTGACCTAAAATATTGATGAACCTCGTGACCAAACTTTTGATCTTTTTTCACTACATTTTAAGAGATATGATATGAGGAACTTAAGGTTTTGGCAAGCTCCCGAATTCCATGTCAAACAGGTGACCTTCAGAAAATTATCATAACTTTCTCTCTGAGAATGTGATTCAAATTTTGTAAATGGTGATAGAAAGAGGATAAAATGTATTTTTTTTTATTGGTGTAAGGGCCGAAGGTCGAAACAATGACACATGGCACTTCGTACAAGTTTTCTCTACTGGACTAGTCTATAATCAGCCATCGTGGGAGATTAGGCATAAATATTTATTGAAGAATCCAATATTGATTGGACTTATGGGTTTGGAAAGAGAAGTTAGAGGGATACCACAAGACAAAATTTTAGACCTTGGGGATCCGAAATTACATAGATGCAATAGATTCAATATTGATCTCCTAGAAGGAAAGAAAATGTATACATTCAAGGATCACTGTAGTAAGGACCACACATTAACAATCAAGGGTAAACCTACTACAGGAAGGTATGCCTGATTAGTGTTTTCATTTGAATTTTTAATATCATCTCTGACATATCTTTTTGCAGGACAACGTAAGTATATTGTTTTGTATTTGTTTGGGTCTTGCTCATTAATGCATGTGCAATAAGGATGCCACTTTAGAACAATTCAGAAACATACTGGAAGGAAATGCAATGCCAAATTACCATTACTTGAAGCAATCACAATAGTACCTCAGTAACTGCAAGTGATTCAAGAAGCAATGTCGAGTCAAGTGTCAGGTATTGTCAAAAAACTAGTTTTGTAAAAGAGTCATTATTGTAAATTTGTTAAAGAGTCATCATTGTAAATTTGTAAAAGAGTCATCATTGAAAGATTCATTATTGTAAAAGAGTTAATTTGCCTATAGTCGAAGAGTAATTATTGGGAGGTGTAGAAGTCATAGTCGGGATAATGTCAAGGTTGGGTTGCAGGTCATAGTGTGATTGGTTGTTCGATCAAGTACAAGAAAATCATTGTAAATTATATTGTATCATGGTTCATTACCCTTGTTACGAGAGTCCACACTCTTGTATCACTTTTTATCATTATAGGGTGGAAGGGAGGTGATAGGAAGGTTCATGAAGACGCTTACAGGTTGGAGCTTGTGAACACTTCAGGGTGGTAGGTTGGTCTAGGATTTGGGGCATCCATTTAGTTGACTACTGAAGAAACCAGGGTGTTGGGGCATCCTTCCAATGGGAGCTGGAAAAGAATACTTTTTTAGAATTCTAGGAAGTTGTAACTTTAATTTCAGTTGGGGTTGAAGATTAAATAATTTATTAGAAAAGCGTTCGGTGGTTTTTTACCCAAAGGGGGTTTTCCACCTAAAATTATTATGCCTATTATGTTCTTTTGTTTACCGTTGTTACTAGATAAACATTAATAATAATTGAAGATTAAATAATGGTTTGAAAAGATTTAAAATTCCTAATTGCTAATGAATATGATTCACCCCCCATCTCAATATTTCCAACATGAGATCCCTATGCTTGAATCTGTTGTTTACACTTGTAGATTACATATTTGTGATATGTTTGATGAAATTGTTATCATGGCTAGTTGGGTTTTGGTCAAGGATTTGTTCAAGTATTTACTTTTACATCATTGTTTCCATGTTATCTTACTATTATGAAAGTTTCATTCAACTCTGGGTAGTGACCTAGGATTTGGGCCTGAAAAAGTGGCTCAAATGCATGGGACGTTGGCACAACACTGAGAAAACTCATCGCTAGACGCTGACATGCATTGTCATGAGAGCGTCTAGGGCCTCCTATACACTGGCAGGGCTATAGCATGGGAGCGTCCAGAGGATAAATGGTCAAAAAATTCAGTGGGACACATGGGCTAGCTACCTGAGTGGTTGGGATGGTACCTAGGAGTCTTGTAGCTGATGTGGAAGGTCTGTATGTTGTGTTTCCATCGATTCCACTTCCTTAAGGTCACGTACGAGGGTGAATCCAATCATAGTAGCCTCTTGTCACATGTTTAGCCCAGTTGACCAGTTATTTGGTTAGATGTGGGAGGAGGGTGTTACAAAATATGCAGAGGGGGAACATGTGCATAGTTTTGGAAGTGAGGGAATAGAGGTTCTCTTATGCATACTCCTCTTCTGGACATCCTTTCAATCTGCTACAATGTATGCTAGGAAAATTAATAATTCAATTCTCTTACAATTCAAATTTTTGTATCAAATAAAGTGAAAATTAATGTTTTGGAGTTTGTGCATGATGGAAGTATGTATAAAAAGTGTCTGATAGGGAGAATGTGTGCTCAAGTGCAGAAGTCAATGTATAATGGTTCTTCCACATATATCGCTTTTCTATACAAGACTTAAGTTACGAAACTGATTTTAAAATGTGAATTTAAGGTTAGTTCTAAAGTTATGAGATTAGTTTTAAAATGTCATTTTTTAGCATAGTGTAGAACAATAGAAAATTAAATTATGATGTATTTAAAATTGAAATTTAATTATACCAAAGTAGTTTTTGTGGCATTAAAGCCTCATTTAAATTCTTTTGAAACCTGTCATTCAATGTAAGTTGAAAAAAAAAATTGTACATGTCATGAGTTCTGGTTATTGTAATATGTTTGGATACTGGCTATGAAGTCCTCTGTGCATTTTCAAGTTGTTTGCAACCAATAATCATTACACAATGCTTCAGAGTAAATGATAATCAACATAGGAATGATGAACTGATTACGGGTCGATCCACTCAATAATCACTGAAAATACTCAATAAATATATGTCAAATGATGTGAAATTGACATATTGTAGTATGCTAAGTGATGACGTATCGCCCAAAAGAAGGAAACATGGTAGTTTCAATACATGATTTATGGATGCTTATCGGGCCAAAATAGGTGACACATGGAAATAAAACACAATATCCATGTGAGATTTAGTGAATTGTTTTTCGGTACAAATTCATAGTGTATCATTTAGAGCTAGTGGAGCACGACCTAAAAGAATTTGTGAGATGGGAAACTTTATGTCATTTAACTGAAGAGTTAGTGCAAGTTCTTTTCTGATTAACATGTTCCACTATTATAGATGCTACATGCAAGAATTTTATCTACATCATTTGTGCACATCAACAACCAAAAAACCCACTATATAGTGCTAAAGTAAGGTATTACTGGAAAAAGTAAACAATCTTATTTCTATAATGAGAGTGATTTTCCTTCATGACGAACATTAGTATTAATCCTTGAAATCAGAGCATTAATACATGTAATTTCAGCATTAACATGGGCAATTAAGTGTAACCAACTAAATATTATACCACGAAATCTTTGTAATGACAACAACTGGCATAGAATTTGTTGATAACATTGAGTAGTAAAGTGTACAAGAAAGGAAAAATGTGCAGGGAAGGCATATATGGGAAAATTGTGTGAATATGGAAATTATTGTGGAGGTGCGGGAATATGATTTTTTTCTATCGAACACATTTTATTTATACATGGTCACACCTCCTGTTTCCGCAACTTGTTGTGGTAGATAAATACTATGGAGCATTTTGCACATTTTTGAATTGTTCACAGCTAATAATCATTACACAATGCCTTAAAGTAAATGTCATTAAACATCCAAACAATATCCTGATAATATAATCATGAAGTACTAAGGTTAGGGACAAACATAAAAAGTAAAGGTCTTATGTTATATAACAAAATAAACTCGCCATTGTAATACAACTTTAGTGTTAATCTTTCTAATTAAAGCATTAATTCACACACATTGAATATTAATAAGGGTAATTGAGGGTAATCAACTTTATTATGGTTAAGGAATATATTGGATATCTTTTCAAGTTTAGATGGAATTAACCACCACATCTGTTCAACAAATATTCAATTCTACAAACTATAGAAACATAAAATGCATCGACATGTTTAGATTATGGAATAAAATTGATTGTTTCATA
Organism: Pinus tabuliformis; assembly: GCA_031772625.1. Lineage (NCBI taxonomy): Eukaryota > Viridiplantae > Streptophyta > Pinopsida > Pinales > Pinaceae > Pinus > Pinus tabuliformis. The sequence goes on from CM062810.1 coordinate 970,007,440, forward strand.
TGAAGGAAGAGGATTTAGCTTCCACAACTCCACAAAAATCCTCCCTTTGCAAAATTATTTCACACATCTCCATCCCACACAACACCTCTTCTACACACATATGAGCTAGTTTTATTATGATGCATGAAAAAATAGACTCAATAAAACCAATAGAACTAAAACCGCAAAATCATGTTAATTAAAAACTGCAAAGCGTCAATTTTGATGGTATTTGACATACATGAAATGTCACATCAACTTAATCAACCTTCGGAAATGTGGATTAACACCTATTAAAAAATGAATTAAGCTTCATGAAATATTTATTGTCGGAAAATGTAAGTATAGTACATGAGATGTGGCACTGCAAGTGCTAATTAATCGATGCGTAATCATGACATTGTTTGAGTGCTTAATATCATTTACTTTGACACATTGTGTAATTATTACTAGTTATAAACAAATCAAGAAGGTGTAGACGACTCTACATCTTGTATTAAAAAATTAAGGCTTAGTCCTACTATTAACAAAAGTTTCAATGTTGATAAATGTAAGACATTTTGGCATCTAGTCTGTGGGTGGTAGCAAAATTGGAAAAAGTCATGTTGGCAAGCCCTTGTGTATCTAAGTGATCGAAATTTCTATCCCTCCAGACATGTCTCACCATTTGAACTTAAAATAAAAATACATTTCATAATCTATTCATTGAATCGATGCATAATAACAACATCGAGTGCTTAATAGAATTTACTTTGACACATTATGTAATGACTATTGATTGTAAACAACTTAAGAAGATCATATCCATCCATAAAATAATATTTTCATTATTTATTTGGTGAATCAATGATTAATCAAGATGCCATTTAAGTGCTTAATAAAATTTATTAGTGGTAAACAAATCAAGAAGGCGCATAGGGATCCACATCCAGTATCTGTTGTAGCAGATTGAAAGGATGTCACACCCCCTCCACAAAATTTTCCACACATTGCTTTGTTCTACAACAACATTTTAGTGAAATGTTACATAGACTAAACCAACCTCCTTTGGTGTAGATTAGCGAATGTCAAAAGATTAATTAAGACTCAATCCTATGATTAACAAAAGCTTCACTGCCTGCAAATTTAAGTATTTTCAAAATTTATTTGGCGAATCGACACATAATCATGACATTATTCAAGTGCTTAATAACATACTAAAAAATTAATTAAGGCTTAATCTTATGATTAAAAAAACCTCCCTTCTCGATAAATGTAGTATTTTCAACAAGTATTTGGTGAATTAATGCAAATTAGGATATCGTTCGAGTGCTTAGTAACATTTAATCTGACACATTATGTAATTATTACTACTTGTAAACAAATCAAGAAGGTTGTATCCATCCATATTATAAAATATTCTTATCGGAATTTTTTTGATGAATTGATGCATAATCAGGACATCATTTGAGTGCTTAATAGCATTTACTGGTTGTAAACATATCAAGAAGGTGTAGAAGGATCTGTAGCCAATATTCATAGTAACAGTGTGCACCCCCTCCACACACTTGTTCTACATAATGCCCCGTTTTTCGACAACATTTTGGCAAAATGTTATGTAGAATCAATCAACCTCAGATGACATAGATGAGTGGATATTATGATGTTAATTAAGACTTAATCCTATTATTAACAAAAGTTTTTCTATCAGTAAAAGTAAGTCTTTTTGACATTTATTTGGTGAATCGACACATAATCAAGAAATCATTCAAGTGCTTGTTAACATACGAAAAAATTAATTAAAGCCTAATCCTATGGTTAACGGAACCTCCCCTCCCTATAAGCATAAGTCTTTTAAGAATTTTTTCAGTGAATCAACGTGCAATCAGGACATCATTCGAGTGCTTAATATCATTTACTCTAACACATTGTGTAATGATTACTGATTGTAAATAAATCAAGAAATCCATATTATAAAATAATATTTTTGGAATTTATTTAGCAAATCGATGTGTAATTAGGATATCGCTTGATTGCTTAATACCATTTACTAGTTGTAAAAAAAATCAAGAAGCTGTATAGGGATTTGTAGCCAGTATCTTTCGTAGTAGATTGCAAGGCTATGCAAAAGAGGGATATGTGTGGGAGAACATTTGTTCCCTCACTTCCACATATCTGCACACATTCTCCCTTAGCACATATCAACCTCTTGCAGCATGGATTAGTGGATATTAAAACAATTATTAAGGCCTAATCCTATGATAAGAAAACATCTTTTTAAATCTTAATGGCAGGTACTATTGAAATTATAAGTGTTCATACTAGAGTAATGGTGAAATGATCATATATTTATGGCTTAAGAGAATGAAGTCCTATTGAATTTTGTTAATGGCCTTTTTTTTTTCTTTATGCTGTAGAGTTCTCATATTTATTTGTTTGTGCTAAAGAGTTCTCGTATTGTTACGTTGTTTATGCCAAAGACATCAAAATATAGGCTAAATTTGTTTTACTATCACTGTTATGTTCAAAGAAATAGTCGATAGAAAGAAGAAATTATAATAGGTTCCTCTCATCTAAACATTGTCCGCGTCAAAATGAAGGAGAGAACACAAGCCATTGAAATATGGCTCCTTGTTTAGAATCTGAAATTGAAATGGAAGATGAAGCTTAAGTATTCTTGTTTCAACATTGTAAGAAAAACAATGCACAATATGCATTATTAGAATAAACCCATAATTTTTAGGAGACCAAAGGCCAAAGTTTAGTACATAGAAAGGAATGAGAAAATATGTTCAATTGACTTCCATTAGAAACTCATAGCTTATATATGTACTCTTTATGGTGGGACCATTTAAAGTACGCATTATCTTATCTTCTTAATTATCGTCTTTTTATGAATTGGGATGATGAAGAAGCTGAGATACCTCTATAATGCAATAAAGAAAGAGGTAAGTGATTGTGATTGTAGTGTATTCAATACTCAAAGTTAGAAACCATTAAAGGTAACAAATTAGAGAAAGGGGTGACAACAATTCCATAATTTCTTTGAAGGAATACGTATGTATGTGTAAAGTATATCATTCAATCTTAGATTTATGTTTTATTAGGTTATATACGTATGAGAAGAGGTTTATGAAACAAGGTAATCATGGTGATCGCCCCCAGAAAACTATCTTAAAAACCATCTGGGATTACTTCTATCTTCTTCACCAACTATTTTGACAAAATCACATTGAATGTAATAAAGCATCAACTATAATTTGTCCAAATTTCATCAATTATGGCCTTCGTTATGATTGCATGTAGTCTAGTTACTATTTACTATTTTCGCTATCTAAATTTATGTTAATATTGAAATTTTCAATGATTATAAACATATAATAATTATGAATTAGTTGTACTTTTGTCATTTTAATTTCTTTGATAACTATTGAATGAAATACAAGTGGCACATGATGTAGATTTATCTTGTATATTCAGTCTTGGAAATAGATAATTGATAAAAACAAGTCCAGTTATGTTATTACAAATGTCCTTTTAAGAGATTACTCTATTTCTTGTAAATCATATATATATCGAAGTACATGTCAATATTCAAAACCTTTTATTTTTGTTTAGTGATATATTCGTGATGATAAATGGATGAATAATTCTATCAATAATTTTATTAGTGTTGAAATCATGGGCAATGATCCATTACATTTGACTCAAACCAATGTGGTCTTAATATTGAATAAGAATCATCCATGATCATGGGAACAGGTGATTGGATCTACCTATAGGTCAATTAATAGCTTATCTCCATAGCAAACATGTGAGTCATTCATGTGTGTAGAAGAAAAATTGTGTTTTTGTTTCCCTACATTTATTCCCCCACATAACCTTTCTCCGACACATTTTTGTATTTCAAATCAAACATGCAATGAAATCATAGAGCACTGTTTATCCATATAACAATAAAATATTCTTACAAAATGGGACAATATCCATGTAAAATAATGTGAAAATTAACGTTTAGAAGTGTCGTGTGAGATGGAGGTGTGCAGAAGATGTGCGTATAAGGGGAATGTGTACAAAGATAAAAAATTTACACATTCAGTTTAACTTTTTATCTCATTTACCTAATCTTGTAAAGTCCATAAAATATCATATGCTTATATATAATTTATCCAAGATTATTAAATTGTAGATATATCTAGAACGTATGCATAAATATTCATGCCATCAACTCGTACACATGTTCTCTGACACATACCCTCTATTCCACACATTCTTCACTCTACACACATCAACGATTCCATAAGTTAAAAGTTTAAAATGAAAAGATAAGCTAATTATTGCCACAAATTTTGATTTCCCAATTATATGTGCAGTTTTTTATTTTAAATTTTTTGCTTAAAGTTAAAATAATTTCATGTGTGCAAAAAAAAAGTTTATGTTCTTTCTTGGCACATGTATTTCCTTTTCACACCCATTCTCCTACACATACTCCACATTTTGCAAATCCTTTACTCCACACACATCATTGGCTCCATACACCTATTATTTTGCATAGTTGAATCTGTAAAAGTTTAAAATGAAGGAATATGTTAATTGTTATAGTAGATTTTGATTTCCAAATTATTTGTGCAGTTTTATATTTTAAAATTTTTGCTTCTGTCCAGACATATATCCTCCTCTGCACATTCCTTTTTAGGCACACACTCCTAATTCTTATTATAATTCAAATTTTTAACATCACGGCTCATCAATTTACTTTGAAAAGAATTAGTGTGTGTCCCGATTGAATTTTTGATGATTCACAGTGGAATTTGCATCAAACAGTAGAGTTCCATAGAGGTAGCATAACTGTAATTATGCCCCCTCGCAATGTACGATAACTGTATATATTTTCAAATCAAACTTATGCCCTTAGATTGAGGATCTTTGCAAATCAATCATGATAATCATCATAGACACTATCAATGTCTCTAGAGCTAATCATGTAATTCCTTTTTTCCCCTTTTTTTTCAATCTCTGAAAAATACTGAAATTGAATTAGGAAAATATTTTTGGAGTAAGAAAAGATGGGAAAAATGAGTTTTTTCACATGAAGTATGAAAACTTCTAAATCAATGGTGATATATATTGGTGTAAGGTATATCCAACGAATTAAAAAGAGGTATATAGATACATGCTACACATGTGAATTAAGCGTTATTCAATCAATAAGTTTGATAGGAAGTTATTATGTTGTTCCTTAAAGGGCATGTGTAGAAGTGTGTGCCAACCTCTTACGAATTCCCAGTTTGATAATGAGGTAAGGTGGAATGCTTCTATGGTTTGAATTCATTAGGATGTTGTTGGTGTATTCCGTCGTTTTAATTGGATCTTTGACTATTCTTATTATTACTAGGTGGTATAATTATTTGCATATTTATGTTCTTGTTTTGGTTTTGGAGGTGCAGCCTAAGTAGGAAATTCCAAGAGATTGGATTTATGCTTTTGTATCTTTGTTCTGGCTACCTTTTTAGGGGTTCTATATCTTTTCTCTTGTGGTTTGTGACTATTCATTTAGATAGTTCTCTTGGGACTACGTCCTGGTTTATTGTATTGTAAGTCTAGGGGGTTGTTATTGTTCTAGGGTTGGTTTGTATTCTGTTTGATGTCGAAGGTTTTGTTAGTTTATCCCATCCATAATGTCCTTGTATTTGAGTCTTTTTGTTCCCTAGTGAAATACAAGATTCCACATCAGTGAGGTAGAGTAAGGTGTGGGGTTGGTGAGTGAGAAGAGTCAAGTCAATGTCACCTAGGAGAACAATGGCTAGGGTGAGGCTGTAGACCCCAACCCTGTCAATACAAGTGATTTTAATGAGCTTGCTTCTAATCAACAAAAAATTGGCAAATGGCTTGAATATTTCAAGATGCTTCTGTAATAGCTCATTAGAGATAGGCATAATGATCGAAATATGATCATCTCACTCACAAATGATCTCCAACACAACAAGTTACACATGTAAGAAAAATTAGTGAATCTACAAAGGGGTCAGTGATGCCTACATAAATAACTAAACTGCTTTGAAGGCAGATTGATCCACATGGAGAAACATGAACATTGTGTATTTTAGCCTCTGTTGTCACCTAGTTCACGACCATAAAATCTTGTTTGGTAACTTCCTCTGATAGGTAATGGCTCCTGGATGTGTACTAATCATGACAATTTTCTAGCTCTATGTTCCTATTCATTTTTGGATAGTGAAGTAATCTTCATGATTTGTAATTTTTTTGGGTAATTACTACCGATCAATAAATCTAGTAAGATTGAGACTGGTAATATCGCTACAATATTTTTGCATAAATAACGAGCCAAGCTTCACAAAAAAAAAAACTAGCCAATAAATCTGGTAAGAGTAAGACCAGTAAGATTTTACTAAGTTGTTCTCCACAATGTAATATTATTGCATAAATGAAAAGCCAAGATTCACAAAAACTCATTAGAATTTATATATTGGAAAAATTGATGTATATTATGAGTTACGTACATGCAAAAAAATAAAATTGCATTTCATGATAATTATATAATTGGAGGAATTTATTATTTGTGCAATAGGAGAATCAGGGCATGTGACTGTGGGGATGTAAAGTGCTTTCTAAGTTTGTTTTACCAATTATAGGACTTGAAAATGTAGTCGCAAAACCTTTTCATATACCCCATGCATTTTAAAACATGGAAAAAGAACATAGCATATGGGTGAAAAGCATGGAATTACAAACACAATTTTGAAGTCATAAAAAGTCATTAAAAAATGATTAATATTATGCCACGAAATCATTGTAATAACAAATTTCGACGTAGAAAAAATTGGTAGCACTAAGTACCATAGTGTGTGAGAAAAGACATGTTATAAAGAAATCATCTAGAGTAGATTGTATGTGAAAGAAGTAGTGTGTAGAGTTGAAATGTATGGAATAAGTATACATAGATAGAAATTCCTACGGATGTGCAAAAGTGATAATGTGTGCAAAAGAAACATGAAAATAAACATGTAAATATTGAACACAAATCTAGTGAAAGTAAAACCTTAGTAGTAACTAAGTGCGTTATCAGAGTAAATCCTATTAAGCACTCGAATGGTGCCCTGATTAAATGTTGATTTGTCAAATAAATGCTGAAAAGTCTTCCGTTTACCACCAGAGGAGATTTAGTTAATCATAGGATAAAGCCTTAATTAATTTTTAATATGCGTTAGTTCGCGGTGTGGGAAGTTGATTGATATTATGTGTTATTTCACCAAAACATTGCCATAGAATGGGAAAAAAAATTCTGTCAAATAATGTGAAAATTAGTGTTTTGCAGTGTGGAGAAGAAGTGTACAAAATGGGTATATGTGAAGAGGTTTGGATGTGGGGGAATAAAGGTTCTCCCACAAATACCCCTCTCCCACATATCCTTTCAATCTTCTATGATAGATACTACCCGTAGAGCCCTGTACAGCTTCTTGATTTTCTTAGAACTAATGAGAATTACACAATGCTTTAGAGTAAATGCTATTAAGCACCCAAATGATGTCTTGATTACATGTTGGTTTGACGAATAAATGTAGGAAAAACTTTTATTTAATGACAATTTTTTTTTTAAATCGTAGGATTAAGCCTTAATTATTTCTTTTAAATGAAATGATCTGCACTGAGTGAGGTTGATTGATTTTATGTGACATTTCACCAAAATGTTGTTGCAAAACATGAAAATATGTGTGTCAAATAATGTGAAATGTTACCTTTTGCAATGTCTAGAAAAAATGTGTAGAGGGGGAATGTGTGGGGAGGTGTGGAAGTGGGGGGGTAAAGGTTCTCCCACACATACGTCTCTTCTGCACATCCTTTATTCTACACACCAAAAATTTAAAATCTTTCCATCGTATGGAGTCAATTTATTAAATTAGTTTTAAAATTCCAATTTAAAATTAGTTTCAATGTTATGTATTTAGTTAATTATATGATTAAGCCTTAATTAATTTTTTAATGTGTGCAAGTCCCTAGCATGGGAGATTGATTTCATTTATGTGACATTTCGCCAAAATTTTGTCAGAGAACGATATGTGTGTCAAATAACATGGAAATTGACATTTTTCAGCGTGCAGAAGAAGTGTGTGGAGGGGGGATTTGTGCAGATGTGTGAATGTTTAAAGGTCACAATATCATTATATAAATGTAAATAAAATCAGAATTAGGATATTAATAAAGTGTCCTTTAATCAAATGTTATTATAGAATTTAGTTGAATATGATTGTATGATATGGACTTCAAAAAATAAAAGTTGGTGAAGTTTTTCCTTGCTTTACTTTTTCTAGCTTAGCTTTCTATGAAAATTAAATTTGTATTAAATGACACTGTTAAAATATTCTCAATGCTATGTTGATATCGATTTCCAAAGCATTCCAAATGCATCAATCATGAAATATAATCTTATGAGTTAGTATATCTCAAGTGAGATTTTAAGAAAATAAAATATGGCTTTTAGTATTTGATATTGGAACAATTGTTTCTGATTTAGATCAGGAAAATCGGTACTAGCTAGATTGATGACAATTAGTGGCAAATGAATACCATTAAAATGGATAACAGACTAATTTCCTTTTAGGTATTTGTTGTAAATTCATGATTTATATGAATCATGCTTCTAATGCACCATATGTAGGCATGTTGGCTCTGAACTCATTTCTAAAAGCTCTATGAAAGTTATTTACTTCGTTTGAAATTGGAAAGTATTATCGAGGTTTGGTATATATATATATATATATATATATATATATATATATATATATATATATATATATATATATATATATATATATATATATATACATATACATATATACATATATATATTAATTTCCTAAGTCTTGTTGGTATCATTGTTGTTGAAAATATTTTTCCAATGAAGTGCCTTCTAAAATTGTTTTTATCTCAAGCAAAAACATCTTTAAATGGTAACTCTTTTAGGATTTTGAAAGACAATTTTGATATTCATGGCCTTATTAATTTGGTGCTAGATTAGACTTCACCATAGTAGTTTCATAGAACTCATAGCCTGAGAGCTGGGGAGGGGGGAATTTTTTTACTCGATTTGCGTTATTTTATCAGAGAATATCGAAGTGTAGTTGTTATTATTGTAATAATAATGGTGAGATAAATGCCCCAAGGAAGCAATGGAAAAAGCATGTAGGAAGAGTTATATGCAATGAGCTAAAATATCCTAATGCTAATGAATAGAATGTTGGAACTTCAGCAAAGGCTTGGGAGGCTAGAAGATGAACTGGATACCACGAGAAATCAACCATCGGGGATTCATTGGGGGAGCAATACCATACCACTTGGGTTCATATTAGGGGATATATATTGAGGAAAAAATGACGTAATATATTGATCATATATTAGGGAGTAAAGGGTTTTTATGTTGGTAGGTATAAAAAATGGAGCTTAAAGTTAATAAAAAAATGGATACCTACAATATCTAGTGAAATTAGGAGTTTTTAAAATTGGGAATGTGCATTGCATTCATATTGGTAGGGGGTTAAATATGTAGTCAAAATAAGGGTATTATTTAGTATGCGATGAACACATGTGATATGTTAGAGGTTCATTGAGTGAAGCCCCTGTGAACTCAACTAGAAGAGCTATTGCAAAGCATGAATGGAGCAAACAAACTTTCATTCTTGTTGCAAAATCAGGAGGAGCCCCAACCTCCAGGAGTCATCACCGATTAATAAGGAAATTCTTATCAAATTTTTTTACTTTCTCAACCAATTTCGAAATTTAGTATCTGATAAAAGCTACTTATTGCAATTTTATGGAATCAATAAAAAAATAGGTTCTCGAAACATATAGTAGAATAGTTCAATAACCTTGCATCACTTATACTCTGTTCCTGTTCATGGGACATAAATTCTATAAATTATGTGAATTACTAGATGTCATAAGAACTCAACTAGAATATATCTTGCAAAGCATGAATGGAGCAAGCAGACCTTCGTTCTTGCAGCACAATCAGCAGGAGCCCCAAAATCCAGGAATCATCATCGATTAATAAGGAAATCATTATCAAAATTTTCCACTTTCTTAACCAATTTTGAAATTTAGTATCTGCTAAAAGCTACTTCTTGAAATTTTATGGAATGAATAGTCCAATAGCCTTGAATCACTTATACTTTGTTCTTGTTCATGGGACATACTTTCTATAAATTATGCCAAATTGGATCATCAAACTAACGTAAATGTTATCTATGGAAGTATTCACTTTTTTTCTAATCAAATTGTACAATTGCAAACATATGGTACTTGTTCCTTCCTTTAGGCAAGGTTATAGCCAGCGTTAAATTTACTTATTGTCTTGTTTAAAAAATCAAACCTATTGTATATGCTAAAAGAATGAAAGAAAGTGTAAGGATTGCAAAGAATCCTCAATATAAAAGAAGCATCGATTAATCCTACAAGTAAAAAAACCTCTCGTACAGATAAATGTAAGTATTTTCATTATTTATTCAATGAATCAACACATAATCAAGACATCATTCGAGTGTATAATAACATTTACTTCAAAGCAATGTGTAATTCTTACTAGTTGTAATTAAATCAAGAAGGTAAAGAGAGCTCTACAACTAGTGTCCATCATATCAGATTGAAAGGATGCATAGAAGAGGAGTATGTGTGGAGAACCTTTATTCCCCCAATCCCCTATCTACTCACACATTCCCCCTCTGCACAATTTTCCCATACACTACCCCATTAGACGATAACATTTTCGAAAAATGTCACATAAAATCAATCAACTTCCCACAACATGGATTAGTGCATGACTTTTAGATAAATCATAATATTAGTTTCTATTGGTTCACATTACTTCAAATGAAATATAGTTATACTTTATAGAAGCAATTCATGTGCGATGAAAAATTGTACACAAAGATAAACTTTGTGCAAATGAAAGATGATTTTTGTTATTGTTTTACTAATCATAGGATTTGTAGGCTTGATAAAGAAACAAGAAACTAGTAGAAAATGGTGAAATTAGTGACTAGGTGACCAAAAAAGTTAGTCACCACAACTTTTCCATGTGAAAGACTACCAAAAATTAGCAATATTAAGAGACCCAGCTAAAAACAACTATCATAAATGACTATTTTAGTCACCGGTTAAAATATATGACTAGTTAATAAGTAATAATACTAAAAATGACTAGCATAAATGACTAATTTAGTTTAGGAAAAAAAATATGACTACCTAAAAAAACTACAATAATATGAATTAATCATTTATGTTAGTCATTTTAATCGCGTCACTTCAACAATCTAAACTTACAAGTCACAGGGGATTCAAAGGTTGTTTTAGATTGGGTGAAAGGTTATACTTCCTTGTACACTTCTTTATTGGATCAAAGTATGATTAAAATTATGGAGATTATTAGAATCTTTAGGGTCATATCATTTTATCACATTCACAAGGAATCAAATTCAAAGGTTGACAAATTATCGAAAAGGGGAGTGGGCCAACACCTCCTTTTGCAACACGACATGACCACCTATATATGTTGCAACAACCTTTCCAACTTATTTAGTTGGTTGCACATATATTTCACATTTCTTCTTCATCTTTCAAAGTGGTAGTGCTAAGGAGAGGGTATGAACTTTGATCAAAGAATGTTCACTTAGTACCACTACCAAATTTCCTTCATGCAACTTGCATGATGATAAATGGATGACATTTGAATGTTACAAATGTGTAAGTATTCCACATTCAACTTTGTTGTCTTCATTGTCCTTAGTAACAATGACAAGTTTGAATATTTCCTTTATTTATCATCACAAACACATGACTCTTTGTCGTCCCAAACATAGTTGATATTGTTGGTGTACGATCTCTTAATTGTGGAATGGTCTCTTGATGATGATAACGAACTCTCAATCTCCAATGCTAATGAATACGATGAATGAATGATCTAATGCCTTACTTGTATAGACAATTTATGATTCATTTTCTATTTTTATTGTGCCATTGTATATATGCTTCACTAGCATCTCATGCTATATGGTTAATTGAGCAAGCTTTATCTTTCATTTTTCAAGTATAATTTAGTTGCATGAATAAGAATAGTTGTGTAATTAAAATCATTCAAAATTTGTTAATAATTCATGGTTTGTTTGACTATTGACACACTTATCCTTGACCTTTTATTTTGAGAGTGAGTAGTGTCAAATCACTAGTCTTCATTAAGGAACTTCCTTTCATTACTCAATGACCTAGATTAGCTCAATATTCAAGGATTCCCCCCTAGATAAGGATATCCTTCTTGTAGTCTAAAGAGTGAGAGAAGGCCACCAAGGTGAAATTGGGTGGCTTGCTTGATGGGTGGGATCAAGACTTTTTTTTTTCTATGAGGGTGTTTGAGTGGAGATACAATTTAGAAAATGCTTACAAGAAAATTAGTTTCCTTTATTTCCATCACATAAACTACTTTCAATAAAATCATGTGCTTTTAATAAAATCTAATTTTGATAAATAATTAATTCAATAAAATTAAAAAAAATAAGATTATTATTATTATTGTTCTTTTTTTGAATATGAGATAATAGACAGCTATAGCATGTTTTTACTTAAGGATCGATTCTATCCACTACCACAATCACCTCCAAGTGTATCCACATTGCTTCACACGTGACAGACTGAGATAATCGAAGTTTAAACCAATAACATCATAAGAAATTCCTTAACAACCCATTCTTTCATCAACTAATCTATATTTTTTAATATTAAAAAATATAGCCCATTTATTTTATTTGAAAATCAATTTTAACATCTAATTTTAGGAAACTTCGTAAAATAAAATTTAATGTGAAAAATGTTAAGCAAAATAAAGTTGGGGTAAATTATAAAAATAAAAATAAGTAAAGTGAAATACAAAATTAATAATTTAATTATAATTAATAATTCAATCATATTGCTCTTAATTTACCAAGTGTCAGAGGCACAAAATATCTTCATATGCAAACCTTTTTTTTAAAGTGAAAAGAGATTTGATCCCTCTACCCTTGGTAAATCCAAAATTAAGATAGATCTAAGCTAGTTTTATATCAATTTATGTAATTGAAAGTAAATAATTATTATTTTAATGAAAAGTTACTTTCAAAAATATTTGTAAGTTCCTCAATTTTAAAATAAATCCAGCCTAGTTCCATCTTAACTCTTGATCTATCAAGCGAAAAGAGGGATCGCATCTCTTGAGGTGCAAACCTCTTTTTTGAGTGCAAAACTTGAGGAAAGGTTTGTACCTTTAGAGATTTGATCCCTCTCGGTGCTTGATAGACCCAGAGTTAAGATGGATCTAGTTTGGTTTTAGTCATGTGCGGCTAAAGAAAACCTAACGAACATATGATTAATTTTATCAATAATACGTAAATTCATCTAATATTAATATAATCATTTTAAATATGCTAATATGTCTCAGATTAATTTGTATATTTTAATTTTAAATTTTCTTAGTTGCCTCAGTTTGTTGTGATGATAATAACTTTAATGATGAAAAATAATTTTTGAATGTAAAGGGACAATGTAATAGTGTTGAATGATAGAAAATGTGAATAATAAGAATATAGTCAATTACAAATAGTCTTCATTGTGTTTAATCTAAAACTATTTTCTTCTATTATTCTTATTGTCACCCTTTTTAATTTTGTCATCTTTTCATATTGATTGTCATATTTTCATATCGATTATATGAAAAGGACAGGTTAAACCATAAACCATTTAAATCTTTAGCTCAATATATTGTAGTAAACATCATTCCTTGTCTCTCCTTCTCTCCAATATTAATAGGTTGAATTAATATAACACAAAAATCAATGTACATTATCAATAATTTTTTGTGCTTACACTGAAATCAATGCACAATGTTAATCCAATCAATTTAAAATTAATGTACCATCATACATCCAATTACATAAAAAAAAAAATCAACATTTACACTGAAATTAATGAATCTAATGCAAGCAATTAAATAAGATTAGAAAACAACATTTACACTAAAATCACTGCATCTAATGAAATCAATCAAATAAGATTAGAAATCAACATTTACACTGAAATCAATTCATCTAGTGCACGTAAGAAAATTGGATTATAAACCAACATCTACAATGAAATTAATGCACCTAGTGTAAGTAAGCAAATAGGATTATAAAGCAACATCTACACTGAAATCAATGCATCTAGTGCAAGCAATCAAATAGGATTAGAAATCACCATCTACATTGAAATTAATGAATTTAGTGCAAGCAATCAAATAAGATTAGAAATCACCATCTACACTGAAATCAATGCATCTAGTGCAAGCAATCAAAAATGATTAGAAATCAACATCTACATTCAAATCAATGCATCTAGTGTAAGCAATCAAATAGGAATAGAAATTACCATCTACATTGAAATCAATGCATTTAGTGCAAGCAATAAAATAAGATTAGGAATCATCTACATTGAAATTAATGCATCTAGTGAAAGCAATCAAATATCATTAGAAATCAACATCTACACTAAAATCAATGCATCTAGTGCAAGAAATAAAATTGGATTAGAAGTCACCATCTACACTAAAATCAATGTATCTAGTGCAAGAAATATTCTTCCCTCTCCCCCCCCCCCCTATATATATCTATATCTCCCTCCATCTCTCCTTATTTTCCACTCTATCTGAAGCCCCCAAACACACATGCTATTTCACTTCATATCTATGAATCCCTTTGTCCCTCCCTCCCTCTCTCCATCTCTCTTCTTTCCTCTCTCCACTTTCCATCTATATCTATATCTCAATTTACCTCTCTATATCACCGCCAAAACATACACTCTATTTCTTCAATCTATCTAACTATCCCTCCCTCCTCCTCTCCCTCTCTCTCTCTCTTTCTCTCTCTCTTCCCCTTCCCTCCCTCTCCCATGATTTTATCTCTCTTCCCTACTTATTTCCTCTCTCCCTCTATCTCCATCCTCTTTACCACTCCCTCTCTCTCTCTCCACCTTTCTCTCTGTATTTCTTTCTTCTTACCCCTCTCTCCCTTTCCAACTCCATCTCTCTTTCCCTCCCTCACTCCACTCTCTCGCATCCTCTCTCCCTTCCTTCCTCTCTTTCTCTCTCTCTCTCTTACTCTTAAGCCTCCAACTCTGTTATTATATCCCTCCCTCTCTCCTCCTCTCCCCCATTCTCTCCATCTCTCCTTCTTTGTCTTTATCTCAACCCCAAACATACACACTCTCTCTTCATATCTCCATTGTTACTCCCTCTCTCTCTCCACTTCTCACTCTCTATGTATTTATTCTTCCCTCCCTCTCTCCCCCTCCAACTCCATCTCCCTATCCATCCCTCTCTCCTCCTCTCTCCCTCCCTCTCTCCTCCTCTCTCTCAAATCTTCTCTCTCGTACTTCCTCTTTCTCCCTTTCTCTCCTACCTCCCTCTCTCTTCCCCCATCTCTCTCTCTCTCTCTCTCTCTCTCTCTCCCTCTCTTCCCTCTAATCCTCTCTCTTACCCCATCACTCTCCTTCTCTCTCTCAACTACTATCTCTCATTCTTCCTCTTTCTCATTCTCTAACTCTCTCTATCTCTCTCTACCCCTCTCTCTCTCTCTCTCTCTCTCTCTCTACCTATGTTACGATATCCCTCACTGTCTCCTTCTGTCTCCTTCTCTCCCCCCTTCTCTCTATCTCTCCTTATTTATCTCTTTATCTCACCCCTAAATATACACTATTTCTCTCCATATCTCCCTTGTTAGTCCCTCTCTCTCCACTTCTCACTCTCTATGTCTTTCTTCTTCCCTCCCTCTCTCCCCCTCCAACTCCATAACTATATCCCTCCCTCTCTCCTCTCTCTCCCTTTCTCTCCTATGTTTATCTCTCTTCCCCCATCCCCTTCTCTCTCTCTCTCCGACCTCCAATCCTCTCACTATCTCCCTCCCACTCTCCTCTCTCTCCCCCCTCCATCTTTGTGTCTCCCTCTCCCTCTTTTACCCTTCTCTACCTCTCTCTTTTTATTCCTCCTCTCCCCTCTCCTTTAGTTTATCTCCATCTTTCCCTTGTCACTCCCCCTATCTCTCCACCTCTATAACTTTATGTATTTGTTCTTACCTCCCATATATGTAGAGTTAACATATATAATGATATATTAATATATATTATAATATAACAAATTTAATATTGGATTAAAACAAAGTTATTATATTTAATAATATCAATATTATGATATATTAATATGAATATTAGATTTAATAATAATAATAATAATAATAATCTTTTAATATTAATATTATGGTTAATAATATTTTTTGCATGGTATTAATAATAATTTGGCCCATGGTATTTTTCCCATAGGCTTCACCTAAATAAAATCTATTTTTTGAGTGTTAGTAAATATAAAGAGGTTTAGGGAGCAAATATAACAAGAGGTTTTATTTATTTACCATACCTCTTGTTTATTTATAGTATTTCTTTTATTTACATTGGTATTTGGCCTATTTTTATTTATTTATCATATTTCTTTTATTTAAATTGGTATTTGGCCGATAGGATTGGTGTATAATTAGATGTTGATTTCTAATCTTATTTGATATGTTTTTACTTATTTACCATACATATTTATACCTCTTTTATATTTATTTATTTATCATACATTTTTTATAAATATGGTAATTGGCCCATGGTATTAATAATTATGTGTCTCGTAGGATCCACCTAAATAAAACCTATTTTTTGAGTTTTCATAAATATAAAGAGGTTAATGGAGTAAAGATAAAAAGAGGTTTTATTTATTTACCATACCTCTACTTTATTTAATTTTTTATTTATTTACCATACCTTTGGAGTAAATATATAAAAAAAAAGTCCTCTTTATTTACCATACTTCTGGTTTATTTATATTTTTATTTATTTACCATAGCTCTTTTTTTTACTATTCGTAAACCTCCTTATATTTTAAATTTAGTTTGTGTTTATACATAATAATAACTACATTGATTTTTAAATAGGGCCTACATTAGATTAACAATGTTAAATGTTAAATATTAACTTTTACATGTACGTTCATGTTTACATTTACATTTAAGTTTACATGTTTACGTTTTTTACCTGAGATCTACTCCATGGGGGCAATAATTATTTTATTTTTAATCTAAAGTTACAAATAACTTTGAAAAATACAAATAAATAACCAAAAACAATTTTATATTAATTAAAATAAAATAAATTTAATTAATTGAAAGTTAAAATAATATTATTTGAATGAAAAGTTGCTTGCAATTTTCAAAGAGAGTAAAGAGATTTGTAATTAATTTATTTAAACTTTGAATTACAAAAAGCTTAGTAATTTAATAATTTAAATTGTTGTAAATTTCGGGTTTTGGGTGATTTTTCCCTAAACAGTAGGGGTTAGAGATCATCTTTCCTTGATAACTGGCAATGAAAAGGTATTGTTTTACATCTGGCACTGTTTCTACCAATGTAACACCTATCCAAATATCCGGGAGGATAAAACTGATCCAGATCGTGCGGCTGGATTTTCAGTAGATCCATGTGTTTGGTGCCCCTGAAAACCAACATCTCAACATCAGAGTGATTTCAGATTCTATCGACATTGAACTAGCAACAACTAGTTGGGAACTAGAGAAAGAGAGACGTAGCTACTGAAACCTAGAAAAAAACTAGTAGGTTTTTAGATTCGAAGTTCCTTGTAATGGAGACATGGTGGGTGCTTCAAATGTTGGTTATATGTCACGCAGTTCGAACCGCCGCAGACACATCAATGGATGTTGAGGTTTCATCAAAATTTGGTCTTTGAAAAAGTTGAGGAAACCTTCAGATCTGATGTCAGATTAATCTCACATTGTTTTTGAGCTAAATCAAATATTCAGCTTGCAGAATGATTGATCCAATCATTACACCATTAATCTCACATTGTTGTTGAGCTAAATCAAATATTCAGCTTGCAGAATGATTGATCCAATCGTTATGCACTATGGCAAAGGTCAACTATCTTGCTTCTTGGCCCATCTAGATATTGTGCTAGATCTAGTGAGTAACTCTTAACAAAGTGTGAAAAAGAATTTCGTAATTAATTTTAGATTTTCTGGAGTATTTCCATATTCATTTTTTTTAATTAGATTATGTTTTTCATCTATATCTGGAAGATGAAAGTGTATGGTTCTAAACTTAAATTTGACATTTTTTAATTATTTAAATCATTTTTATTTGATTTTTCTGGTGCTTCTCTACATTATTTATTTCTCTTGGGAGATCAGATCTTCCATATATGTCTTCAAAACTTTGACCCAAAAAACAATTAGTGTTATTTTTTTTTGGTTGAATTCAAATTGTAGATATTGGAAGACATGGTTGCGAATGAAACTTTAGCAGCCATGGTGAAACATGCAGGAAAGCATGGCGTAAAGGTTTATTAGGTTGCTTCTTCGGTGGTAAATCCAATAACAATTCAAGAAATTTTAAAAATAATATTTGAACATTTTAAATCTAATCCCTACATTGATCGCAAAGGAAACCCGGTAAAATTGTTGAAGCAATTGACCTGCGTTAATACCATGGAGAATTATGGGCATGCTTTGGACACTTATTACTTGAAATTTTTATGAATATAAGTGGAATTTGAAAAGTTAAAAATTTACTCATGTAAATTTTACTTTGCATATAATTTGTGCATATAATCTTTGTTCAAGGAGGAGTAGATTCATAAACTGATAGTCATATTGCAGGGTCTATCAAGATCATCTACAAAATACATGTTACAGCAATTGAAGCACCTGGAAAAGATCGATGGGTTATATGCATTCTACGAAGGAAAGTGAATTATGTGCAATGGAGATGAAATACAAATTTGTTGGTGTTGTATTGTTTTAAACATTTTGATTGGTAATCAAGAAACATACATTAATATTTTTTAAATATATTTGTGCAGATTCGATACAATTCTAAAAAATTGTTTCAAGCGCTCTTTGAAGATGAATGATACAGTTTCGGATTTGATGTGAAGGTGAACGAGATAGTTTTTGATTTGATGTTAAGATTATCAAGTGGAAAAATTACATCGGAAATATTCATACTCCCTAACTTGGTGAATATATCTTAAATGGGTGAATATGTATCAGTGGATCACAATCATTGCAATGGCCATGAAGACATCAATTTTCACTTCACTAGGTTCACTATTTCTGGGAGAGTGATGGGGGCTGTTGGAGTATAAAGTTGTCCAAATATAAATGGAGGTCGTGCCAATGTGAACGTTGAACTCATTTCCACTAGAAATGATCTCATTAATGATGTGTTTACGTCGCAGGGAGGCAATTACACATTTACAAATATTACTACAAGGAAATACAGGTTGTTTGCTTCCCATCATGAATACATAAACTTCATCAATCATCGAGCAACATACAAATATCAGGTCATATCAAATCCCACTTCAATTGTTTTCAGAAATGAAAGGCCATGATATTTTTCTCTCTTTCCTTTGTTTGATACACAGAATAAGTTTGGAGATTCCTTAAGGATGAGTGTCCAGAGGATACAATATCCCTCCATGAAATCAAACATGAAGTGGAAAGAGTGGGCTCTGTGAGCCAATTGTTAAACAGAGGAAGAAGATACAAGGTCATACCTAATGTCAATCCTAGCTAGGGTGGTGCTACGCATGAGGTACAATGATTGAGGTTTATAGAGACTATTTGCTATAATATTCTCTTTCAAATACATGATTTTCATGTTCTCTTAACAATTGTCTAAAGAGGCTCTCTAGAGATGGAGTTGGGCTTTGGAAATCTGGTAGTATATGACATCTTTTATCTCCCAAGTTATGATATGGATGGCTTAGTTGTTTCTCAGGGTAACCCTATTTTAGGTGTTCATGTATACCTTTATTCAGATGATTTCCATGAGGTGAAGTTCCATCAAAGAAGCTCCTTGGCCAAATCAAGCGCTTTGTCGTGTAATATCTGATGCATATGGGGAATTTGATTTTAATTTTATACCATGTGGAAAATAAAGGTTGTTGCCATTCTACAAGGGTGAGAATACAATATTTGATGTTTCACTTCCATCCATAGAGGTTCTTGTTAAGCACATTCATGTTAATATATCTCAGCCATTTCCAATCACAGGTTTCTTAGTTGGAGGACTTGTGGTGACTTCTGAAGGAGTCAGTTTTGAAGGTGTTAATATATTAGTTGATGGACGAGAAAGAGATACAATAGATGTCCAAGGATATTAAAAACTTGATCATGCAACATCAACGCACTACACAATCAAGGGTGAGAAGGATCACTTCAAGTTTAGTGGTTTGGAGAAGTTCATGGTTGTGCCAAACATGGCTTCAATCCCAAATATAGAAGCAACACATTATAATATTTGTGGTTCCCTAAAATTAGTGACAAATGGCTATTATGGCAAGCGTCAAGTTGTCTTGACACATGGGTCAGACAATGTTAAGCCTCAACTAAAGAGGATTGATGATATTAGAAACTTTTGCTTCGAGGTTCAACCATGTTAATATCGAATATCCCCACTGACCACAAAAGTAGAACGTGATTTTGGTCTTCAATTTTCACCGTCACATATTGATGTGACAGTAACTAGACCAATGCTTGGCATTGAATTTATCAAGGTCCTTGTTGATATCTATGGATCGGTGATATGCAAGGAAGGACGTGACTCCTCGGTTTCTATATCACTTACTTCTCTCGTTGTTGAACTCTAGGTTCAGAGAAGCGTAACTCTTTAAGTTTAACAAATGAGAGCAGTGAATTCATATTTGAGAAATTCCTTCTTAGTGCTTTGCGTCTTGAGGTAAAACATGGACCTTCAACTGATTTTTTAGATTGGGATGATGACTGGTGTTGGGAGAGAAAGGTTATTGATGTCAATGTTGGTGTTTCTGATCATTTAGAGATAGTGTTTATCTAAAAAGGCTATTGGTTGTGTATTATGTCTACTGATCCTATGGCTTCTTACATCGTACATCCAAACAAAGTACCAATGAATTTGTTGATTGAGAAAGGATGGTAGCAAATCTTCTTCGAAGCTTCTCATGTGCACATGCTTCATTTCTTGAACTCGTGCATTTTCTTTGGAATGTCTTCATTAGAATTCAATGTATTGAACCATAAGCCTATATATTTGATTGGTGAAAAATATCTACTGAGTGGTGAAATACATGTTGATTCAAGTTCTTATCCCAAACCAAATGAGTTGTCTCGAAGCATTATTGTAGACATATGGAAAAAGGAGGGTGCATTTATAGATATGATCAATAACGTCGAACTTGTTTCAAGTGCTAATGGACCAAGAAAAATTGTTGTATATCAATACACTCACTAGGCCAATCTTGAAGATGAAATGGTCTTTGTTCTGAGAGATAAAAGGAATGCCAGTGAGAAAAATATTTTTGAAAAGGTATTATTTTATCCAAGAAGTTAGCACATTGTTCTTAAAACTGATGGGTGCCAACCTGTTATTCCTTCTTTTGTGGGGTGCCTAGGAAAGTACATTCAGGGTCAGTGCTGCCAGCAATCCCAGGTGTTGACATTAAAATAATTGCTCAAAATGACAGTAGCAATGGTCTTCTGAAAAAGGGTGACTTGGTTCTTCAAACTTCGACAGGATCAGATGGTATGTTTTTGGGTGGTCCTTTGTATGATGATACTGAGTACTATATTGAAGCTTCTAAGGGATATCATTTAAAATCACTTGCATAGGACCCCTTTTGAAGCTTAGTTGTGTGCTCATCCAATTTGATCGGACGCCCCACTCGACTAGCCAAACCATAAAGAATATTTGATCATTGGTATTCGAACTTCTGTGCACTCCCTACGTTTGTCATCCTCAATAGAGGAATCCATGAATTTGTGTCAAACAACCCCTAGATATGGAAAAAACCTCTTCAATCGCATTGCTTCAAACTACAACCATGTAAGTCTAGATTTTACCATTACTCTAAACACTTTACAATGAAATGCAGGTTGTATGTGGATAAAATATAAACCACTGTAAACGCAGGTTGTCTTGTATGTGTATGCAGGGGCATAGATGATAAAATATTTGGGAGTGAATGGGATACTATTTCAAGAGCTTTCATTCTCTATCTTGAGACTTAATATGCAACGTGGAAGTAATTTTACCACACTGGAAATGGACACGTATCCTGATAATGCATACAATTTCTTTGTGGAAATTTGATTGAGATGATGGGGAGCCTTAAATCATTAAAGGAGCTGGCCATATGTGTTGTGCCTTTTCTTAAAGAAATATGTGTCTTCTCAATTTGTTGTTCGAGAGGCTTCCTAATATCCAATGTTTGTTAATAAGTGATAACTTTATCTTGGTAAAAACATAATTTCTACTTTTCTTTTACATGTGCAATGAACAACATGATTCAATGTTTAAGAATGTTTGCATTTGCTACTTAGTTGTCAGGTATATCATAAAAAATAAATTATACAAAGCATATATTGATGTAGCTTAGGTTGACTATTATGTTTTGGTTCATTATTATGTCATGTTTGCAAATTTAGTATATCCAATAGATATGAAACAAAACCAAGTAACGAATTTGTTTCATTTCTATTCCTTAATGAAAATCTGCACTACCTAAATTAAAAATGTTAACCTGCTATAAGATGTGAAAAGACCATAAAATTCTTCCATGGTTTTTTCCATGATGTTCATAATGAATATTTATGTCTTTTACCTCGTAAATGAGTGCAGAGTTGGCTTATTTTGGTTTTGAAATGAAATGTAGGAACTTTCAAAATATCCCATACCTCGACATCTCAGATCCCCACTCTCTCATCTCTGTATATACAAGTTTATGTAGACATAACTGAATTTCATGATAGGGAAATCAATGTATTAGGTTGCTTTCTTGAGAGCATCCCTGCTCTAGAGATGATAGAAGTTCGTTTAATTGATCCACGATATGTAAAGTTTTTGGAGGAAGTGATGTATTTGAATAGAGTTTCAAAGCAAGCAAGGATATTGGTATGAGAATCTTCTTTTCAAATACATGCTTTAAAATCTTTAAATTGTTGACTAGTAAAAAGGCTTTCGGGCTTCATTTTCTTTTATTTTTTTCTTTACGGAAGGGTATGACCAATGGAGGTTGTATGTGGATACGAGGATGAATTATATTATGGATACGAGGATGTAGACTTCAGTGGAATGACCGGCTTAGTCTTGGGAAACATTGAGTATGGAAGCGGATGGTAGTCTCATGGAGTGGGTATGCGACATTTTTCCTTATTTTCATTTTGTTTATCATTCGTTGTTTGTGCTAGTTCTAATAGTCAATTTTAATTATTTATCTTTTTTTCATTTATATATTTAACATTCCATGTTTCCCAGGCAAGGTAACATCTTCGGTTGCTTTAGATGAGCAGCATGTAGGATTAGGATGTTCCCAATGAGTTTTGAACATTTATCCAATTACCTTGTCGATTTTGAATTGTCATTGTGGGTTATCACTTTAATTGTTATCCGATTTGACATTTGATTGACAACAAAATTCCATGATTTTATGAATTATTTGTATGTTAATTTTTAAAAGTATTTAAGAAATTTTTCTTCAGTAACCACACTTCAAACAATGGATTTCACACTACTAGGTTTAAGGTTTTGGTTATGTATTTGGTTAAAATTTCCCAAGATTTATATCATATCTCAAGTGTCAGGTTTGGGTTATTTATTTGGTCAAAATTTCCCAATATTTATATAATATCTTAGCCTTTTTAAATTCATGCATTCATGCCATTCAAATGTAACACATCACGACAAGGATGAGCCCTATTAAGTTCAC
This sequence comes from Pinus tabuliformis, assembly GCA_031772625.1. Taxonomy (NCBI): domain Eukaryota; kingdom Viridiplantae; phylum Streptophyta; class Pinopsida; order Pinales; family Pinaceae; genus Pinus; species Pinus tabuliformis. The sequence goes on from CM062810.1 coordinate 970,031,267, forward strand.
CAAATCTATTACTATGCTTCATGAATCATAATTCAAATGGAGTCTGAATTTGGCTCTTTTCCTTGACTAAACAGTATTAAGAAAAATCCTCTCATTCAAACTCAACCCCAAGTCATACTCAAAATTTTGACATGTGAATAACATTGGATCAACAGCAAGTTTGACACCCAAGTCCTTGCAAGTCAGAAACGACTATCCATTTTTTATCCGGAAGGGATACTAAATCAAGAAGAAAAGGTATTACAGACTCATGTGAAGGAATGCCTATATTATTTAGTGCAATGTATTGAAAAGATTGAGAATAATACAAACATTTAACAATTGGAAAACATAACCATTCAACACATCAACACAATAAAAATAATGAAGGAGTTCACCAGACCCCCTGGCTACGTTTCCTGGTCCAGCTTTCAGTGTTGACCTCTATATTATGTCTTCAAGAGTAGAGTTTACAGGTGTGAGCTCAATCAGAGCCAGAACACAACAATAGTGATATTACACAGGGATTTGACTCGAAAACCTTGAGTCTAAAGAGTGCACAGACTCTCCCTCTTAGTGCCTCTGATCAACTGTTCATAGCTATGTGTTTTCTCTGATTCTCTGTCTCCCCTCTGTCTCTCAACTCCGACTTGTATCTGTTCTATTATGGGATGGATTTTTAAGCTTAACAATGCTTGTCTGTTCATTTTCCTGTTCAGGATCTCTGGCTCCCGGCGTTGTCCCTTCATCTCCCTGATGAGCATTTAAACAATCATTGTGAAACGCTTAAGGCATTGGGGCACAAGGCAGCCAACAGGCGGACGACTGGCGGGCATGGGTGGAACCAATCGTTTAGCCTTCCCCCGGCACAAATCCTCAAAACAACGTATTTTTAGTTCCCAAAGGAAATACACAAAAAACATAGAAAATCTGACAAAAACGCCAAAGCCAAACTTCAAATGATATCAAGTCCACCCTATAATCCTCTCGGGTTTGTGTTTTATCGCTGTTGCAAGCCCACCATTGATCTACCTTCAATCTGACGGTTTGTATCCAACCCGAAACATCAAGTAGTCTTCTCGATCTCCACCGTTGATCCATAATCTCCCAATCCAACGATTGACAACCATTTCGGGTGGCCTACGTGCACGGAGATTACCCACCCGAAAAAATGATTTTCTCTCTCCTATAGCTGCTACGTGTTGGACAGTGTATGGAATCGGGTGAAGCCCTTCCAATATCACTTATCGCCTGAAGCCCGCCCGAAATACCGTTTACCATAGAACTCAATTCCTTCATTGTTTAATTCATAACTCCTTTGGGTCTGCCTGTGTTAATTCCTCCCTTTAGGAATCTGCGATGCGATATCTATAATCTCCGCCATTGATCTGTGCACTCAATCAACGGTCCACATTAAGTCACCAATCACAGTCACATTTCCCTTAGGTCCACTTCCAATATACTCTGTTGGCCTCTCCCAATGCGATGTCCCGATTTAATCTGGGCTGTTGATCTGTCCGATCTAACGGCTCCTGTGCAACGAGACTTTACGTTCCTCTTAGCTCTATTTTCTGCCATTCTTAGTGTTTTTCTTCTGCGATGGTGTTTTTCAATAGTTAATATATATGAAGACTTAGACCTAGAGGTTTGATACAAGATCCATTTTGGATCATGCCTTCCCATTGAAAAGATTTTGGTCCACCAAAAGTTGGTTTTAGGCGTCAATCAAGTGAGAATACAGTTCCATCACTTGTCCAATTTCTATCCATTGTGCCTTGCTTGGATTTGAACCTTTGAGTCCTAGTCTCAGGTACTCAACATCCCCTTGATGTGTAGTTCTTACCTTCCTATCTAGAACTCTGTCCTCCTATAACTCATTGAGATATTCACGTAACAAATCCTCAATAGATGGCAACTGACTTTTCTCTTTAGGATCCTCAATTAATGAAGGTTCATACAATCTCAATTTTTCTACATTAACGACTAAAAAGATCTGCATATAAGCTGGCAAATCAAGGCGAAAAGAATTTTCACCAATTTTATCAAGTATCTTGAAAGGTCCATACCTTATTGGTTTTAGCTTCTTACCTTCACCCTGCATTCTGTCTTTGCTAATGTACAACTAGACTTGATCACCAAACTGAAAACTATGCTCAACTTGATGCTTGTCATGTCTTGCCTTGTACTTGGCTTGACTTCTTTCCACCTGTTCCTATACTGCTTGGAGAATTTCATGGATTTGTTCAATGAACTTGGTTGCTTTGTCCACATCACTGTGTCCATCAACTGCTATGTCTTTACCAAAGACAAAATCCAAGGGAGACTTTGGTATAAAACCAAAACAAGTCTCAAAAGGAGATCTCTGAGTAGAAGAGTGTTTGGCATGGTTGTAAGCATGTTGCACATAACAAAAATGCTCATCCCAAACCTTGGGATGCTCGTTGTAATAACCTCTGAGAAACTGGATCACTGTCCTATTGACCACTTCTATCTGACTATCTATTTGTGGATGAAATGTTGTGCTCTTTTTCAACCTAGTGTCCATCAACTCCCGTAGATTTGACCAAAACTTCCCAACAAACCGAGAGTCTCGATCAGATACGATAGAAGTGGGTAACCCAAAATGAACCCATACATTCTGAAAGAACAACTTTTTTGTTTGTTCAGTTGTAACCTGCTTGTTACATGGTATCAAAATACACATTTTACTAAACCTATCCACAACAACATACAAATAATCATGACCTTTCCTAGATTTTGGCAATCCCCCAACAAAACCCATGGAAACACTTTCCCAAGGACGAGAAGGAATTGGAAGTGGAGTGTACAAGCCTAATTTTCTATTATCAGGATTGCTTGCAGCACACATAGTACACCCTTTGATATATCTAGAATCTGTCTCATGCATTCTTGGCCAATAACAGAACCTTTGCAATTGTGCAACTGTTTTACTTACACCAAAATGACCTGATATGAGAGAAGTATGTGCTTCTTGGATTATGTTAACTCTTTCAGTTTGTGGAATGCATAACTTTCCCAAATGATATAAGAGTTGGTCCTTTACATAATAATCCAATTCTTCTACTTGCTTGCCATGACTTAAAGTTGCATATACATCTTTAAAATCTTCATCTTGAGCATATTGTTCAATGTAACTTTCATGAATTACTGAGTTATGCTTAAGTATAGTAGATGCATTTATGATTGGTCTTGACAACATATCTGCAACCTTATTGTGTATGCCCTTCTTATATCTGATGACAAGATGAAATTGCTGTAAGAAACCCATCCACCTATAATGTCTCGATTGCTGCAATTTAGTTTGTGAGTGCAAATATTAGAGTGGTTGATGATCTGTATGTATGATTGTTTCTTTACCCATTACGTAATGTTTCCACTTTTTCACACTTTGTACTAATGCATACAATTCTTTATCGTATGTGGGATAATTAACTACTACAGAAGTAAATGTCTCAAAATGATAGCATATGGGTTTTCCACGTTGAATCAACACTGCTCCCATGGCATAGTCACTAGCATCTATCTCAATCTCAAATGGATGTTGAAGATCTGGCAATGCTAGTACTGGTGTTGTACTGATTTTCTCTTTTAAGGTGTCGAAGGCTTTCTGTTGTTTGCCTCCCCACTTAAACACTTGTTTCAATCCCGTTAAAGCATGTAATAGAGTTGCAACCAAGGAGAAGTTAGCAATAAACTTTCTCCAGTATTATGCTGCCCCTAGGAAACTCCTAACCTCTATAGTAGATTTGGGTTTAGGCCTGTTCACAATGACTTCAACCTTAGAGGGATATATATTTAATTCACCACCCCCTACAATATGACCCAAATAATTTAAAGATGTTCTGCCAAATTCACAGTTTGATAGTTTTGCATAGATATTTTCTCTTTTTAAAACATCTAAAGTCTACTTTACATGCTTTACATGGTCTTCTCATGTCTTACTAAAAGCAAGAATGTCATCTAAATATACAATTACAAAATCATCAATAAATGGTTTGAGTACATCATTCACGGCTCTCATAAATGTAGCAGGAGCATTAGTTAAGCCAAAAGGCATAACCAACCATTCATATAGTCCTTGCTTTGTCTTGAAAGCAGCCTTCCATGCATCTTTTTCTGCAACTCTGACCTGATGATAACCACTTCTCAAGTCTAACTTAGAAAAGTAAACTGCTTCTTTTAATTGATCTAATAAATCATCAATACGAGGAAGAGGATAATGATTCTTGATCATTATTTTATTTAGTGCTCTATAATCAATGTACATTCTCCACGAACCATCTTTCTTTCTCACCAGCACGATTGGAGATCCACATGGTGATGTGCTTGTTCGTATAAACCCTTTATTGAGCAACTCCTATACTTTCTTCTTTATCTCTGCATTCTCTAAAGCTGACAACCTGGACATTCCAACGTTAGGTAATGGAGCATCTTGCTACAAATAAATATCATGTACTATTTCTTGCTTGGGTGGCAAACCTTTTGGTTCTTGAAATAGAACATCATACTCTGAAACAACATTAACTAATTTAGATTTATGTCTAGAATCACAGCCTTCAAATGCATTGGATTTTTTAGGATCCTTTGCCTGTACAACCATTAGTAAAAACTGCTTACTTGAATTCACAATTCTTTTCATCTGTCCTGAATTTATGAGAGAATAGTTACCTTTGAGTTTATGGGTTCTTATAATATATTCTATTCTATCTTTAGTGAGTTGATACTTATTCTCATCTCTATAGAAAATAACTTTCCTATCATATAAGTATGGACTTCCTAAAACAATACCACATATATCCAATGGAACTATATCTAATTCAACTCATCTACAAATGTTGATCCAATAGCAAACCTAAGTTTACATTGTCTCATTACTTGTAGCTTTGTTTTATCGCACACCAAACCTAATGGATATGGCTTCTCATGAGGTTTTGTTTGTAATCCCAACTTCTTTACAATTGTTTCAGAAATTATATTTACTTGTGATCCACTATCAAATAAAGTATCAATCTTATTATGCTTGGAAATCACTCTAATATGAAAAAGCTCATTTCTTTCCCTCTCATTATTTTCATTATCGACAGATTGTGTAGAATTACTTGTGGATGCAGCTCATTTCTTTCCCTCTCATTATTTTCATTATCAACAGATTGTGCAGAATTACTTGTGGATGCTTCAGAATCTTTACCTTTAATACCTAGTGCTGTAACTGTTGTTTCATCGCCTGAATCTGATCTCAAGTCCTGTTGAATAGCAGCAACATTCCTTCTCTCCTTACCACTGAACTTCTTAGGTTTCCGTTCTGGATGCACAAACTAGCAGTGTGCCTCATCGTGTCCTTCTTTCTTGCAATTAGTGCATGAAGGTTTATCCTTCTTTACAGTGTTTGATTTCCTCTCCTTCCATTCCAGTTTCTTCTTTTCCTTGCTCTTGCTTACAGAATACTTAGATGATCCCCAAACCTCTGGGCTTACATTCTTACCTCTAGCTTCTAGATGTGTGGCTTGAACTGATACATCATCTAAGCTAGTGGGATTAAACATGAGAATAGTATGCTTTAAATAGCTATGAAGACCACCTATATACTTCAATAAAGTCTCAGGTGAGTCTAATGATATACCTAGAGTTAAAGCTCTCTTTCTGAATTCCTGAGTATAAATTTGTACACTTTGACCCTTCAATTGCTGAAGAGTTTGCCAACTCATCATTTCCTGCTGCTTGTAAGCTAAAGGATAGAATTGATTTTTGATAGTAGAAACAAATTCATTCCAGGTAGAAACGATTTTACCATGTTTTTGCAGATCAACTTGTGTCTTGCCTTCCCACCATACTAGTGCAGTTCCTCCAAGTCAAAGGCTAGCTAGCTGAATCTTCTTCCTTTTTGAATCAACATTCTATACCCTGCAATATACATCAATTTGTCTTATCCAGTTATCTAGCTTTTCTGCATTGAGTTCTCCATCATAAATTGGCAAATCAAACTTCACATCTAATTTGATTAAGGAAGTTTTCTTCTTCTTCTTAGAAGAGCTAGAAGATGATGAGGATGATGAAGGTGATGATTGAGGAGATGGTGGAGGAGGAATTTTCCCTTTCCATTTACCTTCTAGAGGGGCAACTAGAAAAGCTTCCTCTGCTCCTTTGTCTGGTTTAGGTGTTGAAGTGCTTTCACCTCGACCCTTCTTAAATTCCAGACACATCTCTTCCACCATGGCTTGGAGTGTCTTAAAACATTCTATAAATTGAGATTCTGATCCCAATGGAGCTTCTTCTGTCATTCTCCTATGAGAATAGACTCGTCCAATCTCTGGATTAGCCTCAACAAGTTCTCCTTCTCCTAGTCTGAGCTTTAAACTAGTTAGCATTCAAAATCCAGCATAAGCTTGTCTAACCTTAACAAAACCAAATGATCTGATACCACTTGATCTGAAAGGGATACTAAATCAAGAAGAAAAGGTATTACAGACTCATGTGCATGAATTCCTATATTAATTAGTGCAATGGATCGAAAAGATTGCGAATAATACAAACATTTAACAATTGGAAAACATAACCATTCAACACATCAACATATTCAAAATAATGAAGGAGTTCACAAGACCCCCTGGTTATGTCTCCTGGTCTAGCTTTCAGTGTCCACCTCTATATTATGTCTTCAAGAGCAGAGTTTACAGGTGTGAGCTCAATCAGATCCATAACACAACAACAATGATATTACACAGGGATTTCACTCGAAAACCTTGAGTCTAAAGCATGCACAGACTCCCCCTCTTAGTGCCTCTGATCAACTATTTGTAGCTGTGTATTTTCTCTGACTCTCTGTCTCCCCTCTGTCTCTGAACTCCGACTTGTCTTTGTTCTATTATGGGATGGATTTTTAAGCTTAACAGTGCTTGTCTATTCATTTCCCTATTCAGGCTCTCTGGCTCTCGGTGCTGTCCCTTCATCTCTCTGATGAGCGTTTAAACAATCATTGTGAAACATTTAAGGCATTGGGGTACAAGGTAGTTGTTATGAAACCAGCTCAAGAAAAGATAGAAAAGATAGATCAACGCCTTAGAATTCAGCCTCTTCGAGGGGGCAACCTCCTTTACATTACATAAATGAAAAATTCTTGGATGATACAAATGACAAAACCTCCTTTCTATATATAGGAGTCTAAGGAGTCACAATATAATCCAGCCGACCTAACAATAATAATATAAAGCCACAAAAATAACAATAGAGGGATTCTATGGGGCACAGAAATAACAATATGGGGGTAATAGGGGCACAACAATATAAATAAGGGGTATAACTACAATAGTAATGGGGTAATCACTAGTATTATAGGGACCCAACATGCCCCTCTCCTTCAAAAAAGTGTTGTCCTCAACGCTTGATTAGTTCTGGATACTTCTGCATAAAATTCTCATCCTCCCATGTGGAATCTTCAGCGGATAAGTTCTTCCACTTGATAAGATACTCTGAAATTGATCGATTTCGTAGCTGTCGAGTTCTTGTTTCTGTGACTGCTTCCGGTTCCAATATAATTTTTCCTTCCTCATCAAGTTCTGGCAATATTGTTTGAATTGGGAGCTTGTCACCTATAACCTTCTTTAAACATGAAACATGGAAGACTAGGTGCAATCGAGAAGCTGCAGGAAGCTCCAATTTGTATGCCATAGTACCAATCTTTTGCAACACCTTGTACGGACCATAATACTTTGGTGATAATTTATTATCCTTCTTAGCTTGCTTTAGGGACATTTGCTTATATGGTTGTAGCCATAGGAATACCCAATCACCTACATCAAAACTTCTTTCACTGCGATGTTGATCTGCCTGTTGTTTCATTCTATTTTGTGCCAACACGAGGTTATCCTTTAAGAGTTGGAGGACTTGTTGTTGATGTTCGATGTGATGTTCCACTGCCTGAACCTTAGAATTTTCTCTTAAATATGATGTGATGGATGGTGGTTGATACCCATAAAGTGCCATAAATGGGGTCATTTTTGTTGCTGTATGGAAGGAAGTGTTATACCACCATTCAGCCAGAGGCAACCATTTGACCCATTGTGTCTGTTTATCAGATACAAAGCAACGAAGATATCCTTCCAAACATTTGTTTACTATCTCAGTTTGCCCATCAGATTGAGGATGATAAGATGAGCTATGAGCTAACTGAGTACCAAGACAAGAAAATAATTCTGTCCAAAAATTTCCAGTGAAAATGGGATCTCTGTCACTTACAATAATCTTTGGGTTTCCATGTAGCTTTTGAACTGTTTCCATAAATGCAGTAGAAACTGTACTGGCTTTAAATGGATGTGATAATGCACAAAAGTGTGCATACTTGGTAAGTCTGTCAACTACCACCATGATGACACTCTTTCCCTCAGACTTGGGTAAACCTGTGATAAAATCCATTGAAACCTCCTCCCAATGTTGGCTTGGAATGGATAAAGGTTGTAATAGACCCGATGTCTTAATTGTTTCAACTTTATTTTGCTGGCAAACCAAACATTCCGCCACAAACTTTTGAATATCTGATTTAAGGCCATCCCAAAAAAATTCCTTCTTAACCCTGTGGTAAGTTTTTAAAATTCCTGAGTGCCCTCCTAAGGGAGAAGTGTGCAATTCCATAAGAATCTTTTGTTTTAGCTGGGAATTCTTACAGAGGTATAAGCGATCTTTGTACCATAACGAATCATTTTGCCAGCTAAATGTATCAGAAGTACTGGAATCTTGTTGTAGCTTTCGAATAAGTGCCCACACTTCTTCGTCATTCTTCCATTCCTCCCTTGCTTCGTTTATCCAATCTGGTTGGATAATAGAAATGGCACACAACAATGCTTCCACATCCTCATCCTTTCTTGAGAGTGCATCTGCCACCACATTTTGCTTCCCTTTTTTGTAGATGATTTCAAAGTCATAACCCAACATCTTTGTGACCCACTTTTGTTTCTCTTCAGAGGATAATCTTTGTTCTAAAAAGTATTTAAGGCTATCATGATCCGTTTTTACCTTGAAGTGTCTTCCCATTAGGTAGGGTCGCCATTTCTTAAGTGCATGGAGTATTGCCAACATTTCCTTCTCATAAATAGCTTTGCTTAAAAACTTTCCCTTGATTGGACGACTTTCAAAAGCAATGGGTCTTTCATCTTGCATTAGAACAGCACCAATTCCATTTCCTGAAGCATCACATTCCACAATAAAGGTTTTTGTGAAGTCCGGTGTAGCTAAGACCGGTGCTTGGCACATTGCCTCTTTAAGATGTTCAAAGGCCTTTGTTGCTTCCGGAGTCCATGAAAATGAATCTTTCTTCAATAATGTTGTTAGAGGTGCTGCTATTCTCCCATAATTCTTAACAAACTTGCGATAATACCCTGTCAACCCAAGAAATCCTCGCAGATGCTTTATGGATGTGGGGATTTTCCATTCCTTAATGGCTTTAATTTTGCTAGGGTCTACCTTAACTCCTTCATGAGATACAATATGACCCAAATATTCCACCTCCTGGACTCCAAAGAAACATTTGGATCTTTTTGCATATAATTGTTTCTCCTCCAATAGTTGTAGCACCCTGTCAACATGTTCAACATGATCCTTCCAAGACTTGCTGTAGATTAGTATATCATCAAAAAATACTAACACAAATTTTCTAAGGAATGGTTTGAAAATTGAATTCATCAAACCTTGAAATGTTGAAGGTGCATTGGTAAGGCCAAAAGGCATGACCAAAAATTCATAATGACCCTCATGAGTTCTAAATGCCGTTTTTGGAATGTCTTCAATCTTCATTCTGATTTGATGATATCCCGAACGAAGATCCAACTTGGTGAAGTAAATTGATCCATGCAATTCATCCAGTAATTCATCAATAACAGGAATGGGGAACTTATCTTTAATAGTGAGCTTGTTGAGCTCCCTATAATCAGGACACATGCGCCATGATCCATCCTTCTTGTGCACCAATACTACTGGAGCTGAGAAAGAACTTTGACTCGGTTGAATTATACCAGCCTCTAGCATTTCTGCAACCATACGTTCAATTTCACTCTTTTGGACATAGGGATATCTGTACGGCCTGATGTTTGGAGGAACACTTCCTGGAATCAGATGAATAGCATGATCATGATCACGCATAGGTGGGAGACCCTTGGGAGTCTCAAATACCTTGGAATGATTGTCCAAGACTTTTTGGAGATCTGGAGAAATAGATGATTCCAATGTGGAAACATCTAGCGAGCATAATTGTGCAATTACACCTCTTTGCTCCTTTTTTAGAAGCTTTGTCATACCATGAGAGCTGATTATCTTTCCTGGTTTCCCTGCAATACCCCTTAATTCAACTTCCTTTCCTTCCGTAGAAAATTTGATGAAAAGTTCTTGAAAATTAAAAGCTATTGTACCCAAGGATTGTAGCCATTGGACTCCTAGTACAACATCCGCACCTCCCATTGGAATGGAAAGCATTGGGCTAGTCAATACATATTCTCCCATGGATAGCTTGATATTATGGCACTTTCCAGAGCAATTTATTGTTCCTCCATTTGCAATCATCACTTGACACTCTGGTGCTGGATATAGGAAGCAATTCAATTCTTTTGCTACCCTACAATGAATAAAATTGTGGGTGCTTCCTGAATCAATCAACACTATTACCTTTTTCTTCTTGATTTGTCCTTCTATCTTGATGGTTTGAGGAGTGGTAATTCCCGCCAATGCATTACAAGATATGGTTGGATTTATTTTTTCTTCATCTAGGCTTTGTTCCTGGAGTATATCTTCTTCTTTTGACCTTTCTTGCTCCTTTTCTTCTTCCTCTTCACAATCTATGTAGAATAATTTCTTCTCAGCACACTTATGACCTTTAGTGTATTTGCTATCACAACTGTAACAAAGCCCTTTTGCTCTTTTTTCTTCCAATTGTTGTGGTGTCAACCTTATAGGTTGTGGAAGACTAGGGGCAACAACACTTCCGTCTTTATAGTTGTGAGTGGTATGCTTCCTAGTTGCCATAATTTTGCTTTCCATTTTTCTTGCTAACCTGAATGCCTTCTCTAATGAATCAGGTTCCCAAAGGCGAACATCATGTTGGATATTATCCTTTAAAGACCCTATGAACACATCAATCCTATGCTCCTCTGGAATATCTTTTACCCTTATGTTCAATTTTTGGAACTCCTCAATGTGCTCCATTACTGAACCCTTTTGTTTGAGACTTATCAATTGGCTAAAAAAAGTGTTGCTTTTTGTATCTTCATAATGTGCTATCAATTCTTCCGTAAAAATTGCCCAAGTGATAAATTTTTACGAGAGCAAAGCCATTGATACCATACAAACTGATTTGGTTCCAAATATACAGTTGCCATACGTACCTTTTATGTGTTTTGCACATTATTGAGATCGAAGAACTGCTCCATCTGTAATATCCATGTGGCGGGATCCTTGCCATCAAACTTCCTCATATCGATTTTTGGAATATGGTGGGTCTTCGATCCAACATTAGAGTCTATGGAATCATGATTAACATTACTTTTGTTCACATCATGAGTTTCCTTTACAACCTTTTCACCATTAGTAAGTATTTCTTGTAGAAAATTTGTCAAATCTGTCTTCAAATCTGCCATGTCTGTCTTCAAATCTGTCTTCAAATCTGTAATGTTTGTCTTCAAATTTGTCTTCAAATCATCCATCTTAGCTTCCATGCCCTTTATCTTAGACTCCACGCCATTTATCTTAGATTCCACGCCATTTATCTTAGATTCCACGCCATTTATCTTAGATTCCACGCCATTTATCTTAGCTTCTGTTAGCTTTTGTGAGCGTGACATATGTTGCACTTGTTCTTGTAATTTCGATATATCATGTAGCATTTCTTCCTCTTCTTCATGAGTCATGCTAGAGCTTTCAGGTTCCTTACTAGGTGTTTGCATTTTCTTTCCTCGGGGCATCAGTTACCAATAATAATGCTTTACTATGCCCTTTGAATTCCGTTAAACCAAGCTTACACAAAAATTAAAAAAAAACTACACACCTTTTTTTCACTTTATAGAAGCCTGATATTGAATCCGATGTATCTCTGTAATTTCAGATCATCCAACTCTTAGGTTGCAACCTCTAGTAGCCTTCTGTGTCCTCTTTCCAATGCCACAAGTCTGAGCCAAATTGGATTCTCCAAGGAAGAGTTATGTGAAATCTCCCATAGTGACGTGCTTTTAGACTGGTTCAGTAGAGCGAACTTGTACGACGTGCCATGAGTCACTGTTTCAACCTTTGAACCTGAAACACACATACAAGAAACTACAGTCCGTCCTCTTTCTGTACCTTTTTACGAAATTTCAATCCGATCCTCATAGAGAGAGTTATGACGATTTTCCCCAGGTCACCTGTTTTGAATGTAATTTAGGAGTCTGCAAAAAGGCCAACTTCCTCAGATCATATCTTCGAAAATATCGCACGAAAAGCTCTGAAATTCGGACCCAAGGTTCAGCGCCAATTCTTCTCAAATGGGTTTGTTTTGCGACTTCTGAAACGTCACAGAAAAAAGGTTATAGCGAAAATTCCACGATGACCTGTTTGGAGCAGCGAAACCCTAGAATCCAAAGCTCTGATACCAAATGTTATGAAACCAGCTCAAGAAAAGATAGAAAAGATAGATCAACGCCTTAGAATTCAGCCTCTTCGAGGGGGAAACCTCCTTTACATTACATAAATGAATAATTCTTGGATGCTACAAATGACAAAACCTCCTTTCTATATATAGGAGTCTAAGGAGTCACAATATAATCCAGCCAACCTAACAATAATAATATAAAGCCACAAAAATAACAATAGAGGGATTCTATGGGGCACAGAAATAACAATATGGGGGTAATAGGGGCACAACAATATAAATAAGGGGTATAACTACAATAGTAATGGGGTAATCACTAGTATTATAGGGACCCAACAGTAGTTGACAGGTGAAATACTAGCAGGCACAGGTGGAACCAACCGTTTGGCCTTCCCCTAGCACAAATCCTCAAAACAACGTATTTTTAGTTCCCAAAGGAAATACACAGAAAACATAGAAAATCCGACAAAAACGCCAAAGCCAGACTTCAAATGATATCAAGTCCACCCTATAATCCTCTCGGGTCCATGTTTTATCGTTGTCGCAAGCCCACCATTGATCTACCTTCAATCCGACAGTTTGTATCCAACCCAAAACATCAAGTAGTCCGCTCGATCTCCATTGTTGATCCACGATCTCCCAATCCAACGGCTGATAGCCATTTCGGGTGGCCTATGTGCATGGAGATTACCCGCCCAAAAAAGTGGCTTTCTCTCTCCTGCAGCGTGCTATGTGTCGACCAATGTATGGAATCGGGTGAAGCCCTTCGAATATCACTTACTTCCTGAAGCCCACCCGAAATACCGTTTACCATGAAACTCAAATCCTTCACTGTTTAATTCATAACTCCTTCGGGTCCGCCTGTGTTAAGTCCTCCCTTTAGGAATCTGTGATGCGATATCTGTAATCTCTGCCATTGATCTGCGCGCTCGATAAATGGTCCATGTTAAGTCACCGATCGCAGTCACGTTTCCCTTAGGGTCGCCTCTAATATACTCCATTGGCCTCTCCTGATGCGATATCACGTTTTAATCTAGGTCATTGATCTGTTCAATCTGATGACTCCTGTGCAACGAGACTTTATGTTCCTCTTAGCTCTGTTTTCTGCCATTCTTAGTGTTTTTATTCTGCGATGGTGTTTTCCAATAGTTAATATATATGAAGACTTAGACTTAGAGGTTTGATACAAGATCCATTTTGGATCAATTTAAAAAAAAAAATTGATCATATCCTTAAATTATTAGCCCTTGGACTCCTTCATTAAAGAAAAGATCATTCTATGATCTTGATAATTGGTCTATCAAAATGTGGATGGGGCGAAATATGAGTTAAGGAGTAGAGAAAGAAATTTTCCTTGACATTGCCTAGAATATTTTGAACTTTTGGGGGCACATCACATGACACTACCATCACAACACCAACATTTTTTGGTAAAGTTCCACTGCAAGAGGCATCCATTGATTCATGTTCCTCAACCCGTGACCGTAAAGATGATTCTTCCTAAACATTTTTCCAAGATGACGATAATGATATATAGTCCTTATCATCATAAAGTATGGATTTTCTTTCTTCACCCGTGCTCCACCTTCCCCCTCCAAATTGTATATAAGCATCAGTTTCTCTTGGATGCTTCCCTCCAATTGCAAAGTTATACCCATACCTGAAATCCTCGTCTTGATCTTCGTTCTTATGCTTATCTTCTTCTTCTAAGCTAAGAAATCGGAAAAAAATTACCTCCCTAACACCAAATAGATAAACCATTTTTCCTACACTATCTTTTAATCTCCACAAGAGGAATACTAAACAGTTCTCGAGTTGTTGCTCCCTCCCCAATCACCATAGCAACATCTTGATTTGGACCATATCCATCTGTTATGTCTGTAAGATTGGATTCAGAACTATCAAGGCACTTCAATGATGGGGCATCTCCACATATTGAATGGAAGGGAGGGACACTTGAATTTCCAAACCAAAGAAAGGTAGCTCTCCATCCATTCACATAACCATATGAAAGGAGAAACTAGTCTGACCAAACCTACAGAACTTTCATCACTCTCTCCTACAAGGACACCATAATATAAATGTAAAAAAATTCCCAAAGAGATCCACACAGTCATTACACTAATTATGATATTTGTTTTTACGAGTAAAAATTACCAGCTGCCTTGTTAATTGATGACCAATAAGGGGCTTGATCTTAATACATGATCTATTTTCATCATTACTATCCTCAACATGTTCTATTATTTAGAGTGAGATTTCATGAATTGGCAGGCGTGTTTTTCCACATTTCTATTTTTATATCCCACACAATTGGAATCATGCTACATTTGGCCTCCTTTACTTCCCTAGGCTACATGTGTTAAAGAGGGTAAAAAACATTAATGATATGTCCTTTTTCATAAGTTCTTCTCATTTTTTGGATGAACTCTGTGGAAATTGTATTCATGCAAATTATGTGGTAGGAAATAATGTTCCATTATTCGTTTTTATCATCTCTTGTTTATGAGTTAGCATGCTTCTATTGTACTAGTTCATTATGACTATGTTATGTAAAGATCAAGTTGAGTGGGTTTTACATTTGATTTCCACTGTAGTCAACCACTGAATACATAAATTTTCTATTAGGTTGAATTATGGGACAACACACTTTGATCTCTGCTAGTGCTCTTTTTTTCATATACTATCACAAGTGCAAAAATACAAAATCACTTTTCTTTTTACTTAGATGAGCAAATGATGACAACTTTGTATTTTGTAGTGACAAGGATAACTATGTATTGGAGCTAGACCTTGAGCCCTTCAATTCATCCTTTCCTTACCCAACACGACCATCTCCTATTGGTAATGGAGTTCAATTTCTGAACCAACATTTGTCTTCAATACTATTTCATGATAAAGAAAGAACACAACCATTGTTGGATTTCCTTCGAGCACACAAATACCAAAGCCATGTCATTTTTCTTTCCTTGGTTAATATATTGCATCATTATGTTTGATAGTTAATTCATTATTATTCTATGCCAATAAATCTCTATCAAATAGCAGAGAAGGATGACCTGGCTGTTTTAGAGATATATAATATGAATTAATTAAAAATTCACAGGATTATTTCGATTCTCATCTTTCTATTTCACTTCTTTAGAGAAAAATATATATTCAAATACCAACTCAACTCAAAACAAACTAAAATAGAGAATCCTAGTTACGAATATGTTTCTCTCTCCATACCTTATAATGACATTATTTTTTTGAATTATGCTTGAAGTTCACTGATAATAACCTGGATTTATATATTTCTTTTAGCACCAAATGGAAATCATGGTAAAAATACGAGTATCCCATTAAATATGATCTAAAGATGATTCAAAGAATATCACCTTTAGTCTGAGCACATGGCAAAGTAATTTCTGAGGTGTGAAGTTTTATTAGAGCCATTTTTTGTTTATTTGTTTTGGTTAGAAAATGGTTTTCTCATGCTTTTATGTGACTTTCAATTTATCATATCTAGCATGTTGAGAAATGGGAAAGAATAATGTGTGACATTTATCTTGGAAAAATTGATGTTGAATCAAAGGATAAAGAGTATAACCAAGATACAATCCGCTTTGGTAAAGGTAGAGGGACATCTTAAAATGTTACCTAGGAATACACCATATACATAGTTTGAACATAAGTAATATATGGTTTTTTCATTTGCAGATATGTTCTTTTTTCTATCCAAGATATCACAGCAAGACAAAAATTGATATTGTAGAAATTTGTAGAGGACCTCATTGAGGTCAATTTTTCTGATGTTCTACTTGATTGATACATTCTCATGGTAGGAATGCTTTAAATACGAATTAATATGTTACCAAAAAAAATATTTTCAAAGTTTATACATATAAAAGATAAAAACAAATGTCAATTCCTTAATTTGATTGTTACTTGACTCTGGTGTGGGCAGGTT
This sequence comes from Pinus tabuliformis, assembly GCA_031772625.1. NCBI lineage: Eukaryota > Viridiplantae > Streptophyta > Pinopsida > Pinales > Pinaceae > Pinus > Pinus tabuliformis. Next base: position 970,047,820 of record CM062810.1, read on the forward strand.
ACATGAAATGTAATTGGAAAAAGGATGGGGAGATCATATAGAGATCATGTCTTGAATATGATTCATTTGTTGTTGGAGATCCTTGAGGCACTTCAGGCATCGACTTTGGAAATGTTTCTAGTAAGTATTCCTATGGCTTTTAATGTTGTGATTCTTTCACCTCATGATTATTTTGGGCAAGAAAATGTTTTAGGAATGCATGATAAGATATCGGTAGAAAGGTAACCAATTTTTTTATAATTGCAATGTCCATTCCGTGATATCCTCTCTTTACTATTTGATTGTATTTTGAACATTTATTTCGATTTTTCTTTGTATTTTAACTATGAAATTGAAAGTATTTGGTATTATGTATGTTTAAACAACAACCAAAGCTTGAAGATGAAATTAATGTTACAAGATATTGATTGAAATCCTTTTAACTATTTTGTATTGAAATATTTTCATGATTATTAGAAACGTTTACTTTCATGTTGTTATTTGAGAACATGTTGTTTATATACTTGACCAAGTTCATGCATTAGACAAAAAATTGTTGTTGCGAATAAAATGACAAGGATTCGAAATCACACCTTAGATTATTTGTTTTAACAAGTTATTTACAACTTGAGCTTTTTAGCATGTAACTTAGTTGGCATGATTGTGTCTAAGCTTTCCCTAAAGGTTGAATACTAAGTTACTAAGGTGTTATTTTCTATGGTGACTTTAATTTGTTTATACAGGTCATCTAACCAGATAGTGGCCACTATCGCTTAATTGAAGAAAACTTGTTCGAGTTTCTTTCTCTTATGGCGAAGAATGGTTTTAACATTGTTGATGTTGAGGTATATGTAATATAAATCCTTTATAGTCTACTTTCATTTATATTCTAGTGTTCATCGTATTTCATGTCTTACACTTTGCATTCTAGGTTTATTTGTTTTCAGAAAAAGAACTTAGTATTAATGGTAAGCAGCAAGATCTGAAGAAAGAGGAGAACACTAACACTTGAGTGACAAATGCGAAAAGAGAGAGAAGAGAACCAGTCTAGTGGTACCCTTAAAGTCAATATCTCACATAAGACACACATATAGGGATTGATGTTCAAGTCTTCATAGTTGGTGAATTCACCTGCAATGACTTGACAACGTAATGATAATGTTTTACAGTGATGAAACAACATTTCATGTGTAAATTATAGTCCAGCCAATGTTAAGATGGAAACTCATATTGTAATACTCGACATTTCATATAATATAATTTCTGTGGTTGAAATTATTTATAGTTGCACTTGATATTGTTTAGTATTTTAACTAACATATGTAATTTTGAATTTTCATATTAGATGAACCAATTCACATTGTATGATGTTTTTTTAATTTAGTCGAAAAATCATACTAATTAATCTATGTTGATTAATAATAAACACATAAAATAAATATAAAACTACTAAATTAGTAGTTTATATTGATTAATGATGAACACAAATAAAATGAATATATGACTAAATTAGTCGTTTATAATTATTATTAATGAAAATAAATGAAATGAATATAAACTACTAAATTAGTCATTTATATAATGAATATGAAACTATCAAAAAAATATAAATGACTACTGCAAATGATTAATTTTTCATTACAAATGAAAACTAAATTTTGCATATATATGACTATTAGTAGCTAATCTACAATATCCTATAACACGATAAAAATTTAGTCATATTTCTTTGGTCATTAATTAGTTTCAAACAACGACTAAAATTTGCATATATATGACTATTAGTAGCTAATTTACAGTATCTTATAACATGACCAACATTTTGGTCATATTTCTTTGGTCATTAATTGGTTTTCTCAGATGATCATATAGTAATATATTTTGTTGTATATTTGGTCATTAATTGTGGCAATTAATGACTAAATCAATAACTAAATTAATGACCAAATTTATGACTAAATATACTACTACATGATAAAATTGAGACAATCAATTAATGACTAAGCTAAAAATGACTAAAAGTTGGTTGCATTATAAGATACTGTAAATTAGCTACTACTGGTCACCGACTGAAAAATAGTCATTTATATGAAAATTTTAGTCATTGTTTTAGTAATTAATTAGCCATTTTGTACTAGTGTTAAACAATGCAAGAAATCACATTGCGAAAAAGAAAACATGATATAGGACAATGGACTAGCTACAATTTTTTTTATAAACTCCATGTATCTAAGAACATGGGAAAAGAAACCTAGCATATTGTTGAAAAGCATAAATCAACAGAAATAGAAGAAATATAGTTAAATAAAATGATATATATATATATATATATTTAGATATAACCCTATATGAAAATTGCCTACAAACGAATTCTTATAAAACAGAAAAAATATAAAATGATGAAAACATAAAAAATATACACAAATATTTTCTTCTGAAACCCAAAGTTTGGAAAAAGAGATTGATTTTTATTTATATTCCTTTCAATGTTATAATACATTATATACATGCCAAAACATCCATAAAATCCAAACCATTAACCCTAGATTAGAACATAACCATATTTCCTATGACCAGATCTATAAAATAAAATGGACAAAACCATCATGGTCAAAACACCATGCACAAAAACCATGCGCAAAACCATGGGTAGGTCTACCCACCCTCCTTTGGTCTGCCCCCCATTGTTGGGTTTGCCCAATTATTATTGGGTCCACATAAATAAAAATTTCCATGGCATTGCCCCATACCCCGTGTCGGGGGGCTACTATCATAGCCACTATTAGAGTCTCTAGAGCTACTGATCATGTAATTCCTTTTTTCCTAATTTAAAATTATTTTGCAATCTCTAGAAAAAACTGAAATTAAATTAGAAAAATATTTTAAAATTAGGAAAAAAAATTAGTTTACAAAAAGATGGGAAAAATGTGCTTTTTCACCTGGAGTATGGAAACTTCCAAATCAACGGTGATCTACATTGGTGTAGGGTATACTCAACGAATTAAAAAGAGTTATATAGATACACGTTACACATATGAATTAAGTGTTATTCAATTGGTAAGTATGATAATATGTTATTTTATTTTTCATCAGAGGCATCTGGAGAGCTGCGTGCCAACCCTCTTCCAAATTCCTAGTTCGTTAATGAGGTAAGGTGGAATGCTTGTATGGTATGGATGCATTTTGTTTTTGTTTTTGTATTTCATCATTTTAATTGGGTCTTTTGACTATTCTTATCATTATTTGGTGGTATAGTGATTTGCATCTATTTGTTCTTCTTTGGGTTTTAGAGATGTGGCTTCCTTCTTAGGGGTTTTGTATATTTTCTCTTATGTTTTTTGAATATTCATTTTGATACTTTCTTTTGGGACTATATCCTGGTTATTTTCACTGTAAGATTGGGTGGGTTACTGTTGTTTTGGTATGGGTTTGTATTGTTTGACGTGGAATTTTTTGTTAGTTTAACTCGTCCATAGCATCCTTGTATTCAAGTCCCTTTTATTTCTTGGTGAAATATAAGATTCCACGTCAGCGAGGTAGAGTAAGGTGTGGGGTTGGTGAGCGAGGGAATTTAAGCCAACGTCACCAAGAGAAAATTGGCGAGGGTGAGGTTGTAGATCCAAACCCTGTCAATACAATTGATTTTAACGAGCCCACTTCTAATCAAAAAACAATTGGCAACCATCTCGAATATATCAAGAGGCATCTTGAAAAGCTCATTAGATATAGACATGATGAACGAAATGTGATCATCTCATTCATGAATCATCTCTAACGCAACTAGTGACACATGCAGGATAGATTAGCAAGTATGGAAAGGGGTCACCAACACCTAATGGAAAGTCTATACTACTTTGAAGGTAGTTTGACTCACATAGATAAACATGTGCATTGTTTAATTCAGCCTCTATCATCACCTAGTTCACGGCTAGAGAATCTTGTTTGGTAACTTCCCCTGATAGTTAATGACTCATGCTTGTGTACCGATCATGAAGGATTTATAGTTCTATGTTCCATTTCATTTTTGGACAGTGAAGCGATATTTGCAATTTTTAATTTCATTTTGGTAGTTACCTAATGGTCAATAAATATGGAAAGAGTGAGACAAGTAACATCACTACAATATTTTTGCATAAATGAAAATCCAAGATTCACAAATCTCATAACATTTTATATATTGGAAAAAATATTATATATTATGAGTTACATACATGCAACAAAAACATAGAGCTGCAATTCATGATATAATTATAGTTCTAGGAACTTATTATTTGTGTCTAGGAACTTATTATTTTGTGACTATGTACGGTGATAAAGTGATTGCTAAGTTTGTTTAATCAATTATAGGATTTGAAAAAATAGTCACAAAACCTTTTCATAAACCCATGCATTTTAAAATATGGAAAAAAAACATAGCATATGGATGAAAAGCAAGGATTTCCAAACGCAATTTTTAAATCGTAAAAAACCGTTATACAATGATTAATATTATACCACGAAAGCATTGTAAGGACACCATATGGCATATAAATTGTTAGTAGCATTGAGTACCATAGTGCGTGAGAAAAGACATGCCACAAATCAATCATCCAGAGTAGAGAATATGCGAAAGAAGTAGTGGGAAAAGTATAAATGTATGGAAGAAGTATGCAGTGATGGAAATGCATACAAATGTGCGGAATTGAGAATGTGTATGAAAGAAACATCAAATAAACATGTAAATATTGAACACAAATCAAGTGAAAGTAAAACATTTGCTAGTAATGAAGCAAGTTATTGGAGTAAATGTTATCAAGAACTTGAATGATGTCTTGATGATCTAAAAATGGGGCACTTAGGCTTCTTGTCTAACTTACAAGAACCTCTCCCACTTCCAAAGCTTAAATTATTCCCAAGTCTTGATGATTAACCAATGTGGAATTAAATATGTGCTTTAAAACAAGGTGTATGTGTATGTCTATTTTAGAACTGTTTATGTGCTTTAAGTTAATGTGCTTCAGCTGATATATAATTACATATAATAGTAAATAACGCAGTAGTAAAAAAAACACATAAGACATCAATTTAATTAGGAGTTCACCCAAAACTCTTGGGCTACATCTCCGTGAGCTCTAGTCAACTCAACTAGGCTCTCTGGGATTATGGCAAGGTCCTTTTTACAAGCTCTTTGTTGAAAAGTGTGGAACAAGAAATGCTAAATTTAGAATGTGCTAAAAATAGAACTCCTAAAAATAGAACTTCTAAAAATAGCAATTTAGCCAATGAGCATTTTGGCCACCTTGGGTGAGAGGTGAAACTACTAAAAATAGAATCTTCTAAAAATAGCATTTCTGGGTCCCTTCCTATTTTTAGCAGTCCCCGGTCTAACTATAGGAAGTAAAAACGAATTTGGTCTTAACAGTAGTTTAAAATATTAATTAATTAATCTCCATGAGTTAATTAATTATGGAAAATTAAACTTGAAGTCTTTGTGAGAACATGCAATTAGTTGTCCCACTGATTGAGGAATTTATCCTTGATTTTCTCCACTGATTGAGGAATCAAGTATGAGTTCTATAATGAGAGGATCAGTTGACTTAGTTTTACTTAGTCAAGTCCAGTTAGATTAATTTAACAAGTTGTTAAATTAATGAGATATAGTTTGTTAATGCTTGCATGCATGTGACAACTATTATTTCAGATAACTGAGCATTCCCTCATGGATAATTGATGCATGTCAGTTCAGACAGAGACCCAGTTGAGATCAGATGAGGGACAATGTACTATCAGATGCTTGGATATTTCTAGTAAGTATTCCTTGCATGGAGAAGGATTTATTTCCAAAAGAAATACGTAATATATGAGATTGGAGGACTTGTGGCCTATATATTGAGGCCTAGGTAGTCTATGATCTTCATCTTTTGATTTCAGAAAGTACAGGATAGCTCTTGAGCTGATTCTTTTCATAAACAGAAGAGGATTTCCACTTGATTGATAATACAGATAGGGGTTTTATGCTCGTGCTTTCCCCAGTGATGTATCTTGTATTATGGTTGATTATTTCTCTTGATGAGTTATATGTGTTTATGCTTGATGTTTCTCATGAAATCGATTATGCTTCCACTTAATGTTTTGTAGAACTAGATCAAGTATTATGCTTTAGTACATTGCGTATATCAGTTTGATCTACAGGTGTGAAATTTATACATGGTATCGGAGCACAGGTGATCAAGGAAGAACAATATACAGGCAAGAGAAATTCGAAGTTTATTATTTGGGATATAGATCTCAAGTTCTTATCACATCTATTTCATCGATGGCTTTCTATGGTTTGAGGCTTGAGTATGCCCTTGATGGCAGCTCAAACTACATAGCTTGGAAGGATCACATGGAGGCAATATTGGAAGATAACGGCCTTAGTGACTTCATTGATCAAGAAGTCCCTAAGCCTACTAATGCTACTCAACTGGCGGAATGGAAGAAGTGTGTGGCTAGAGCTAGGAGAATCATCCTGGAGGGAGTTCAAGATCACATAATTTTGAGCCTCCATGGCAAGGAGACTATGCATGCAATGTGGAAAGCATTAAAAGATTTATATCAGAATAACAGTGATCAGAGGAAGTTGGCACTGAAGGACAAACTTTGCAAGATCAAGTGTGAAAAGGGTGACACTATCTCTATGGTCCTGAACAAGCTCACCACCTGCAGGGATGGGCATGCAAGTGTAGGGGTTGTGACTGCTGATGATGATATGGTGAGTCTAGCACTCCTTGGCCTTCCTAAGAGCTGGCATAGCTACTAGGACTCAATGAATGGTGTTAGAGTCGGTTTGGTCAGCCCTCCGTCAGAGATCAAAACTCTTTATGCATTTCATTTTTAGGTGTCCCTCTCCATTCACTCAGCTGCATTCCGCTAGGGGCATGCCATAATCTGACGGAGAAGGTCATGCTAGTCATTTCCCTCTTGTCTAGCTCCTGCTGGCTTATGTCTTTGTGTCAAATAATCACCAAAGTCCATGACAGTCAAGGTCTGGTCCTTTAAAGGACAAAAGTCATTTTCTATGTTGAGGTCTAGGAATTCATCAATTTGGTCTTTGAAACATTTCTAGTAAAGCCATGCAGGCCAGAGGGAGGCCCTTACATAGCTATGGTTCAGAGAGCTTCATCATCATGTGGATAGACTTCGACTCTTCTTCAAAACTCTATTTTGAAGAAAAGTCAAACAGTGTCATTTATGACAAAATTTTCCAAAAATTCGCTAGTTGATTTTTGCAGATGCAGTCATGATTTCGTGGCCAAATGTCTCGTCGTACAGTCCCTGCAAAGAATGCCGAAAATTACATTATTTAAGCCAAAATTTCAAAGAAAAAGTGAAAATGAGGGTGTTTTAAAGTCAGTGAAAAAGTGCAAAACACAACATAAGAAAAATGGGTTTTCAAAGAAGCAAAAATTAAACCCATCTCTTCCAAGGCTATATATACATGTTTTTACCCAAATCAAAGGCATTGTGCTATTTCAACACTTGGAGAAGACATTGCAAAGGTGTGAGTGTGAGATTGGAGAGTTTGAGTGAGTGGGAGCAGGTTTTAGAGCGCGCGGCGCACATACCCAGGAGCGCGGCGCACTCACCGGGTGCGACGCACACACAGCCAGCCCACATTTGAAGCTTTACACAGGCGCGACGCATACCAAGCGCGTGGCACACTGGGATTTGCGCGCGACACACACAGTCCAGGGGCCGAAACATGTTGCCAAAGCAATCCAAATTTTGGTGAATGCCATCAATTCAAGAGGTAGGCCTTATGACATCACCGGTTCATCAATTTTGTCAATGATATGGTGTTTATAAGACGTTTGAATGTCACCCAAAAGCATAAGGTCAACCATAAGAAACTCACCAAGAAAACGATGGCTCGAGTTGCAAAATTGTGTTGTTAGTGCCAAGGTTTCACTCCACTCACCTTTTTCCCCTCACCTCTCATTTTTCCCATCTCCCCTTGATCATTTTTCCTAAAACCCCACCCTAAACCACTATCATAACCCTCTCCCTATTCCTCCACTATTTGGTCAGCTTAAAGTCACCACAAGACCAGCTCATTGTGCAAGCAAGGTTGTGGAAGAGAGGTGCATGGTCGAAGGGTTAAAGAGTCAAATGATTAGGGGAAAATTTGAGTGATTTCATAGCGCGTGGCACACACACCAAGGAGCGCAGCGCACTCATTGGGTGCAGCGCACACAAGGCCCATCCACTGTGTAAATCCGCCACTGGCGCGGTGCATACCCAGCGCGCGGCGCACAGAGAGATAAAGCCCAGAAACCAATCAATTTGCCTAAAAAATTTTGGAGGCTCACCAAATTTGAAAGGTAGGCAACCTCCCTCCACTCTTGCATCAAACTTGTAAGGAATTTCATGGTTGTAGGAGTATAAATCAAAAGCAAATTTTTTTTATAAAGTAAACAAAAGAAGACACAAAGAAATCATGATCCTAGGGTTTATTCTACAGTGACAGTGCTGCTAAAGTGTTTCAAACCCTACCCCATCAACACTATACCCAAACTACTCCCAAATCCCTGACAAATCTCTCCCTTTAAACCCCTATTCCCCTTACATCATTCCCTTCCTAATATTCCCTGTTTTATTGTCCCCTTGGTAGCAGATTGTCAGAGCAACTACCAGCTTCATTGGAATCAAAGGGCAGCATAAAACCCAGGGTACAAACAACAGTAATGGCATCTGAAGTTTCATCAGAATATGAGGAGGGAACCCACAGTGACACAGCTTTAGGAGAACAGGCCCCCAGGAGACATCACCGGAGTGGCAGACATCTTAGAGATGAGTCAAACTCCCTCACCGAGTTGCAGGCATGCCCTCTTGCTATGTCTTGTTTCCAGCACTTAGCATGTTTTGAATTTTGTCAGAGGGTGGCAAATGTCAGAGTTCATCATGAGTTGGCCCATCTTTTTGCACTTCACCTACACGGAGGACAGTCTATCTTGGCTGGGGTCACTTTCACATTGAAACCCGAAACCATATCAGTGGCAACAGGCATACCAAACATTGGCGAGCAGTGGCATAAGAAGAAGAAGGTGGAGAGGCATCATTATGAGCCTTACATTAAGGACAGCTGTTTGAGCCAGCTCACGAGAGTTTTTCCATTCAGATTTTTGAGAGATGAGTATGCTCTGCTCATGAAATTGATCATGAAGTACTTCAGTTGTGAGGGGAGGTTTTCTCACTTTTATTCCTACCACACGACGCTGCTCATGCACTTTACCAGGGTGCGAATGATGAGCCTCCCATTTTTCATCTGCAGGAACATAGAAAGGATGAAGAATTTCATGCAGCACAAGACCCCTCGACAGTAGCTCAATAGTGTTTATCACTTTGCTCTTATCCGGATTTTGGTGGACCATCAGTTGGGATTGCAGGGTATTGCTTGGGAGGACTTCATCTCCCATGATTTCTTCAGCGCTCCACAGGTAGTACCAGAGGCAGAGCATGAGATAGGTGGTCCTTCACAACAGTATGAGCGACATGAGACTGCTACTATGCCAGTGTACATCACCTATCAGAAGGGCAGTAGACCTTTGTTTGCAGCAGCAAAGCGAGTGTTATCTCCACCCGGGGTGGAAGGGGCCTCGCTTCTGACATCAGCATCATAGGAGAAGGGCAAGGGTAAGGAGCCAGTGCAGGAGTAAGGGCCATCAGGTTAAAAAGAGACCGAATTCATTCTCCTTCAGGATGATGAGACAGATGCAGAACCAACAAATGAGGAGCTTACAGAGATCATCCAAGAGCAGCAGTCAGTGATTGAGTCCTTATCCTTTAACTTGGACAGGGCCAAGTGGAACATGAAGTATCTGGAGTAGAGAAACAAGCAGCTTGAGGACTAGCGGGTGATCATGGAGCTGCAAAACATTCGTGAGCGTCGCCAAGCTGCTCAAAGGAGAAGAGTTGAGCCCACATCATTGGAGCAAGTGATCAATGAGGATCGGGAGGCTCATCTTGAGAGCATGAACACGCACTTGGAGAGGCTGTTGGACAAGGCTGATCAGGACATTTCCTTGCTAAGACACATGGCTTATCATTACAGGACACGAAATATGAGTGCAAGGGCCTCGATAAGGAGCTTGAAAGCGAAATTGAGGAAAGCAACAAGAAAGGCAAAAAGGGTAAAAGAGCAAGATCGGCTTAGAATCTTGGCTGAGGCTTCCTTGGCTCAGCCTAGCACCCGATAGGGAACCTCCAGCCCAAATTTCAAGAAATTTGGGGAAGTTTTGGTCACATAGTAATTTTTTGGGCAAAAAACAGAAATTCTCTCCCTGTGCGCCGTGCCACTGGCGCGATGCTAAAATTATAGAGCTCCAAATGAGGAATGGTTTGCATTTTTGGATTCAGCATGGAAAATCACGACTACTGGTGTCTGGGCAAGAAATTTTGACAAGATCTGGGTCTCCTAAAGGTCAAAAAACACCCAAAAATGGCCTCTCTGCCACTTTTTTGACAAACAGAAAGCAGTCTTGGGAGAATGGAGATTTGGAGGGGAAAATGAGCACCAAATTTGAAAATTCTAGTTGGGTTAGAAAGTAGATAGGATAGGCTTTCCAACAAGCCCACTTGGGCACATTTTGGACACCTGAAAGTGCCCCAAAACAGGTCCCAAAGTAGCACGACGCACAGAAAAAATGGCGCGGCACACAGAGGAAAAAATTGCCAATTTGCTTCCGTTTCGCGAAATTTCGGTTCGCGACTTCTCCAAGTGGGCCCGCTCATCTACACTTTGGTTTTTTGGCACCAAAGGTGGCATTTAAAGGGTTTTTTCTCCATATTGGCTTCTATCCAAGTGGCGAAGGAAGGCAAATGGTCACCCCAAGCCAAATGTCATGTTTGCAGCGCTGCACTTGAAGCTGATGGTTGGCTCTCCATCTCCATTTTGTAATGATTCGAGTAACTCCCCAACCCTTAGGCGTTCTATCTCTTCCTCACACATTCTATATATTGTATGCAAGTTATTTGCAAAGGGTTGGTTGATTTGTAACTTCTGGGAGACTGTGGGAAAGAAACTCTGTTTTTTCACTGTGTATTTTTGACAGAGAATTAATGAAAGGCAGTGGCTCTGTTTCATGAGATTATTGTGGTTGTGAGTGTAGCAAATGTGTTTCTTATGTGTTCATATGTATTTTTTTATGTTTCATATTTCCATTCATGCTCATTTCCAGTGAAATTTTCTGAGTGAGAATAGGTAGAATTCAATTTTATTGCTCTGCATGTGGGAAAATTTCATGTTCAGTGTTATTCTTCTATTGAAAAGGATTCATGTAACTATGCCCTTTTCACTTTCTTCAGCAATCTATTCATGCCGTGGTACCTTAAACTAAATTGTTACATTTTCCGCCTACCTTGCCTCACGGAATAATCTGTGCCTTTGTATTAAATTCTCTGTTCTTTGCTGAGCGCCGATCCCATAACATCCTAGAAGCTCAGTTATTCATAAATTTGTTTCCAGAATCCCTATTCACTTACTAGCCTAAGGTAAATATTACAGTGTAAGTCATCTCAGACCATTTTCGATTATCTATTCACTGAGCGTGACTCGGAGAGAGCTCTCTCCTGCTCTAGTAGGGCTGGCTACCAGACTGAGCATGGTTTGTGGTTACCCTAATTTTTGCCTTCCTTCAACCTAAGGAAGATTTAGGTGCTAACATAGTGGCGACCATATTGGGGAACAAAACTGAAAATCAAATCCCCTAGTTTCATAATAATTCTGAGCTTCCGGATGATAAGCTTAGGATTGGAAATGCTGAGTAAGTTGGTTGTGTCCTGTGATTTTTCTCAATAGCACGCTGGCTTCTAGACGATATACCAGAGCCAATCCAGACCCGGATCCTCCTCATATCTACGAAAATGCCAATTTGATCCCAAAACTCCTTCATCAAGAAAGCACCATAACTCCCGTGTTCAAATCCCCTTCGTGTCCCGATATTTTTGAGTATCTTGAAGAGCTTGAGTTTGACGAACGATTTGAGATATCATTGTTTGAGTCTAAATCCGAAAGGGCTGTTGATTATACTGTCCCCAATCCGCAATTTCTTGTAGACCTTGAAACTGAAAGAGCTAATAGGTTAATTGATAATTACATTGCAACACAACCCAAAACCCCAATTGCAAGCCCCTTGCAAATTGTGCACACTCCTCCAACACCTCCAAGGCCAAATCCACCGAGAATGATGGCTGCCCGTTTCGCACCCCTTGTTCTGCCCCAAGTTCTAGATGACATGCCAATGGAATATCAAAGTAAAATCCCATTTTTTTATGGCACTCCTAACAACATTACTGCTCAGCAACATGTAGACAAAATGGCAGACTTCTATGAGTTCCATGAGATCGATGCTGAGAACGTGGCAATGAGGCTCTTTGTACAGACATTTGCAGGTGATGTGAGGAAATGGTTCATAGGTTTGACGGCAGCAAGTATCACTACCTTGACTAAACTACAAAGACAATTTTTGAACCGGTGGGAAGTGAAAAAGAATCCCCTTCAAATTCTGGCCGAATATGAACAAATCAAACGAAACGCTGGTGAGTCGGTCCAAGACTATTGTGTTAGATTTAATGCAGTCTATAACGAAATTCCAGATCATCTAAAGCCACCTGTGGGACTAGCAATGATGAAGTTTCCAGATGGTTTTGATGCTGACATGGCGTACCAATTAAGAGAGAGAGAACCGGCCACAATGGAAGACATGCAGAAAATTGCGGTCAGCGTTGAAGCAAATCTGCTATCCAAAAGAGCTAGAGCGAAAGTAGAGAAGAAAACCACTGTGAAAGAAGAATCTTCTTCAATGGATCAACTCCTCAAAAGGGTAGAGCAGATGCTTGAAAGGGTAAAACTTGACAAGCCAGAGCCACAAGTTAGGAATCCTAACTTTCGTGGCCAGCAACAGCCACAATATAGAATACGACAGAGAGATCAGCGAACTCAAGAGCAGACAGCACAACAGCCGGTACAAACACCTTTGCAGCAGTTATGCATGGACCGGAGTCAGATGAGGACGGGAATGTAATAGGCGAAGAGAACCACCTCTTTACTCTAGATGAGCTGCCTACTTACATTACCGAAGAAGAAGAATGTGCAGTGAATTCGGCTGCACACCAAGACACGGATTTATTCTAGCTAGCGACACTGTTTTGGAAGAAGAATCGGAAGAATATCAAAGAGGATATATGAATGCTTTGTCCACACAACGTAGTGATATTCACTTAGAAACAGAGATGTGCTGGCCAAACCAATTCAAAAAAAGAAGGAGGTTGAAACAACAAAAAATGATTCATCAGCTACACAAAGAAAAGGAAAGGAGGCGATTGGTCCGGAGAGTAGCAAATCAAAATCAGCAGAACAATCATGGCAACCAGCCACATCAAAAGAAAAGGAAAGGAAAGAGATCCCAGTCAAAGAGGTAGAAAAGACTCCCACTTTTAGCTTAGAGAACGAGATTTCTAAGTTAAAGGTATCCATCCCCTTGACTGAAATAATGAAGAACAACAGTTATAGAGGACAGATTTCTAAAATGTTGAATTTCGACCCAATGTTCGACATGGTAAATGTAGAAGATGATCAGCCTGAAATGATTTTTGGACCAGCATCGAATGGTGAGTCTCCTGATAGCGATGTGCAACCCTTCTATATCAGTTTACGATTACATGATTTTGTGTTACACAATGCCATGTTCGATTCCGGAGCTTCTCACAATCTCATGCCCAAGGCTATCATGGATAAGCTTGGTCTGGACATCACCCGGCAATATCATGATCTCTATTCATTCGATTCTAGTAGAGTAAGATGTATAGGACTCATCAAAGACTTGGTTGTGAGTTTGGATCAGCTTCCTATGAAAAATGTTTTGATGGATGTGGTGGTAGCAGATATTCCTCCAAGGTTTGGCATGCTTCTTTCCAGGTCTTGGGTAGCAAAATTGAAAGGGACACTACAGCTGGATTTCTCCTCTGCAAAAATCCTGGTGTTTGGACAAATGAGGAAGTTATATCGGGAACAAAAGATGAAATATATGATCACAAGCAAGGAGAAACCTATAAATCATCCTATTAACTATGTACATACAGATTTAGAGTCTTTTGTTTTGCTTTAAGATAGTTTAAATGATATAGATAGTCAGATAGTAGAAGCAGATGATATTCCGGAAATAACAGGAAATTTCAGAGAAATTTTGAAAAAAGAAGGACAAGAAAAGCAGGAAAATGTTGGGCAATCGGCTGAAAGTAATGGACAGCAAGCAGACAAGGCACAGAAAACAGATTTCCAGCACTTACAAGAGGAGGAAGAAGGCTTGTGGACCATGGATTTTGATGGAGCAGTAGGAAATGAGGGAGCTAGAATTGGTATTTGGGTATGCAGTCCTTTCTCCGCCCCAAACAAAGTGCCTAGCAGCGTGAGGGTTTGCTCTTACAAGCTGGCCTTTGAGTGTTCAAACAATGAAGCTGAGTATGAAGCTCTGATTGCTGGCCTGAAGATTCTTAGAAAGCTGAATGTAAAGAGGATTTCGGTATATGGTGACTCCGAATTGGTAATAAAGCAGGTCAAAGGTGATTATCAAGAAAAACATCTGAGGATGCGGGCCTATCGTAATGCAGTTTTAGACATATTGAAGTTATTTTCAGAATACACCTTGACATGTGTGCCTCGTATACAAAATAGTATTGTTGATGCTCTTGCCAAGGCAGCAAGCAGTTTGAAGATCCCCATGAACTCCAGCAATAAATTTGAAATCCATGTCAAGCATCGTCCAACCATTCCAGACAATCAGCGATATTGGCAAGTGTTTCAAGATGATGAGGAGATTAAGGATTTTCTGCTAAACAAAGGCAAGTTCAAAGAAACCTCCATTGATGTAGAAAATGATGAGGGCAAAAGGAATGGTACAGATGAAGTGCAGATCAATGAAATGGACATATTGCAGCTGAAGAATAACATCATTCCTAAAGGCTTGATACCTCTAGAGGAACCTTTTGATTAGGATGATGTAGCCCGCAAGCCAACATTGCAGCCAACAGAGAAGGGTGTAGAAGAGGTCAACATCGGTACAACTATCCATCCAAAGTTGGTAAAATTGTCTAAAGCATTACCGCCAAAGATCAAGGACAAATACATCAGTTTGATGGCTTCATTTGCAGATGTGTTTGCTTGGGACTATTCTGATTTAAAGACCTATGATACCAACATTATTCAGCACACAATACCCATCAAGCCCAATCAAAAACCATTTAGACAGACGCTGAGAAGGATAAATCCAAAGTTGCTGCCATCTATCGAAAAGGAGGTAAACAGGTTGTACAAGTCAGGTATCATTGCACCCATCAGATTTTCAGATTGGATATCTAACTTAGTGCCTGTACGCAAGAAGACCGATGAGATCCGCCTATGCATTGATTTTAGAAATCTAAATAAAGTCTCATTGAAAGACAACTATCCACTGCCCAAGATGGACCATATACTTCAGCGAGTAGTGGGGGCATCTCATATGTCACTACTTGATGGTTATTCTGGATATAACCAAATTTCTGTCCATGAAGATGATAGAGACAAGACAGCATTCACCACTCCATGGGGAACCTTTCACTACGCCAAAATGCCCTTCGGTTTAAAGAATGCAGGTGCCACATTTAAGTGGCCAATGGACTTGCCTTTTGCAAATGAGAAGGATGTGTTGTTGGTGGTGTACTTGGATGATTTGATGGTATTTTCCAAATCTGATGAAGAGCACATGCATCACCTAAAAAATGTCTTTCAAAAGTGCAGGAAATATGGTCTATCGTTGAATCCTAAGAAGAGCTTGTTCGCCATGGAGGAAGGAAAATTACTTGGGCACATCATTTCAAAGGATGACATTCGTATAGACCCAGCGCGCGTGCAAGCAATTCAGCAAATCGATCTGCCTAGGAACAAAAAAGAGATACAATCATTCAATGGTAAGATGAATTTTCTGCGTCGCTTTGTCCCTAATCTTATAGAACACTTAAGAGAAATGACCAACATGCTTAAGAAGGACAGCCAGGTGAAATGGATAGAGGAGGCTGTAAAATCTTTCAACTTGGTCAAATTGGCCCTTTCTTCAGCTCCAGTTCTAGTCAGCCCGAAATACACTCAGGATTTCATATTGTTTTCATTTGCTTCTGAGCACACTATGGCAGCGATATTATTACAGAAGAGAGATGATCATGAAAGACCCATTTCATTCTTCAGCAGGGCTATAAGGGATGCATCTTTAAAGTACAACATCATTGAGAAGCAAGCCCTGGCATTGGTGAAGGCATTGAAGGATTTCCGGGTATATATCCTACATTCTCACATTCTGGCCTATGTTCCTAATACTACTGTAAAGGATGTTTTAGTGCAAACCGATCTAGAAGGGAGAAGAGGCAAATGGATCATTGCTTTGATGGAATATGATGTGGAAATAAAGCCCACAAAGCTGGTCAAAGGACAGGGGTTGGCGAAGCTAATGGCCGAATCAAACTTGCATGCCTTGGACATAAATCTGATCGCTGCCATGTCTGATGAGAATGAGGAAGGAATGTCAATTCAGGTATCCGAAATGTTTGCTTTGTCCCCATGGTATTCAGATATAATATATGTGCTGAAAAATCTATCACCACCACCCGGCATGACTAGAAACAAAGCGAGAACACTCAAATTGAAGGCTGCCAAGTTTTGTATTTTGAATTTTGCACTGTATTGGAAAGATCCCGGTGGCATTTTGTTAAATTGTTTGATGGAAGAGGAGGCAAAGAAATTCATGGAGGATTTCCATGGAGGAGAGTGCGGTGGTCACCTTTTTTGGAAGTCAACAGCGAACAAAATTTTGAGAGCGGGGTACTACTGGCCTACTTTGTTTGCTGATGTGTATAAGATCGTCAAGCGCTGTCATAAATGTCAGATTTTTGAAGGAAAACAAAAATTACAGCCTTTGCCACTTAAGCCTATTGAGGTGAACGCTCCTTTCCAGCAGTGGGGGTTGGATTTCATTGGAGAAATTCATCCCGCTTCTTCCGGACAGCATAGATGGATCCTTACAGTGATAGACTATTTCACAAAATGGATTGACGCAGCTCCCACCAAACAAGCTACAGACACGGTAATCATTTCATTTCTTGAAAATAACGTCTTGTCTCGCTTTGGTTGTCCAAATAAGTTAATCACCGATAATGTAGCAGCTTTCAAATCAAAGAGGATGGTAGAATTTTGTCATAGGTATCACATCATTTTGGGTCATTCAACTGCCTATCATCCGCAAGGCAATGGATTGGTGGAATCTTCGAATAAATCCTTGGTCAACATCATGAAGAAGATGCTGGAAATAAATAAAAAGCGCTGGAATAAGAGGTTTGTTACACTAAAAAATGTCACCTTGACTACTTACAGTTAGTATGGCTCAAATCAACAGTCATGCTACCCTCTTAGGCAAGTCTCATGCCTCTGTTATCCATCTCAAACTCAAAGAAGAGAGAAAGTCTTGTAAAAACTATGTTTATCTCTGGGGTCGCAGGTTCTCTCTAGCCTTACCTGCGGGGACGCTGACCATGTTCACAAAATCTGCGTCCATGGACGCTCTGTATGTTACGGGACAGGTGCGTCCCTCTGTAAAAGGCAAAATGCGCGAGTTTTATCTTGAAAAAGTTACTTGTGGTTACTTCTAGAACATTCTAGAGGTCGGTTTGATGAAATGGATGCGCCTCCAGTTGGTTCATGTATCTCTATTAAGGGGGAACTTATCCCATCAATAAGGGAGCTATCCCACCCAAAGAGGGGGATGATCCCATTGATAGTGGACCTGAATAACCTCTTTACAGCACTATAAATAAAGGCATTGAGCCAGAAGGAGAGGAGGTTGGAGCTATACATTTTCTTTGGGTAAATGCTGCAGGATTTAGGTCTTCCATTAGAGCCTTTGTGAGGAGAGATTGTCTTCACTTGATTCTACTTGGGAGAGGGTGAGCTTTGTCAAAGTAGAGGAAAACCCTTGATGGACCCTGGGAGGAACTTGCACAACACCAAGGCCAGGTTGTAAGAGTTTCTTTGTTTCGTTATTAATACAAACTGGTTTATTTTTCTCAATAGCTTGTGTTGATGAGTTATTTCATGTGTTCCTTGGTCTGCATGTTGAATATATGTTTTATTATATGAAATGCAAGTGCTTGGTAATTGTTTGATTGTTTGTGGTTGCAGGAATTGACTTGAAGGAGGAGCTCATCCGGATCGGCAAGGACGGACTACAACAACCGCGTTTTGGAATAAGGTAAGCCTAAACACTTGTAGTTTTCATGTTGTAAAAGGTGTATTTAGAGAAAGATCACTCCATTTTGTCTTGTTTGTCATTAGAACGTCTTAGACTTCTAGGAAGGTCAGTCGTGTCCGCACCCTTGACAAATTCCGTGTGACAAATTGGCGACTCCGCTGGGGACCCAAGATATCAACAGTGAGTTGCTGAGGGATCAGCATTGGAATTCTCTCCAAGGCAAAGCTCACGACTATAGGCCCATATCCAAAAGTCTTTAGTCGTCCGTTCTTTGCCTTGGTCAGTTGGCTCTTCATATGAGCCGACACAGCTTCACACCAGTTGAAAATGGTGCCTTGGTAACAGTCAATTGCCATCCGCATTTGGGATCCGGAAGCAATGTGTAAAGCAGCCGCGCCGCAAATTCTGGTAACCGTGAACGCTATGACTTTGAGTTCCGGTAGAGTGATGTGTTTTATCTCTATGCCTTTTGAATGGTGAGCCCCACGTGTGCACCAATCCTCGCGGAGACTATCAAGGGATTGGCCACCCGGCCTAGTCCCCGCAAGACTGAGTTGCTCACCTCTGTTTGGCAAGCCAGTGAGAAAGTATACATCCGAGGGCTCTATCTCGAGCTGGTGCCCTCCTATGTAAAAGCATTGTTCTTGTACGTTCCATCGCTCAACCAGCCATTCCAAGAATCTTACCTGGCCCCTCATGCCCGGTATGGTCCAATATTTGTATAATCTGCATGCTCTTAGGGCATCCAGGGAAGGTTGATGATTTATTGCAGCTTCATCTTCCTCTACATGCTCTCTTTCTCTCCAGTCTAACATGATTAATGCCCTGCATATCAAAAATAGCAATTAGAAATTGATTTGGGAATTTTTGGTGGTTTTTTGGGGGGGTTTTGGTTTTGGAATGCGCCTCTCGGCGGACGCAGGTGCCCTTCGGGTGACCTGCGTCCCCCGATTTTTTCTCATACGGGAAAACGGTCGGAAGACGCAGCCCGCCTTCAGGCCAGATGCGTCCGAGCGCCCTGTGCTACAAAGCCGGGGTGCGTCCTCCGAGAAACGCGCATTTCAAAACCCCAACTCTCTCAAAAAACCACCAAAAATTCCCAAATCAATTTCTAATTGCTATTTTTGATATGCAGGGCATTAATCATGTTAGACTGGAGAGAAAGAGAGCATGTAGAGGAAGATGAAGCTGCAATAAATCATCAACCTTCCCTGGATGCCCTAAGAGCATGCGGATTATACAAATATTGGACCATACCGGGCATGAGGGGCCAGGTAAGATTCTTGGAATGGCTGGTTGAGCGATGGAACGTACAAGAACAATGCTTTTACATAGGAGGGCACCAGCTCGAGATAGAGCCCTCGGATGTATACTTTCTCACTGGCTTGCCAAACAGAGGTGAGCAACTCAGTCTTGCGGGGACTAGGTGCGGACACGACTGACCTTCCTAGAAGTCTAAGACATTCTAATGACAAACAAGACAAAATGGAGTGATCTTTCTCTAAATACACCTTTTACAACATGAAAACTACAAGTGTTTAGGCTTACCTTATTCCAAAACGCTGTTGTTGAAGTCCGTTCTTGACGATCCGGATGAGCTCCTCCTTCAAGTCAATTCCTGCAACCACAAACAATCAAACAATTACCAAGCACTTGCATTTTATATAATAAAACATATATTCAACATGCAGACCAAGGAACACATGAAATAACTCATTAACACAAGCTATTGAGAAAAATAAACCAGTTTGTATTAATAACGAAACAAAGAAACTCTTACAACCTGGCCTTGGTGTTGTGCAAGTTCCTCCCAGGGTCCATCAAGGGTTTTCCTCTACTTTGACAAAGCTCACCCTCTCCCAAGTAGAATCAAGTGAAGACAATCTCTCCTCACAAAGGCTCTAATGGAAGACCTAAATCCTGCAGCATTTACCCAAAGAAAATGTATAGCTCCAACCTCCCCTCCCTCTGGCTCAATGTCTTTATTTATAGTGCTGTAAAGAGGTTATTCAGGTCCACCATCAATGGGATAATCCCCCTCTTTGGGTGGGATAGCTCCCTTATTGATGGGATAAGTTCCCCCTTAATAGAGATACATGAACCAACTGGAGGCGCATCCAATTCATCAAACCGACCTCTAGAAAGTTCTAGAAGTAACCACAAGTAACTTTTTTAAGATGAAACTCGCGCATTTTGCCTTTTACAGAAGGACGCACCTGTCCCTTAACATACAGAGCGTCCAAGGACGCACCTTTTGTGAACATGATCAGCGTCCCCGCAGGTAAGGCTAGAGAGAACCTGCAACCCCAGAGATAAACATATTTTTTACAAGACTTTCTCTCTTCTTTGAGTTTGAGATGGATAACAGAGGCATAAGACTTGCCTAAGAGGGTAGCATGACTGTTGATTTGAGCCATACTAACTGTAAGTAGTCAAGGTGACATTTTTTAGTGTAACAGATTGCCCCCTAAAGTGCGAAGCCTGGAATAGATTTAGGGTTTTGTAATTCTAGGAAGGGTGAAGCACTTTATCATTTCAAGGATTGTCTTGTGGATGGCCTGGTTGGAACCTGCAATTTTCAACACAAAATACATGTATAAGATTATATCATCACTGAGGTAGGCATTCCCATACTCAGATTCAAAACTTTAACTAATGGACTAACTATTCTGATACAGGAATGATCTTGCAGTACATCATTTTTTATAGACTTTTGTAGACACAGTATGGACGCAGCCATCTGTTTATGATTAGTCTACATAGATAATGAATACAAAACTCCTCGCAGCCTGGATGGTAGAAACTAGATCCAGGGTCTTCACTTCTACTTCCCGAATTGGTACGATTCTAGCCATGTGATTAAATGATTTGATGTCGAACATGTTAGAAACCACTTGATTACCAGTCGATGATGTAAACTGTTAACAAGCGTGAGAGAGACCACCAGTAATGTCAATGGTTCTCAAAGTACCAAGCACAACCCGTGAAATGTGAATAGATGTTTTGATGTCGAACACTTCACGGAATCCTTTGATCGAAAGTCAATGATGTAAACTGACGTCAAAGGCGAGAAACCTGCCATTGATGCATGCAGACTTCAAGGTACTGTCGATTCCTAAGTCATCTTTCTAGATAATGTGTCGATGTCGATAGAAAGCGCCCCGTTGCAGGCAAGCCCGCAACAGGAAATCATTGTTCAAGTTGAAGAAATGTTGCTGTAAGGACTGACTCAGGGATGGTCAAATGGATGACAAGTATTTTGCAGATGAAAGTTTTGCTTGCAGACCTCTTGAACACATAACGACACGACAGATGGCTTGGTGACGAATAACTCAAAGTTAATCCCCGGAACCCGGTTAAAGACTTTCAAAGTGGTTTGATCAACTGTGAGGTAAAAGATTTCCCAACCCAGGTGAATGAAAAAGTGTCGTGTTCAAGAGTGGTAATAAAGTTTCTTTTGAGACAAAAGGTAACAAACAGGTTCATTCTTCTCTCTTTTCCCCCACCATTTCTGGCAAGTACCTCTTTATTTTTAACAAGCTTGAGGAGGATAACATATGCTTGATTATAAGCTCATCCTTCGGACGAGTCCAACCTAGTTTAAATTCGAACCCTAGGAAGGAGTGGTTCGTTCCTGTTTGTAATTGAACAGGTCCTCTACTGTAAAAGTTTAACGAGCCCAGTATAGGAGAAACTCGGCGTTTTTCAATTTTAGAGAGTCTGAAAAAACTAAAGGAGACTCCACGTTGAACTTTTTCGTACATTTGTGTCCCTCAAGCCCGAAAAAGTATAAAATAATACCTGGGGGAACCGCTTGATCTTGCGACCAAGGAGTACTTTCATAATAGTGTCATTGACCTGAAAAGTAAAAAGCGATCAAGGACACATCGTTTTATTTCCTTATCGAGTTTGAAATGACAAAAACCCGGCAATCTTTTCCTGATTTTACGGTCAGAAAAGAGCTATAAGGGGACCGTCTTTTAATTCCGTTTTAATGAGTGTAAAAGAAAAACTCGGCGATCTTTTCATGTTTTAGGAGTCTGAAAAGGGCTTAAAAGAGAACTCCAAGGTTTCACTTTTTCGTAAGTTTTAATGAGTTCGAAAAAGGGATAAAAATGTACTCATGGTTTTCACTTTTTCGTAAGTTTTAATGAGTTCGAAAAAATGATAAAAATGTACTCATATGGCCGACTTTCAATTTAATTTACGAGCAGGAAAAGACGGAAAGAACTCGACATTTTCATTTGTTTTACGAGAATGAAAGATAGCAAAATAACCTCGGTATTTTCATGAGTTTAACGAGTCTTGAAAATAACTGAAATTGACTCGAGATAGGTTTCATTTTTACAAAAGCTTGAAACAGACAAAAACTATGCTTCAAAGTAGTTTCATTTTTACACAAGCTTGAAACAGAGAGAAAACTGTGCTTGATGCCCCCTAAGCATGATTGCTAGAACGCACCTGTCCCTTAACATACAGAGCATCCAAGGACGCACCTTTTGTGAACATGGTCAGCGTCCCCGCAGGTAAGGCTAGAGAGAACCTGCAACCCCAGAGATAAACATATTTTTTACAAGACTTTCTCTCTTCTTTGAGTTTGAGATGGATAACAGAGGCATAAGACTGAGTTCTGTTATGCCAATTCGTTCGATGGATACCAATGATCCGTCGAATCATGATGACTAGAACTTTGTTGATTGACTCAACCAAACCGTTGGCTTGCGGAATCCCATCACTTCAAATGGCTGTCGAATTACTTCCAGCTACTTCCGAAGAGGAGAAACGGTTATTATACTTGGCTAAATTAGATGAGACTCGACGTGACGCTACTTTAGCTATCGAGACTCACGTGAAACGAATGAAAGCTCAGTACGATAAAAATGTAACCCCTCGAAGTTTTTCGGAAGGAGACCTAGTACTATTATATGATCAAGCTAACGATAAGCTAGGTGCCGGAAAATTCGTTCCCATGTGGCATGGGCCCTACATTGTAAAGCGAAAGCTAGCAAAAGGGGCTTATGAGTTAGTTGATTTTGATGGGGACTCTTTGGGTAAACCCAGAAATGGACTTTACCTAAAGAGGTATTATGCTTAAAATGATGGGTATGGAGAAATTTTTAGATAGGTTAGATTTCCTTTCTAGCTAGCAAGTGTGTTAGTTTAGTCAGTGTGCTTAGCTTAGCGAGTGTGGTTTTTCGTCATTATTCTGGCTTATCTTGGTTTTACTCTTGATATTGTAGATGTCGACGCCTCTCCAAACATACATTGGATTTGCTGATGGTGCTTGTCGTAATACACAGAATATCTCTTCCGCAGCTTGGGTTATCTATTCGCCCTCTGACGAGTTAGTTTCTATGCATGGGGTAAGCCTCGGTCAAACAACGAATAACATTGCAGAATACAGCGCAGTGGTTGAATTATTATCCGAATCTATTTCATTTGGAATTCGACGTTTGATAGTGAGGTTAGATTCTGAACTTGTTGTATTACAGCTTAATAGAGTTTATGCCATTAGAAATCCTGTGTTATTAAGGTTGTTTTTGAGAGTGCGTCTCTTGGAACGTGAATTTGATTACATTGAATATCAACATATTCCAAGGTCTTTGAATACATTAGCAGATGCAATTGCTTCTCGAATGTTGGACAGACATTTACGATAATCATGCAAGTAAATTTAAAAACATTTCATCACATATGTTAAACAAGATAAGCCGATAATAGTGATATATATAGATAGAAGTGTGTCAAAAAATATATACATCGTCTTCGATCATAGGTTTAAAACACCTTATGATCGGCAAAATGATAGTACAAAAAGTCAAAAATGTCACATGTGACTACAAAAGTGACTAGTCAATCACTGGTGGTGCTCTCTGTACGACACCACTGCGCGGGCTACCTTACGCAAAAATCTCCTAAACGGTCCAGGGACCGCGACTACGAAGCGCTGAAGCCTGATAGGAATGTCGTCCATAGTAGTCTCAGGTATATCTGCCGTGAGACGCTCTAGATCATGCTCCAACTCAGCTAGTACTTCTGCTGTCGCATCCTGTGGGGCCGGTACCGGTGCAGCTGGATGTAGTCTATCATAAGGCCGGAGGTTGGCTGGACGCTGTGGACCAACATCTGCATTTTGAAAAAAGTTTACTATTAATTTTGAGACGATATATATAAAAAATACAAAAAATACATAACTAGAAAACTTGTGAAAATAAAAAGTACCTCTGTCGTCCCATTGTTCTCCCTGTGGAAGAACCATGTCCGGATCACCTCTGAAATCCATTCCGGCATACGGAAAGTCCTGTATCACAAAAAGCTGGCCCTCTAACCAGTCAAAATAACTATCTGAGAATCGAACTACTGTCGCGCCCTCGTCAGGATGCCGGGCCATCACCGCAACCCATCGTATCAGCTTTGGCTGCTGGGGACCCAAGATATCAACAGTGAGTTGCTGAGGGATCAGCATTGGAATTCTCTCCAAGGCAAAGCTCACGACTATAGGCCCATATCCAAAAGTCTTTAGTCGTCCGTTCTTTGCCTTGGTCAGTTGGCTCTTCATATGAGCCGACACAGCTTCACACCAGTTGAAAATGGTGCCTTGGTAACAGTCAATTGCCATCCGCATTTGGGATCCGGAAGCAATGTGTAAAGCGGCCGCGCCGCAAATTCTGGTAACCGTGAACGCTATGACTTTGAGTTCCGGTAGAGTGATGTGTTTTATCTCTATGCCTTTTGAATGGTGAGCCCCACGTGTGCACCAATCCTCGCGGAGACTATCAAGGGATTGGCCACCCGGCCTAGTCCCCGCAAGACTGAGTTGCTCACCTCTGTTTGGCAAGCCAGTGAGAAAGTATACATCCGAGGGCTCTATCTCGAGCTGGTGCCCTCCTATGTAAAAGCATTGTTCTTGTACGTTCCATCGCTCAACCAGCCATTCCAAGAATCTTACCTGGCCCCTCATGCCCGGTATGGTCCAATATTTGTATAATCCGCATGCTCTTAGGGCATCCAGGGAAGGTTGATGATTTATTGCAGCTTCATCTTCCTCTACATGCTCTCTTTCTCTCCAGTCTAACATGATTAATGCCCTGCATATCAAAAATAGCAATTAGAAATTGATTTGGGAATTTTTGGTGGTTTTTTGAGAGAGTTGGGGTTTTGAAATGCGCGTTTCTCGGAGGACGCACCCCTGCTTTGTAGCACAGGGCGCCCGGACGCATCTGGCCTGAAGGCGGGCTGCGTCTTCCGACCGTTTTCCCGTATGAGAAAAAGTCGGGGGACGCAGGTCACCCGAAGGGCACCTGCGTCCGCCGAGAGGCGCATTCCAAAACCAAAACCCCCCCAAAAAATGAAACTAAAACCTAAAAATTGATTCTAAACGGATAGAAATGCAGAGTAGGATGTGTAAAATACCTGGATGAGACGGCGTTCGATTCCGACGGTCAGATTTTCCGCAGTGACCACGGGAAGTTTCTTGTCAAAAGCTCCTTTTTCAACCTCAACAGTGAAACGGTAAAAATGATATGGTAAAAGGTCTTTTTATAGGTTTTTTGGATGAATTAGTTCATTTTTTACCATGAAAAGATGTTTTTGAATGTATTTTTGCCTATTTTAAACAGGTATGAGTAATGTGTTGCTTTTGTGCAGGACAAAGAGATTTCGAGGGAAATTGTAATTTTTCACAAACAAAAATATCAGAGTCATCTTTTAAGCCCTTTTCTGACTCCTAAAACATGAAAAGATCGCCGAGTGTTTCTTTTTCACTCGTTAAAACGAAATTAAAAGACGGTCCCCTTTTAGCTCTTTTCTGACCGCAAAATCAGGAAAAGATTGCCGGGTTTTTGTCGTTTCGAACTCGATAAGGAAATAAAACGACGTGTCCTTGATCGCTTTTTACTTTTCAGGTCAACGACACTATTATGAAAGTACTCCTTGGTCGCAAGATCAAGCGGTTCCCCCAGGTATTGTTTTATACTTTTTCGGGCTTGAGGGACACAAATATACGAAAAAGTTCAACGTGGAGTCTCCTTTAGTTTTTTCAGACTCTTTAAAAATGAAAAACGCCGAGTTTCTCCTATACTGGACTCGTTAAACTTTTACAGTAGAGGACCTGTTCAATTACAAACAGGAACGAACCACTCCTTCCTAGGGTTCGAATTTAAACTAGGTTGGACTCGTCCGAAGGATGAGCTTATAATCAAGCATATGTTATCCTCCTCAAGCTTGTTAAAAATAAAGAGGTACTTGCCAGAAATGGTGGGGGAAAAGAGAGAAGAATGAACCTGTTTGTCACCATTTGTCTCAGAAGAAACTTTATTACCACTCTTGAACACGACACTTTTCATTCACCTGGGTTGGGAAATCTTTTACCTCACAGTTGACCAAATCACTTTGAAAGTCTTTAACCGGGTTCCAGGGGTTAACTTTGAGTTATACGTCACCAAGCCATCTGTTGTGTCGTTATGTGTTCAAGAGGTCTGCAAGCAAAAACTTTCATCTGCAAAATACTTGTCATCCATTTGACCATCCCTGAGTCAGTCCTTACAGCAACATTTCTTCAACTTGAACAATGATTTCGTGTTGCGGGCTTGCCTGCAACGGGTCGCTTTCTATCGACATCGACACATTATCTAGAAAGATGACTTAGGAATCGACAATACCTTGAAGTCTGCATGCATCAATGGCAGGTTTCTCGCCTTTGACGTCAGTTTACATCATTGACTTTCGATCAGAGGATTCCGTGAAGTGTTCGACATCAAAACATCTATTCACATTTCACGGGTTGTGCTTGGTACTTTGAGAACCATTGACATTACTGGTGGTTTCTCTCACGCTTGTTAACAGTTTACATCATTGACTGGTAATCAAGTGGTTTCTACCATGTTCGACATCGAATCATTTAATCACATGGCTAGAATCGTACCAATTCGGGAAGTAGAAGTGAAGACCCTGGATCTAGTTTCTACCATCCAGGCTGCGAGGAGTTTTGTATTCATTATCTATGTAGACTAATCATAAACAGATGGCTGCGTCCATACTGTGTCTACAAAAGTCTATTAAAATGATGTACTGCAAGATCATTCCTGTATCAGAATAGTTAGTCCATTAGTTAAAGTTTTGAATCTGAGTATGGGAATGCCTACCTCAGTGATGATATAATCTTATCCATGTATTTTGTGTTGAAAATTGCAGGTTCCAACCAGGCCATCCACAAGGCAATCCTTGAAATGATAAAGCGCTTCACCCTTCCTAGAATTACAAAACCCTATTCTATTCCAGGCTTCGCACTTTAGGGGGCAATCTGTTACAATAAAAAATGTCACCTTGACTACTTACAGTTAGTATGGCTCAAATCAACAGTCATGCTACCCTCTTAGGCAAGTCTCATGCCTCTGTTATCCATCTCAAACTCAAAGAAGAGAGAAAGTCTTGTAAAAACTATGTTTATCTCTGGGGTCGCAGGTTCTCTCTAGCCTTACCTGCGGGGACGCTGACCATGTTCACAAAATCTGCGTCCATGGATGCTCTGTATGTTAAGGGACAGGTGCGTCCCTCTGTAAAAGGCAAAATGCGCGAGTTTTATCTTGAAAAAGTTACTTGTGGTTACTTCTAGAACATTCTAGAGGTCGGTTTGATGAAATGGATGCGCCTCCAGTTGGTTCATGTATCTCTATTAAGGGGGAACTTATCCCATCAATAAGGGAGCTATCCCACCCAAAGAGGGGGATGATCCCATTGATAGTGGACCTGAATAACCTCTTTACAGCACTATAAATAAAGGCATTGAGCCAGAAGGAGAGGAGGTTGGAGCTATACATTTTCTTTGGGTAAATGCTGCAGGATTTAGGTCTTCCATTAGAGCCTTTGTGAGGAGAGATTGTCTTCACTTGATTCTACTTGGGAGAGGGTGAGCTTTGTCAAAGTAGAGGAAAACCCTTGATGGACCCTGGGAGGAACTTGCACAACACCAAGGCCAGGTTGTAAGAGTTTCTTTGTTTCGTTATTAATACAAACTGGTTTATTTTTCTCAATAGCTTGTGTTGATGAGTTATTTCATGTGTTCCTTGGTCTGCATGTTGAATATATGTTTTATTATATGAAATGCAAGTGCTTGGTAATTGTTTGATTGTTTGTGGTTGCAGGAATTGACTTGAAGGAGGAGCTCATCCGGATCGTCAAGAACGGACTTCAACAACAGCGTTTTGGAATAAGGTAAGCCTAAACACTTGTAGTTTTCATGTTGTAAAAGGTGTATTTAGAGAAAGATCACTCCATTTTGTCTTGTTTTTCATTAGAATGTCTTAGACTTCTAGGAAGGTCAGTCGTGTCCGCACCCTTGACAAATTCCGTGTGACAAGGTTGGTCCATGCGCTTTGGGCAGATCGGGTCAATCAGAAAAAGTCTATTGGTATGTCACCGTTTGAGTTTGTTTATGGAGTTGACACAGTATTCCCCGCCTCTCTTTCTGCCCCAGTGGTTAGACTTCTTTAGGAGGCCGACAGTGAAGAAGATCCCATGCAGAGAAGGTTGAATCAAATGATCCACTTGCAGCAAACAAGAGAAGAAGTTTTCAAGAACACATCCAAGTTGCAGGAGGAGATAAAGAAAATCTATGACAGAAAAGAAAAAGCAGATAAATTTTAGTTGGATGATGTGGTGCTAAAGTGGGATGCAAGGAATGAAGAGAAAGGTAAGCACGGAAAGTTAGAGAATATTTGGAAAGGTCCTTTCAAGATTGCAGCATATAGGGGTCAGAATGCCTTTCTTTTGAAGGAAATGAACGGGGAAGATTGTCCAGGAGGGCCGATCAATGGTCGGCTGCTCAAGCGGTACCACTGTTGATTTATCACGCTGCTTCCACTGTCATTGTAAATACCATTTTTATTTCAGTTTGGTTTCAGTCTGTCAAGTTAGTTTTTGAGTCATTTCAATGTCAAGTTTGAGTAAATTTCTGGGTCATTTCAGTTTCATAAATAAGTCAGAATCCTATGTTGTAGTCGAAATGATGACTCCATAGCCCAATGGACAAAAGGCATTATCTAGCTCCTCCAGAGATCTGCTGTTCTTGGCACCTCCAAGGAGCTACCATCCCCCATTGGAGCCAATGTTAGAGTCGGTCTGGTCAGCCCTCCGTCAGAGATCAAAACTCTTTATGCATTTCATTTTTAGGTGTCCCGCTCCATTCACTCAGCTGCATTCCGCTAGGGGCATTCCATAATCTGACGGAGAAGGTCATGCTAGTCATTTCCCTCTTGTATGGCTCCTACTGGCTTATGTCTTTGTGTCAAATAATCACCAAAGTCCATGACAGTCAAGGTCTGGTCCTTTAAAGGACAAAAGTCATTTTCTATGTTTAGGTCTAGGAATTCATCAATTTGGTCTTTGAAACATGTCCAGTAAAGCCATGCAGGCCAGAGGGAGGCCCTTACATAGCTATGGTTTAGAGAGCTTCATCGTCATGTGGATAGACTTCGACTCTCCTTCAAAACTCCGTTTTGAAGAAAAGTCAAACAGTGTCATTTATGACAAAATTTTCCAAAAAGTCGCTAGTTGATTTTTGCAGATGCAGTCATGATTTCCGTGGCCAAATGTCCTGTTGTACAGTCCCTGCAAAGAGTGCCAAAAATTACATTATTTAAGCCAAAATTTCAAAGAAAAAGTGAAAATCAGGGTGTTTTAAAGTCAGTGAAAAAGTGCAAAACACAACATAAGAAAATGGGTTTTCAAAGAAGCAAAAATTAAACCCATCTCTTCCAAGGCTATATATACATGTTTTTACCCAAATCAAAGGCATTAAGCTATTTCAACACTTGGAGAAGACATTAGAAAGGTGTGAGTGTGAGATTGGGGAGTTTGAGTGAGTGGGAGCAGGTTTTAGAGCGCACGACGCACATACCCAGGAGCGCGGCACACTCACCGGGCGCGACGCACACGCAGCCAGCCCGCAGTTGAAGCTTTAGACAGGCGCGGTGCATGCCCAGCATGTGGCGCACTGGGATTTGCGTGCGACACACACAGTCCAGGGGCCGAAACACGTTGCCAAAGCACTCCAAATTTCGATGAACGCCATCAATTCAAGAGGTAGGCCTTATGACATCACCGGTTCATCAATTTTGTCAATGATATGGTGTTTATAAAACGTTTGAATGTCACCCAAAAGCATAAGGTCAACCATAAGAAAATCACCAAGAAAACGATGGCTGGGGTTGCAAAATTTTGTTGTTAGTGCCAAGGTTTCACTCCACTCACCTTTTTCCCCTCACCTCTCATTTTTCCCATCTCCCCTTGATCATTTTTCCTAAAACCCCACCCTAAATCACTATCATAACCCTCTCCCTATTCCTCCACTATTTGGTCAACTTAAAGTCACCACAAGACCAGCTCATTGTGCAAGCAAGGTTGTGGAAGAGAGGTGCATGGTCGAAGGGTTAAAGAGTCAAAAGATTAGGGTAAAATTTGGGTGATTTCATAGCGCGCGGCGCACTCATTGGGTGCGGCGAACACAGGGCCCGTCCACTGTGTAAACCCGCCACTGGCGCGGCGCATACCCAGTGCGCGGCGCACTGGGCATTGCGCGCAGCGCACAGAGAGATAAAGCATAGAAACCAATCAATTTGCCTAAAAAATTTTGGAGGCTCACCAAATTTGAAAGGTAGGCAACCTACCTCCACTCTTGCATCAAACTTGTAAGGAATTGCATGGTTGTAGGAGTATAAATCAAATCCAAAAAATTTTTATAAAGTAAACAAAAGAAGACACAAAGAAATCATGATACTAGGGTTTATGCTACAATGAGAGTGCTGCTAAAGTGTTTCAAACCCTACCCCATCAACACTATACCGAAACTACTCCCAAATCCCTAACAAATCTCTCCCTTCAAACCCCTATTCCCCTTACATCATTCCCTTCCTAATATTCCCTGTTTTATTGTCCCCTTCGTGGCAGATTATCAGAGAAACTACCAGCTTCATTGGAATCAAAGGGTAGCATAAAACCCAGGGTAAAAACAGTAGTAATGGCATCCGAAGTTTCATCAGAATATGAGGAGGGAACCCACAGTGACACAGCTTCAGGAGAACAGGCTCCTAGGAGACATCACCGGAGTGGCAGACATCTTAGAGATGAGCCAAACTCCCTCACCGAGTTGCAGGCATGCCCTCTTGCTATGTCTTTTTTCCAGCACTTAGCATGTTTTGAATTTTGTCAGAGGGTGGCAAATGTCAGAGTTCATCATGAGTTGGCCTATCTTTTTGCACTTCACCTACATGGAGGACAGTCTATCTTGGCTGGGGTCACTTTCACATTGACACCCGAAACCATATCAGTGGCAATAGGCATACCAAAAATTGGAGAGCAGTGGCATAAGAAGAAGAAGGTGGAGAGGCAGCATTATGAGCCTTACATTAAGGACAGCTGTTTGAGCCAGCTCACGAGAGGTTTTCCATTCAGATTTTTTAGAGATGAGTATGCTCTGCTCATGAAATTGATCATGAAGTACTTCAGTTGTGACAGAGGTTTTCTCACCTTTATTCCTACCACATCAGGTAGCTCATGCACTTTACCAGGGTGCGAATGATGAGCCTCCCATTTTTCATCTGCGGGAACATAGAAAGAATGAAGAATTTCATGCAGCACAAGACCCCTCGACAGCAGCTCAACAACGTTTATCACTTTGCTCTTATCCGGATTTTGGTGGACCATCAGTTGGGATTGCAGGGTATTTCTTGGGAGGACTTCATCTCCCGTGATTTCTTCAGCGCTCCACAGGTAGTATCAGAGGCAGAGCATGAGATAGGTGGTCCTTCACAACAGTATGAGCGACATGAGACTACTACTATACCAGTATACATCACCTATCAGAAGGGCAGTAGACCTTTGTTTGCAGCAGCAAAGCAAGTGTTATCTCCACCCGGGGTGGAAGGGACCTCACTTCTGACATCAGAATCACAGGAGCAGGGCAAGGGTAAGGAGCCAGTGCAGGAGGAAGGGCCATCAGGTGAAAAAGAGACCGAATTCATTCTCCTTCAGGATGATGAGACAGATGCAGAACCAACAAATGAGGAGCTTACATAGATCATCCAGGAGTAGCAGTCAGTGATTGAGTCCTTATCCTTTAACTTGGACAGGGCCAAGTGGAACATGAAGTACCTGGAGCAGAGAAACAAGTAGCTTGAGGACCAGCGGGTGATCATGGAGCTCCAAAACATTCGTGAGCGTCGCCAAGCTGCTCAAAGGAGAAGAGTTGAACCCACATCATTGGAGCAAGTGATCAATGAGGATCAGGAGGCTCATCTTGAGAGCATGAGCATGCACTTGGAGAGGCTGTTGGACAAGGCCGATCAGGACCTTGCCTTGCTGAGACACATGGCTTATCATTACATGACACGAAATATGAGTGCAAGGGCCTGGATAAGGAGCTTGAAAACGAAATTGAGGAAAGCAACAAGAAAGGAAAAAAGGGAAAAAGAGAAAGATCGGCTTAGAATCTTGCCTGAGGCTTCCTTAGCTTAGCCTAGCACCCCATAGGGAACCTCCAGCCCAAATTTCGAGAAATTTGGGGATGTTTTGGTCACATGGTAATTTTTTGGGCAAAAAACATAAATTCTCTCCATGTGATTCTAGAGCTCCAAATGAGGAATGGTTTGCATTTTTGGATTCAGCATGGAAAATCATGACTACTGGTGTCCGAGCAAGAAATTTTGACAAGATCTGGGTCTCCTAAAGGTCAAAAAACACCCAAAAATGGCCCCTCTGCCACTTTTTTGACAAACAGAAAGCAGTCTTGGAAGAATGGAGATTTGGAGGGGCAAATGAGCACCAAATTTGAAAATTCCAATTGGGTTAGAAATCAAACAGGATAGGCTTTCCAGCAAGCCCACTTGGGCACATTTTGGACACCTGCAAGAGCCCCAAAACAGGTCCCAAATTAGCGCGACGCACAGAAAAAATGGCGCGGCGCGCAGAGGAAAAAATTGCCAATTTGCTTCTGTTTCGCAAAATTTCTGTTCGCGACTTCTCCAAGTGGGCCCGCTCATCTACACTTTGGTTTTTTGGCACCAAAGGTGGCATTTAAAGAGTGTTTTCTCTATATTGGCTTCTATCCAAGTGGCGAAGGAAGGCAAACAGTCACCCCAAGCCAAATGTCATGTTTGCAACACTGCACCTGTAGCTGATGGTTGGCTCTCCATCTCCATTTTGTAATGACTCGAGTAACTCCCCAACCCTTGGGCGTTCTATCTCTTCCTCACACATTCTATATATTGTATGCATGTTATTTGCAAAGGGTTGGTTGATTTGTAACTTCTGGGAGACTGTGGGAAAGAAACTCTGTTTCTTCACTGTCTATTTTTGACAGAGAATTAATGAAAGGCAGCGGCTCTGTTTCATGAGATTCTTGTGGTTGTGAGTGTAGCAAATGTGTTTCTTATGTGTTCATATGTATTTTTTTATTTTTCATATTTCCATTCATGCTCATTTCCAGTGAAATTTTCTGAGTGAGATTAGGTAGAATTCAATTTTATTTCTCTGCCTGTGGGAAAATTTCATGTTCAGTGTTATTCTTCTATTGAAAAGGATTCATGTAACTATGCCCTTTTCACTTTCTTCAGCAATCTATTCATGTTGTGGTACCTTAAACTAAATTGTTACATTTTCCGCCTACCTTGCCTCATGGAATAATCTGTGCCTTTGTATTAAATTCTCTGTTCTTTGCTGAGCGTCGGTCCCATAACATCCTAGAATCTCGGTCATTCATAAATTTGTTTCCAGAATCCCTATTCACTTACTAGCCTAAGGTAAATATTACATTGTAAGTCATCTCAGACCATTTTCGATTATCGATTCATTGAGCGTCACTCGGAGAGAGCCCTCTCCTGCTCTGGTAGGGCTAGCTACCAGACTAAGCATGGTTTGTGGTTACCCTAATTTTTGCCTTCCTTCACCCTAAGGAAGATTTAGGTGCTAACAAATGGAAGGGACAAACTGCCAGATTGGGAACGACTATGGTCGGATTTTATGTGGGAGGAGATCAGATAGAGCACCAGGGATGGAGCTTCTTCATCAAAACATGATGATGAAGAGAACTTGGCTTTAGCATCTAAATCTAAGAAAGGGAAAGGGAAGGCATCCCAATCCAAGTCTTCTCAAGGAGGGAAGAAGTTTGACAAGTCGAAGGTGAGATGCTTTCATTGTCATGAGTTGGGCCATTATGCTACTAATTGCCCAAAGAAGTCCAAGAAAGGTTCCTCCAAGGAATCTGATGGTGATGCACTAGCTTCACAGTTTGAGATGGATTTCTCACTTATTTCATGCATGGTTTCATCCAACATGGGATATGTTTGGTACTTGGACAGTGGAGCCTCTTTCCACATGTCAGGTGACAAGAATATTTTCAGCACTTTGGATGAGAAGGATCTCCAAATACGGATTGAGATGGGTGATAACGGGAATTACCATGTCTCAGGTGAAGGTACAGTTGTGTTTCAGAGGGAGCATGGTTCTCCCCTCACTCCTTCTAAATGTTATGTATGTACCAAGGTTGAAAAAGAATCTTGTGTCTATTGCTATGCTTGAGGATAAAGGCTATGATGTATTCTTTAGTTTGGGAAAGGTTTTCCTAAGGAATATCGGCACTCGACAAACCAAACAGATAGGGATTCGAATTAAGAATCTCTATAAGTTATAGGTAGAAGACGGTGCTGCATTGAGTTACAAAGCATAGGTGGTGCATGGCCAAGATATTGGCGAGTTATGGCATAGGAGACGGGGCCACTTGCATCATGGGGCCTTGAAGATCATGCAGCAAATTTCTATTGGATTACCCAAGTGCAAGCTAGAGAAAACGAGCACATGCAAAGGTTGCACTTTGGGTAAGTATGCAAAAGCTTCCTTTCATGATTGGGATAGTAGAGCAGGAGAAATTTTGGAGTGAGTTCATTCAGATGTATGTGGGCCATTCTCTACAGCCTCCACGACAAAGCATAGGTACTATGTTATGTTCGTTGATGATTTTTCTTGTAGATGTTGGATATACTTCTTGCAAAAGAAGGATCAAACCTTCTTGAAGTTTTGTGAGTTCAAAGCTTTGGCAGAGAAAGAATCAGGGATGAAAACAAAGGCCTTGTGGAGTAATAATGATGGAGAGTATGTTTCCCAGCAGTTTAAGGACTTCTGTTCTTCAGAAGGAATTAAACGGAAACCCACAGCACCTCATAACCCACAACAGAATGGGGTGGCCCAAAGGAAGAACAAGTCTATTGTGGGAGAAGCTCGAGCGATGCTTCATGACCAAGGCCTACCACTTCATCTATGGGCTGAGGCATGCAATACAATAGTATATCTTTAGAACAGAAGTCCTCAGCACATGTTGGGGATGAAGACACCTATAGAGGATTTTTCGGGGAAGCGACCAGATGTGAGTCACTTCCACATCTTTGGATCACCAGTATTCTATCATGTGACCAAAGATGCTCGGAAGAAGCTAGACCCAACAGCTGAGTTGGGAATACATGTGGGGTACATGGATACACCTCACAACTATCGTGTGTTTCTGCCTGCCAGTAAGAGGACCGTAGTGTGCAAGGATCTGAAGTTTGATGAGCAGTGAGCCATACAAGTGTCACTTGAGAGGGAGCTCAAGTTGCATGGTAATGATGAGGAACTATTAGTTCGTAAGGAGGAGGAGCCTCTTGATAATGTGGATTAGCCACATGCAAAGATTCCAGTAGTGGAGATCACCACTACTGGAGAGTCTTCCAGAGATGGGTGGGAACACTCACGAGAAGCTAATAGATTGATGCAGGATGCAAGAGAGAATGTGGGGAATCCATCCTCTCAGAGCAGACAGAGGAGATCTCCCGCTAGATACACTGGCTACATGGCCCTGGTTGGGGAGTGTGTAGTGACTGAGCCTTCTTCTTTTGAGGAGGCAGTGCAACAGCCAGTTTGGGTGGATGCAATGGTAGAGGAGTATGATTCTATCATGCTGAACAGTGTGTGGGATGTTGTCCCTAGACCGGGGGACAATTCAATGGTTACTTCCCGATGGCTTTAAAAGGTAAAGCAGGCAACGGATGGCAGTATTGAGAAACAGAAGGCAAGGTTTGTTGCCTGTGGTTTCTCATAGGTGGAGGGGATTGGCTATAATGAGACCTTTGCTCCTGTTGCAAGGTACTCATCGATCAGATCGATTCTAGCACTATCAGCACAGATGGGTTGGAAGATCCATCAGATGGATGTGAAGACAACTATCCTCAATGGGGAAATTGAGGAAGAGGTATACATAGAGCAACCTGAGGGATTGGAGACCTTCGATCGTGAGTTGCATGTGTTCCAACTCAAGCGATCATTGTATGGGCTGAAGCAAGCACCCCGTGCTTGGTATACTAGGATCGACAGCCATTTCACTGGGTTGGGCTTCACCAAGAGTGAAGTGGATGTGAACCTCTACCACATCATGGTAGAAGGTAAGCTATTGATTATTGTACTTTATGTCGATGATCTGATTTTGATAGGTGATG
Organism: Pinus tabuliformis; assembly: GCA_031772625.1. Classification (NCBI taxonomy): domain Eukaryota; kingdom Viridiplantae; phylum Streptophyta; class Pinopsida; order Pinales; family Pinaceae; genus Pinus; species Pinus tabuliformis. The sequence goes on from CM062810.1 coordinate 970,084,607, forward strand.
ATCAGTTGATCAAGTCTTGTAAGGAGGACCTTGCAAGAGAGTTTGAGATGAAGGACATGGGCCTCATGCACTACTTTCTAGGCATAGAGGTGTGGCAGAGAGATGGGGAAGTATTTGTATCTCAAGGAAAGTATGCCAATGAGATACTCAGGCACTTCCACATGGAGATGTGCAAGCCCATGGAGACTCCTCTAGTAGGGAACTGGAGTAAGGAGGATGGTACTTTAGGTGAGGTAGTAGCTACTACTATTTATCGATAGCTTGTGGGTTCACTTATGTATCTAGTGAACACATGACCGGATTTGTGCTTTACGGTGAACCAACTGAGTCAAGCTACGGTTTAGCCAACCAAGTTATTTTGGAAGGTGGCAAAACATGTGCTGAGATATCTCAGAGGCACTACACAGTATGGATTATGGTACAGGCGGACAGAGGGAGTGAAGCTCCAAGGCTTCACGAATGCAGATTGGGCAGGTAGTCCATCAGATAAGAAGAGCACTTCTGGAGGAATCTTCAACCTTGGGTCAGCTGCGGTTTCTTGGTATAGTAGGAAACAAAGATTAGTTGCACTTAGCTCAGCGGAGGCTGAATACATGGATGCTAGTCAGGCTGCATATGAGGCCATCTGGATGCAGAAGATTCTAGTGGGATTGTTTGGTCAGATGATGGATCCTACTGTGATATATTGTGATAATCAGAGTTGCATTAAAATCTCTGAGAATCTAGTGTTTCATGACAGGTTCAAGCATATAGATATCCGCTATCATCATATATGGGATTGTGTGGTCAAGAGGATCATGATGTTGCTATACATTTCAACCGAGGAACAGGATGCAGATATTTTGACAAAGGCATTGTCAAAGGGAAAGTTTCAGTTCCATAGAGACAAGATCGGGGTTGCTGATAATCCCTTTCTTGTTGAGAGGGAGTGTTGAAAAGTGTGCAACAAGAAATGCTAAATTTAGAATGTGCTAAAAATAGAACTCCTAAAAATAACACTTCTAAAAATAGTAGTTTGGCCAATGAGCATTTTGGCCACCTTGGGTGAGAGGTGAAACTACTAAAAATAAAATCTTCTAAAAATAGCATTTCTAGGTCCCTTCCTATTTTTAGCAGTCCTCGGTCTAACTATAGGAAGTAAAAACGAATTTGGTCTTAACAACAGTTTAAAATATTAATTAATTAATCTCCATGAGTTAATTAATTATGGAAAATTAAACTTGAAGTCTTTGTGAGAACATGCAATTAGTTTTCCCACTGATTGAGGAATTTATCCTTGATTTTCTCCACTGATTGAGGAATCAAGTATGAGTTCTAGAATGAGAGGATCAGTTGACTTAGTTTTACTTAGTCAAGTCCAGTTAGATTAATTTAACAAGTTGTTAAATTAATGACATATAGTTTGTTAATGCGTGCATGCATGTGACAGCTATTATTTCAGATAACTGAGCATTCCCTCATGGATAAGTGATGCATGTCAGTTTAGACAGAGACCCAGTTGAGATCAGATGAGGGACAGTGTACTATCAGATGCTTGGATATTTCTTGTAAGTATTCCTTGCATGGAGAAGGATTTATTTCCACGAGAAATATGTAATATATGAGATTGGAGCACTTGTGGCCTATATATTGAGGCCTACGTAGTCTATGATCTTCATCTTTTGATTGCAGAGAGTACAGGATAGCTCTTGAGCTAATTCTTTTTGTAGACATAAGGGGATTTCCACTTGATTGATAATACAGATAGGGGTTTTATGCTGGTGCTTTCCCCAGTGATATATCTTGTGTTATGGTTGATTATTTCTCTTGATCAGTTATATGTGTTTATGCTTGATATTGCTCATGAAATCGATTATGCTTCCGCTTAATGTTTTGTAGAACTAGATCAAGTATTATGCTTTAGTACATTGCATATATCAGTTTGATCTACAGGTGTGAAATTTCTACACTCTTGACTCAAATCCACTATTTTACACAGAAACAATGGGTTTAGACACCATTTTATCCCTGGCTCTTGAAGCTCTCGGCTTTCTGGCTCTCGACTCTCGCTTTGGCTCTCGGCTCTGGCTCTGGCTTATGGCTCTAGCTCTTTGCTCTGGCTCTGTCTCTTCAGCTTTGGCTCTGGCTCTGGCTCTTTGGCTCTAGCTTCTTTGGCTCTCTACAGCTTACAACTCTCTGGCTTTTCACTTGACCTCCAAGTGACTCCCTCGGTTGCTCTGCGCAATAGCTTTCGCTCTCTCTACCCTCTTGCTTCTACCTTTCAACTGCTTGCTCTCAATTGAGCTCTCTACCTCCTTTGAGGTAATTTTCTAGCTTTTCGGCTACCCCAATCATTTCTCTGTGATTCATTATCCCTCTATGGCTCTGTGGTTCCTCTGCTCCCTGTCGGTTAGACTGGCCATCTGGCTCTGCGGCTTTGTGGCTTAAAAATGTATCATTGCTTGTAAAAATGCCTACTTTTGTGTGGCATGATGATTAGGAGCGGTTACAGAAGGAATCAGGGCCGTTTCATAGGCAAAAACCCAAAACGGAGAAAATTGCATTACAGAGAGATTTTCACAAAATACATTATGAATGCGTATTTCGGTCATGAAATTCCATTCAATCGCCCCTAAAATCCCTATCGGGCCCACCAATAGGTTTTATATCGCATCGTGTAGGCATATTGGGTAAAATCCAAATTATACAGGAAATCATTGAAAATCTCGTCAAAATCCTTTTTATCAAATTTCAAATATTATCACATCCTCCCTAATATCACATCGAGTCCACCTTGGGCTGCTATCGCAATCCCCACCGTCGATCTACATGATCTTTGATCCAATGGTCATCATGTATTTTTGGGCAGCTCAGGAGTACAGAGGTTACCCGCCTGAAAAGGTGGTTTTCCTCTCTCCTCCGTCAGCCACGTGTAGACCAGTTTGTGGGATCAGGCAGAGCTAGCCTAATACCATTTATCGCTTGAGGCCCACCTGAAATCTGCCTTACAGAACTCAAATTTTTATGAATCACACATAAATTCCCCTTTGGGTCCGACTTTGTTTCTTTCAGGTGTTTTCCTTTGTATTTCGGTTTTTACACTGAAAAGTGTTAATACACAAAAAATCCCTTTTACCAGATTTCAAAATTTATAAATTGTGCTTATGAAATCCGTCGGGTCTGACAATCACTGATCACTGATTTAATCCTGGCTGTCCATTCCTTTTTCGATCCGACGACTGAGATTTCTCTCGCGATCACTATCGCATATCACATTTGCATATGGCCCAAGGGTTCTGTCCATCGCCGATACCGATTCGTCGATCTGATCATTGGAAATTGGCATATCGCATGATCGTAATCGCCAAGTCCATGGTCCCGATATCACATACATGTCTGCCTCTGATCTGATACATTGGATTGGTTGATCAAGGTTACTTCGGCCTCTGCTTAAGTCCAACCTTTTTCCTTTTTCCAATGCAATTTCCCTTTATAAGGGTTTTTTGCCATTTTTAGGGGATTTTGCCTCTTTTTCTAAAGAACAAAGGGTATCTTCTTTCTTCGATAACTTCTGAATCCTAAGTCCATTTTTGCCCATTCAAGTTGCAGTAGATTCAGAATGAGACGATCTCTATAATGGGGCTATTTCCAGGAACTTCCTTAGACTTTCATTTTCCTCTGTGAGGAACACTTAGACTTAGGAGCCTATCCAAAATCCATTTTGGATCATGCCTTCCCACTCAAAGAACTTTTGGTCTCCAAAAGACTGATATACTGATCTGAATAGTAAATGAGAGTAACATCACCCTCTTCTTTCAACCTCCACACACTTGCCTTGCGTAGTGCCTCTGAACCAAAGTCTCTAACCACATCCCTTCTTGGATGGGCTGGTCTTCCTGGGAAGAACTGTCTTCCTCCTTGCCTTCGTGCAGAACTTCTGCTGAAATGGTCATAGAAGGTAGTTTGAACTACTCTGCCTTGATCATTCATCCAAGGTGGCTGAAACCAATGTGAAGTACATCTGCTTCACAAAAACTTTCATTTGCACCTGTTTGAAAAGCTGTCAACAACAACTGTTAACAACAACAGAAATACAGACAATAACTGGATGGCCTAAACTCCTGCTTCACAAAAGAAACATATTTCACATCTTGTGAACACCTCCATGCATTACATCTGCATACAAATGATGGAATAGATAACAAGCCCACAAAAAATGCCTTTAAACAAATGACCCTTCAAGTCAAGCATGTAGAAAAAGACCATTAGGACTCTTCTTCAAAAGATGAAACACTTCATCATCACATGCATGTCAAAGAAATCAACCCTGCAATTTAATTACACATACATGTTCAAATACAAGGAAATCATCAGCATCCCTGTGTTCACGCACATAAAGCTTATTCATGCATTTCATCCTTCAACTTTCGCTTAAGCACATTGTACTTTCGAAGCTGAAATGAAATATAATGTTGCAGAAACAAAGTAAGTCTCCTGCCCAGCTTATCCATTCACCTACTTGTTAAAATCCTGTAACTTGCATCTCATTCAACAAAGAAATGCAAATAGATGCATCAATAGACATGCAATCTTAATCGGATAAGAACTCTAACCGTTTCTTACCAATCCATTTCAAAGGTACTACCTTTGTCTGCACATCAGCATCAACATGTGAATCATCCTGAAACACATTATTCATAGAATCTTCCTTTCCATTTCTGCCATCTTCTCTTTCCAATTTCTTCGGCTTTTGTGGAAGCATTGTTGGATTTAGAGTCCAACATTTTGTAGCAAGGTGTCCTTGCTTATGGCAGTAAGTGCACTACATGTGCATCCTCTTAACAACATGATTTGCCTTGTCCAATGGACCTTTGGCTTCTTGCTTCTTTTCCTTCAAAAGTTTCCTGTATGTGGCCATTCTCTTCCAACATCTAGAAACAACATGGTTATCCAAACCACAAAAAGAACAAGTAATTATTTTTCCATATTTATGTGGAAATTTATCATATGCTTTGCAAAATCAAAAGGAAGATGATTAGAACCAGATTTATACCTTTCTCTTTCACCTTTATTGCCTCCTTGAGGAGGTGAATCAAATGAAGAAGTGGCTCCCTTTGGAACACAATCAATCTCTTCAAGGCTGTTAGAGTTTCCACAACTCTTTGGTTCAAGTGTGTGCTTCTGAACACCTACATCCTGCAAATGATGTTTCAAGCTATTGCATTCCTCCTGAACACAATCTTCAGACTCTGCAATGCAACTCCTTCTTTGAGTTGTTTTAATGGCCTTCATGGTAGCTTTGGAACTCTCTCCATAAGCTTGTTCATAGCCAAGACCCAAATACTTAGGCCTTTCCTCAATTATTATTGGCTCAACAATACCTTGTGCATGTCTACCCAAGCCTTTTCCCTCATAGCCCATCTTGGACATTAGCTTGGAACCTATGCCTTTGGTATGTTTTTCAAAAGAACCAATATAAGCATTCTTAGAGGAAATTCAAGACAAACTGGAATTATTTACCTCTTCTTCAAGCTGATACTTGACCAAGGCTTCTTGTGCAACAAAGAGTTGTGCCTCCAACTCGTGCATCCTTTCCAGGTTCATATTTTCAATATGAAGTTGTCTATCCATTTCCTACAATTTGTCAGAAAGAATCTTCTTCTCTCCCTCCACGGAATTCAACTGCTCTCTAAGTATGTTTCTCTTCCTTTCATCCTCATACATTTCTCTCACCATATCCATCATGGTGGCCAAATCTTCCTTCATGTTTCATCAAAGACTCTTGTGAAGAAAGAAGAATTTGAGGACTCACTTGTAGGAGTTGTCATTATACCAATGAACAAAATAACTTCTAACAAGATTAATAAAGAGCTTATTTAAGCAACCTTTTGCAACAAACCTCTTGTGCTTCAAGGATTGCCTTGAGGTCCTTTGGGATAGAAGAATGCCTTCAGCCCTTCTTCCTTCTTGTCCTTCCTAGACTAAGCTATCAATAGCTTTCCCTTCACCTCTGCAAACTCAGAAAATAGTTAGTCTGCAACAAGCATACAATCCAACACCTTTCAGACAAGCAATATTTTCTCTATCAATCAAGCATTCTGATATAACCTTCTTTGAAGGTGTGGTTAATCAATCTCAAGCTCTAATACCACCTGATCTGAAAATGGGGCACTTTGACTTCTTGTCTAACTTACAAGAACCTCTCCCACTTCTAAACCTTAAATTATTCCCAATTCTTGATGATTAACCAATGTGGAATTAAATATGTGCTTTAAAATAAGTTGTATGCTTATGTCTGTTTTAGAACTGTTTATGTGCTTTAAGTTAATTTGCTTCAGCTGATATATAATTACATATAACAGTAAATAACGCAGAAGTAAAACAAACACATAAGACAACAATTTAATTAGGATTTCACCCAAAACTCTTGGGCTACGTCTCCGTGAGCTCTAGTCAACTCAACTAGGCTCTCTGGGATTATGGCAAGGTCCTTTTTACAAGCTCTTATCTCAACCCCACTGTTTTACATAGAAACAATGGGTTTAGACACCATTTTATCCCTGGATCTTGAAGCTCTCGGCTTTCTGGCTCTCGGCTCTCACTCTGGCTCTCGGCTCTAGCTCTAGCTCTTGGCTCTGGCTTTGACTCTTCAGCTCCGGCTCTAACTCTGGCTCTTCGGCTCTGCCTTCTTTGGCTCTCTGTAGCTTACAACTCTCTGGCTTTTCACTTGACCTCCAAGTGACTCCCTTGGCTACTCTGCGTAATAGGTTTCACTCTCTCTCTACCCCCTTGCTTCTGCCTTTCAACTGCTTGCTCTCAATTGAGCTCTTTGCCTCCTTTGAGGTACTTTCCCATCTTTTCGGCTACCCCAGCCGTTTCTCTATGATTCATTAACCCTCTATGACTTTGCGGCTCCTCTACTCCCTGTCAGTTAGACTGGCCATCTAGCTCTGTGGCTCCGTGGCTTCAAAATGCATCATTACCTATAAAAACACCTGCTTCTACATGGCATGATGATCAGGAGTGGTTACAGAAGGAATCGGGGCCGTTTCATAGGCAAAAACCCGAAAATGGAGAAAATTGCATTACACAGAGATTTCCGGAAAATACTCTATCAGATGCATATTTTGGACATGAAATTCCATTCAATCACCCCTAAAATCCCTACTGGGTTCGCCATTACGCATTATATTGTATTGCGTAGGCATATTGGGTAAAATCCCAATTACATAGGAAATCATTGAAAAACCCGTCAAAATCCTTTTTATTAGATTTCAAATATTATCGCATCCACCCTAATATCGCATCGTGTCCACCTTTTGTTGCTATCGCAATCCCCACCGTCGATCTATGGGATCTCTGATCCAACGGTCATCATGCATTTTCGGTGGGCTTAGGAGTACAGAGGTTACTCGCCCGAAAAGGCAGTTTTCCTCTCTCCTCCTCCAGCGACGTGTCGACTAGTTTGTGGGATCACGCAGAGCTAGCCCAATACCATTTATCGCTTGAGGCCCACTCGAAATCCGCCTTTACGGAACTCAAATTTTTATGAATCGAGCCTAAATTCCCCTTTGGGTCCGGCGTTGTCGCTTTCAGGCATTTTCCTTTGTATTTCGGTTTTTACACTGAAAAGTGTTGGTACACAGAAAATCCCTTTTACCGAATTTCAAATTTTATAAATTGCGCTTATGAAATCCGTCGGGTCCGGAAATCGTCAATCGCCGATTTAATCCAGGCCATCCATTCCTTTCTCGATCTGACGGCTAAGATTGCTGGTCGCGATCACTATCGCATATCACATTTGCATACGTCCTAGGGGTTCTGTCCATCGCCGATACTGATTCGTCAATCTGATCATCACCAATCGGCATATCGCATGATCGCAAAATCCAAGTCCATGGTCCTAATATCGCATACATGTCTACCTCCGATCCGATACATCAGATCGGCAGATTGGCATTTCTTCCACCTCCACTTAAGTCTGGCCTTTTTCCTTTTTCCGATGCGATTTCCCTTTATAAGGGATTTTTTCCATTTTTAGGGGATTTTGCCTCTTTTTCTAAAGAACAAAGGGTATCTTCTTTCTATGATAACTTCTGCAACCTAAGTCCATTTTTGCCCATTCAAGTTGCAGTAGATTCAGAATGAGATGATCTCTGAAATGGGGCTATTTCCAAGAACTTCTTTGGACTTTCATTTTCCTCTGTGAGGAACACGTAGACTTAGGAGCCTATCCAAAATCCATTTTGGATGACTTGATTATGTGTTGATTCGATGAATAAATGTCGAAAATCCTTACATTTACTGCTAGGGGAGATTTACTTAATCATAAGATAAATCCGTAATTGACTTTTTAATATGCTCTAGTTTTTGGTGTAGGAAGTTGATTGTGTTTATGTGGCATTTAACTAAAAGTTTCCATAAAATGGGAAAATATGTCTATCAAATTACGTGGAGATTGGAATTATGCAATGTGCAGAGGGGGAATTTGTGTAGACATGCGGATATGTGGAAATAAATGTTCTCCCATAGATACCCCTCTTCTGCATATCCTTTCAATATGTTATGACAAATACTAGTTGCAAAGCCTTTTACACCTTCTTGATTTGTTTAGAACCAATGCGCATTACACAATGCTTCAAAGTAAATGTTATTAAGCGCTCAAATGATGTCCTAATTACACGTTGATTTTCCAAGTAAACACCAAAAAGACTTTTATTTGCATGTAGTAAAATTTTTCTAAATAATTGGATTAAGCCTTAATTAATTTTTTAAAATGCAGTGATCTACACCAAGATAGGTTGGTTGATTTTACCAACACATTGTTGCAGAATGTGAAAATATGTGTGTCAAATAATGCAAAAATTTACCTTTTGCAGTGTCTTGAATAAGTGTGCAGAGGGGGAATGTGTGTGGAGGTGCGAAAGTGGGGGGAGAAAGGTTATCCTACACATATGCCTCTTTTGTGCATGATTTATTCAACAAACTAAAAAATTAAAAGCTTTCCATTCTATGGATTCAAATTATGAAATTAGTTTTAAGATGCCAATTTAACAATAGTTTCAGAGCTATGAATTTAGTTAATCATAGGATTAAACCTTAATTAATTTTTTAATACGCTCAAGTCCACGGCATGGGAAGTTAATTGAGCTTATGTGACATTTCACCAAAATGTTGTCGAGGAATGGTAAAATATGTCTGTCAAATAACTTGAAATTTGTCAGTTTGTAGTGTTCAAACTTAAGAGTCCATAAGGGGAGCCTGTGTGGAGGTGAAAATGTTTAAATGTCACTATATTGTTATATAAATGTAAATAAAATCACAATTAGGATATTAATAAAATAAAATTTAATCAAATATTATTATAGAATTTAGCTGAATATGATTATATGACATGAACTTCAAAAAATAAAAGTTGGTGAGATGTTTCCTCAGTTTACATTTTCTTCTAGCTTAGCTTTCTATGAAAATTAAATTTGTATTAAATGACACTATTAATATATTCTCAACACTATGTTGATATCAATTTCTAAAGCGTGTCGAATGAAGAAATCATGAAACACAATCTTATGAATTGAACCATCTTGAGTGGGAATTTAAGAAAAGTGGATATGATTGTTAGTAACTAATATCATAACAACCTTTTCTAATTGCAAACCAGGAAATAAGGAAAGTTTTAAAGATGAAAATTTATCAAAAAGTTTAAACATCATGGCGAATCTTACTAATCCCTAATATGTAAATCATAAAATGTTCGATGATATTTTTGTAAAAATGTTCAAATTTCTAGTGATTTTCTATAGTCTCTATAAATTCTTGGTGATTTATAAGGTCAAATAATTTTATACTATAAAATTTGGGTGAATCATTTTTAGGAAAAAATGGAAATTGTCGAATCTTTTTTTGAAAAAAAAAAGGAAAACTAGCCCACCTACAAATATTAACCCCTAAAGTTTTCCCGATCGTGAAAATCAGTAAGCTAGATTAATGGCATTTACTGGAAAATGAATACCATTAAAACGGATAACAATTGAATATCCTTTCATATATTTATTGCAAATTCATGATTTAGATGACTTATGCTTATGACACACTATATGTAGGCATGTTGGCTCCGAATTCATTTCTAAAAGCTCTAGGAAAGTAGTTTGCTTCATTTCTTCTAAAATTGATGAGCATTATTGAGGTTTGGTTTATCGTATGTCTATTGTTTTTCAAATTTATTGAGTCTTGTTGTAGGCATGTTGTAGTGTTTTCTTCTCAATGATGTGTGAAAAATACCCACTTAAGATTGTGGATGACAAACAATCTCAACAATAGAAATGGCTACTAAACATTGTAGATCTACAGCAATTGATAGAAACAAAACTTGCCAAAGTCCGGATCTATGCCACAATCATAGTTAAGCAACAAAAAGAAAGAGTAATAACTCCAATCATCCAATGGAAACCAGATATGTAAAGAATAATTTTATTATAACACCGGTGAAGAGAACAGATAAATGTTACTAGTCCCCCTATATGGGATGGGTTCTTGGCTATCCTCAAACGTCTTCAGCTTGTGTAGATTCTCTCTCCTCTATAATGTGTAAACCCAACAAAAATATGGTGTGCAACAATGAAAATAATCAGATTTACAACAATGAGTGCAACAATGAAAATAATCCAAAGTGAATAATGCATGGAAAACCCTCATATTTATAACAAAATATTGAGTTATCCTCAAATAATGAGTAATAATAAAATATTATTGATCCCATTCTTGGAATAACCACTTGGAATATTTTATTATATTTGTTTAGGAGGGAAAAAGTATTTAAACTTTTATTTAGAAATAATAAACAAATAAATGATTTATTTATCATCTCAAGGAATTAGTTAAGGAATAATAAACAAATAAGGATTTATTTAATTATTCCTAATGGTTTTAGTCAAATTTAACAAAGAATAATAATTAATTATTTTTATGAAAAATAAGATAAATAATGATTTATCTGTTTATTTTTCATGATTGGGTTAAATTTGACAAGGAATAATAATAAAACAATGGTTTAATTAATTATTCCTAGAATAAAATCAAATAAATAGTGATTTATTTAATTACACTTCATGGGTTTAACTATAGATTACTTAATAAAGGTGGTTTATTAGGTAATTTCTCACAATGAAAGCAATTTTGCTAGGGTAAAATTAGCTTTACATGGTGTAATTCAATCCATCTAATGAATTAGGTTAGATGATCAATTTTTTGTTGATAACAAGGCATGTTAGCTCTAAACTCGTTTCTAAAAGCTCTGGGAAAGTGGTTTTCTTCATTTTTTATAAAAATGAAGTGTAATCGAGGTTTGGTTTATCAAATTTCTATTATTTTTTGAATTTTGTAAGTCTTGTTGGTACCATCGCTGTTGGAAATACTTTTCCAGTGAAGTGTCTTATGAAATTGTTTTTATTTTAAGCCAAAATTTCTTTAAATGGAAACTCTATCAGGATTTTGAAATACGATTTTGATATTCTTAGCATTATTAATTTGGTGTTGGATTAGACTCTATCATAGTAGTTTCAAAAAACTTGTAGCACAAAGGGGGTTCTTTGCCACTAGATTTATGTTATTTTATTAGAGAATATTGGAATGTAGTTGTCAATGTTGCAATAGTAACAATGAGAGAAATGGCCCATGGAAGCAATGGAAAAAGCATGAAGGAAGAATTATATGTAATGAGCCAAGATATTTGAATGCTAATGAATATCATGTTCTAACTTCAACAAAGGTTTGGGCGACTATAAGATGAATTGGACGCCATAAGAACTCAAGCAGAAAAGCTCTTGCAAATTATGAATAGAGAAAATAAACCTCCATTCTTGCAGCACAATTAGGAAGAGCCACAACCTCTAGGAATCATCATGTATTAATAAAGAAATATTTAGAAAAAATTTCTATTTGCTCAACTAATTTTGAAATTTAGTATCTACTAAATGCTATTTATTTCAATTTTCTTGAATGAATAAATTAAATATTTTCTCGAAACATGTAACAACCCCAAAATTTAAATAGGAAACTAATTAGATCAATCATGTGATTAATAATCGACACATAACTATTCCTCTAATTAACATAGAATTTTCTAAAATACGAGTAAGGATTACTTACCTGTGGCGATAACATTCCTTACTTGTGATTTCAGAGTTGAACACTATTTGAGTCTCACTAACCGCAACAAAGTTTTGGGGATGACTCTCCATCCAACCGTAGGCTCAACTGCACATAATCTTTCTATAGTTGGCGACCCTCGAGCTATTAATCAACGTACTACTGTGAGGGAATCCTTTGTCTCACAACGCTTTTCTCCCAAGAGAATGGATGAAGGAATGATGAATCTCATTTTCCTCATCATCCATTAAATAGACCAAACAATAGAAAGAGGTCCACATGCACACATTCCATGTGTCAACATGCAACTTTTATTTCTTTATTTTAAGTTTTACTTAATTTAATATTTCTCTTAATTTAATTCTTTCTTATTTTATTCCTTTTTACTTTTTGTTAACTTTACTTATTTTTATTATTTTTATAGTTCTCTTAATTTAACTCTTTTTTATTTTATTTTATTTTTGTTAACTTTACTTATTTTTACTATTTTTATAGTTTACTTTTATATATATTTATTTAGAACTTTAGTATTATTATTTACTATTTTATTTATTTATTTATTATTATTATATTCTCTTCATTATTTTTTATTTATTTACTATTATTATCTTTTCTTTAAATTTTTATTATTTATTTACGATTATTATCTTTTATTTATTGTTTATCATTTATTTACTTATATTTTAATATTATTTTATTTTGTTTATTATTATTATTATTATTATTATTATTATTATTATGGGACATTACATACTCCCCCTCTTTAAGGAACTTCGTCTCGAGGTTAAGTTGAATCATTTAACATTTTATTTATTTAGTTATTTATTATTTCAAGTTTAGCCTACACCCTCTGTTGAACTAGTATAACCAGCAGGTATCGAAAGTTTCCACAACACCTCGAAATTCTCAAGGAATCTCTATCATTTTTCCCACTTTCGGAACCAGACAGAAGCCTCATGTTGAAATATGGCAACAAGAATATTCCAATTTAATTTGTCCTTGAATTAAATTGTGAATTAAAATCGAATTTAGTCTTAGTAGCTACTTGGAAATAATTAATTTATTTATTTTAAATTAATTAGTTGGAGAAATTCAAGTTAGAAGTCTTTCTGAAGTCATGCAAGAGTTATCCCTTAAATTAAGGAGATAAGATTGAGTTATATTTGAGTTGTAATTAGTTAACTCAGTTTACTGAGTTAAGTTCAGTTAAATTAGCTCCAAACTGTTTGAGGAACTAATAGTGAGTTAACAGTCAATTGATGCATTGATGCACTCAACTAGTGCTACTCCAGTTAACTGAAGATTCCCTTATCAGAAACTCCTGCATGTCTATTCTAAGAAAGACCTAGTTGAGATTAATGTTCAAGGACAATGTACTATCAGTTTCATGGGTTTTCTCATGGAGAAAACTCATGCATACAGTCAAGGATTTAATCCTTGAGGATTAAGCACTTTTGGAGAGATTTTTCCACTTGGTAACAAGAGAATCATCCACAAGGAACAATGCAAGGAAATAGGAGCTTGGAGGGCAGAGAGGAAGGATGGAGAGAACCCAAGATGGTCTATGAGCATCTGTGAGGATTGTACTGAGAGATGGCTAGCTATGAGAGCTAAGGTTTTTTATAATTCCTATATATTTCCACCATGTATGATAATATAATAGTGTGGGGTTTTTAGCTGAGGCTTTCCCCAAAGTATTTTCATGTGCATTGTGCCATTGATTCTTCTTCTTCTGGTTATATTGTTCAGCTCGATCTTTAAGCTTTCGCAAATTGATAGTAGAATTAGGTTATAGTATTCTCCTTTGATTTATATTGCATTATTGGGTTAACCTACCATCAGATTTTCTACATGGTATCAGAGCTAGATTTGTAGAAATTTCTACATGGTATCAGAGCAGTGAACAATATACTGAGAAGAGAATTCGAAGTTTGAAGTTCGGGGTTGCAGGTGCAAATCGAATTCATATCATACTTCAAGGTTGGCCAATGGCGTTTTATGGCTTGAGACTCGAGTATGCCTTGGAAGGTAGCTTGAATTACATAGCATGGAAAGATAGAATGGAGGTTGTATTAGAAGACAATGGCTTGAAGGAATTCATTGATAAAGAAATCCCAAAGCCAGCTTCAACTAATGCACAAGAGTTGGCTGAGTGGAAGAAGTGTGTGGCAAAGGCGAGATGGATCATCCTTGAGGGAGTTTGAGACCATAGTGTCTCGAATCTCCATGGAAAGGATACTCCATTTTCAATGTGGAAGACATTGAAGGACCTCTACCAGAATAGTAGCGACCAGAGGAAATTGGCGCTCAAGGATAAGCTTTGAAGAATTAAGATGGAGAAGGGTGATACTATTTCCACATATTTGAATAAGCTCACCACCTGTAGAGATGAGATTGGCAATGTGGAAATAACTACTGCCAATGATGATATGGTGAGTCGTGCTCTCCTTGGCCTTCCAAAGAGTTGGAATAGCTACCAGGACTCTGTGAATGGAAGGGAGAAACTGCTAAATTGGGAACAACTATGGTCAGATCTTATGCAGGAGGAGATCAGGAGGAGCACACAAGATGGTTCTTCATCCAAGAATGACGATGAAGAAAATCTGGCCTTAGCAAGTAAGGAAAGGAAAGGGAAGGGGAAGGCTTCCCATTTCAAATCAAATTCTTCTCATGGAGGGAAGAAGGGTGACATGTCTAAAGTAAGATGCTTTAATTGTCACAAGATGGGACATTATGCGACTAATTGCCCATCGAAGAAGTCCAAGAAGGGATCCTTGGAAGGATCAGAAGGTGAGGCATTAGCCTCTCAGTTCGAAATGGACTTTACCCTCATCGCATGCAAGGTGTCATCGATGATGGGTTGTGTCTGGTATCTTGACAGTTGAGCCTCATTCCACATGACTGGTGATAAAAATTTATTCAGTGACTTGGAGGAGAAAGAGCTCAAGATGTGCATAGGGAAAGGTGACGACGGAAGGTATAGTGTTTCAGGAGTGGGCACAGTTGCTTTTCATAGGGAGCATGGAGCTCCTCTCACCTTGACAGATGTGATGTATGTGCCTGGGCTGAAGAAGAACTTGGTATTGGTTGCGATGTTGGAGGACAAAGGCTATGATGTTGTCTTTAGTAAAGGAAAGTGTTCCTAAGACACATAGACATAGGTTAGACCAAGAGGATAGGGTTTCAGGTGAAGAATATCTATAAACTAGAGGTAGATGATTGTGTAGCATTGAGTACGAAAGTAGAATTGGTGCAAAGCCAAGACATTGGCGAGTTGTGGCACAGGCGGTTGGGCCATTTACATCATGCGGCTTTGAATATAATGCAGCAGATATCTACAGGACTTCCCAAAGGTAAACTTGAGCAAGTTGACACATGAAAAGGTTGTACCTTGGGAAAGTACACCAAGTCTTCCTTTCATGATCGAGACAGTTGAGCAGAGGCTAACTTAGAGCGAGTTCATACTGATTTGTGTGGACCATTCTGGACGGAATCCACAGCGAAGCAAAGGTATTATTTGATTTTCATTGATGACTATTCTCGTAAATGTTGGATTTATTTCATGCATCAGAAGGACCAAACTTTCACAAAGTTTTGTGAGTTCAAAGCATTGTGCGAGAAAGAGTCAGGGAAGAAGATCAAGGCCTTGAGAAGCGACAATGGTGGAGAATATGTCTCTCATGAGTTTAAGGACTTCTGTGCAGCGGAAGGAATTAAAAGAGAGTTGACGGCACCTCATAACCCATAGCAAAATGGGATGGCCGAGAGGAAGAACAGAACTATTGTAGGGGTAGCACCGGAAATGTTGCATGAACAAGGCCTACCACTTCACTTATGGGTTGAGGCATGCAACACAATAGTCTATTGGCAGAATAGAAGCCCGCATCGCATACTTGGGATGAAGACACCAGAGGAAGCTTTCTTCGGTAAGAGACCAGATGTGGGTCACTTTAGGATCTTTGGCTCATTGGGATATTTCCATGTGATAAAGGATGCATGGAAGAAGCTTGAGCCAACAACAAAGTTGGGGATACTTGTGGGGTACACTGATACACCTCACAAGTATCAGGTGTACTTGCCTACCAGTCGGAGGACAGTGGTTTGTAGAGATATCAAGTTTGATGAGCAGAAGGCCATGCAAGTTTTCCTTGAGAGGGAGCTCCAACTATAGGTTGTGGAGGAACTGTTGGTTCCTGAGGAGGAGGAGCCTCAGATTGATGTGGAGCAGCCACATGCAGAGGTTCTAGGAGTAGAGACATCCACTCAAGCAAAGTCTTCTAGATATGGACGAAAGCACACAAGAGAAGCTGGCGGATTGTTGGAGGATGTGAGAGAGAATGTGGGAGCACCATCTTCTCACCGCGGATAGAGGAGGTCACCTAAGAGGTACACTGGATACATGGAGCTTGCTGGGGAATGTGTTGAGACTAAGCCATCTTCCTTTGAGGAAGCAGTGCAGCAACTGATTTGGGTTGATGTTATGGTGGAGGAGTATGACTCCATAGTTTGTAACATTGTTTGGGACATGTTTATGAGACCGAAGAACAAGTTAGTAATGAGTTCCCATTGTCTTTACAAGGTAAAGCAAGTTGTTGATGGTAGTGTGGAGAAGCATAAGGCAAGATTTGTTACCTGTGTCTTTTCATAGGTCGAGAGGATCATGTTGCTATAGTATATTTCGACAGAGGAGCAAGATGCTGACATTTTGACAAAGGAATTATCAAAGTGTAAATTCGAGTTCCATAGAGACAGGATCGGGGTGGCAGATAATCCCTTTCTTATTGAGAGGGAGTGTTGAAATATGGCAACAAGAATATTCCAATTTAATTTGTCCTTGA
This sequence comes from Pinus tabuliformis, assembly GCA_031772625.1. NCBI lineage: Eukaryota > Viridiplantae > Streptophyta > Pinopsida > Pinales > Pinaceae > Pinus > Pinus tabuliformis. The sequence goes on from CM062810.1 coordinate 970,101,571, forward strand.
ATTAAATTGTGAATTAAAATCAAATTTAGTCTTAACAGCTACTTGGAAATAATTAATTAATTTATTTTAAATTAATTAGCTGGCGAAATTCAAGTTAGAAGTCTTTCTAAAGTCATGCAAGAGTTATCCCTTAAATTAAGGAGATAAGATTGAGTTATATTTGAGTTGTAATTAGTTAACTCAGTTTACTGAGTTAAGTCGAGTTAAATTAGTTCTAAACTGTTTGAGGAACTAATAGTGAGTTAACAGTTAGTTGATGCATTAATGCACTCAACTAGTGCTACTCCAGTTAACTGAAGATTCCCTCATCAAAAACTCATGCATGTCTATTATGAGAAAGACCCAGTTGAGATTAATGTTCAAGGATGGTGTACTATTAGTTGCATGTGTTTTCTCATGGAGAAAACTCATGCATACAGTCAAGGATTTAATCCTTGAGGATTGCACACTTTTGGAGAGAGTTTTCCACTTGGTAACAGGAGAATCATCCACAAGGAACAACACAAGGAAATAGGAGCTTGGAGGGCAGAGAGAAAGGATAGAGAGAAGCCAAGATTTCCTGTGAGCATCTGTGAGGATTGTACTGAGAGCTGGCTAGTTGTGAGAGCTAAGGCTTTGTATAATTCCTATGTATTTCCACCATGTATGGTAATACAATAGTGTGGGGTTTTTAGCTGAGGCTTTCCCCAAAGTATTTTCATGTGTATTGTGCCATTGATTCTTCTTCTTCTGGTTATATTATTCAGCTTAATCTTTAATTTTCCTCAAATTGATAGTAGAAGTAGGATATATTATTCTACTTTGATTTATACTGCATTATCGGTTTAACCTACCATCAAATTTTCTACACCTTATCAGTTAGTATCATAGCCCAAGGCTGGCCCTAAGGCTTGCACCTGACTTAGACCTCACCTACCCCAAGGCAAGTACCCGACTCAATACTCCAAGAAGTATTACTCTAGGAATCTCGAAAGGCTAGCCCACTCCCTCCACAATCACTAAAGTGCACAACCCCAGACATAGAAGTCCTTACACCCCCACTAGACTTTGGCATCCAAATCCATTATCAGACTCTTGGCTTACAATCGCAGACACTTGGCCTCCTCAAGATGGTCCCATAGCCCGCAAGAGCTATACAAGACAAAGGAACCATTGTCATATGTAGTGTTGATTGAGTTTGTCCCCAGCCCATATGGTGTTACATATGCTCCCTCATAGGTATGGCTCCCACGAGATCATCAAATAAACTGGACCTCTTTGCCCATTTGTGTATTTCCCGTCAATCACGGCATCCAAACATACATCCATTGCATTAGTTATAATTATAACATCATAGAAGATAACCCACATGCCAACTCTTGCATGTCATCATGAGAACGTAACATCATTGTTATCACAAAATTATGCATGTCATAAATCTACATACAATTACCACCTGCTTCACATCATAATATCCTCCTCAGTTATAACATTAACATATCGACATCAAAGACATATCATCACATAATAAATGAACCACATGTCAATATACCTCATATCATAATATCATAAATATGAGAATCATACATAAGAAATCTAAACTAGTTGACACATTTGACAAAATAAATCTAGAATAGATGTCATTATTTGTTTCATGTTCATCAATTCGTCATACTATTTTCCTTCATCCCTTCATTGTACCATTCATCCCTTTTTGAGAAGTAACATCATCGAAACAAAGTTAAACACTAATTTTAAATGTGGACACACAAATTGTTTCACAATCAATTATGTAATATCCAACTAACAAATTCCAAGCATTACCTTGAGTTGATGTTTGTGCATGTTGTTTTTATCAAGATAAACTTAGTAACCACATCGATCTTAATTGATATTTCTAATCCCTTCACCAAAAACGGGTTAACCAACCACTATGCTTGTATATCCACGAGTCCATTAAACTCTACTCAAATATTTAAACTCTACATTTATTTTGCCAATTTAGTATTGTGCATTACAAAGTACCATGATTTAGAAGGTTAATATTCAACACAATCATTCATTAAAATTTTCTTTGCCATAGTTAGAATATCCCCTTACACTAAGTCAACATGGATATGATAGCGCTCTCTAGAATTAAGTCAACTTGCACGCTTGTATATTAAGGCTCTTAAATCCTTTTTTTTTGTTTAAATGAATTCCTCTTTTATAAGTTCACTTAAAGAACAACTTCATTATAACCTACAAATTAATAATATGACTAACTTTAAACTCACTACTCTACACTCATTAACAATTTGTATCCTCATATACTATCTACTTCCACTTATTATTACATTTCAATACCTGAGTTCTTCTTAAGTGTTACATTTTTCCACAATATTAATATATTAATTAGATTTTATTTAAAAATATATTTATTACTTTTAATTTAATATTACCTAACCTATATATTTAGAAAAAAATATATTAGTATTCTCTTAATTTAACTTAATATAATTCATTTTTCTATAAAGTATAATACAAAAATTACATAAACATCAAAACTAATTTTTTTACTTTCACAAAATTCAAATGAATTAATTTTACACTAAAATTTCTTATTAACTCAAAATGACACACTCAAAAATATTATAAATAAAAATATTAATTACCACACTTATTCAATTAAATTAATTAATTAAAATGATATAAAAATAATCAATATTAAAAATTTCCTAAAATTCATCAAATAATCAGCTTTTCTTAACTTTCACTAACATTTACTTAAAAAAAACTCATAAATACTTCTCAACACTTCTCAACATGTTTTTAGCACTCTAATTTAGAATAAATCCTTATAACACTCTAATTTAGAATAAGTCCTTCCTAGGAAAAATTAAGTGACAACTCAATTTATAAAAAAAAACACTTAAATATTCGGTGACATCACTAAGTGTCTCGGTCTCACTAGAAAAAATAATTTATAATAACACAATTCCATAAAATTATAATATAAATAATAAACTAAATATTTACCAAAATTACTCACTCTAAACCAATCTGAAACCAACTCTAAACTACGAATCTCTCAATTCATGGTGTGAGACATAGGCGCTAACGAATGTGCTAGGAGACTTATTATTCTTGATATGTTAGTTATTGATAGGTTGGTGTGGTGAAAAAATTATTGTTTGTGGTTCGCACTCGGTGTACATGATATGACGGCTGGGGTGGATGGCTTTCGCTCTTCCCAGCCATGTTCGATCCCTGCGGAGGAGCTCTCGCTTTGGCGATATGTCACCGCTATGTCGTAAATCAGCTGGCTTCGGCCGTATTTTTGACTGGCTACGGCCATATTGTAATCTGGCTTCGGCCGTATTTTGACTGGCTTCGGCCATATTGTAATCTGAGGGCTTCGGCCATATATAAAAATTTCTCTCTGAAAAAAAATGTTCATGTGGTTAAGAAGATAGTGTTGAAATTTGTTAGGTCATGTCCGCGCAGTTTCGAACAGACTTAAAACCTATTGGGCTTCGCCTGCGCAGGTTCGATTCCTGCTGTCAATGCATGAGTTTTTTTTTTCAATTATTAATTACAAAATAAGATTAGTCTAGTAAAAACAAGATTGAGTCTCCTTGCTTATCATATTCTTTAAATTATTGATTGAAAAATATGGTCGGTTTTAATAAATCTAAGACGAGTAAATATTTTTTCCGTAAATATCGACAATATATTTATACGATCTTTCCTATAACTTTGTTTTATTATTATTATTATTATATATATAATATAACACTTTCTGCAGCTAAAAAGATAGTTTTATTTTAACCATCCAAATTTCTAACAATTTGTCCAACACTTTTCTTCTTCTTTAATTAACCATTTAACTTATAGTTGACAACTATACCAATAAAATTTAGAATATTTATACTTTCATTTAACTAATTAAAAAGCATATATTAAAAATGCCCCAACCACATCTCCAACTTGTTCGCCCCAAATTTATTTATAAAAATTATGATAAGTTATTATATATAAAAAATGATTTCATTTTAATATTAAATACGACGTTTTCTCTTCTATAAATATTAAAGAATTTATATGTCCTGTTCAACACATAATACATATCTATAAATTAATTATTCTAATGAAAAATAATTTATTCAAATTTTTTTAATATTACTTATAATGAACCAAAAAAAATAATCAAAGCTAGTTATTGATAATAATACAGGTGTTTTTCATTAAATATTTTGGAAGTATTTTCTTATGGAAGTAGTATATGGAAATTTGAGAAATAATTGAATTTTTTTTGTTAACATTAAAATGCCCATAAGCCTTAATGGTTTGACCTTAAGCTTGATACCATATGCAACAACTCTAAAAATTAAAATAGGTATTAATTAGATTAGTCATGTAATTAATAATCAACACATAACTATTTCTCTAATTAACATAGGATTTTCTAAAACACGAGCAGAGATAGCTTAATTGTGGCAATAACATTCCTTACTGGTGATTTCAAAGTTGGACGCTACTTGAATCCTGCTAACCACGACAAAGTTTTGGGGACAACTCTCCACCCAATTGTAGGCTCAGCTGCACATAATCTTTCTACCACTGGCCACCCCTGAGCCCTTAGAATAACATAAATGTTATCTGTGGACGTATTTTCTTTTGTTTTCTAATCAAATTGTACAATTGTAAACATATGGGATTTGTTCCTTCCTTTAGGCAAGGTTACAACTAGCATTAACTTGACCTATTACTTTGTTTAAAAATTTAACCTATTTTCTATGTTGAAAGAATGAAAGAATGTGCAAGGATTGCAAAGAATCATCAACAGAGACGAAGCACTAGTTAATCCTACGATTAATAAAATATTCCTTGTTGGTGAATGTAAGTATTTTCGATATTTATTCAATGAATTCACATGTAATCAGGATATCGTTTAAGTTCTTAATATCATTTACTTTATAGCATTGCATAATGATTATTGCTTCTAAACAAATCAAGAAGGTAAAAAGGATTCCACGATCAGTATCCATCATAGCATATTTAGAGGATGTGCGGAAGAGGAGTATGTGAGGGAGAACCTCTATTCCCCTACTTCTCCGTTTATGCATACATTCACCCTCCTCACACTTCTTTCATACGCTACCCCATTTGATGATTACAATTTTGGTGAAATGTCACATAAACTCAATCAACTACCCATAGTGCGGATTAGCATATTACTTTTAGATAAATCATAATATAAGTTTCTATTGGTTCATGATATTTAGATCAACATAGTTAAATACTTTGTAGAAGAAAGTCATGTGTGATGACAAAGTGTATGCAAAGATAAACTATGTGCAAAGGAAAAATGATTTCTAATGTTGTTTTCCTAATCATTGGATTTGCAAGTTTGATAAATAGAAAATACAATGCAAGAAATCACATTGAAAAAAATGACATAGGATAGTGAGCTAGATAATTTTTTTATATACTCCATGCATCTAAAACTTGGAAAAATAAACCTAGCATATTGATGAAAAAGCAAAAAAGGACATAAATAGAAGAGATATAGTTAAAGAAAATGATATCCTATCTATATCTACATGCATAGAAATTAGATTCTATCTCGTAACTATGAATATGAAATTGTTTCATTTAAGATATTCTCTTAATATGCAATTTTTTCTACAAGGAGCTATGATTTAGTGTTAAAATAACTGGCCTTTAGAGCTGAGGATTGGAACAAGCTAGGAGTAGTGTAACAACCCTGGTGAAAATTCCATGTAATAAAAAATTTAATAAAGGAAATATAATAACCACAGTTGATGGGGCACTTATTCCAAACTGAATGTTGGGCAAGACATCCTAGTGTAGGTGTTAATTTGCTTATTAATGGCTAAGGAAATTGGCAAAGGCAATGGTTAAGGCTTTATAAAGGCACGTGGTATTTTTGGCACATTTATTTATGAAAATAATGGAAATTAGGAGAAAAGGGGGGTGAAAGGTCACAGGTTTCATGTGAGGAGGAAATTGAAGGAAAATAATGGAAAATGAAGAAAATAGAAGCCTAATAGATAAAAAATCATATGAGGATTAGTTGGTAACCTTTTATTAGTTTAGTTTTGGAGCTCCATCATTTCCTCTCTCTCTTTCTCATTCTTGGACACTTAGAGCTTTCTTGGAGCACTATTGGAGGGTGTGGCATACTTGGATTTTTCGAGAAAGAAGGCAAAGGAAGAGCAAGAAAGCACAAGTGGACATCAGGATCAACAACTATAGCGGGTTTTGCTTGTAGGTTCCGAGTTGTATGTATGTTTTCCTCACTAGTTTTGGCATGCATGGCATATGCATGTGGTTTATTGTTCATGATCTATCACTGCCATGGAGGATTGCCTAGATCGAAAATGGATTTTCCTAGCCTTGCCATTTCCTAGATAGCCATGGTGTTGTGGGTTCATTTCCTTTGTTTTCTGGTTGGTTCTCATGTGTCCTTAGCTTGGGTTGAGTTACTAGTTCCTGGAGCCTTGGTTGGGCAAACGCTTCGGAGCCCTGTAATAACTTGGGTTGAGTTATTAGTCCTGGAGCCTTGATTGGAAAAAATATCTGGAGCCCTTGGTGGGTTGAGTTACTAGTCTTGGAGCCTTCGCTGGACAAACGGTCTAGACCCCGGAAGTAGCTGTGGGTTGAGTTACTAGTCTTGGAGCCTTAATTGGATCAAACGCTCTAGAGCCATGCAAGGCTTGGATAGAGACCAATCTAGTGATGGTTTGGTGATGTTCGACCATGAGGTGGAATCACTATTTGATGGGTTGAGGTGGTTGGCCTCTGGAAGCCCTAAATGCTTTTGGATTGATGTGCTTTATGAGATCCCACATTCATGCTTGGAATATGGCATAGGGGTGGCTGGGTGAAGAGATTTTTGGCTCAGCCATGTGTGCAATTAGGTGGTTCATGGAAGTCCCACAACTGGTTGGCCTTTGCATAAATAATATGAGCTTATTTCTCATTGTTATTTTATGAGTATTATATTGGTTATATGTGGATCATCTCACTGTGATTTCCTTGGCATTGTTGTTGCTATTATGTTGGTTATGTATGTGTTTTATGATAGTAGCTAAGTATGGCTCTCACATATTTTTACTTTTAAATGAATGAACAATGTATGTATGACCTAATGGATGAAATGATGACTAATGTGTTGAGGCATCAATGATTCTTAACGATTCTCATATGAGTATGAGACCGCTATGCTTAGATCTGTCAGTTACACCTATAGATTACATATGCGTGATATGTTTGACTAAATTCCTGTCATGGCTAGTAGGGGTTTAGTCAAGGTCTTGTTGAAGTAGTTGCATTTGTATTGCCATTTCTTTTTTATCTTGTTGGTTTGAGAGTTTCGTTCAATTATGGACAGTGTCCTGGGCTCTGGGCCTGAAAACGTGGCTCAAATCCCAGGGATGTTGGCACAACACTTTGCAATTTAGTCCTTGGATGCTGGCATGCCTTGTCATGAGAGCTTCCAGAGCCTCCTAGATGTTTTCAAGCCCATATCATGGGAGCGTCCACAGGTCAAGTGGTCTAAAATCTCAGTGGGACCCAAGGATTGATTAGCAGAAAGGTTGTGATGGTTCGTGAGGGTCCTAATGTTGATATTGAAGATCTGTATGGTGTGTTTCCATTGGTTCCACTTCCTTAACATGAAATAGGAGGTCGAATCATATCATAGTGGCCTCTTGTCACATGTTTACCCTAGTTGGTTGGTTACTTGGGTAGACGTGGGAGGAGGGTATTACAGAGTGGTATCAGAGTATGGTTCAACCCTCGGACTAGATGGTTTGGGTGTGTTTGTCATACATTATGTCAGTTTCATAAGTGTTTCTTGTGTTGTGATACCATGTGCTTGTTTCATTTGCATGGTGTTGATCCTAGTTGTAGTGATGTTGTCATGTGGAAGTTAATGGTGTTGTTGTAGAGTGCATCATTATGAGTGTATGATTGGTTACATGTTGTTACTATTATTGCTCATTTATGTTTGATCGCATGTGTTGTCCATGGTTATTCTTATATGTTTTTCGCATATATGTTGGTGTATTGTCTACGTTTATGGTTGTACATTGTCTACATACATGGGTATGGTTGATTTCGTCATGCATGAGGTCATAGTATGTGTGGTTGACATGGTCATGCATCAGTGACTGGACTCTAACTAGAATGATGGTGATAAGGTTATATGTTTATGAGTTATATTTCTATATGTTGTTGTGACTATGTTATACATGCATTATAATGATTTGTTGATCTTGCATATGAGCTATCCTCCCCAAACTATGCTAAGGTACATTGGTTTATTTTGATTTGGTTTAGCTGACATGATATAGCTTGCAGGAAGAATATCAAAGATGACTAGCAAGATGGTAGACTACTGTGCTCAAGACTCTCCCTATGGATTAGATGAGCAATGTGGTGTTGGGAAATCTTCTAATCTAGCAGACACACTGAGAAGCTTAAAGATAGAAATAAAGAGATGTAAGGTAGAAAATGACATAATCATAAAGGCACATGAGAAACAAGCAGTGGTAAATGCAATGATACTTCAGAGTTTATGAGATTTGCGACAACAGGGACTACATCGGATCAGTCATGAGAAGGAGGAAAAAAATAATGGGGCATATGGTAGTAGGTCTCGTGGTGGTCATAGTTCGGATAGAGACAACAAAGTGAGAGATGGTAGATTGTTGGACATTCAGGATAGGAGAGGTGATCGACGCAGGTACTATTCTATTTTTGGTTTAGATAGGCACTATGGTCGTCATCATTATCATCCTTATAGGAGGAGTGATATGGGATACTTTCCAGATGAGTTTAAGAAATAAAAGCCACCTACTTTTGATGGAGAGATGAAGAAATCATAGGATGTAGAGGCATGGTTCCTTTGCATGAAGAAGTTCTTCAGGTTGCATGACTATTCAGAGAACCTAAAAGCCAAAGTAGCTACTTTTAGCCTCAAAGGTCAAGCATACATTTGGTGGGAAGATGTGAATAATGTCAGATGTATTCATGAGGAGGACTTGACTTGTAGTGAGCTCGAGAGGCTATTCACGAAGAAGTATATGTCGGAGAGATACTTTGATGACAGGGCAAAGGAATTATGTGAACTAAGGATGGGATCAATGACAAATGAGGAGTACACTAGCAAGTTCTCAGAGCTACTAAGGTATGTGCCTAACCACACAGAGGAGAAGGTCGAGATTCAGAGGTTCATTAGTGGATTATTGGTTGCATTCAAAGACAGGAATGAGTTTGATGAGCCTAGATCATTGGAGGAGACCATCTGAAAGCTATGGCATTTCTATGAAAAATCGAAGCGCAAATCTGAGACTAAGCTAGACTGGAAAGGTAATGGAAAGAATAAACTAAAATGAGACAAGAAGAAAGCAAGACCTTAGGGCACAGACAATAAAGAGAGCATAGCACCATCTAATAATTTTAGTGCATCTAATAGAGTATAGGGACATCGATCTGAGGAGAAGAATAAGGAGCCCATGCAGTTTTAGACGTGTGGAGGGGATCATCACAAGAGAGATTATTGATTATATCAGGGTGGTAGGCCTCAGATATATAGTGTGCAGGAGGCACAAGCTATTGGGGATGTTAGTAAGAGCATTCCTCGTATTTATACAACATTGAATAACAAACAAGCATACCATTAGGCATCTATCATTGAGATGGATGGTAAGCTTTGTGAACAAGTTATTTCTATTTTGGTTGACCCTAGATCTAATTATAGCTATGTTAGTGCTGACTTGGTGGATAAGTGTGGTTTGAGTAAGGAATTGAATGCAGAATCTTAGTTAGTGCAGTTGGCTATAGGTACAAAGAAGCGAGTTCACCATTGGGTAAGAGCTTGTGCATTTGATTTGAATGGTAGGCCTACCACAACACATTTAAATGTATTACCATTGGGACCATACAATATTTTTTTGGGCATGGAATGGTTGTACCTTCATAGAACCAAAGTGGATTTTTATGACAAAGCCATTGAGTGTGTGGATGACAATGGGGAACCAAGAGTCTTACAGCGAAATAAGAAATCCACATCAGTTAGGATGGTAATAGCTATGCAGGCAAAACGTAGTCACAAGAAAGTGTGTGTGTTATTTGCAGTACACATTTCTAGTGACAAAGATAAGGAAGTTGAGGATGTAGATGTTTTGAGTAGGTACCTAGTTCTACAACAGTTTCGGGATGTATTTCCTGAGGACATTTTAGAGTTTCCACCTCACCGAGAGGTAGAATTTTCTATTGAGTCTATGCTAGGGGTAGCTCTAGCATCAACGACACCTTACAGGAATGACCACACCTGAGTTGGTAGAATTAACGTTGCACTTGAAGTAAATGTTGGACAAGGGTTACATTAGGTAAAGCATTTTACCTCAGGGTGCACTATTATTGTTTGTGAAGAAGAAAGATGGTACTCTCAAATTATGCATTTACTATAGGAAGTTGAAAAAAGTGACCATCAAGAACAAGTATCCATTGCCGAGGATTTATGACTTGTTCTGTCAGTTGAAGGGAGTAGCAGTGTTCTCAAATATTGATTTGAGATCCGGATATCACCAGGTACGCATCAAAGAGGAGGACATTTACAACACAAACTTCTAGACTAGGTATAGACATTATGAGTTTTTTGTAGTTCCATTCAATTTGACTAAAGCTTTAGCCACTTCTATGTGCTTGATTAATAGCGTGCTGCGTCCATATTTAGATAAGTTTTTTTTTGTGTTCATTGATGATATATTGGTATATTCTAAAAATGAGGAAGATCATGCCGATCATTTAGCAACATTGTTGATATTGTTGAGAGAGCATCAATTGTATGCTAAGCTCAGCAAATGTAGTTTGCTTCAGACTGAGGTACATTACTTGGGACATGTTTTCTCCAAGGAGGGCATTGTAGTAGACCCAAAAAAAAAGAGCTATGGAGTGGACGACTCCTAGAAATGTAGATGAGGTGAGATCTTTCACGGTGTTGCAAGGATATGACAGGAGGTTCATCAGGAACTTATCACAAATTTCTTATCTTATCACATCATTGCAGAGAAATGGTAAAAAGTTTGAATGTACAAAGGAGTGTGAGGCTAGTTTTGAGTAGCTCAAGCAGTTGTTGACACGTGCACCAGTGTTAAAGATTACAGATCCAGAAAAAGAGTTTGTGGTATGCACAGATGCTTCCAAGAAAGGACTTGGTGGATTCCATATGGAGGATGGACATGTGGTATGCTATGAGTCACGAAAGCTTAATGAGCACGAACCGAACTACCCCACACATGATCTTGAGTTGGCAGTGATCATACATGCATTGAAGATGTAGAGGAACTATCTTCTAGGCAAGAGGTTTGTGTTGATGAGTGATCATAGTGGTTTTCAGTATCTATTTGACCAACCGAACCTAAATGGAAGGTAGGCTCTATGGTTGGCCACAATCAGCGAGTTCGATTTTGAGATCAGGTATATCAAAGGTAAAGAGAACACGCTGGCATATGCTCTTAACAGGAAGGTACAGGTAAATCATATAGCAGTTATGATATCCTAGGGGATAGAATTATAGAATATGATCTTATAGGCAAGTCAACAAGATGAAAGGTATATGGATATTTTGTACAGAATGCAGTAGAGTACAGGTGGTAGTATAGGTACAGTTACATGTGATAGTATAGGTACAAGTAAAAGTGGTAGTACAGGTACAGGTAGTGGTACAAGTACACGTATAGGTGTAGGTGCACCAAATGTGGACTATTTCCTTATAACAGATGGATTGGTTAAATTCAGAGACAGGATATATGTGCCAGATAGTAGTGAACTCCAGAAGGTGATCTTGAGGGAGTTTCATGCGAAACCTTATTCAGGGAACCCAGTCTATCAGAAGACATTGACCGTAGTGAAGAGATTTTATTATTGGCTGAACTTGAAGAGGGATGTAGTGGAGTTTGTGGATAGGTGTTTTGATTTTCAGTGTGTGAAGGCAGAGTGTAAGCATCCAAGTGCATTGCTATAGCCGATTGTGATTCCAGAGTGGAAATGGTAGGTCATTTCCATGGAATTCATCACTGGTTTGCCAAGGATAGTGAGACAACATGATTCCATCATGGTTGTTGTGGACAGGTTTAAAAAGGTTGCCTGCTTCATTCCAGTGAAGTCTACATTCTCAACTAGTGATGTAGCACATGTATTAATTAGAGATGTGGTCAAACTGCATGGTGTCCCAAAGAAGATTGTGTCAGATAGGGATGTAAAGCTCACTTCCAAGTTTTGGAATTATTTGTTTACAGGTTTGGGCACAAAGTTGTCCTTCAGTAAAACTTATCATCCATAGACATATGGATAAACATAGAGGGTCAACAAGATATTGGAGGACATGTCAAGGATATGGGTGATGCATCAACAACAAAAGTGGGAAGATTATCTTCCACTGGTAGAGTTCGCTTACAACAATGGGTATTAGGAATATTTGAAGATGAGTCTATTTGAGGCATTGTATGGGCGGAGTTTCAATACTCCATTAGTTGGAGTGATCCAGTTAATAGGGTGTTGATTGGACCAGATATGTTAGCAGACATGGAACATGAAATGCAGGTAATCAAGAATAATTTTGAGGGAACACAAGATAGGTAGAAGAGCTATGCATATCAGAACAATTTATTTAAAGAGTTCCATGTTGGGGAACATGTGTACTTGTGCATCAAACCAAAGAAGAGCTCCTTACAGAGTGGATCATGTGCCAAGATGGCACCCCAGTTTTGTGGACCCTTCAACATTATTGAGAGGATTGGGCCAATAGAATATCGACTTGCACTTCCTTCAACAGTGAAATTCCATTATTTTTTGCATGTTTCATTTCTTAAGAAGTATGTTAAAGATGTTGATCATGTGATTGACTGGTTTATATTGTAGGTGGAACCAGATGGAGAATTCTAGCCAAAGCCTTAATCTATATTGCAAAAAATGGTGGTCATGCTTCAGAACCAACCAATCAAGTAGGTTAAGATGAAATGGAATCACTTTGGGCACAATGAAGCTACATGGGAGATTCCAGATCAGATGCTGGTTATGTATCCTTCCTTGTTTGCCAGTTGAGGCAAAAAAAATTTGGTATGGTGTTTTGGTATACATTTTGGTACATGTTTTGGTGATTTTTGGTATGTGTACATATGTATATGGATGTAAATACTGCCATGATCTATGTTATAAAGCTCCAATAAGCGATATGAGTGTCATGTATTATGATTTTATGTTTGTTATGTTTTCATGTTGGTTTTCTTCTTAGAAGGTTGATCATTGTAAATACTGCAACGAGCTAAGTTATAAAGCTTCATTGGAAGTGTGTTTTTCTTACAACATTCTTGTGGTTATAGGTGTTGTTGACCACCAAGGATGGTGTTCCCCGAAGGGGGAGGGTTCTGTAACAACCTTGGTGAAAATTCCATGTAATAAAAATAATAAAGGCAAACTAATAACCACAGTTGATGGGACACTTATTCCAAGTTGAATTTTAAGCAATACATCCTAGTGTGGGTGTTCATTTGGTTATTAATGGCTATGGAAATTGGAAAAGGAAATAGCTAAGGCATTGCAAAGTCAAATGGCATTTTTGGCACATTTATTTATGAAAATAATGGAAATTCATAGAAAAGGGAGGTGAAAGGTCACAAGTTGAATGTCAGGAGGAAATTGAAGGAAAATAATGGAAAATGAAGAAAATAGAGGCCTAATTGATCTATCCTCAACATATCCTCCATAATCATGTTGACCATTTCTGTTTTTCCATATATCTATGGATGATAAGTTGCACTGAAGGTCAACTCCATCCCCAAACCTGCAAACAACTCCTTCCAAAACTTGGAAGTGAACTTAGCATCCTTGTCCAACACAAACTGCTTCAGAACACCATGTAATCACATAATCTCCCTGATGAAGACTTGTTCCACCTCACTAGCTGAATAACTAGTTTTCACTGGAATGAAGTGAGCTACCTTGCTTAACTTGTCTACCACAACCATGATAGAATAATGTTGCCTCGATGTCCTCAAAATATCTGTAATGAAGTCCATGGAAATTACCTCCCATTTCCATTCTAGAATCAGAATAGTCTAAAGAAATCCACCTAGATTATTACACTCTACTTTCACCTGTTGACAATCCAAATATCTAGCCATGAACTCTACCACTTCCTTCTTCAAATTCGGCCAGTAGTAGAACTTCTTCACTGTTGTCAATGTCTTCTAATATTTTGGGTGACTTGAATATGGCTTGACATGAAACTCCCTCAAGACAAGCTCCCTGGGCCCACTATCATCTGGCACATAGATCTTGTCCCCGAATCTCACCAAGCCATCTGTCTTGAGATGATAGTCTACATCTTAATCACATGTACCCTATTGTTGTAACCTATTCCTAAGCTCCTTGTACCTATCATCCTATTGTCTTACTTGTAAGATCTGATCCTATAAATATGTCCCATATGAGCTCACTGCTACAACATGGTTCATTTGCACTCTCTTGCTGAGAGCATATGCAATATTGTCTTCCTTACCCTTTGATGTATCTGATCTCAAAGTCAAACTCATTGAGGGTGGCCAACCATCTATATTATTGGCATTTATATTTGGTTGGTCATATATATATATCTCAACCCACTGTGGTGTCTCATTAATACAAACCTCCTACCAAGAAGATAGTGTCTCCACATCTTTAGTTCATGGATAATAGCTGCCAACTCAAGATCATGAGTCACATAGTTATACTCATGCTCATTCAGTTTCCTGGACTCATAACATACCACCTATCCCTCCTACATCAAGACTCCACTAAGTCCTCTCTTTCAGGCATCTATACACACCATGAACTCTTTCTCTGGATTTGCAATCTTAAGAACTGGAGCATTTGTCAACAACTGCTTCAACTTCTCAAAACTTGCCACACACTCCTCTGTCCATTCAAATTTATTCCCTTTCCTCTACAAATAGGTAATGGGATATGCAATGTGTGATAAGTCCTTGATGAACATCCTATAGTAACCTATTAAGCCCATGAATGATCTAACTTCCTACACATTTCTAGGAGTTTCCCACTCCATGATAACTCTTATATTTTCTGGATCTCCTGCTATGCCCTCCTTGGAAACAACATGTCCCAAGTAATGCACCTCTATCTAAAATAAACTACACTTGCTAAGCTTCCCATACAACTAATGCTCTCTTAGCACCCAACACTACTGCTAAATGCTCAACATGCCCTTCCTCATTCTTAGAATATATCAAGATGTCATCAATGAATACAATAACAAACTTGTCCAGGTAAGGATGAAACATGTTATTCATCAATCACGCAAAAGTAGTTGGATAATTAGTCAAACCAAATGGAGCTACAATAAATGCATAATGCCCATACTTGGTTCTCAAAGTAGTCTTGTAGATGTCATCTTCCTTGATATGTACCTGATGATATCCTGATCCCATATCAATCTTCAAGAACAATGTTTCTCCCTTAAACTAATCAAACAAGTCATCAATCCTTGACAATGGGTACCTATTCTTGACCATCACCTTGTTCAGTTACCTATAATCAATGCAAAACCTGAGAGTACCATACTTCTTCTTCACGAACAATATTGGTGCACCCTAAGGTGATACACTTGGCCTAATGTATCCCTTATCAAGAATTTTCTTTAGCTACAACTTTAACTCTACTAACTCTGGTGTGCACATCCTATAAGGTTCCTTTGATGTTGGTGCTACCCCTGGTACCAACTCAATAGAAAATTCCACTTCCCTATGGGGAGGAAACTCTGGAATCTCTACTAGAAACACATCCTAAAACTGCTATAATACAAGGTACCTCTTGAATATTTATGCATCCTCAACATCCTTACCCTTCTCACTAGAGATATGGACTGCAAACATAATATATCCTTTCTTGCAATTATGCTTATCTTGCATAACAGTACCCATCCTCACTGATGTAGGATTCTTCTTTGCTTGAAAAATTCTCTTTTCCCCATTATCATCTAGGAACTAAATAGCCTTTTCATAACAATCTAATTTGGTCTTGTGAAGGTATAGCCAATCCATACCCAAAATCATACTATATGATCCTAATGGCAACACATTTATATGTGTTGTTGTAGGCATACTATTCAACTCGAATGCACAAGCTTGTACCCAGTGATGAACTCTCTTCTTAGTACCTGTAGCCAACTCCACCAACCAAGACTCTACATGTACTTGTCTTCTCAAGCCACACTTATCCACTAGGTTAGGATTAACATAACGATAATTAGATCCATGGTATATAAAAATAGAAATAACTTTATCAAAAATATTACTTTCCATATCGATAATGGATGCCTGATGATCTACCTGCTTATTGTCCATGGCTTCATAAATTCGAGGAATTTTATGACCAACATCCCCAACTGTCTGTGCCTCCTAAGGCCTATATAACTAAGGCCTACCACCCTTGTACAATGGACAATCCTTCTTGTGATGATCTTTGCCACATATCCAACACTGCAATAGTCCCTTACCATCATCTTTGTTTTGTTGCTCTCTAGACTGTGACCCATGTCCCTTCTCAAATACATTAAACTTCTTGTAAGGAACCACATTTTCTTTCTCACCTGCATCCTAAGGTCTTCCCCGCTCTAGTGGCCACTTCTCGTTAGCTTTCTCATTTCCCTTCAAGTCACGATTAGGCTCAGATTTGTGATTTGATTACTCATAGCAATGCTTCAACTTCCATATGGCCTCCTCCAATAATCTAGGCTCATCAAACTCAATTTGATATCTATATGCTGCTGGAAATCCACTGATGAACCTCTGAATCTTAGCATTCTCATCCATGAGGTAAGGCACATACCTCAATAGCTCTAGGAACCTTCTAGTGTACGCATCATATGTCATAGAACCCATGTGCAACTCATAAAACTCCTTGGCTTTGTCTTCACATTACATTTGCGACAAGTACTTCTTTTTGAAGTGTCTTCCAAACTCATCCCAAATCAACTCTTCTTCCTGAATTCCCTTGACATTCTTCACATCTTCCCACCAAATATTTTCTTTCCCTTTGGACTTCAGGTGGTTATCTTTGCTTACATGTTCTTTGAATAGTTTTGCAATATGAAGAATATATTCATCCCAAGAAACCATGCATCTACATCTTTTGACTTCTTCATCTCTCCATCAAATGTAGGCGGCTTCTCTTTCTTGAAATCCTTAGGTAAGTACTTACCCATCCAATAAGGATGATGATGGTGATGATTGTGATGATGTCACTTGGATGAGGAACTAGAATGATGCCCATACATACCAGTCCTTCTGTCAGGTGTATCTAGTGATATGCCACCTCTAAATGTGTTCCCTCTATCCAACTTGTGTTTGGACTGAGACCATAGGCTCCATTAGTTTTCTCATCCTTCCCTTGTCTAATCCTCAACTATCCTTGTCTTTGCAACTTTAGAAAACTTTGAAGAATCATTGCATTAACCTCTACCTGCTTCTCTTGAGCCCTTACAAGTCTTTGTTGAGCCTCAACCAACATGTCATTTCCTTCTTTGCAACTTTTGATCTCTACCCTCAAACTCCTCAATGTATCTTATATACCAAGAGGATTCTCTTCTCCTTCCTGCCCAAATGATCTATAGCGAGAGTCACATGAACTATTGTCTACTCTTTTTCTCTTCATCTTTGATTCTCTTATTCCTGCAACTATGCCATGTAAGATAAAACAAATAGATACCAAAATCAAATCCATACCTTATTGATATTGAGGGGAGGATTATCTCATCTACAAGATCAGTGCACTTTAGCGTGATACATATATAATTATAATCATATGAATATAACAATGTCATGCATGACCATACCAAGTGTACACCATGACCCCATGCATGACAACCATAGCCATGACAACATCATATTTTACCCAAAGAGAGCATAACCCACTCTGATACCACCTTGTAACCTGCCACGTCCGACATTTACCCACTTTCACCAGTTTTCCCAGGGTAAACATGAGCTGAGGGTCACTATGATAAGACTCAACCTCCTAAATGACCTTAAGGAAATCGAGTCAATAACTTAAGACCTTACTGACTTCCCTCGCATGCTACAAAACCTTGAGGAGAAACCCAACCCCTACAGGTGTCCAACCCTTGAGATAACTCTCTTTTTCACTGAGCTAGAGCCCCAAGTGCTCCCTTTCCAATCCATGCAAGCGACCATAGCCCTCTAGTTTCACTGATAAGCCTGCCTCCATGTGGCTTTGGACATTTCTAGTCAGTTCTATGCCAGCGACCCCAATTTTTGAGCCAATGTTTTAGGTCCGGGACACAGGCTTCTGCCCAGAACTCAGTGAAACTTACAGAGATGAAACATTACTTAGAAACAAAGCTTATGAACCAAAATTTGAACCACGACTTGACCTGACCTCTCCCAAGAGGACTGACATTCCATTAAACACATGGTGAACATGCAACCTATAGGTCATGGATGAAAATCTGAACATAATGATCTAAGAACTTATCTAAGGATAAACAAGATGGAACAATTATTTTTCACAATAAATGTCATATCACAAATTAGGTCTTTCATTCATTGTCTAGACATTCATTAATAGAAATGTGTTAAGATCCATACTTAGATCTTTCAATTAACCATGATTATAACCAACATATAACTAGATAAATAACAATGAGAGAACATCCATTAAATCCACATAATTACAAGTACATTTACTCATCAAATCAAGAGGAACTTAGCTCTTATTAACCATATGCAAAATCCAACCTAGTCAGGGACTTCCACGTACCACCCAACCATAGATTGGGTTGAACCAAATATTTATTTCAGCTAATCACCCCCATGCCATATTCCAAGCATGAAAGTGGGATACCATGGGATAAAACCATCCATAAACAACCAAGGGAATCCAGAGGTTAACCACCTCCACCCTCACCATACCATGATCTCACCTAAACCATCCCAAGATCACAAAATCAAATTGAGCTTGGATGCCTCAGAACTCCTTCACCATCCCTTGAGGAAAATAGACCTATCTCCACCCACTTGTTGAGGACTTACCAAAGAAAACCATATCCACCCCTAGCCCTTTGGATTTTCCCAAGACCACCTCACCCAAATCTAGAACATTCCGACAATTTAGAGCTCAATTGAGAAAGAATCCCATCACACCATGGATATCCAGAAATAGCAAGGCAAGGCTAAAATCACTACCAAAACCAGGAAACATCCATGCCACTTACAACAAAAAACTAAAATACACACATTCATATTCCATGCATGACAAAACCATCTAGGAAATCATACATGCAATCTTTTACGTGCAAGTATTCCTACTAAAGCTACTTGATCCAACCTTTCCTTGCTTAGTCATTTCTTTAGTTTTCTTAGTCCTTGCTTTCCTTTGCTTGATTGCTTTCGTTCTCTTCTTGGTTCTCTTCTCCTCTCTAAGACTAACTTGAAAACTGAACTGACAAAAGGCTACCAACTGATGCTCTGATGTCTTTTTATTATTGACGCCCCTAATTTCTTCATTTTCCTTAATTTTCCTTCAATTTCCTCCTCATGTGCAACCTATGACCTTTCACCTTCATTTTCTCTTATTTTCCATTATTTTCATAAATAAAGTGCAAAAATACCTTTTTTCCTTTTCATAGCCTTTTCCATTGCCTTTTCCAATTTCCCCTTAGCCATAAACACAAGAAGTTATGCCAACTGCAATATTTTACCCAACATTCATCTTGGAATAATTGTCCCTTGAACTTGGTCTTATTTTTCCTTTAGTAACTTTTATTACATGAACTTTTAACGGAAGGATGTTACAATAATGCAAGCCATGATGAATTTGGTGAGTTTTCAATGAAATCTAATGGTCGTTTCTCTGTGAATTAAATTGAAATGACGTGATTAATAAAACCTATCCCTGCATTTAATGGAAGGTCTTATTTATGTGCATCAACACTTTCTATTTATAGACGAACTGATAGGAGGTGAGGATCAATAGGTGAACTGAAAAGAGGTGAGGATTGATGGGTGAACTGACAAGAGGTGAGGATTGCACACAATCGGGAGCGAGTTAGTTTTGTAGTCTGAGTTTCTTAAATATATAGGAATGTTTGAGCAATTTTTATGTTGGAGAATCTATTGTCCCAAGATTTATAACTTGACTCTGGATTTTGTTACTTCTTGATCACCTACATGCTTAAACGCTTATTCTTTGTCATCATTGCTACATACTCAACTACAGTTATTGTTATTGTTTGTTTACATGGATATGCATATTCAGTTAGACCACCTATCCTCTCTCTAAATAATAATATGAATTTACATGGTGATCATATGAAACATGTCATTAATAATGTAAGCATTAGATTATAGATCTTACAAACAATATAACTCAATTATAAAACATGTTGTATATAAGTAGACAACAAAAAGTAAAGAACTCTAAATATCTAAAGTCTATCCATTAGGTTTACAAGTAGCTTGAGCTACCACATATGCATGTTTTTTATTATTCTTGGGCTAAGAAATAAATGCTAATTAAGATTGATTCCCATTCCTATGCTAAACATACCTGCCTATTACATGGGAGAATTTTGGAGGCATGTGAATCAAGAAATTTTTTCATATAACAGTGTGTAAGGCTTGAGCATGAATGTGCATGAAAAATTCAAAATCTTTGCATTGTTCATAAGAAACTACTAACACACCTTTTGAGAGGAAAGGTTATTTCCACTACTTGATTCATCATTGAGAGGTTGTGAAGCAACTTGGATTGAAATTGGACTTGCAATGCATAAATTTAATCTATTTTTGTTTCGAGAGCACATGCTAGGACGATTATCATCAATGGCCTATCCAGTAGGTGCAAGTATTGATCATCCTTCCATATCACCATAAATAGATGTAATGTCTCCCCTGTTTCTCCTATTGGTATCAATACATTCCGTCATATGGGTAACGCTAGCAATACCAACACTTACCTTATGTTGAGCTTCCTAAGCTTGTTGAGTTGCACTATTGCAAATAGGAAGCCTCCCCCCAAAATCTCCTGTAGCCTTTATAAAGGATTCCTTGCACCTATAAAAGTACAATCCAAATATTAAGATAAGAGGAAATGTAAAGTAATGAAAGATATTTTGGAGAATATAAAAACCTAGATGACATGGAAGTAAATCAATAATTAACTGATTCAAAAAAGGATTGCATATAAAATGATCATGATCTCTTGTGATATTTTGGGGAAGGTTTCCCTCCAATGTTCCTAATTAGAAATTTACATAGAACAAATAACAAATAAATAATAATGAATAGACTGCATTACCAAACTTTCGTCTCATAAAAATTTAAGTAGCTACGACAAGAAGGAAATGTAAACAACATTCCAAATTCACTGATTTTTTTCAACTTGATCCCAAGACCTTCATCACATGACTTTAATACCTATGTGGAAATCAAGCATTCCCAATTGAATGTGAGTTTTAATCAACTTATATGGGAAGAGATGGTCTATGCATCTATTCTTCCTCAACAATTGCAAGAGGTGTAATATGAATGGGCACAATCAATATTGGAGAATGCCCACCTTCAACACCTATGTCATTTGGGAGAAAAGATGTCGATGGAAGGGGATGCATGTTAGGATGAGATGAAAACATAAAAAAATTGTTGGTGGAACTCCTATCATGTGAAGTTATTCTTCTAGTGAATCGTCACGCCCTACCCATGGTCGTTGCAAGTTCCAGATGTTGGATTATAGGCTTCTCAAGCTCTATGAGGGTAGCTATGAGCATTCAATGGAGACGTCATACCTTGCATGAGGTCCAAATGCATGTTGTTGCTTTTTTAATTTATTATTTCATTTTAAAAAATGTTCTTTTTTATTACCATGTATTCCAATTTCAAGTAGCATAATGTATCTTTCAAGATATGATGGGACCACTAAATTCGTTCTGGCTAAGATCAATGTGTACCAAAGAAATAGAACTACCAATTTCTCTAGAAATTATACCAGAAAGTTTTCTTTTGCTCAAATTCATAACCTCAATCTTTCCCACTCAACCAACCTTTGGCATAACATTGCTTGTTAATTTATTTCCATTGACTAGAAGATTGTTCAAATTAAATAATTTAATAATATTGATAGGAATCACACTAGAAAGCTTATTTTTGCTAAGATCGATGATTTCAATATTCTTGAGTGTGTTAAGTTTTGGTGGAATATTACATGTTAATTGATTTCCATTGAGCCAAAGGAATTGCAAAGAAGATAACTCACTTGTGGATGAATGAAGAGAGAGCCATTAATATCATTATTGGAAAAATATATTTGTTTGGGCGTAGAAGTAATTGGGGTGGTATGCTCCCACTAAGATAATTTTTCTACAATTTACAATACATCACAGGTAAGTACTGCAAGCTTGCAAGAATTGAACCATTAAATATGAGAATTTCAAGAGAATTGCATGTGCCCATAAAGTCAGGAATCGGGCTAGAGAATAAATTATTCTCTATATCTAAAGCCCATAGCCTTTGACTATTATAAGGATTTGGAGGGATGAGACCAATAAGTTTTTCGTCATAAGCAGACACAATTGGTAGGTCTCCACTATTGTTGAGCAAGGAATCACTCCAAATTTGGGGAATTGAAATTCAAGAACGTGTAATAATAATAAAATTAATTAATACCAATTAATATGAATAACATAGATAAATTACCAGATATAACTTGAAATTATGAATTTTTTTGTTAGTTTTATATTATAGTTTTTTTTTGAAATCTGGTTGGAGTATTGAATGTGTGATGTTTTTCTAGTTGTTTTTTTCATAAAATGATTGTTTTTAAATTGGTTATATTTATTAAAATTTATTGTCTAGTTAATGAGATAATTATTATAATGAGAATGTGTTTTGACATATTATTATTATCTAGTGTATTTAAAATATTATTATTGTTATTTAGTGGTCAATAAAGGTGTATATATATGCTTCTACCAAATTTTTTGGGTGTAGAAAGTGAATCCTGAACTAGTTTTTCATTATGACACTGATCTTAGGGTTATACTTTAGAATGGGAAACTTGGATGATGCAGAATGAATTCTCAAAACTCCTTGATTTATTACTTGAATATTTTTGCAGCTTCATCACTAATATGTCATATTCAATCCCTTGATGGAGGTTCTACTGAAGAATGTAGTAGGGAAACTATTATTTCAAATTCTCCTTAACCTTAATAATTACTTATCAACTTATATCCTCTTATGTTTCTTTAGTAGATATTTTCTTCAAACAATTATCAAGAGCAAAACAATAAAGACAATGGACACAAGATATAGGCTCCAAGTTAGGGTAAAACCCCTCCAAGGGGAAAACCCATAGAGAATCTCTTCTCTTCTTATATAATATGCATCAAATAAGAAAACCAAGACCTACTCCTACCACCACATCAAACCTCCAACAAAGCCCTTCCAAGATGACAAAATTCAACACTACTCAACAAGAGTCAACCCTATTCAAACATGCCCCAATCTGAAATTTTGGCCCTTAATCTTAGAAATTCAGATCTGCTATAATTTCATAATTTCAACCTACAATTCTCAGCCCTCCTGCGATAGAAAAAAGAACCCTGATTTGCACATATGAGAGAGAGAGACAGTCCAAGATTAAGGTATTCTTCCGTCACTTTGCTTTTCTCCTTATTTCATTGTCTCTTCGCTCCTATTTCATCCTCCTTTTATTGAAAATCAAACTTGTTGTGTGTGAGTGCCAAATGAGGTCGAAGTTCGTTCTATATAGGCTTATTGTGAGTTTGAATTACCCCCCTCTAGGATGACTTGTCTCTGACAGGGCTGACTTATTCTAGGAGGCTTATTTTGACTTTCTTTACTCAAAATCAATTATTTTACATGGTACATCTATTAGGTCCATATACTGCTAGTGTAACACCTTATTGTTATTAGTGAAACCCCCTTATTATATTGTTTTGCCCATGTAGTCCCCATGTTGTTATTATTGTGCCCCATAGAAGCCCACTATTTTTATTTTTGTGCCCTTACATTATTATTGTTATGTCGACTCTGATTATATTATGACCCCTTAAACTCCTATATATAGAAAGGAGGTCTTGTCATTTGTATCATCCAAGAATTGTTCATTTGTGTAATGTAAAGGAGGTTTCCCCCTCGAAGAGGTTGATTTCTGAGTCATTGATCTAACTTTTCTATCTTTTTGTGAGTTGGTTTCATAACATTTGGTATCAAAACTTTGGATTCTAGGGTTTCGTTGCTCCAAATAGGTCATCGTGAAATTTTCGCTATAACTTTTTTTGCAACGTTTCAGAAGCTAAAACAACAAACCATTTGAGATGAAATCTAGCTGAACCTCAGGCCCAAATTTCAGATCTTTTTTCGCTATATTTTCAGAGATACAATCCAAGACATTTACGGTTTCGGCAGGATCCAAAATTACATCCTAAATAGGTGACCTTGGGAAAATCGTCATAACTTTCTCTTTGAGCACCAGATTGAAAGTTCGTAAGAAGTTACAGAAAGAGGACAGAGTGTAGTTTTCTGTGTATCGTTTTCAGGTCCTAAGGTTGAAACAGTGACACGTGGCACTTCGTATAAGTTCGCTCTACTGAACTAGTCTATAATCAAGTCATCATGGGAGATTTGAATTAACTCTTCCTTGCAGAATCCATTCTTGATAAACCTTGCAGGGTTAGAAAGAGAACTCAGAGGGATACAACAGGATGCAATTTCAGACCTTGGATATCTGCAATTTCAGAGATACAATAGATTCAAGATCGAGGTCCTAGAAGCATGAAAAAGAATGACTCAAATCAAGAAAATAGAAACACCTAGTAATCAAAATTGGATGGATTATTTGAAGAATGTGATCGAAGCTAAGATAAATAGTGTTATTTATTCCATGGAAGCTTATATCGATGATATGAAATCATATTGGAAGAAAGGAATGGAAGATTTTAAGAAAGACATGGAAGGTTTGAAGGAAGGTGGGAAAAAATTGCTACAAAAAAGGCCTCCTAATGGTGAAAAGGTAGTAGAGGAAGCTCATGATGAGAAAAAAAGTAATGTTAATCATGATTTCATAGAATCTAATGTTGTATTGAAGACCCATCATATTCCAAAGATAGATATGAGGAAGTTTGATGGAAAGGATCTCGTAACATGGATACTACAGATGGAGAAATATTTTGATCTACATAATGTGAAAAACACACAAAAGGTACATATTGCATATTTATATTTAAAACCAAATCAATTTGTATGGCATAGAGGGATTTTTTCTCGTAAACCACTTGCTACGTGGTCAATTTTCATGGAGAAAATGATAGCACATTATGAGGATACAAAGAGCAACACCTTCTTTAGCCAATTGATAAATCTCAAACAAAAGTGTTCAATTGCAGAGCACATTGAGGACTTCTAAAAATTGAATATAAGGGAAAATGATATTCCAAAGAAGCAGAGGATTGATGTCTCCATAGGGACTTTAAAGGATAACATTCAACATGAGGTTTGTCTTTGGGAACCTGATTCATTGGAGAGGGCATTTAGGTTGGCAAGAAAAGTGGAAAGCAAAATTATGGCAACAAGGAAGTCTACCCCTCACAACTATAAAGATGGAAGTGTTGTTTCTCCTAGCCTTCCACAACCTACAAGGTTGACACCACAATAATTGTAACAAAAAAGAGCAAAAGGGCTTTGTTATAATTGTGATAGAAAATACACTAAAGGTCATAAGTGTGCTGGGAATAAATTAATTTACATAGATGGGGAAGAGGAGCAAGAAAAGGAACAAGAAATGTCAAAAGAAGAGGATATACACCAAGAACCAATCCTAGAGAAAGATGAAATGAATCTAACCATATCTGGTAATGCATTGACAGGAATTACCACTCCTCAAACTCTCAAGATAGAAGGGCATATCAAGAAGAAAAATGTAATAATGTTGATTGATTCAGGTAGTACCCATAATTTTATTCATTGTAAGATAGCCAAGGAATTGAATTGCTTCTTATATCCAACACCAGAGTGCCAAGTGATGGTTGCAAGTGGAGGAACCATAAACTGCTCTGGAAAGTGCCATAATATCAAGCTATCCATGGGAGAATATGTATTGAATATCCCAATGATTTCCATTCCAATGGGTGGTGCTGATGTTGTACTAGGAGTCCAATGGCTACAATCCTTGGGTACAATAGCTTTTAGTTTTCAAGAACGTTTCATGAATTTTTCTTTGGAAGGAAAGGAAGTTGAATTAAGTAGTATCACAGGGAGACAATGAAAGATAATCATCTCTGACGGAATGACAAAGCTTCTAAAGAAAGAACAATGAGGTGTAATTACACAATTGTATTCGCTAGGGATTCCCTCAATGAAATCATCAATTTCTCCATATCTCCAAAAAGTCTTGGACAATCATTCAAAGGTATTTGAGACTCCTAAAGGCCTCCCACCTATTCGTGATCATGATCATGCTATTCATTTGATTCGAGGAAGTGTTCCTCCAAACATCAGACCTTACAGATATCCATATCCCAAAAGGAGTGAAACTGAACGTATGGTTGCAGAAATGCTAGAGGTTGGTATAATTATACAACCAAATTTGATAAACAAAGCATGGGATGAATGGAAGAATGACGAAGAAGTGTGGTCACTCATTCAAAAGTTGCAGAAGATCCCAGTTCAAATAATATTGCTAGAACTTAACGAGGAAGGAAAAATCATATTGGAACCTGAAGCAATCACAGAAACAAGAAATCGACAGCTATGAAATCGATTAATTTAAGAGTATCTCATCAAGTGGAAAAACTTACCAGCTGAAGATTCCACATGGGAGGATGAGAATTTTATACAGAATCATCTAGAACTAGTCAAGCGTTGAGGACAACACTTTTTGAAGGAGAGGGGCATGTTAGGTCCCTATACTACTAGTGTAACCCCTTATTGTTATTAGTCAAACCCCCTTCTTATATTGTTGTGCCCATGTAATCCCCATATTATTATTATTGTGTCCCATAGAAGCCCACTAGTGTTATTGTTGTGCCCTTACATTATTATTGTTATGTCGGCTCTAATTATATTATGACCCCTTAGACTCCTATATATAGAAAGGAGTCCTTGTCATTTGTATCATCCAAGAATTGTTCATTTGTGTAATGTAAAGGAGGTTGCCCCCTTGAAGAGGCTAATTTCTAAGTCGTTGATCTATCTTTTCTATCTTTTTGTGAGCTGGTTTCATAACAACATCTTGCTCAGATGGCTTTTATATACACGAAATTGACTTTATTAACTCGTGATGATAAATTTTAGGACATGAAAAACCCTAGAAGCATGAAGAACATGCTTTACCTACAAGACCAATCAAAAGAATCATGAAACCCATGCTTTAAAATAATAATTTTTCTTTCTTATTTTTCTTGTTACATAAGATATACATATTGACATGAGTACAATGACAATTATGAAGACTGAAACTAGTAACATTTTCCAATAGGTTCCTTGCAAGAGATTGATTTCGGCCAAATTGCCTGAGCTATCTTTGGAGTATTGGACTAAACATGTCATTTTAGATATTGGTAATTCTATTTAGAAATTCATATATATGGATCTGATGAGCCTTTGAACAGTGGACACACATGTTGTGTGGATTTTGGTAGAAGTTGATTTTTTGGGTGGCCTCGTGGAGGAGATTGAATTGTTATGGGGACCGGTTAAACATAGACAACACATTGACTTCTAGGGAATTACTTTTAGATGCTTGATTTCTCATAAGACAGGTAGTGTGATGGAAAATTGTCATGATGGATAAACATATTTTGTTGTCTAAGGGGAGGTCTCAGAAATTTTTCCTAGTTTTTTTTATTGAAGACGATTTAGGTGGAGATCCATCAGGTACAAACCATACTCCACATTCCTTCTCTTAGTTCTATGATTTATCTGTAAACCCTCCTTTGGATGCAAAAGAATTATCATGTTCCAAAGAGATCTTCCCTCTTCATTTTTCTTATCTTCTCTCCTTTTTTGGATTGATTCGTATAGGTATGTAATTCATTCGTATAAAGCCGATATTGCAAGGCCCGAACTCACACGTGAAAAAGGAAGTTTTTTTTTAGAGCCACAATATTGTTTGTGGAAATCTTGGTTGAGGCCACTCGCTTGATAAGGTATTCCCTGTAGCTAGAGAGTTTCAGCTGCACTCAGTGTCAATGAGTCTGTGCGGTTGTGATCTTGACCTAAATTCTATTGACCATTGACTGCAAACTTCAAATATTTTGACTTTGATCAGATTTGCCTACATGGCTCATCGATTGGATATTGTTTGGTTGGATTTTGGATTGACTTTGACTCTTGATTGGTGAATTAGAACATTATATTCTCTTTGCTGAACATTTTATGACAATCTAATAACAAGAATAATTTGAAAGGGTTTTCCCCGATGTGGGTTTTTCCATGGGCTTTGACCAAATATTTGTCTCTTATTGCTCTTAATTGTCTTCTATTGTCTATTGCATTTAGTGTTCTATCTATGATTGATATTGATCATTAGAAGATTAAATTATGTTGAAAGATTGCTAATTAAATAAAAAGATTAGGCTAAAATGATTGTAACAACACAAAATAATTTGATATAAAACCTTTATCTAGATTCCATTTCTCTAAGAAAATAATATTGGAAATGGGATTTGCTAGAAATTAACATATTTGGGTGGGCTTTATTGAACCCCCCCCCCCCCTCCCCCAAAAAAAAAAGGTCTATAGAGTGCCATAAGTGGCAATGGCATATGGAAAGAAATAATAAAAGGAAAATATATAAATAATACGTCTTTTATGGACTGAGCCAAATCTGAACATGATGTTAAGATATATGGATCATCTATTTGGAACTAAACATGATGTTAAGATATATGGGTCAGGAACGGATTCATTAGAATTAAAAAGTGGCTATTGAGTAGTCTCTAGTGGCATTTTGGGAATGGTGATAGGATCCTTACGAGAATTGACCCCATTCATGTTCTAGCAAATTATGGTCTGCTTGTGGATCTCATAGATGTTTTACACGCAAAAGGTATATTTTTTCTTGCTCAAATCTATGATAGATTGGGGGAACCTTTTTCTTATCCTATTTGGAAATTGGCGGAGCACATAGGCCTTGTTGAGGCGCAGGCTGTTAAGTGGGAACAGTATGTGTTTGACATTCTTTGACAAGCATCACACATGTCGAAAATGGTGATAAGCTGCGCTAAAATGGGTCAATGAAGGAGGTACAGCTGGTGGTGGCCGAGGTATACAAATACATTCAAAATGAAATCCATAAAAATCAAAACAAATCTTGGTATAAAGACACTTGGAGTTGGAATGTCCATTGAAGATTACTATTTTCATTTAATAGTAATCTTGGTATATGCTTTTTATTTCTGTTTTAGTTTCGGATAGTATATTTTGGTCTTATTTGACGGGACCTCTATTTTGGAAGCACTTTGGTCCTTCTCTTGTCTGATTATAAGATTTGGTTTATAAGTTTTTGGAGTATAATTATGTATATGTGCTAATTTTTTATTAATGAAAATACAAGGCTTTTTTCCTTCTTAAAAAAGATGCTTCTACAAAATTTTGAGTGTTTTAGGTGGTTAATATGTTTCGTTAGATGTTAAAATGAACCTTTTGAAATCTTATTACATGAAAAAATTGTGGTTTCAATTGAAACAAGGGAGGCTGCATCGTAGCTAGTCCTTGCCTTGAGCGGGGAGGGGAGCGGAGCGGAGCGTACAGTGGGTTACTCAGCTGAGCACTTATCAACAATAGCACATTCACAATCCTTTCTCAACCCTGGTTAATAGTATAGCAACGAGCCTGCTTGGTGCGTTTGTTATGAGGCATCTTGCTACATTCGAACCAGAGAAATTTTGTCCATGTGCAGAGATAGAGATAAGCTCTGAGCATTCAACAAACGACTACGACTACGACTCTCTCTGCGGGGGATCCTAGCCAACCAGTAAGAACGCTACGGGCAGAGACAAACCAACCTTACAGAAAGCCTGTTAGGTCTCCAAATGCCCATATTAGTGCATACTAAGAAGTATTATGGAACACAGATGAATGTTGTATCTGAATGCCCGTGCACCATTCACATTGCTCTATGTGACATGAAATAGTTTGAACCTTGTATCCTATATTTTTTTAGAAATATTTGACATTGGCCCACATATGAATCACATCAGATTTTTTGTGAGGGCAAGTTAATAGCATATACTGAATAAATTTTTGTGTGTCCTAAGATTCACAGGTGATCATAAGTTATCTCTGTTACTGATAGTAACCATGTCTAGCATTGTCATTACACAGTTTCATGTTTATTTTCTCCTAGAATATAAGAAGCTAGCTCTAAGGAACAACAAACTCTGTTAAAATCTCGGAAATTACCTTTCTGTTGTGAGTTTCATGTTTTTTTTCTAGTAGAATATTTTTTTTCTTGCAGAATATAAGAAGCTAGCTCCAAGTAACAACAAACTTTGTTAAAATCTAGGAAATAACCTAACATGTTTTTTTTTCTCGCAGAATATAAGAACCTGAGCACTATTATCGTTAATCACTGTAACACAGTGTGAGAAATACTGTCATAGTTAATTAACTATTAGCATGCCTTACTGATAAATCTGACGTGTAGTTTATGGAACCCCTGGAAGAAGAGCTATACCATTTTTATTCACATTAGACGTTTGTATCCACTTCAGGAACGGTATGTGTCTGATTATTCTAATAATCGCAGTCAAGCTAATTAATACACGTGTATGTAATATGTCTCGTGCAACTCTACCATATAAATAAAACATATGTGTTTATATGCCTTCAACAAATTGTTCTTAGCATGCCTTTAGATATGTGTTTATATTCCTTCAACAAATGTCATATATGGCTTAGATACGTAGCCAATATGCATTCAAATGCCCATGCAGGAGGGAGACAATGCTTTGGCACTTGCAATTAACATTTTCTTTGGCACCAAAAATTTGACCATCACCGAGCAGGGAGGCGAGAGCCCAATCGAATCAAAGCATTCGCACCTACGACTCGTAGTGCAGTAGCCTAGAGAGGTTGCAGACATGTCGGTCCTATCTCATCCGCGACCATGTCCGCTGCTTGTTCTGTTTTGAATTCAAGGCTTCTGTGTAAAAAGCCTTTAGGTCTCATTGGTATTCGCTTGGACGTTTTTCTTTCCATCATCCCAATCACTTGTTGAGAAATTTGGTGTATTCCCTATTGTACTTGGTGTGCTCGGTGATATAGTTCTAGGCTTCTGTTGAATGGTGACTGTTGAAAGGCTCATGGCTCATGGGTTAAGGTGAAAGGTGAATGGCTTATGTTTTATGGCTCAACAACCTCCCTTCCCTGAATGGCTTTCAATCAAAGCGGACCTTGGAGGTGAGGCCTCCGGAAGGAGGATACATAGCAGTAATATGGTGTATTTGGTATTTTTTGGGGTGCTTTGTGTGTTTTGGGAACATGATTTGGAATGAATGTTGAGTATCCCTGTTTTTGGCTGATTGTTCATTGGTCCTCTTCCATTGAGCTTCGCATTTCCTCAAGTCGTCGAGCTCTCTAGGGTTTTACAGGGGTTTCTGCGCGCAGTTTCAGCAAGAGGAGATTAAGCCTGCATCAAATATCGTTGGGAATCACTTAAATGGCGGAGGTTCGAAACCTTTTGGTTCTTTTAGTCCCCACCGTTTTTGCTTTCATTTTATGCGAAGAACGCAGCTCGAGATTTAGCTTTTTTTTTTCATCCTGGTGCTGTTTTGATTAATTCCATGTTCGACCCTTCGATGTCTAATGCGTACTTCATTGTTATTTTTATTGTAAATTTTGATCTAAAAGTAAATATCTATAGGGTATAGATATAGAGTGCACTGTCGTCTAGTATTTTTCTTAAGCCCAACTGTCCATGGGAATGCTTAGCAGTCTCAGCCGTGGAAACCCTAGGTTAACAGTAAAGTGTCGTAAGTTAGACCTAAGTCGGTTTGGAATAACTGCTTAAATAATCTAAGCGGGGAATTTTGCTTTGCCTAGTATCTTCCCAGTGAAAGTTCCAAGAAAGTGGCAGCACAAGACGAGGTTCAACAAGCAATCGTGTACAACAACCTGAGCATACATGTACGGGCACCACAACAAGTAGGTAATCTGTTGCCTGCAAAATACCATGGCTTAGAAGATGTCAATAGAAATTTAATAGCAGGATATGAAACTGAACAAAAATAGAAAATTAATTAGCAAAATGTCTTACCAAATAATGTGTACAGGAGGTTAAAAAAATTACAACCATGGGAACTTCCGACTAGATGGTATTCGGATAAATGATGAACTAGTCTCCCTGATAATGAAGGATTGTTACAGAATCGATGGCTGCTCTCGCCCTGCGCCTGGTGCTTGGTTCATCCGGTGAGTTCTATACCTATTCAAGTGAATGAATTTGAATTTTATTGCAGCCCTTTAAGCAAAGAAATATTAATATTGTTAATGCACAGTAGAGAAGAAATTTGGCACCTGTTACATGCCCTCAAAAGGCATAATCCTCTAGGAAACCAGGAGCCTGAGACGGTCCTTGCAAGTCGGTTTGGAAGAACTGCTTAAATAATCTAAGCGGGGAATTTTGCTTTGCCCAGTATCTTCCCAGTGAAAGTTCCAAGAAAGTGGCGGGGAATTTTGCTTTGCCCAGTATCTTCCCAGTGAAAGTTCCAAGAAAGTGGTAGCACAAGACGAGGTTCAACAAGCAATCGTGTACAACAACCTAAGCATGCATGTACGGGCACCGGGCACCACAACAAGTAGGTAATCTGTTGCCTGCAAAATACCATGGCTTAGAAGATGTCAATAGAAACATTTAATAGCAGGATATGAAACTGGACAAAAATAGAAAATTAATTAGCAAAACGTCTTACCAAATAATGCGTACAGGAGGTTAAAAAAATTACAACCATGGGAACTTCCGACTGGATAGTATTCGGATAAATGATGAACTAGTCTCCCTGATAATGAAGGATTGTTACGGAATCGATGGCTGCTCTCGCCCTGCGCCTGGTGCCTGGTTCATCCGGTGAGTTCTCTACCTATTCAAGTGAATGAATTTGAATTTTATTGCAGCGCTTTAAGCAAAGAAATATTAATATTGTTAATGCACAGTAGAGAGGAAAGTTGGCACCTGTTACATGCCCACAAAAGGCATAGATGTGGTGGCAGGCGTACATGTAACGGTGGTACATGCGGTGGCAGGCGTACATGCGGTAGCAGGGGTACATATGCTATTGTATTGTAGCAGTGGTACATGTGCTTTAGCATAAAATGTTTAAGATTTAATGCTAATATTAATTCATATTGTTTCAAATGGTGGTTTAATATCTATTTTACCATAAGCTTTGGCCTCATATGCCTCGGTATGAGGCCAAATAAGACGATGCAAATTGAAACTGAAATTTCATTGGCCGTAAAAACTCGACTCAAAAAAACATTAAGCTATAAGTCATATAAGTCATAAAAGATCACACAAACTAATGCTAAAGTGACCCATTTCGATTACTATAGTCCCTGGCCATTGCCAGATGGTAGGGACTAATAAGATTGGAAAGAAAGCCAACATTTTTTATAGTCATGGTTGATTTAACCAATACTATTTTCAATTATAATTTATACTTTTACTTGATATCATTCTAAATTCTAAATTAAGTGATTACCTCATAGTGAATCGTCATTGATTTTGGTAGGGACATGAATTCCAATGATTTATCAAGAAACCCTCCTCCATCTTTGAGTAATCTTACGAGATTTTATTGGTTCGATCTGTCCAACAATATCATTAGAGGAGAATTTCCAGCCGAGATGAAGATACTTGTTAATTGCAGTCACTTCTAAGCATTATATCTTCCTCAGTGTAACTTTTTCCTGCGTGCAGGAATATGCATTTTATAAGTTGTTTCCTTCTAACTGTTGGTTAAGTCGTTGGTTGTTCAACCCACTTCAATAAAAACAGCTTGAGTGGATCGATTCCACCGGAGGTTTTTCACTAAAATATGACCCTAAAACATGTGTAAGTACTCTTTTTCATTATAGCGTAAGGATATCATTGAATTCTTAATAATCTATTTAGATTCTGAACCTAAGACAACGTGTGCAGGTCAATTGATGACAACCAAAAATATGATAGGTGAAGCCTCGGTATACTGAGACCGTAAATATGTCCATCTAAATGAATAAATAGGGAAAAGAGCATTTATAGTTTCTGTTTCTTGATTTCAATTTAAAGGCCGGAAGAAAATTATGTACCGATGTGATCTTCCAAAATAAAAGGCATATTTCAGTAATTAAATAAGATTTTGTTCTTATCCCTTATTACAACATGTGCGCGGGTAATTAAAAACTATCATTCATGATTTTTGCTCACTCAGATGGTACTAAATCCAAATGGCGGGGAAAATGTTCTTTTTAAATGAATATCTCAATTAATTTTTATGGAGAAAACATTGGAGTCATTTTGTTACTTTTATTTATATTTATGCATAGAATATTGGAGTTGATTTTGTCTTTGAAGAAAATTCTAGTACATCTTATTCATTTTTTCTGGATATTTTTGGATATATATATATATATATATATATATATATATATTTTGCAATAAAAATTTAAAGATTAAAGTATAGTTTTTTTATTGTTAGGGTTAGGGTTTTAGTTGCATAATATCTTTAAGTTTTGAGTTTATATTTGTTAGTGAAAAATTTACTTATACGTTCACTATGTATATTAACCACATTTATTACTAGCACAACCATGTTTACCAATGTGGTTGATATATGCCGCGTAAATAAATCATATATACAACCACATTTTCCAATATGATTGATATTAGCAACCACATTAATAATTATTATGTGCATTTTTTTAAAACCCAACTATTTATCATTATTAATAACTATATAAATAATAACAACGATATTCTTATATATTTATATATTTATGATTATTATTTCATATTATAATAATAATATTAACTAATAATAATATTAGTAATACTAATTAATAATAATAATAACTTAGTAAGCGTGTCTTTGGGATAAATCACACAAGTATTATTTGGTTAACATTTTGAACCAGCTAATGTGGTTCATTTTGAGGACAAAGGTGAAAAATTCTATAGATCCTAATGAATAATTAGCAAGGAAGCATCAGACTCCAGAATTATTAGTCATTAGAAACTAGCCATTAGAAAATTAGTTATCTAATTAATAAATCAATGTATTTCTAATTTTTAAATTCCAATTAAAAACTAGCTACTATAAACTAGTCGTTAATTGTTTATATAACTATTTAATTATTTATTTATAATATTAAAATTATTATACATATATTAATTATTATAATATCAAATAAAAACTTATTTATTAATAGTATTAAATTATTATATATGTACTATTGATTAAATTACCCAATGTTTATTTATAACACATGCAATAAAAATCATATAAATAATACAAACTAATCTTATTTCTATTTCATAAATAACTAAATAGATTAATAAAATAGAATAATTTATTAATAACATTAAATTATTATATTTATTATTTATTATAATGACTAGATAAGAAATAATTTTTTTTTCCAATAAGGAAAAATCGTAATTTCATTAAAAAAGGAAATTACATTCTGTAGATGCTGGTGCATATGCAGTGCATGATCATGTCATGTATAAACAATATGTTGCCTTTGATCCATGTAGGGGGCAACAATAATAAACAAAAAACTGTAAGCCATATAATAATCATATTGTTACCATGTTCAATGTCAATATATACATACAAAAAAGGTATGTGCCTGATCAAAACATAACCAAAACAAAATCATGAATTAAAATTGTAGATCCATAAATGGCCGATGATAATATTGGTAGAAAGCTTCCCCATGTTGCTCTCTAATCAACCAGATGCCCGGCTCCCTGAGCGCAGCCTCTTTGGATAGGTTGTCGGCAGCTCCATTCTACTCCCTGTAAATATGTGAGCAAGTAAATGTGTCAAAAGATGAGATCAATCTCAAAGTCTCTTCCAAGATGTGATTTAATGCATATGTAGAACATCTAGATTTCTTGTTCAGCCAGTCACAAATAATTTTTGAGTCCCCAAATAATTGTAGATCTCTGTAGTTTTTCTCCAAAGCGAAATGAATGAGATGTTTTGCAGCAAGGAGCTCAGGTGAATTGTTAGTGCATCTTCGGAAACCTATGAGCATGCTATAAGAATGATGGTGGGTTATATGAAGTATAGCCCACCCCCACAACCTTGCTCTTGTGCTACAGTGTCAAAGTAAGCCCAAGGTTTCTAGCAATCCAGATTGTCCAACAAATCAGAAGGGGGAGGTTCCGAAGCTTTTGAGATGAAGAAGTGTTGTACCAAGACTTCCAGGCCGCAATAATAAAACTGCCAGCCCAGTTTGTAGAAGGTGCGATGGGCTGGAGGATAAGCTTCTATAGGTTACAAATAGCCGTACATTCTAGAAATAGGTGGGAAGTGGATTCATTTTCCTTCTTGCAAAAGCTGCACCAATGGGGGCCATAATGTGCTCGTTTGAGAAGGTTTTCACCAGTTGGGATTTTTTTCTATAGGATGGTCCACATTAAAAGTCTAGTTCTGGGAGGAGCCTTAAGCTTCTAGAGATGTCTCCACCAGTCGACAAGCAACAGGGGCTTCCTTGGCGCTGACAATGTTAGATATCCTTCTTTTGGCGAGTACCTTCCATTTTTTGAAAGAACCCATATTATCTCATCGTCACCTCCAAGGATATAGAAGTGGGCATCAGTGAGGGCTTGAGTGTAGTCCTCCCAGTACTATGTCCAAATAGGAGGAATGCTTAAATGATGTGTAGATTTCTAGGCTTGATGGAGGAAAGAGGTGTTCTCCGAGTCTGCAATTTGTGCAATATAAGAGATGTTATGTTGCTGGAGATACTGTATGAGATCCATAGGTAGGCAGTGCATGTCCCCACATCCCACCCACGGATCGAGGCCGATACGAATAGTGCGCCCTGATCGAATTCTCCAAGTGAGGCCCTCTCTGATAGGGTTCAAAGCTTTTAGTACGGCCTTCCAGATAATAGAGATGCCCGTGGTACTTAGGTGAGTTCTTCTAATCCAGTCCATGATGTGCATCGGAGCAATATATTTGGCATATGTAACCCTTGTCCAAAGGCTGTCTACTGATACTAATTTCCAACCAAGTTTTGCAACAAGTGCTAAAGAGAAATCTTCAAACTTTTTTAGGCCCCAACCCCCCCATTTTTTTGGTAGGTTCAGAGCCTCCCACCTGACCCATGCAAAAATCCTGCCCTGTTTGTTCCCTTGCTAAAGAAATCTGCAGCAGAGGGATTGTATTCTAGTGAGAATGCCTCTGGGTATCCAAGCCAAGGACATCCAATATACAGGAGTGGCCTCCAGGACAATTTTGATTAGAGTGAGTCATCCTGCACACGAGAGGTATTTGAGGTACCGGGTATTAAGTCTTTTCTCCATATTGGAGATGAGCCAAGTCCAGTCAGCGATTTTGTAACCAAGTGGCTTCAACTTGTAACCTAGATATTTTAAACCATCAGATAATTGCGGCTGAGTGAAATGGAAATGCTGCAAAGCAAAATAAATCTCATGCGGAGTACATTCAGCTACTGTTAATGTGGACTTGCTGTCATTTATGATCATACCTGTTGCTGCTTGGAAAAGGGAGAAATTTGATTTGATGATACTAATGTCCCCAATACTGCCATTGATGAAAACCAGGATATCATCTCCAAAGAGAAGATGAGTCAAGATGCAACCTTCTGTTATCTTTATACCCTTTAATCTGCCCCTTCAGTGCTCTTCTTTGATGAGATTGCTGAGTCCTTCCATAACAAGCAGGAAGAGCAAAGGCGAGAGAGGACATCCCTGTCTCAGTCCCCTTTCAGAAGTAAAGAAGGGAGAGGCACTTCCGTTCACTAGAATACTGAAAGGGATGTTAGTAATGCAACTCATGATCCATTTGATGAATAAGTAAGGAAAACCTAAATGGGTTAACAACATTCTAATATAAAGCCAATTTACCCTGTCGAAAGCTTTTGATAAATCGACCTTCATAATCATACCTTTGCCACACCTTGAGTGTAGAGTATGAATTACTTCCTGAGCAGTACCTACAGCTTCATGGATCTGTCTGTCCTATAGGAAGGCGAATTGTTCCGGAGAGATATGATTAGAAAGAATAGGTTTCATCCTGTTTGCAATGATCTTAGCTATGATCTTATATATACAGTTGCAGAGAGATATGGGACGAAAGTCCTCGAATGAGTCCGGGTTGTCTTTCTTCAGTATGAGTGCAATGAAAGTAGAGGTGATTGAGGTTTCAAGATATCCTCTGATTCTCGAGTCCTCAACAATTCTGAGCAGGT
This sequence comes from Pinus tabuliformis, assembly GCA_031772625.1. NCBI lineage: Eukaryota > Viridiplantae > Streptophyta > Pinopsida > Pinales > Pinaceae > Pinus > Pinus tabuliformis. The sequence goes on from CM062810.1 coordinate 970,140,087, forward strand.
CTTCCCCAATGATGTCGAAGAAAGCCAAGTAGAATTCAATCGACCAGCCATCGGGACCCGGACTTTTATCCTTTTTGAACCACTTTAAGGTGTATTCCAATTCCTCCAGAGAGACTGCCTTTATTAATTCATCTCCCTCCTCAGGATCCACAAATCTGGGGAAGAGTTGTGCAACCCTGATAATTTCAGCCAAGTTGATATCCCTGGGGGCACGGTATGTGCTTTTGAAGTGAGAGGAGGCAAGTTCAGCAAGTTGTGGGAATGTATTAACAATCTGCCCCTGCTCATTCTGTAGCTGCCAAATGGTGTTGATCGCCTTTCTTCCATTAGCGAATTTGTGATAGAATTTTGTGTTTTCGTCCCCTTCAAGCATCCAGATGGCTCTGCTTCTTAGGTGCCAAGTTTCTTCCTTATCCTTGAGTATTTTTTCCCTTTCAACATAACGAGAAACCATCCTTTCCTTATGATCATCTGAGGTGTATATTCTTCCAAGATCATTTTCAAATGCAACAATTTCAGATTTAATCCCGCAGAGAGTTTGTTCCTCCTGTATTCTTTTATTATGTGCCCAAAGTTTGGACATTCTCTTAAGGATTGTAAAATTGTGTATAAATCTTTTAGTACTGTCTTCTCTCTTCCCAGGGGGGTTTGCTTTCCAGAAATCAGTGACCATTCTTTTATAAGAGTCATCCTTGAGCCAGACAGAACAAAACTTAAAGGGTCCTTTAGGTTTTGCTTTCCCTCCATCAATTTCTAGGTAAATGGGTAGGTGATCAGAGATCCCACCTGTACCTACCCAGTGTTTGATATGTAAACCCAAGTCCATAACTGTTACAGGGAAAAGTGTCTATTCAGAACTGCTAATCCCACTAAGGTGTGGTAGCTACCTTAGAAACAAACAAAGTAAAGCTACTTTCGTTTTCCTTTATGAAGTATAGATGAGAGAAGAATAAAGGAGACCAACCTTTGTCTTGCGCTTGGTTCCTAGTTCGATTCCTCTCTCTTCTGATAGTCCTCTGCTACTTGCTTCCTTGTACACCCAGCTTCACAGAGTACCTGTAGAATCAAAGTAGCATAACACTATACAAGAACATGGATCTATTATCATAAACAATATAGGATCAGATGTAAATTGACCATACAAATGCATGAAACATAAATGACACAAGAGTATGGAGGAAAACTTGAATAACTTTATTGAAAATCAAGAAAGAGCCAAGAGAGTTACAACCAGTTGTTCTGACCCAGCATCATCCTCTCAGCAAGTAAGCCCTTCTTCACCTCATGCAAAGCTTAGATCACCCAACACTATGATGTTGCCTCAAGAAACCAACAGCAATTCCTTACAAGATGCAAAATTCCTCGCCCCTGGATCTCTGGGATGAGGGATCCATATATAGATATCTGTAAGGGAGATGAGTCAGCTTGTGATTTGATTAGTGTCTTCCCTCTGATAGTTCTTGCTTCCACTTGGAGATTGATGATCTCTTACTCATCCTTGGTCGAATTCAGAATGGCAAGTGTCACAGGAGAAGTTTCTGGAAGATTACATGCTTCTCCACCTCGGGGATTAACACTGCCATTTGTCTCTTCTCGCCCATCGCACCCCATAGAAGGGCTTTTTGAAATGCAACGCACCCACTGAGTGTACTTAGGTGAGATGCAACGCACTTTGCCTATGGAGCAGGTGAAATGATCCTGTTTTAACCAGTTCTGAGTGTTTTTTCATGGAGAACTTTTGGGAGAAGCTGTAATCAGTTGACCTTGTTCCTTTAGGGGTTGGAACAACACTTTTAGGGACTTAGGAGCCCTTGGTTTATGGACATTTTATGCTTGGGGTTGCAATACCCAAAAATGTCTATAACAGTTGCCCCCTAAAGCATGAGGTCGTTAATCTTTTTTGATGTCGGGTGAAATGCTTTATCATAAGGGTCCGAAGTTCTTTCAAGCTGGGAGGAGACCTGTAATAAGATACAATACAATACATTATCTTCATAATATTTTCATGATCTAGCTGAGGTGGACATTCCCATGCTCAGCTTTATAAATTCATTTTCATGTACATAGGACAAACAATCGTCTGAGTGTAGACTGATGATTCTGGTAGAGCCATCATCCCTTTGATTGGATGATTATCTGTGCAGCAATGATGTACATTTGATGTCTTTATTTCCCTGAATATATATCGCAGCCCGGATGGATGAAACTAGATCCGGGGTCTTCAATCTCGTTCGATCTTCACTCAAAGTACAAGTCGATCCATGTGAGAGATGTTCTAGAGTCGAACATGGAAAGACATTGCCTGATTACCAGCCAATGATGTAAGCTGTTAACAGGCACGAGAGGAATCACCGATAATGATAATGACCCTCAAGGTACTGTAGTACAATTCATGTGGTGTGAATAAAGGACTTGGCGTCGAACACCACGCAAAATCTTTCGTTCGAAGGCCATTGATGTAAACCTGTCGCCGGAAGTGAGAAACTTGCCATTGAGGCATGCAAGCTTCAAAGTACTGAAAGGGGTGTCCCTAGATCGACTTCTTGGATAATGAGCTAATGTCGACAAGAAGCGATCCGTCATAGGAGGGCCTTAATAAATCCCACATCAATGACACGGAACGGAGCAAATGATTTTAATGGAGGTGAAAACGATCTGGTGATATAAGGTTCAGGGTGGCGGTCATGAAAGAATGGAGCGTAAATGTATTACGGCGGGTGAGACACAGGTGAGTTCTCTGAGTGACTTCTCTTGAACATATCGGCGACACTGACGTGATGGATTGGTAGCATTAACCCCAAATGTGGATGGTGTGATGGGACCATGGTGATGTGACCGGTGAATGAAACAACCCAACCCGACTTGGATGCGGAGTGAAAGTGTCATGTTCAAGAGCGACTTGCTACCAACAAAGTTTCTTCAAGTTTTCTTCCCAATTTTTCCCAAGTCATTGCTGACCAGTACCTCTTTATTTTTGTCAAGCTTGAGGAGGATAACATATGCTTGTTCTATAATTTTCCCTTCGGGCAAACCCATCGCTATGTTTTAACGAGCCTAGCGATAGTGAAACTTGTTTTTGTCTGCTATGGACAGGTTTGTCGCTATTAGGTTTTAACGAGTTTAATGACAAAGATAACTCGGTCCTTTTCAATTTTAGAGAGTCTGAAAAGGGACGTAAAGTAAACTCCAAAATCCTTTTTCGTCATCTAATCCTTTAAGTCCGAAAAAGTATAAAACAATACAGAATGGATGAATTTTCGATACTTTTAACGAGCCGAACAAAACAAGCGCTCGATCTTTTTGTGTAATAATCCCTCAGGTCGAAAAAGATTAAAATCTAAAGGAGGGATAGCACTTCTGGTCCCTTTAATGAGCTGGAGAGGCCAATGGCTCGGCAATCTTTTCATATTTTACGAGTCAGTTGAAAAGAGTTTAAAGGAGACTCGTCTTTGAGGAACGAGTGATAAAATTGGGTAGCAGTTGATTCCAGGTAAGGTTTGGAATTTTCCAGTCACGGCAGTGTTACAAGGATGGTTAGCAGGATCACTCTTCGCAGCTGTTCCTCAAAAGAGGTAAACAATCAAATGGAGGTGAATGATTGGCCGATACAGAGTGGAGGTGATGATGGGGACACGACCAAGGCTTTAAAGGCTGAAGTACTACATTCACGATGGTTATTTACCGGGAATTGGTTCATTTTTTATTGAGCTTAAACGCTAGGGGAAACATTTGCTCATTGCTTATGTTTATTTTTTAACGAGCATGAAGTCCACGTTAAAACTGCTCGATTAATCCAGTCGTATAATAAGAATGTCTCATATATGAAAACGGCAATTTTTAGAGTTTTGCCCCACATCCTTTCTTTATGCAAGTTAGGAAACAACCAATCCTACGAGTTTAAAGGGTTAGAGGACCTACAAATTTAAAAATTAAATGGTCGCTCTTCGCTTGCACGCCAAAAGGTTTGCATGCCCCCAGGTATAAAATAAAGCTTCAAGGTCACCTTTTATTCTACCAAAAAAACATTTGTTTTATCAAGAAAGGTCTACCTCTTTCAGGTTACCAAAGATTGTTCTATTCACACCGCAAACAAAACACTTCTTCGGCGATGTCTACCGAAATAGACAAAGGTGAGCAGTGCAGACGCCTCCACTCACATAACTTTGACGAGGGAATCTTATTCTAGTCTAACCCCCTTTTCCAATCATGGACGGGAGTACAGACTAGTCATATATCTCTCGCGGAAACCTACCCTATACCCGAAGTTTTCCTGCCGAAGCAGACCAGGGTGCATGCCCCCTGGGTTTCAGTCATGTCCCCCGAATCACTCGCGCTCATCAGGTGGACGGACTAGGGATTGATGAGACATTCCTTGTGTGAAAAGACCATTCAGGGATGGTATATGACTATTTGCTATGTGTGATCCGGGAAATGAAAGCTGGTCTACGAGCTTGACCACTCTTCCTTCGTGCGGAAAACACATTACTCTAAAGAGTGATGAGACAATGGCTCCCATGCAATAAATATAGTGTTGTCCAAGGAGTAGATTACAATCCAGGGGTCCTTGGACTACCATTACGTTCATATGAATGGTTTTCCCTCTCAATGTTATCGGCACATTGGGAAGGATCCCTAATGGTCGACAGGTTCCTTTGTCAAAGCCTGTTAGATTTCTCATCTTAGGCAAAAGCGATGGCGAACCAAGCACTTTCCAAGCAGTCGAGGAAAGGATACTCACAGAAGCCCCTTCATCTATGATGGTATCGGCCATAACCATTCTATATATTTGAGCAATGATTCAAAATGGTACACTAGCCAGTAAACGGGGTCTGCCTAGTTGATTCCAGTCAAAGGAAACAACTAGGTTGCTTGGAGGTGGGACCGAATAGACGGCCGGGTACGACTCTGACGAACTTCCTTCCTGCGGTAAAGGAATGGGTAAATTGCCCCCATGTTCATCGGAGTCTGTGCTTACGAAAAGAATTTGGACGGTGTCATCCTTGTTCTCTTCGGTGACTGTATCATCTGAAGATGGAACCTCTGAAGGCAAGATCGGGTCAACTGCCGTCTCGACCTTTTGACTTTTGTCTGGTATGGGTTCAGATGGTTCGTCTTCAATGATAGATGCTTCGGCCGACCACCTGGGCGGGTCAGCCGGATTTTCAACTAGTGACGGACTCAACAAGAGTTTTTTATATCCAGGAGGAAGTCGTAACAGTGAAACTGGACGATCGTCCAAAACTCTTTTAGCCTCGTCTAAGAAGGGACAACGGTGGATGGCATGATCGCCTTCGCACAGTTTACAAGGAAATCTATATTTTCCTTTTTGTCCTGGGGCTTCACTTTCACTAGTTGATGGTGTGTTTTCAACATGATCATTAGAGGTTGACGACACCAGTTTGTGCAAATGAGGAGACCAGTCCCTTAAAATCCGAGGGATGCAAGGACAATCTCTATGATAGTGGTCTCCTTTGCAAATGACGCATGGCGATTTAGGCCTGGTCGGTGCAGTGTGTGGATTTTCGCTAGACAATGCTTGGTTGCCCCTTTTCGCCTTTGGCTCCTTCTTCTTCTTCTCTTTCTTCTTCTTTTCCTTCTTCTTCTCTGGTACTTGATTTTTGGCTTTACCAGCCTCATCAAGCGAAGAGGAAGGAGGAGAGGAAGAATTGGAGGAAGTAGAGGGTTGGGGGGTAACTCTAGAATCGTCTAGTCGCTGACTCGATTGTTCAGGAATTGCGGTGTTCTGAACGACAGAGGTTGAGAAGAGCCATAAGGGAAAGTCGATTGTCAATCCTGGAAGCGACAATGTGGCCATATGGGGTGCACCAACATCTCCCCAAGAGGAGAAGGGACTGGGATTTCCTCCAAGGGGAATTCCTTGGTTGGTGGACTGCATTCTCTCAACCTAAGACCAACATAGGAAAGGTGATGATTATTCCGTTTAAAATAAATTTTAGATGCTTTGACACAACTTGTTTTTTCAATTTTAAAGAGTCAAGAAAAAACAAAAGATGACTCTAGTCACCTTCGATTTTTAATGAGCCTGAAGTGACAAGTGCTCAGATGGACCTTTTCCGTTAAGGAGTCTGAAAAGGAACAAAATGGATTGCTCTGGAAATCTAGGCAGATGGATTACCAAACCAATCGCAAAACTGCAGAATACTTTTTACGGTACGGCAGTCAATCTTCCTGAATGCTATGTTCAGTGCATTGCGATCGATAGGGCGACAGACACGGCTTCCTATGGATAAAGGATTAAGCCTATTGTGGTCTCCCAAAATATACTCGACGGTACGTGGGAGCACAAATCTGTACTGGCACTTTTCGTCTCAAAGTGGAGGAATCACCCAACCAATAGTGAGAACAACAGTTACCAGGCTTTACGACGCCAGAATACGTCTCTAGCCTAGACTTCTAGATGTTGTGCGTTAGGTTCCAAAGCGTTGTTAGATTCATTAAATTTATTTTATAGTTGATCTTGCTTAAGAAATTTTCCTTTCAGGTTCACCGCGTGATGTAGATGTACAATTCCTAAAATGCAATCTAAGATGATAAACAGTCTTTTATCTTCTTTGTGCAATGAAAATCCTAGCTACTAAGGAAAGAAAGACAGAATTCTTTCAACAAAGAGCAAAGAGCACACACTATATGCACTGTCCTAAATCAAACCAATCAAACAGTCTAAATGCAAATGCACATGCATGTATTTGTTTTCAGCCTTCTTAATATGTGAATGATAAAAAGAAAGCTAATGTGCAAATCTGAATTACTTTTCAAGCGACAATTACTAACAAGTTTCTTTTCAAAATCAAAATGAAGACAATGACAACACTTTGCAATTTGGAAATGAAGACTTGTTTTCACCACTAGAAAAACTACTAATTCAGATCAAATACAATAGTAACAAGGTAATCGACTATCAAGAGCAATCAGACTCTCTTCTATGACTGAAAACGACACTTGCGACACTTTCAAATCAAGAAACGATAGTACAATTACGTTACTTTTCTACAAAGGAGAACTGAAATGACTCAACAAATACACAAAAACATTTACAGTTCTTTGCACAATGGAGGCGGAATATCAGCAAGGAAAGGGGCTTCAAACAGAGGTGTACTGACCATAGGCAGCAAAACTCATGAATAGAACTGAAAAGAATGAACACAGAAACCAAAATTCAGGAATAATGCCTAGTCTGATTAGCGCACCTGTAACACGGTGAATTTGAAATGCAGCGCACCTACTACACTCGGGAAGTGCGCTGAATTTCAGATTCACAGAAAAGAGAGTGCACTGGGCCAGGGACGAGACTTTGCTTGGGTTCCGGGTCACAGTTTGCAGTTCAGTTCAGGGATTTTGGCTGAGCAAGTGGCAATCAGTAAATCAACAACAGGGGCAGATCTAAGGAGGTTACTAGAGCCACCACAAGGGCAATTAGAGAGTTTGTAAATCAGTTGTTTAATTCATAAACAAAACCCGGAGATTGACTGAAGCAACATTTATCTACTTTGCATTTGCATAGCAAATGCAGTTCAAAAGCTACCTGGCTCAACTTCAGGCTCCGTCTGTAAGTTTATAAAATAAACAAATGTAGATAAACAAACAACCTAGTCGCTCCCCAGTGGAGTCACCATTTTGTTACAGGGAAAAGTGTCTATGAAGAACTGCTAATCCCACTAAGGTGTGGTAGCTACCTTAGAAACAAACAAAGTAAAGCAACTTTCATTTTCCTTTATGAAGTATAGATGAGAGAAGAATAAAGGAGAGCAACCTCTGTCTTGCGCTTGGTTCCTAGTTCGATTCTTCTCTCTTCTGATAGTCCTTTGCTACTTGTTTCCTTGTACACCTAGCTTCACAGAGTACCTGTAGAATCAAAGTAGCATAACACTATACAAGAGCATGGATCTATTATCATAAACAATCTAGGATCATATGTAAATTGACCATACAAATGCATGAAACATAAATGACACAAGAGTATGGAGGAAAACTTGAATAGCTTTATTGATAATCAAGAAAGAGCCAAGAGAGTTACAACCAGTTGTTCTGACCCAGCATCATCCTCTCAGCAAGTAAGCCCTTCTTCACCTCATGTAAAGCTTAGATCAACCAACACTATGATGTTGCCTCAAGAAACCAACAACAATTCCTTACAAGATGCAAAATTCCCCGCCCCTGGATCTCTGGGATGAGGGATCCATATATAGATATCTGTAAGGGAGATGAGTCAGCTTGTGATTTGATTAGTGTCTTCCCTCTGATAGTTCTTGCTTCCACTTGGAGATTGATGATCTCTTACTCATCCTTGGTCGAATTCAAAATGGCAAGTGTCACAGGAGAAGTTTCTGGAAGATTCCATGCTTCTCCACCTCGCGGATTGACACTGCCATTTGTCTCTTCTCACCCATCGCACCCCATAGAAGGGCTTTTTGAAATGCAACGCACCCACTGAGTGTACTTAGGTGAGATTCAACGCACTTTGCCTATGGAGCAGGTGAAATGATCCTGTTTTAACGAGTTCTGAGTGTTTTTTCATGGAGAACTTCTGGGAGAAGCTGTAATCAGTTGACCTTGTTCCTTTAGGGGTTGGAACAACACTTGTAGGGACTTAGGAGCCCTTGGTTTATGGATATTTTATGCTTGGGGTTGCAGTACCCAAAAATGTCTATAACAATAACCTTTTCTTTGAGAAGGAAGTGGTCAAGTATGCGGGCCAAACTGTCTTCCCCAGTCTTGTTGTTCCTCCAAGTCGCTTGGGGCTTTGCAAAGGGGATGTCAATCAGATGGTGAGCGTCCAGTTCAGATAAAAAGTAATCTGAAGGGAGTCTCGTTATGCCCTGTGTCCCTAGGATTCAGAATGTTTGATGGAAAAATTAAGGTCCCCACCCCGGATCAGGTGGTCAGTCAAAAATAAATCAGAACTCAGAAGGTTTTGCCAAAAAGTTGGTCTGTTCTAGAAAGGCCCATAAACATTATATATCCGAAAATTCATACCCAGGTCAGCAGATCTGATATCTGCTCCAAGATGGCCCAGACCACCCCAGCAATTGAGCATCTTTATGGTATGGGAGTTATAGCCCAAAGCTAATCCTCCCGACCTCCCATGTGCATCAAGTCCAATAAAAATCCAGCCAGGAAGCATGTTTTGGAGGGACTGTGAGATGTCTAATACAGGTCCCAGGGTTTCTTGTAGGAAAATAATATCAAGTGGAACATTTTTTAGCAAACGACGAAGAGCTAGTTTTTTGTCCAGCCTAGCCAGCCCTCTACAATTGTAAGAGAAGATCTTCATGGAGGGGGGGCAGGCTGGGATTCTCTGGCTCTAAGCATCCCTGGGATGGTAGATTGAACCCCCAAAGCAATCTCATCTTCAGCAGTGCCTTGGGCTTTAGATAGATTGGAAGGTCGGCCCCTGTGGAGTTTAGGGGGAGGGGGAGAGTGGAGTATATCAAGCCCAACATGGTCCTGGGCTTGTCTCTTCGATTTCGAGCGAGTCAAGTATCTCCCAGGTGGGGGGACCTGGAAGGTAGGAGTAGTTGTCGGGAGGTGAGAGGGAGAAGTCGAGGAGGGGGCAGGTGAGAAGATGGGGTTGGATGAAATCAGGCAGGTGAGCGGTGCGATGAAAGGGGGGTCAGAATCCAAACCCAGTCCCAGATGTTCAGAAGATGGGTTCATGACATGTAGTTCAGAAAAAGAGCTTGATAAAATGCAATCAATATGAGATGAGTAGTAAGAGGAAACAGGGATGGAGGGAGGAATCATACCATACGAGGGCAAGCCCTCGGATGGTGACTGAGGTCGAGTAGGAGGAGGTGGCTGAGAACGGTTGGGAGGCCGCCCTCACTTCTTCGGCTATGGGGGAGCCGCATTCTCTTCTGTTGGGTTCTTCTGCTGACTGGTCAGGATCTCAGAAGCAGTCAGGTTCTGTGGAGCCGTAGGAGCCTGTCTCCTAGGTTGAGCATCCTGATGAGTATGCAGGTGGGTCGCATTTTCCGGTGCCGAGGCCTGATTTTTCTTTTTGCCCAGTAGGGGGCAGTCTTTATAGAGATGCCCTACCTTATGGCACCTCCGACATCGAAATGGTATGCCCTCATAATCCAGTAGTTGTCTTTTGGTATTGTTCCTCCATCGGATGTCTATGTACTCGAGCAAGCCCTCTGAGAGATCCAGATGAACCAATATCCTGGCATATGCCAATTTCCTCGAAGTCTGGTATGAATCGTCAAAAGTGAGGTAAACATCGAGGGCATTCCCAATGCGCTTGAAGACATCTTCCGTCCAAAAATGTAAGGGTAGTCCGAGCAGTTGAACCCATATAGGGCCTGCATCGACCCTCTCCCGCTCCGGGTCAAAAAGGGGAGTCCATCTTCTGAGAAGAACAGGAGCTAGGTCAAGGTGCCAGACCGTGGAGAGCACCCAGTTGGTATGTTCCAGACAGCTGAAATGCAATGCAAACCAACCTTTGACTAGTGTTTGTACCTTCGGGGTATCCTTCAGGTTTTCACCCCAGACCTCCGAGACCCATTGTTGTAATTTCGCCACACTGTAGTGTCTACCGCGAACCCGACCGACTAGCACCTTTTCGGCAATGTCCATAGCATCTAGTAATTTAATGTCCTCTGCAAAATTGAGGGGCACCGCACTGGCCCGAAGCTTTAGACCCCTTTTCTTTCTTGAAACCCCAAAACCCACCACAGCCGAAGCTTCCGAAGTTGAGGAGGGTTGAGAAGGTCCCGACGAAGGAGAAACCCTAGGTTTTTCAGTCAACGCTTGTGGAATAGAAGCAAAAATGCCAGAAATTGGTCCAATGCCTGTATAATGCCCCCTAGAGGGAGCCGAAGAGAACAGAGGAGCACATGTTACCAGACCAAGGACCATAGAACCATGGGGAATTTCTAAGGGATGAGGGCTTATCACCGCCGAAGGTGGGTTATGGGTATAATCGCCTCCGAGAGAAGGGCAGATAGGTTTAAGCAGAGGGTCGATAAGGGCCAGAGAGTGTGGCGAGAGGGGTTGAGAGATGAACTCAGGGGGAGAGGGTGCGTCTTCAGGGAGAGAAACCAGGTGGAATGCGAGGGTGAGAAAACAGTGGGAGAGCTTCTATTTCGTCGGTAAGGTTGGACATGAATGGGAAAAAATCGGTAGCGGTGGTCCTGGTGGGTGTCCATATGGGCGCATCCTCTGAAGGATCTGCAAAGTTGCCCTCTTATCCATAACTGTCGAGAATTGTTTATGACAGTTGCTAGAAGAGGACAGAAGCAAAACAGTAAACTGTGAAGGTTAGTAAACGGGGAGGGAGGAAAACCTGTGAGGTAAGGAGTATACCGCAACAACAGGGGTTGATCAAATGGTTAACTGGTTCAAATAACGTAGGGGGGAGCATAGGTTAAGTCATAGGTTACCGGGGCAGGTGCAGGCGAGCAACAGAGGATGCGGGCTGCAACTGGTCGCGACATCGAAACCCTAGACCTGTCATCATGGCTCCCTCATGTAGCTCCATGACAAATTCGTTCAAATTTGCGATCAGATAAGAAATTATTTATTAATGATATTAAATTATTTATTAATAATATTAAATAATTATATAACAATTATTGATTTTAATAACTATTTTTATTTATAAAATGACCAAAGACAATTCCAAAATGAATTAATAATGTAGACTAACCCTATTTCTATTCCATAAATAAGTAAATCAATAAATAGAATAATAAAAATATAATAAAATATTTACTCATTATTTCAAAAAAAAAAGAATTAGGGGAATAATCAAGATAAAAGAGTTGGAATCCAGCTTTTACTTAATTTCCACCCATCATCCCTATTGAGATTGATAACATGTTTCTCAATCTCAATAGCCTCTCTTAGCTTCCTATGCTGGAAATGATCAACCCTTGCAATGACCTTCGCATCCTCAATGCAAACATGGTGCTTATATTTCTCTGCATGTTCTGCAAGAGCTGAGGAGCGAGATCAATTGTGCCTAATGTCTACAACATGCTCTTGGATTCTTTGTTTAATAGAGCGGTTGGTCTCCCCAATGTAGGGAACCCCACAGGAACATGGGATCGAGTAGACTCCTTTCATGTCCTTGGGGTCAATAGGGTCTTTAACAGATCTAAGAGAATTTCTAATGGTATTAAGGGGCTTGAAAGAAGAGGAGACATTATTCTTCTTCAAAATATGGGCAATCCTGTCAGTGGTCCCTTGGATAAATGGGAGTTGCACCTTAGAGATTGGGCCATCACTCGGAGGCTTAACCCTCAACTCTTTATGGGCTCTTTGGAAAGCCTTGAGGCCTTGAGATCTGCTATAGCCATTATTTTTAAAAACTTTAAGAAGATGAGACTTTTCCTCTTCTAGGTGCATCTCATCTGAAATTCTTAAAGCACGGGTGGCTAGAGTACTAAGAACCCCGAATTTTTGCACCAGAAAATGATGAGAACTAGAATGAAGATATTGTTCTGTGTGAGTTTTCTTGCGAAAGACTCAGTGAGAAACAGAACCATCATTCATTCTGGAGAGAAGGATGTCTAAGAAAGGAAGACACCCATTCACTTCAACCTCCATTGTGAATTTGATGGAGTTTGATTGAGAATTAAGATGGTTAAGAAACAAATCCAATTTTTCGTGACCATGAGGCCAAATGAAATAGGTATCATCAACAAACCTCTTCCTTTTTTTAGGGCGAAATGGAGGTGAGGCTAAGGCCTTAGCTTCAAAATCCTCCATGAATAAGTTAGCAACTATAGGGAAAAGAGGGCAATCCATCGCTACCCCACATGTTTGTTCAAAAAACTCACCTTGACAAACATGCTTACAAAATTATGGATAAAAAAAGCCTAAGCTCTATAATAATAACTGATAACAATATTATAATAATAATAATAATAATAATATATTATATTATATTATATTGTTATTGTTATTATAAAAATATAATATAATTATTATTATACTATTGTAATAATATATTATTATTATTATTATTATCATCATCATCATATGAATACTAAATAACAATAATTATTTTAGTAAATGTGGTTGATATACCCATAAGGCTTCATTTTTATCTATGACATAAACCATTAATATATATATATATATATATATATATATAATATAAAATAAAAATAACAATAACAATAATAATAATAATTTATTAAAAATGAATAAATAATAGTAAAATAGTTAATTATTGTCAAACAATAATAATATTTATTTAATTAAATATTGGTAAATAATAATAATATGAATATTAATTAATTAAATAATAATAATAATAATTAATTCTTTGTTCGTTGGACCATGGTTGACTGTGGTTGACCATGGTTTAATTTCATATGGAGACAATTTTTGCCACAAAGCGACATATGAGCATGCTTGACCATGGTTGACTATGATTCACTATGTTTAACCCAAAGGAATAAGAAACACAAGCGATTGATATTATATACCTAAATGAACAATAAACACAAGGGATTAATACTAAAACCCGAAGGGTTGATTTCCATATAGAGACAATCCTTGTCACAATGCAACATTAGACCACGGTTAACCATGGTTGATTTTCATATCAAGACAATCTTTGTCAGAAGACAACGTTGGACCATGATTGAGCATAGTTGATTTCCATATCCATATGGTTTGACCATGATTGAACATGGTTGGCTATGATTGACCATTGTTTACCATGATTAATATTTATAAACCAAATCAATTGATATTATAAACCCAAGGGAATAACAAACCCAAGGGATTAATACTAAAATCCCAAGGGATTATGAACACAAGGGAATAAGATTGAATCCAAGGGATTAATATTATAAACCCAACATATATAAACCCTAAGATAAATATTATAAACACTAAAATAAACTTGATTGACCATGGTTGATTTTCATATTGAGAAAATCCTTATCACAATGCCATGTTGGACCATGATTGACCATGGTTAATTTTCATATCTAGACAATTTTTGTCTCAATGCAACGTTGGACCATGGTTAATCATTGTTGGTTTTCATATTGAGACAATCCTTAACACAATGCCATGATGGACCATGGTTGACCATGTCTAATTTTCATATCCAGACAATCTTTGTGACAATGCGACATTGGACCATGGTTGATCATGGTTGATTTTCATATTGAGACATTTTTTCTCAGAATGCAATGTTCAAACATGTTTGACCATCATCAACCATGGATGACCATGGTTGACCATGATTGTCCTTGACTTTTATATGGAGAAATTTTTTTTCATAATGCGAAATCCGAGTGTGATTGACCATGGTTGGTTATGGTTGACCATGGTTGATTTCCATATTAGATTAATGTAATGTGATATTGACATAATTGTAAATAGTTGGAAAAATATTTAACCCTTAATATTGGTGTTTTATAAAACCAAGGGATTACAAACCCAAGGCATTAATATTATAAAACCAAATGATTAATAAATGCAAGGGATCAATATACCCAAGAATAAATAAACCCAATGAACTAATATTAAAAACCTAAATGATTAATAAACCTTAGGAATTAATATTTTAATCTCAGTGGATTAATAAAATTAAGGGATTAAATGATAAACCAAAGGAATTATTAATATTATAAACTTGAAGAACGAAAAAACCCAAGCATTTGATATTATAAACCCAAGGAATGAATAAACCCAAGGGAAAAATATTAGAAACCCAAGGGATCAAAAATTGCAAGGGATCAATATTAAAAACAGAAGGGATTAATAAAGCTTAGGAATTAATATTTTAAACCCAAAGGATTGATAAACCCACATGACTATGAATATTATAAACCCAAGGGATCAATAAACCCTAGGGATTGTTAATATTATAAACCCAACAGGTTAATAAACTGAAGGGATAAACATTGTAAACCTAAGGGATTAATATTAAACCTTAGGAATATTATTTAAACCTTAATATTGAGGATTAATAAACCCAAGGGATTAATGATAAACCCAAGGGATTAAATGATAGACCCAAGGAATTATTAATATTATAAACTTAAAGAACAAATAAACCCATGCATTTAATATTATAAACCCAGGGGAAATAGTAAGCCCATCAAAATAATATTATAAACACAAAAGATTAATAAATCCAAGCGATTAATAAACCTGAGGAATCAATAAACCCAACAAACCAATATAAAAACCGAAGAGAGTAATAAACCCTAAGAATTAATATTTTAAGTTCAAGGGATTAATAAATCAAAGGGATTATTAATATTATAAACCCAAGGAACTAATAAACCCAACCGTTTAATATTATAAACCCAACGAATTATTGAACCCAATGGATAAATATTAAAAACCTAAGGTATCAATAAGCACAAGGGATCGATATTACAAACACAAGAGATTAATAAAGCCTAGGAATTAATATTCTAAAAACAAAGGACTGATAAGCCCATATGATTATAATATTATAAACCCAAGTGATCAATAAACCTTAGAGATTGTTAGCATTATAAACCCAAAGAATAAATAAACTAAAATGATAAGCATTATAAACTTAACAGATTAAACCCTTAATATTGGGGTTTAATAAACCGAAGAGATTATTATTATTATAAATCTAAGGGATTATTAATATTATAAATAAAATAGATGAATAAATCCAATGAATTTTTAATTTTATAAACCCAAAGCATTAATATTTTAAAAACAAATGATTAATAAACCTTAGCAATTAATATTTTAAAGTGGATGGATTAATAAACCCAAGAGATAAAATGATAAACCAAAAAATTATTAATATTATAAATTCAAAAAACAAAAACTCAAGAATTTAATAATATAAACCCAACCTACAATATTATAAAAAAAGATCAAAAAATACAAGCGATCACTATTAAAACATAAAAGATAGTTTCTGTTTCTTGATTTCAATTTAAAAGCCGAAAGAAAATTATGTATGTATGTGCTCTTCTAAAATTAAAGACCTATTTCAGTAATTAAATAAGATTTTGTTCCTCTCCATTATTACAATTACATGTGTGTGGGTAATTAAAAACTATCATTCATGATTTTTGCTCACTCAAATGGTATTAGATCCAAATGGCGGGGAAAAGGTTAGTTTTAAATGAATATCTCAATTAGTTTTTATGCAGAAAACATTGGAGTCACTTGTTAATTGTATTTATATTTATGCGTAGAATATTGGATTTGATTTTGTGTATAAGAAAATTCTAGTACATCTTACTTAGTTTTTCTGGATTTTTCGGATACCTATTTTGTAACCAATACATTAAAAATTTGAAAGATTATGGTTTAGCTTTTAATGGTTAGAGTTGGATTTTGGTTACACAATATCTTTAAATATTAAGTTTTGAGTTTATATTTGTTAGTGAAAGATTTACTTATATGATTATTATGTATATCAATCATATTAATATGATTGTGTTAATTATTATATTTTTTAATAATTTTTTTCTATTTTTAATCAATAAATTTTTGCAAAAATAAATATTTAAAATAATAAAATATTAAAACAATTAAGAGACTTAATGTGAAAATGTAAATTCTTATTCTAATAAGAAAAATTTGGCATATTAAAATATTTGTGTAGTTGACAAACTCATTTCTTCGGATACACATGCTATCACGGTTAAGGAGTCATTATGTCATAAACAACACATTAAAAAGTTAAATTACAAGTGGGCTATGTGACACTCCCATGAGTTTGGATTATTATTTTTACTATTCTTCCAATTCGGAATAAACTTTATTTTCCTTTGTGAACCACGAGGGTAACCAAGACTAGAGAGGTCGAAGTCTGTTTGTTTGTATTCAACACTATAAGTAACGCAATAAAATTGTAAGATACGAAATAGTAAATTTGTGGGTTGTCGCTAGAAATTGATGGGTTTGTCATAAGTAGAAAACATTGGTTGATCTTGTTGCAACTTAAGAATCATCTCAAAATAGATCACATTAACGATAAAATAAAACCGAAAATAAAGAGTCTATGTATAGTTGGTCTTAGTTATATAAGTATAGTTGGTGTTAGTTATATTAACAAGTTAAAATGCGTGGTAGGGATATTGTAATAATGTTTTGTTTTGTTTTTTTTGGGTATTGAATAGTGTGGTAAATTAGATTTTTTAATTTAATAAAAAAAAATATTATTTATTT
Organism: Pinus tabuliformis; assembly: GCA_031772625.1. NCBI lineage: Eukaryota > Viridiplantae > Streptophyta > Pinopsida > Pinales > Pinaceae > Pinus > Pinus tabuliformis. The sequence goes on from CM062810.1 coordinate 970,157,247, forward strand.
TAGTAGAGTTTGATTTTATTAGGGTTTTTGTATTGGTATGAGACATTTTGGAAGAGGTTTTGGAGTATTGTTCATGCAATTGAGGTATTTATTAGCATTAAATAGTAAATAATTGTGTGATAGAAATTTGAGTGAGCCCATTTAAGAAATAAATGATAATTTTCTTTCAAGCAATAGATATTTGGTACCCATATGTTAGTAGGAGACACTTCGAAATCATAAAGGACATTAATTTTTGAAGTGCTTCCTAAGTTTCTCATCATTATAAAAATATAGCTTAGTTGTTAATATGTAAGTATAAATTTAGCCCCTTAAATACTCTTATTGCCATGGAGTTGTATAGAACAATAATCCATACTCATAAAATAAATTTCAAAATCTAATTGTTCTACATTTTCATTCTAGACAAACCAACACTATAGTAAAGATTCATTTTTTTAGAAGAAGAATTTTGTTGAAGTCTTTTTAGACAAACTGACAGTGTAGGAAAGATTCAATTTTAGTTTTCAAATATATTTTATTATAAGTCTTAGATTATCAATTTTATTCCCAAATAAATCAAAATTAATATTGATAGACACTATGCACACTATTAACTTTTCTTGTCCTATAGGAAATCTATTAATATTTATTTCATTTATCTCAAGTTTACTCCACCATTTTCATTTTTACACATTCTTGAATATTATTTATATTCTTCTTTAAATTTATATTTAAAAGATGTATTTTATGCAATTTTGGAAAAAAAAAAGTAATTATTGTCTTTACATTGTTTTGAGAGTATTCTAGATAAACATCTTTGAATTGTAAACTTACAAATGGCCTTACCAATGGTGACCTCAATGACACAAAATACAATTTGCATTCAACATCTCATTAATGACCTTCATCTACATAGAAGACAATTTCAAATCCATGTTATTCATCCTAGAAGACGAAACCTTTCAAGACTAGAGATGAAACAAGAATTTGCCAAGAAATTTAGTATTTATGATACACAAACAATATTCATCTCTTCTTTTCATAGAACATGCCCATTCTCTAAAGGCTTTGGAATAATATATGATAGCATAAAATATACAATGCAACATGAGCCAAAGCATCGCTTAACTCAAAATGGTCTTAAAGCTCATGTTGAAAATATATCAAAGCGAGTACAAGTAGAGTAAAAAAATTGTTGTATTAAAAATGAACACAAAAAAAAAGAGTTTAAAGCATAGTTGAAGACGATGAATGCTTCCAAATTTTGAGCTTTCCTATATTGTATTACTTTGCTTCCTTCTGTATAACATGTTATTTGTACTTGTAATCATGGCTATATCTTTTATATACATATAGATTTTGATGATTTCAAAAATATACATGTTTATGTATACTATTTAAGAAGTTAAATATTCAAATTCTTCAAAAAAAAATTTAAATCTAAGTGAATACATACCAATGATGTTTATAATACTATTAATATCATTACAAATCGACCAAATAAATCATTACACCAACAATATCAACTTATCATAATTTTGTATATCGTATTATTCCTATATATATACATACTTTGTTTTATAGTTTCAAAAATAAGATTATACCCTTTCATAAGTTTAAAATTAATGACATTCCCCAACATTATATAAAACACTTTAACTTTATGTTTATCTCTTTCATTTCATTTTATATCAAAATATTATAACTTGGAAAAAAATGTTTTATATTTTAAATGTATATAAATTACTTTTTGATAAATAAGTTTTATAACAATTATTATCATTTATTATTAAATATATTTTATAATATTTATTTTAAATATGTTAAATGCATACATTATTTTGAATATTTTTGAATGAATATATTATTTTTCTGAAAATGTGATGCAGGGGCATCTAATTTGGGTTAAATGTTTAGTTGATGAGTTAATTTGTAAAGTGAGGATTTTATTATTTATTGTATTTTTCTAATAGTTTTAGGAGAGAATGATGATTATTGTAAATAGGAGAAGATTTGAGAGTATTGTGGAAGGTTTGAGAAGATTATGTATTAGTTAGCTCTTATCTAGGGATAAGGGATTGGATGAGAGATGTTAGGGATCATAAAGCTATTTTGGGAGTTATTTTAGGGATCTAGAACCTACCTTGGGTTCTAATCCATTTGTATAAATTGAAGTGAGTCATGTATGTATGTAGAAGTGTGTGAGTGAGTATGAAAAATGAGAAGCCAATCATTAGACCATGATTTCTCTTGTAAATATTTTCATTAATTAATTATTCTGAGATTTTATATACATTGTGTTAATTTTCTTAATGTATAGACCTATGGTTAGAGCATTGCATCAAATCTACATTTTATAATAATTACTAATTTTTCATAGGCTAATAATTTTTTGTTTTTGTTTTTAAAACAAAGCGACTATTTTGTATTATTTTACAAGACTAGAAAAACATGGTCAGTTCCATTTACATTCAACATTTTCATCAGTTGTATCAAAATTTAGAGTAGCCATATCCTATCTTTCCTATTGCCATGAACCTTATTTTCGAGCTTATTACATTGAAACAGTCCATATATCTTAAAAAATTGCCCCAAAAGTAGTTTATACCTACAATACATACTAAAAAGAATTATGGTCTACCTTAGAGGAGCCAAGATCCATGTCAGGATTGTTCCCTTGTGATACCTTCTTTCCATGAGCTACATCAACTTCACCTTCTTCTAGGGAGTGCGGTTCTACCTGCATAGTCAAACATGGGTCTAGAAAGCCTTATTCCTTCTCTTCATCTGAAGCCCAGTCCATTGCCTGACTTCTTGTCCTCAACATTAGTATATCTAACTCCATTTGAAGCAGGCAACACTCCGTTCTGGTGCTCAACCCTTCCAATTTGTGCTCAATCGCCTTTTCCCTATCATCCTTATACTTTTCCAGTATTTCAAGCCTCCTATCAAACATTTCATACATCCCTAGTAAATTCTTAAAAACCTTCTCCTCCATCGCTTGAAATCTTTGGTGACATCCATATTCCTATCTCTACTGATGACCACTTTTGCAAGAGCATTTTCCACCCTAAAATCAACCAGATATGCTTTATCTCAAATTGACATCTTGTATTTATTATCTTACCATCCTCTTGGATGGGGGATCCTCCATATACCAACATTAACTCCATCTGAGAGTGAATTATCACTGCTATTTTCCCAAGTGATGAGTTGAGCCTCGTGGAGTGAGAATTCTTATGAACATGAATGGTACTTATTTCAATGAACTCCATGTCCCACGTGAGTTTATGATCATGAGAGGACTACCAAGCTTTTAATTATGGCTACCTTCTCTTTTTGGCGTTCCAAGTGCACAATTCATGTGCATGCAATGCAACATGTGGTAGGTAGGATGAACTCCAAATTTTCCTCTAAACTCTTCATCCCTATGGCAATGTGATTCCAACTGGATGATTGTATTAGTTCTCACTAATTCGGCTGTCAGAGAGTGTGATTCATTCAAAATCCCAAATATTTTCATTAATTGGTATGGATTATGGGATCAACACAATTCTCCTTTTTCCACCCTATAATATAATTACACCTTGTTCTGAACATGAACCCTAATTTTCTAGTGTGTCCCCCTTCATGTTAAGGGATATGAGGACATGGTGGAAATATAATTTCTCAAATTGCGCCACCATCAATGCTATTCTCATAACAATTGGAGGGAACGTAGGGAGCGGTCCTAAAATTTCCTTCATGACCTGCCTAATTACCATCATCAAGTCCCCTAGGATAATCAAACTTTTGAATCCTTTATTCCTAGAAAGTTCTAGGCCTTTCCATAATGCCCATTACTTCGCTTGATTATTTGTTGCCCATCCTTGACCTCAGGCAAATGTATATCCATTTGTTCATTGGGTTTGTGTAATGCCCCTCCTACTCTTGCCACTCCTAATAAGCTAATAATATTTAAAAATTTAATATTTTCATTAAATAAGATTTTACTATTTCAAATTCTTAAATATATTTTATTTATTGGTCGTATTTCTTAAAAAAAGGAAAAAATTTAAAGTAAATTCATTTCCATATTTATCCAAGTAAATGGAAATTATATATGAAAACTATGTATGGTTTGGAATGGTTATTTTTTTAATATAAAATACTAAATATGGTACAAATAATATAAATTTTGATTCCCATTTACAATTTTGCAATAATTTTCTTTTACTTTTCAATATTTATCATTTCTTGCACGTAGAAAAAAAAATCTAAACAAATAGCATGTTAATTGTTTCAGTGTTTCAAATATAAATGTCCAATTTTATATTAGGGTGAATGAAATATATATTTTCCTCTACAAAATCCATCTAAATAATCATTTTTAATGTGTATTTTTCTCTCTTTCCGGTATACATTTATATCATCCACATAAACTTTTAAAGTTGTATTATTCATATTATGGTACAAATATTGTTCATATCATGAACATATAAATAACACTCTTTAAATACTAAAATATATTTTCTACTTCAAGTTTGAACTTTACTCTCCTACTATGCCATTCCTATTCTTTATTAAACTTTACACAAATACATAGGCTATTATTATTTAAACAATTACAACCATATATTAACAAATACAATGATATTTCGGCATGTATACCTTTTACCATGCTTACACATGTATTCCTATTAAATTCCAAATATATCCATTACAGTTTTCCTTATTTTTCCTAATACATTGCTTCACCGTTTTTTCCCTTTGTGGTTTTTCAGTGCCCTTATACTTTCAACTTGTTAGATAGAATATCAAAGATATGGAATCTCTATTGACATAAAACTCTATTACGTTAGCTATGGAGACATTATTCGTTGTCCTATTCTACAAATTATGGAATTTACATTAATATTAGAAGATCGATATTTTGTACTCCTATTTTATGGAAACAATACAATGAAAATATTATTTGCTTCAACACTTGGGCACTCTTTCATATCATCTCAAATTGAAAAAGCTTCCTTGATTCAACTTTGAGATTTCACTTGTAAATATAGCCAAAATAGCAAGTAGGTTCTTCAGTTATCTTCTTCACATAGGTTAACTTTAGTTACAATTTATACAACTATTCTCTTTCCTTTCTTCCTACATATCCCATTCATTCTCACTATGAATGCACACACTACCCACATTTTACATTTCCTAATATGTGACCACTAAATAAAGTAATAATTAGACATTCTTTTTCCCTTTTTTTCAAGGTTTTGATAGTGCATGAAATGGAAGTGCATACTTTGAAAGAAAATCTTATTAGTGGCCCTACATTGAACAAAGGTGTACATTATTCTGGAAAACAACCATTACAAACCACTAAAACACCCCCAAAATTTACACCTATTGCATCTTTGCATTCAACCCTAAAGGAATGGTCATTGAAAGTTAGAGTGCTCTCAAAAACTAATCTACGCACATTGAATAATGCAAAGGGACCCGAAAATGTGTTTAGCTTTGATGTTATTGATGCATAAGGTGGTGAGATACATATTGCATGCTTCAAAATTCAAGAGACACTTCCATCCTTCCATAGACATTGGAAAAGTGTACATCATCTCAAAAGGGTACAACAAGCTTGCAAAAAAAAAATCAATCATTTAAAAAAATGATTGGGAAATAACTCTAGATATTTCGTCAACTATTGAAGATTGTTTAGTGGATGAGCATTCAATACCAAACCAAACATTTATGTTCATTCCTATTAATTAGGTACCAAGTTTAGCCAACAACTCTATAGTTGATATTATTGGATTTTTTATCTCCATTAGCCCTTTAGTAACCATCACGAGAAAGAATGGAACATATACACATAAGAGAACTATACAAATAAATGGCACGTCATGTTATAGTCTAGAGGTCATATTATATGGAGTATTATGTAACAAAAATAACTTAAAATAATATTCTATCTCAAATAGCTTTCCAATAATGACTCTTAAGGTTGGAAAATTAATTGAATTTAATAGGATATCAATTATTACAACTTTCACATCCCAACTTTCCATCAATCATATTCTCAAAGAAGTATAAGATTTCAGAACCTCATTCAAGAACCCATTGAAAAATCCTACTTGTCACTCATTATTCACACATGGATCTTTAGGTAGGAATCCTTCCACTCGAAGGCACTTGGTTTGTTGAAAAATCAAGGGGCGGCTTAATTAGGGTGATTTCTCTTACTTTGATAACTACTTGTGATGTTCTTTTACTTAACTTGGTGTACTTGCATTTAACTTCCTCTTATATTTATTATTATAGTGTTATTCTGTAATAAAACAACTACCAAAAAATAAATAGCAATGAGACAACAAGACACAAAATATAAGTTTCTAGTGAGGGAAAAAACCTCTCCTCTTGAGAGGAAAACCCACAATAATTCTTCTCTTCTTATAGAATCTTCAAATAAAGAATTACAAGACCTAAGACCCTTTGTTGCACTTAAAATTGTCACCTTGACATTCTGCTATCTGTGTGAGTTCATTACCACTCATACTTTCCTCCTCTGCAAGTCTAAAATATCAGCGCCTCACATCAAGCCTGGAAAATAAGAGAAAAGCCCTCAAAAGTATTTAAAACTCTAGTTCTGCACTTTCTCTTTGTCTTACCTGCGGTCCCGCACCTAATGGTCATGTCTCCTGTGCACTTGAACGCACTGTCTCTATGTTAAAGGTGCAGACCCCTGTAAAAGTTAAAAAGGTGCAAGTATACTCTGAAAAACTCACTTTCAGTCATTTCTAGAAGGTTCTGGAAGGAATCTTGACGTGGCAAGTTTTCTCTTTTAAGGTTCATGCATCCCATACCTTAAGGAGCTAACCCCTTGATGTGAGGAGCTTATCCCTTTGAAGGAGGATTCTATCCCTTCATAGGTGGACCTGTAACCTCCTCCTCTGCACTATAAAAAGAAGCATTGGGTTGGTTACTTGGGAGTTAGAAGCTGAATATTTTTTGAGGTGAAATGCTGCTGGAACTTAGTCTTCTTTAGTTGAGTTTTTATGAGGAGAGATTACATACCTCTAAGATCTCATTTGGAAGAGTGCAAGACTTGTCAAAGTAAAGGAAATTCCTGTTTTGGACCCCAGGAAGAGCTTGTTCAACATCAAGGCTGAAAAGGTTGTAAGGTTCTTCTACTATTCAAAGTTAATACAAATATATTTGTTTTTCTCAATAAGCTATTAATTCATGGTTTATTTTATGGATTCCTTGATCACCATAATAGACATGATTTATAATATTTGCTATGCAGGTGCTATTTAATGTTTTCTTGTTTGTGATTGCAGGTCCTCAAAGATAACTCTTTCGAATGACCAGGGGATGACTACTACAAACAAGCATTGGATCTAAGGTAGGATCTTAACACCTCTATAGTATTTACTTATAAATCACACATGTCTAGAGAAATATAGGTTTGTTTGTCCATTTGTTGCCAGACTATCTTCTGATACTAGGGAGATCGGCCTTGTCCGCAAGATCGACTTATCCGGCCAACAAATTGGCGACTCCACAGGGGAAGGAATTTTGTTTTTGGTTTTCCTTTGTTTTGACTTGAGAAAATTGTTTTGTTTTCTGGTTTTTGATTGATGTATACTGGCTTGGGTAGTTTTTAAAATCTAGAAATATTTTTGTTTTTTTTTAAGTTTTCTTGGGACCGCACTTTCTCTTTACAGACAGTGCGGGCATCTCCGCATTTTCCTTTAGTAAACAGAGCGGAACCACACCTGTTACTTCTGGAGCCTGCGGACCCTGTAAATTTTTTTGAAAAACCTAAAATATCTTCTTCCAGTTAGGTTTAGCTTTGATTTAGGATTTTTAGTGTCTACCCAGATCTGTATTTTTCCTGTCAAAAATATCTTGTGAGTGAGTTCCGATAGTATTTTTGTTTTGGATGATTTTCTAGAAGTTTTGCATGCTTGGAGTGATTTTCACTTTGTCTCTGTAGTGACTCAAAGATCAGAAGCTTGAGAAACCTTAGATCACCCTGGTGTCTTTTTGTCTTCTTGATGAGTCTGACTTGGTTGTGAAATCTATCCTTTGTGAGAAATAGATTTAGTTTTCTTGTTGCAAATCTTTGAACAAACTTTGTTATAAGTTCTGAATTTCATTTTTACAAAAGAAAACATATCTGGATGTTTTTTGATTGGTTTGTTATTCTGGGCAAATGAATCCTTAGTTTACCGAAAAACTAAGTAAAATGTCCTCAAAAAATAATTGAAGCTTTTATTCAATTAGATTTTTAAAGTTTTAGATCTCAAAATTAGTTTTTGCAAGTTTTGAGCATTTTTCTAGAACTTGTAGATCTCTTTTGAAGCAAATTGCCTTTTTTTTGTAGTTTCGAGTTTTGAAAAGAGAAAGGGATTTATTGTGAGAATTATTATCTGTCTCGTTTTGAGTTCTTATTAAAAAAAAAAATATTTTCTTTCCATTTCCATGTTGAAAGAAAGAATTTTTTCTTAAAGAATTGCATTCTCAAACTCTTTCTTTTAGCTAGAATTTCATTAAAAGAAAAACAAATTGCTTATGATTTTAGGTGCATTTTTTAGTGTGTTTGGAGTCAAGTCTTCACACCATCAAAGTTTCATTTCCATACCTATCGACTTAAAGAACAACCCATAAAAGCAACACTTAATTAAAATTGATCTAGTAATCTTTTTTATTTCTAGGGCTCTTATCACCAATATAGCTTAGGCTAGTATCTTGGAGTAGGGAGTAATTAACTCTCCAAGATAGTTAAAACAAACAAGTAGATACATCTTGTAGTAGGAAATAAATCCAATTGTAATTGATACATTCTAGGAAGCTTCTCTTAAAGGAGTCAATCACGAGATCATGTCCGAACCTTTGAGACAATCAATTCTGTTTCATTGGGAAAGATAGAAGATTTGCGCGTATTATAAACGGTAAACCTCAGATTAACCATTGTCGAGGAGCCTGGGGTCACTTGTTGGTAAACCTCGGATTGACCATGTCGAGGAGCCTTCAAGGGGATTGAGCTTTGTTACTCTGCCCTTGCGCGTAGATCGGATCGTAGACTGTTCCCCCAGTTGTATTTTTTACTGTTGGTAACCTTAGTGTCCATAAACTTAAGATTATTTCCTAAGGTGATGGTGAAGGAAAGATCTCACTGTACCTGGAGCAGACGTCGACTAGACTCACTTGGACTCTCTAGGGGGTTCTCTTCACTCGAGATGGTTTTGTGAAGAAACTTGTGCCAGTTTGTTTCATTAAGCAGGTTGTCGAGGTAACTGTTCCAACCGCCCTTTCTGTATTAAACTTCTACTAAGTTGGATTTCATCACCAACTAGTGTTTTTAGTATGGGAAGTTACTGTTTGTGTGTGGTTTGAACTCTTAGATTTTTTAGGCGTGTGATTCAGTTGTTTGTTTCTTTAGAGACTTTAGGTGTTTTTATTGAAATTTTCTTTGTTTGCATGTGATTAATTAATATTTAATCGTGGCCAAATTACCGAGACAATCTCGTAGACTTCAGGGGAAACCTCCTGAGTATACACCAAGCCAACTTGAAGGGCTATGAGCTCTCGTATCACCTAGTGACAGTAGAGTTGGATCACCAGAAGCTGGAGAGTCATCTTTAATTGTTCATCCTGATTATCAAGTACAAACAACATAATATATTCAAGAGCCAATTTCGTTTTCTGAAGTTACTGGTAGTATTTCTCCTTCCAGTGAATTAACTGAAGAACCTGAAATTTTTGAGCCTGACACTGAACCTGCTATTACTCCAACTTCAGGATTTGCTTCTCCAACTTCTAGTGGTCCTGGTTCACCTAGGGTAAGAAATATCATTACTCAAAATCTTCCTTCTGGCCTCATTTCTATTGAAGAACTTGTTAGTCCAGATGAAGACGTAACTCTTCTCGAAAACCAACAGATTTTAAATCTTAGGGAGCATGAATCAATATTCTACAGTCCTTTTAGGAGTGACGCTTGGTATTTATCATTGACAAATTTTTTAGAAAACCCGAGTCTTAGTTTTTCACCACCTCGAATTCCTTTTCATCCTACACCAAGAGGTTATTATCCTTCATCGATCATGTCAAGACAGTCATCTATGTTTTCCCAATCACCGTAAACATTTTTATTCGGCGGTCTTTCTGTTCCTTCGGCGTACTAGTCACTCTTTGGTACTTTTTTAGGAGCAACTCCTCGACCGATTGAACAAGAGTTATCATCTGGTAGTAATGGAACTCAAATGTTAAACGCAAAGCAAATCCTTAAGATGTCTGGTAGTATTCAAAATCCTCAACCTCAAGGTAGTCAGTTACCGCCTGGGGGGCAACCCCAAGGTAGTCAGTTACCGCCTGGGGGGCAACCCCATGGTAGTCAGTTACCCCTTGGAGGTCTACCTCAAGTTTTTCAACCTTCAGGACAGTACATACCCCAAGGTCAACCCTAGACTCAGTACATACCCCAAGGTCAACCCCAGACTCAGTACATACCCCAAGGTCAACCCTAGATTCAATACGTGCCTCAGGGTTATCAACCTCAAGGTCAGTACCCAACTCAAGGTTTCCAACCGCCTTCTGGTCAATCATTTTTACAAGGAGTTGAAAATGTACCGTTTAATTATCAACCCTACGTTCAACTAGGTTATGGTCCTCCATATGCATAACCTTTTATGGGTCCATACTTCGGAATGAACATGGTGTGGGATCACTCTCAAACTCAACAGACTATGCAACCTAATGTGCAGTTACCTAATCAACCTGGACATCCTTTGGTTTCTAGTTCAACCCAGCAACCTGTCCAACCTACTATTCAAATCCTTGCGCCTGGTTTAGCTCAACAGCCTGGGCCTAGCACACCTCGTACTCCGCCTCAAACTGTGCAACTTCTGTTCAACCTACAACACCTGTTTTTGGAGTATTTGCAGCTCCGGTTTCTTCTATCCCTGCATCAGTGCAAATTCCTCAAGTATCTGTGTCACAATCAGGACCTACAGTTCAGACTTCAGTCTAGATGCCTGCAGGACAAGCTGGTACAAGTACGATTGCCACAAGTCAGCCACAATTCACATATCAACCGTACCAGGGACAGTATCAATTCGATCCTACTATACAAAAGCCAGTTTATCAGTATCAACCGTATCCTGGCTATACTTATCAATAGCCTCAACAACCCCAGTTTGGTCCGGTTAATCTTGGTTTTCCAGGAGGTTATAACATTCCTAATGCAAATCCAATTCCAGGTTATCTTGGATATCCTCCTCCTGGAACTGGTCTCATTACTCAAGGTTTTCGCGACCCCAACCGTCAATTACCATTTATTGCAACTTTGGATTTACCTGATTTGTTGCGCCTTACGAACGATTCGATTTACTATCTTCCATATTGGCTGCCAATGCCTAGTAAGTTGCCCAGTGATATTCCGAAATTCGAGGGTAAGTCAGGAGAGGATCCGTCAAATCACGTTATGACTTATCACCTCTGGTGTGCATCTAATTCAATCATTGATGATTCAATTCGATTGCGTCTTTTTCAAAGAACTCTTATTGGTCTTGCCACCAAATGGTACATTGAGTTACCACGAGGCTCTTTTAATAATTTCAATCAATTAGCCACTGCTTTCTTAACTCATTTTCAGTTGCCTGTCAGATATGAAAATGGCAAAGAACTGTTAACTTCACTGAAACAATCCATGTCCACATATATTTTTGATCATATTCATGAATGGAGATGTAGAAGGAATTTAGTGAAAGTTTTCATTCCAGATCAAATTTTAGCGGAATGGTTCATTAAATAATTGTTACCCAAAATCACTGAAGATGTAGCTAAGGGAGGAGTTGTTACTGAAGAGAAAGTCATTGCTCAGGCTCAGTACCTTGACCTCGTCTATACGCAGTCAGGTACTTTACATGAAAAAATCCTTGATCTTCCAAAACACGGTCAAATAACTGCAGCTCCTTCAGGGTCTCATGCCGCTGACGGTATGATTGGTTCAGTTAGCACTAAAAGTAAGAAGAAATCTTCAAAGAATTCTTTTCCTATAATAACATTACCTTATTACCCGAAAGGAGATTCTTCCGCTAAAATTTCTGCCGACATCCATGTCGTAGAATCATCTACGACCAAATCAAAATCTGGTAGTAAAAATAAGGGGAAGAAGAAAAACAAACAAAATTCAAAAGATAAAAGAGATAAAAATGAATCTACTGACGAAAAACGAAAACCTCGCTATCCTTGTTTCATTTGTGACGAGGATCATTTTACCAAAGACTGCCCACATTGAGTAGAGGTTTCAAAATTCGTTAAAGGTTCTCAAACACCTGTTGTCTTGAAGGATCCTTTTCCTACTCAAGATAGTAAGATGATTGGTTCTTCCTCGAATGCCTCAGAAGAACCCATTATGATGATGTCTCATGTCAGGATTGTGACGCGATCGCAAGATTATGGTAGTAAAAATCCTGTTGGTGGTAAAGAAGCAGAATCTTCTAATTCAAACACATCAACTACACCTCCTCTTGGTTCCGGTCCACTACAGATCGAGAAACCCAACCCTGACTTAGTAATCAAACCGCCTGCTAAAGGTGTACTTCGTAAATCAGCTTTCAATCCACATGCGAGAGCTGCTCAGAATTACAACATTGTTGAAGACTTAGCTATTTCCCCTTCAGCAATGTCGGCTTTGGAAGTGCTGCAATCGTGCCCAGCACAGCGTAAATTACTATTGTCTACTATAGGAGCTGTCGATATTCAAGATTCAAACCTAATAATCTTCGATTTAGAGAATAGTACACCTCGCCTACCTCATCAAATGGCTTTCCAAATTCTAGTTTTAGTCAAAAACAGACCTTGCTTTCGGACTGTGATTGATGAAGGGGCTTCTACGTGTATTATGTTGATCCAGTGTTGGAAATCGCTTGGTTCTCCCACACTCAATCAGTCTCCGACAATTCTAAAGGCTTTTGATGGCCGAGGGTTCCATCCTTTTGGTATTTTGTAGGATTTACCTATAGGGGTCGAAGGCAAAACCATAAATCTAGATGTGGAAGTGGTTGATGCCCCTCTAGATTACAACCTTCTCCTGGGTCGCAGTTGGTCTTATGCTATGACTGCTATTGTTTCATCGGTTTTTCAACTTATCAAGTTTCCTCATAATGGAAAGATCGTTACAATAGACCAGCTGACTTATTTCTCATCCAACCCAGCCTCTACAGATAGTATTTAGCACATTGGTAAAACGACTATCCCTTACAAGGATGTTGGCGTAGGTTTGATTAAATATTCTGGTTTACTAGGAACTTTTTCCTTCCCTCCTCCTAATGTATCGCCTTCTATTGCAACTATTCATATGATTTCATCGAATACTGTTACTTTTGATGATCCTTGGATCATACCTTCCGATTCTGAGGTGGATTCATTTGGTGGCGCGATGCCTCTGAGTCCCTTTGAAATTGCATATCAGGCTATACAGTTGTTTTCTGATTCCTATTCAACCGAAACTGATCCAATGAATGTGGTCCATGGGGAGTCAATTTTGATATCAACCTCAGCTCCATCAAAACTTTCTGATCCTGTTCATACTGATGAGAAAATTCGTGAACTATTGTCTGTTGATGATTTACCATGGGAAGATCTTCATCATCGATCTTCGTTTTTACCTGAGCTTGATCATTTTGAAAATGATTTCTCTTCTATTTTCACTACTGATTATGTCAAAGACCCACAGAATCCATTGCAACATTTTGATTCTGAGTTAAATTTGGGAAATATCTCTCGAACGGTTCCTATTGACATTTCAGTTAAGCCTGGAATTATTGAAAACATTCATATAGGTGCTTCCTGTACGGACGATGAAATCCAAACTTATAAAGCCCTATTTCAAGAATTTCGTGAAGTTTTTGCCTGGTCATATGAAGAAATGCTAGGAATCGATCCATCAATTGTTTTCAATGAAATTAAAACTTACCCAGATGCTAAACCTGTCCGGCAACGCTTACGTCAAATACATCCGCGAAAAGCTATTGCTATCAAAGCCGAAGTTGAGAAATTACTTCGTGCAGGTTTCATTTATCCAATTCCTTTAACCGATTGGGTATTGAATATTGTTCCTATCAACAAAAAACAAGGAACAATAAGAGTATGTATCGACTATAGGGATATTAATCGAGCTTGTCCTAAAGACAATTATCCAACCCCCTATATCGATCAAATTATTGATGATTGTGCCGGCAGTGAAATTTTCTCCTTTATGGATGGTTTTTCCAGTTACAATCAAATCAACATACTTGTTGCTGATCAAGCTAAAACAACTTTCATTTGTCCATGGGGGACATTTGCTTATTTCAAATTACCCTTTGGATTGAAGAACGCTGGAGCAAATTTTCAGAGGGCTATGTCTTACACATTTCATGACATAAAGCACATTATGCAGCCTTATCTCGATGATTTACCTACCCACTCATTGCGTAGAGCTGATCATCTCACTCATTTACGAGCTATCTTTATGAGATGTAAGCATTATTGAATTTGGCTGAATCCACACAAATGTGTTTTTTGTGTAGAAACAGGTCGCTTACTGGGATTTGTCGTATCAAAGGCTGGCATTCGTGTCAACCCCTCGAAGGTTGAAGCTATCATCAATCTACCTCCTCCTTCGACTCTTCGCCAACTCCAAAGTTTGCAAGGGAAAGCAAACTTTTTACGTCGTTTCATTCCTAACTATGCCAAGATAATGAAAGGTTTTACCAGGTTGTTAAAACAGAACGTTCCATTCTTTTGGGATGAGATCGTTGATCGATCTTTTGATGCACTCAAACACGCGTTGACCCATGCACCGTTACTGCATCCTCCCAATTACAACCAGGATTACTTTTTGTACCTCGCCGCTTCTCATTCCACCATTGGGATGGTTTTAGTTCAGGAAGATGAATTCAACAATGAACATGTGATTTACTATCTTAGTCGAAATCTGCATCCGACTAAGCTTAAATATTCGCATGTGGAGAAATTGGCCTTGGCAGTTGTTCAAGTTGTCCAAAGATTTCGTCACTACATCTTATTACGCAAAACCACAGTAATTTCTGACTGTAACCCTATGATGTATATCTTGACTAAACAATTGCTAGGGGGCAAGTATTCCAAATGGATAGTTATCCTGCAGGAATTTGACTTGGAATTTGAAAAATCCAAGGCAAAGAAATCTTTGGTTTTTGCCGAACTGATGTGTGATTTCCCGTGTACTGATACTGAAACTGTGGCGGAAGAGCCCATTGCGGATGAATCCTTGTTTCTTATCAGTACTCTTGATCCTTGGTATGGAGATATTATTGTTTATCTCCAAACCTAATCTTTTCGGCTTGAAATTTCATGATCTCGGCGACGGAAAATACGTTTCCAATCCCAAAAATGCAATATTATTGGTGATACACTTTATCGTCGTGGAGCGAATTCTGTTTTCCGACGTTGTCTAACTCATGAAGAAGCTGAAAAGGTTCTGAATGACTACCATTCTGGAGCATGTGGCGGTCATATGTCTGGCTATGCCACAGCTCAAAAGATATTACACGTTGGTTATTTTTGGCCATCCTTATTCAAAGATTGTATCTATGCAGTCTGGAAATGCCACAATTGTTAAATCTTTGATCATAAAATGTGTGCTCCACCCGCTCCTCTTCACCCTATAATTGCTGTCGGTCCTTTCGCAAAGTGGGGTATTGACTTTATTACATGTAACCCTCACTCAGCCGGGGGGCATGCGTATATTATCCTAGCGGTAGATTATTTTACTAAGTGGGTCGAGGCGATGCCTACATTTTCGGCAGACGGCAAGACTACTGCAACTTTCGTATTCAATCATATAATTGCTAGATTCGGTGTTCCTCAAGCTATTATTACTGATCATGGAAGTCACTTTCGAAATATCATGATGACTGAACTGACAAATCAACTTGGCCTACACCACAATAGTTCTACTCCGTATTACCTGCAGGCTAATGGTCTGGTTGAAGCTATCAATAAAGTTTTAGTCACTATGATCAAAAGAATCATTGGTATTCATAAGTCAAATTGGCATACCATGCTATTTTCAGCACTTTGGGCATATCGGACCTCAGTAAAAACATCAACTGGTTTCACTCCTTTTCAACTGGTTTACGGTTTGGAAGCAGTGTTACCTATTGAATGCGAAATTCCGTCATTACAATTAGCCATAGAATTACTCCCAACTACTTCTGAAGAAGAGAAATGTTTTTTGTACTTAGCTCAGCTAGATGAGAATCAATGCCTGCAATAGCAAACGAGACTCATGCGAAATGAATGAAAGCTCAGTGCAATAGAAGTGTTACACCTCATAATTTTTCAGAAGGAGACCTAGTTTTAGTATATGATCAAGCGAACGATAAGCTAGGGGATAGAAAATTTGTACCTATGTGGCATGGTCCTTACATTGTTAAGCGAAAGCTGGCAAAAGGGGCTTATGAATTGATAGATTTTGACGGTGTCTCTTTGGGTAAACCCAGAAATGGACTTTATCTGAAGAGATATTATGCTTAAATTCTGTGTGGATATTTTTTGTTAGATTAGTTTCTTTATAGCTGGTGTGTTTTAGATTAGAAAAGTGTGTCTAGTTTAGAGAGTGCTCTTATCATTATTTTTGCTTATCTTGATTTTACTCTTGATATTGCAGATGTCGATGTCTCTTCAAACATACATTGGTTTTGCTAATGGTGCTTGTCGTAGTACACAGAACATTTCTTCCGCAGCTTGGGTTATCTATTCACCCTCTGATGAGTTAGTGTCTATGCATGGGGTAAGCCTCGGTCAAACAACGAATAACATTGCAGAGTATAGTGCAGTGATTGAGTTATTATCTGAATCCATCTCATTTGGGATTCGGAGTTTGATTGTTAGGTTGGATTATGAACTCGTTGTATTATAGCTTAACAAGGTTTATGCCATTAGAAATCCAGTGTTATTAAGGTTATTTTTGAGAGTTCATCTCTTGGAACGTGAATTTTATTACATTGAATATCAGCATTTTCCAAGACATTTAAAATACTTTAGCAGTTGCAGTTGCTTCTAGTATGATAAATAGACATTTGCAATAATCAAAATAGTAAATTTAATAACATTCGATAACATGTTACACGAGATAGCCGGTAATAATGATATATCATATCATAAAAGTGTGTTTCAAAATATACATCGTCTTCGATCATAGGTTGAAAAACATCTTATGATCAGCAAAAATGATAATACAAAAAGACAAAAATGTCGTGAGTCTACAAAATCGATCATCCTATCCCTGGCGATGATCATGATAAGAAACTACTGCTTGGGCCACCCTACATAGGAACCTCCTAAAAGGTCTTGGGACCCCAATCACATATCTCTGTAACCTAAGTGGAATATCATCTATATCAATCTTTGGAATATCTAGTGTCAAGCGCTCTAGATGATGTTCCAAGTCGGTCAGGATCTCTGTTGATTGGTCCTGTGGGGTTGGTGCTGTTGTAGCTAGTTGTCTCCTCTCGTAAGGTTGGAGAGCGGCTAGTCGTCATGGACCCACATCTGCATTTAAATTTTTGATTGTCAGTTTTGGACGATTTAAAAAAAAAAAAAAAACAACAACTTAGAAAGTGTTGAAAATGGTTTTTACCTGAATCATCCCATTGCTCTCCTGGTGGAAGAATCATGTCTGGGTCGTCGCGGTAATCCATCCCGGCATATGGAAAATCCTGAATCACAAAAAGTTGGTTGTTCAACCAACGAAAATATTCAGGCGGAAATCGAACAACCTTTGTGCCCTCCTCAAGGTGACGGGCCATCAAAGCAACCCAACGAACCATTCTAGGCTCTCGAGGAAGACCAGCATCAACAAGAATATGCTGCAGGGCTAACATGGGGATCCTCTCTAGAGCAAAGCTGACTACGATAAATCCATATCCAAAGTTCTTCAGCTGTCCATTCTTTGCTCTGGTTAGTTGGCCTTTCACATTTTCCAACACAGCCTCGCACTAGTTGAATATGGTGCCTCGAAAACAATCTACAACCATCTGCATCTGGGATCTAGTAGCCACATGCAATGCTGCACTCCCGCATAGCCTGGTAACAGTGAATGCAGTAACTTTAATCTTAGGACAGCTGATAGTTTTAATATCAATCCGTTTATCCTTTGCTTGATCATCGCAAAACTCCAATCGGAGACTAGCATCAGACTGCCCTACTCCCGAAAAGAGATAATTGTTCGCCCTTCTTGGACCAACCAGTCAAAAAGGATATGTCCTCCAGCTCGATTTCGAGCCGGTGGCCACCAATCACGAAGCATTGGTCCTGTGTGTTCCATCTGTCTACCAGCCATGTCAGGAGGTCTGCTTAGGCCCTCATGCTCTGTATGCCCTAGAAATTATACAATCTGCATGCTCTCAATGCCTGCAATGTGGGCATATGATTTATTGCGGCAAAATCTACATCCTCGTGCTCGCGTTCTCGCCAAATAAGCATTTTGAATGTCATACAATGCATAAAAAGACGTATTAGAACAAGATTGTTCGAAAAATTTTGGGCAAAAATGGAGAAATTTAAGTTTTAAAATTCATTTCACGGGGTCCGCACCCACTGCTTACAAACAATGCGTAGGTCCGCACGGGTTGTGAGCAATAGGTGCAGACCCACGACTTTTTCCTTTATAGAAAAAATTCAGGGTCCGTAGGGGCCACGTGTTGCACCTGTGGACCCCCGCTAGTGACTTTCTAAACCTATTTTTCCATTAAAAATCAAATTTAAAGCCTAAAAACAAAATGTAAACAGATGAAATGCAAGATAAGGAGGATGTGGATTACCTCGCGCTGATGGTTTTCGATTCCGACGGATGGATTTTCCAGAATCTTCATAAGAACTTTTTTACCCAAAAGCTCTCACTTCTCATTCTGAACTCAAATGGTAAAATTGAAGTTAGAAAAGTCCTTTTTATAAGTTTTTTCGAATAAATGAATTTTTAATTTATTTATTTTTCACTTTAAAAAGGTAAATTTTTAAAAACATTTTTATTTATCTTAAATAGGTATGAGTAATGTTTTGAGTTTTTGTGCAGAATATTGGATTTTTCGGGGAAATTGATCATTTTTCAACAAAGAGCATACTTTTATCACTTTTTCGGACTCTTTCAAAAATTTACGAAAAAGCGAAACATTGGAGTCCTCTTTAAGCTCTTTTCAAACTCTTGAAAATTGAAAAGATTACCGAGCACTTGATTATTCAAACTCATTAAAATAAATGAATAATCGTCCCTTCAGTATAAGTTAATCCCTTTTACGGATTGAAATGGACTATTTACGAAAAAGGTATATGTTGACTAATTACGGTCAATAGAGTCCTCTTTAAACCCTTTTCAGACTCGTTAAATATGAAAAGACTGTCGAGCGCTTGTCTTTTCCAGCTCATTAAAGTATTGGAAATGTCATCTCTTCTATATTATTTTATCCTTTTTCGGACCTAAGGGATTATTTTACGAAAAAGTACCCCTATGGAGTTTTCTTAAGTTTTTCTTCTGACTCCCTAAAATTGAAAAACACCGATTTTTTCCTATATTGGACTCGTTAAAATTTAACAGTAAAGGACCTGTTCAATCTTAAACAGGAACGAACCACTCCTTCTTAGGGTTCGAATTTTAAACTAAGTTGGACTCATCCGAAGGATGAGCTTATAAACAAGCAAATGTTATCCTCCTCAAGCTTGTCAAAAATAAAGAGGTACCTGCCAGAAATGGTGGGGGAAAAGAGAGAAAATGAACCTATTTGTTACACTTTGTTTTTAAAAAAAGGCTGTCAACCACTCTTGAACACGACACTTTTTGTTCACCTGGGTTGGGAAAATCCTTTGCCTAACATTTAATCAAACCACATTGAAAGTTTTCAGCCGGTTTCTGGGTATTAGCTTTGGGTCAATTGTCACCAAGCCATCTGCAGTGTCGTTATGTGTTCAAGAGAGCAGTTCAAACAAACCATTCATTTGCAAGATATTTGTCATCCATTTTGACCATCCGTGAGTCATTCCTTGCCAATATATTTCTTCAAAACTTAATCTATGATTTCGTGTTGTGGGCTTGCCTACTACGGATCGCTTTTTATCGACTTCAGCTCATTATCTAGGAATTTGATCTAGAAATCGTCAGTACCTTGAAAACTACATGCCCTAATGGTAGTTTTCTCGCCTTCGACAATAGGCTGCATCATTGACCTTCGATCGAATGATTCTATGACATGTTCGACTTCAGCTCATTTATTCACATTTCATGGATTGTACTGGGTACTTTGAGATCCATTGACATTACTTGTGGTTTCTCTCACACTTGTTAACAGTTCACATCATTGACTGGTAATCAAGTGGTTTCTTCTATGTTAGACTTTGACACATTCATTCACATGGATAGAATCGTACTAGATCGGGAAGCGGAAATCAAGACCCTGGATCTAGTTTCTACCATCCTGGCTGTGAGGAATTTTGTTATTCATTATACATTGGACTATTCATAAACAGATGGCTACGTCCATACTGTGTCTATACATGTCTATACTCTTGATGTATTACAAAATCATTCCTGTATTAGAATAGTTTAGTCAGTTTTCTTGTCAGTTTTGATCTGAGTATGGGAATGCCTACCTCAACAATGATATGTCTACATATATATATTTTGCATTGAATGTTTTTACAAGTTTCAACTAGGGTGTCCACAAGATGATCCTTGAAATGATAAAGTACTTCACTCTTCATAAATGACAGACTCTATCTTCATCTATTACAGACTTCGCACTTTAGGGGGCAATCTGTTGCACTAAAAATTGTCACCTTGACATTCTGCTATCTGTGTGAGTTCATTACCACTCATACTTTCCTCCTCTGCAAGTCTAAAACATCAATTCCTCACATCAAGCCTAGAAAATAAGAGAAAATCCCTCAAAAGTCTTTAAAACTCTGGTTCCACACTTTCTCTTAGTATTACCTACGGTCCCGCACCTAATGGTCATGTCTCCTGTGCACTTGACCGCACTATCTCTGTGTTAAAGGTGCGGACCCCTGTAAAATTTAAAAAGGCGTGAGTATGCTTTGAAAAAATCACTTTCAGTCATTTCTAGAAGCTTCTGGAAGGAGTCTTGAGGTGGCAAGTTCGCTCTTTTAAGGTTCATGCATTCCATACCTTAAGGAGCTAACCCCTTGATATGAGGAGCTTATCCCTTTGAAGAAGGATTCTATCCCTTCATAGGTGGACCTGTAACCTCCTCCTCTGCACTATACAAAGAAGCATTGGGTTGGTTACTTGGGAGTTAGAAGCTGAATATTTTTTGAGGTGAAATGCTGCTGGAACTTAGTCTTCTTTAGTTGAGTTTCTATGAGGAGAGATTACATACCTCTAAGATCTCATTTGGAAGAGTGCAAGACTTGTCAAAGTAAAGGACCCCAGGAAGAGCTTGTTCAACATTAAGGCTAAAAAGGTTGTAAGGTTCTTCTACTATTTAAAGTTAATACAAATATATTTGTTTTTCTCAATAAGCTATTAATTCATGGTTTATTTTATGGATTCCTTGATCACCATAATAGACATGATTTATAATATTTGCTATGCAGGTGCTATTTAATGTTTGCTTGTTTGTGATTGCAGGTTCTCAAAGGTAACTCTTTCGAATGACCAGGGGATGACTACTAAGAACAAGCATTAGATCTAAGGTAGGATCTTAACACCTTTGTAGTATTTACTTATAAATCGCATATGTCTAGAGAAAGATAGGTTTGTTTGTCCATTTGTTGCTAGAATATCTTCTGATACTAGGGAGATTGGCCTTGTTTGCAAGATCGATTTATCCGGTCAACACCCTTGTCAAAGAATAATCCAAGACCAAGTCAAACATCTTCTTGATGAAATTTCTTCTCACGGAGTCAACCCCAAGTCAACTTGCTTCAAAAATTCATATTTTGACCTCTTCTCCAGAAATTCAATTGTTGCTTCAGGACTACAATTTTTGGCATCTATTGCAGAAACCCTAGATAGCAGTGTGAGAAAATGATGGTGAATTTTTCCTACTTCATTATTTTCTTGGTTTGATCTCTTTTCCTTGATGACTCGGCCTCCAAACTTTACCTTTTCACATCTGATTTCGACCTCCCAAGATGATTGCATTTTTGGTCTTGCTGCTGGAAAAGATTCCCTAGTTTCCTCGCATGTGTGAGATGAAGAAACCCAAAACAATATTCAAAATGCTTTGATTTATCTTCCTTGAGTTCTTCTCTTCTTCGTTAGTTATTAGGCTCTTGCTCCTTCTAATCGAACTTGATGGATGATGCTTAATGAGGTCAATTTCTTCTTTATATATAGGCTTCTTATGGATGTCGAACAACCCTTCATAAGGTCAATTTGTTTCTTCGTAGGCTGACTTGTATTGGAGGGAGTCTTTGACACATTTTATGACTCAAATAAATTCTTTAGACATAATACAAGATTCCCAATGGGGTCTTTAATATATGACAATGAATCAATTGACTTCTTGACTCTATGGAAAACCCTAAAAGCACTCAATAGGTGCTTGACCTATAAATAAAATGACCTTGAGCATGACCCATGCTACAAAAGTTAGTAATAATAATTTTTATTTCTCTTTACAATATACAAGAATCAAGAGTACATTTCTTATTTATGAAGACTGAACCTAGTTACATACTTCAATGCTCCTTCTTAACTAGGTAGGTATTCATAATACATACAAGGTACTTGACATTCTCATACTGAAGAATTCTCATAAGAAGAGTCAGATTGGTAAAGCATCTCATAAGTTATCTTATTAGCTTATATTTGTGCATATCATCATATTAACAAACATTATCACATAGCAAGGCCATGAATAACAATTATATCTCTCCACAAGATTAGAGCAAAATAACGGGGAGATAAATGATTTATAGACACCTTCATCATTGTCTCTCAAGGCACATACCTCATCCAGATGTTCACAAGGTATGTCCTTCTAGGACCATTCTTGTCTTGGAGTAACAAATCCTCAAGGAATTTCCTCATCAATTACTCTTACCTATTGGATTCACTACCTCATCCTAAAAGAGTATGGGAATTCAGATGCTTATCTAATCCTCCATTCTTTCTTCATAAATAAGACAAGAATTATGTGTCTTTATCTCCCTCTCAACTAGAGAGGATCTACTCATTCCTATAAAAAGGAAGATACCCAAGTTCACTCTTACCTAAGGACTTGCCCAAGCTCCCTCTTAACTGTGGACTTGTTACCAACAACAACTATCTACTCTTTGGTGGAGATGATGGTCCTATCAGCTGCTTGTAGGACTCCTTCCTTCTGCATCATCATGTCATGGATTATCTTCAACTTCTTCAATATGGACCCATCTTCTTTTATAACTTCTTCTTAGGGCTTCACCCATCTCCATCACCTCCATTCAATGAAAATTAGTGTTGAACCAATAGTCATGTCATCCTTTTCTTCATCAGAAGTGACATTCTAGTCCAAATTTGGCTATCCTTCATATAACTACCTTTTCCAAGTCATGATTCTTTCATGATATTCCATCCAATATTATGAGTACTAGTTGTAGTGAGTTACTATAACCCTGTTTCATTATCCCTGTTTCAAACCAACCAGATGCTTTCTCAAAAATGAAAATGAACATAAAATTAAAGTTACCTATTTATGATGCCCTTTCATCATGGCATAATCTTCTTCCAACATCAACATCTTGCACATGTAAGTATCCATATCAAATACATTCATTACCAAGAGTCTTCTTCTTCCTTCATATTTATCAGGGTCTTCATACCTTTTCCATGGATATTTCAGAGCTAATCCTTCTAGTTATAAGATGTTGATCACTTATCTTCTTTCATGTTAGTTTAGATACATCTTTCATGAACTATTCTTTCACATTTCTTCACATATTTCTTCCTTAAGATCTTGATAGTTCCTTCATCATAGGAACCATAGTTTCTAACCACCTCATAATATTCATGAGGTCATATCATGTTCATTTCATCTTATCAATATGTAGAAGAGTTCAAGGCACATTATCTATAGGCCTTCATGCATCATTCTAATGGAAGATTTTCTTCTTCTTTTATCATGCTAATGATATAGAGAATTCAACCATTCTATTTGCAACTATATGATGACTTTATATAAACATACACATGCCTCTTCACTATTTTGGTCATCTAGACTTCCTTCTAGCATCTTCATTTCCCTGCTTGAAGATGAAAATACTTCAGCCAACTTTGCATGCTGCATATCTAAGTCATCATACCATCATCCTTCTAAATTGTGAATGCTACACAAGGTGGAATGTAGACTATCAGTGAGATGCTTGCTTCTTCTAAGTAGAGGTGAATCTTTTAACAAATATTCCAATGGAGGATCTTAGTAATCCTCATTCTGCAAATTCTTCCTTCTAATGATGATGAGGTGTGGCAAACTTTTATCTTCCTATCTCACTAGATGACTTGCTTTAATCATTTTCTACGTAGGTTATCCTTTTATGCTTCCAATGAATATGCCATGAGCTACTTCCTTTCTATCATGATGATTTATTCAACCATATAGACTTCTACTTCAACTATCCTTTCATATATTTATGATGATTTCATCTTAATATCTTGTTATCATGCATCTTATTATACTTGAGATTCTTTCCATCATGACTTCTATCTTCTACAAACTGAAACGAACTGGCTGCTATCATCTAAAAATTGAAAAGAACTAAGTATATGATGTTATCTTAATCATAGTAGAGGTATTTGACCTCCTCCCTTTGACTTCTTCTTTTCTTGTTCTTCCACTTCTTCGTTGACATGGGATGCATTTATTTCCTTTCTCTTCTTGTTTTCCTTCTTGAGTTTATGACAATTCCTTTTGAAATTCCCATACTCATTACATTCACAACATTGAATCTTAGAACATCTCAATTTTCTTTTGAAATATTTTTTGAGACTATTCTTTATTCTTAGCCATAGTTGCATATGCTCAAGCTTTTTTACTTGATCCAACATCATTCTTTGCCTTCAATTTTGCATAATGACCATAGATCATTGAATGGGGTAGTTTCCTTCTTTCCACAAATACTAGATATAAAGTTGCCCAATTCATCAGGTAGTGCATTGAGCATAATGGTGGTCATCTCTCGATCATACATTACTTCTCCTAGCTCTTGTAGTTGATCTCTTCTTACCCATTCTTCCTTAGATACCTTCATATTGTATATTTCGGTTTTCACTGACATGATTTATCCTACAGTGATTACAAAAAACAATTCAACTAATTTTTCATAGATCCAATTCGATCTCTTCAACTTTCTACATAAAGAATGGGGGAATCCTTGATTAACTCAATAAGGATTATTTGAGCCCTTATTTCTCCTTTCATGTACCTTGATAGTTCTTGATATTTCTCTTGAGGATGTTTGGTGATTGATCCCGTGTCATATTCACTAACTTCATTTTATATGAGTATCAAATCTATTATCTTCTTCCATGCAAGGTAATTCGATGACCCAACAAGTTTCCTGTTCTCCTTGCAGAAAGAAGTCATTGTAGATTGAGACATAAAATATTGAATAATTAATTTTCAAGTGAAGATGCTCCTTTAATGATGCTTTCTTGATGATTTCGACTTCCATTACTCCTTTTTTGTTGACAATTGAAGATGCCTTCTTGATGATGATTTCTTCCTTGATGACCTTGTTTCTTCAAAAGACAATGCTTCTTCTTTAATATTTGGAGATATGATCTTCTTCAAGGATGAGATACTTTCTTCAATGTGAGTGATATCACTTTGATGATGAATTTATATTTATTACTTCCTTTGGTTGATGATTGTAGAATGTGTAATATTCCCAAGAATGCTTCAAGTGTAGAATCCTTCTTTGAATGGAGGTAGCATCTTTGAGGTATTCTTCTTCTTCCAAAAGTTGTGATGATGCGATCCTTGTGATGTGAAGGATAGTCATCCTTGATGCCTTTTATTTTCCTTGATTCTCTCCTTATTCTCGACCCTTATGTATCCTTCTTCAATTGGGTGATCTTTAAGATTCCTTTCCTTGTTGTTTTCACCTTAGCTCCAATACCATGTTGATAAATCAAGGGGTATCTTAATTAGGGTGATTTCTCTTACTTTGATAACTGCTTTTGATGTTCTTTTACTTAACTTGATGTAATTTTAGTTAAATTATTCTTATCTTGATTATTATAGTGTTCTTTTGTCACCAAACAAATATTAAACAATAAAGATCGATGAGACAAGAGGACGCAAAATAAGGTTGCTAGCCAGGGCCAAAACCTCTCCTCTTGAGAGGAAAACCCACAAGAATTCCTCTTCTAATAGATCTTCAAATGACTAATTTCAATACGTAAGACCCTTGTAAAAGACTCCTCCAAGACCAATTAAAACCTCTTCTTGATGAACTTTCTTCTCACAAAGTCCACCCCAAGGCAACCTGCTTTAGAACTTCATATTTCGGCCTCTTCTCCAAAATTTGGTTGCTTCTTTAGAACTAGAATTTTTGGCCTTAGTTGTAGAAACCCTAACTCACACATGTGAGAAAATGATGGGGAATTTTTCTTCCTTTCTTATTTTCTTGGTTTGATCTCTTTTCCTTGATGACTCAGACTCCAAAATTTATCGTTTTCACACATGATTTCAGCGTCCGAAGATGACTGCAATTTTCAGTCTTGATGCTACAAAAGATACCCTAGTTTCCTCGCACATGTGTGATGAAGCAACCCAAAACAACCTTCAAAATGCTTTCATTTCTCTTCCTTTATTTCTTCTCTTCTTCGTTGGTTATTAGGCTCTTGTTCCTTATAATCGAACTTGATGGATGATTCTTGATTAGGTCGAGTTCTTCTTTATATATATGCTTCTTATGGAGGTCGAACAAACCTTCATGAGGCCAACTCTTTTCTTCTTAGGCTAACTTTTATTGGAGGGAGTATTTTACACATTTTTTGACTCAAATAAATTCTTTAGACATAACACAATATTCCCAATTAGGAATTTCATATATGACAATGAATCAATTGACTTCTTGACTCTATGAGAAACCCTAGAAGCACTCGATGGGTGCTTGACCTATAAATAAAATGACCTTGAGCATGAAACCCATGCTACAAAAAGTAATAATAGTATGTTTTATTTCTTCTTACAATATACAAGAATCAATAGTACATTTCATATTTATGAAGACCGAACCTAGTTACGTACTTCAACAATAGAAAGTGAGGGAATTGGAAAAGGTCAAAACCCTACATTCATTTTGATCGAGGAAACTATAGATTTTGTAGATGTAGATCATTGTTGGTATAATGCATGCCCACATACCTTTAAAGATCAAAGATGAAAACAAAAGCTCACACATATTGAGGATGGTGTTTGGAATTTCCAAATGCATAATCAACATATATTTGAATGTGAGTACAGGTACATTTTCCAATTCATTATTGAAGATCAAGCAAGAAAAATCAATGTTACTACATTTCAAGAAGTTGCAGAACAACTTCTAGGTGTACCCACTGAGAAATTATATAAATCTGGCTATGAGGGGAACACCCAACAGATCACAGATATTTTATCCAAGTTGTTATTATTAGTTATTTTATCAAACTAATAGTACATGAAGAAAAATTTTCCAAAAAAAAACAAATCAAATGCATTGTGATTTCATGTGATAAAATGGAACACTTACCAAAGTCAAAAGAGGAAATCCCCATCCCTAAATTCTTGGCTAAATAGCGAATACAAAATTGTGAGGTTGTTTCTTCCAAAGAACATTTTGTAAATTTTGTAATATTTTCATTGCATAAAGTGTTTTTGCTTTTAGGACCTTTCCTCCATTGTAGCATTTTTAAGGAAGAAATTCCAACTTTCACATTCATTTATGCATAATTTAAAATTAAATCTATCAATTTTGAAGCTATTTTGGGAATATGCATAAAAAAAATGTTATCAAACATATGAAATGTACTACCAATATTTTATTGTTTTAATTAGAATTTGTCCTAAGTTGCTCTTACAAGGAATTTCATATAGAAAAAGGGAAAACGTGGAAAAATACAAAATTCAAGCAACTCAAATAGAAGTATATGATGGGAATGAGGACACTTTGCATCACCCATCAGATCTAAAAGTTATTGTTTTTCCAAGGGCCAAACATGTCCCCCTGTTCCAAACAACAACAACAAATACCACAAGCGAAGAAATTCTCATTGCTCAACTTATGCCCATCTTGCAAGTTAGGCATGCTCGAGGTGGTCAATACAAATATAGTGGCCATACTATCATTTTTCCCACAAAAAATTGTACAAATAGCAACTTACCTTTCACGGTGTATTTTAGATATTAACATCTTAGTTTTCAAGTGACTTGGAGGAAAGGGAAAATGTTTTGATTGTTATCTGTCAAAATATCATATCATCAATTCATTGCTATATAATATGCAATATGAAAAATATTAAAATGATGTCCAAATAGATCCAAACTCATGTGCATCCCATCCAGATGCTTGCAATGTCTCCTCTTGCCTCAAATCTATGTCTATAGAAACTTATGGTTCTTCCACCAAAATCTAAAATACCACTGATATAACACACCATGTTCTTGGCCATTAGGAGAAACCATTGTATTCCCTTGCATTTATATTGGCGAATACACAATTAGAAATGGAAAAAATAAAATCATTTGTTCACGATAGAAGCAATTCTCCACTAGAGATGATTACATGGACAACAATTTTCCTATGATAAATCAATGAGTACAACATAGTGGGTCTATTTGGCATGGAATTTCCAACTCTTTTCCCAACTAGGGATACCCTTCCTCACCTACCACGCATGAAGAACATCCCGCTTGATAACTATGCAGTACACTTAATGACATACCATGAAAACAGGTTTAGTAGCCATCATATTGCATCTATAATAATATTATGTGCCATTGAATTCAAGAAACAACTACCTTCTTTATGAAGTGAAGGCAAGGGAATAATACACCAACCACAATTGAATATTTTTGTTCCCATCTCATAGAATTTCCTATAGACAAGCTAATAGAACAAGTCATGCTTTTCGGAGCACACCATTGTGGGACTAGAGCATATTGGACCATATGAAGGACTTAATTAATAGAAATTATCATGCAACTTCAAAGCCCAACATTTATTTTCACTCTCAGGGTAGCATATACAAAATGGTGAGACTTGCACTCAGTTATGCACAAGGGAAAAGTTGTTAACACAATGCTTTTCTAGCATGTACCCAAATGTCATTGACAACCCCCACAATGTACAAAATGTTTTCAATCTTCCATGAAGAGATACTGCATAAATATTTACATGCTATAAATTACTAGAACATGTACATAATTTATAATACTTCAAACTACCTCTACTTAACCTAAAAAATATATCATTTCCACTACTTATTTCATTTTTATTTTTTATGTATGAACAAAAAAATTAAGTCTCTACACATATACATGGTTTGGTATGGTTTTCTAATGCTCTAAACATGGAAAAAATGAATTGGGAAGACCCAAATCAAATCAACAATGCGAAGAGTTTCTCTGATAACTGCTATAGCCTGGAATTCTAGAAAAGATCATGACACCCACATGGTTATGCATTAATCCATTAAATTTGGCCCTTTTTTGCTAGATACAAAAGATATATTTGTATCCAACCAACTTGAGGACTATTACCAACTATTAAACCAAGTTCAAAGACACACAAAATGCACTGAGAAAACATGTATACAGAAAAAAAGGGTTGCCTTTGAATATAGGTATAAGTTCCCTTAGAAGGTGCAAATGGAAACATCACTCTACATTGATGAAATAGGCCAAACGATATATCATCTAACACACAATGATAAGTGCTTGAACATCCATAATCCTAACATACTCCAAACATAATGAGAAAATGCAGATTTCCAACCTGTGCTCTCTTGTTATGCAATTTTTAAATAGATTTCCAAATATGCATCCAAAGCATAAAGGAGATTTTAGAAATGTCATAATATATTAACCAGAGTTATGGCTACATCACATATGGATGATCCTGACTCAAATTCCTATTGAAGGATACACTCAAAAGAAATTGTAGATTGTGACATAAACATCCAAGAAACTTTCCATATGCTCCAAAAATTTCCCCTTGTCACATGTAGTCACACCTTCAAAAAACTAAATGTTGGTTGCGAGATATTTCACCAAGTCTCTCATGAATTATCTAACTGCTTATCTCAATGTACTTTCATCGATGCATATTTAACTCATCTTATTTTCCTAGAGGCTATCTTTTTGCTCGACCTTGTAAAAGATTGAACATATAACCAAGCAAAAAAATATGAAAAGTGGAAAAAAGTCACATACCTATAATTATCCATGTATGGCCACATTTTACTACAAACCAAATAAATCTTCCAACTCCTTTGTTGAGTTTTGTTGGAGTGAGCTACTCTTATATAAACCTTTCTGCTCTTTCTCTAAAGATATAGGTCTTTCCAAAAAAAAAAATTGACTAATTGGGAGTGCATAAGAAATTACTACCATGCATGGCATGTTAATTTCATCCATGTTCCCACTCCTGATGAATAATCATTTGAATATCAGCCTACCCATATTAACATACAATTATATATGGATATGAATGAAAAACATGCTTTATTAAGATTGGTCCCTGCAAGAAATATGCAATTCATTTCTCTTGACATGTTGTCTTTGAGGACTCGACACTTCTTGCCCATGGGATCAATTAGAAGTAACAAAAGATACATTGAAAGTTTCACCAAAGTTCATCAACTATAAATTAAGGAATGAGGAAGTCATACAAGAACTCAATCCCCTATGTCGATCCAGAAATACATTATCCACAAATCAACAAAATGCATTGGACATAATCCTACAACAATCACAAGCAAGAGAACCAAAATAGGTATTAAAGATTATCATCCAAGGAACTACATGCATGACAAAATCCTTCTTGTTAAGTTGCATCAAAGAGGAACTACCTTCTCAAACAATAATTGGACATAGCCCAATACTTCTTCTTGCCCCTACTGGTGTTGTAGCATTTAACATACATGAAACCACTATACATTCAAGGCTCAAGATTCCTATCAAAGACATGAAGCCTTTAAATGTCAATCCCTATAGTTTCATAGTCCCTAATTTGTTTGTGCAAATAGATAATCGTTTGTGTGAGTCATTTCCATAAAGAAACAATTGCTCATTCTGTCAATGCTCAATAATTATTCTATGGGACTTGTGCCAGCTTCCATAGGTAATGGAAAAAACTCTTTATGCAATTTTAATTATAGGGAGGGATTTATGCGCCACCTTTAGCATTATAATCAATTTGCAAACAAGTTTTTAATAGTAATGATTTCTCGGCACCTAGGCTCGCTTCTGCTAGTTGTTGACAAACATTCAAAATGCTACACCAAAAATGGATGAATGGAACCTCCTTCATTCTAGGACTAAAATATTCTTCTCCATCAAAGAGCACAAAATTTTTGACACTTAAATCCACCTCTTTACAACAATCATTCTTGTTGATAACCATAACAAATCCATGCTCAAATCCTTACATATTCCAATTGCAAGGAGTATTGTAGAATTAACAAATGATGTAGAAGCACATCAATAGGATGATGACCAACTAGAAAAACAAATGCTGCTATGTGTAGGCCAATGAGTTCTTCTATCTTGAAATTTATTGGTCTAGGTAGGATTATTCAATGTTGCTCTCAGAGTAGTCATGCAAATTGTGTATGGACCAGGGCATAGCCCTCCAATTTTACCTATGTGTGTTTTTGTGCAATTCGATAAATACATTCGACCTCCATGTGACCAAGAAAAACCAAAGTATTTACCAATTCCACCCATACATAAGTAACAAGAAAAAAATCTCACTTAGGATGGATTGGACATTAACTATGCATAAATCTCAAGGAATGACCTTAACAAGGTCTACCATTGACATTGCTAACAGTGAACATCAAGGGTTGACCTTCACAGCAATGTCACACCCTAATACTCTTGAAGGAATGTCAAAAAACCATCATTCTACTTCAAATGCTATGAAAAAAATGAAGGATATTGTCGATGTCTCACTACGAAATAAAGAAAATGCAAAATTACATGCTTTGTCACTCTCACAATTACAACACCCAAGCTCACCCCTACCATGTGTGGACAAAAAATCCTAAATTATTCTATGTTGTAATTGTAATTATATACATGAAATGTTTTCCCTTGTTTGCTATTCTATATGTAATAATATCTCGTGATGTTATTAAAAATTGAATTTTACTCATCCCAGGGGGCAGATCAATTAGTAATTTGAGATATGTGAAATCATTGAAACTTAGGAGACCCAGGTTCAAATGCCCCTCTTTGTGACCCAATTTACAGATAGGAGGACATGACGTAGACCCCCAGAGGTTTATTAGTAGTTACGTGTTAGGGGGGTTGTTGGGTTCCTATGGGTCACAAAAAAAACAAATGAATTTTACTCTATTATTTATTTCATAGAAAAATACATTAAATTAACTATTAACCACATCCTGCCCTACATATTTTTCACATGTTCTATATTCCTTTTTCTCCTTTTAGCATTCCCATTCCCCCACTTCAAGGGCATGCTATTTTAATTTATGTATGTGTTTTGTGAGATGTATTTCTACTAGACCATAGACTAATCTATGATATTAATAGTCTCTTCTCACATGTTTATTGTCTCATTTTTGTAGCTTTCATAAATGAGAACTTATTAGTTCAAAAAATTGATTATTTTAGATTTGTTCTCATAATTCAAACATTCATTTTTTTCTTAGATATCAACCAATTTTTTCCTTGATTATCCATTTGTATTTTTAATTACTTGTTCCATAATTATTATCTATCTTTCAACATTTAGATTAACATTGGGGCTTTTAAAAAAAATACAAAAAATGCTAGTAAAATTGACAGTATGGTCGAAATTAGAGAAATTTTAAGGTATAAAATGGGCCTCCTAAGGAATACTATAAAATAATAGTGGAAATAATAAAATAAGATTAGATTACATCATCAAATTTTAGAGGGAAAAAAGAAAAAACTACTTTTCGAACTCTTATTTTCAACTTATCTCTCTACGGTTTTAATCAAATTTCGAGTGGCAACACTTGTTGGATGCAAAATTTAATTCCTCGTCCAAGAAGTACCCATGTTGCATACTTTTGATGGACCCTGCTACATGAAGAATGGGAAGTACATGAAAAGTGAGAAATACATGAAAAAACATGATTGCAATCACATTTTTTTTTAATGTATTTCTCATTTTTCATGTAGAAGGGTCCATTGAAAGTATGCAACATGGGTACTCTTTGGATGAAGAATTAAATTTCACATCCAATGAGTGCTCTCACTCAAAATTTGAGTAAAATCATAGAGATATAAGTTGAAAACATGATTGAAAAAAAATTTTTATTTTTTTTTTTTTATAACCTTTTTACTTTTTGACTCCAAAAATAGTGAATTATCTCCCATGGTTGACATCATCATCTTCAATCCTATTGGTTCTTATAAAGTTGATTTTGGTTGTACATTTTTTTTAGGCCCATTTTAGACCTCAAAATTTCTCTAATGATTATTAGAGTACAACATCATATTTTCCACCCATATGTACTAGTTCCTCACTCACGTTTTGGAGAATTGAGTGGGGGTTTTCCCCTCACTGTGTCTTCACTTTATTCCTTATGAATTTTTCTTGACCTGCTGTCTTTTTTCTATTAGTTTCCCATCCCTAATTCTAGATCTTAGATGGGTTTTGGTTGGATTTTTTCCTTCTTAGATAGTCGGCACCAAGCTCATGTCACATTTCCTTTGCATATCTAATAGGATCTATAAAATTATTTCATTCATGCTTTTTTTCCTTTCTTGTGCTATGACAATCCTTTCATTATTTTCCATCTAACTTCTTAATTCAGCTCTAAAACTCTTGAGGGTATCCAACCATTCAAGGGATTTTTTCTCTAACCTCTTTCCAACTGAATTTTCTTCCTGGTCACAATGGGTTCTCTTCATGTTGTAATATACCATTATGCTTCTCATTCCTTTATTTCTTGTTGGAATTTGTGTCTTCTTATGTGTTATTGCACACACACTACTATTAGCTAAGTCAAACATAAATAATTATATTCACTCACCACCTTGGCATACTGCACTAAGCATGTTCATCTAAAGTTAGTTTCTAAAACAAATCCCATGTTAGTATGCAGGTTAGAAACAAAATACCATATTAGAAATCTATCAAACTAGCAATCACAATAGCTATAAGTCTAAACTAAGTATATAGACATAGCAATTAAACTATCATATTAAATTTTATCCCTTTCATGTGATCCTCTTCTCATCCAATGTTGAAAATTCACTCTGATACCACTCCATAACACTACCTCTCACCCCCTTGGGTTATCTTAGCTATAGGAGGTGTTGCCTATCCATTTTGACCCGATATCCAAGATTTTTTTATGAAAATGGGCTTAGAAAAAAATTTGTTTTTTATCTTTGCAAAATTTAATTATAATACCTCCATTGTGATCATTTGTTTGAGATATTTCTAATGATATAAATTTTGTTTCGATCTAACTCCCATATCACAAGTTATCCCCATTAGAAGTTTTCCAATAAGAAGCTCCCACATTTGACTATGGATCTCCACATGGCACCCACATGACCCTTGCATAGCCTATGTGGCACTCCTGTGACATCTTACCTGTTCAAAAGGTCTCCTGCCATGTTGTGTTTTGTGTTTTGATATGAAACTACCTCAACCAAGCATCTACTAGTACGTGCCCCCCAATCGAGGTTTTGAATTTGGGGAAGGGGGGCCCTGCAATTAATATCAGCCATCGATTAGAGATAGGTGGGTTGGAATTAATCCCAATAGTTTCCTTTCCTTCTCATTAAACATCGACCATGTAGAGGCCCCCTCAATCAATTTCAACCTTCGATCTCGGCAATGCAAAGATTTCATCTTGTTAACTTGGAAAATTTTAACACAAACTCTCCAGGAAAAATGGTGATACCACTCTCCATGTACATGGGCCAATTATAGTGATTACACCCCATTGAAAAGAGTTCTAATGTGCTCCGAGTGTGTGGTGAAATCACCAGAATCTTAGGCCCACTCTCCACTTAGTTCCTTGAAGATTTCAAGGGTCTAAAGAACCATGAGCCTAGTAGGGTCCACCCTAGAGCCACATCATCCTACGCCATGTCACCCCAAGCCATGTTATCTTGGCATCTAGTTCTTTTTCTTCCCTCCATTCAAATATTAATTTCAAAGACAAGGTCTGAGGTTCAAGACTCACGAACTCCCTTCTTTATGCTTAATTCCTAAGGTGGAGCCCATCGATCTAGGTCATCTCAGGGCTTTGGCATCAGAGTTTTACCTCCATTCCAATCTCAATTGTAAACCCATGGTCCAATGTATGAGATCCATAGATCCCCTTATGCTTGGCGCTTGAGGTGGAGTGTCCCCATCCATGTCATCTTAGGGCTTTGGCATAAGGGTTTCCCCTCCGTTCCAATCTCAATTGCAAAGAAGTGATCCAAGGTCTGAGATCTTAGCTCCCCTTCCTTATTATTAGTAACTGAGGTGGACCTCACCAATCCATGTCATCTCAGGGCTTTGATATTGGGGTTTCCCCTCCATTCCAAACTCAACTGCAAAGTTGTGGTTTGAGGTCTTAGACCCTCAACTCCCCTTCATTATGATTAGTCCCAAAGGTGGATCCCACTGCTCAACATCATCTCAAGGATTCAGCATCAAATTTTTCCCTCCATCCCAATCTCAATTACATAGCCATGGTCCAAGGTGAAAGAGTCATGCCTCTCTCAATTTTAGTAGGGTTCTACATGTTATTTAGACATACTATGAGGTAAGTGTTTAATATAGCCATTATAGTTATAAGTATACATGTATCAATAATGTTATAAGATAAAATGTAGATCCCATAATAGGTTGCACCATTTCCTTGAGAAAATGAGCTATTACACTGTCAACCATGGTAGTCTAATGAATGAAATAGACATACAACTTGTTACATTAACCATAAACAAACTAATGAACAACACAATCCATATATTCATTAAATTCATAGCATCTAAGATATCATGCATTCATGATCATAACGATGATGTTTGTCATTAAGGAATTCACTAACATTCAAGAACATACAATATTTTATACTAGACATGTGCAATTCATGGGACATCAAAGTTCATAACTTGACATATCAATGTATTTGACTTATTTGAGTTTGTAAATATGGCTAGAAACTTAAGCAATGACTTCAACTCTCCACCCAACCATAGGCCAGCTACACTGCAACCTTTCATGTAGCTGACCACCCCCAAGTTGGATCCAAAGTCTAAGGGAATGCTTGCTCAAGGGAAACTTCACACCAATGGCTTAATAAGAACTCAGAGGTGGAGCTAATTGTCCAAGTGTTTTATCAACTATCATATGATAGTAGGCACCATAGTAACTCACATACTCTCCTAAGGCCATCCACAAGACTTCACCCAGGGTTGATACTGGGTATTGCTTAGTCCAAGATATTAAATCCACTATCTAGGTTTTTTATCAACTATCTTTTCAGCACAAGCACCAAAAGGGTATATAGTACAATTTCAATGAAGTTAATATATCAAGCACCACAGTGACTCAGAATCCCTTGTTTAGGTGATTTATAAGCTATAAAACAAGCACCATAGTGATTTTTCATCCACTAAGCCTCCCACTGACCACTCAGGCATAGACACATGGTCTAGTGGCCTCAACACAAAGGAATGTAGGTAATAATACCCATGGTTACTAAGCACTAGATTAGTGATAACTCTAATCAAGTTTTTTCTTCATTCTTAGCTCTAGTAACTCCTCGTTCTTTCCCTATGACACTTCTAATATTGGTCCTCTATTTGTGTTATCCCCTCTCTCAACATTGACCCATTTTTCCATGTTCCATGGTCTATTCCATTGTTTTGAGGTTGTCATTTGATCTTGATCTATGAGGGGATTGGGGATGGGTCATGTCTTATTCCCACACTATCCACTCTCATCTCATAATTTATGTCAGTGCCAGTTGTTGGGATGGTCAACCAGGTGTTAAGCAGATTCAATTTAGTCAACTATGGCCCTCTCATGACACACAACATTCCCTCTCCCTTATGATTTTGATTCACGTGTCCCCTACTCTGGTTAGTCATCAATCAAAATTTACATTTAATTCTTTAGTGTTTGTAGACCTGCTCCAACCAGCCGTGAATCTCATGTTGGTTAAACATAACCATGTTTACAATTGTGGGGTGAAGGTAAAAGGGTTGGTACACTTGAAATGATGCCACACATAGGAACATACACAAACACCTATAGATTATGTGAGTTCCAACATTCAAGATAAAAATAGTTATAAGTTTATATCTTGTCTAACACATGCCTTTATCATCCATCATCCTATTAGGCTATAAAGAGGGCAGTTACTATGATAAACCAATCTCCAAGGTATAATTATGGATATGGGGTCCATATTTTATTATATTTCTCAATTTTTTTTCAAAACTTAAAATGGATAACATCATTGTGTTTAACTTGTCAAGACCTTTCCAATGCTATAAAATTTGCTTCAATCTCTCTTAGGTTAAAATAATGGTCATTCAAAGATCGGCCTGTCAAATAGTGCCACATCACTCTATCTTACCATGTGGCACCTATGCGTTCCCCACGTGGGCATCCATGTCATTTATCACATGGTAGATCTACCCCAACTGCCGACACATTATGCACCCAACACCTTAGGAAATTATCGAGCAAAAAGTGTCAGGTTGATGCCATTAACTTTTATCATCGAGGAGATGTCACATCCTCGATGTCATTCACTTCAAGAGCACCATGTGTCACCCATTTACAACCCATATGGCCCCAAAAAATCCCCAAATCTATGTGACATGTGTCTCATCTCCCATGCCACCACGATGCTTTGAGGCCACATCATCTACCATGCTGGACATAGGTCCCACCAGGTTCTCCACTGTGTGGTAAACCTCAATTTCACATTATAAAACAATTTCAAAGTCCTCCATCCTGATATGTCAAAATCTTGGCAACAACCCCACTACAACATGTCATCATAGTGATTAATTCCCGGTGGGTTTGGCTAGGCCTCCCCTTTGAAATCTCTGGGATAATTCCTCTATGGTTATGTGGATGGCACTAATCGTTATGCGAAAATCAATGATTCTGGTTCCTCCAGCCTGTGTGCCCTTAGTCGTGACACCTAACCATAAGGTGATATAAGGATTTTACCCTTTTAACCTCTAGCAAATGAATTTCAACCCCCATGGCATATGAACATATATGCTTCAGACCCACCCTCAGTGTCTAGTTATGGTTTTCACATACATGGGCTATTATGACTTGAGGGTCAGAAACTTAATGCCTTGACACTCTCAACCCCTGCTCATTTTCATGCGAGTATATATATATATATATATATACCATTATGAAGCTCTATAGAGATATCCATCCTAAGATTTA
The DNA here is from genome assembly GCA_031772625.1 of Pinus tabuliformis. Classification (NCBI taxonomy): domain Eukaryota; kingdom Viridiplantae; phylum Streptophyta; class Pinopsida; order Pinales; family Pinaceae; genus Pinus; species Pinus tabuliformis. The sequence continues at coordinate 970,195,860 of CM062810.1, forward strand.
ATGCCCTCAATATACATGTGCACATATACTTGTCTTTTGTATGGGTTGGGACACCCACGGCTTGCATCCATCTAGTTTATCTATCATAATCTTATTAAGGCATCAACCCAATGATCCGAGTCTCTTAAGATACCATAATTATCCAAGATCATTTACTTATGTGATGTTAGTAGAATTGCATATGAAAGAATATGAAAATCCATATGTGCATGACTTAAAGATGATGAAACATAAAGACAACCATCAAATCACAGGACAGAAACACATTGATAATGAAGTTCACCCAGTGTGGGTTACGTCTCCGGGCCCTGGTGTCATGAGTGGGGAGGTCGCTTCATTAAGTTCAAAAAATGATGATTATGTACTCAGTATGTTCTTTGTCATTACAAGGATGAATACCCTCAACCAGAGTGCCATGTCTCTCCACGAGACGTTATCAGCAACTATCACTCATATGGGCAGATTCCCTCAACAATAGTGGCATGTCTCTCCATGAGATATTTTCCCTATAGGAACTCTCACTCAAATGTGCATTCCTTCAGCATGACAAGCTAATAAAATCTCACATGATGTGGCATACAAGTATCCCTCAACATAATGATAATCAGGGATCTCAACAACAAAAACATCATCTCAACAAATCAGAAAGAAACATGACATAATTGCATCATATACCTCCACTTTTGGGGATGGCCGAAAAATGCAAAGCTTAGCTGTTGAAACAGACATCACCACTAAATTGTGGTGCAAAAAACTTGTCAAATGACTATAAACTTTTCCCCTTTCTGACATCGTCAAATTCTGGACACTTGAGCATCTTGAAGATTCCCCCAAAGATTCCTTCCTGAATATGGCCGAAAAATCTACTACTAGGATGAATATTCTGAGCACACCATTGTGCTCCCTGTGAAATTCTGTGAAAAATGACTATAAATTTTGCAGCAATCTACCTTTGTCAAAAATTAGCCTCTAAGGGAATCTTTTAGATTCCACAAGATTCTCCAAAGATTCCTTACTGCTAGACACCTGAATTTCTACTACTCAGATGAAAATTTTGACTACACGGTTGGACTCCTAGCGAGAAAATGTACAAAAATGACTATCAATTTTTCAAAATATGACACTAGTGCCTCTGGCCCTCTAAGGGAATATTTTTAGAATAAAAGAAATTCCCAACAAAAATGTCATCTCAAAAAGTGTGTCATCATGGTTCTTCCTCTGTGGATGTGCTCATGGTTCGGTTTGGCCTTGGACTGACACTCCTCTAATCCATCTCCACTAGTTCGGTCGACTAAGTGAATAGAATTTAAATAAACTTTGGTTGGGCGGAGTTACCAAATGAGCCATTGGCTCATTGGCAACCAGTACTATGTTAAGCGTATGATTGGTGGTGGTTCCAGGGTCATATCCCCAACGAAACTATTTTTTGATATGGTTGCGCAATTATATAATAAATCGTGGCATCAATGTTTGTTGGAACCGTTTCAATGTATTACCATATGTAATGTTAACGGTTATCTGAAATATGTGCCAACGGTTAACAACTTTTTGGTGACCTTTGCGTTTGCGTTGGTATAATTAATAGGCGGTAAAACGCTTAAATTGCATATGTTTTTTGGAACCATAACATTTTACCATGGTTTTTCGATTTATTATTGTTTTTAATAATATATATGATTTATAACAAACCACAAACCCCTTTTAATAATTCAACTATACTCCTTTTAAAAATTCGTTGGATTGTTAACCATATTTTTGTTATATGGTTATTATTTGTCTTTTTTAATATTTGTTTTTTCTTTTATGAGCTTTTTCTTTTTATGGAATATATATTTTTTAAAATTTTCTTATATGATCATTTTAATATTTATATATATTTTTTTGTCTTTTTGTGCAGGGCTAGAATGCCAATGATGGAGTGCCATGTGTCAATAGTTGATGGGCTTCCATGTGGGTCCCACATGCTGACTAAGATTCCATGTGGCACACTATGAGCCCCTCTTTTTCCCTCTTGTTAATATTTAAACTGCAATAAATTGATCATACATACTCGGATTTGAGTGTCGTTCACACTGTTGGAATCAGGGCGATGAGCGCTATGATCTGGTCCTAGTTTCATGTCAATCTGATAAATTGATTTTTGAGCTAATTCTAGATTTTGAGCATGTATGGAGCCACCTAGATCATTCCTCCTCACTGAGGAGGATTTTTTCCTCTAAAATCATAAACATAATCTACATTGTTTTGTTACATTATTTGCACCACAAGTGTCTTGATAGGTCATACTTCCTTCTCCTTCACCCTTGTTCTTCAGAGCCATAAGTGATGAGCCGACACCTGCATCCCCTACAAACCTGTAGTACATATTTTCAAATTACATGCTCAACTACAAGACCAACCATGACCCTAGCATCCCCATACTTGCCAAGAGTTTATAAGACACACTCTTTGGTCAAGTTTACATCATAAAAGAATCCACTATCTCATCTATTAGTAAAAGGCCAAAACATCATTGTTTCTTTAATAAGCGATGAAAAACACGTCATCACTTTTTAAATTTATATCACAACACATTATTTACAAAATGTGGCCATGACAAGCTACCATATCTAAAAAACCCATCTCTCACTCGTAAAAGTGAATGGGTCATCTCCTTGTGGCGGATTTGCTTGTTGAACAACTTTTGCAACTAGTTCTTGCATGGGTGCTTTGTCCTTAAGACGCTGCTCTAGAGGGAGCCTCCAACATGTGTCTCTTTGATGTCCACCTCTATTGCAATGACTACAAAAAGTATTCTTCCTCCAGACCTGCTTTACCTTCTTCTTTCCTTGATGTGGATAAGGCCTTTCATGCCTCATTCTCTTTCTTGTTGTCATTCTCTTCCAGCACTTAGCAACCACATGGTTATGTAAGCCACAAAAAATACATATTTTTCTATGCCATGATTTATGTTCATCACTAACATGTTTGTAATAAAAAATAACATTAGAATACAAAGATTGTTTATACCTCTCTCAACAGTCTTTGGTGCAATTATGGCGATGAGAGCTTGCCTTAGCTCTCCCTTTGCAATGTGCACTATCATGGGAGGATGGTGATGTGTTCCCATCATTCTCTTTCCTCGACGGTTTCAACAATGTATTGGAAGCTTCTGACACCTTTGAGCACTCCCCTTTAGTATATCCCAAACCTGCAAATTGAGGTCTTTGTACCACCTCCAATGGCTGAGTCATTCCTTGGCCATTAACACCAAGTCCTCCTCCTTTATACCCCATCTTGGTAAGGAGTCTCATGCCAGTTCCTGAAATGGGTACCTCCATATTTCCAACAGAAATAGTTTCATGTGAAAATGAAACTGAAGAATGATCAACATTGTTTACCTCAACTATCGATTCTGAAACAGGTGATGATGGCTTCGATAATCCTTTGTTTCACTTCAATTCTTCCAAGGCCTCTTCCATGTCTTGTAATTGAAGTTGCAGTCTTTGATTCTCCTCTTTTTCTTCTCATAGGAGACTCCTCAATTCAAAATTTTCTACTTGAAGGCTCTGACTAATTTGCTCATCTAAATGATGATCAGATGATGAAGAAGATGAATGTACACTCGAGGGGGTAGATGGAGCATTGTCCCTTGCTCTTTCTTTCTCCCATTCCTCTCTTACCATTTTATTCTCATAATATTCATATATTATGTCCACCATTTTTTACATCTTGAGGAAGACCTCGTACATATCTCTGTCATCCTCCATTTTCTTTCTTGTTGCACGTTCAATCACACTCAATTCACATCAACGAGAAGACCACCCTAATACCAAACTTGACTGAGTCTCTTAAGCTACAGGAATTATCCAAGATCTTTTACTTCTCTAATGTTAGAATAATTTCATATGAAAGAGTATGAAAAGATATATTTGCCTGATTCAAAGAAGACAAAAGATAAAGACAACCATCAAATCATAGGACATAAACACATTGATAATGGAGTTCACCTAGTGTGCGCTACATCTTTGGGCCCTCGTGTCACAAGTGGGGAGGCCGCTTCATTAAGTGTTGCAAATTATGATGATGTATGTGGTATGTTATTTTTCATTACAAGGATGAATACCCTCAACCAGAGTGGCATGTCTCTCCACAAGAAGTTCTCAGGAACTCTCACTTATATGGACAGATTCCCTCAACCAAAGTGGCATGTCTCTCCATGAGAAGTTTTCCCTATAGGAACTCTGACTCAAATGGGCATTCCTTCAACATGACAAGCTAATAAAATATCACATGATGTGGCATACAAGTATCCCTTAGTATAATGATAATCAAGGATCTCAACAACAGAAACATCATCTCAACAAATCAGAAGAAAAGCATGACATAACTGCATCATATACCTCCACTTTTGGGGATGGTTGAAAAATGCAAAGCTCAACTACTGAAATAGACATCAGCATTGAATCGTGGCACGAAATTGTGTCAAACAACTATAAACTTTTCCCCTTTCTGACACCGTCAAATTCTGCGCCCTCGTGCATATTGAAGATTCCCCCAAAGATTCCTTCCTGAAGATGGATGAAAAATACGCTACTTGGATGAAGATTCTAAGCACATCATTGCATTCCCTATGAAATTCTATGAAAAATGACTCTAAAGTTGGCAACATTCTGCCTCTGTCAGAAATCAGCCTCTAAGGGAATCCTTTAGTTTCCACAAGATTCTTCAAAGATTCCTTGCTGCTAGATACCTGAATGTTTTCTACTCAAATGAAGATTTTGACTACATGATTGGACTCTTTGCGAGAAAACATGCAAAAATGATTATGAGTTTATCAAAATATGACACTGGCACCTATGGCCCTCTAAGGGAATATTTTCAACATCAAAGAATATTCCCTACAAAAATATCGTCTTGAAAAGTGTGTCAGCATGGTTCTGCCTCTGTGGATGTGCTCATGATTTGGTATGGCCTTGACTCAATGATCCTCTAATCTGCCTCTATTGGTTCAGTTGACTGAGTGAATAGAATTTAAATAAACTTTGGTTGAGCAAAGTTACCAACCGAGTCATTGGATCGTTGACAATCGATACTATGTTAAGCGTATGGTTGGCAGTGGTTCCAGGGTCGAATCCACAGCAGAACTATTTTTTGATATGGGCGCGCAGTTATATAACAAATCATGGCATCAAAATTTGTTGGAACTATTCCGATGTATTACCATATGTAATGTTGACGGTTATATGAAATATGTGCCAGTGGTTAACTATTTTTTGGCAAGAGTTGCATTTGCATTGGTATAATTTAACGGGTGGTCAAACATTTGAATTGCATATGGTTTTTGGAACCGTAACATTTGACCATGGGTTTTTTATTTATTATTGTTTTTAATAATACATATTGTTTATAACAAACCACAAACCCCTTTTAATAATTCAACTATACTCCTTTCAAAAATTCATTGGATTGTTAACAATATTTTTGTTATATGCTTATTATTTGTCTTTTATAATATTTGTTTTGTCTTTTTATGGAATATATTTTTTTTGAAATGTTCTTATATGGTTATATATATATATATATATATATATATATATAGTCATTTTGTGTAGGGCTAGGCTGCTAATGATGGAGTGTCATGTGTCAATGGCTGGTGGGTTGCCATGTGTGTCCCACTTGCTAACTGGGATTCCATGTGGCACACTGTGGACCCCTCTTTTTCCTTGCCATGTCAATCTTTAAACTAGAATAATTCGATCATACAAACTCATATTTGAGTTTCGTTCACACCATTGGAATCAAGGACATGAGAACTATGACTTTGTCCTAGTTTCACGTCAATCTGACAACTTTAATTTTTGAGTTATTTCTTGATTCTAAGCGTGTCTGGAGCCACCTCGATCACCCAGGTTGACTTGTAACTCACATATGTAATATATGTATATGTGTGTGTGTGTGTGTAAGAAGGTTATCCTTCATGAGCTCTACAATTTATATACTAAGGTGGATGGGCAAATTAGTTATTAATGCAAACATTCATGCATTTTCATAGAGATATGCCTATATCTTTCGTACTCAAACCATTTAGGTAAAGTATTTTCTCATAAAGGTTATAGGAACAAGCCCATATCTAAGAAATTTCTCAAAGAGCTAGCTCCCCACGTTCACATAAGAATAATGGAACCCCTTGTTGTTAATCTAAACAATTTATCAACAATGTGGCTAGTATGGAAAATTCAATAGCAAGGAGCATGAGCAAAAATTAATTGATGAAATATATGGGAATTGTCCACTCATTAATTGTATATGGATTAGCTTTACCCATTGACACAAAGATCAACATTCCTCAACATGAACAGGGACATTGAATCAACATATTGGACATATACATAACTTTCACATGAAACAGAATAAAATTCCAAGGATTCAGCTTACACCTACATACACCAACATTCTACATCCATGAAATATTTCTTAGTCATACAATCAAATTCCATAATTGCATGCTTCAATTTCATAGCTCTCAGCGAGATACATGAAAATACAATAAACCAAATGGACAAACTGAATGTGGGACTTCGATTTTCCACCCAACCTTAGACTCATTATAGCTAGAATTACTTGCAACAATCAACCCCTAGCCAAATCCATGATCGAAGGGGAATTTCTTCAATTGTTTCAATAGGATTTCCTACTCAGCTCAAATAGGACATTGATTGCTTATAAAATATGGTGGTTTAACAAATATTTAGTAACTACCTTGAGTGTTTTCTTAGTCAATTCTTGGCAAGCACCCATTAACATTTTCATCATATTCTCTTGAGCTCCATCATGCCACAATTTAGCTTCTAAGGGAATTGTTAGAAAATTATATATTACAGAGAAATGGAACACATAAAATATTGCAGAAATATAAACATAGAAAACACATAAAACAAGAGAGACAGATATACGTGGTTCACCCAGTTTGGGCTACGTCCACCTCGAACAGCCAGTCCTTCCTTTCTATTATCCAACAAATTAAAGAGACACAACCTACAACAAATCTGCTGTAATATCCTCTATTTTCTCTCACAGTCTCACCTCTCTGTTTCTCATTCAGAGAATGCACATCTATTACACAGCCTCAATACAATGCCCTCATATGAAGAGAGGGGTTTCCTTCTAGGGCAAAAAACCCTAAACTAAACACAAGTTCTACCGTTAGATCATCTGCCTAATGAACGACCCAGATTGACTAGAAATTACTATACTTTTACAAGGCAATTTTACATTTGTTTTTAGCTTCGGGGGCACTGCCCCCGAGCCCCTGCCGGGGGACCGCTGGCCCCTGGACCCCCTAGCCGGGGGGGATCAGCCCCCCCGGACCCCCACGGGGGGGACAAGTCCCCCTCGCACCCCCCCGCGTGGAGGGGTGTACAAACTTCTTGGGGTATACATCCGGCTAAAACAAAGACCTCTGAACAATCATGCTCCACATCCAACAATCTCCCACTTGGAGAATGATTGTAGCAACTCCATCGCTGCTTCATTTGCTGGAAAATGACTCCTCTTTGGACCTGGCTGTTTCCCATCTTCATTGTCATCCTTGAAGACCAATTGAAACTGAGCATATTCTCAGTTTCTCCCTCGTTACAACTTTTGTTAGCATATCTGCAGGGTTCTGGCTAGTGTGTATCTTTTCCAGCTTCAACTCTCCATCTTCTAACACTGATCGTATGAAATGGTACTTGAGCTATATGTGTTTAGTCCTGGAATGAAATGTTGAGTTCTTTGCAAGATTAATGGCACTTTGGCTATGACTGTATAATGTGCCCATATCATGTTCCTTACCCAATTCACCCATAAACCTTTGTAACCAAATCATTTCTTTACTAGCCTCTGTAGCAGCAACATACTTTGCTTCTGTTTTTGAAAGTGCAACAACACTTTGGATTTATGAAACCCAACTGACAGTTGTTCCACCTACAGTAAATACATATCCTGTAGTGCTCCTCCTATAATCTCTGTCACCTGCCATGTCTGCATCAACATATCCCTGTAGAGAAATGTTTGAACCACCAAAGCATAATGCTTGATTTGTGGTACCTCTCAAATATTTGAGAATCCATTTCACTACCATTGAATGTTCCTTTCTTGGATTGTTCATGTATCTACTTACAACTCCCACTGCATGTGCAATATCAGGCCTTGTGCAGACCATTGCATACATTAAGCTTCCAACTGTTGATGCATATGGAACTTTAGACATATAATCCATGTCTTCTTGGGTCTTTGGGCACATTTCCTTACTAAGTTTGAAATGGCTAGAAAACGGTGTACTAACTGGTTTTGCATTGTGCATATTAAATCTTTTCAACACCTTTTGTATCTACTCATTGTGAGACAATGTTAATTTGCGATTTTTCCTATCTCTAGTGATTCTCATACCAAGGATTTGTTTTGCAGCTCCAAATCCTTCATTGCAAATGAATTTGCCAATTTTCTTTTGAGCACATTTATTTCCTGCATGTTAGAACTTGCAACAAGCATGTCATCTACATACAATAACAATATAATATAGCTGCCATCATTTTGCTTTTTCATATAAACACAATGATGAGAGTGACATCTAGTATAACCTTGTTCAGACATAAACTTGTCAAATTTTAGATACCATCGCCTTGGAGCCTGTTTTAAGCCATACAAGCTCTTCTTCAACCTGCACACTAGTTTCTCCTTCCCTTTCACCTCATATCCTTGTGGCTGCTGCATATATATCTCTTCCTCTAAATCCCCATGGAGAAAGGCTGTCTTTACATCTAACTGCTCAAGATGCAAATCTTCAACTGCTACTAGACTTAAAATAGTTTTGATTGAAGTCATTTTAACAACAGGAGAAAATATTTCATCAAAATCAATACCTTTCTTCTGTGAAAACCCCTTCACCACAAGTTTAGCTTTGTACCTCTGTTTTCCTCCATCTTCTTCCTTCAACCTGTAAACCCATTTATTCTTCAATGTAGTTTTTCCTGCAGGCAACTTGACTAAGTCCCAAGTCTAGTTATGCGTTAAGGAGTCCATCTCTTCTGCCATGGCTACCTCCCACTTCTTCCTGCTTTCAACCTGCATTGCTTCTTCATAACATTCGGGTTCACTAGAATCAGTCAACAATAAATAATATAATGAAGGAGAGTATCGTTCAGGGGGTCTACTTATCCTCGTAGATCTTCTAACACCACTTTCAGGTGTTTGGGGTGCCTGTTTCTATTGTGGTGGTTGTTGATGTTGTGGGTGTTGATTATTATTATTTTCAGGCACCTTTACTTTTTCAGTGATTTCATCAAGAACTGTGTATTCCTTGTTTTCTTTTTCCTATTTCTTTTCCTGCAACTGATTCTTATACAAGACCTTTTCGTTGAATATTACATCTCTGCTCCTAATGATTTTGTGATTTTCATAATCATATAAGCGATAACCAAAATCATTAACACCATATCCAATAAACGTACATTTCTTTGACTTTGCCTCAAGCTTTGTTCTATTTTCTTTATCAATATGGACAAAGGCCTCACAACCAAAAGGCTTTAAAAAAGAGTAGTTCACCTTTTTACATGTCCATGCTTCCTCTGGAACACCACCATCCAAGGTAATTGAAGGCCCTCTGTGTATTAGATAAACAACAGTATCTACAACATCTGCCCAAAACTGTAAAGGCAATCCTGCATGAAATCTCATGCACCTTGCATGCTCCATGATTGTTCTGTTCATCCTTTCTGACACACCATTTTCTTGTGGTGTTCTTGGAACTGTCTTCTCTCTGCGAATTCCATGCTCTGAATAGTACCTATTAAACTCTTTGTTGCAATATTCACCTCCATTTTCTGATCTAAGACACTTCAATTTATTTCCTGTCTCAATCTCAACCAAAGCTTTCCATTTCTTGAAAGTATCAAATACATCAGATTTATTATTAATACAATAAATCCAAGTTTTTCTAGTTGCATCATCAATAAAAGTAACATAATAACGAGAGCCACCGAGAGATGATACCTGAGCAGGTCCCCATACATCTGTATGCACAAGCTCTAATTTTTCACTCTTCTTTTCTTTCCCAACTCTGAGAAATCTGACTCCCTTCTGTTTTCCATAAATACAATTCTCACAGAAGTCCAAATCAACATTCTTCAAACCCGGCAACAAATTCCTTGAGTGAAGAATCTTCATCCCCTTTTAACTCATGTGTCCGAGCCTATGATGCCATAATGCTGCATCTGCTCCTTTGGAAGTTAAAGCATTAACAGAGTTAGAAATACCATTGCATAAATACAATGTACCAACCTTTTCACCTTTTGCTATTACCAGGGCTCCTTTGGTGACCTTCCAAGCTTTATCTGTGAAAGTTGTCACACAACCTTCACCTCCTAACTGCCCTGTTGAAATAAGATTTTTCTTCAGATCTGGAACATGCCTTACCTCCTTTAGTAGCCATTGGTTTCCATTCTGCTGTTTTACAAGAACCTTACCCATTCCAACAATTTTACAGGGTTTATCATCACCCAAACGGACTTTTCCAAAATCTCCTTGAACATAATCATGAAAATATTTCTTATCAGGTGTGGCATGGAATGAGGCCCCTGAATCTACCACCCAGGAATCAGTAATATTTTCGAAAGAAAGAATCAAAGCATCTTGTAACACCTCACCTGTCACATTTGCTTCATGATTGTTTTCTTGCTATGCATCTCCTTCTTTTCCCTTCCGAGATCTACAGTCTTCCTTTAGGTGTCCTTTCTTTCCACATTTCCAGCACACTATCCCCGATCTAGACTTAGATCTGCCTTTCCTTGATTTACTACGATATCCTGAGCTCTTTCCTCTTTCCATTTTTCTTCCCCTAGACTCTGCACTTAAAGCATTACCCGATGTCTCACCGGAGCTTTTCCGTCGCATTTCCTCGCTAAGGATAGCACTGACAACATCATCAAACTTTAAAGTACTAGATCCAGAAACAGAGTTACTAATGGCCATTACTAAACCATTCCAACTTTCTAGTAATGAGCACAAGAATAACAGAGCTCTAACTTCATCATCAAAGTTTACCCCTACAGAACATAACTGACTTGTAACAGTATTAAAATCATTTAAATGGTCTGCAATAGATCCACCTTCCGACATCTTCATATTAAATATCTGTTTCATAATAAATACCTTGTTTGAGGCCGAGGGTTTTTCATATAGTTTCTCCAACGCCTTAATCAAACCCTCTGTCGTTGTTTCCTTCGAGATGTTGAAGGCGACCGACGTTACGAGGCACAACCGTACTGTTCCGAGTGCCTTTCTATCGAGAAGGTTCCATTTTTCATCTGTCATACCCGTCGGCATATTTGTTTTTCCGCCCAATGGTAGATACAGATCTTTCTAATACAAATAATCTTCCATCTGCATCTTCCACAGCGAGAAGTTTTGGCCGTTAAATTTCTCGACCCTAAACTTACCATCTTCTGCCATTACTCCCACTCAGACGAGGAACCCTTCTTTCCTGTGAGTTTATCAGCCAAATAGACTTTCGACTCTGATACCAGTTGTTAGAAAATTATATATTACGGAGCAATGGAACACATAAAATATTGCAGAAATATAAACACAGAAAACACATAAAACAAGAGAGACACAGATATACATGGTCCACCTCGAACAGCCAGTCCTTCCTTTCTATTATCCAGAAAAATGAAGAGACACAACCTACAACGAATCCGCTGTAATATCCTCTGTTTTATCTCACAGTCTCACCTCTCTATTTCTCATTCAGAGAATGCACATATATTACACAGCCTCAATACAATGCCCTCATATTAAGAGAAGGGTTGGCTTCTAGGGAAAAAAACCCTAAACTAAACATAAGTTCTATCGTCGGATCATCTGCCTAATGAACGACCCAGATTGACTAGAAATTACTAAACTTTTACAAGGCAATTTTACATCTATTTTTAGCTTCGGGGGCGCTACCCCCGAGCCCCGCCGGGGGACCGTTGGCCCCCTGACACCCCAGTTGGGGGGATCGCCCCCCCTGGAACCCCGCGCATGGAGAGGTGTACAAATTTCCTGCGGTATACATCTGGTTGAAACAAAGACCTCTGAACAATCATGCTCCACATCCAACAGGAATTTCTTCCCTCCACTTTGCAGGTATTTCCAATGCTTCTCATGTGTTTTCTCAAGAAGAAAATCCAACCCTATCATTGTTGTGCAAATGCATTTTTATTATTTCCTCAATGTGCCTCTTCATGTTCCCCTTAGAATCTTCTTCTTCTTTTTCTTATTATTATTTGTACCATAAAATTAATTAATGGTGCCAACTAACCCCACTTGGGTATATCTTTCCTGTTCCTCCTTAGATCATGGATTTGTGGTCACACTCTTTAGTCCTATTCATAAAAATATATTTATTTAAATTCAGAATATCATTCGATTACAAAATTCATGGGAAAAGTATATCAAGGGTGTCATAAACTCCAACCCCTTAAAGGCAACACCATCTTCGATGTTCTAATCGCAGCAACTAAAAAAAATATTACTAGATCATTCACTCTCGTGGCTCCTTTTTAGTTTCTTGGTGCCCTTGTTGGACCCAATCTTACTTGATAAATTTGTATTTTCATGTAGTGTTTCTTGTCTCCATATCAAGTGTTCTTGTTCTTTATGCTCCTTATTCTTTCAACGAGAAGTTCTAGCCCCATTGCTTCCCAAAACACCCCAATGTGCTTCTGATTCCAATCATCCATGTTTATGACCATTTAAAAACCAATATCATTTTCTAGCATCTCCTTCTTTGCTTTCCAATCCCTTGGGTGATTTGATCCCTCTTCCATGCAGTTAGTTACTCACATTCCAAGTTCAGGCATCCCTTGATCTAGATTTAAACAGGAACACAAAAAATTACAGAGATAACCATAAACACAAAGATGCAGCGGAAATAATGCTTCATTTCATTAATGTAAAATACTGAAATATGCTTACAAACAGAAATGGAAATAAACCAGCTAGGGCGATGGTAGCTTATCTATGAGAAGAGATGTGGCAGCTACATGCCTCTGAACTGTGTTACAATGAGGCTCGAAGGCCTATTTATTGTTGAGAAACAATGGAAAACTCTAAACATCCAAAAACCTAACCCTAGAAGATGAAACGCCAAACTGTGGGCCCCGTTTGGGTAAATTGGTACATCAACTTCCCGGGGTCGTAACTTTGGCATACGATCTCTATTTGACGCGAAAAATATCTCGTTAGAAATATATATCCGAGAACTACAACTTTGGGAAGAGAAACATCGGTCCATGGACCCATGTTGCTCCCATTTTTCCCAAAAAACGTCGTTTAGGGCCTCAAAATGTCTCCGAAAGTTCAGGACCCGAAAAATTGCTAAAAATAGTAAATTGTGCTACAATTAAGGAAATTGAAAAGCTGAAAGAAACAATAGTGGGGGTCGAAGTGGACTTGGAGGGTGGCCACCAATATCCACCTGGATCATTTCTCCCCCTTAGGAAGCAATGGTCCCCATTGGGTTGAGGTCCTCCATGAGATGAGGAAACTTCTGCTGAACTTGGTCCTTAGTGAGCCACTTGCCCTGGTGAAGGAGTTGGCCTGCTTTGACAACTCAATATAGTTGGATATTTTTCTGACGAGTGTGCTTGATCTGTGTGTCCATGATCTAATCAGTTGCAGCTTGTTCCATGCAATCTGGATTCAACTCTATGGGTCTGAGCTGTTTTGCAATGTCGGATGTGTCTAGTAATGGTGGAAAGTATGGCCGAAGGCGGTCCACATTGAACACTGGGTGCAAGCCAAGGAATGGGGGAATGCTAAGCTAAAATGCATTGTCTCCCACAGCCTTGGTAATGGTGTAAGGACCATATCAGAGTGGTCTGAGTTTCTGATAGGCTTCGGTAAGGTGTTCCTTTTGCAAATGCAACCAGACTTTGTTGCCCACCTGAAACTTGTGTGGCACCCGATGTTGATCGTGTTGCTGTTTGTACTTTTCATTTGATTTCTCCAGAATGTCATGGACCTGCTGGTGAGTATGTTGGATGTGCTCAATGAAGCTATTTGCCTTATCTATTTTGAACTAGACATGAGCCGAAATTGTGTGAGTAGCTGCAAATGGCATGGCCACATCAATGAGACATAGTGGCTGGAATCCCAAGCCCACCTGAAAAGGGTTGTGGCAAGTCGAGTTGTGGAGAGCCGGTTGTAGCTGTGCTGAACATAGGGGAGGCTCTCATCCCATGTGCGTGGATGCTTTGAGTTTTACATGCGCAGAATGTGTACGATCATCTTGTTGACAACCTCTGTCTAGCCATTAGTTTGAGGATGGAAGGTTGTGGACTTAGTGAGTTTGGTGTCCGGCATTGACCAGAGTCTCGACCAAAATGTAATGAGGAACCTGCTGTCCCTATTTGAGATGATATACTATGGGATCCCAAAGTGTACCCACACTCGTTCAAAGAAGAGTTTAGCAGTGGCTTCTGCTGTGATATTCTTCTTGCAGGCTGCCATAATGGCCATCTTCGAGAACCTGTTGACGACCACAAAGACATAGTCGTTTCCATGCTTAGTGGAAGGAAGGCCCGACATGTAATCCATGGAGACGGATTACCAAGGTCGACTCGGGGTAGGCAGCGGGGTATAGAGGCCTTGCTTCTTGATGGTCGGTTTGGCAATGGCGCAGGCAGTGAATGATCTGATGTACTTCCCGACATCCTGTCAAAGATTCGACCAATAGAAATACTTATGGAGTATTTCCACCATTTTCTCGACCCCGAAATGCCCAGTAGCCCGACTGTAGTGTGCTTCCCAAATCATTTGGGCACGCTCGCTTGAAGGAACACAAAGGTGACCTAGGTGTATAACAGGGCATCCTGGAGGTGAAAATATATAACATGCTAACCCTCAAAGAGTGTCTAGTATGTGTGGTCGAATTATGGGTCGCTTTTGTAGAGAAGTGGCCAATTAGAAGTCTCGTGCCCACAAGAGTTGAGCACGGTGGTTAATGCCATGATTGGTGGTCGACTGAGGCAATCTGCAACATTATTGGTGCTGCCCTTCTTAAACTTGATATTCAAATGGAACTATTGCAGGTATGTGGACCACTTCTTATGGAAATCATTCTATAATTTCCCTAGGGTAAGTATGAACAATAGGGGTCAGTGGTCTGTGTGCATGCCCGTTTCCTTCCCCAAAATGTAATGCTTCCATTGTCAGCAGGCCTGCATAATGGAATAAATCTCTTTGTCATAAGTGGGATACTTCCGAACTGTGTTTGAAAGTGTCTCACTGTGATATGCCACTGGATGCCCATGTTGAGTAAGGACTGCCCCAATAGCATAGTCAGAGGCATATGTCTCGACCTCAAATGGTTGTTGCAAGTCTGGTAATGCGAGCACTGGTGCTGAGCAGAGATGATCTTTCAACTATATGAATACCTTCTATTGAGATTCAGACCAAAAGAATTTTTCTTTCGCTCCTCCCTTGGTGACTTCACTCAAGGGTCAAGTGATATGAGAAAATCGCAACACGAACCTATGGTAGAAGTTGGCAAGACCTAGAAAGTTGCAGAGCTCTGTTAGAGTGGTTGGAGATGGCCAATCCCGAATGACTTGGACCTTGGCTGGATCCACATGCACCCCCTATTCATCAATAATGTATCCCAGATACTGAACCTGGGTCATGCCAAAAGTGCATTTCTCCAAACTGGCACATAACTTGTGTTGCCGCGGTGTTTGGAGAACCTGTCGGATGTGGTGGAGGTGCTCTTCCCAACTCTAGCTGAAGATCAGGATGTCATCCAAGTATACCACTACAAATGAGTTGGTGAATGGCTGCAGAATGTCATCCATTAGCCTCATGAAGGTTGTAGGAGCATTCATCAATCCGAAAGGCATAACCAATAGTTTGAGAAGGCCCTCCTTGGCTTTGAAGGCAATCTTCCACACATCATAGGATTCGATTGGTACCTGGTGATATCCTGACTTCAAATCAATCTTGATGAAATATTTTTCCCCCTTCAGTTGGTCCAGGAGGTCATCAATCCATGGGATCGAGTACCTATTATTGACAGTGACCTTGTTCAGCGCCCGATAGTCAATACAGAGTCTCCAAGTCCCATCCTTCTTTTGTACCAACACGATCAGACTCCCACAGGACAATGAACTCGGATGGATGTGAGCTTTCTGTAACAGCTCTTGAATCTACCTCTTGATTTCATCGTTCTCCAAAACAGAGTGCTGATAGATTGGCCCATTGGGCAATGGTGCACCTGGGGTCAGATCGATGGAGTGCTTGACCTGACAGTGTAGAGGAACCCCTATGGGGGAGGTGAAGATGTCCTTGTACTCCTTCACAACCTTGTCCATATGTAGTTATCGTGCAGAGGGGCCCTTTCTGGAGGTTGTGGCCACCCTCTTCTTCTTTCCTTGAGGGCATATCCTCAAGAAAACAAATTTCCCGGTTTTGGAAATGAGCTTACTGCATTGTTTTGCAGTAACCAAAGAGATGGCGGTAGGCATTGCTACCTTCGGTATCCTGTACAACTTATTTCCCAAAGTAATAATAATAGCATGGGGCCTTGATTCATACACAACACAATACCTCATTCGTGAAGGGATTGATGTTGTAAATAAGGTGACACTGCTAGCTCAAGCGACGATCTTGTCCTTGGTGAAGCCACCCGATGGTGTACGGTTGTGGATGTGTTGTGGTCAGTAAGCCTAGCCGCTTCATGACATCTACTGAAATTAGGTTCTTTTGGCTCCTGATGTTGACAATGAACTGTAGCGGGGAGCCTTTACCCACATCTGGGAGTAGAAGAGACGCTCCTCCTCCTCTGGATCTTCGGGTTCCTCCTTCTGGATATTCATGGTGGCAACGGTGGCGTTGGGCTCTGCATTGATAATCTGCTTCCCTTTGTCATTCCCCTTGTCGGGTTCTGACTTAGATTCGGAACATGCATCTGATTCTGAAACCTTTAGCTCAACCCCCAGAGACTGGTTGGCCTGACACTCACTTGTGTTGTGAGTGGAGCTCTTATGGAACTCACACCACTTTCCCGTGTCCTTTTTCGGCTTCGCAGCACCGTTCTTTGCTTGCAGCTTTGGTGGGTTGTCTTGGGCAGCCCCGCCTTAGCTTTGTCCTTTGTTCTGCGGTTTGAGGGCACCTTTCCCTTGCTTCAGATTCGCAGATCCAAAGTCTCACTTCTTCTATTTAAACTTTTGCTCGACCTTGACGACATATCGGTATGTTGTGCTGAGCAAGTAGATGTTCAGGAATTCTATTTCTTCCTGGATTTACTTGTGCAGGTAGCCGCGGTATTTGAGTACCAATGCTGCTCTAAATCCTTGATACCCAACTTTGTGCGAAGGGTATGGAAAATATTGGTAAACTCTGGCACGTCTTGGTCCCTTCCCTGCAGGAGCGTGGTCCACTTTGTGTATTGATCCTCATAGCTTCCGACAGGGTAGTACTACTCCTCGACGACATCACGGAATGAATTCCAAGTGGGTGCAGCTGAAAATAGTGAGCCTGTACTTTTATCCTTCTGCTCGCAGTAGGTTTCCCACCAGTCCTTGATGTGGGGGGCTGCTTTGAGAAGAGCAAAAATAATCTTTTCCCGACTGGAAAAATCATGAATAGAAAAATAACCCTCTAGCAGATTTAACCATTTATCGACGGAATCTGGATCTATCTGACCCTCGAATATGGGGATTTCAAAATTAACTTGTACCTTAAATGGTGTGGCATTTCTAGAGTAGCTGTTGGAAGCCTATGCGTCGCCCCTGGGTAGCCGTTGAAGGATTTGGGAAAAGTTGTCCATCATCGCATTCCTTTGTCGCTCGAGATCTTCTTCGAGGAAGATTTTGATAGGATCTCCTGCCCCCTCGTCTTTCTTTTCATCCGTAAAGGGAGGCTGTTGGGATTTGCGAGGCTGGTCTTGCAAAGGTTCGACCAATTCAAGCCCTAACTCCTTATATCCCGACCTCATTGGGGACATGCAAAGAAAATAGAGAAAAAATAGACCGCTCTAATACCATTGATCCAGATTTAAACAGGAATGCAAAAAATTACAGAGATAACCATAAACACAAAGATGCAGTGGAAATAATGCTTCATTTCATTAATGTAAAATACTGAAATATGCTTACAAACATAAATGGAAATAAACCAGCTAGGGCGATGGTAGCTTATCTCTGAGAAGAGATGTGGCGGCTACATGCCTATGAACTGTGTTAAAATGAGGCTTGAGGTCCTATTTATTGTTGAGAAACAATGGAAAACCCTAAACATCCAAAAACCTTACCCTAGAAGATGAAACGCTAAATTGTGGGCCCTGTTTGGGTAAATTGGTACATCAACTTCCCGGGGTCGTAACTTTGGCATACGATCTTTGTTTGACGCGCACAATATCTCATTAGAAAGATCTATCCGAGAACTACAACTTTGGGAAGAGAAACATCGGTCCATGGACCCATGTTGCTCCCAATTTTCCCAAAAAATGTTGTTTAGGGCCTCAAAACGGCTCCGGAAGTTCAGGACCCGAAAAACTGCTAAAAATTGTAAACTGTGCTACAATTAAGGAAATTGAAAAGCTAAAAGAAAAAATGGTGGGGGTCCAAGTGGACTTGGCAGGTGGCCACCAATATCCACCTGGATCATCCCTTGGTCTAGTTATAAGTCCCTCAAGATATATATTCCTTGGCAAGGATTCTTTGCATTCGAAGGATTTCATAACCATGGCAAGTCCTTTCCTCAATACTTTCATACCGATCATAGTAGGCTTCATGGAAATTCAGTAGACACCATTGGGTGCTAGTGTCCCACAATGATTGTATTCCTAAAATCTGTAATTAGAGTGTCGTTGAGCACTTTGATATCTTCAAGTCGTTTCTATTCACTTTGCAGCCAAGTCCATCCACCCAAACCAGGAAATTTTGTAATATCTCTAGGTTAAAATTTCATGTAATAAATGATAATAAAGGAACAATAAGACCAAGGTCATGGGACACATATTCCAAGTTGAATGTTGGGAAACACTATAGTGGGCATCACTTTTGGTTTATTGATGGCTAAAAAATTTGCAAGGGATCAGAAAAGGAAAAGGGGTAATAATTGGCATTTATTTATGAGAAATAAAGGAAAATAGGAGAAAAGAAAGGTTAAGAGGCACAAATTTGCATAATAAGGAAATTAGAGGAAAAATAAAGGAAAATGAAGAAAATAGAGACATCAATAATAAGGAGGCATCAAATAATCAGTTCATAGATTTTAGTCAGTTGAGATTTTGTTGGTTTAGCTTTTTGTCAGTTTTCATCTTGGTTCAAGTAAGAAAGAGAGAGAGAGCTCCAAGAGGAGAAAGCAAGCAAGCAAGCAAAGGAATGAAAAGGAAAACAAAGGAATGAAAAGGAGAAGGTTGGATCAATAACTTCAACATGAATATTTTGTAAGTAACAGGTTTCATGTGTGATTTCCTTGCTGAGGTGTGAATGCATGGTACATGCATTTGTTTATTTGGTTCATTTGTTGTCATTAACATGGGTTTTTCCAGGTTTGACAGTGGTTTCATCCTTGCTTTTCCATTTCCAGGATAACCATGTGTGATGGGATTCATTTCTTGGTTGAACTTTGGAGTGTCAAAAGGTTTTGAAATTGAGTGAGGTGGTCTGAGGAAAATTCCCAAGGGTTGGGGGGGAGATGGTTTTCTCCATGAGGCCCTCAACAGGTGGGTGGAGATAGGAAAATTCTTCAAGGTATGGTGAAGAAATTCTAAGGCATCCAAGCTTGGTTTGGTTTTCTGATCTCAGGACCGGTTTAAGTGAGATCATGGTAGTTTGAGGGTGGATATGGTTTAACCTCTAGAATCCCTTGGTTTTTTATGTCTTGGTTTATCCCATGATATCCCATGTTCATGCTTGGAATATGGCATGGGGATGAATGGCTGAAAGAGAGATTTGGTTCGGCCCAATCTCTGGTCAGGTGGTACATGGAAGTCCCTAAGTTTCTTGGTTTTTTCATAGGTTAATAAGATTTATTTTCCTATTCTGATTCATGAGTTCTTGTACTTATTATTATGATGATTATATGGTTGTTCTTTCATGGTTAATATTTTGGTTATATGTTGGTTATAAGCATGATTTATGGTTTTCTATAGTTATGGATCTTGTTATGCTTTGATAAGTTATCAAATTTTTGATGAATGCATGGACTAACTAGTGTTTTTGCAGCTATTTGAGAGGGCATTAGACCTTCTCGATGTTTTTCAACTAAAATACAAGGATTTACACTGAGATATGCATTCATGACCTGTATCTTACATGCTTACCATATGTTTGATGAAATTTCTAGTGTGTTATAGAAAGTCTAGGTTAAGTTTCTGATTCAAGTTTGAACATTTAGCATTCTCGCTATCTCAATTGTGATTCTGGAAAGTTATAGGAAGTTCTGGGTAGTGGTCTAAAGGCTAGCCTGTAAAAGTGGTTTAGATATTGGGACTGGAGGCACTAAACTAAGGAATTTAGATCATAACCACATGGAGGCATATAATCACACCATTTCCTTGTTGTGCATGTGGTTTGGGTGTTAGGTCAGTGAAAAATGGGTCCAACTCAGGGATTGACCATCTGGGTTGGTTTGCAGCCTTCTAAGTGTTATGGGATCTCTGAGGGATTTTAGTACTATTGTCGATTTTTTGGCCCCACTTCTATAACTAGAAGTTGGAGGTTATACCATGTTAAAGTAGCAATCCACTTCATATTTACCCGGAGGGCTTGTAAAATCGGGTAAATGTGGGGCGGGGACGGGCCTGTTACAGATTGGTATCAAAGCTTCTAGGTTAAGACACTTAGACTAGATGGGCAAGATGTGATTTTTATACATGCATGTCAGTTGTATGCATCCATTATAGTGGCTATAGTTGTCATGTATATAGTTGATGTTATAGTTTGTGGCATCATGCTTGGTGATTGAGATGATGTCGAGAGGTTCATCTGTTGGTTTCATTATATATATACATTGAGCTAATCTAGATTGATTTGTGCAGACGAGATATCCTCCCCTAAAACACACTAAGATATGTTTTATTATGTTTATATTACATAGTATGTTTGCAGGAAGAAGAAGATCAGAGATGACAAGCAGAATGGTGGATCACAGTTCACGTGACTCCCCTTATAGATTAGTTGAGAAGAAAGGAGAAGAGTACTCTCCTGACATAGCAGATATTATGAAACCAGCTGACAAAAAGATAGAAAAGATATATCAAGGACTTCAAAATCAGCCACTTCGAGGGGGCAACCTCCTCTACATTACACGAATGAAAAATTATTGGATGATACAAATTACAAGACCTTTCTGTATATAGGAGTATAAGGGGTCATAAAATAATCAGAGCCGACATAACAATAATAATGTAAGGGCACAACAATAACAATAGTGGGCTTCTATGGGGCACAATAATAACAATATGGGGACTACATGGGCACAACAATATAATAAGGGGGTTGTAATAATAACAATAAGGGTTTACACTAGTAGTATAGGGACCTAACATGCCCCTCTCCTTCAAAACGTGTTGTCCTCAACTCTTGAGTATTTCTAGATGCCTCTGTATAAAATTCTCTTCCTCCCATGTGGAATATTCAACGGGTAAGTTCTTCCACTTGATGATATACTCTGAAATTGATCGATTTCATAGCTATCAGGTTCTTGTTTCTGTGATTGCTTCAGGTTCCAATATTATTTTTCCTTCCTCGTCAAGTTCCAACAATATTGTTCGAACTGGGAGCTTCTCACCTATAACCTTCTTTAAGCATGAAACATGGAAAACTGGGTGCACTTGGGAAGATGCAAGAAGCTACAATTTGTATGCCATAGTACCAATCTTTCGTAACATCTTGTACAAACCATAATAATTTGGTGATAATTTATCATCCTTCTTAGCTTTCTTGAGGGTCATTTGTTTGTATTGTTGTAGTTGTAGAAATATCCAATCACCTACATCAAAACTTCTTTCGCTGTGATGTTGATCTGCATGTTGTTTCATTCTATTCTGTGCCAAAGTCAAGTTATCCTTTAAGATTTTGATAACTTGTTGTTGATGCTCTATGTGATCCTCCACTGCTTGTACCTTAGAATTTTCTTTTAAAGATGATGTGATGGATGGTGGATGATATCCATAAAGTGCCATAAATGGGGTCATTTTTGCTGCAGTATGGAAGGAAGTGTTATACCACCATTCAACTAGAGGAAACCACTTGACCCATTGTGTTTTTTTATCAGATACAAATCAATGAAGATATCCTTCGAAACATTTGTTAACTATCACAGTTTTCTCATCAGATTCAGGATGATAATATGAGCTATGAGCTAACTGAGTACCCAAATATTCCACCTCTTGTACTCTAGAGAAACAATGGAGCTTTTTTCATATAATTATTTCCCCTTCAATAGTTTGAGCACCCTGTCAACATGTTGAACATGATCATTCCAAGACTTGATGTAGATTAGTATATTATCAAAAAATACTAACACAAATTTTCTAAGGGTTTGAAAATGGAATTCATCAAACCTTGAAATGTAGAAGGTCCATTGATAAGGCCAAAAGGCATGACCAAAAATTCATAATGACCCTCATGAGTTCTAATTGTTGTTTTTGGAACGTATTCAATCTTCATTCTTATTTGATGATATGTGAATGAAGATCCAACTTGGTGAAGTAAATTTCTCCATTTAATTCATCCAATAATTCATCAATGACAGGAATTAGAAATTTATCTTTAATAATAATCTTTTGAGCTCCCAATAATCCAGACATATGTGCCATGATCCATCCTTCTTGTGTACCAATAATATTGGAGCAGAGAAAGAACTTTGACTAGGTTGAATTATACCAACCTCTAACATTTTTGCAACCATACGTTCAATTTCACTCTTTTGGGCATATGGATATCTGTAAGGCCTGATTTTTGGGGGAACACTTCTTGGAATCAAATGAATAGAATGATCATGATCACGAATAGGTGGGAGGCCTTTGGGAGTCTCAAATACCTTGGAATGATTGTCCATAAATTTTTGGAGATCTAGAGAAATAAATGATTTCGATGTGGGTACCTTTAGTGAACATAATTGTGCGATTTTCCCTATTGTTCTTTCTTTAGAAGCTTTGTCATCATGTTAGAGCTGATTATCTTTCCTGGTTTCCCCAAAGATTGTAGCCATTGAACTCCTAGTACAACATTCGTACCACCCATTTGAATGGAAAGCATTGGAATATTCAAGACATATTCTCCCATGGATAGCTTGATATTATTTCACTTTCTAGAGCAATTTATGGTTCCTCCATTCACAACCATTACTTGACACTTTGGTGCTAGATATAGGAAGATTTTCAATTCCTTGGCTATCTTACAATGAATAAAATTATGGGTACTACCCGAATCAATCAACACTGTTACCTTTTTCTTCTTGATATGTCCTTCGATCTTGAGAGTTTGGGGAGTGGTAATTCCTATCAATGCATTACAAGATATGGTTAAATTCATTTCTTCTTTCTCTGGGATTTGTTCCTGGTGTATATCCTCTTCTTTTGACATTTCTTGTTCCTTTTCTTGCTCCTCTTCCCCATCTATGTAAATTAATTTCTTCTCAGCACACTTATGACCTTTAGTGTATTTTCTATCACAATTGTAACAAAGCCCTTTTGCTCTTTTTCTTCCAATTGTTGTGGTATCAACCTTGTAGGGGGTGAAAGGCTCGGAGAAACAACACTTCCATCTTTATAGTTATAAGTGGTAGGCTTCCTTGTTGCCATAATTTTTCTTTCAATTTTTCTTGCCAACCTGTATGCCTTCTCCAATGAATCAGGTTCCCAAAGGCGAACCTCATGTTGAATGTTATCATTTAAAGTCCCTATGATAACATCAATCATCTACTTCTCTGGAATATCATTTAACCTTATATTCAATTTTTGGAAGTCTTCAATGTGCTCTTCCAGTGAACCCTTTTGTTTGAGATTTATCAATTGGCTAAAGAAGGTATTTCTTTGTGTATCCTCATAATGTGCTATCATTTCCTCCATGAAAATCAACCATGCGACAAGTGGTTTACGAGAACAAAGCCCTTTATACCATAAAAATCGATTTGGTTCTAAATATAAAGATGAAATATGTACATTTTGTAACAGTTGCACATCACGTAGATCAAAATATTTCTCCATCTGTAGTATCCTTGTTATGGGATCGTTTCCATCAAACTTCCTCATATCGACCTTCGGAATATGGTGGGTATTTTTGTTATTAGAAGTTTTCTTGTAGCAGCTTTGTGCCACCTTCCTTTAAACCTTCCATGTCTTTCTTCAAATATTCCATGCCTTTCTTCAAATATGCTTCACTACCATTGATGTTAGCTTCCATGGCACATATAAAACTATTTATCTTAGCTTCAATCGCATTCTTCAAATCCTCCATCCAATTTTGCTTACTAGGTGTTTTAATTTTCTTGATTCGACTCATTCTTTTTCTTTTTTTTAGCAGCTCAATCTTGAATCTGTTGTATCTCTGAAATTTCGGATCTCCAAGGTATTAAATTGCAACCTGCAGTAGTCCTCTGCGTGCTCTTTCCAATGCCACCAATCTTATCGAAATTGGATTCTCTAATAAATAGTTATACCTAATCTCCTAAGATAACCTTCTTATATACTTTTTCAGTAGAGCGAACCTGTACGAAGTACCACTTGTTATTGTTTCAACCTTCGGACCCGAAAATAATACATAGAAAAGTACAATATTTCCTATTTCTATATTTTCTGGCGAAATTTCAATCTGATGCTCAGAGAGAAAGTTATGGCGATTTTCCCGAGGTCATCTGTTTGGGATGCAATTCGGGAGCCTGCAGAAACCCTAAATATCTTGGACTGTATCTCTGAAAATATAGCAAAACAAGATCTGAAATTCACACCCAAGCTTCACCAAGATTTCAGCTCAAATGGGTTTTCATTTTAGAGTCTGAACCTTCGAGGAAAAAAATAATAGTGAACATGCCACAAGGACATGTTTGAGATGGAATTCTAGAGCTTGCAAAAACCCTAACTTCCTCAGATCATAACTCCGAAAATATAGTGAGACAAGGTTTGAAATTCGGACCCAAGGTTCAGAACAATTTCGTATCAAATGGGGTTTTGTTTTAGCTCCTGAAACTTTGTATAAAAAACGTTATATCAAAAATTCCATGATGTCCTATTTGGAGCAGCGAAACCCTAGAATCCAAAGCTCTGATACCAAATGTTATGAAAGCAACTCACAAAAAGATAGAAAATATATATCAACGACTTCAAAATCAGCCTCTTTGAGGGGCAACCTCCTTTACATTACACGGATGAAAAATTCTTGGATGATACAAATGACAAGACCTCCTTTCTATATATAGGAGTCTAAGGGGTCATAATATAATCAGAGCTGACATAACAATAATAACGTAAGGTCACAACAATAACAATAGTGGGCTTCTATGTGGCACAATAATAATGATGTGGGGACTACATGGGCATAAGAATATAATAAGTGGGTTGCACTAATAACAATAAGGGTTTACACTAATAACAATAAGGGTTTACACTAGTAGTATAGGGACCTAACAACAGATACCTTGAGAAGTCTAAAGGCAAAAATAAAAAGTTGAAAGTTAGATAATGATCAGATAGTTCATTCACAGGAAAGTCTTGCCAAAGCTCAGGAAAATAAAGCCAAGGTCAACGCAATGATCCTTTAGAGTTTATCAAATTTGCAAAGATAAGGACATCCAATGATCAGTTATGGATAGGAGGAAAATAGTAATGGGGCATATGGTAGCAGGTCTGGATCAAGGCATAGGTTGGACAGGGATGACAAGGTCATAGATGGAAGACGTTTGGATACTTCTAATAGGAGAGGTAGTGGTTATGGGTTCTATTCCAGTTCTAGTTTAGATAAACATCATGGTCATCATCACTATCATCGGTATAGGAGAAGTGAGAGGGGGTACCTTATAGATGAGTTCAAGAAAGCCAAGCTGCCTACCTTTGATGGAGAGTTGAAGAAAATAGAAGATGTAGAAGCATGGTTGCTTGGGATGAATAATTTCTTCGAATTACATGATTATACAGAGAATATGAAATCTAGAATAGTTATTTTTAGTCTCAAGGGAAAGACAGATATTTGGTGGGAAGATGTGAAGCATGTTAGAGGCATCAGGGTAGAGGATTTGAGCTGGCATGAGTTTAAGAGAATTTTGAAAATGAAGTACTTAGTAGAGAGATAGTATGATGGTAAGGCTAAGGGGTTCTATGAATTGAATATGGAATCTATGATAGATTTTTACTATACGACTAGGTTTCTGGAGTTGTTTAGGTATGTTCCATATGTTAAGGATGAGAAGATGAAGTTTCAAAGATTCATTAGTGGACTACCATTAGCATTCAAGGATCAGATTGAGTATGATGAGCCTTGATCATTGCAGGAAGTCATCGAGATGTTGAGGCACTGTTATGAGCAGTTGAAGTGCAATACTAGGCCTAAGCAAGATTGAAAAGGGGATGAGAAGGCTAAGGGAAAATGGCCTCCAAAGTGGGAAAGAAATTAAGATGCAAGTGAGAAGGAAAATGTGGCTCCTTACAAGAAGTTAAGTGCAACTGAGAAGGGGCATGGATCTCACCCTGAAGAGGAGTAGAATAAGGTTAGTGGCAAAGAATCATTAATGTATTACAACTCCGCCTGTAAAGAACCTCAAATGGAATCATTACAGTGTTGGCTCCTAAGAATGTGGATGAACTCAGGTCATTCTTGGGACTAGGAGGGTATTACAGGTGGTTCATCATGAACTTCTAACGTATTTCCTATCCTATTACATCATTGCAGAGAAAAGGAAAGAAGTTTGAATGGATTGACGAGTTTGCAACTAGTTTTGAGAAGTTGAAGCATTTTCTTACAAATGCTCCAATCGCGAAGATTGCAAATCCTCATAATTTTTTTTTGGTATGTACATATGCTTGCAAGAGAGTACTTAATAGAGTCCTAATGCATGAAGGAAAAGTGGTATGCTATGAGTCAAGAAAGTTGAATGAGCATAAGAAGAACTATGTGAATCATGATCTTGAGTTGGAAACTATTATTCATGCCTTGAAGATGTGGAGACATTATCTTCTTGGCATGAGGTTCATTTTGATGAGTGGTCATAGTGGATTTAGTTACTTGTTTGACCAACCTAATTTGTATTCCAGGCAAGCTGGATGGTTAGATACTCTTATTGAGTTTGAATTTAAGATTAGGTACATTAATGGAAAGGAGAATAGGATTGCAAATGCTCTTAGTAGGAGAGGGAATGTGAATCACATTGCAACAATGAGTTCTTATGGGACGGACTTGTAGGAGTGAATTTTGCAGGCAAGACAACATGATTACAGGTATCAACATTTGAGGCACATGTTACAACAGTAGGCTGAAGGTGATAGGGATGAGGAGTATCATCTCACAATAGATGCCTTGGTCAGATTTAGGAACAATATTTATGTTTCGTGTGAAAGTGAGATAAAAAATATTATCTTGAGGGAATTTCATGTCAATTCGTATTCAGATCACCCAGGATATTAGAAGACATTGGAAACAGTTAATAATTTCTATCATTAGATGAACTTGAAGAAAGAACTGGCTGAGTTTGTTACTATATGTTTGGACTATTAGCGGGTAAAAGAAGAGTGTAAGCATCCAGTTGGTTTGTTACAGTCGATTCCAATTCCATAGTGGAAATAGGAGGTCATTTCCATGGAATTCATAACATGTTTTCCAAGGACATTGAAGTAGCATGATTCCATTATAGTTGTGGTTGACGGGTTAAGTAAATAAGCTCAATTCATTATCGTTAAATCTACAAATTAAACTAGTGATGTAGCTAAGATTTTCATCAAGGAGATAGTAAGATTGCATGGTGTTCCCAAGAATATTATATCAGATAGAGATGCCAAGTTCACTTCCAAGTTTTGGAAGGAGTTGTTTGTAGGTATGGGGATAGAGTTGGCTTTCATTACAACTTATCATCAATACACAAATGGATAGACAGAGAAGGTTAATAGGATTATTGAGGATATGTTGAGAATGTATGTCATGCATGAATAGAGGAAGTGGGAAGAGTATATTATATTAGTATAGTTTGCATATAATAATGGATATCAAGAGTCCTTGAAGATGATTCCATTTGAGGTTCTTTACAGGCGGAGTTGTAATACACCTACCAGCTGGAGTGATCAAGTGAGCAAGGTGTTGATTGGAATGGAATTGTTGGCATAGATGGAACAAGAAATGCAGGGTATTAAGAGGAATTTGAAGCTAGCATCACAGGACAGGAAGAAGAGTTAGCACAGAGAATTCAAGGAGTTTCAGGTTAGGGAGCATGTGTACCTGCTCATCAAGCCCAAGAGGAGCTCCTTGAGGATTGGATCATGTGCCAAGCTGGCAACTTTGTATTGTGGGCCTTTTGGGATATTTGAGAGGATTGGACTAATGGCCTACAGACTCGCACTTCCGCCAATAGTGAAAATCCATGATGTTTGTCAAGTTTTTTTGCTTAAGAGATATGTGTAGGATGTTGATCGTGTGATTGGCTGGTCTGTATTACAGGTGGAACTAGAGGGACAATTCCATCCAGAACCATAATGCATATCGCAGCAGAAACAACTCATGCTATGAAACTAAGCAACAGAGAAAGTTAAAGTGCAACGAAAGCACTTTGGGAGATCGTTGATCATATGTGGGCTTTATATCCTTCATTATTTTTTGGTTCAAGAAAATGATTTTTTTGTATATGTATATGTATATGGATGTTGTTGTAAATACCGCAATGGGTTGTGTTATAAAGCTCCAATAAGCAATATGTTTGTTTTTCTTTCAGCAGGATGTCATTGTAAATATTGTATCAAAAGATGTCATAAAGCTCCATAGGAAGTATGTTTTGTTTTCAGTGGTTTATTGGTCATAGGTTTCATAGAACACTGAGGATGGTGTTCCCCTAAGGAGGAGGGGTTTGTAACAACCTATTGACAGTGCTGGATACTACCAACATGCAATGCAGTCTCCCCGATGAAAAGTCCCAATTAGACCGCATTGTTTGATGTGGGAGCCCTTCCAGAAATAAGGCCCGAATTCCATATGTTATAGATTTTACTTCACTACGATGGTCAGCAAAAGAGAGTAATTTACATGTACTTTTGGATGAATAAGTGAGTATTCCCTGTGGAATTTCTCAGCTGCAAAATGTATCAAGGTTCTTCTAACGAAAGGGGGATAAAATTGATCCTTTAAAAGAAAAGTAATAGTATTAATATAGTATAGACACATGGGCATATACACATGGATGAATCGTTGATCAACTAGTGAAATAGTTCACATAGAAGCAACAATTTTCATAACACATACAACACACCTTCAACAACATAAGTACCAAAGCCACCAAAATAGTTTAATTTAATTAGTACAGATGAAAACATCATACATCAAAAACATTCAAAGAATAGTATTACAATATTTATGACATATGCATGAAAGTTTGTTGGCTCAATGAGCTTTGAAATTAAGCAAAAGTTCCAAGATACATCAGTACAGTGAACACCACTAGCTCCAATAGTGGAGTGTTAGAGCAACCACTTGCTCCTCCAAAAGAAATATCTTCCTCTCTAATGCTTGGTAGGATGAGCCAAGGTGAAAATTCCTTTGCATGAGCTATGAGGGTGTATATATAACAAATGGGGTGACCATTCACCTCCCTTGTGACTCTTGGACTACCCTCAGGATCAGGAAAAATTTTAACGATGGGAAATTATCTTCAAGTTTAAAAATGTTGGCGAATCTCACTAGTCCATAATATGCAAACTAAAATGTTTATTGATATATTTGCAAAATTATATATATATATATATATATATATATATATATATATATATATATATATATATATATATATATATATTCATATATTCTCTGTATAATATTGGCTATTTTTAAGGTAAAATAAATTTATTTGCAAAATTTGGGTGAATCATTTAAAAAAAAATAGAAGTTGGTGAATATTTTTTTTGGAAAAATCATGGAAAATTAGCCCACCTGTGAATATTAACTCCTAAATTTTTCCATGCTCATGATTTTTTGACTTGTTTATGACTTTTTGACTCCATGAATTTTCACATTCTATTAATTACTCTTGGACTTCCACTTTACATTACATTTCTCACATATTGAAAATTACATAATCCATAAATGATGTGGAAAATGATGACTCATATACATCTTGACATGACACCTTGACAAGAGATGACATGACATTGATGACATGGATTGCATGATGATATGGAAATGTCAAGCCATTCTGTTTGCCGATATATTTATGTCTTCTTAAAAGGTAGTACATGTTATTCTTCTTCCTCCTCCATAAGGATTGAATATAAGGAGTCTCCAATATGATATTAATCTCCAAATTTAGTCGCAATATGGTGTTCCTCTATATTTTCTTCATTGATCAACTTGTCTTTGAAGCTACAAAGGTGTCTTCTACCAAGGTCTCCTTCTTCATCTCCTTCATCATCATCATGTCATAACATGATATAGTACCTGCAACTGAAATCCACTCATGAAAAGACAACATCAGTCCGATAAACCCCTAATCTAACTTGTTTCATGAAAACCACTAGTTGACATAGAACCAAGTGTTGGGATCAGAGATTGACTCAAGGATTGTGCAGTTGTGAAATTTAGGAGGTTAGGGGCTAGGACTAATCCTTGAGACTACACAGTGCATAGCTCATGCAAGGTAATTGTGCAGTTGAGGGGCTCAAGGAGGCAAGTTTGAGGCTTGAGGCTTGAGGTTTCCCACTCATAATTATAGATGGATAGAGGCCTAGGGCTTGCACAGTTGCGTAGTTTGGGAGGTCAGGTTGGAGGCTTGGTGCTTGAGACTACATAATGTGTGGAAGAAGGTGGTTGGAAGGAAGGGGCTACGCAGTTTTGGAGCTCAAGGGTTAGGTATGAGCATGGAGACTACATAGTGCGCAGTTTTTAAAGTCAGGAATTATGAATTGCATGGTTCCAAGAGGTAAGGTTTGAACTTGAGGATTGAGACTGCGCAAATGCATAGGTCAGGAAGGTTGAGTGAGGCAAAGTTGCTCAGGCATGAAGTTTTCTTGATTTGGCTAAGTGCGAGATCAGTGAAGTGAAAGTGAACAAGGACAAAAATTGAGCATGATCACATACTTAGAGCAATTGAAAACACAACATTGATCCCTCAGAACACGTGAACAACATAATTCCCCCATTGCAACAACAATGTGACATCTTTCCCCAAGTGTGAGACTAAAGATACACTTTGCGGCAACAACATTGACACTTGTGAAAAAGTGCATAAAACTTTAGTAATGAGTATAATACATGTCGAAATGATAACTCATTAGCACCAAATTTACCCCCTAAAATGAACCAAAATTATGTTTGTGAAATATGTGATGCTTTTCATGCCAAAAGACGACACTTTTATTTTCTTCCGAAAGGGACTGGAACACTTACAAAAAACACATGGAATGACTCTTAATACTAGAAACGACAACATATAAAGTCAAAGTAGGATAAAAAATTTGGTTGTAGGTCAAAATTTTGGATGGTGTTGTAGCAAGAACAACACAACGCAAGGTTAAAAGTTCATGTAATAAAGGATAATAAAGGAAAAATAAGACCAAAGTCATGGGATACGTATTCCAATATGAATGTTGGGAAAACTCTATAGTGCGAATCATTTTTGGTTTATCAATGGCTAAGGGAATTGGAAAAGGAAAAGAGCGAATACTTGGCATTTGTTTATGAGAAATAAAGGAAAATATGAGAAAAGTAAGGCAAAGAGACACATATTTGCATGTTAAGTAAATTAGAGGAAAAATAAAGGAAAATGAAGAAAATATAGACATCAATAATAAAAAGGCATATGAGATTTAGTTCATAGCTTTTGCTCAGTCGAACTTTTGTTGGTTTAGCTTTTTGTGAGTTTTCAACTTGGGTTAAGTGTGAAAGAGAGAGAGAGCTCCAAGAGGAGAAAAAAAGTAAGCAAGCAAAGGAAGGAAAAGGAAAGCAAGGAGAAGGTCGGATCAACAACTTTATCAAGAAGATTTTGCAGGTAATAGGTTTCATGTGTGATATCTTATCTGAGGTGTGAATGCATGGTACATGCATTTTTTATTTGGTTCATTTGTTGTCATTGGCATGGGTGTTCCTTGATTTGACAATGGTTTCAACCTCGCCTTACAATTTCTTGGATATCCATGGTGTGATGGCATTCATTTCTTGGTTGAGCTTTGGATCGCTGAAAGGTTTTAGAACTGGGTGAGGTGGTCTCATGAAAAAATCTCAAGGGTTGGGGATGGAGATGGTTTTCTCTGGGAAACCTTCAATAGGTTGGTGGAGACAGGAAAACTCCTTAAGATAGGGTGAAGAAATTCCAAGGCCTCCAATATTTATTTGGCTTTATGATCTCGGGATCGCTTTAGGTGAGATAGTGGTATTTTTAGTGTGGCCATGGTTTAAAATATGGATTCCATTGGTTGTTTATGTATAGTTTTATCCCATGAGATCCCACATCCATGCTTGGAATATGGCATAGGTTGATTGGCTGAAAGAAAGATTTGGTTAAGCCTAATATATGGTCGGGTGGTACGTGTAAGTCCCTGACTGGGTTGGCTTTTACATAAGTTAATAGGAGTTATTTTCCTATTCTTATTCATGAGTACTTGTACTTGTTATTATGATGATTTGATGATTGTTCTTTCATGGTTAATATTTTGGTTTAATGCTAGTTATAAGCATGATTTATGATGTGCTCTAGTTATGGATCTTGTTATGATTTGATAAGTTATCGAATGGTTGATGAATGCATGGGCTAACTAGTGTTGTTGTAGCTATTTGAGAGAGAATTAGGCCTTCTGGGTGATTTTAAGCTAAAGTACAGAGATTTACACTCAGATATGCATTCATGACCTGTAGCATACATTTTTACCATATGTTTGACAAAATGTGTAGTGTATTCTAGGTGGTCTAGGTCAAGTTTCCGATTCAAGTTTTATGATTTAGCATTTTTTTTATGTCAAATGTGATTCTGGAAAGTTATAAGAAGTTCTGGGTAGTGGTTTGTAGGCTAGCCTGGAAAATTGGCTCAAATCTCGGGACCATAGGCACTAAACTGAGGAATTTAGGTCATAACCACATGGAGACAAACCTATGTGTACAGTTAGAGGCCTATAATTGTACGCTTGCCTTGTTGTGCATGTAGTTTGGGTGTTAAGTCAGTGAAAAAGGGGTCTAGCTCAGGGATTGACCATCTGGGTTGGTTTACAACTTTTTGAGTGGTATGTGGTTTCTGAAGTGTGTCAATAAAGTTTTAATTTTGTCGGACCCACTTTCATAACTGGAACTTGGAGGTCAAGCCATGTTATAATAGCACTCCACTTTAGATTTACCCAGAGGGCTTGTAAAATTGGGTAAATGGGGGGGGGGGGGGGTGGTGGGGGTTGGGGGGCGTATTAGAAATTCCATGCTTTCTTATATCAAAGACTTTCATGTCATGAGATATAATCATAATTTTTTTAAAATCAATTTATAACATAGCGTAATCATATCAAAACAAAACTCAAATCATTACAGATCAGAACATTAAACCAAATTAAAGCATAGTCTTAAATTTTTTTCTTTAGACCAATAATCAATAATTATCTCTGTATATTTCTCTTTTCTCTTGCATTAAGTGGTTTATCATCCAAAGCAAGCACTCAATGTTGTGTATGCACCATACAGTCTTTAACTAGATTTGTCTTCAATCTATCTTATTGAGTGGTTTCTCAAACCTGTTGTGTTGTTCAACGACCCCCATTTTAATATATTATAAATTTCCTATGAAATTTATTATATTAAAATAGGGACCCTTCAATTTTAGAAAAATCTTACAATCAAAGTTTAATACTTAGGTTTTTTTATTAAAAACCAAGTATTAAACATTGATTATCCCAAAAAAAAAAAACAAATTAAATAGCCCCCGAAGCTAAGACTTATACTTAGGCTTTAAAAACCTTAAGTATTAAAACAATACGGGTTATTCAATTTAAATCAAAGTTTTTTTTTTCCCGAAGATCCAAACAACTCCGACATGCCCAGCATCGCATATCCCATAGTTAAAAATCCAAAGGCAAAGACTCCCCGCTAACACCGATTTGCGAAATGCGATTAGACCAGACCTGAACAAGTTATTAACTGCATTTCTAAAGGACCCCACATCCATCGCAATCGCAATATCCACTATCATATAAGTCCATCCCCCATTACCTTTGCGATTTATGATCTGCGATTAGACTCAAACCCGATGGGAAAGTTAATGACAGTCCATAAAATTTCGAATCCGCAGGCTATCGCAAATTTCAAAAGCTTAAGTCCTGCCCCTTCTCGATTGCGATATGCGATAAATCCTGGACCCAATGGGAAAATTAAATCCAATCCATATTAATGTCACATCTACGGGCTATCGCAAAAAGCTTAAGTCTGACCTCGCTCTGAATTGCCGATTGCGATATGCGATAAGGCCCGGACCCGCCTAGATTATACACTATGATTTATATTAATATCGCGTCTGTGGCCTATATCGGAATCAAAAAGTTATAAAAAGTCATGCCTCATCTGAATTTCGATTACGATATACATCCCAATGTCGATTGTGATATCACATCAGGAGTGATGTCAGTTCTGTTAGGTTCCTATACCAATAAGAGTCATAATTTTGAATGACTGATATTAAACCTTGTAATATTGTACATACCTTTGATTTTTGTAAATGTTTTCCATATTATAAAAATTAAAAAATTTAAAGAGGGTATGTCCTAAAAGAATAATCAAAGGACAAAAAGAACAAAAAGGTCAAAAAACATGAAAAAGATGAACCCCAAAGAAAAGAAAAAGACCATGAAAGTGAGCAAGTCAAAATGCCACTCCTATTTATTTTTATGCATAATAAATTATTATGTGTAGCTTGTGATCCTTGCCACAATCCATGATAGTCAAAATGTTTAAACATGGCTATGTCATGTTTTCAATTTTATGTCTATAGATAGAGAATAAAATCTGACCAAACAGTGTACACTTGGTGGATAATTAGATAGGTAGTGTAAATTAAGGAGCTCAACTGTTTAATCTGAGCCCTTGGATGTAATAAGGTTAGATTTAGATAGTTTGCTATTGTAAAGAAAAAGAAAAATATTTGATAAGGGTTTGCAAGCTTTAGTGCACCCTAATAAAGTGAAGAAAAAATGGTAGGAAAAGTAGATGGGTAAGTAGGAGAAAGGTTGCAGAAGTTTGATGATTGATTAGACAAAGACATAGTTATCTTTTTCCTCATAAGTTCCATAGATAAATGAAAAATCAAGCATGCAAAGGGATTTCAAAGTCAATTAATTAACTTACCCCATTCATTTCACCTTTTACTTAACTAATTTCCCATAAATAGAGTTCAAAGTGCTTAAAATCTTTAATTCAAAGAGGCTCAGAGCATTTCTTTGACTTTTGGAGGGACTGGACCCTCGGCTCAATGATTTATGGATGTCAAGTACTACATTAGCCTCATAAAATTTCATCTCCCTTTCAGTTCATTCATTTTCCTAAATAAAGTTCCTTTCCTAAGGTTGAAACACTTTTTGCCTAGGAAAAGCATTTTTCCCCCCACATAAAGCATTTTCATATAAAAAACCCACCAAAACACTTTACCCTAAGTATTAATGTTAATATGTGAAAAACATGAAACTCATAAAAAGAGCATTTACTTAGTGATTTTTCCCTTTTCCGCTCATTTTTTTATTAATTACTAACTTTATTTATTAAATCCCGATAAAAAAAAAACCCATTTTCCCGTATATATATAACTCCTATGTGTTAATTAACCTTATAACCTAGTTTAAATATAAACTATAATATATAGTTAACCCGACAAAAACCCACTAACTAATCGATCTATGATTATGTTAGGCAAAACCTCGATTAAACCCTCCACTAATTACCCCGATGGCCTAATCCCGCCTTAAGCCATCATTAACCCCCGAAAACACTGTAATTAAGAGCCCCTCGGGTCCCCCACTAGCCTCTGCACAGTTTCCCCGCCCGATCACCGTGCGATCGTCTCCCTCCTCATCCAATGACCCTCATCTATATTGGGCCAACCTGACGTCCATCCTTTACCCGCCTGATAAAGTAGTTTTTCCACCAGCCCCCGATGATATGTGTCATCCGATGAATGGAATCATGTGACCCCTCCCAAATACCATTGAGCGCCCAAAAGCGGTGCCATCTAAACCATTTATCGCCCTCCCGCTACACGACAAAGTGACTACTGTTCACCCCGTACCCGTCAAAACTAACCTTTAGCGCATAAAGCCAAAAAGCCCCAAATCATTTGTTTTCTCTGAATTTTCAACTGTAAACCCTCTGAACGCATGCACGCCACCTGCGAACGTCGAAGCCGTCAACCCACATCCAATTGCACTCCAAAGACACTGCAGACCACCTAGTTAGCCTTCGAGCCTGCATAGAGCCCCATCAACCATTTGGAATCGCCAGCTATTTAAAACCATTTCACCTCAGTTCCAGGTATTTAAAACCAGTATTCACCCACTACCCTGTCAAATTCAAAGAAACCAATTACTGAGTTTTCTTAGTTAAGCTAAAAAATTAATTAAAGAAGCTCAAGGACTCAAACCTACTCTGTGCTGAACCACTATTGACCTAAAACACTGTAATTCACCTCCCCCATACTCAAATCCACAAGAACTGAGAATGGCTGCCCCAATTACCATGGATGTGAGACCTATCACTACACCCCATCTAGACCTGAACCACCTTCCCCTAGCCGACAAAGATTTCCAGATAAAGACCACCTCTGTCCTAGAATCCCCACTCAAATTATATAGCTAAACTAGGGATAGATACTTAAACCATGCAGACGAAATTGGTCTGTGGGAATCCAATTTGCCTAAGTACCAATTCCCCCTAGTCCACATTTTCCCAGAAATTGTGCATTACTGTCATGCCAACTATATTCCAAGTCAGAGAGCAGTCATGTCCCCTAACTAGACTATACTCTTCACTATCACCGCAAAATCCATAAATGAGATGTTACAACTCCAGCCTGACCAAAACCTGGCCCCTCTTTCAATTGGAGCCTTATTAGACCAGTTCCCTAAGCTTACCACTACAAAATTGGCATAAATGTTCTAGACTTTCATAAGAGAAGAAAAACACATCCCAAAGGACCCTCCTCCTTATGTAGCTACCATCTTCTCTTCATGGGGAAGGGATATTGTGGCCATGATATCCAGTGTCCTAGGTTATACCACTAGTGAATACATTGATGAGATTATGTTGTCTTTCATGTCCATATAACCTCCAGGGTAGCCTCGTGCTGTCATCTATGACTATGACCAGTTTATAGCTGATAGGATGCATGACCATTTTCTTAGAATGAACAATGAAAGAGTTTTCAAATACTCCTCTGTCTTGTATCACCTTTTCCTATATTACCAGTCACACAAATCCCATTCACCCTTCAGAAGCTTGACACAAAAGGTCACCCCAGATCAGTTATTTTCTGGACTTCATTGATCCATAAATATCAGTCCCCATATTCATATGCTGACTTCATTGGCCTGTTTGTACATCTAATCATGACAATGCTAACAGGAAACCCTCCTCCAAGAATCAGTGCAGACATTAAAAGGGTCCTCCAATTGTCAAAGCAGACCAAGATAAGTGATTGGTACTTGTACCAAAACCATATCGAGATCATAATCATGGTTGCATGCTGGCACCATACAAACTTCCGAGATACCTCCCAATGAGGTTATTTTCTCTATAATACTACAGGCAGATTATCAACGTTGTTAAGACAAATTTTGTCAATGCCAAGAAGAAGGCCAATTTCCAAAGGAGTTTTGTTTGGAGATATGACCCTTTGGAATTCATATCAAAGAAGAGACAAAATGTCAAGCTAGGGCCTTTTATCCACCATCCCATACCGGAAATTGAAGCCTATGCCAACCAATCAGAATGGGTGGAAGGAACATTAGTTCATCAGGATAACACCAGGATAGACATAGAAAATTCTCTAATAGATCTAGAAAAACAACTTGATGAAGGTTCTTTCCTACAGGTGCCAGAACAATCAAACAAGCTAGAGAAGTCTGATAGACTAGAACAATCAGAAGAACCAGAGACTACTTCAGGTACCCATCCAATCATGCAAACTCCGCAGAATGAGGAGAAGGTCCCAAAAAGAAATAGAGAAGGGGCTTCCACTTCAGGAATTCCCACCTCTGATTGACAACAAGAATCAAGCAAAAGGCAAAAGTCCAACCCAACCTCTAAGCAAGAGCTTACAGAAAATTCAACTGAAGTCACCAACACAGAGCTTGAAAGAAGTAGACCTACCACCCCATCTGGAAGTATGCAGGAGCCTTCCACTTCACAAACTCAAATGTTGGTAAGGAAGCACAGTGTTGAGGTATCTTCCTTTAGGATGCCTACAGATAAAGATCAGGATATAAAGGAAAGGTACAAAGAGATCAAAGCCAGAAATGAGAGGCTTAAGACCCAAACATATGCTCAGTATTTGAAAATGACCCCTACCAATCAAACAAGGCTAATCTTAGCCTTTGATATTAAAGAGGGGAAAATGTAGATGACCTTCATCAAGCCTACCACTCAACAACCAAGAACAACATCAGACTTCGAAAAGGTGGATTTTGAAACACTGGCAAGGGATATTCATCCCATTGACCAGATTGAACTACACAAGCAAATAGGGGAGATGATATACTCCACATTGACAAGAAAGGCCATAGCTTCCCATCAATTGCAGAATTTCTTGAATAACATGTCTGCTCAATTTCAATTGGAGAAGGCCTCCTCACAGGCCAAAGATACAAGAATCGGGTCCTTAGAGGACTTAGTAATTGAATTGGGACATGATCCCAAGGATGTGAAATCTACAGAGAAGCTGATTAAGAAGAAAAATGATGATATTTCTGCACTTAAGAAACAACTCAAGATACCCCAGCTGCATCACCCACAGACAATGGAAGTCTTAGAAGCACAGCAGGGACATGAAGAGCTCATGGACTTGGTCTTGAAGCTAAATGATCAACTCAAGGAGACAAAGAAGGAGTTGGACACTTTAATTCAGTCGAAGCAAAGTGACCTGGCCACAACTTCTAGAACTGTCATCCTCACAGTATCTACAGAAGTTCCTTCCACACTGGCAACATCGTTGGCATCCACAGCTCCACCTGCCACAGCATTGCCAGTAACAACAGAGCCTACTACAGCAACAGGTACACCAACAGATAAAGTAGCAGAACTTGTCAAAGCCATGGAAGATATGTCTATCCAGGCTACAAAACTGAAAAGATTAAAGGAGAAGG
Source organism: Pinus tabuliformis (assembly GCA_031772625.1). Classification (NCBI taxonomy): domain Eukaryota; kingdom Viridiplantae; phylum Streptophyta; class Pinopsida; order Pinales; family Pinaceae; genus Pinus; species Pinus tabuliformis. The sequence continues at coordinate 970,235,371 of CM062810.1, forward strand.
TGGCAAGTTTGGAAACTGACTGCAAACTTTCCCAGCTCAAGCATAAAGAAGAAACACAAAAGGCCCAAAGGATGGGTGAGAAAATCGAGGTCCTTGAGAAGGATTTGACACTACATAAACCACTTGGACAAACCAAAGAGATGCTGTGGGACAATATCATTGACTCTGTCAATGATATTTGGCCATCAATACAAGTAATCTTTGAACAGACAGAATTGGTAAAGATATCTACTGAAGCTATCTAGAAAGTAAAGGAAGAACTGGGGGATAAACCAGAGGATGCCAATCGACTCATCCACTTCCTAAATAGCAAAAACAGATATGAGCTCCATGAGCTCAACATAGAAGATAGTACTAAAGCCATTCTGGAGATTAGGAAGGTTCTTTCCAAAAGGAACCTTATGCTTAACTTAGAAGAGAAGTGCCATAATATGCAGGTAGCCATTGATAGGTTCATGGCGAAATTTCAGATTTTGAGGGAGAAAGGTCTTCCCAGTCCTATGGTCATCAATGACAAACTCATGACCCAGCTAGACTATGGTGATAGACTGAGAAAATTGGCTAAGGAACAAGCAAGTTCTTCATCCATGAAATCCCTGCCAACAGGCAAAGTGTTATATGACACATTGGAGAACTTATTTTTTCTAGAGCATGAGGTGAAACATCTGTTCCTCACTAAGGAAAATTTTGTAAAGTATACTGAAGCTAATGAAATCTACCGAAGAATGGTAAACGTAAAGTTACCTGATGTAGAATGGTGGGAAAAAATGACAGATTTACTGTGATAAATTTATATCAGAAAGTTACTGCACAGTAAATTTGAAGGCAACCAAATAAACAAGTAAACACAGGGCAGCAAGGTCAAAGAGTATCAGAGTTAAAGAGTATCAGGTGAAAGATGAAAGTAAAGAATATTCCAACTTAGAAATACCACAAATATCAGTCTGCTTAAAGGGTTCCAATTTCAACTGCAACAGCCAGAACCACCACAATAAAAGGGACAGCATGAAGCAGTTCACCATCTGTCTCTATCTACATGCAAAAAGATATTTTTACTCCTTAGATTAAGTCTCAAGTTGTTTTGAGATATTTTGTAAATGTTTTTGTATATATACTTCACATTTCAAAGTATGTATGGTGGATTCCAAGACATTTATATAGACTTTTTCTCTCAAATAAAAAATTCTATTGTATCAATGACTGGATTGGATTGCTGGATCAAGGAATAAAGATCAGATATTTTACAATATTCTTGTGTAAAGCGAAATACAAATAAGTATTCTCTCATGTTTCAATGTTTTTTTCCATATGTTTTTTCATAATCTTTTATGTACCTCTAGAATCTAAATGTTATAACATGGAATGATATTTCAGAAATTGCTTAAATGCACTATGTCTTGACTGTTATGCATTATTTATGTTTTCTTCACAAATCTAAGTTGAGTAATTCTTGATTGCTCCTTAGTTTAGGTGACCTCTTGTGATCTATAACAAAGGATTCTTAACTGCCCTTTGTTCATGATTATCCACTGCTCTTCATTTTGATCCCGGTCCAAGGATTCTTAAGTCCCCTTTCACCCTGGTTAGAATTACTTCACCCATTATGCCTAAAGATTTGCCTTTTGCTCTTCTAGATTTCCCTGTAAAAATTCCCTTTAATGATTTGGTCCAGTTATGCTATCCATTTGTTGACTCCATAGCCCAATGGCTTGAAGACCTAGCTCTATCCATCTGCTTTAAGAATTCCACCACCCAACCTTCAATTCAAAACCAAAACCCCAATGAACATTAAGAACTAGCCCGAAATCCTATAAAAACAAAGCTAAATTATATAGAGAGAGCCCTCTTTGAGTCATAGGTTGGCTAGAGCCTATACTTAAAAGATTGGTTTGTGGTTACCTCGGTTTCTTCCTTCTTCTGATAACTTCTAAGGAAATTCTGAGTGATAACATAGTGGCGACTCCGCTTGGGAACTCAAATCCTGAGTCTTAATAAACCTTTAAGAAAATTTTAAATCTTTATTTCAAGCCTCTTAAAGGGTTTATTAGAAGTTATCTAGAAAATTTCACAAAAATAAAGTAATTAGAAAAGCTTGAAATTATGGCTTCAAGGAGAACTCACTATACTAGGGCTAATCCAGATCCAAACCATGCCCCAGTAGTGGATAATCCCAACCGGATTTCGAAAAAACCTAAAAAACAAGAAAGTTTAGTCATTCCAACACCTTCAATCAAAGAAGATTCATGCCCTAATGAGTGGTTGTTTTTGTAAGACCTTCCTTTTGATGTGCCATTTGATCTTTCCTTATTTAGAACCAAGTCTGAAAGTGCACTTGATGACATAATTCTATATCTAGAGTTTATTGAAGACCTCAAAGTCCAAACTGCAAACAAGTTAATTAATGAGTATATTCTAAATTCCCCTCAGGCCTCCCTCGCTACTGCTAGGATCCCCAAGATTTCTGAACTAGTGTCTACTACTCTTAGTATACCATTATTCCCTTCAACCTCTGAAGTCCATTCCCCACCACCATTTATACCTTCACTTCCCTACCAACCTACCATTACCCATCAATCATTTACCACTCCTAGTTCTCCATCTACTACTGTATCATCTCCAAGTACCTCAACCCAACATCTTAGCCTTGCCCAACTTAAAGCCATGGAAAATAGATATGCTCCTTTGGTGTTACCTGCCCCACTTGGTGCCATGCCACAAGACTACCAAAACAAAATTGTCCAATTTGATGGCATGGGATCTTATACAACACAACATCATGTGAACAAAATGACAGACTACTTTGAATTACATGAAATTGATATTGGAGATGTTCAAATGAGACTTTTTGCTCAGACTCTAGCTGGTGATGTTAGGAAGTGGTTCAGAGCGTTACCTGCTAATAGCATAGATAGTTTAGATATATTTTATCAGCAATTTTTAAATAGATGGGAAAAGAAAAAGAACCGTTTGCAGATCCTTTCAGAGTACAAAAATATTAAAAGAGGACCTAATGAAATAGTCTAGGATTATTGCACCAGATTTAACAATATATACTATGCAATACCAATTAATCTTAGACTTCCACCTGACTTAGCCTTAATAAAGTTTCCTGATGGGTTTGATACTGATATGGCATTCCAACTCAGAGAGAGAAATCCCCCAACCTTAGAAGACATGCAGAGTGTAGCAGTTAGTGTAGAAGCAAATTTGTTAGCAAAAAGAGCTAGAGTTAGGAATGAAAGGAGAGGATCTACAAAAGATGAAGCCTCACCCTCTGACCTTAAAATAGATGTCTTGGCCAATAGTATGGAAAAACTTATGGAGGGGATAGATAATATGGAGAGGAAGCCTCAATGGAATAATCAACAGGCACCTCCAGTTAGAAACCCAAACTTTAGAAAGAACCAAAATCAAAACATTGGAAAGAATGGACCTGATCAGAATATTATGCCTCCCTTTCAAGAAAACTATGTTGAAACATATCATTCAGAAGACCTTGAAAAAGACACACAGATTAATCTGATGGGATTGGATGACGAGGATACTGTCTTCTTGACCCAAGATGAGTAGGAACTGTATATGCGGCAGCAATTGTAGAGCCAGTCCAGAGAATTATTTGATTATAAACAAGGATATGATTCTGCTATCTCTGAAGTACACAAACAATATAACTTAAGGAGTAAAAAGAACACTGATACTCCTGACCAAACCAAGAAAACAATGCCAGATCAACCCAAGAAAATCAAAGAAGGTCTAGTTACTAAAACTCTCCAAATCCTCCCTAGACCAAACCATAACCCTCTTGGCCCCACCATTGTAGATATAACCCCTAATAAACCCTCCAATGATCAACCATCCACTTCAATCCCCTCCAAGGAAACATTGGAAAATCCTCCAAATACCATATTAGAAAATCCACATAAAAAGACCCCAAATACAGAAAAAGAAGAGCATCCTACTCAAATTCCTGCTATGAAAATCGCAAACCCTCAAACAAAAAAAGCTCCTTTTCCTTTCAATTTGGGAGCAGAGGTAGCTAAACTAAAGATCTCAGTTCCTTTAACAGAACTGATTAAAAATGAAACCTATAAGTCTTAAATAAACCAAGCTTTAAACATTTCTGAGAATGGAGATTCTGTCAACTTGTTTGATGATCAGCCAGAACCTATATTTGGTCCTGATGTTAACAGCAAACCACTAGGAGGAGTCCCACCCTTTTACATTAGCCTTAGCATTCATGATAAAATCTTACACAATACAATGTTAGATTATGGGGCCTCACACAATTTAATGCCCAAATCAATTATGGAAAAATTAAACTTAGACATTACTAGGCCTTACAAGGACCTATTCTCATTTGACTCAAGTCAAGTAAAGTGTCTAGGGTTAATCAAAGACATGTTTGTTACCTTAGTACAATATCCTACTAAAAGAATTCTCATGGATATAGTAGTCGCTGACATCCCACCCAAATATGGCATGCTATTGTCTAGATCATGGGGAGCCAAACTCCAAGGGTCTTTACAGCTTGACATGTCATATGCCATAATCTCTATTTTTGGACAACCTAAAAAGCTGTATCGAGAAACTTTAATGAAATATGTGGTAAGCAGCCAGGATCGGCCTCAAAAATTTCCTATCTACTCCATGCATTCTGACATTGATTCCTTTATTTTGTATAATGCTGAACAAACATAAAAAACTATTGCAAACAATATTTTTATAGAACCAAAAGAAATTGCACTTACAACTAAAAATAAAATTGTCCAAACTCAAGATCTTTCCACTAAACAAGATAATCAAAATGCCTCAAACAATGAAAATTTTGTTCCACCAGATAGTGAAAATTATGAACATGAGATATTATGGCATCTTGAATTTGATGGATCAGTGAATAAGTTAGGAGCAGGAGCAGGAGTGTGGATATACAATTTGGAGAATGATCACTCAGAGGGCCATGCTTACAGACTGAATTTTAAATGCACTAACAAGATGGTTGAGTATGAAGGCCTAATATTAGGTCTTAAACTAGTTAGGAATTTAGGAGCCAAAAGATTTTCTTCCATGGAGACTCTGAGTTAGTTATAAAACAAATTAATGTTGTATATATGACCAAAGACCCTAGATTAAGTTTCTATAGAGGGACAATTGTAGAAATAATGAATACTTTTCTAGAAACTAAGCTTGCTATCATTCCAAGGAAACATAATATGCAGGATCATAGTTTAGTAATGTTTGCCAGCACTTGTAAGTTACCATTTCAACCTAACCATCAATATACTGCTGAGGTGAGGCACAGACTTGCTATCCCAGATAACTTGAAAAATTGGCAAGTATTTGCTAATGACAAACAGATAAACAATTTTCTAACCTTAGAAGAAGAATTTGTAAATAGCAATACAGATACTAATATAAAAATAGATCTTGACTTTAAAAATGAAATAGAAATAGAAGGTGAAGAGGTAGATAGATTCCATCCTACTAAATTTACAGGATCATATGTAGAAAACCTAAAGGAAGTTGAGATTGATGAGATAATTAATGAAGACACTGAAATCATTAATCTCGAGGATAAATTTTTTCCAAAAGGATTAACCCCTTTGGAAGACTTGTTTGACTCAAACGATGTTCCAAGAAAACCAAAAATGGAACCCCTAAAATCTGATATAGAGGAGTGTAATATTGGCACTAAGGAAAATCCAAAATTAATCAAACTTTCAAAGTCATTACCTCCTACTGAAAAGTGAAATACATTGAATTATTAAAGGAATTCCAAGATGTCTTTGCTTGGAGTTATGAGGACCTCAAGTCCTATGACACCAACATCATACAACACACCATCCCCATAAAAGAAAACCAGAAACCTTTCAGACAAAAGCTTAGGAGGATTAACCGCATCCTATTACCTTCTATTGTAAAGGAAATCCAGAGAATGTATGATGCCAAACTAATAGCAACAATCAGATTTTCTGATTGGGTTTCAAATTTGGTGCCAACAAGGAAGAAAATTGGTGAGACCAGACTTTGTGTTGATCTTAGAAATCTTAATAAAGTTTCACTCAAAGACAATTACCCTCTCCCTAAAATGGATCATATCTTACAAAGGGTAGTTGGGTCAACCAGAATCTCATTATTGGATGGGTTTTCTGGTTACAATCAGTTCTTAGTTCGCCTGGATGACCAAGCCAAAACTGCATTTACTACTCCTTAGGGCACATTCATGTATGCGAATATTCCTTTTGGATTAAAGAATGCAGGAGCCACTTTCTAGAGGGCTATGGACATAGATTTTTCCAAGGAGATTCATGACTTCCTAGTAATATATTTAGATGACATCATTGTATTCTCAAAATCTGATAATCAACACTTAGATCACCTAAGGCAAGTTTTCATTAAATGCAGGAAGTATGGAAGTTCTTTGAACCCCAAGAAATCTTTGTTTGGATTAGAAAAGGGAAAGTTATTAGGTCATATAATCTCAAAATATGGTATCCGAGTAGATCCTACAAGAATAGAAGCCATCTTACAGATACAACATCCTAGGAACATTAGGGAATTACAAGCCTTTTTAGGGAAAATTAACTTTCTTAGGAGATTTATTTCTAACCTAGCAGAATTAATTATATCACTAAATAATATCTTGAAAAAGGATTCAACCATAAAATGGACTGTTGAGGCTAAGAAATCCTTTGAAGACATTAAGCTAGCCTTAACTAAAACACCAGTTCTGGTCAGTGCAAAATTTGACAGAGATTTCATTCTATTTTCTTTTGCTTTAGAGCATACAATTTTTGTAGTCCTACTGTAGAAAAATGATCAGGGTTATGAACAACCTATTGCCTTTTTTAGTAAAGCCCTGAGGGATTCCCCTTTAAAATACAACATAATGGAAAAACAAGCCTTTGCTTTGGTCAAAGCTATCAAGGATTTCAGGGTTTACATTTTATATTCACATATAGTAGCCTATGTCCCTAACTTGGTAGTCAAGGACATCCTAACTCAGGAAGGTCTAGATGGAAAGAGAGGGAAATGGATAGCTACTATTCTGGAATATGACCTAGAAATCAAACCAACAAAGTTAATCAAAGGCCAAGGTTTAGCCAAGCTCATAGCTGAATCGAACTGTCAGGCCTTAGATATAAATTTTATTGTAGAAATGGATAATGGAGAGGAGATGGCGACTCCACCAATTAGCCAGGCCTTTATTGAATCACCATGGTATGCTGACATCATATATGTTTTATTAAATCTACAAGATCCTCTTGAATTATCCAGGACCAAAAGCAGGTTTTTAAAAATGAAATCATTGAAATTTTGCATAATAGATAATGCTTTGTTTTGGAGGAATCATGAAGGTATCCTTCTCAAATGTTTATTGAAAGAAGAATCTGACAAAGTGTTAAAAGAGTTTCATGCAGGTGACTGTGGAGGACATCTTTACTGGAAAACCATTGCTGACAAAATTCTTAGAGCCAGTTTCTATTGGCCTACTTTGTTTTCTGATGTAAATAAATATGCCACCTCATGTCATAAATGTCAAATATTCGAAGGAAAGAAAAATATTTTACCCTTACCCCTAAAACCAATCTCTGCTGAAGCACCTTTTCGACAATGGGGTTTAGACTTCATTGGTGAAATCCATCCATCGTCTTCTACCCAACACAAATGGATCCTCACTGCTACAAATTATTTTAATAAATGGATAGAGGTTGTACCTTCAAGGCAAGCCACTGACATTGTTATCATAACCTTCCTTGAGGGCAACATCTTATCAAGATTTGGATGCCCAACCAAGATCATCACTGATAATGCAGCAGCTTCCAAATCCAGAAAAATGATTCATTTATGTAATAAGTATCATATAACCCTATGCCATTCCACAGTTTATTACCCTCAAGGAAATGGACTAGCAGAATCCTTAAACAAAAGTCTGGTAAATATCATCAAAAAGTTGTTAGAGGATAACAAGAAAACATGGAATAAAAAGCTAGTAAATGCCTTGTGGGCAGACAGGCTAACCACAAAGAAATCAATTGGTACCTCTCCCTACCAATTAGTTTATGGAATGGAAGTTGTTTTTCCATCCTCTTTGGGAACACTAGTGATGAAGTTGTTCCAAGAGTTGTAGGTTGAACCAAATGACATCCAAAGAAGAATCAACCAAACAATTCATTTGCAACAAACAAGGGAAGAAGTGTAAATCAGATCTCAGGTTGTGTAGGAAAGGATCAAGAATATTTTTGACAGAAGAACCAAGGCTTAGAATTTCTACCTTGGGGACAAAGTCTTAAAATGGGACTCAAGGAGGGAAGATAAAGGTAAACATGGGAAATTTGATTTCCTATGGAAAGGCCCATATGTCATTTATGCTTTCAGGGATAACAATGCTTTCTTCCTAAGAGAAATGGATGGTATGGAAGCAGAAGGAGGACCAGTGAATGGTCGAATGCTCAAACACTATATTGAACCCACTTACTAATTTCACTTATCATTTGTACATACTTTACTTTCAAAATTCTAGAGTTGATTGGATGGTGATTTTTAAAGTTGAAGCCCGGAGAGAAGGCCCTAAGCTTTAAATATTTTACTGTCATAAATAGTAATAATGCAGAAGCATGAAAGGACAAACGTTGCAGGGTAATATCACAGAAATTCAGAAGGCTACTGATCTACAAAGTTCTTGACATTTCACCAAGAAATTCCATCCCCAAGTGGAGCCACTGTTAGGTTCCTATACCAATAGGAGTCATAATTTTGAATGATTGAGATTAAACCTTGTAATATTGTACATACCTTTTCTTTTTGCAAATGTTTTCCATATTATAAAAATTAAAAAATGTAAATAGGGTATGTCCTAAAAGAATAATCAAAGGACAAAAAGAACAAAAGGTCAAAAAAGATGAAAAATATGAACCCCAAAGAAAAGAAAAAAGACCATGAAAGTGAGCAAGTCAAAATGTCACTCCTATTTATTTTTATGCATAATAAATGATTGTGTGCAGCTTGTGATCCTTGCCACAATCCATGATAGTCAAAATGTTTAAACTTGGCTATGTCATGTTTTCAATTTTATGTCTATAGATAAAGAATAAAATCTGACCAAACAGTCTAAACTTGGTAGATAATTAGATAGGTAGAGTAAATTAAGGAGCTCAGCTGTTTAATCTAATCCCTTGGATGTAATAAGGTTAGATTTAGATAGTTTGCTATTGTAAAGAAAAAGAAAAATATTTGATAAGGGTTTGCAAGCTTAAGTGCACCCTAATAAAGTGAAGAAAAAATGGTAGGAAAAGTAGATGGGTAAGTAGGAGAAAGGTTGCATAAGTGTGATGATTGATTAGACAAAGACATAGTTATCTTTTTCATCATAAGTTTCGTAGATAAATGGAAAATCAAGCATACAGAGGGATTTCAAAGTCAATTAATTAACTTCCCCCATTCATTTCACCTTTTACTTAACTAATTTCCCATAAATAGAGTTCAAAGTGCTTAAAACCTTTAAGTCAAAGAGGCTCAGAGCATTTCTATGACTTTTGGAAGGACCAGACCCTCGGCTCAATGATTTATGGATGTCAAGTACTACATTCCCCTCATAAAAGTTCATCCCCCCTTCAGTTCATTCATTTTCCTAAATAAAGTTCCTTTTCTAAGGTTGAAACACTTTTTGCCTAGGAAAAGCATTTTTCCCCCCACATAAAGCATTTTCATATAAAAACCCCACCAAAACACTTTACCCTAAGTATTAATGTTAATATGTGAAAAACATCAAACTCACAAAAAGAGCATTTACTTAGTGATTTTTCCTTTTTTTCGCTCATTTTTTTATTAATTAAAAATTTTATTTATTAAATCCCGACAAAAAAACCCATTTTCCCGTATATATATATATATATATATATATATATATATATATATATATATATATATATATATATATATATATATATATATATAACTCCTAGGTTTTAATTAACCTTATACCCTAGTTTAAATATAAACTATAATATAGAGTTAACCCGACAAAAACCCACTAACTAATCGATCCGCGATTATGTTAGGTAAAACCCCGATTAAACCCTCCGCTAATTACCCCGATGGCCTCCCGCCTTAAGCCATCATTAACCCCCGAAACCGCTATAATTAAGCGAACCTCGGGCCCCCCACTAACCTCCATGTAGTTTCCCCGCCCGATCACCATGTGATCGTCTCCCTCCTCATCCAACGACCCTCATCCATATCAGGCCAACCCGACGTCCGTCCTTTACCTGCCCGATAAAGTGGTTTTTCCACCAGCCCCTGATGCTACGTGTCAGCCGATGAATGGAATCAGGCAGCCCCTCCCAAATACCTCTGAGCGCCCAAAAGCGGTGCGATCTAAACCATTTACCGCCCTCCCACTAAATGACAAAGTGACTACTGTTCACCCCGTACCCACGAAAACTAACTTTTCACGCATAAAGCCAAAAAGCCCCAAATCATTTGTTTTCTCTAAATTTTCAACTGTAAACCCTCTGAACGCATGCACGCCACCTGTGAATGTCGAAGCTGTCAACCCACGTCCAATTGCACTCCAAAGATGTCACAGACTACCCAGTCAGCTTTCCAGCTTGCACAGAGCCCTGTTAACCATTTGCAATCGCCAACCGACCTGTTCAGAACCATTTCACCTCAGTTCCAGGTATTTAAAACCAGTATTCACCCACTAGCCTGTCAAATTCAAAGAAACCAGTTATTGATTTTTCTTAGTTAAGCTAAAAAATTAATTAAAGAAGCTCAAGGACTCAAACCTACTCTATGTTGAACCACCGTTGCCCTAAAAACACTGTAAATAACCTCCCCCATACTCAAATCCACAAGAGCTAAGAATGGCTGCCCCAATTTCCATGGATGTGAGACTTTCCTCTAGCCGACAAAGATTTACAGCTAAAGGACACCTCTGTCCTAGAATCCCCGCTCAAAGTACACTGCCAAAGTAGGGATAGATACTTAAACGATTCATATGAAATTGGTTTGTGGGAATCCAATTTTCCTAAGTACCAATTCCCCCTAGTCCACATTTTCCCAGAAATTGTGCATTACTGTCATGCCAACTATATTCCAAGTCAGAGAGCAGTCATGTCCCCTAACCAGACTATACTCTTCACTATCACTTGAGAATCCATAAATGAGATGTTACAACTCCAGCCTAGCCAAAACCTGACTCCATTTTCAATTGGAGCCTTATTAGACTAGTTCCCTAAGCTTACCACTGCAAAATTGGTAGAAATGTTCCAGACTTTCATAAGAGAAGAGAAACACATCCCAAAGGACCCTCCTCCTTATGTAGCTACCATCTTCTCTTCATGGGGAAGGGATATTGTGGCCATGATATCCAGTGTCCTAGGTTATACCACCAGTGAATACATTGATGAGATTATCCTTTCTTTCATGTCCATATACACTTCAGGGTAGCCTCCTGCTGTCATCTATGACTATGCCCAGTTTATAGCTGATAGGATGCATGACCAGTTTCGCAGAATGAACAATGAAAGAGTTTTCAAATACTCCTCTGTCTTGTATCACCTTTTCCTATATTACCAGTCAGACAAATTCCTATTCACCCTTCAGAAGCTTGACACAAAAGGTCACCCCAGATCAGTTATTTTCTGGACTCCATTGATCCATAAATATCAGTCCCCATATTCATATGCTAGCTTCATTGACCTATTTGTACATCCAATCATGACAATACTAACAGGAAGCCCTCCTCCAAGAATCAATGCAGACATTAAAAGGGTCCTCCAATTGTCAAAGCAGACCAAGGTAGGTGATTGGTACTTGTACCAAACCATACTCAGATCAGAATCTATAGTTGCATGCTGGCACCATACAAACTTCCAAGATACCTCCCAATGAGGTTATTTTCTCCATAATACTATAGGAAGATTAACAACGCTGATGAGACAAATTATTTCAATGCTAAGAAGAAGTCCAATTTCAAAATAAAAGACAAACTAGGCCCCTTCATTTGCAACTCTATGGAAGCAGGTCATGAAGAAGAGGCTATATTACAAAGAATTAATTTCCAAAGGAGTTTTGTTTGGAGATATGACACTTTGGAATTCATATCCAAGAAGAGACAAAGGTCAAGCTAGGGCCTTTCATCCACCATCCCATACTGGAAATTAAAGCCTATGCCAAACAATCAAAATGGGTGGAAGGAACATTAGTTGATCAGGACAGCACTAGGATATACATATAAAATGCTCTAATAGATCTGGAAAAACAACTTGATGAAGGTTCTTTCCTACAGGTTCCATAACAATCAAGAAAGATAGAGTAGTCTGATAGGCCAGGACAATCAGAAGAACCAGAGACTACTTCAGGTACCCATCCAATCATGCAAACTCCACAGAATGAGGAGAAGGTCCCAAAAAGAAATAGAGAAGGGGCTTCCACTTTAGGAATTCCCACCTTTGATTTATAGCAAGAATCAAGCAAAAGGAAAAAGCCCAACCTAGCCTTTGAGCAAGAGCTTACAAAAAATTCAACTGAAGTAACCAACACAGAGCTTGAAAGATGTAGACCCACCACCCCATCTGGAAGAATGCAGGAGCCTTCCACTTCACAAACTCAAATGTTGGTAAGGCAGCATAGTGTTGAGGTATCTTCCTTTAAGATGCCTGTAGATAAAGATCAAGATATAAAGGAAAGGTACAAAGCGATCAAAGCCAGAAATGAGAGGCTTAAGGCCCAAACATATGCTCAGTATTTGAAAATGACCCGTACCAATCAAACAAGGCTAATGTCAGCCTTTGATATTAAAGAGGGGAAAATGCAGATGACCTTCATCAAACCTACCACTCAACAGCCAAAAACAACATCAGACTTCAAAAAGGTAGATTTTGAAATACTGGCAAGGGATATTCATCCCATTGACCAGATTGAACTACACAAGCAAGCAGGGGAGATGATATACTCCACATTGACAGGAAAGGCCATAGCTTCCCACCAATTGCAAAATTCCTTGAATAACATGTCTGCTCAATTTCAATTAGATAAGGCCTCCTCATAGGCCAAGGATATAAGAATCAAGTCCTTAGAGGACTTAGTAATTGAATTGGGACATGATCCCAAAGATGTGAAAGCTACAGAGCAGCTGATTAAGAATAAAAATGATGATATTGCTGCACTTAAGAAACAACTCAAGATACCCCAGCTGCATCACCCACAGACAATGGAAGTCTTAGAAGCACAATAGGGACATGAAGAGCTCATGGACTTGCTCTTGAAGCTAAATGATCAACTCAAGGAGATAGAGAAGGAGTTGGACACTTTAATTCAGTCGAAGCAAAGTGACCTGTACACAACTTCTATAACTATCATCCCCATAGTATCTACAACAGTTCCTTCCACACTGGCATCATCGTTGGCACCCATAGCTCCACCTGCCACAACATTGCCAATAACAGTGGAGCCTACTACAGTAACAGGTACACCAGCAGATAAAGAAACAAAACTTGTCAAAGCCATGGAAGATATGTCTATCCGGGCTATAGAATTGAAAAGATTAAAGGAGAAGGTGGCAAGTTTGGAAACTGACTGCAAACTTGCCCAACTCAAGCAAAAAGAAGAAACACAGAAGACCCAGATGATGGGTGAGAAAATCAAGGTCCTGGAGAAGGATTTGACACTACAGAAACCACTTGGACAAACCAAAGAGATGTTGTGGGCCAATATCATTGACTCTGTCAATGATATTTGGCCATCAATCCAAGTAATCTTTGAACAGATAGAATTGGTAAAGATAACTACTAAAGCTATCCAGAAAGCAAAGGAAGAACTAAGGGATAAACCATAGGATGCCAATCGACTCATCCACTTCCTAAACAACAAAAACAGATATGAGCTCCATGAGCTTAACATAGAGGATAGGACTGAAGCCATTCTATAGATTAGGAAGGTTCTTTCCAAAAGGAACCTTATGCTTAACTTAAAAGAGAAGTGCCATAATATGCAGGTAGCCATTGATAGGTTCATGGCTAAATTTCAGATTTTGAGGGAGAAAGGTCTTCCCAGTCCTATGGTCATCAATGACAAACTCATGACCCAACTAGACTATGGTGATAGACTGAGAAAATTGGCTAAGGAATAAGCAAGTTCTTCATCCATGAAAGCCCTGCCAATAGGCAAAGTGTTATATGACACATTGGAGAACTTATTTTTTCTAGAGCATGAGGTGAAACAATTGTTCCTCACGAAGCCAAATTTTGCAAAGTATACTGAAGTTGATGATATCTACCGAAGAATGGTAAATCTAAAGTTACCTGATGCAGAATGGTGGAGAAAAATGACAGATTTACTATGATAAATTTATATCAGAAAGTTACTGCACAATAAATCTGAAGGTTGCCAAGTAAACAAGTAAAAACAGGGAAGCAGGGTCAAAGAGTATCAGAGTTAAAGAGTATCAGGTGAAAGATGAAAGTAAAGAAGATTCCAGCTTAGAAATACCACAAATATTAGTCAGCTTAAAGGGTTCCAATTTCAACTGCAATAGCCAACACCACCACAATAAAAGGGACAACATGAAGCAGTTCACCATCTGTCTCTATCTTCATGCAAGAAGATATTTATATTCCTTAGATTAAGTCTCAAGTTGTTTTTAGATATTTTGTAAATGTTTTTGTATATATACTTCACATTTAGAGGTATGTATGGTGGATTCCAGGACATTTCTATAGACTTTTTCTCTCAAATCAAAAATTCGATTGTATCAATGACTAGAGTGGCTTGCTGGAACAAGGAATAAAGATTAGATATTTTACAAGATTCTTGTGTAAAGCGAAATACAAATAAGTATTCTCTCATGTTTCAATGTTGTTTTTCCTTATTTTTTTTCATAATCTTTTATGTACCTCTAAAATCTAAATGTTATAACATGGAATTATATTTCAGAAATTGCTTGAATGCACTCTGTCTTGACTGTTATGCATTATTTATGTTTTCTTCACAAATCTAAGTTGAGGAATTCTTGATTGCTCCTTAGTTTAGGTGACCTCTTGTGATCTATAGCAAAGGATTCTTAACTGCCCTTTGTTCATGATTATCCACTGCTCTTCATTTTGATCCCAGTCCAAGGATTCTTAAGTGCCCTTTCACCCTGGTTAGAATTACTTCACCCATTAGGCCTAAAGATTTTCCTTTTGCTCTGCTAGCTTGCCCTGTAAACATTCCCTTTAATGATCTAGTCCAGTTATGCTATCCATTTGTTGACTCCATAGCCCAATAGCTTGAAGACCTAGCTCTATCCATCTGCTTTAATAATTCCACCACCCAACCTTCATTTCAAAACCAAAACCCCAATGAACATTAAGAACTAACCTAAAATCCCATAGAAACAAAGCTAAATTATATAGAGAGAGCCCTCTCTGAGTCATAGGTTGGCTAGAGCCTATACTTAAAAGATTGGTTTGCGGCTACCTCGATTTCTTCCTTCTTCTGATAACTTCTAAGGAAATTGTGAGTGATAACAAGTTCCACATCACCTATCACATGCCATGTCACCCTCCACGTCATTTGTGATGTCACTCCCACGTCACCCCGTGACTTCATAATCGCAAGTTTCTAAGGGACTTAAATCATATTCCACCTTTGCCGAATTGCAATTACGATTAGGCCACCCAGACCTGACACAATATTTAAATAGATATGAATTATTTCACATCTGAGCTTATCACAACTTTCATAACCTTTCCTGTAACTTTTCCTCTGATCCAAACACTGATAGGATACAAAATCCTGACTTACCTTGATTTAATAAATGACTCAGATCTGCCTAGATCAACAGTGGAGAAGATTTCAGACCCCCTGTGCTCATTTTAAGTTTCTCAAGGGGGGGGGGGTCCAAAAAGTGGCTTTTCATCCAAAGACCTATATCCACGCATCACTCTTTTTTTCTTTTGGATCTCCCTCTTCACAAGCCGCTTACCACTTCCAACCCCCTCCGAAAAAAAAAAACTGTTAGCCATCCATCTTTCCATGATTTTGATTGCGATATAAAGTACTCCTGGTTTCCTCTCGATTGTGATTATTCTGAGTCTACCCCTAGTCTAAAAGTGATTTACGATAAAACCATAAAGTCACCACTCTTACCAGAGGCCTCACTCTACATTCCTCTCCATGATGGTTGTATTTGGAATTTATTGCAACTCTACATTTTTCCTAATTTCCTGCAAAAGTGATTTGTTTCAAATAAAACTCGCTTATCAATTTCATTTATTTCTAGTTTATCGATTCATGTTTTTCTTGTTCAGGTTCATGACAGAGGAAGGAAGTTGTGCTGATAAGTGGCATATCAATTCAAAGAAGAAGACAATCATCCAGAACATTCGATGGAACAAATGAAGCTGATGAAGACAGCAAATCACTTTCATAAACTTCTGTTGAAAATTTGTTTTCCTTTAAGCATTGTTGAAGAGATCTGTTTAAATTCCCTCAACGCTCTGCACAATAGAATCATTTGTTTGCTTCTATTTAAGCTTACTTTTTGTATGAAATAAAGGTCCTGAATTTTATGAAGAAAGGCCTATGAAAGCTCGCACTATTATACTTTCATACTTTTCTCAATAAAACAACTGGAACATTGTTTAGGAATTTCCATAAACAATTTTGAGAAGTTGCATTACAGTGCTCCTGGAATCGTCTTTGTGGGAAGGAATAAACTGTTATTTCTTTTATGAGCTAAGTGAAGTGCTTATGGTATTTCTATCATTGCACCTCTATTTTGTTCATAAGTAAATACTAAATTATCCTTTCAAATTTCTTGTTACATGGTATTTAAAGAACAATGTTACATGTATTCATTTCTAATCATGCTGTCATTGATATTTTAAATACATGTTAAGTAATCTGCTTTGATATTTTGAATGTGATCTGAATTATACACATTATTTTTATTAAATATTTAATTAAAGTAATCATATTGAAATATTTTCATTTCCATTGATGTTTGAGCAATCTATATTGTCATTTACTAAGGAAAAATCATTATAGATCGCATCAAGATAAATGTTAAACAATCCCAGGTTATAGATTAGATTAATGCATGTGCTTTACCATTTAATTAATTACTAAAAATACATCTATTTCATTTCACTATAAGCATTATACATCCATTCAATAACCTTTCATTGGGAAACTGGTACCATTATCCCTAGTCGAAGCCACTATCTAAACAGAAAAGGAGATGTCTTAAGGTCCGTACCAAGTGGTTTTCCCCTGTGTTGAAGCAGCGATTTTTGAGGCCTCAACACTTTTTGGCACTAGAAGGGGGGAATATAGACTATGAACGGCAAGTAAGTCCAATCCAAAAAGAAAAGGTCATTCCAAGAGTCATTCTCCCTCCAAATCTCCTACAACTTCGAGATCCCCTCCATAATCTCCTACTTTTAGATCAAGAGTTGTACAATCACCTCCCAAGTCTCCTAGAATACTTCCTAAGGTAATCCATTTTGATTATACTCTAGAATCACCAGAAATTACAGCTTTGATAAAGAATTTGGAAGATGTTTCCATTTTAGCAGAAAAGCCTGAATCATCCGAAGATTCTGAAGGAAGAATAAACTCTATTTTTCAAGGAACCGGTGTTCTAACTCAGTCCCAAAGTGCAAAACTTGGCATCTCACCATTTGAATTTCCATTTCAATCCTGCCAATTAAAAAATGCTACATCAGATTCCCAAACATCTACTAGTGAGATTACCTCAGTCTCTCATTCACCAACATCTCCACTTCTTCCTTTTTCATTTCCTTTCTCTCTACCATTCACTTCATCTATTTCCATTTCCTCTACACAAACAACTAGTGTTGCCTCAAGCAGTATTATCACAACTAACATTTCTTCTCTCATCATATCCACCTCCCCAACTGTTACAATGGAAGCTAGACTAAGGTCCAATCCGGGAGTTGTTCAAATGCCAACACCACTTCATCCTCTACCAAAACATCCTGAAATATGGCTTCCCAAATTCAATCATGATGATGGGTTACCTACTGAAGAGCACCTTCATAATTATATGTTAGCCATCAATCTCAATGAGGTAGATGAAGAAGACATTTTTGTTAGATTATTCTCGTACACTCTTACAGGATCAGCAGGGTCTTGGTACTTTTCATTACCAACCAATTCTATTACTAGTTGGGATATTTTTGAAGAACAATTTTTGACTAAATTTGGCGATGATCACTCAACCACATCTCTTATCAATGACCTTTCCAATTTAAAAATGAGTTCAGGGGAAAAGATAAAAGATTTCAATTCTATATTTAACAAATTGTTAAATAAAATCCCATCTATTTCTAGGCCTGGTGTTGACGTACAAATTGAATGGTATATTTTATCTCTTCCTTCTAACATAGGAATTGTTGTAGATAAAGCTAATAAAAATACCTTGGTATAAAACATGAAAGAAGTTGTGTCCGTAGATAAGGGGATAAATGCACTAGAAAAGAAAAAAGATCAGGAAGATAGAAAATTAAAAAGAGTTACATTTAAGGATGAAGCTAAAAAGAAAGCACCTAAAGATCCCTTTGATCTTGAAGGCTTACAACATGTCCTTAAAACTTTATCTAACGAGATGGTATAGATCAAAAAACAAGTAGCTAAATCCTCTTCCAAAAAACCTTTTATACCATTCAGAAGAAATCAGCCACCTAATCCACAACCTCCAAACATGATTTCTAATGTAGAAACTAATGATGAAGATGAGGAAGAAGCAACATTTTCTGCTGATGACTTCCAAGATGAACAAATAGCTAAGTTAAATGGAATGTGGGATTTTATTCTTCTTATTTATGATAGTGAAAATTAGTATGAAGCATTACATGTTAGCACAAGAAGCAAAAGTCCAGTTGATCATATACAACCAATTCAAAAACAGAAACCTTCAACTTCCACTACTAAAAATAAAGCTGTTGTTAAAAAATCCACTTCCACTTCTCCCAAAGCAACTCCATCTTCATCCAATTCTCCATTTTCACCAAGAACCTTAGTAGTTTTAGATACTATTGATTACAATATAGTTGAGGATATGAAGAAAATAAAAGAAAACATTTCCATTCATGAACTCACTAAACTCAAACAACAACATAAATTTTTACTAAAAGAATTGAATGCAATACCTGCTTCTCCTCTTCCTACTGTTGTGGTATCCAAAGCTTCTAATGGAATGGGTAAACCTCTTGTTCATCCATTATTCGATTCCTTTGATGCTATTCTGATAGGTGACAAATCTAACTCACATACTCCTCCTTTTCTTTTGACTTTTGAAATATTTAATAAAAATGTACATAATTGCTTGATAGATTCAGGGGCTTCTTTGAATATCATGTTGTATTCAGTTTGTCTGAAATTAAACATGTCACCCCAGAAAACTCCAGTTCACATTGTGAAACTGGGTAGGAAAAAAGTCATCATCATAGGAGAAATGAATTCAATTCTCATTATATTATCTTTGAATGATGAAGTTTGTCAAATAATTGATATACTTGTTGTTAATATCCCAGATTTCTACAGTTTAATTCTTAGTAGAGATTGGTCAGAAAAACTAGATGGTTATTTTGTCACTAATTGGTTTCACTTATGGCTCCCATTTAATGGAAATCTGAATCAAATTAGAATCAATCGAGAAAATCATATGGAATATTCAATAACAGATTTTGAAGGTGAAAATGAGGCAGTAGTATTTAATAACAACATTCTTGGAAACTAGTCTACTGAATCATTTTTTTAGAATTTTAAAGCACACAAGTCACCATTTCTGAGTGATTCTATAACTTATCAAATTGAAAATTTTTCACAAAAATACTTTTCCAGATGTGTAAATATGCTAGAAAACCCATTAGTTAATTCTTTATTCTGGACATTGTATTTTGATGGGTCCAAATCAAGCGATTGTGCAGGAGCAAGTTGCATATTTATTAATCTTGAAGGTGTGAAGACAATGTTGACTTGCAGATTGGAATTCGAATACACAAATAATATTGCAGAATATCAGCATTAGTCCAAGGTATGTATAAAGTAATTAGCCTTGACATTAAATACCTTCAAGTTTATGGAGATTCATAGATTGTAGTTAAACAAGTAAGAAACATGATGCATTGTATCTCTAACACTTGAAACATTATTAGTCTTTGGTTTAGTGTCTCACTTCACATCTTTTAGCGTTTAACATTTCTGTTATTCCTAGGATTTAGAATGCCAGCACTAACCTTCTTGCTAACGTTGCATAAAAATTGATCCCATCTGAATATTACAGTCCTGATAGATTTTCTGTAAAATTAAACTTTAGACCATCCATTCTTGATAATATAACCAACTGGTGGGAATTCAATGATGATGAAGACATTTTAAGCTTCTTAACTTCTGAAAAATCATATGATGACCAAATAATTGATGAGGATGAACACAATGATAAATTAAAATAGAAAATTGATGATAATCCCATACCCAAATCTGTAGTAAAACTTGAGGATCTCTATGATTTAAAAGACAAATTTAAACAAGTTACTAATTCAAAACTACAGAGTTCAACTCTAAGATTTTAATTAATAAATCTTGGGACAGATCTTAAACCTCAGAATGTCAATTTAGGACTTGGTCTTTCGTCTGAAGAAATATTATCCTTAATTCAATTGTTTAAAAAATATAAGGATGTCTTTGCTTGGAATTATGAAGATCTGAAAACATTCAACACTTCCATCATTCAACATAAAATCCCAATGATATCAAATGATAAACCAATCCAACGGAAATTAAGGAAAATTCACCTGAACTTAGAAAATCAAATCAAAATGGTATTGAATAAATTCCTTAAGGCTAAAACTATTTTTCTTTTTAGGCATTCAAGATGGGTTTCCAACTTGGTACCTGTTAGGAAGAAAAATGGTGATATCCGCATTTGTATAAATTTTAGGAATCTTAATAAAGCCACTCAAAAGGATAATTTCTCGCTGCCCACTATGGAACATATTTTATGATCAGTTGTTGGTTACAAACTTATGTCATTCCTTGATGGTTTCTCTGTATATAATCAAATTATAGTCCACCCAGATGATAGGCTAAAGACTACTTTCAGATTCAAATGGGGAACTTATGCCTACCAAAAAATGGCATTCGGTTTAATAAACGTAGGGGAAACTTTCCAACGAACCATGGATATAGAATTCAAAGTTCTGTTAAATAAAACAGTGGTTGTTTATCTAGATGATATTATTGTTTATTCAAAAAATAGAAATAGTCATTTACAGGACTTAAAACAGATTTTTGAACGCTGTAGAAAACATGGCATTTCATTAACTCCAAAAAAGTCTTTTTTTCTTTTTTTTTTTCGCTTGTAGTCAAGGGAAACTTTTAGGATTCATTCTATCAAAAAATGGAATTTACATTGAACCTGATAGAATAAAAGAAATTTCTCCACCATAAAACAAAAAAAAACATGCAATCATTCTTTGGACAAATCAATTTTGTTAAAAGGTTTGTCCCTGATTTCTCCCAAATTATTTTTCTGTTAGAGCAAATAATTAAGAAAAACACAGTTTTTAAATGGGGCTAGCATGAAAAGCAATCATTTGATTTAATTAAACAGGAAATTATCAACGCTCCCTCTTTAAACAATCTGAATTTCTCCAATCATTTCATCTTATATACCTTTTCTTCCTCAATGTCTTATGTTGTTGTTTTGACACCAAATGATAATCAGAAAATCGAAGCACCCATCGCATTTTTCAATTCAAATTTCCAAGGAGCTGAATTGAATTATTCAGAAGTAGAAAAACAAGCATATGTTATATATAAAAATATAAATCATTTTTGACCTTTTCTTCTAAAAACACACACCAAAGTAACAGTCCCATTCCCAACAGTGAGGCAATTACTAATGCAGAAAGAATTAGGAGAAAAGAGAGTGAATTGGGTAACAACTCTACAGGAATACGATATTGAAATTAAACCAACCAAATTTGTCAAAGGGCAAGGTTTCTCCAAGCTTCTTACAGGAGAATCCAACAAACCAGTCGAAAGGGACACAGGTAACAATCAACACATTTATGAGGTAAATGTAATCGATGTCGATTCCCAATGGATATGCTACTCCTGAACTCAATTATAAAAGAAAAAAAGCTTTATGATTAAAAGAAAAAAATTATGAGATTGTTGATAACATGTTATTTAGGAGAAACTATGATTCCATATTGTTAATATGCTTATAAAATTATGAAGCACAAACAGTTTTGCAGGAACTTCATGATGGATCAGTAGGTGGACACTTTGGAGGAGATACTACAACACACAAAATCTTACATGCTGGATACTACTGGCCCACTCTCTTCAAAGATACCCACACATACATGAGGAAATGTAAAACATACCAAACTGCTTTTGGAAGACAAAGGAAACCATCTTTGCCTCTGTAGCCAGTCAACATCGAACAACCTTTCAAACAATGGGGACTGGATATCATAGGTGAAATCGTTCCTCATTCTTCTAAACAACATAGATATATTCTCACTGCTACAGATTACTTCACTATGTGGGTGGAAGCAATTCCACTAAAGGTAGTCAATTCTGAATCTGTTATTGAATTTATTGATTAATTTATTATTACAAGATTTGGTTTTCCTTCTGCACCTATATTTAATACTGCATCTTATTTTTCGGGTACCAGTATGATTGAATTTGCAATTAAGAGAGGGTTTAAACTCAAATATTTAGCTAATTACTACCCCCAGGGAAAGAGTTTGGCAAGATCCACTAATAAAAATCTCCTTAGAATAATCAAAAGAATTGTAAATCAAAATCAAATAAATTGGTACAAAGCTTTAATATTTTCTCTATGGGCTGATAGGATAACTCATAAGGCCTTTATAGGCACTTCTCCATTTAACCTAGTCTATGGGAAGGAAGCCATTATTCCATCACATTTAACTCTTCCTTCATTATCCCTAGCTCAATTTATGGAAGAAACACCTTCTTCTTCATTGCAATTAAGAAATTCACAAATCCTAAAACTATAAGAAGAAAGGGAAAAGGCCAAACTCACACACACCAAACATCAACACATGATGAAAGCTCCTTTTGATGCAAGTTCAGTCACACAAAGATCCTTCCAAGTTGGAGATCTATTTCTCAAGTGGGACAAAGCACACAAGGAAACAGGTAAACATACCAAATTTCAAAAATTATGGCTTGTTCCATTTCAAATTGTTGAATAGATAAGCCCATCTACATTTATACTTTAAGATTTATCACGAAAGAGAGATTCTGTCCCTATAAATGGGCTCATCTTAAAAAAGATCTTTTCTTATATATATATATATATATATATATATAGAGAGAGAGAGAGAGAGAAAAAATCACTTCCATTGTACATCCGCTGCAATTTACTTTCCTTTTTACAGATTTTGTTGATAAATTGTTAAATAATATGCTATTGACTTTCCAAATACCTCTTAAAATCAGTTTATGATTTATTCAATTTTAGGTAGGAATTTTTGAGAAGTGGTTATCAAAATTGAAAATTAGACAAAAATTATATAGCTTTGAAAATATTTTCCATTAAGTTGTAAAATCATTAAAATCTTAAAAAATTATATCATTTTACTCTAGTTTAGTCAAAAATGTTATCCTTAAAAAGTAAAGACTGTCTTACGACTAAAAACTTTCAACTTGGATTTGTCATCCAAAACTCTTAAGGAGTCAATAGTCCTCCCCATCCATTAAAAAGGGAATTTTTAGAGTGTAATTCTAAAGTATAATCAATCTAAAAAGATAAGAGGGCTCATGACGAGCCTACTTACCATGTTCATAGGTAACCAATTAAACTGGCATTACCACATTGAACACCAAATCAGATAATGGCTTATGATTTTAATTGTAAAACAAGGGGTCTCATCACGAGCTGGCTTGTTCAGTTTTAATTATTACCATTGAATGACATTATCGTTATCTGGCCACCAAACCAGGACAATGGCTTTTTAGCATAAAAAAAAATTAAGAAAAATATATAAAAAAAAATTACCTCTAAGTATTGCACTATTAAATGGATGTGATACCAGATTGTTGTTGGTTAAAAGGTAACCCTGTCGAGGCTATGAACGCCTACTGGCAGCAATGGCTCTACCTGTGACAAACGAGTACATTTTAAGGTAAGTTGTAAAAGGCCCCCCTACTTTATTTTAATAAACTGATGAATGATTGATACAAGTAAATAAGTGTTTTTCATTCACAAAAGGTTTTATCAGAAATTGCAATTTAATGAATTTTATAGTGAGAGTAATTTTATTTATCTAAATTTTTCGAAAAGTAGTTTCCACTTCTTTAGATTTTTTTTACTGAATTTTTGGAAAATTTCATTTATCGGAGATAACTAGTTCTTCTAGTGAATCACCAATTGTTGTACTATTCAACAACCCCAATTTTAATATATCATAAATTTCCTATGAATTTTATTATATTAAAATAGGGACCCTTCAATTTTAGAAAAATATTATAATCAAAGTTTAATACTTAGGTTTTTTTATTAAAACCCAAGTATTAAACATTGATTATCCCAAAAAGAAACCAAATTAAATAGCCCCTGGAACCAAGACTTATACTTAGGCTTTAAAAACCTTAAGTATTAAAACAATACAGGTTATTTAATTTAAAGTGGAGTTTTTTTTTTTTTAATTCCCAAACATCCAAACAACTCTACCATAACCCATATCGCACATCCTATAATAAAAAATCCAAAGGCAAAGACTCCCTGCTAACACCAAATTGCGAAATGTGATTAGACCGGATCCGAAGAGGTTATTAGCTATATTTTTAAAGGATCTTGTGTCCATCGTAATTGCAATATCCACTATCATATAAGTCCATGCCCCATTACTTTTGTGATTTACGATCTGCTATGAGACTCAGACCCGACGGGAAAGTTAATGACAGTCCATAAAATCCCGCATCCACAGGTTATCGCAAATTTCAAAAGCTTAAGTCTTGCCCCTTCTCGATTGCGATATGCGATAAATCCCAGACCTGATGGAAAATTAAATCCAATCCATATTAATATCGGTCTGCAGGCTATCGAAAAAAATCTTAAATCCGACCTCACTCTAAACTGTCGATTGCGATATGTGATAAGGCTCGAACCCGCCTAGATTATACACTGCGATTTATATTAGTATCACGTCTAGGGCCTATATTGCAATCGCAAAGTTCTAAAAATTCATGCCTCATCCCAATGCCAATTGCGATATACATCCCAATGTCGATTGTGATATACATCCCAATGCCGATTGCAATATGACGTCAGTAGCGATGCTAGTTCTACGTCACCTGCTATGTCACCTGTCACATGCCATGTCACCCTCCACATCACATCATGATGTCATTCATGATGTCATTGCCATGTCACCCCGAGACTTTTCAATTACAAGTTTCAAAGGGACTTAAATCATATTCCACCTTTGCCAAATTGCGATTGCGATTAGGCCACCTAGATCCGACACAATATTTAAATAGATATGAATGATTTCGCATCTGGGCTTACCACAACTTTCATAATCTTGCTTGTAACTTTGCCTCCGCTCTAAACACTAATTGTGATAAAAAATTCCAACTTCCTTGATTTAATAAACGACTCAGATCTGCCTGGATCAACAGTGGAGAAGATTTTAGACGCCCCGCGCTCATTTTAAGTTTCTCAAGGGGGGGGGGGGGGGGGCGAAAAGTGGTTTTTTGTCAAATCCCTATATTCACGAGTCACTCATTTGTTCTTTCAGACCCCCCTCTTCACAAACCACTTACCACTTCCGACTCCGTCCAAAAAAAAAAAAAAAAAATAATAAAATAATAAAATAAAATAAAACAAAATAAAATAAAAAATAAAAAAATAAAAATCATTAGAAATCCACCTTTCAAAGATTGTGATTGCGATATAAAGTACTCGTGGTCTCCTCCCAATTGCGATTATTCTGAGTCTACCCCCTGTCTAAAATCAATTTGCGATAAAACCATAAATTCCACCACCCTTACCATAGACCTCACTCTGCATTCCTCTCCATGACAGTTGTATTCAGAATTTATTGCAACTCTACATTTTTCCTGATTTCCTGCAAAAGTGATTTATTTCAAATAAAACTCGCTTATCAGTTTCATTTATTTCTAGCTTATCGATTCCTATTTTTCTTGTTCAAGTTCATGACAGAGGAAGATAGTTGTGTTGATAAGTGGCATATCAATTCAAATAAGTAGAAAAATCTCTAGAAAATTTGATGGAACAAATGAAGCTGATGAAGATAGAAAATCACTTTCAGAAACTTCTATCGAAAAATTGTTTTCGTTTAAGCATTGTTGAAGGGATCTGTTTAAATGCCCTCAATCCTCTGCGCAATAGAATCATTTGTTTGCTACTATTTAAGCTTACTTGTTGTATGAAATAAAGGTCCTGATTTTTATGAAGAAAGGCTTACGAAAACTCGCATTATTATACTTTCATACTTTTCTGAATAGAACCAGTGGAGCATTGTTTAGGAATTTTCTTAAAGAATTTTAAGAAGTTTCATTATTGTACTCCTGTAGTCATCTTCGTGGGAAGGAATAAATTGCTACTATTTCTTTTATGAGCTGAGCGAAGTGAATCTAGTATTTCTATCAGTGTACCTATGTTTTTTTCATAAGTAAATAGTAAATTATCTTTTCAAATTTCTTGTTACATTGTATTTAAAGAACAATGTTACATGTATTCATTTATGATCATGCTGTCGTTGATATTTTAAATACATGTTAAGTAATTTGCCTTGATATTCTGAATGTGATATGATTTATACACATTATTTTGATTAACTATTTAATCAAATTAATCATCTTGAAATATTTTCATTTCCAATGATGTTTGAGCAATCTATATTGTCATTTACTAAGGAAAAATCATTATAGATCACATCCAGATAAATGTTAAGAAATCTCGGGTTATATATTAGATTAATGAATATGCTTTCCCATTTAATTAATTACTGTGAACACATCTATTTCACTTCACTATAAATATTATACATCCATTCAATAACCTTTCATTAGGAAACTAGTCCCAGTATCCCCAGTTGGAGCGAGTATCTAAATAGAAAAGGAGTTGTCTTAAGGTCCGGACTGGGTGGTTTTCCCCTATGTTAAAGCAACGATTTTCAATGCCTTAATAAAACCCAAACAGATATGGAATATCATATGTGCCTCATTAATTGACCAAGAAATCCACTTAATTATTAGTGTATTCGTTGATACCACAATCAAAATTTCCTTGTCACATTCATAGTACAAACATGAAACATAAATGATCATACTAATATTTAACAATGAGACTTCACACTTGCCCAGTGGATCCCTTGCATGATAGGGGATCTCATTGGATAACCTCACCACATTATTCTAGATGGGCCATTCATATATTCACTATATTTTTATGAGCATAACCAATCCTCATTCCACGAGAATGATTTTCGACAATAACTTTTTCAACTAAAATGAAATTACATATAAGTTCCTTTCAGCATTTACATGCCAAAGAGTGTTTAAGGTTTAGAAAACCTTATAGTATTCATGCATAGCATCCATTAATTTTAAAACAATAGTTTCCAAGCTTAGCCAAAGGAATTTTCATGTAATTCCTTTCTTTTTCCTTTTTACCTTGTTTCCATTATCAACACTATCACCGCTATCAACTGATATTTTATTTCACAATGTTCAGCAATTAATTCATCTCACCATGTTTTCATCCATGTTGTTCACATGATATCAAGTTTCATCCCTTGCCACTTTTCACTCAATTTCACCACCATTATCAGGAGCATAAATATAACATTGATATCAGTGATGGGCCATTTCTGCCCTCTTTCTCAAAAGTGTTCTATGAAACTTGGAACCCATTAAATAAATTTGTTGCATTACCCAATTATGGAAAATACAAACCTTGTTTTCATAATGTCCTCACAATTATTTTTATTACAAGTGGTTTATTGGTTGTGGAAAGCAATCTAAGAGTGGTTTATCAACCCCACAACAAGCACCTTTGATGGTTTATTAACCTCATAAAGAACTCTGTGGAAACTCCACACAATATTTTTATTACAGGTGGTTTATCAACTGCAACAAGCACTCTATGAGTGGTTTATAAACCCAACAACAAGCACCTTGGGTAATTTATCAACCTCCTCAGCAAACACCCTCTAGAAAATCCACACAATATTTTTATGAAAAGCGGTTTATCAGTTGTGAACAAGCACTCTAAGAGTGGTTTATCAGCAAGACAACAAGGACCTTGGGTGGTTTATCATCCCCCTTGGCAAGCATCCCATGGCAG
This sequence comes from Pinus tabuliformis, assembly GCA_031772625.1. NCBI lineage: Eukaryota > Viridiplantae > Streptophyta > Pinopsida > Pinales > Pinaceae > Pinus > Pinus tabuliformis. Next base: position 970,263,743 of record CM062810.1, read on the forward strand.
ATCCACACAATTTTTTTATAATAGGTGGTTGATCAACTACAACAAGCACTCTAAGAGTGATTTACCAGCCTGAAGCAAGAACCTCGGTGGTTTATCATCCCCCTTGGAAAGCACCCTGTAGTAGCTCCAGAAAATATTTTTATTTTAGGTGGTTTATCAGCTACAAAAAGAACTCTAAGAGTGGTTTTTCATCTTGATAGTAAGCACCTTAGGTGGTTCATCTGCCTCCTTAGTAAGCACCCTGTGGCAGCTCCATACAAATTTTTTATTACAAGTGGTTTATCAGTTATGGCAGGCATAGCGTAATTTCATTATAATAGTCATTTTATAAACTGTGTCAAGCACTCCATGAGTGGTTTATCAAGTGTTCCAAGCACTCCATGATTTGCTTCTCAGCCCGTAGAAAGAACCTTAGGTGGTCTATCAACCCTCTTTCAGCAAGAACCCTTCTTCATGTGCTTTCTAAGCCCTAACTAGCACCCCATTCACACATCTCACATTCATGTCAGTCATATGTTCCAAGAATCAAGAAAAGCAAGTCTACATGTCTATAAGTTTTTGAAATCAAACTTCTACCAAGAATAGCACCATCAAATTAAAAATCAGTCTTTTTACCAAGACTAGCAGCCATGACATAGTCTAAAATCAACTCATAATTATTAGCCATAGTGCTACAAATAGCACCCACTTACACAAGAAATCCATAGATATATAATCAATAGATATGGTGCTACATCTAGAACCCACTTGTACAAATAAGCAATCATTAAAACCCATCACTCTCAAATAGAATCATAAGTCCTCTATCTCCATGGTTTAACATAAACAAGTATTGAGCATGGATGCCCCATCTCATGTTGAGATAATAACCATTACAGGCTTCAACTAGCCATTCCCATATGCTACACACCATTCCTTGAACCAGGAAGGTATTAACCACTGATCACAAGCATCCATAAAGGAAAACATTACTAACCAAAACCATCATATAGAAATGGGCAATCCTCCACTAAGGCTCTTTCCACATAACATTAATCACTCTCAAATAAAGTCATAATTCCTCTATCTCCATTGTTTAACATAAGCAAGTATTAAGCATGGATTCCCCGTCTCATGTTGAGATAACAATCATTACAGGCTTCAAATATCCATTCCCATATGCTACACACCATTCCGTGAACTAGGAAGGTAATAACCACTGATGATAAGCATCCATAAAGGAAACCATTACTAAACAAAACCAGTGTATAGAAATTATTGGTATTCCACTGAGGCTCTTGCCACATAACATTCAAACGATATATATATATAACAATTAGAAGCAAGCCATGCTATGAACTACAAGCAACATAGGGATTTACCCAACCCCTCATATCACATAAATAGTCTCAAACACACTTGTCCCAAGTGCATAAGACTACACCACTTAACCAGTAGTGTTGGCACACTAAAATCAATCATGCACAAAACCATGGGGATACTTATTAAAAAAAAAATTAAGAATTTGATAATTAATCAAGGTGACAACAATAAGTTGTCCATACCTTCAAGATACAATATAGTAGACACATGCATTACGAATACATCCCACAATTCATCATGTTAGAAGCAGTATTGCAGTCAACATGCAATTCCACAATCAGTGCCATATATAGTACATGATCACATTCACATTTAGTTATTAAACTCAAAGATAAATCTCCACTCATCTCCAAATTTTCAAGCATTGGACCTATTTCTCTATTAATTTTGTAATAGGACACCCATTTTATTTCCAAAGGTCTAGAATTGAACCTTTCTTCATTATTTCATCAACGAAAGAACCCATTTATTCTAAGTGTTGAACTTGGAAGCTCTGATACCAATTTGTAACACACTCATTTACCATCCATCATTCTATTAGGGCACAAAGAGAGAAATTATTATGCTGACTTGATCTCTAAGGTATAGTTATGGATGTGGGGTCCATGTTTTTTTATCTTTCTAATTGTTTTCAAAACTTAAAATGGATAACATCACTGCGTTCATCCCATTGAGACCTTTCCAACACTATAAAATTTTCTTTAATATGATTCCTAGATCAAAAGATATGGTTCTTCAAAGATTGGCGTATTAAATAGTTGCATATCACTATGGCCTACTATGTGGTCCCCATGTGGTGCTGATTTGAGCATTCATGTCATTTCCCACATGGCATATCTAACCTAGTTGTTGACCCATTCATGTCCAGTGTCACTTTACACCTTTTCCCATGACTTGAAGAACATACGCATATGTATTTTAATATAAGGGTAAATCCCCTTCTAACGCACATGTCATGAGGGCCACCCTTGCCACCTCACCCTGGAAATAAAATATCTGGAGCTATGCCCCTAATGAGGTTCATCAAAAGGTAAATTATATGGGCTTTAATGCCACTCTCCATCTTATAAAATCAATTTTTCTCACATTTATTTACATATTTTATTATATTTTTCTTAGTGAGAAGGGTAAAGGTGAGATGTTATGTCATGTGGCCTAGTGTGCATTAATTACAAGATTTGGAACAGTTTTGGGATAATTTAAGTGCAGGAAATCGAAGTAGACAAGAAAGAGGGATTTTAGGAGATTGGGTATCCATCCTTAACTCCTCAATCACTCAAATATTCCTCCAACATATCTCATCATCTCGGAGTTACAAGCAGCCAAGCCCACCGAGTTCACTGGCAACCAAGCCAATGATAATTGAAGACAAGTCAATCTCGAGTTTGGGAGCCAAGACTCCCTAATTTTAAGGAAGTTTTTGGTAGCTTCAGTTGTATAAATAAGAAGGCCTATGGCCTAATTAGGATTTGACTTTTTATGTATCCAAGAGGCAATTTCGAGCTAAGATATTGTGACTATTATTCTCATGTGATTTTTGACATTTTGGTGATAATGAAAAGGATTTCTTTGATCCAAAACTAAATTGAATCAGAGGGATGAAGCTCTTGGGTTAGGGTCCAACCCTAGCAACATAGGTTCCTATTTTTTTACATGTATCCTTAGATTAGAATCATAGATTAGTTGTCGAAGTTATCTCTGTTTTTTTCAATTTACAAGTCTTTGAATGATTGGTTACTTTTGCTTCCATTAGTTGGGGAAGTATATCAGTGTTACAGTAGTGAAAGGAAAGACTTCAGAAAATCTTGTGATAGTGGCCTCATCCTCATCTCCCTCATGGCATCATGGTTTGAGGGCCCCACTCTTGCAACCCCAAAAATACATTTATCTTTTGGTTATTACATAGCTTAGGATTTCTTGTTGAGTAGATCATTGTTGATGATTTCCTAGAAGCACCTGCAATTGTAATTTTGGTTTCTTTATTTTTTTTTAGATTAGAAAGCATTCCATTCCATAGATTTAAACCAATAGCCATCAATAAATTAGTTTCTCAAATTCAACTCATCTTTTCCACATTTACTTAAAGTTGGGAATAAATGAATAAATGAATAAATGAATATGTTTCATTGTAGGAGTTGTTGATCTGTAGGGAGAAGCTCATTCCATTAGCCTCATCTAAGTCTTCTCCACCTCTCGCCAAATCCTACCAATCACTAATTCAGATTTATGTTTTGTAGCCATTGTGGACAACCACCTTGAGAAAATCCAACCATCTTGAAGAGTTGGGTTGATCTTTGGGTAGTGTGCACCTTCCCCATACCTTATTCCACCATCATACACCTTCTCAACACTTCATTTCACCTTCCCTACCTTCCTATAGCTTTTAGCTAAGTTTCCTGTAGTAAACCAGGACATCCTATAGTAACTATAGGAAATCTTGTAGCAACTACAGGAAACCCTATAGCAGCTTGTTCTAGACTACTTTGGGCAGAAATGATGATCAGAGCCTATGGTAGGCCTTCAAATTGACCTCTTGTTGGCTTGAGGGTGCTTGGACCCAGGTTCAGAGTTAGTTGTGCTAACTAAAAATACCCCACACTTCTAGCCCTTTCGGAAACAACCTGCATAGCGCAGGCTGCAGTATCACTTGAGGCAATATTGGGGGATGCTAGAACCCAATATGTGATATGTTTATCTCAAACTTAGGGATTTATCTCAACCTTCATGAACCCTAACCCTTAAGACCCGGAAATCAAAGTAATTAATAGTTATCAAATTTATTCCTTCGCTAATTACACTAAACATGCATAACATCTTATAGATAAACAAATCTACGTCTTCGCGAATCTAATAAGTATTTTTCCTGATTAATTGCATTCAACATATCATAAATACAGTAAATTCAAAGATAAAGCAGTATTACACGGATACACAGATAGTTCTTCAAAACAAGCCTTTATTATGTTTCATATCTTCAATTACAGTTCTTTCCAACCCTGCGCATAGTTGTAGGGGCCTGTGTACTCAGTCGTGAACTTACTAAGGTCTCCACGAACTCAGCTGCAGGAGCCTTCCCCTTCACCTAAGTATAGAATAGACAAAAATAGACTCAAATGATGCGTTATTCTTCCATTCTTCCCTTTTTATGACTCTTTTATGACTTCCTTTTATATTCTTTTCCATTACAATACCATGGTTTGTGAACCATGGTTGGGTCTCAAAATAGCTTGACTCTTAACAAACTAAGGGGCTTTGACCTTCTAAAATCCCCTTTGACTCCTATCGACTTGCGCTACTCACGCTTCACTCCTCAAAATGCAAATACTTTTCAATATTTCATAAAACTTTACAAAATTTGACCTTGGGGACCCCTTCCCAACAAGCCCCCAACACAAAGTCGTGACTCATCCCGAGTCACTCTACTTGTGTTGCCTCAATCTTTGCTTGCAGACTGATGAACTCGATCTTCAATTCTTGAATATCTGTTGTTCCCTGCGCGGTGGTCTGGTGAATTTCCTTGACCAATTTCTCCATTGTTGGACCTTCGAACGCAAGGCCCATGGTTCTCTACGTCTGTTACGAAGCCTTTAACTTGGTATGGAATATCTGTGATAGTTGGATTTCCTTGTCGGAAAATGGTTGCGTCCTTGAGGAGATAATGGATGGCTTTCGAAACAGCTCATCAATTTGGGTTTGGATGAACTTTCCTTCCTGACATCTAGTGAACCTTTGCACAGGTGATAAGGTTCATGTTGTTGCCTTGATCTCATCAAAATGCAGCTTATTTTCATGGATGTCTTCTTCGATTTTCTGCAAGTGTGGATCCTCTTGCAGAGAGGTCTACATCTCCATTATCTTCTCAAACAATTTGCTGCAGTCCTTGACTAAAGTGTCCAAAGTGGTCATATCTTCTTTAATAGCAGCCTTGCGCTGCTCTCTGACTTCCTGAGGAGTGGTGGGCCATAGCTTAAGTTAAAGTTTTGAAATTTGCAACTGCAGCTCAAACCATACCTTTCCAATTTCCTCCTTGGATTCCTTCATCACAGCATCTAACTTCTTAATTTTCTCTATTGAGGCCACTTTTGTTGGAATTTGGAGCTCAGGGAGCTCACTGCACACTTTGGTAAGGGTTGTCTCTAGCTGTTGATTTTGTTGTATTGCCTCTTAATTATCCTACACGGCCTATGCTTTCTCTTCAAAAAAAATTTGAATGTTAGTTTTTACCTCATCGATAATCAACAATGCTCGTTTCTCTTGGATGCGGAGCTCATTGGAAACTCCTTGGTGCAGCTCATTCAAGGTCTAGATCGGTAGTGATGTAAGGTTGATACTTAGATTCTTACAGAACTATGCATGCTCTTGGTCTTCGGTTGTCTCAAACTGGAGAGAACCCCCTGGTAGTTATATTGCGCACAACCCAGATGTGATTTCCGTTGTACTAAATCTCAGCACGCTCGCTTGATCCACACTCATGTGTCCCATGCTCACCTAGATCATCCCTGTTTGGAACTGCAATTCCTTTAGGCCTATTTTACTTTGTCTAATACCTGGTGGTACTGGTCCTCGATGTATCCCCAGATAGTTTCAGTGGTAGAGTGGACAATATCTCCTATCTCATCAAGGTCCCCCTCCATGAGGACCAATGGTGTTGTACTCAAAGACTTATCAGACTTTTTCTTCTTGCGAGGTCCTATGGCATTGCTCATCTGCCTCTTCCTGACCCTTAAGGGGGACTCTAAGTCTACGCCCCCTTCCTCTTCACCTTTGGTTTCAACCTCAACATCGGTGTGCTCGGTCGCAGGTTCTTCGAGGTCAATAGTGACCTATGATGTTGCTGCTTCTGCAACTTTATCCTTTGGCGCTTCCTTTTTTTGTAGAAGCCTTTTTTTTCGGCGGTTCCTTCTCTTTTGTAGAATCCTTTTCTCTCAGCACTTCCTTCTCTTTTGCAGAGGTCTTTTCTTGTTTGCTTCCTATTCTTTCTGCATTCTTTCTGCACTACCTTTTTTTGGTAGAAGCCTTTTTTGCTTCTTTCTCTTTGTCTTTCTTGGCCGTTGTTGCAGTTGTTGTTTTCCCCATTTCGCCTTTTGCAGCCTTACATGTTTTTGTGCCTTCATTGGATGGGGTGAGCCATTCGCTCGGCCATTTGTTGAAGACCCCTAGAATGTCATCCTCTAGGATTAAATATGAAAACCTATGCCATGTTCCTGTGGCATCCTTCTTTGCACATATAGACAAATTGTGAAAATCTGCCTTGAAATCTGCAATATTTGTATATTGTGCATGTAAATTAGGTGACAACCATGGTCATTGGTTTATCACCATCCACAACTCTGACTCGAACAAAAACCATAACAAATTTGTTTCAGTGATGTGGTCAAGATCCTTCGTCGCCCACAATGAGGTGAATTTCACAGCCTCGCATAATTTTGGATCATGTGTTGGGAACTGGCTATCCTCATGCATCCTCCATCCTACCAGTGCGATCAACAAAAGTAACCATGTGTATTGGAATGCCTTTCCATCCTCTTGGGCTTCACGAAAATCCTCTAGGAACTTGTGATAGAGGTACTTGGCCCAATTGTATTGGACCCCTTTACTTTACTGTGCAGCTAAAGATACGACTGGTGCCGACACTTCATTGGAGTGACACTTTTGCATTATTTTTCCTGCCAAAATATGTGCAGAAAACTGCACATCTCCATACGAGATAGCGTTGGTGGCATAGCCACGTGAATTCTTCACCAACCCGAAGTCACTCTTCATCTAATCCACAAGCTTCTTCTCTTGCAACTTCCCCACAAAAGCATCTATGGGGTTCACGCCTTGATAAGTAACAAGGTGATTCTATGGATCAACATGTTGTCAATTGGAATGGGCCCTCCCAGCCAGAGGCACCCATCATGAACCATCACCAACAATTGACGCACACAGATAGTATTAATTATGGTGCGGCCAAACTATGAGATGCATAGCATGTTGAGCAATCTTACGTGCTCAATTCTAGTCACCCACTTCATTGGCTCAAGCCTTGTAACACCTGACTCCTCATAGTATACTGATTTCAAATATTTCCTAGGTTCCAACTGTGGGAACTTCGCATGATCACCTAAATCCCAGTACTCCATCTTCAAAAATGGTACCCGAGCCAACAAGTCGCCCTCCACAGGTACTTACTCTGGCAGAAATGGTGTGAAGACCTTGTATTTCACCGATTATGGGTCCTTAATCACTTTGGCAATGGATTTCCTAGGGGGTACATAAGGTGGTAGTTGCATAATCGGCACTGCTTCCTCTTCGTTGATATCTTCAACCCCCATAGTCAAATCTTCCTCATCCAAGTCCATTGGTTTTATTGGTTTCTTTATTTTATCCATATGACCCTTCTTCCAAACCTCCATTGGGTTTTTGTGGGGCGATTGTTGAACCGATGCTTGTCGTGTCTTCTTTTGCTTCTTCTCTCCTACCGCAAAGGTAGTAGGTTTTGGTCTCAGTGACCTAGGCGCGGTGGTATGGACTGGTGGTATTACAATAATTTTGTCAATGCTTTCCCAAAATAGTTTCTTCTACCACTCAGATAAATCTGCCTCAAACCCCAGCCCTTGCTACGAAAGCTCCTTCTTTATCTCTTGCCAATCTCGTCCAGACATGCAGTAGTTTTCTTGGCTCAATCTTGGGCACAAAATATCAAGGAAATATCTAGAAGAAAAGTTTTTGAATGTGGAACAGGATGTTGTATTTATAGCCCTTTTTGAATTCAAATCTTACAGTTCCCTCCATATCTCCTTATTTAATTCTCTTTTGGAAGAAGATTTCCAAAGATATGCTCCTTAAATGCTTTCCCCCTGCTCCCTTTAACAAAAAACTAGTCGTCCCATCATCTACAGTGTTGTCAACAGTTACTTTCTAGACAGGCTACATGGGCCCCAACTTGCTAGTGCAGCTCCATCAGAGCTCCCATATGTGCCTTTCTCCTAATCATCGCGCAGCCCATTCTCTTCACCAAACTGTCTTTCTGACAGCATAGTTTATAGTCTCGCACTTCCTTGCAACTGCCTGAAGCACTAAGATTGTCCTGCATCCATATAGTCATTGCGCACGGGTGGGATCACCCATGTACAACTTCAACCAGCTCCCATTGACTCTTCCTGGAAATAACTCCCCGTTCAGCTTTGCAAGATGAACTACACCACCATCCGTAATCTCCTTGATGATGTAGGGTCCTAGCCAATGCATCTAAAACTTTCCTGGAAACTTCGTAAACTTGCTATCATACATCAATACTAAATCTCCAATTTTAAAGGTGTATTTCTTAATGTGGCGATCATGCAATGAATTTTCTCTGGCCTTCTTCATTTGTTGATGAAAGTCTTCCAAGAAGTGATATTCTTCTAACTCAAGTATATGCATGAGGCATTCTTCCATTATGTTGTGATCTACCTTCTCTATAACTGCAGCAATCCTCAAACTAGGTACAATATACTCCATTGGCATCACTACCTCTTGTCCATAGAGCAACCTAAATGGTGTTTGTCCAGTCAACTTCGTAATGTAGTTCTATATGCCCAAAGAATAGCTGGTATGCGCAAATCCCAATCCATCATATTCGTGTTACAAATCTTCGTCAAAGAATTCTTTAGGATCTTATTAAAGGCTTCAATTGTTCAATTTTGTTGGGGATGATACAACGTTCTTTTACAATTATACATCTGAAATTCTTCAAGCAAAGAAGCAATTGTTTCATTCAAGAAATGTTAACCCCTATTGCTCATTAAAATCTTAGGAAAGCCAAACCTAGACAAAATGTAGTCAAATATAAACTTCGTGACTGTAGCCATGCTACAATCCTTCATAGGTTGCACCTCGGCCCACTTGGTCAAGTATTCTCTCGCCGTGATGATGTATCATGCTCCTATCTTCTTTCCTGGTGGTTGAATAGGTCCTACAAAATCTATTTCCCATTTATCAAATTCCTATAACGAGACTTACGGGTTCAAAGGCAATTCATGCCTCTCCAACCGCTTCCTAGTCCTCTGACAGACATCACATACCCTATAATATTCCTTAGAATATTTGTGCACAGTTAGCCACCACAACCCAGCGTGTAGGATTTTCTGTGCAGTCACTCTTCTAGCATAATGTCCTCTAGCAACTCCTCCATGTGCTTCAGTGAGGATACTTTGTCTTTCATAATCCGGTACATACCTGTGCATAACTTCATCTAAGCCTATTTTATACAAATGTCCTATAATGATAGAGAAATCTGCAGGATTGACCACCAATTATTTCTTCTACTGTGTCGTATATCCTTCAAGAGTTGTACCTGTAGTCAAGAATTGGATTATATATGAAAAATATTCATCTACAACGCGCACAACAAAGAGATGTGCATGAGGAAATCCTTCATTAAGACTTGTAGGTTCTTCGTCATTCTCAATCCACAAAAGATGATTTGGTCCAACATTTAATCTCCTGGGCTTCACAACTACTTCAAAGTCATACTCTTGAAATAACAGTAACCACCTACAAATTCCCCCCCCCCCCCCAAACACAGGCTTGTTGACCAGGTACTTCAAAGCGGAATGGTCGGTGTACATTTTGAAGTGTGTACCCAAAAGATAATGTCTGAACTTCTGGAGTGAAAATGCCTTCACCAACCCTTCGTGCTCTGTGGTTGAATAATTATTCTCTGCCTTAGACAACTTTCTTCTCACAAATCCAATCGGGTGGTCGATATCTCCTGCACCTCATTGAGTTAACACTGCTCCTAATGCTATGCGAGATGCATCCACGTGTACATGGAATTATTTATTCCAATTGGGGAACAATAAAATAGGTGTTGTAACAATTTTTTCCTTCAACACATCCAAGATTTTATGGCAGTCATCATCCTAGGAAAATGTCGCATCCTTCTTTAATAATTTTTCCATGGGCGCAGTGATCCGCATATGCCTTGATGAACTTTATATAGTATCTTGTATGGCACAATGTTGCATTTAGCTATTTTATATTCCTTGGAGGCTCCAAATTGATAATCACTTCAATTTTAGAAGGGTCCGCCATCAACCCTTGCTTACAAACAACGAGGCCCAAAAGTATCCCCTATGGTACGCAAAATATACATTTCTTCAGATTTAGGGAGATCTGATACTTCCTACAAATATCTAGCACTAGGCGAAGACTTGCAACATGATTTTTCACTAACCCAAACACCATCCGATCATCAAAGTAAACCTCCAAAAAATTATGAATAAATTCCTTAAAGGCCACCCTAGAAAAGATCGCATGGGCATTTTGAAGTCCAAAGGGCATAATTATATACTGGAAAGAGCCCCATTCGGTAGAAAAGGTAGTCTTACTTCGATCTTCTGGTGCAATTTTGATCTGGTGATAACCTGAGAATTGATCTGTAAAAGAGTAAGCCTCTTGACCACCAACATTTTCCAAGACTTCATCCATGAATGGCATAGGGAATGGATCATGTACACACACATCATTCAACTTCCTTACATCTACAAATATTATGATTTCGCCCTTTGTCTTCTTCTCCTGAACCACCATAGGGCTAACCTAGTCCGATTCCTCTACATGTTCAATAATTCCTGCTGCAAGCATCTTATCAAGTTCTTCACACATTTTTTCTTTGTATTTAGGATTCAACCGGTATGGGCATTGTTTTATCAGCTTCACATCTGACGTTAGATTGATCGTCATAATACCCAGATCACCTACTATTCAATTCATATCAGAGAACTTTGTTAGAAACAAGTCCTGATCTTCGCAAAATAACTACATGACCTTGTTAACTGTGTCCTCGTCCCAGTAATCACCTATATTCACGAACTCCAGTTGTGCTTCTGACCCAATGTTTACTTGATTGGTTTTCAATGGTTTTGAAATGTCAGGAACTTCTACCTTAGGCCCAGCGACTTCGCGGTGTCCCTCTGACTCAGGGATACTGATATTCCTAGGGTCTTCCTCACCTTCTTCTTTGGTAACATTGTAGCACTCTAGAGCATGGTGTAACTGCGTACTCTAGTCTAGTTGTACCCACATGATAGTATCTACAAGTGTTATGAATATTGCAGCCTTGATATCCTCTAATGCTTCATCAATACATTCAAATCCATCCTCATAACTAAATGTTAACAGAAAGCTTTCCTTTAGAACAACCCACTCTGCGGCTCCATGTAACAGCTCTGTTTCTAAATACCGGTTCATTGGAATAGTATGCAAAGTGTGGTAGAACATATGTACCCATTCAGGCTATGGTTCCTCTCCCCATGCTTTCGTCCAATGAGCAAGATTCTCACACGAATCATCCTTCCCTGTATATTTTTCAGTAATGCAGGTATTGGCATATCCAAACCGCAACTTCATCATCCTATGGTACTCCTAGTCTGCGAAATTGTTCTTATGTGTACCCCACCATTTGGTAGGTGTAGCTCTCAACGCAATGTCCAGTTCCTAGAACCAATGCTCCTCTAGTACATCCCTTTAAAATTTATCAAGAAACAAATAATACATCTTCTAAGCCATCATAATATGATAAATTGCGTACCTCAGTAGATATAAACTGGAGTTATTTAGTAATTTTGTTACACCGCAACGTTGATACTTCATGCAATCTATTCTACCAATGCTCCACCTCCTCATCCGAATCTGAGTTGTAGGAGTTGTCCTTTTCCGAAGTAATTCTTCCATCCACCGTAGGGTTTATCCAATCCTCATTCCATTTAGTAAGCTTATAGATCTACTAAATATCGTCCTCCTCATAGTAATATCGAACTGGTTCAATATACTACACACCCTTGGATGGATCCAATGGAACAATGACTCTCAGTTCCTTATTCTCAAATGCCATACTGCGCTTCTTCAGGTTGATGACCACATTCATATGAAATTCCCAATCAATTCCAAGCAGTGTCGGGTAGGGATTACTATCATCCACTATTTCCCTAACCTCAAAATCATCTATAGCGCATGCCTCTTCAATGTCTACAGTTACTCCATGTAAGTGTCCCATAGGAATAATCGTTTGTTGGTTCACAATTCACAGCTAAATTGGGGGCCACTGCAGTTCTGTCTTTCCCATCCTTTTCAAGGTCTGCTTAGGAAAAACATTAGCATCAGATCCCAAATCTAGGATCTCCTGGTCCATTTCATCTGATTTGTGCAGTCAATCTCATCTCTCGACTAGTGCTTTTCTTGCCTTTGTCTACTTTATGTAAAAAATAATTTGTTCCCCACAATTGTAACAAATAATTTGTCTATGACCTCTTCTAGCTCTTCCCCTCATCCTCTTCCTCATCCTTGGAATCCTCCACTCGTTGCAGGTGCGCCTTGATCCTGCTAAGGATGTGTCTCGGCTTGTACTCTATATGTCAGAATTTTGTCCATCATTGATTCATAGCTTCGGCAATTGCGCTCATCATGGTCTACAAACTTACAGAAATTTCAAAATAGTTAGTGGGGAGTCTGTACAAACTTTTGCAACAAATGGCAGTTGTTTGTCGAGTGTTTTCCTATTATTTGGTAGATAGCGCACCATGGCACTACACTCTTACTTGAGCCAACGATATTTTTTGGCTTTAGGGGGATAGGACCTCTCCCAATTAGATAGTTATGATATATTGGGCAATGATCTATGTCATGACCATGCCCTTTACACTTTAAGCACCATACTTCAGAACGGGACCCATTTGTACCTCTTTCCCCTTTTTGAGGTCCCAGAATGCCATATGCAAGCAATCCAACTGTGATTGAATCTATTGCACTACCAGATTCGTATCATGAATAGGTGAAGCCTCCAACTTCATAGAAATTTCCAGTGCTTCAGCTTGCGATCCAACTTCATTATGGGAGTTTTGAGGTCGAAAATGGGCCTCCTAAGGAAATTATAAAATAATAATGGAAATAATAAAATAAGATTTGATTACATCATCAAATTTTAGAGGGAGAAAAGAAAAAACTATTTTTTCAACTCGTATTTTCAACTTATCTCCCTATGGGTTTACTCAGATTTCGAGCAGCAACACTCGTTGGATGCATAATTTGATTCCTCATCCAAGGAGTACCCATGTTGCATACTTTCGATGGACCCTGCTACACAAAAAATGTGAAATACATGAAAAACGTGATTGCAACCACATTTTTTCATGTATTTCTCATTTTTTGTATAGAAGGGTCCATTGAAAGTATGTAACATGGGTACTCCTTGGATGGGGAATTAAATTTTTCATCCAATGAGTACTCCTGCTCGAAATTTGAGTAAAATCTTAGGGAGATAAGTTTAAAATACAAGTTGAAAAAGTAGTTTTATTATTTTATTATTTTTTAATGTTTTTACTTTTTTACTCCAAAAATGGTGAATCATCCCCCATGGTTGACATCAGCATCTTGAATCCTATTGGCTCTTATAAATTTTATTTTGGTTGTACATTTTTCTTAGGAGGCCCATTTTAGACCTCAAAATTCCCCTAATGTCTCTTGTGACAATGGTAATCTCAATTGAGGTAACATCGAAACAATATATCAATATTTATGTTGCTCATCCGAGATCTGTAGATTAGCCTATTGTAGCAAACATTTCAACCTTTGATCAAAATCCCATGAAGATTCATTTACCTTTTGCTTAATTTCTTTGACTTCAGTCATAGATTGGGCTTGAGACATAGGCTTCTTGAATTCATTATTCAGTGCATCTTTTGTGTCTTTTAATGATGTAGTTGGATGAGTCATATTGTACTTAATATACTAACTCAGTGCCCTGTCTTGCAATGTTGTGACCAACTGTGCTTTCTTCTAATCGTTATCCATTATCTGCTATGATTTCCACACAACATCTACTACAAACCATAATTGATCAAGGTCTTTTGTCCCTAGACCCTTGAATATAGGCTTCTTCATAGTGTTCACCATACTGAATAGTGGAGGTGGAGGTGGAGGTGGAGGTGATGGTAGAGGTGGAGTGGATGGATGTGGTATTCCCGCAATACCCTGATCTATCTTCTGCAGCACACCTTGAGTCATCTTCAGACTATTACTTTCTTCATCGCTATCAGATGCTCCCAATAAAGGTTTTTATTTAGCACTTGTTTCTACATCTATTAGGAATGGTTTCCCACTTCGCTTAGCTCCCATCGAGTCTTGTCTAAACATCAATTTAGTGGCATAACCCATTTCTCACAAAATAGAATTTTAATCCAAGTTTTCAGAGACTTCAGACACTTACCTCTTGGTCCTTTGAAAAATCAATGTTCATCTTCGCTATCACTGGTAGACATATCAATCAAGAAACCCGTACTAAATGCACCCAAAATAATATCGATCCAATAATTGACATCCTTACCGATCTTGTTTTCTAATCCTTTGAGGCACTTCACTAACTCTAGATTCCACATGATAGGGTTATCAAACTTCCAGGTAGGTTGACCATTCGCCAGTTTACCCAACCATTCGTATAATTTGAATGGAAAAGAGTAGAAGAAAACTTTATGTTCCTCTGTATACAGGTATCTCTGCAACCATTATTCTTTCAATAGGCGCGGATTCTTGTTTTCTTGGGCTGCAAACTCGTGTAGCTTCTGATCTATCCACTTTTTAATCTCCTTCTTAGTCGGTATCCACTTATGCCACATCACACATTCCTCAGATAGATCCCGGTCTCGGCAACAGAACCATTTGTTGCTTGAGGTGGCTTGGACCAAGGTTCGGATTTATTTACACTAACCAACAAAACCCTACACTACCGACCCTTTAAGCAATAACCCACGTAGCACAGGTTGCAGTCTCACTCGGGGTAGTATTGGGGGATGCGAGAACTAGGTTTCTGAATCCATAGGACTAAGTGATGTGTTTATGTCAACCTTAGGGATTTATCTCGACCTTCATGAACCCTAACCCTTAAGACCCAAAAATCACAGTAATTAACAGTTAGCAGATTTATGCCCTTCACTGATTACACTAAATATGCATAACATCTATAGATAAACAAATCTATGTCTTCACGAACCTAATAACTATCTTTCCTGATTAATTGCATTCAACAAATCATAAATACATTAAATTAAGAGATAAAGCAGTGTTACACATATACACATATAGTTCAAAACAATTCTTTATTATGTTTTAGATCTTCAATTACAGTTCTTTCCAAACTTGCACACAAAGCTGCAAGGGCCCATACACTCAGCTCCATATTTACAAAGGCCTCCGCACACACAATTGCAGGGGCCTTCCCCTTCACCCAAGTACAGAATAAACAAAACAGACTCAAATCATGTGCTATTCTTCCATTCTTCCCTTTTTATGACTCTTTTATGAATTCCTTTTATATTATTTTGCACTACAATACCATGGTCCATGAACCATGGGTGGGTCTCAAAACAGTTTGAATCTTAACAAACTAAGGGGCTTTGACCTTCTAAAATCCCCTTTGACTCCTATCAACTTGCACTACTCGAGCTTCGCTCCTCGAAATGCAGAGATTTTACAATATTTAAAAAAACTTTACAAAATTTGACCTAAAGGACCCCGTCACAACACCTCGATACCCCTCAATGCCATTTTTGACCAGTTTTCCCATACCTTCCTCCCCTACAAAAGATCAACTTGTTTAGCTTAGCATTTTCATTTCTAAATTGAAAACCAAAAGACTCTTTTCTGCAATATTTAGCTAGTGCATGCATACATCTATCATAGCAATGTTAGGATAATTTCCATGCTTACTTAGTCCAGATAACTAAATGATAGAATGCAAGGTTAAATTAGGTCTATTCTGCAAGTAATGTGTGTTAATTCTTAGCTAGGTAATTTCATGACATTTCATACGCGCATTCTATTGAGCACTTTCATTTCCTTAACATAAGAAAACATTTACTTTCTGCATTAAAGATAGCTTTACATTCACTGTCAGTAGCCAACCACCTTCTAGTCAATAGAAGATTGGTTTGATAAACCCTAATGGTCTATCACCCTAGTTGAGAAGTGACAAGAGTAGATTTTTGCATGTGATGATCATATAGCATTGTAACCTCCAAGTTTGTATGAAACTCGGGTTTATAAAGTAAAGTTGGTCACCCTAGGAGTTGTAGCATCCTTGCTGCAACATTGGGGCTCATCACTTTTTGGCATCGTTGCCAGGGAGGTGTCTAGGTAGATGTAATTTTTTCTTTCCTTTCTATTTTACATTCAGGAAATAGATGCAATTCCCGCTTTCATTTTGTTTTGAATTCAATAGATAGTTGCAATTTCTACTTTCTCTCCATTCTATAATTAGTTCCATTCAAAAAATAGTTGCAATTTCTGCTTTCTTTCCATTCTGCAAGTAGTTCGGAAAAAACCCTAAAAGAAAAAAAACAAATTTCTTTCATGCCTCGTAGGAGTAGAGAAAACTTGTGAATTTTTTTTTCTAAATACCCCCACACCATCAGACAACCAACCTTCCCTCTTCTTCGGTGGATATGAGCTAGAGGACCCATTAGGAAAACAAACAGAGATCTTTGAAGATCATATTGGGGAAGAAGAATAAGAAACCATTCCAACAACCTACACCATGGCTGAAAATAGAAATGGGATTGAAAACAAAAAAGGAGCTAAAAACAGATTTGAGGGTGCTTTTCCCATTAGAGAAACTAATGGAGATGCTTCGATGAAGAACATAAGCCCCTCTACCCTTCCTCACTTCCATGGCTTAACCTCAGAGGATCGTGATACATTTTCGTTATAGTTTACTGTCATCTATAGAACTTATGATTATACCTCTGATGACCAGAAGTTGAAGTTGTTCTCATCCACCCTTAAGGATGCAGCCTTGCACTGGTTCATGGGTTTACCTGGGGACATCATCACTACCTGGGCTCAAATGCAACAAGCCTTCAAAAACAAGTACAAGTATTATTGTACGTCCAAAGACACCAAAGAGGAAATCTTTAGAATGACCTGCGGACATAATGAATATTTGGAAGATTATGAGGAAAGGTTCCAAATCAGCTACAAAAGGGCTAGATGCATCCTCATCCTGAATAACTCAAGCTAGGCCTTCTTAGAGGGATCAAAGAAGATATCCTAGAAACCCTAAACATGCTGTCAGGAGGGGAAATCTACTAGTTATCTTATGATGATATCAAGATAGTTTTTAAAATCATTCTAGGCCAGCCAGAAAGAAGGGTAGGGCTAGTCAAGCTTTGGCCATTTCATTCTACTCCAACACATCCATCAAAAGTGAGATTGGGAACATTTTGGAAGACTTTAAGAGAGAAATGATGCATACCCTTTCTCTGCAAATGGACACCAGGCAGATCAAGAGGAAGCAGGAGGAAGAAAAAAGAGGCTTACATATATTTTTCCCTAGACGAACCAGGAGGCACCCTAGAAACGAATGTCCATTGAACCTTATATAGATATGCTCGGTCTATGAAGAGAATCACTCCATAGAAAAGTGCCCTTCTCTGGCTGGATTGAAAGTTGTGTATCAAGGAACTGAAGGTGTCACTGAACAAATCTGCTATATCAACCAAAGGAGGCCCCAAGGACCTCAACCATACTAGCAGGGCATGCAAGGAGTATCCTATTCATATTACAAGCCCAAACAGAATGAATCCATTTCTCCTTGGTGTCCTTTAACTCATCCTTCATGGTCCACATCTTCTCCCTCATCTTTTGCACCTCAATACCATTCCCAACTTGCCAATCAAACATTTCATCCATATGCTCCCTCACATCCACAGTGGAATCCACCATCACAGGGGTGGAGGCCCCCATACAACCAATCTCCAGCCTTACTACCTCCACCTCCATCTCAACCACAACTCCTTCATCCTGATCCACCTAAGAAACCCTCAGATGCCTTCTCATCCAAATCCAAACCCGAACAACAAGAAGGCACAACAGGTCTATAGTGGAGAGACATATTACCCTGCCTATGTTGTGGAAATTCATGAAATCAACCTCAGGTCTGGAAGAGTGCTTCTAGATAATCAACCTCCATCTTCATTGAGGTGTTTGAAGAGAAAAATGAAAAGAGTGTTCCTCAATCAAATCCACCTCCTTTTCCTGAGATATCAATCCATCTTAGCCAACACACCCTAGAAGAGACCGAACTTCTGGGTGAATTGAAAAACTTGTGCGCTAAAATCCCACTCCTCCAAGCTATCAAGGATGATCCCATATACAAAAAATTAATTAAGGAGAAATTCTTCAAACACCCAGGGAGGAGAAAAAAATATACCCCTACCATTAATGTCATTGGACAATTGTCTAACTTAAGTTTGGGGAGAGTGATTTTCCCAAAGTATCTAGACCCTGGAGGTCCTGTGGTAGTTGTTCACATTGATGGTACCATTGTCCCCCATACCTTGATTGATCTTGGGGAAGCCATCAATGTGATGACTAATGATACTATTCTTAAAATGAATCTCCAAGGATCATTAAGGAAGACCATAAAAGTCCTGCAGCTTGCGGAAAGCTCCACAGTAGCTCCCGAGGGATTTGTTGAGGATGTGATGGTCTCCATTAATTCCTGGGAATACCCTACTAACTTCTTAGTTCTCCAACCTAAGACCAAGTTTAATGGTTATCCTCTCATCCTTGGAAGGCCATGGCTAGCCACTTCTAATGCTTACATAAGTTGCAGGGCTGGGAATATGACCATTAAAATGGGCATTTGTCCAAACAATTGGTTTTGTACCCTCCTACTCAACCATCTCTAGAGAATGACTTACCTTTATGATTGGAAGAGGAGGAGGAAGATGAAGTCTAGTCTGCCACATTTTACCCAATCTATACTGTAGATGCTACTATAGGAGGGGGGCAACTTGATGAAGATGACTTGCTTGATCAAAGCCTCCAGAATCAACCCCCCAACACCATGTCACTTGATGAGTTAGTAAAGAAAGTTGAAGATAACCCTTGGACTGATTTGTGCCTAGCTAACTCAATTCCTACCCATGTCAAGATGATAGAATTTTGTCTAGTTAAAACATTGAAAATAAACCCCTCTCTCTCTACACATCAAGAAAAGGAGTTATGTGACATGCTAAGATAGCGTTTGGATGCCTTTGCTCGGAGTTACAAGGAAATGAAGGGAATGCACCCTTCGGTGTGTACTCACCACATTTACATCAAGGAAGGATGCAAGCCAGTGCACCAACCTTACAGGAGAATTAACCCAACCTTCAAATTCATAGTTAAAGAAGAAACACAGAAGTTTTTGGATGCAGGGTTCATTTACCCCATCTCAGATAGTGAGTGGGTGTCTCCTCTAGTTCTGTTCCCAAAGAAGAATGGAAAATGGA
The DNA here is from genome assembly GCA_031772625.1 of Pinus tabuliformis. Classification (NCBI taxonomy): domain Eukaryota; kingdom Viridiplantae; phylum Streptophyta; class Pinopsida; order Pinales; family Pinaceae; genus Pinus; species Pinus tabuliformis. The sequence continues at coordinate 970,283,398 of CM062810.1, forward strand.
GGATCTATGTGGACTATAGAGAGTTAAAGAAAGCCACCAAAAAAGACCATTTCCCTCTACTTTTCATTGATCAAGTCTTGGATGGTCTAGCAGGAAAGAAGTTCTTCTCTTTCTTGGATGGATTCAATGGTTATAATCAGATCCAGATCCGCCCAGAGGACCAAGATAAAACCACCTTCACTTGTCCTTGTGATGAGCCTCATCATTGGATAATTATATGGGCCTTAATTCACCTCCTAGCCTAGTCAAACCAACTTTTCTCATAACTTATTACATGTTTTTTATTATATTTTGTTTATGAGGTGAGTTAGAGTTGGATATTATGCTTTGTGGTCTAATGTGCATTAAATGCAGGATTAAAAGAGAAAATCAAGGAATTTTGGCAAAGACCAAGGTCAAAACTCGAATGGGACAAGGGAGAGGGATTATAGGAGGTAAATCCTCCTCATTTACTACTCCTCCATTCGAATATTCCTCTATTTATCACATCATCTCGGAGTGCAAACAGCCAAATCATGAGGACTAGAAGGCAGCTGAGCAAGTAAGAGACAAAGCACCAGTTTATCTCGAGTTTGGGAGTCGAGCCTCCCCAATTTTCAGGATGTCATTGGGGACTTCAAATGTATAAGTAGAGAGGCCTAGGACCTCATTAGGATTTGGATTTTTGATTGTAAAACTCTACTCTATTTTCGAGTTGCAAAACTTGTGACAATTCTTTTGATGTAATTCGTTGTTTTGGTAATAAGAATGAATTTTGTTTTGTGCCAACACTGAGTTAAATCAGATGTCTGAAGCTCTTAGGTTAGGGCCCAACCCTAGCAGCCAAGGATCCTCTTGATTTTACATGTATTTTTAGTGTAGATTCATAGCTTAATTGTTAATTTTCTTATTAGATGCATTTCCATTACAAGTCGTGTAGATTAGACTGGTTGTGTGATAGTTTGCTTCCATTTGTGCCTTATTTCAAGTAGAAGGTTAGCAAGGAGAAAAAGGATCACCACAAGGTTGTTAGCAGGTGTCTCAGCCTCACTTCCTCCCTCTGGGACCATGACTTGAGGAAGGGACCCTTAAGCAGCCCCCAAAACAAAGATTTCTAGTCCTCTCATGAGCTTTGGAGTTTGTTGTCTTTAATTTAGTATTTGGTTAATGTTGCAAGGTATATTTCATTGTCATATTTTTCATCTCCATTTCTGCAGTAGATCTCACTCATGCTTTCATTACTTTCATCAACTTTCTTCATGCATAGTATAGGCAGTTGACTCATTAATTTTTCTTTTCTAGTTTATGAAAATGTATCTTGTTGCATAGATTTTTCTTAGACACACATGTTTTATGTAGAGAAGGTGCTTCAGGAGGAGACTAAGACTTCATAGAAAACAACCACTTCATCCACCATAGCCATCCCTTGTTTTCACCATCACCCTCGCTATTTTTTTATCATTTTTAATTGAAATTCTCCCAAACACATTGAGTGAATCTAGCCATCTATCATCTTTGATATTGACTCCTGAATGATCCAAGACATTCTAACACTCCATTCCACCCATCACACACCTTTTCTAATCCTCCCATCAACACCAACACCTCACATTTAGCTCTCGATCGTATCCTGTAGGTTTCTTATAATTCCTACAGGATCATCTTGTAGCTTTCTAGTACATCCTGCAGGTTTTCCTGAAACGGTTTGTTTTTAGGTCGAATTGATGGAAAACCTCTAGGAAGTCACAAAAATCCTCCTAGGGACCCTCCACACCATCCAACCACTTCATAAACATTCTAGCCATCCTCAAACACCCTTAATCCTCCTGTCACATCCACAAGAACAATTAGTTTGCATACTTGATTTTGCATAAAAAGACCAAAAAAGTGAAAACAGATTTAGTTTAGTTTCTTTACTTGCACATTAGTATTATTTGATTCTTCTTACTTCTGAAACTTAGATAGTAGCATTTTTTTTATGTTGATTTAGCATTTCTTCTTAGCATAGCTTCTTAAATGGTTAATTAGGGTATGGTGTGGTTTAGAATTACATGTTGGCCTTCTTTATTACTATAGTAGAGTAACTCTCTTAGAGTAGATTTACCTTTCTTCCATCAAATAATCAAGCTTCTTCTGACTCCATAGAATTCTAGCTTGGAACCCCAGTGGTCTCTCTCCAGTTGAACAGTGAAAATAGGCAGAACCATCACTTTTACTTGTGCATACACACTGTCACCTCCAAGTTTGTACGAACCTCAGGTTGATAAGTAAAGATGGTATCCCAGGAGTTGCAACATCCTCACTGCAATACTGGAACTCATCACTTTTTGGTGTCGTTGCCGGGGAGGTGCCTAAGTAGAATGTGATTACTACTTTCTTTTCTTCTATTTCTTGTCTTCAATATTCTTCCATTAGTTTATTTCTGCAAAATTAATCTAGTTGTTTCCTTTCTTTCATTTTGCATTGTCTGCTTTCCTTTCCATTTTTGCAAGTAAGATTTCAACTCAGCAAGTAGATTTTTCATTCTATTAGTAATCTTCATTGAATCAACAATTTCAATTTTGCAAGTACTTTCCAAGTTTGAAAAAATACAAAACCAAATAAAAAATATTTCCTTTCATGCCTCGTAGGAATAGGGACAACTTAGGGAAATTTTTTCCAAATACCCTCGTTGCATCCAAAAACCAACATTCTCTCTTCTTTGGTGGTTGGAACTGGAGGAAACCTTAGGTGAGCAACTTGATATATTTGGAGAACCTACAGGGGAAGAAGAAGAAGAGGAACCCATTCCTACTGAGCCAATGGCTGAAAACTGAAATGACAGAGGGAATAGAGAGAGAGTTGAGGGTGCCTTCCCCATCAGGGAAACCAATGGGGAAACTATGATGAAAAATATAAGCCCCTCTACCCTACCTCATTTCCATGGCCTAACCACATAGGACCCTGACACTTTCCTGTTTGAGTTTGTTGTTGTATGCCGAAGCTATGACTATACAGATGATGAGAAAAAGTTAAAACTATTTCCACCTACCCTCAAGGATGCAGCATTGCACTGGTTCATGGATTTACCTGGAGATGGAATCACAAATTGGGCTCAGATGTAGCAGGCCTTTAACAAAAAATATCAAAACTATTTTCGGTCAAAGGATACTAAATAATAAATTTTCAGGATGGCCATAGGAAATGATGAATCCTTAGAGGATTATGAAGAAATATTCCAGCTTAGTTACAAAAGGGCCAGGTGCACACTTGACCCTGAGTCACTAAAGTTGGTCCTTCTTAGGGTAGTAAGAGAAGATCTTCTGGATACCTTACATTTGTTAGCAGGAGGAGATATCTACCAATTACCCTATGAGGATATCAAGATTGTCTTTAGAAACCATTCTAGGGCAGCTAGGAAAAAGGGTAGGGGTAGTCAACCTATGGCCAGTTCATCATCTTCCAACTCATCCATCAAGGGTGAAATTGGGAACATGCTAGAAGATTTCAAAAGCAAGATGATGTAAACCCTTGCCTTGCAAATGGACACGATGAACATTAAGAGGAAGAAGGAGGAAGCAGAGAGATCCTTGGCCATTTTTTGTCTTAGATGTGCCAAGAGGCATCCCAGAATGAATGTCCATCGAACTCTATCGAAATTTGATCAATCTGTGAAGAAAACCACTCCACAAACAAGTGCCCTTCTTTACCTGGACTCAAAGTTGTATATCAAGGAGCTGAAGGGGTCACTGAGCAGCTTTTCTACATTAACCAGAGGAGACCTCATGGGCCTAGACCATAACAGTAGGGCATTAAAGGGTCATCCCATGCATATTAAAACCCCAAAAAAACCACAATCATACCTTCTTGGGGACCCCCTGCTCATCCTTCCTGGTCTATACCCCCTCCTTGGTCTATGCATCTCAGTATCACTCCAAACCAGCCAGCCAATCATTTTAACCTTATTCTCTACCACAACCTCAGTGGAATACACCACTCCAGGGGTGGAGGCCCCAATACAACAATGCTCCAACTCTATTGCCTCCACCACCTCCCAACCACAACTCCTACACTCTGATCCACCCAAGCAACCTCATATGCCTGCCCAGCCAAATCTAAACCCAAACAACAAGCAGGCTCAGAAAGTATACAGTGGAGAGACATCATATCCAGCTTATGCTGTGGAAATCCAGGAGATTTACCTAATATCTGGGAGAGTTCTCCCAGATAACCAACCTCCACCTCCACCTAGGGAGGTTGAGGAAGAAAGAGAGGAAAGAAACCCTAAAGTAAATCCACCCTTTCTTGAGAGATTATCCCAACCACTCCAGCCTACCCCAGAAGAGACTGAACTTCTAGGAGAATTGAAAAATCTGTGTAAAGATCCCACTTATCCAAGAAATAAAAGATGTTCCCATTTACAATAAGTTGATTAAGAATAAGTGCTTCAAGCATCCAAGGAGGTGAAAAATGGATGCCTCTACCATTAATGTCATTGGGGAGTTGTTCGATTTAATGCTAGGGCAGGTAATCTGTCCAAAATATTTGGACCTTGGAAGCCCTGTAGTAGATGTGCACATCAATGGCACCATTGTCCCACACACTCTGATCATTCTTGGGGTTGCCATTAATGTGATGTCCAAGGACACCATGCTCAAGCTCAACCTCCAAGGTTCATTGAGGAAGACCACAATAGTTCTGCAACTTGCATACCATTCCACAGTAACCCCTGAGGGAACTGTGGAGGATGTGATGGTCTCCATTGACTCTTGGGAGTACCCTGTAGATTTCCTAGTTCTCCATCCTAAGGCTAAGCTTTCTGGTTACCCTCTCATCCTTGGGAGGCCATGGTTGGCCACTGCCGATGCTTACATTAGTTGCAAAGTTGGGAATATAACCATCAAGAATGGGCATATGTCCAAGCAGTTAGTCCTATACCCTCCTGCTCAACCTTCTCTAGAGCATGACTTACATTTATGGTTCGAGGAGGAGGAAGAAGATGAAGTTTATTCTGCCCAACTTTATGCTTTAGAAGCAACCATGGGAGGAGGACATCAAGATGAGGATGACTTGATTGAAAACCTGCTCCAAAGTCCAACTCCAGGTTCATTACGCTTAGAAGAAGCAGTAAAGGAAACCCAGAACAATCATCCAATTGACTTATGCTTGGCTGATTCCAACCCACTCCATGTCAAAACCATAGAATTTGGCCCAGATAGAACCTTGAAAATCAATCCATCTCTTTCTTCTCTCGAAGATGAGAAGCTATGCAACATGTTAAAGAAAAATCTAGGAGCCTTCGCTTGTAGTTTCAAGGAAATGAAGGGAGTACACCTGTTAGTGTGTACTCACAACATATACATCAAAGAAGGTTGCAATTCAATCTGACAACCACAAAGGAGGATGAATCCAGCTCTTAAAGATATAGTCAAAGAAGAATTGCAAAAACTGCTAGATGCAAGATTCATTTACCCTATCTCCGATAGTGAGTGGGTCTCGCCTTTGGTGTTAGTTCCCAAGAAAAATGGTAAGTGGAGAATTTGTGTCAATTACAGGGAGTTGAACAAAGCCACAAAGAAGGATCATTTTCCTCTACCCTTCATTGACCAAGTGTTAGATGGCCTGGCAGGGAAAAGTTTTTTCTCTTTCCTAGATGGATTCAGTGGGTACAACCAAATTCAAAGTTGCCCAGAAGACCTGGATAAGACCACATTCACTTGTCCTTGGGGTACTTTTTCCTATAAGGACCTTCCTTTTGGCCTATGCAATGCTCTTGCGACTTTCCAAAGAGCAGTCTTGAATATTTTTGCCAAATTAGTCCATGATGCGATGGAGATTTATATGGACAATTTTACACCTTATGGCTATGATTTTCAAGAAGCCCTATCTAACCTAGGAAAAGTACTGTGCAAATGCATTGAAATGAACCTATCTCTCAGTCCTAAAAAATATGAATTCTAATGACTGCAACGACCGTGCTAGGTCATTCAATATCTCAGCAAGGACTGCAGGTGGACCCAAACAAAATAGCTATCATCCAAAGGGTCCCACCTCCTCAAAAGTAGAGAGATGTCATAAGTTTCCTAGGGTTAGCTAGATACTACCGAAGGTTCATTAAGGACTTCAGCAAGTTGGCCTCTCCTTTATTTGGTTTATTATCCAAAGACTTTGAGTTTATATGGTCAAAAAGCTGTCAAGAGGCCTTAGACATCCTAAAGGATAACTTAACCACTGCACTGATTCTCCGAGGCCCCAATTGGGCCCTCCCCTTTCATATTCATGATGATGCCTCACACAAATTCATAGGAGCAGCCCTAGGTCAGATAGATGAAAAACTTCCTTATGTTATCCATTTTATCAGTAAGAATTTATCAAATGCTAAACTGAATTATACATACTGAAAAGAAACTCCTGGTTGTTGTGCATTCATTAAACAAATTTAGGCATTATATTACAAGCTATCAAACATTTTTGTATACTGACCATGCTGCAATCAAGTATTTAACGAACAAACCAGATGTGAATGCTCAAATTATAAGATGGTTACTTTTATTACAACAGTTTGATCTAACCATTATTGATAAGCATGGTAAGGAAAATGTTGCTACAGACTTTTTGTCTAGAGTAAATCTGCCTGCAGATGAAGAAGGAATGGTGGATGACCAGTTACCAGTCGAGCACTTATTTTCTATTTCAGTTCTCTCTCTATGGTTTGCTGATATAGAAAATTATTTGGTATCAGCACAATTCCCACCAAACTTGTCTTCCAAAGAAAAGAGAAAGATAGTCAGGAAAAATGCCCCCTTCACTTGGATTGGGGGCAATCTTTTCAAACTTAGCCTACATCAAATCTTGAGAAGGTGTGTCAGGGAGGAGGAAGTCTTTGACATCCTTCTGACCTGTCATGATGGGCCTTGTGGAGGTCACTTTGTAGGAAAGGGGAAAACATTCAAAGTGTTACAAGAAGGCTATTATTGGCCCACTCTTCATCAGGATGTGAAAAAAATACACTAGTCAGTGTGATGGGTGACAGAGGATGGGAAGGCCTACTTCAAGAGATGAAATGCCTCTACAACCTCAAGTGACTTTCGAGCCATTTAACAAGTGGGATATGGACTTCATTTGGCCTATTGACCCTCCTTTAAAACAAAAAGAGTACATTATTGTGTGCACTGATTATTTGACTAAGTGGGCTAAAACCAAGGCAATTAAGGCAGCAACACAAGAGAATGTATTCTACATATTTGGGTACCCTAGAGAGCTGGTCACAGACTAAGGCAACCAATTTACCTCCAACATGATTGAAGACTTGCTCATCCATCACAAGATCAAGCATAGAACCTCCACTCCCTATCATCCACAAGCTAATGGGCAAGTGGAGGTGACCAGCAGAGCACTGGAGGGCATCTTGACCATAGTGGTGAGCAGTAGCAGGAAGTATTGGGCAGAAAGTCTAGTTGAGGCCACGTGGGCCTATAATACCACATGGAAGACCATCATTGGATTCACACCCTATGAGCTGGTCTATGGGAAAAAGGACTTACTGTCCATTGAATTTGAATATAACACATTAAGAATGGCAACCCAACTAGATCTGGATCTCAGCAGTTTACAGAAAGAGAGATTATTCCAGTTGAATGGTTTAGATGAATTCAGAATGCAGGCCCTCCTACATACAGAGGTAGTTCAACTTCAGAGGAAGATCTGGCACGATAAAAATATCAAGGAGAAGCAATATCAGGAAGGTGATTGGGCGTTGTTATATGATTCTAGGTATAAAGCCTTCAAGGGCAAGTTAAGGAAAATATGGCTTGGACCTTATGTTGTGGAAAGATGCCATGACAATGGTTCAGTGAAAATCAAAACCATAGATGAAGAATCCATTCCTTTGCTTGTTAATGGACACTGATTGAAAATTTACAGGAGACCTTTATCGAAACAAGAGTTCATTGAAGATATTAATAAAACAGTGATGATAGTGGAGCAAGTTCTAGCTCCTCCCTCATCAAATCACTGAGAAAAAAGAAAAAAGAATAAGGACTCAGGTGAAAACCTCCATGAGGCACCTGAGTCCTATCATTGGGTTGAAAACCTCTTGAGGCAGCTCAGTGGTGTGAAAAAGAAGAAAAGAGAGAGAATAAGAAAGATCCCTGGGTGAAAACCTTTCTTGAGGTGCCCAGGGAAAACAGCTAGGGTGAAAACCTCTCAGAGGTAGCCTATTTGTTTTTCAAAGAAAAAAAAATTAATCATGAAATTTCCATTTGTAGGTGGGCAAGAAGGACAGTCAAGGAGAAAAAGAGGATCCCAAGGAGACCCCTTCCACTCACATATTTATTTTTTCACCCATTACCATGCATCCCTCCATCATTTCTATCATTTTTTCACTCCATTGCTTCAGTTTATAAAAAGATTGTGTTTTCTACAGGATCCCCTGAAAACCTACAGGATGATCCTGTAGGAATTACAGTGACCCAGAAATCCTACAGGAAGAAATCAGAAGGAAAATTATGGACTTGTTAGGCCCCTAAAATTCACCCTCTTCATGATCTATCACCACACCTTGTCCACCATCATCATCCTTGCACTCACCATTAAAAAAAAAAAAATCAGTTGCAAGAGTTTTTTCTAATCTTCGAAAAAAGGAAATAGAGAGGAATAAAGAGAATCACCTGAATATTCCTTTCTCTTCCACAATCCCACTCCTTCTTTCCATCCATGTCACCATATTCACAGCCCCAACAAGAAAATTGATTAAAGGGTTTTGAGGGAGAAGCAGCTACAGGACATCCTGTAGGAAATCCTGTAGCAACCTATCCCACAAAATACCAATGACACCAGCAACAAGTCTTCAACATGATGATCCAAGAGTTCCAAAGAAGCAACATCATATTTTCAACCAAAGGTACCTGCAAAAACAAAGAAGCCATTAGCAGACAACAAGAGGAAGAAGAAGAATGGCATGCATCAAATATACACAACAGCACCTCTGGTATTCAACAACTGTAGCATAGAATTGTAACCACAGGTAAGTATCCTGCTCACTCTCTCATATGCATCATGTAATAAAAAAATGTAAGGGTTACGAGATAGTTTGTTTATAAGTGAAAAGGTGGCCAATTAACTTGGCCACCTTCGTTCAGTCAACACATGCACCACTGGGTGTCCTCTCACACATGGCTGCAGTCAACTCAAAGACAGAGAAGGAGTAGGACAAAAAGCAGTTAAAACTACAGATACATAAGGTGGGAGCTGATTATGAGGAGTGGGAAATGATGAGGTGGTAGTGGGGACCAACGATCCAAAAATGGAAACGTACCTTTGCTGCCAACACACCACCTCACCCCAAATCACCATAAGAGGAAATAAAAAATCATTCCCATGCATTCATGCATTTCACTTCCTTGAAACTCCCTCACTCAAGTCGCTCTCATACCCAGGCAACCCATCGGAAGCAAAACTCCATCATTTTATTGCACAGGAATTCATACAGGATACACAGAGACTGTCTACAAGATTAGCAGAGAAGAGTTCAGAAGGGATATCATGGGAGTTGGCCACTGCAAACAATCTAAAGAGGTAGGCTCTATAATTACATCCCTCTTTGCAAGTAAATGAACCAAGAATGCTCCAAATTTTAGTGAATTTAGCAACTATGTAAAGGGAATTACATACACAGTCATCTATGTTTTGGTTCTACAATTGAAAAAATTGTTTCAACCCTCTCATTTTCTCCTCAAACTTCACTAGCAAGATGACAGGAGGGTTTAATAGGAGAGAGCCCACCAACATTGTGAGAATCCAACAACACCCCCAAGTTCTTGAAATCTTCACAAGACATAATTGGATGGGGTTTTTCGAAAAATTTAGAGGGTATGATGATGAGGTGGCTCAAGAATTTTCTCTCTCCCTCACTCCACTCACTAGAATCCATGCCACTGTTGTAATAAGGGGCCTCACTATAGATCTCACCCCTAAGCTCATCAGCAGAGTCACCACACTCCCCCTAGGAATACCATGGAGGAAAGAAGACAAAGGAGATAGCCAAGTTGCCAAAAGAAAATTCTTTTTAGAAGGTGAGGAACCCACTGAGGACAAAAATGGAGTAAGGAGGAAAAGTATGCCATATCCATGGAATGAGGTAGGCTACCAACTGATAAAATACATCTCATGTGAGGGTAGGTATAGTGTGGTCTATGGCTATCATTTCAGGATCCTTGAAGAATTAAGATTTGGAGCAGAAACACCCCCTCACCAAAGGTTCAACATACCATACTTCCTACTTCAATCACTCATAGACTCAAGCATCAAAGTGGAGGGGAATTCCCAACAGTTAGCTCACCATGGGTTGATTAGGATCCTCATAGAAGATGCCCTCCAAAGTCTCAGAACTCTTATAACATGGTCAGTTTTCAGAGACATGCCAACAGAGGATGACATCAAAGCTCTCACTTATGATGTTAGTCCTACAGTCAGTGAAGAGGAAGTAAAACAAGAAGAGAAAGATACAGAAGAAGAAAAGGATGAGATGTATGAAGAAGGAGCTGACACAGAGGAACATGATGAAGATGAAGAAGAAGAGGGAGAAGAAAAGGAGGATGATGAAGAAACAGAGGAGGATATTAAGGAGAAAACTGATAGATATGATGAAGATCTACAAGAAGGACATAGAGGAAGAATGCAATGGAAAAGAGGGGACAGAAAACAAGGAGGAGTCACCTAGGGTGTCTCCAGAAGCCACAAAGAGAGAGGTAGAAACTGCCCTCACTGCTCTTAGCACCCCAATCAAGAAAAAAGGAAAAAGGCAAATGCAGACCCCATTATATTTTAGGACAAGAAAGAGCACAAGAATAAGATAGGGGAAGCCAAAAATATCAACAAAAATTCCTATTGTGATTGAAGAATCTCTTACAAAAAAAGACAAAATGCCTTCCCCTAAGTCCCCTATCACCTATGTGACGAGGCCTACTACTAGATCCACTTCATCCAAGGGAAAGGAAATCCTACAGGATACACAGAAAAATCTATAGGAAGAAAAAACAGTCTCATAGGATACTCTGCTGAATCTACAAGAGGCATAGAAATTGGAAAGAAAGGTAGGGGAGCAACAAGAAACTAAAGAAGAGGACCCATAGACAAAATAATGTAGCCCCCAACCTAACTTGGACTCCTATTACCGGTTTATTGAAGGAGGCAGGGTCATACCTTAAAAGTTTGACATCCCATTGTTCTTCAAGCTTGAGAAGGAGAGGGCGAGAACTCACTGATGGATGAAGATCGTCAAATAAAAGGGGATGGAAGACATTGGGTCTTGGAAGAGAAAATCAAGGATATGGGCAGAGAGCTATGCGGCTTGAGGGACAGAGAAGCTATAATGAGAAATCAACTAGAGATAGAAAAAGAATGGTTGAAGGGACAGCTGCAGGAAAGAGAGAATCAATTGGCATGTATGGCCAGTCTCTCTTTGGAAGCAATCCAATGTAGGATGAAAGCTAATTCCTATGCTCTATACCTCAAAGAACAATGGTTGTAGTTTCATATTAAGACCCTAGCACAAAGAGGAACCATGCCATTTCAGGACTACAAGCAGTTTATTGATCTTTGTGATCAAAGTACACTAGAGGATAGGGCCAATATGGCTGAGTTTTTTTGCACAACATGGCCTTCATAGACATGAAAGTATGGGACCCTAATGCCAAGCTAGGAGATCTATAATTAATGGCTTTGGCATCATGGATGAACCATGAGGAGTCAAGAGCTACAGAAATGAAAATGATATTGGCAAGAGAGAAAATTGAACCTCTTCTTATCAAGGCTAAACAATCAAATCCTGTTGGTACCATTCCATTACCATCTTTTTCTTCTAGAAACACCATCATTTGTCTACCTTTTTCCTCCATAGACCCCTTATATCCATCGAAATTGATTAATTAATAGCATTATAGTTGTTAGTTTGCATTAAAGTTAATTTATGAATTTTTATGTTAGAAATTAGGAATTTTCAATAAAAAGATTACAGGAAGTCATAACATCCTGTAAATGGTTTATCATCTGACACGTGGCATGACAGGCAAGCCAAAGCAATGGATAGGAACGAGACTTGGAATGTACATGCATGGTGAAAAATCGATTCTACAGCAAATCAAAAGCTCCTGGTTATGCGGTCAATGCTGGTCAAACCCCAGCCTTTTGGTTACAAAGGCAGTAAAAGCCATGGTTTCCCAAACCGGTTTCGTTTTGTTTTTTTTGGAAATCGGTTTAGATTAGAAATGACCAAAAATCATTCCATTGTAAAAGCAGAAACATCTGCTTAATGAATGTACATTCGATTCAGATAGGGACATGCAGATAAAGACTGCGTATTGTTTTGTTTCAAGGACGATTACGATTACAGTTACGATTATTATCTCTGTGTATTGTTCCAGAACAGAACTCTTGTATGTGATTGCAACCTTCAGCACTTAAATATAGTCACGGTTTTACTCCAGCAGTGTTTATGCGTTAATACTCTCATTTCTTGAGTTTACTTTAGTGTAACATTGAAACGTGGATGGGCCCTGCGTGGATTGGTATACTGTTAATTTCATTTCTTTAGCAGTTTTGAATTTGAATAGAACGCATAGTGTTTAGTGTTATTTCCATGTTTATGACTTTGTCGATTTGATTAGAAATTCTCACAAATGGTATTTATGGTGATAGCTTGAAGATTTTATCATTAGATCATTGAACCATATCTTGTAAGAGATTTGATCCATCGTTATATTTTAAAGCATCTCCATAGACTCTGTTTTCATGCATTTAAACTTTAGTGTGCTTTTGATTTTTCATGAATGCTTAAGTGTTAACTAGACAGAGCTTTTGTGCATAGCATCCTTGTAAGAGGATTAAAATCTCAGTCTAGCAATATGTTGTACCTTTAGGACAGTTAGATAAGTTAGGTGATTTGAGTGTTAAGGTGAGAGGAAACATATTTTAACCTCCTGTAAACGAGTACTGTAACCTATCACAATAAACACTTAGTTAGGAATCCTTTATGTCTATCGACTTTAGACACATGCCTCGAAGTTTACTTACCCTGGTTGATAATAAATCTAGTCTAATCTAGCACCCTAGATTGCCCACTACATTTTGGCGCCGTTGTCGGGGAGGCGTAGTTAGAGGATTTCGAAAAAAAAAAAAAAAAAAAAAAAAAAATTAATTCATCATTTTAGAAGTCATGTTTTCTTATGCCTAGATCTAGAGATAATAGAGGTAGATTCACAAAAACCCCCCATCCAAAAACTAACCTACCATCAGGAGCAGACCCTTTAGGAAAAGTTGAACACACAACACCAGCTGAGGAAGTCACTATACAAACATTAGAGGATAAACATAAATTAGGCCAAAGACTTACACTCATCGAGAGGCAAATTATATTAGCACACAAATCATAGAAGAAACATTTCCCTGAATCCTCTATAAAAAGAGAAAGTAGCACAGTAACTCAACAATCTTTCCTTGAACTTCTCTTTGAAACAAGTGACACTGAACAAGAAATTAAATCAACAGAGGAACCTATCAAAATGGCTGAGGAAGGAGATGGATCAGCACCAAATCAAGGTCGAAGAGACGAGGAAGAGTCAACCTTTAAATTTCCTATTCAAGAACCACAAGAAGATGATGAAATAAAAATGAAAAACATACCTCAATCTGTGCTACCAAACTTTTATGGCATGGCTTCAGAAGACCCAGATTCATTCTTGTTTGAGTTTGACATTGTATGTCGAACATATGGTTACACAGATGATGCCCATAGGCTTAGACTCTTTCCAGCAACATTAAAAGCATCAGCATTAAGATGGTTCATGGGGCTTGGTGAAGATGCAATAACTGATTGGGATGGCATGAGAAGAATATTCCTAAAGAAATACCAACCTTATTGTAGATCGAAAGATTCCAAAGATGATATCTTTAGGATGAACCAACAAGAGGATGAAAATTTAGAGGAGTACTTAGAGCGGTTTGTTTACAATTTACAAAAATCAAAACACAGAACCATGCCTCTTGATTTGATTCGAACAATATTTTTGAAGGGCGTTCGAGAGGAATACTTAGATGATCTTAATTTGATGGGCAAAGGTGATATTTCCACTTTACCTTTTGAAGAAATTGCTGAATTATGTGAAAAGTATTCTAGGAGCAAAGCCAAAATTGGAAAAAGAACCATATCATCCAAAGCCACAAAATCTGCTTCAGCAAGTGTCACAAGAGCTGAAATAGGAAATTTGTTAGAGGAATTCAAAACAGATCTATTGAGTACCTTAGGAACTCAAATTGACACTCTCAAAGCTAAGAAAAGACAAGAAGAGGAAGATCAAATGATGGCTGTCTTTTGTCCAAAATGTCGGAAGAAACATGCCTTAAAAGATTGCCCATTAGAAAACATTCAAGTTTGTGCCTTTTGTACTGAAAATCATGATATATTTCATTGCTCTAAAGTCAAGGTTTTGCAGAATTGTAATGTGGCAGCTAATACAGATATGGAAAATGTGTATTTCATGGGTGCAAAGAGACCATGGCAGCCAAGGCCTCCACCTCAAGGTATGTTCCCAAACCAGAATTTACAATGTCCTGCACATGATCAGATGTATGCTCAGAATTCGTGGAATGTACCCATGCCATGGCAGCACCAAAGTTACCCACAACAACAATGGAGACCATATCAGCAATACTCTCAACAATATCAACCATATCCTCAACCATACCAACCATATTCACAGCCATATCAACAATACCATCAGCCATATTCTCCATATCCTCAATCATATCAACAATATCCTCAGCAGCAAGTTGTTCACCCACATCAACCCCAACCCACTCAACAAGCATTGCCTGCTCCTCCACCAATAAATCCACAATAATTACAACTTCCATCTAACCAACAACCTCCTAGACCCACTCAGATTCCTGCTCAGCCTGTACCAAATCCAAATAACAGAGCAGAGAGACCAGCTTATAATGTAGATGATGGACCATCATATCCCACATTACCTTTGCAAAATATCAATTTGAGGTCTGGTAAGGTAATTCACAAAGAATCTCCAACAGCTGATAAACAAGAAGAAAATGAAAATGAAACTCCAATTCAAAAGAAACAAAATGATGACATCAAAAATAAACAAATGCAACCGTTGCATCCACCACCTTTTCCAGACAGATTGGTCCAAACAAAACTTCCCATGTCTGTACCACAATTTGATGTTTTAGATGAGCTAAATAATGTCTATATAAAAATTCCACTACTACAAGCCATAAAAGACATTCCCATATACACTAAAGCAATCAAAGAACTGTGCCTTAAGAAGCCTGCTAGGAAAAGAGTTGATCCACAAACCATTCATGTTATCGGACATTTAGCTGGCCTTATGACAAACACCATCTCAATGGAAAAGTATGTTGATCCTGGTATTCCCAGAGTCACTACAATCATTAACAACATACATATTCCAAACACCTTAACTGATCTTGGGGCCACAATAAATGTGATGAATCTTGAAACAATGAAAACACTCCAGCTCACAAACTTGCAGCACACAACAATTGTTCTAGAACTCGCTGATAGGTCTAAAGTGATTCCTGAAGGGATTTTGGAGGACATAATTGTTTCATTGGACTCTTGGGAGTATCCAGTGGACTTTTTAGTTCTTCAGCCAAAATCCAATTTAGGAGGAGACCCCATCATCCTTGGTAGACCATGGTTAGCAACTGCTGATGCATTCATAGGATGTAGATCGGGAAATATGATCATTTCACGAGGAACTGAAAGAAAACAACTCATTCTTTACCCATCAATAGCACACAATTTATGGCTTGACGATAAATGCAATGACAAGGAAGAAGTTCAATCTGTTTTCAGTATCAACCAAATCTATGATTTTCAAGAACATAATAATGATGATTTGGTAGAATTGTTCCTTTCTCAACCTGATGTTTCCGAAGAATTGAGAAATGGCCAATACCATGCTGCAGATGAACTTTTGGCACAAAATTTTCAGGAAACATGCACCATTCATTCTTTGCAAACAACATTTCACAACATTTTTCCTATCCAATCCATCACAAACACACAGAGTAAGACCATAGAGATTAGTCCAGGAAAAACTTTGAATATTGGCACTCACCTAAACTCATCTCAGGAGGAAAAATTGATCCAATTATTGAGAAAATACCAGAAAGCATTTGCTTGGGACTACACCGATATGCACGGGATTCACCCTGAAACATGCACTCACCATATTTATACCGATAGTAATATCAAATCAGTGAGGCAACCACAGAGACGAATGAACCCCATGCTTCAGGATATTGTTAGAGAGGAATTACAAAAACTGTTGAAAGTCAATTTTATCTATCCTATCTCTGACAGTCAGTGGGTATCCCCATTGGTAGTAGTGCCCAAGAAAAATGGTAAGTGGAGGATTTGTGTTGACTACAGACAATTGAACAAAGCAACCCTCAAAGATTATTTCCCACTACCATTTATTGACCAAGTGCTAGACACATTAGCTGGGAAATCATCATTCTCTTTTCTTGATGGTTTCAGTGGCTACAACCAGATCAGGATAGCCTTAGAGGACCAGGACAAAACCACTTTTACTTGTCCTTGGGGCACCTATGCTTATAATGTTTTGCCATTTGGACTTTGCAATGCTCCAGCTACATTTCAGAGAGCTGTATTAGCTATTTTTGCTGATTTAGTTCATGATTGTGTTGAAGTTTATATGGATGATTTTTCAGTGTATGGTGATTCATTTGAGCATGCACTAACGAATCTTGAAAAAGTTTTGAAGAGATGTATTGAAGCTAATCTATCCCTGAGCAATGAAAAGTGTTTTATGATGTTAAATGAGGGGATAGTATTAGGCCACTATATTTCTTTTCAAGGCATTAAAGTTGATCCATCAAAAATCCAGATCATTGTCAATTTGCCAATTCCGAAGACTCAAAAAGAGGTAAGAAGTTTCCTTGGGTATGCAAGCTATTACAGAAGGTTTATTGAACATTTTAGTAGAATAGCTTTACCTTTGTTTAAGCTTCTAGCCAAAGATGCACCTTTCAACTGGAATGATAATTGTCAGCAAGCATTTGAAACACTCAAAGGAAGTTATCAACCACACCAGTCTTAAAAGGACCTAACTGGAACCTACCATTTCACATATTTACAGATGCATCTGATACTGCAGTAGGTGCCTCATTAGGCCAAAAAGAGGAGTCTTGTCATTATGCCATCTATTTCATTAGTAAAAATCTAACACCTGCAGAATTAAACTACACAGTCACAGAAAAAGAAATGCTTGCCATCATACATGCTGTGAATAAATTCCGACATTATATAACTGGTTATGAGGTTTTTGTACATACTGACCATTCTGCCATTAAGCATTTGATGAATAAACCAGTAACTAGTGGCAGAGTTACCAGATGGTTGTTATTGTTACAGGAATTTAACATCACAGTGTTAGATAGACCAGGTAAGGAGAATCAGGTGGCAGATTTTCTTTCTAGACTGAAAAATCAAGGTGAGTTTGTTCCGGTTGAAAATTCTTTTCCAGATGAAAATTTATTTGCAATTTCAATAGTGAATCCTTGGTATGTTGACTTGGCAAACTATTTGTCCACAGGAAGAACACCTCCATATTTTACTCCAAAGGAAAGGAAGAGGCTAGTCAAACAAAGTGCTTGATACTCATGGTTTAATGGCGATTTATTTTACACTGGTTATGATATGATTATTAGACGATGTGTAAGAAATGATGAAATAAATGATATTTTAAAATCTTGCGATGATGAACCGTGTGGTGGGCATTTTGTAGCTAAATGAACAGCATTCAAGATTCTTAGTCTTGGATACTACTGGCCATCTATTTTTAAGGATTCCAAGAAGTACGTGAAGAGTTGTGATAGCTGTCAAAGAATGGGTAGGCCAACAGCTACAGATGAGATGCCACTTCAGCCTCAAGTACACCTAGAGCCATTTGAAAAATGGGCTCTAGATTTCATAGGACCCATCAATCCAACTTCCAATGGTAAGAAGTACATCTTAGTATGTACTGATTACGTGAACAAATGGGCTGAAGCCAAAGCACTAGTCCGGGCAACTGAACAAACAATGGTAAACTTCCTTTTTGAAGAAATTTTTGAAAGGTATGGAGTACCCAGGGAGATAGTAACAGATCAAGGTACTCAGTTTACTTCAAATTTAGTTAAGGACATCACAGAAAAATATCAAATCAAGCACAGAAGAAGTACACCTTACCATCCACAGGCCAATGGCCAGGTGGAATCCACAAATAAAACATTGGAAGGAATTATCACTAAGACCGTAGCAATGAACATAAAGAATTGGGAAGAGAAGCTCAAAGATGCACTCTGGGCTTATAGAATCACGTGGAAGAATACTACAGGATTTACACCATATCAGTTGCTGTATGGCAAAGAGGTAATGCTTCCTATTGAGTTTCAAATACATACTTTTAAGATGGCTGCAGATTTGGGAATTGATCTTAATGAAGCACAACAAGAAAGAATTCAGCAGTTGAACCAGCTGGATGAAATGAGGCAGCAAGCAGAGGAGACAACACTCCTCATGTAGAAACAAAGGAAGCAGTGGCATGATGCACATCTCAAAAAGAAACAGTTCAAAGAAGGAGACTGGGCTTTACTCTTTGACTACAAATTCAGAGATCATAAAGCCAAATTTACCACACATTGGATGGGCCCATATGAAATAGTTCAAGTTTATGAGAATGGATCAGTCCAGCTTATTACCATTGATGGAGAAGGTCACCCCTTTCTTGTCAATGGTCATAGGTTGAAACTCTATCATAAGCCCATCACCAAGGAGGATTTTCTTCAAACTATATCTCAGCAAAGCGAGGTTGAGATATTGCAGCCTTCAGCTGTAGTATCTCTACCTTAGTTCATTTCATTTCAATTTAGAAAAAAAAAAATAAAAAAAAAAATAAAAAAATAAAAAAATTAATGGTTTAGATGTGAAAACCAGACTCTGGCACACTCTAACCCAGAATTCTTACTTGAAAACCAATCCTTTGGCCTGTAAGAATTCCTTTTCTTTTTGTTTCCTATTTGATTCATCGATTCAATAATGACTTGAGGACAAGTCAAAGCTTTAGTGGGGGAGAAGCATCAACATTTTTGTTTTTCTTATCTCATCTCCTCATTGTAAATTCTCAAAGAGTTTGTTTCAGCACTTCAGTATTTCAATAAAGAAGTTGTTTTTGTCTTTGTTCTAATCAGAGGGACCTGTTTAAGCACTATGCAGTGGGACCTGTTCAGAAGACCATGTTACCAGCACCAACATTAGAGGGACCTATTCAACAAACATAAAAGGGACCTGTTAGAGACTGCTATCTCAAGCTACTTTAGCAAAGCTTCAACAAATTTTCAACAGATATTCAAAGGTTGCTTGTCATCGAGGCTCCATCAAACACCAAAGATCAAGGAAGCTGCACACATATAGTTCTTTTCCAGATTTCAAAGAAGCTGCACAAACATTCTCCAGATCTCAGAGGGACCTGTTGTATCCAAATTCATCTCAGAGGGACCTGTTATGGACAACAAAGATTAGTCATATCTGAACAAGAAAGACCAGTCCTACCTATGCATGCCAACTCAACTCTTGATCAACCAATAAAAGTGTAATGTATTGTTGTAATTTCTATTTTTAACATTTAAATCCTTAGATTATTTTAGTGTTAAATGTGATGACTATGACTGCTTATGATCAATTTTAAAAACACCCACATATCCATCACCCTTGTCATATTCCTAATTCCTATCATTTCCCAACACACTCTAGCCTATCCCCACACTCCTCCTACAATTTTTACTACACCACCCTCCAAGCCTTGTTATTAACTCCTCATTCCTGAATCAGCCATCCAACCTTACTATCGGTCCAACATTTTCCCTATTTGGCCAAGTACCAATGAGCAAGGGACAGGTGGTGAACTATTGGAAAGCCAAATGTTACACAGTTTCATTCATTTTTTTTTTTTGAATCGGCCAAGTTATAAAACGACAGTTCGACCCAAGTCGACTCATGCAAACAACTATCCGTTATCATCACTCCAGTCCTCCATACATGCTTACGGCATTCTCATGATGGTACTCACACAACCCAGTACAGCTACTCCTCTGTCATTGAAATATGCATACGCTCTGTTATTATTATAGTGAATTGGTTCAAGTCGGTTGTTAAAATTCCATTTCATTCTCAGTTGTAAAAAGGGCATTCCATACTAGCAATTCAAGTGCTGTGATTTCAAAAACAAAGGCCAAGAACAGCAAGTGCTACGAAAGGAAAGCACGGTAATTGGACTCACAAGTTTCCACCTCCGCCATAATTCAAGGACAGTCATCCGGTCACTGCTTAAGCCATTGAAGGAGCTGATCTCGAAGAACAGAGGGTGCCGCCAGGTCATTTGTGTGGAGCGAAAAGAAAAGGTAACAAACCAAAATACCCTTGTTAAATTAGTAAGCATAAACGAAGAGGGTTAGAGCAGGAGTTTCTCTGTCAAAATGACTAATAGATTAGAGCCAAACACATTTGATGGTTCTCAGTACCACGATGACTGTATTGCAATTTTAAGGGAAAAACAATGGCTACCCTTCTTGGAGAAGTTTAATGGGAGCAATGAGGAAGTAACTAAATAGTTTGCCTTTACATTTAATGGGGAGAAAGCATTGATAGGCAATTTCTCATTTAGGATCTCAGTAGACACCATAGCACAATCCTTTCGGATCAGCCCAGAAGGAGAAAAATACTTCAAAACAAAACAATTCAAAGAAAAATCATGGACCCAATTCATGTCCAGGTCGAGGGTTTCATCTGTTAACTGGAAGAAGGGTGTCCCTAGGAGCTGGCTGATGCATCCATGGGATGCAATGGTGTATATCATTCAAAAATTTGTTACGTGTGAGGGTCGTTACAGCATAGTCTATTTATACCACATCAAACTCCTGTTACATTTAAAAGGGCAGTGGACCATTAGTTTACCATATTTCCTCTTGCAGAGCTTGACCAAGATGTCAAAAACTATCCAAAAGAAAAAAGGTAATGAGGATAAACGCTTATGCCATTTTGGGTTAATTAAAATTCTAATTGAATTTGAAGTGCAGAAAAGGGGAAAGACATGGAAGGAATTTATGGTTGCCAATCAAATCAAAGATGGAGAGGATGAGCAAGAACAGCAAGAGCACTCAGGATTTATGCTTGACATTGATGAAGAGATCCCTGTGCACAAATCAAGCAATGTCCCTCCACCTAGTAGTAGTGTGAGGATGAGAAAGATGAGACAAGAGGCTGCCCAGAAAATGGAGCAAGATAAAATTTTCACTACATATACAAGAAGATCCAGGAGAGCACAAAAGACCCAGCCACAAGAAGATCAACCAGAATCAAATGCACATGCACCGATGGACATCGAGAGCAGTGCTCACTCACAGCCTAGACCAGAAGCCGAAATGGAGGTTGAGAGCAACAATAGGCAAGGAAAAGAGTCACCACCTGCAATCAAGAAACAAAGGAGGCTGGAAAAGCAAATTGAAAAGTTAAAAGAAGAATTGATGGAGGCCAACATGCTGGAGAAAGTCATTAAGAGGGAGAACGAAATGTTGAGAACTCAGAGTAAGGAAACCTAGTAGAAGAATGAGAAGCTTAAGGAACAAATCAAAGAACTCGAGGCTGAACAAACCGACATTTGCAAGTGGGCAACCAAATGGTATACCCAAAAGAAAGCCCTCAAGGAGAAATACAAGAGTTTGAAACATGAGCTCCACATTCAGAAAGATGCCCAAGCTAAGAAGGACATAGATGCATTGTTAAAAGCAACAGAGGTACAGGCAGGAACAGAGTATAGAGGCAGCACATCAGGATTAGCATGAGGACATGCTAAGTCATTGAGCTTGGGGGAGATGTTGGTACCATTCCACTACCATCTTTTTCTTCTAGAAACACCATCATTTGTCTACCATTTTCCTCCATAGACCCCTTATATCCATCGAAATTGATTAATTAATAGCATTATAGTTGTTAGTTTGCATTAAAGTTAATTTATAAATTTTTATGTTAGAAATTAGGAATTTTCAATAAAAAGATTACAGGAAGTCATAACATCCTATAAATGGTTTATCATCTGACACGTGGCATGACAAGCAAGCCAAAGAAATGGATAGGAACGAGACCTGGAATGTACATGCATGGTGAAAAATCGATTCTACAGCAAATCAAAAGCTCCTGGTTATGCGGTCAATGCTGGTCAAACCCCAGCCTTTTGGTTACAAAGGCAGTAAAAGCCATGGTTTCCCAAACCGGTTTCGTTTTGTTTTTTTTGGAAATCGGTTTAGATTAGAAATGACCAAAAATCATTCCATTGTAAAAGCAGAAACATCTGCTTAATGAATGTACATTCGATTCAGATAGGGACAGGCAGATAAAGACTGCGTATTGTTTTGTTTCAAGGATGATTACGATTACAATTACGATTATTATCTCTGTGTATTGTTCCAGAACAGAACTCTTGTATGTGATTGCAATCTTCAGCACTTAAATATAGTCACGGTTTTACTCCAACAGTGTTTATGCGTTAATACTCTCGTTGCTTGAGTTTACTTCAGTGTGCCATTGAAACGTGGACGGGCCTTACGTGGATTGGTATACTGTTAATTTCATTTCCTTAGCAGTTTTGAATTTGAATAGAACACATAGTGTTTAGTGTTATTTCCATGTTTATGACTTTGTCCATTTGATTATAAATTCTCACAAATGGTATTTATGGTGATAGCTTGAAGATTTTATCGTTAGATCATTGAACCATATCTTGTAAGAGATTTGATCCATCGTTATATTTTAAAGCATCTCCATAGACTCTGTTTTCATGCATTTAAACTTTAGTGTGCTTTTGATTTTTCATGAATGCTTAAGTGTTAACTAGACAGAGCTTTTGTGCATAGCATCCTTGTAAGAGGATTAAAATCTCAGTCTAGCAATACGTTGTACCTTTAGGACAGTTAGATAAGTTAGGTGATCTGAGTGTTAAGGTGAGAGGAAACATATTTTAACCTCCTGTAAAGGAGTACTGTAACCTATCACAATAAACACTTAGTTAGGAATCCTTTATGTCTATAGACTTTAGACACATGCCTCGAAGTTTACTTGCCTTGGTTTATAATAAATCTAGTCTAATCTAGCACCCTAGATTGGCCACTACAAATCCCATGGCCCTCATCAGTACCCATAATTTGATTGCAAATGATCCTCAGCTGGCACCTAGATATCTTTCTACCAAGAGCAAGAAATTTCACATTTTGAGGACATGTTCAGGTTGCTAGGAGATGATAGTATACATGCTTGCCTGAGGAGATGGAACACCCTTCCATACAGCTTAAAGATAAGAGAATATCACTCTCCTCAAAGGTTGAGAGAGGCACTCAACAGGACACCTATGTATAAGCAATCTATGCAAAGGTTGAAGGTCAATTGGATGGGCCTAAAACTCAGTCCACCACTACTCTTAGGGATGCTAGAAGGGAGAAAAGAAGAAGAAGAAAAGAGGCAGTGGGAAGAGGTAGAAAAGAAAGCAGGCTTCTATGAACAAGAAGAGGAGACCACAACAGAGGCATGGGATGTCAAAGAGGCCACTAGAGCCATGAAGGATATGGATATTTATTAAGTTTCTCAGAGGATGAGAAACACTTTCAGTAGGGGGGTGATGATGAGCCTCATCATTGGGTAATTATATCAGCCTTAATTCACCTCCTAGCCTAGTCAAACCAACTTTTCTCATAACTTATTACATGTTTTTGATTGTATTTTGTTTATGAGGTGATTTAGAGTTGGATATTATGCTTTGTGGTCTAATATGCATTAAATGTAGGATTAAAGGAGAAAATCAAGGAATTTTGGTAAAGACCAAGGTCAAAACTCGAATGGGACAAGGGAGAGGGATTATAGGAGGTAAATCATCCTCATTTACTACTCCTCCATTCGAATATACCTCCATTCATCACATCAGCTCAGAGTGCAAACAACCAAATCATGAGGACTAGAAGGCAGTTGAGCAAGTAAGAGAGAAAGCACCAGTTTATCTCGAGTTTGGGAGTCAAATATCCCTAGTTTTAAGGAAGTCGTTGGGGACTTCCGATGTATAAGTAGAGAGGCCTAAGACCTTAGTAGGATTGGGATTTTTTATACTAAAACTCTACTCTGTTTTCGAGCTGCAAAACTTGTGACAATTCTTTTGATGTAATTTGTTGTTTTGGTAATAAGAATGAGTTTTGTTTTGAGCCAGCACTGAGTTAACCCAGAGGGTTAAAGCTCTTGGGTTAGGGCCCAACCCTAGCAGCCAAGGCTCCTCTTGATTTTACATGTATGTTTAGTGTACATTCATAGCTTAATTGTTAATTTTCTTATTAAATGCATTTCCATTGCAAGTCGTGTAGATTAATTAGTTGTGTGATAGTTTGCTTCCATTTGTGCCTTATTTCAAGTAGTAGGTTAGCAAGGAGAAAAAGGATCACCACAAGGTTGTTAGCAGGTGTCTTGGCCTCACTTCCTCCCTCTGGGACCATGACTTGAGGAAGGGACCCTTAAGTAGCCCCAAAAACACAGATTTCTAGTTCTTTTATGAGCTTTGGAGTTTGTTGTCTTTAATTTAGTATTTGGTTAATGTTGCAAGGTAGATTTCATTGTCATATTTTTCATCTCCATTTCTGCAGTAGATCTCACTCATGCTTTCATTCCTTTCAGCAACTTTCTTCATGCATAGTATAGGCAGTTGACTCATTAATTTTGCTTTTCTAGTTTATGAAAATGTATCTTGTTGCATAGATTTTTGGAAGACACACATGTTTTATGCAGACAAGGTGCTTGAAGAGGAGACTAAGACTTCATAGCCAAGAACCATTTCATCCACCTTAGCCATCCCTTGTTTTCACCATCACCCTCACTAGTTTTTCATCATTTTTCATTGAAATTCTCTCAGACACATTGAGCGAATCTAGCCATCTATCATCTTGGATAATAACTCTTGAATGATCCCAAACCTTCTAACACTCCATTCCACCCATCACACACCTTTACTAAGCCTCCCATCACCTCCAACACCTCACATTAGCTCTCAGCCATATCCTATAGGTTTCCTGTAATTCCTACAGGATCATCCTGTAGGTTTTCCTGAAACGACCTGTTTTGAGGCCGAATTGATGGAAAACCTCTAGGTAGTCACAAAAATCCTCCTAGGGGCCCTTCGCACCATCCAACCACTTCATAAACCTTTTATCCATCCTCAAACACCCTTAATCCTCCTGTCACATCCACAAGAACAATTAGTTTGCATACTTGATTTTGCATAAAAAGGCCAAAAAAGTGAAAACAGATTTAGTTTAGTTTCTTTACTTGCACATTAGTATTGTTTGATGCTTCTTACTTCTGCAACTTAGATAGTAGTATTTGTTTTGTGTTGATTTAACATTTCTTCTTAGCATAGCTTCTTAAATGGTTAATTAGGGTATGGTGTGGTTTAGCATTACATGTTGGCCTTCTCTATTACTGTAGTAGAGTAACTCTCTTAGAGTAGATTTACCTTTCTTCCATCAAAAAATCAAGCTTCTTCTGACTCCATAGAAGTCTGGCTTGGAACCCCAGTGGTCTCTCGCCAGCTTAACAGTGGCAATAGGTAGAACCATCACTTTTACTTGTGCATACAACACTGTCACCTGCAAGTTTGTACAAACCCCAGGTTGATAAGTAAAGCTGGTAGCCCAGGAGTTGCAGCATCCTTTCTATAATACTGGCGCTCATCACCTTGGGGTACCTTTTCTTATAGGTTCCTTCCTTTTGGATTATGTAATGTACCTGCCACTTTTCAGAGGGCAATTCTGAGCATCTTTGCAGAGCTAGTCCATAACTCTATAGACATCTATATGGATGATTTCACTCCCTATGGGTGTGATTTACTGGAGGCTCTCTTTAACTTGGGGAAAGTATTTAATAAGTGCATTGAAATGAACCTATACCTTAGTCCTGAGAAGTGTGAGTTATTGATGAATTTATGGATTGTTCTAGGTCACTCAATATCCCAAGAAGGACTGCAAGTGGACCCAAATAAAATTGCTATCATAAAGAGGGTCCCTACTCCTCAGAAGTAGTGTGATGTCAGAAGTTTCTTGGGCTTAGCTGGATAGTATAGGAGATTCATAAATGACTTCAGCAAAGCAGCCTCACCTTTGTTTGGACTATTGGCCAAGGAATCTGTTTGGCCAATTTAATGTCTTTAAATTGTCAATCATAAATTATCAACCAGGTAGGTATATTGATGAAGTACAGGTGCACTATATGTGCTAGAAGTTATTTCTTATGTTGTTATGTTCTTGTTAGGATCTAAACATAATATTAGTATGGAGATGGTGTCGTTAATTATATTAATATCTCAATCCCTAAAGTTGTTAGCTAATTTCTTAGGAGTTATTCTGTATCAAATCCGTTTATGGATGATATGAGAGTGATTCTAGATTTTACTTGTGTTAGACTATTTTGGATTTTTGTCTTGAATTTTTATGCTACAGCTCTAATTTACTAAGTGCAAGAGAAATCGATTCTACCAAATTGTAAAGGAATACTGCCTGAATTCAATTGCTAAGGAGAAGACTCTCACGATTTTACTTATTCAATTTCATCCAAACAAGATATTCTGAACAACAACTACGCTATGAAGTAAACACAGTTGGAATACACTAGATAAAAATCAAATGAAATAACCATACTGTACTAGATAAAAGCAAATCAAATAGCAGAGTTAAACTAGGTATAAATCAAAGGGAATTGTTCATGCATATAATGATTCACTGGTGAACTCATCATACTGCATTTCCTCACAAAAAACAAAGTATTCAAGTAATGAAAGAAATCTAATTGCAATCGGTTAAAGACATGTTACTGGTCATAGGGGCCCTCCGTGAATCAGTCCACAATCTCCAATCAACGAAGTGCATACAAACATAAAACCAAGTCTATTACTTGTAAAACGAAACTTAACAAACTGTCTTCAAAAATTACATCATCTGGTGCACACCCAAAACACAGTGCGTCCATAGTTTTTATAATAAGTCTTTGGCATAACAGTATGAACATTTTAAGCCTAAATATCTTTATTTCAATTAAACTATATCACTAAACATTCGATTTGCTATTCCGAAAGCAAATCGATAAGATTTCGTTGAAACTCGGATTCTGTCCCAGCGACAATCTTGTAGTTGACTTTGGGGTTTGACCGTGATATCCTGTGATCATCTTGATGAATTGGTTCGAGGGAATAGGAAGGAATCCACTAGGGGACCATTCCTTATCCATCTGTATCTTTCTTCGCTAAGCTGGAGCTTTTGAACCTTGCAAACAATGGAGGCAGCTGCAGAAATTTGGATTAGTTGCAGAAACAGACCAATTTCGTAGCCAAATTCATTCTTTAACAAAAAAATAGGGTATATAGACAAACATGAAGAAGAAGACATGTAATTTCTTACCTTTAACAAAACCTTGTGTCTATTGCATTATTTAGGTGATAAGTATAGGAAAAGAGAGGAAATATAGGCAAAAAGGGATGTCAAGGTAAGACAATCTTTGGACTCTACATTCCCCCATGCTGGAGGTTTTGTATGTCCTCATACACTTCATCATTGTCAGTCACTTGTGCCTTCTGATCATCACCTCCAAGTTTCAATTTCTTCTTCTTTTTGGCAGCTACTAACATCCTAAGTTTTCTCATGAGAATTTTGTATTTTAAGTTGATAATCTCTCTTTGCATTGTCCTATTTTCCTTCTTTAGCTTTTTGTTTTTTTTATACCACAAACTCAAATGAAGGATGAGATTATCACTTTTCGCAAATTGGATCTCACTTTATGCCTTCAATGCTTGATTCTCATTCTTGATATATCTTTTCAATGTTTCTAACTCAAAAATCTCTTGCTTTAAAATGTTTGAGGCTAAAGGTTCTTGTGGTTCATTTAACTGATTTCTCCCTTCTCCAGGACTTTGAATTGTTACTTTAGTTGTTGTCTCTTTTCTTTCCAATGACTCTATATAGTCATAAATCTCCTGTTTAATAGGGTCAACAACTGGACTATGCATTGGGCTTCTTATAGGTGAGCTGCAAGGTGGTGGTGACACTCTTGGTGATGATTTTGGTGACCCTTTTGGAGAAATTTCAGGGTTTTCAGTTGGCTCGTTTTCCTCGAGATAAATGTATTCTGTAGCTTTCAAGATTGTCTATTGCACTGTGCTCAACCTTGCACTCCTCCTTAGTCCTGAGGTTTGTAAGCCCTGTACTTTCCTTCTTTTAGTCTTTGATTTTTCTTCTTGAGGAAGGGTCCGAGTTTGTGGTATTTCCTTTGCTCTTTTGCTAACTTCCTTCCTTCTAAGATTTCCCTTTTTCATTCTCAGCAAAATATCTACTATGGGAAGCTCTTCTTCTGATAATTCCGGGTGAGCCTAGGGTTCCTTATCTTTCATTACTTCTATTATTCTCTTCCTTCCTCTGAGTGTCCTATTGCTGCTGGTTTGATCTGGGGATATTTCTTCAAAATGGTTCCTCACCAAAAAACTTTTCCAGCTATCCCCTATACTCCGAAGATGGAACTCAACCAATATATTTATCAAGCCATGATGATACATGGTATTTTCTATAAATTGAATTCTCTTTTGAATGTTTATGGACATTTTCTTGAAACAATGTAAGAGAAATTAAGGAAGGTTCATCTGGTGATCTTCAAGAAAATGCATCATCATCTTAACATGGTAAAAATACATATACCCAAACCGACCCTCACAAGTGACAAATTTTTGAAGTATAAGCATTAAATTTCTCCATTTACTCTTAAGGGTTGTGCTAGGAATACCTTTATTGAAGATAGTGGTGTCCATATTTGGATTTTTCAAGAAGACCTTCCAATATTCTCCATTAATTCCCCTGTTCTTGAACCATTTTTCCCGACTCCTTGGTAATTCAATAGCTTTCGCGATAACAGACTCCATTATGGTGATCTTAATGTCTCCTATTTCGACTTCATTTCCATAAAACGAGTGTGCAAATGTCTTTGTCACTTCCCTGTGAAAGCTGTTGAATTTTTCAATGAACTGGAACCATTGTTTCTTTTGCAACAACTCCTTGGTCTGAGGGTATCCCTCCAAGAATTTCTTCCCTGCTAGCTCAGTTCGAACAATGATCCCCATTATGGAGGATGCTTTGCCTCAAATACTGGTTACCTTTACAAGAGAATAGTGTTAGTATGGTTTTGCTAAGTGGTAGAAGGACAGAGTGGCTATGAAAGTTCATAAGAGTGTAATAACAGGTGGATTATAATAAGGGTTATAGGAATGAATCAAACCGTTGGGGTGCATTTAAAATGATGATTCGGTAATTACTTCGGCGGATTCAGAATGAGGACATGACATGAATTTTAAGTGGTGGATTATGATTTTTTGTTAGGCGAACATCATCCTTAAGTTGTAATGATTTCGTTTTTAATTTTTGCCAGTACTATGTCTTCTTAGTCATATATGAAATATATCAATCCCTGTTGCTAAATTAAAGTAGCATGTACTTGTGATTCACTTTTCTAGCCTTGTTTTTTTTCTGAGATCTCATGCAGTTACTTTTCTTTGTCAGTTTCCTTCAATTCAAATCACCTAGTGTCCCTGTAGGCTTCAAAAAAAAAATTATTAGGCTACAGAAACTTGTCCTAGCTACATAAACTTGTTCAAGCTGCGGAAAGTTGTTGATTCTGTAGCTAAGAAGAAAACTTTAATAAAGGAACTTTGTTGTTTTCTTTTTGAAAGTAAAATTTGAAGTGCCAACAAAAATTGGTTTTCACTCTAAGTAGAACTGAGTAAAAATTTCTAAGGTGGAAAAGAAGAATAATTCTTCTTGAACATCTTCAGTTCTTAATTATCTTGGAATATTTAACAAATTCTTTTTTTTTCAATGGCTTCTGGTAAAGTCTGAGTCGATGTCCATTTACTAATAGAGGAATTTTCTCTTATCAATATTCCTGATTCTAACTGCACCATTGTC
Organism: Pinus tabuliformis; assembly: GCA_031772625.1. Classification (NCBI taxonomy): domain Eukaryota; kingdom Viridiplantae; phylum Streptophyta; class Pinopsida; order Pinales; family Pinaceae; genus Pinus; species Pinus tabuliformis. Next base: position 970,313,479 of record CM062810.1, read on the forward strand.
AAAAACACATTCAACTTCATAAGGTCCAAGCCAGTGGGTTTGGAATTTCCCTTGAAAATTCTTGAACTTTGAATCAAAGAGTAATACCTAATCTCCTAGATGAAATTTCCTTTCTTTAATGTACTTATCATGCCATCTAGATCTCTGTTGTTGAACTAGGCTAGTTATCTAGAGGGCTTCTTGTCTGATTTCATCAAGCTCATTTAGTTGTCTCATCTTTTGCTTCTATGCTTCTGATAAGTCAAGATATAACTAGACTGTTGTCTTATAGGTCTGGATCTAGAATTCTATTGGAAGTAAGACTTTCTTCCCATAAATAGGTTCATAGGGAGTATGTCTTGTAGTATTTCTCCATGTAGTTCTGTAGGCCCATAAAGCTTTTGGAATCTTTTCCACCTATTCCTTTCTATGTAGATGTACAGTCTTAGTGAGGATTTCTTCAATCACCTTATTTGTGGACTCAACTTGTCCATTGGCTTGTGGATGGTATGGAGTGGACTTGCGATGTTTGATTTTGTATTGATCCACAAGATTTTGCATTAATCTGGATGTGAACTATGTTACTTGATTTGTTACAATTTCTCTTGGAACACCAAAATGATTAAAAATATCCTCAAAAAGAAATGAAAATACAGCATTTTCAGTGGAAAAAGGAAGTACTTTAGCTTCTACCCATTTACTGACATACTTAGCACATACCATAATATACTTCTTTTGCTTTGAAGGTGGGCTGATTGGTCTAACAAAATCTAGTGTCCACTTCTCAAATGGTTCGATAAGTACCTATGGTTGCAGTGGAATTTCATTTGAAAGAGTGGGTTTTCCCATTCTATGACAATTGTCGCATATTTTAACATATTCTTTGGTGTCTCCGAAAAAGGAAAGCCAATAATATCCTAAAAGTAAGATTTTGTAAGCAGTCCTTCTGTAAAAAAAATGTCCCCCACATGGCTCATCATGGCAAGCTTTAAGTATTTCTGGTATTTCGTCCTCTTGAACACATCTTCTGATGATGAGGTCTAGTCCTGTCTTGTACAACTCTTCATTTATCCATGAATAAGATGTGCTATTGTGGACTATTCTTCTCTTTTCTCTAGGAGATAAATGAAATGGCATTTTTCCTGTAGCTAAATAGTTAGCAATATCTGCATACCAAGGTGATTTAGTAGATACTGCAAAAATATATTCATCGGGAAATTTATCCTCTACGGTTGATCATTATTTTCATTTTGTATTCTATATAAAAAGTCGGCAATTGTGTTTTGCTTTCCTAGTCTATCTACAATGGTTATGTTAAATTCTTGTCACAGTAAGAGCCATCTTGTTATTCTTCCATTAGTGACTGGTTTATTCATTAGATATCTAATGGAAGAATGGTCTGTGTGAACAAAAGTTTCATAGCCAGTTATGTAATTTCTGAATTTGTTAATGGCATGAACTACAGCTAAAAACTCCTTTTCAGTTACAATATAATTTAACTCTGCAGGAGTTAATTTTTACTAGTATAATAAATTGCATAAGGAGTGAGATCTTTTTATCCCAACATAGCTCCTAAGGCTGAATTTGAAGCATCCATTGAGATATGGAAAGGAAATTTCCAGTTAGGTCCTTTTAAGATAGGTGCTTTAGAAATCCTCTTTTTCAAAGTTTCAAAGAAAGCTTGACATTTAGAATCCCAATTGAATTCACAGTCCTTGGTGAGCAATTTAAAAAGTGGGGATGCAATTTTTGTGAAGTTTTCTATGAATATTCTATAATATCCAGTAAAACCGAGAAAACTTCTAATATCTTTTTGACAACTTGGCACTGATAACTTAGAAATGACTTCAACTTTAGATGAGTCTACCTTGATTCCATCTCCTGAAATATGATGACCTGAAACAATTCCTTCATTAAACATCATGAAACATTTTTCATGGCTTAACGAGAGATTTTTTTCTTTATATCTTATTAATACTTTTTCCAAATTTTCCAGTGCTTCATTGAAAGAATCTCCATAAACTGTGAAATCATCCATGTCCACTTCCACACAATCATGAATAAGATCAGAGAAAATTCCGAGGACTTCTCTTTGGAATGTTGTTGGAGCATTGCATAATCCAAAGGGAAGTACTCAGTAAGCATAAGTTCCCCATGGACAAGTGAATGTGGTTTTATCTTGATCTTCAGGAGCTACCTGAATCTGGTTATATCCACTGAACTCGTCCAAGAAGGAAAAATATTTTTTCCCTGCTAATGTGTCTAAGACCTGATCTATAAAAGGTAGTGGAAAGTGGTTTTTTAATGTTGCTTTATTTAGTTCCCTGTAATCAATGCATACTCTCCATTTTCCTTTTTTCTTAGGAATGATTACTAGGGGTGAAACCCACTGACTGTCGGATATCGGGTAAATGAAATTTACATTTAACAATTTCTGCAACTCCTCCTTAACATGTTCTTTTAAATTTGGGTTCCTTCTCCATTGAGGTTGTATAACCGGCCTTGCATTCTGTTCAATGTAGATATGATGTATGCAAATTTTAGGATCAATCCCTCTCATGTCAGTGTATTCCCGTGCAAAAGCAGAAGAATGTTTCTGTAAAATTTCTATCAATTGATTCTTTTGCAATTCTTCTAGGTTTTATTGACATTCAAGGTTTTCCCTATAAATATTTCTATCGAGGAATTCTGAAATTTTTCCATGGAGAGCAATGATACCTTCTTAGATGAGAGATACTCATTGCGACTATGATCATAATGTGAGGAAGATTCATTATTTTCCAGTAGAGTTAGAATTTGGTCTTCCTCTCTTATTTGTTCAGTGGTAAAAATAGGTTGTATATCTTCTTCATCTTCTATCCATTCTTCAGTTCATGTATCTATTGTTGTCCTTGCAGGAGGGTATAATGTAAATTTCTTTGTAGAATTTTCATCTGAGATAAACATGTCACCTGATCTACAACCGATGAAAGCATCAGCTGTAGCTAACCAAGGTCTTCCTAGAATTAATGGATGTCCTCCTAAATTATTCTTGGGTGTTAAGACCGTGAAATCAACGAGATATTCCCAAGAATCTAAGGATACACAAACATCTTCCAACACACCATCAGGTTTAATCACAGACCTATCTGCTAATTGCAATAAGGTTGGTGTGTATTGAAGGTTAGGAACGTGGTAAATTTTAGGGGTGAATTTTAGCCCAAGGGCGAAATTTAAGAGGTTTTTCATTTTAGAGGGGTGAAATTTTTATAAAACACCCATTTCATATATTTAGCCCAACTTTTATTTAAAAAATAATTATTTTTTTCATTGTAGCCCAAACAAAAAGGGGCGGATAAACTATGAAAAGGTTCATTTGACCTGATTCGCCTGGTTTGGGAGGTTATATTCCATTACAATCACCTGATTTTCTGCTTTGCAATGTTAAATTCATTTGCAATCGCCCATTTTCTAGTTTGGGGGGTGGTTTGGGAGGTTGTATTTGGTCCCAATAAATAAAAATATAAATAAAGTGGAGGTATGATAAATAAATAAAACCCCTTTTATACTTACTCCAAAGGCATGGTAAATAAAAAAAATATAAATAAACTAGAGGTATGGTAAATAAATAAAACCTCTTTTTATATTTAGTCCATGACCCTCTTTCTATTTAAGAAGGCTCAAAAGAGAGGTTTTATTTAAGTGAATCCTATGGGCCAAATACCATATTTATAAAAGAGGTATGGTAAATTAATAAAAATATAAATAAACTAGAGGTATGGTAAATAAATAAAACATTTTAGTCCATGATATTTAAGAACTCTATTTAAGTGAATCCTATGGGCCACCTTATATATAAATACGATTTACTCTATAACTCAAAAAATGTGTTATATTTAGGTGAATCCTATGGGCCAAATACTATGGGCTAAATTATTATTAATACCATGTAACAAAACATTATTAACCCTAATATTAGTATTAATAAAAATAAATATGACACATGGTATTGACCCATGGTATTCACGTGGAATGTAGCCTATTTAAATGGGGGAATTAAACCAGCATAGATCCATCTTTACTCTAGATCTACTAAGCCCTGAGAGGGATCAAATATCGTGATATGCAAACTAGCATAGAGTGAAAAAAAAATTGATCCCTCTTGGGGCTTGGTAGATCAAGAGTAAAAATGGATCTTGTAATTTAATGTCACTTAAACATTTTAACTTGGTTAAAATAAAAAAATAAAATAAAAATCAATTATTAATTTTTATAAATTACTAATAGTAGTTTTTAAGCTCTAGGTTTATGATAACCCATGGTATTGACCCATGGTAATACCATGGTATTCATGTGAGCATAGACTATTTAAAGGGGCAATTCTATCATCTTAGATCCATCTTAATTCTGGGTCTACCAAGTGCTGAGAGGGATAAATAGATTTCATCCCTCTAAGAGTGGTAGATGTGGAGTTAAGATGGATATAGGTTGGTTTTTTTGATAATGAAGATATTAAATATACTTAGGAAATTATATTGTAAAAAAAATATTAAAGTGAATGGTTAAAGCTACATTTAGTCACTAAACAACATTTAGTAAAAATTACCAATATCTCCATTAATATTGGTTCTTCTGATTTAACAAAAAAAATTCAAAACAACGAAATCTTGTCACTCTTTCCGCATCAACCTTGCAGAAGAGAGATAGTTACTGCCCAGATTTCCCAACATTTTCAAACTTTCTCAATATGATATCTTCATGAAAAAGTTAAGGTACTGATGCTGGATTAGTTGTTTGAAAAATATGATGGTTTGTACAACCTTTCATCTTCTCTGTTATTCTTAGTTTGTCGTAATGATCTGTAGGGGTTGGGCCACTGCACCATATTGTCCTAAAAGGCAGAGATTGTGCACCAAAAAGGAAATTAATCCACATGTTACAACGTTGTTAAAAAATGAAAGACGTATGAAGGTAGTGAATTATGCTAATAAGCAATTTAGATTTGGAGAGACGTAATTAAATTTTATTATTTAATTGAATATTTCCAATTAAAATAATAATAAATCTACATTTATATATTGATTGGAAGGCTTCTGACAATGATCACTTATTTCCATTAGATCCCCTTCAGGGCTTTGGGATACCTACTACTTTCTTATATTATATAGTTGGAGCTTTCTATTTGTTGGCGTGTTGAGGTAAACAAACTTGATGTGTTTTTTTTTTTTTTATCTCGCAGTTGGAGTCTATGGAATAAGAAAGAAATTTGATAGCTTGACAAAAGTGGTAGAGAAAAGATTAATCTCTCCTACCTTGACAGAACTGGTGGTCAAGGTCAACACCTACAAGAACTTTGTTGTGGAATATTATCAAAAATAATAGAAGGATATGAAAGAGTGTACAATAAGAACCTTGACAAACACGACCACTAAAACTTGCAACATTGTTTGTAGGAAGAGAAAATTATGTTTCTTTTTTCTAAACATGTATGTTAGTGTATTGTAGTTTAATGAATAAGTTTTCCTATTATCATACATGGTTTCATACTTTAACAAAACATTCACAGACTTCACAATGTTTTATTATTCTGTGAAAGATTTACCAAGATCTTACAAGATTTTATAATTCAGTGAAAGATTCACCATGAATTTACAAGATAATATAATCTGGTGAGAGATTTGCCAAAAAAATTATATATACATATTATATTATTGATAAAATCGCCTCCCATCTTTCCTATGTATCATGGGGATTTGCCCATTTATTATACATATAAATTTAGGGTGGTTCTTAAAATTTTACCTGGTTAGGAATCCTAAGTGTGTCCATAACTTGTTTACTCATTATGTTTATGGTTGCTCCTATATCAATCAGTGTGTTTGGTATTTTAGTTCCATTGATGTGAATTTTTACAATGGGGCTTCCTGGATCTAAATATTTTTGAATTGTCGTCTTCCCCATCATAATGTCTGCAATTTTTCCAACTAACTGAATTCTTTTTATGTCTTTTATTTTTCTTCTTGATCTTTGTGTACTTAGTTCCTTAATTGTTTTCCAAAAAATTGGTATTTATTTTATGGCTTGTAATAAAGGAATCTTAATACATACATTTCTCAATTCATCCATCATATTGTAATCAAGCAAGATAATTTGTTTTTCTACTCCTTCATCAATTTTCAACCGTTCAAGGAAAGGTGGTATAATTGATAACGAGGTTTGTTATATGATGGGAGTATTTATTGGAACATATTTTGTTTGATTATTCTCTTTCTGAGGGAAAGAGGTCTCCCCTTCTTCTGATTGGTAATCGGATCTTGTTTCTTAAATGACAACAGGGGGTTTTCTTGGTAACACTCTTCCGGACCTTAATTGGACATTATTTAGGTCTAGTGGAGTTATTACATAAGTTTGAGGATTCTACCCCTCCATGTTGTACACAGGTGTTGTGGTACTTTATTATTAGGATTCGGAAGTGGTTGAGCGGGTAATTGATTTGGTTTTTCTGGAAATGGTAGGGATGTTGGGTGTGGAGCATGATTATTTAGAGGTCTCTGTTTCAGTCGGATGTATACCCCAAGAAGTTTGTACACCCTTCCACGCGGGGGGGTGTGGGGGGGACTTGTCCCCCCCACAACGGTTCGGGGGGGTCCATCCCCCCCGGCAGGGGGTTTCGGGGCCAGCGGTCCCCCGGCGGGGGTTTCGGGGGTAGCGCCCCTGAAGCTAAAAACAGATGTAAAATTGCCTTGTAAAAGTATAGTAATTTGTAGTCAATCTAGGGCATTCATTAGGCAGATGATCTGACGGTAGAAATTATGTTTAGTTTAGGGTTTTTTTCCTTAGAAGGCAACCCCTCTCTTTGTATGAGGGCATTTTTATTGAGGCTATGTCATAGATGTGTATTCTCCGAGCGAGAAACAGAGAGGTGAGACTGTGAGAGAATAAACAGAGGATATTACAACGGATCTGCTGTAGGTTTTGTCTCTTCATTTTGCTGGATAATAGAAAGGAAGGACTGGCTGTTTGGGGTGGACGTAGCCTAAACTGGGTGAACCACATATATCTATGTCTCTATGGTTTTATGCATTTTCTATGTTTATATTTATGCAATATTCTATGTGTTCCATTGCTCTGTAATAAGGATAATGGTTGTTTGGGGTGGACGTAGCCTAAACTGGGTGAACCACATATATCTATGTCTCTATGGTTTTATGCATTTTCTATGTTTATATTTATGCAATATTCTATGTGTTCCATTGCTCTGTAATATATAATTTTCTAACAACTAGTATCAGAGCTAAAGGTCTATTTGGTTGATAAACTCGCACGAAAGAAGGGTTCCTCATTCGAGTGGGAGCAATGGCAAAAGATGGTAAGTTTAGGGTCGAGAAATTTAATGGCCAAAACTTCTCACTGTGGAAGATGCAGATGGAAGATTATCTGTATCAGAAAGATCTATACCTACCATTGGGTGGAAAAACAAAGATGCCGACGGGTATGATAGATGAAGAATGGAACCTTCTCGATAGAAAGGCACTCGGAACAGTATGGTTGTGCCTCGCAGCATCAGTCATCTTCAACATTTCGAAGGAAACAATGACAGAGGGTTTGATTAAAGTGTTGGCGAAACTATATGAAAAACCCTCTGCCTCAAACAAGGTATTTCTTATGAAACGGTTATTTAATATGAAGATGTCGGAAGGTGGATCTGTATCAGAACATTTAAATGATTTTAATACTGTTACAAGTCAGTTAAGTTCTGTAGGGGTAAACTTTGATGATGAAGTTAGAGCTCTGTTATTCTTGTGCTCATTGCCAAAAAGTTGGAATGCTTTAGTAATGGCCATTAGTAACTCTGTTTCTAGATCTAGTACTTTAAAGTTTGATGATGTTGTTGGTGCTATCCTTAGCGAGGAAATGCGACGGAAAAGCTCCGGTGAGACATCGGGTAATGCTTTAAGTGCAGAGTCTAGGGGAAGAAAAATGGAAAGAGGGAAGAGCTCAAGATATCGCAGTAAATCAAGGAAAGGCAGATCCAAGTCTAGATCGGGGATAGTGTGCTGGTAATGCGGAAAGAAAGGACACCTAAAGAAAGACTGTAGATCTCGGAAGCGAAAAGAAGAAGATGCACAACAAGAAAACAATCATGAAGCAAATGTGACAGGTGAGGTGTTACAATATGCTTTGATTCTTTCTTTTGAAAATATTACTCATTCCTGGGTGGTAGATTCAGGGGCCTCATTCCATGCCACACCTGATAAGAAATATTTTCATGACTATGTTCAAGGAGATTTTGGACAAGTCCATTTGGGTGATGATAAACCCTGTAAAATTGTTGGAATGCGTAAGGTTATTGTAAAACAGTAGAATGGAAACCAATGGCTACTAAAGGAGGTAAGGCATGTTCCAGATCTGAAGAAAAATCTGATTTCAACAGGGCAGTTAGGCGGTGAAGGTTGTGTGACAACTTTCACAGATAAAGCTTGGAAGGTCACCAAAGGAGCCCTGGTAATAACAAAAGGCAAAAGGGTTGGTACATTGTATTTATGCAATGGTATTTCTAACTCTGTTAATGCTTTAACTTCCAAAGGAGCAGATGCAACATTATGGCATCATAGGCTCGGACACATGAGTGAGAAGGGGATGAAGATTCTTCACTCAAGGAATTTTTTCCGGGTTTGAAGAATGTTGATTTGGACTTCTGTGAGAATTGCATTTATGGAAAACAGAAGAGAGTCAGATTTCTTACAGTTGGGAAAGAAAAGAAGAGCGAAAATTAGAGCTTGTGCATACAGATGTATGGGGACCTGCTTAGGTATCATCTCTCGGTGGCTCTCATTATTATGTTACTTTTATTGATGATGCAACTAGAAAAACTTGGATCTATTGTATTAAGAATAAATCTGATGTATTTGATACTTTCAAGAAATGGAAAGCTTTGGTTGAAAATGAGACAGGAAAAAGGTTGAAGTGTCTCAGATAAAAAAATGGAGGTGAATATTGTAGCAAAGAGTTTTATAGGTACTTAGTTTAGAGAATGGAATTCGTAGAGAGAAGATAGTTCCAGGAATACCACAAGAAAATTGTGTGTCAGAAAGGATGAACAGGACAATCATGGAGCGTGCAAGGTGCATGAGATTGCATGCAGGATTGCCTTTACAATTTTGGGCAGATGCTGTAGATACTGTTGTTTATCTAATAAACAGACGGCCTTCAAGTTCCTTGGATGGTGGTGTTCCAGAGGAAGCATGGACAGGTAAAAATGAAACTACTCTTTTTTAAAGCCTTTTGGTTGTGAGGCCTTTGTCCATATTAATAAAGAAAATAGAACAAAGCTTGAGGAAAAATCAAAGAAATGTACCTTTGTTTGATATGGTGTTAATGATTTTGGTTATTGCCTATATGATTATGAAAATAACAAAATCATTAGGAGCAGAGATGTAATATTCAATGAAAAGGTCTTGTATAAGAATCAGTTGCAGGAAAAGAAACAAGAAAAAGAAAACAAGGAATACATAGTTCTTGATGAGATCACTAAAAAAGTAAAGGTGCCTGAAAATAATAATAATCAACAACCACAACAACAACAACCACCACAACAGCAACAAGCACCCCAAACACCTGAAAGTGGTGTTAGAAGATCTACCAGGATAAGTATACCCCCTGAATGATACTCTCCTTCATTATATTATTTATTGTTGACTGATTCTGGTGAACCCGAATGTTATGAATAAGCAATGCAGGTTGAAAGCAGGAAGAAGTGGGAGGTAGCCATGGAAGAAGAGATGGACTCCTTAATGCATAACCAGACTTGGGACTTAGTCAGGTTGCCTGCAGGAAAAACTACATTGAAGAATAAATGGGTTTACAGGCTGAAGGAAGAAGATGGAGGAAAACAAAGGTACAAAGCTAGACTTGTGGTGAAGGGGTTTACACAGAAGAAAGGTATTGATTTTGATGAAATATTTTCTCTTGTTGTTAAAATGACTTCAATCAGAACTATTTTAAGTCTAGTAGTAGTTGAAGATTTGCATCTTGAGCAGTTATATGTAAAGACAACCTTTCTCCATGGGGATTTGAAGGAAGAGATATATATGCAGCAGCCATAAGGATATGAGGTAAAAGGGAAAGAGAAACTAGTGTGTAGGTTGAAGAAGAGCTTGTATGGCTTAAAACAGGCTCCAAGGCAGTGGTATCTAAAATTTGACAAGTTTATGTCTAAACAAGGTTATACTAGATGTCACTCTGATCATTGTGTTTATCTAAAAAAGCAAAATGATCGCAGCTATATTATATTGTTATTGTATGTATATGACATGCTTGTTGCAGTTCTAACATGCAGGAAATAAATGTGCTCAAAAGAAAATTGGCAAATTCATTTGCAATGAAGGATTTGGGAGCTGCAAAACAAATCCTTGGTATGAGAATAACTAGAGACAGGAAAAATCACAAATTAACATTGTCTCAGAATGAGTACATACAAAAGGTGTTGAAAAGATTTAATATGCACAATGCAAAACTAGTTAGTACACCTTTTGCTAGCCATTTGAAAATTAGTAAGGAAATGTGCCCAAAGACCCAAGAAGACATGGATTATATGTCTAAAGTTCCATATGCATCAGTAGTTGGAAGCTTAATGTATGCAATGGTCTACACAAGGCCTGATATTGCACATGCAGTGGGAGTTTTAAGCAGGTACATGAACAATCCAGGAAAGGAACATTGGATGGCAGTGAAATGGATTCTCAGATATTTGAAAGGTACCACAAATCAAGCATTATTCTTTGGTGGTTCAAACATTTCTCTACAAGGATATGTTGATGCAGATATGGCAGGTGACAGAGATAACAGGAGGAGCACTACATGATATGTATTTACTGTAGGTGGAACAACTGTCAGTTGGGTTTCAAAAATCCAAAGTGTTGTTGCACTTTCAACAACAGAAGCAGAGTATGTTGCTCCCACAGAGGCTAGTAAAGAAATGATTTGGTTACAAAGGTTTATGGGTGAATTGGGTAAGGAGCATGATATGGGCACGTTATACAGTGATAGCCAAAGTGCCATTCATCTTGCAAAGAACTCAGCATTTCATTCCAGGACTAAACACATACAGCTCAAGTACCATTTCATACTATCAGTGTTGGAAGATGGAGAGTTGAAGCTGGAAAAGACACACACTAGCCAGAATCCTACAAATATGCTAACAAAAGTTGTAACCAGGGAGAAACTAAGAATATGCTCAGTTTCAATTGGTCTTCAAGGATGACGATGAAGATGAGAAACAACCAGGTCCAAAGAGGATTCATTGTCCAGCAAATGAAGCAGCAGTGGAGTTGCTACAATCATTCTCCAAGTCGGAGAATGTTGGGTGTGGAGCATGATTATTTAGAGGTCTTTGTTTCAGCCGGATGTATACCCCAGGAAGTTTGTACACCCCTCCATGCAGGGGGGACTTGTCACCCTCACAGGGGTTCAGGGGGGCCATCCCCCCTGGCTGGGGGGTTCAGGGGCCAGCGGTCCCCTGGCGGGGGTTTCGGGGGAAGCGCCCCCGAAGCTAAAAACAGATGTAAAATTGCCTTGTAAAAGTACAGTAATTTCTATTCAATCTAGGCAGTTCATTAGGCGGATGATATAACAGTAGAAATTATGTTTAGTTTAGGGTTTTTTGCCCTAGAAGGCAACCCCTCTCTTTGTATGAGGGCATTGAATTGAGGCTGTGTAATAGATGTGTATTCTCCGAGCGAGAAACAGAGAGGCAAGACTGTGAGAGAAAACAGAGGATATTATAGCGGATCTGTTGTAGGTTGTGTCTCTTCATTTTGCTAGATAATAAAAAGGAAGGACTGGTTGTTCAGGGTGTATGTAGCCCAAACTGGGTGAACCACGTATATCTGTGTCTCTCTGGTTTTATGCGTTTTCTATTTTTATATTTTTGCTATATTCTATGTGTTCCATTGGTCTATAATTGATAATTTTCTAACAAATATGATAATTTCAACCTAAGTGTCAAATAAATCCTGAAGGGTTGGTGGAAAGACACCAAAAAATTCTAGACTAAGGATGATGGGGTTTACAAGACAAAGTTGCTAAGGAGAGTATATCATCTAATCGTGCCTACGTGTTTTCGATTCTATGGCAGACCTAATGTAGATACATCAACGTACACTTGTACCCACATAGGAAGTGTATTCAATTGGGAAGAGATTCTAGCAGCTTCTTTTCAAACCAGAGTAAGAGAATCCTAGACTCCAACAATGGAAAAAAACCAGAGTTTTATATTGCATAATATCTTATTGATTGTTTGTGCTCTAAATTTGAATTTGAGACATTGGGATGGAGATGGATTTTGTCTCTAGAGATTAAGACGATACACATCGACTGTAGGGATTTATGGGAAATTCATTATAAAGTGTCTTACACAAGAATGATAGAAGGATTTATCTCACCATTATTCCACATCCTCTTTGACAGTGAGTATCCTTACATGTATGATTGTGCCAAGGAAATATTGCAAGGTATAGAAGAGATATATATGCAGCAGCCACAAGGATATGAGGTCAAAGGGAAGGAGAAACTAGTGTGCAGGTTGAAGAAGAGCTTGTATGGCTTAAAACAAGCTCCAAGGCAGTGGTATCTAAAATTTGACAAGTTTATGTCTGAACAAGGTTATACTAGATGTCAATCTGATCATTGTGTTTATCTAAAAAAGCAAAATGATGGCAGCTATATTATATTGTTATTGTATGTGGATGACATGCTTGTTGCAGGGTCTAACATGCAGGAAATAAATGTGCTCAAAAGAAAATTGGCAAAATCATTTGCAAAGAAGGATTTGGGAGCTGAAAAATAAATCTTTGGTATGAGAATAACTAGAGATAGGAAAAATCGCAAATTAACATTGTCTCAGAATGAGTACACACAAAAGGTGTTGAAAAAATTTAATATGCAAAATGCAAAACCAGTTAGTACACCTTTTGCTAGCCATTTCAAATTTAGTAAGGAAATGTGCCCAAAGACCTAAGAAGACATGGATTATATGTCTAAAGTTCCATATGCATCAGATGTTGGAAGCTTAATGTATGCAATGGTCTGCACAAGGCCTGATATTTCACATGCAGTGGGAGTTTTAAGCAGGTACATGAACAATCCAGGAAAGGAACATTGGATGGCAGTGAAATGGATTCTCAGATATTTGAAAGGTACCACAAAGCATTATTATTTGGTGGTTCAAACATTTCTTTACAGGGATATGTTGATGTAGATATGGCAGGTGATAGAGATAACAGGAAGAGCACTACAAGATATGTATTTACTGTTGGTGGAACAGCGGTCAGTTGGGTTTCAAAAATCCAAAGTGTTGTTGCACTTTCAACAACAGAAGCAGACTATGTTGCTGCTACAGAGGCTAGTAAAGAAATGATTTGGTTACAAAGGTTTATGGGTGAATTGGGTAAGAAGCATGATATGAGCACGTTATACAGTGATAGCCAAAGTGCCATTCATCTTGTAAAGAACTCAACATTTCATTCCAAGACTAAACACATACAGCTCAAGTGCTATTTCATACGATCAGTGTTGGAAGATGGAGAGTTGAAGCTAGAAAAGATACACACTAGCCAGAATCCTGCAGATATGCTAACAAAAGTTGTAACCAAGGAGAAACTAAGAATATGCTCAGTTTCAATTGGTCTTTAAGGATGACGATGAAGATGAGAAACAACCAAGTCCAAAGAGAAGTCATTGTCCAACAAATGAAGCAACAATGGAGTTGCTACAATCATTCTCCAAGTGGGAGATTGTTGGGTGTGGAGCATGATTATTTAGAGGTCTTTGTTTCAGCCGGATGTATACCCCAAGAAGTTTGTACACCCCTCCACACGGGGGGACTTGTCCCCCCCACAGGGGTTCAAAGGGGGGCCATCCCCCCCGGCTGGTGGGGTCCGAGGGCCAACGGTCCCATAGCGGGGGTTTCGGGGGCAGCGCCCCGAAGCTAAAAACAGATGTAAAATTGCCTTGTAAAAGTATAGTAATTTAGAATCAATTTGGGCATCTCATTAGGACGATGATCTAACGGTAGAAATTATGTTTAGTTTAGGGTTTTTTGCCATAGAAGGCAACCCCTCTCTTTGTATGAGGGCATTTGTATAGAGGATGTGTAATAGATGTGTATTCTCTGAGCAAGAAATAGAGAGGTGAGACTATGAGAGAATAAACATAGGATATTACAACGGATCTATGTAGGTTGTGTCTCTTCATTTTGCTGGATAATAGAAAGGAAGGACTGGCTGTTCAGGGTTGACGTAACCCAAACTGGGTGAACCACATATATCTATGTCTCTCTAGTTTTATGCATTTTCTGTGTTTATATTTATGCAATATTCTATGTGTTCCATTGCTCTGTAATATATAATTTTCTAACAAGCGAGAGCTGTGGGTTTTGATTCTAAACTGGAATTTGTGGTAATTGGTTAGCTTGGGGAATTTGATTAGATGGTGGTAGAAATTTTGGTGGAAGGTAGGATGGCGAGTATTGTTGATATTGAGCATAGGCTCCATAAGGATTTTTCCATCCTTGATTCCAAGATTGTGACTGTGGCTGAGCCTAAGGCTGCGAGGCCGGATTCCAATTATTTTGTGAAGACTAAGAAAATTGTTGTGGTCTGAATCCTTGTGATTGATTTGGTTGGGGATTTTTCCATGGTATCTTGGCTATAAAGTAGAGAGGATATACTTGTTCTGGAATCCTCTCATCATTAAATACAACCTTGAGAGCTAGTAAAGAAGGACATTCCTTCATACCATGATTATCTGCACATATGACACAAGTTTCTATGGCTTTTGAATATAAGGGACACTCTTTTAGAACATGTTTCTTTCGACATTTAGGATAGAAGATAGATAATCCAGCATTTTCAAACTTTTGCTTGTTTTGTATTTTAAGGGTATCTATCTACTCACTTAGGCTCCCTAAAATATTTATCTTAAAGGTATCAAGCAAGTTTCCTAATTTTTCCCTACTGACTGTTCCAGCTACAGATTTATTAATTCTTGATAAGAGAGAGTCTTTAGGACTTCTTCCAACTCGTGCTTTACCCCTTGAGATATGTACAAATAGATCACAAATATCTGCAAATGGTAGTTGGGAAATGTCTCGCTTCCCAGTTAGGTTAAGCAAATCGATCCACTCATCTTTAATAGCTCTGAGTAAGAGGGCTTTTAAGGTTTCTTCATCCAAATTATCCATTTTTGCTCTTTTAACATTGTAGACAAACCTTTCTACTAAATCTTTAATATTTTCATCTTCTTTCTATGTCATTTTGAAGACTTCATATTTAAGGTTACTAGGTATACAATAATCTCTATATTTGCCTAAGAAATCCTCTTTCATTTGTCCCCATGTTGTTATAGAATGCACTCCTAGACTCATGAACCATTTTAATGCTGAGTCTTTTAATGTAGTAGGGAACAATTTTAATTTTTGAGCATCATGCAAATAGTCATATGATTTGCATAATACTTCAAATTCGAAGAGAAATGTCTCTGGGTCTTCGTTTCTTTTTCCGTGGAAATTAGGAAGAATTGAGGGTGATATATTTTTCATTGTGAGGGTTGTATCTTCATCAAGAATAGGAAATCTAGAAGTATCTTGGTTTCCTCTGCCTCTACCCCCACCTCTGTTCCTATCTCCACCTCTACCTCTACCCCTACCTCCTCCAATCCCATTTTCCTCGCCATGGACATTTGTACCTCTCCTTCCACTTCTTCATCCATTATAGATTCTTCGAAACTAATATAGTGCTCTTCTAATCTTTTTGGTTCCTCTACCAATGGTTGTTCAAAATAAGTTTCCTATCCCTCTTCTTCACTAGGAACTTCTATTTTTTCTCCCAAAATTTTCTCACCAGTGGAGGATAGAAAAATTACTCTTGTAGTTAGGGATGTAGGAATTCTTTCAATTACAGCTTTAGTAGAGGAAGTGGTGAAGTTCTGGATTGGATTTATGATCTTGAGATTTCAGGAAGTCTTTGTCAACCTCTAAATGGAATTCAGGTTTGAGTAGGTGGTGTGGATTCTCGAAATCGTGGTGAAGTGAGTGGATTTGTGGGAATTAAACTTCTTCCTCGCCCTACAAATCTACCTCTAGAGTCTCTATCCCTACGCATATCATGTTTTGATTTTTTTTCTTAACTTCTATTTGTACTTCCCTGGCAACGACGCCAAAATGTTTGGCCAATTTAATGTCTTTAAATTGTCAATCATAAATTATCAACCAGGGTAGGTATACTGATGAAGTACATGTGCACTATATGTGCTAGAAGTTATTTCTTATGTCGTTATGTTCTTGTTAGGATCTAAACTTAAGATTAGTATGGAGATGGTGTCATTAATTATATTAATGTCTCAATCCCTAAAGTTATCAGCTAATTTCTTAGCCGTTATTCTCTATCGAATCAGTTTATGGATGATATGAGAGTGATTATAGATTTTACTTGTGTTGGACTGTTTTGGATTTTTGTCTTGAATTTTTATGCTATAGCTCTAATTTACTGTGCAAGAGAAATTTATTCTATCAAATTGTAAAGGAATACTGTCTTAATTCAATTGCTAAGGAGAATAGTCTCATGCTTATTAAATTTCATCCAAATGAGACATTCTGAACAACAACTACGCTATGAAGTAAACAAAGTTGGACTGCATTAGCTAAAATGCAAATGAAATAACCATACTATACCAGATAAAAAGCAAATCAAATAGCAGAGTTAAACTAGGTATAAAGCAAAGGGAATTGCTCATTGATCTAGGTCCGGGTGTGACAAAGGACCCTTACAAGACCTTTTACTTTCGTGATGTGTTAAATTGCATTTTTTAAAAGAACATGAATGAATACATCTACATGTTGTAAAGGAGAGGAACATGAATTTCATTAACAAATGGAAAAACAAGCCGTTGATAACGGAGTTCGTCCAGGAGGGACTACATCTCCGGGCCCCGGTGTCAATATGGTGTAGGTCGTTGCATTAAGTGCTATCAATAATGATGATGTACATAAGAGGTGATGTCCATACAAGGAAAATTCCCTCACGTAGCAGTGGCGCCAAGAGATGTTACACTACAAGAAATCTCAGTCAAAAGGAGTCCTATTAGTATGACACAAACTCATGCATGATGATAATTAGCATCTCGCCAACATGGCATAAAAGGGATCTCAATACAAACATACATGGCAACACATGAGTATCCCATCAACATACAACAAAGGGATCTCAAACAAAACATGACGAATCATGACAACAAGTACATCACACAGTTGATTCCGCATCACATCAAGAGACAAGTAAGAAACAGGATCCCACATCAAACATCAAACAGGGATCTGTGCAGCACAATGCATAGCAAAAGAATTACATGAACGCACTGCATATACCTCACATCCAAGGGCCATCTAAAGAAAAGGATGCCACGTTGCTGAAGTTGTTCAGACCATAAATCTCATGGCATCAAATCACATGGAAATGGTTGCTCGCACAAAAATGCTGACACCTGCACTCCACTTAGAAAAGGGTCTGAAAAATAGAATGAGCAAATGGAAAATTTGAATGCACCATCAGATTTTTGGTGTTGAAAGTGCAAAATCAACTCTCAAATTTCTAAATTCTGAGAAAGTGAGAATCTAGGGCTCAAGGAATCTTTTAGATTCCTCAAATATTCCCTCCTCCAGGTCCTCTGAAAATCTACTGCTGAGATCAAAATTCTGACTGTGCCATCAAGTTCCTTGAAGAATTCTAAGAAAAATGAGTATAAAGTTGGCTGCATTTTGACTCTGGTGAATTTCAGCATCCAAGGAATTTGGAAGATTCCCTCAAAGATTCTTGAAGATTCTCCTTCGCTGGGAACTTGCAAATCTACTACTCAAAAGGAAAATATGACCTCGCCATGGCGTTCCCTACAAAAATCTAAGAAAATTGACTGTAAACTTGGTTACATTATGATAAAAATAAATTTTACCTCCCTAGAGAATTTTTAGGCATCAAAGAATATTTTGCCTCAAAATGCGTGTCAAGGTTCTTCCTCCTTTGTCTCGAAATCCGTGCCCACTCCTAGTTCCTCCATCTGCACTGTGTACTGAGAAAACTAGGTTCTTATAAAAACTTTTGGGCGGATTACCCAATGAAACGGTTGGTGCATTGGTTAAGTTTAGGCATTAGTTGAGGAGGGGTTGGGTGGTCAAAACCCACCCCTCCTTTAAAAAAAAAAAAAAATCGCATGCATATATTGTTTTTAGGAGGGGTCGGATTGCATTGGGCGGCCCACTCCTTAATTCCTGCAACCCTCATTTTGGTGGCGCATTAACATTTGGCGCGTTGTTATATGGTGGTACCGCATTAAGGTGGTACGTTGGTTACATATTATGGTGGTAGTAATGACATGAGTGGTTGCATGCGTGTGAGGGTCCTCGGGAGGTGGGTCGACCGCTCCGACTGGATGGGTTCGAGCCCTGCCACCCTCGGCTTTTGGTTGTATGTGAGGTGTTTCGGGGTGTGGGCCAGGTCCACTGGAGGTGGCCCGTGCCCACCGCATTTATATGTATATAATGTTTACATTGGTTTAAGGGAGGAGAGGTGTGGGGTGGTGGGGGTGGTGGCCCACCACCCCCTCTTTTATATATATATTTTAATTTTTAATACTAACAAATCATTTTCGAAAATTTCGAAATTTGGCCGAAGGAGTCAAACTAGCAGGCCACAAATTCGCTTGGAATCTGGCCTAGGTTGGATGGAATCAGGTGGCCAGATTTTGTCCAAATTGCGGCCTCCTTAAGCCTGCCCAGTCACCAAAGTCAACCTGAAATTTGACTGTGCCTAAATTTCGCATACGGACTTGATTTGACGAACCGTTCACACCACCGTGATCAGGATGACGAGATCTACGCTTTGGTCCTGGTTCAAAATCATTCTGATCACTTTGATTTTCGAGCTTTCATAAGCCCTCTTTGCCCTGTGTGTCTCTGGAGCTACTTGGATCAATCCTCCCCACTAAGGAGCTTTTGGTCCTCCAAAATCATGAAAAATACCTTGCAAATTCTCTGTACCTTGTCTACATCACAAGCATCCTGAAAGATCTCGCTTTCATCTCCTTCACCTTTATTCTTCTGAGCCTTAAGCGATGAGCTGACACCTGCCACCTCTGCAACCTGTAGTACATTGTTTTTCACATTACATTTTTGACTTACATGACCAACTAATGACCCAAGCATCCCATACTTGCCACGAGTTTATAACACATACTCAGTGGTCAAGTTTACATTAGGATGGATACAATACCCCAGCTATGAACACAAGGCCAACATATCATTGTTGCTTCAAAGTGATGGAAAACTCATCATCACTGCAACACATGATTTACAATAATACAGCCAAGCACTATGTTGTTTTGACAACTTATGGAGACACGACATCACTTTCACAGTTTATCATGCAACTCAAAATAAGGCTAGACATCATTGTTGCTTAATAAGTGATGGAAAACACATCATCACTTTTACATTTTAAAATGCAACAAATGATTTACAAAAGCATGACCATGAAATGCTAACATATCTAGAAACCATTTTTCACTTATCAATGTGAATGGGTCACCTCCTTGTGGCGGTTTTGCTTGTCGAACAACTGCTTCACTTGGTTCATGCACCGACACTTTGTCTTTAAGGCATTGCTCTGGATGGAGCCTCGAACAAGTGGCTCTTTGATGGCCACTTCTATCGCAATGACTGCAATAAATCTTATTCCTCTAGATTTTCTTAACATGTTTCTTTCCATACTTTTGAGAGGATCTTTCACACCTCATCCTTTTGTGTGCTGCTATTCTTTTCCAACACTTAGAACAAGTATGGTTATGTAATCCACAAAAGGTACATGTTTTCGATTCCATGATTTACGTTCATCCTTAACAACATGATTATAATCGAAATGAACATTCGAATGTCGAGAGTGGTTATACATTGCCTTGCCATCTCTGGTGTTATTATGGCGATGAGAGCTTGCCTCAACTCTTTCCCTACGATGGGCATTGTCATGGGATGATGGGGATGTGTTCCCATCATTCTCTTTCCTCGATGATTTCAACGATGTCTTGGAAGCATCTGACACCTTCGAGCATTCTCCCTCGGTGTATCTCAAGCCTACAAATCGATTTTTATGCACAACTACAAAGGTTGAGTTATGCCTTGGTTATTAACACCAAGTCCTTTTTCCTCCTCGTGCCTCCTCCTGGTAAGGAGCCTCATGTCTGTCCCTGTAATTGGGATCTCCACATCTCCAACATAAATCATACTATGTGAAGACGAAACTGAAAGGAAATCAACATCTTTTACCTCCTCTGTCGATTTGGAAAGAACTGATGAGGGTTTCTCATCATCTGTTGTTGGTGGTTTTCTAACTGTCGTGGCGCATTCCCCAACTTCCTTTTTGACATACCCAAGTCCTGTCTAACGGGGTAATTCTTCTACTTTGATGGGGTTGACAATGCCTTGGCCATTAACGCCCAAGCCTTTTCCTTCGTACCCCATTCTCTTCAATAGTTTGGAGCCAATTCCTGTGGTATGATTTTCAAAAACAGGGAAATCATCATCAGGACACATACATGAATTCATAGAACTACTTTTTACCTCACATGGGTCACGTTGCAGCTTTTCCAAGGCCTTGTCCTTTGCTTGCAATTGTCATAGCAAACTATGTTTCTCCTTTTTCTCTTCATGTAGAAGCGTCTTCAATTCAACGTTCTCCGTTTGACAATTTTGGTTGTTGTGCTTCAGTTCTTCCAAGGCCTCTTCAGTGGCTTGCAATTGAAGCTGCAATTGCTCCTTGTCCTCTGTCTCTTTCTATAGAGTTTCACACATCATTTCCATCCTTTTGGAAATTTTGAGCATGGTCTCATACAATGCTTTTTCATCCTCAGTCACTGCACGTTCCATTGTTCATGCTACAATTCACATCAACACAAAGACTGCTCTAATACCACTTGATCTAGGTCTGGGTGTGACAAAGGACCCTTCCAAGACCTTTTACTTTCATGATATGTTAAATTGCATTTTTTAAAAGAACATAAATGAATACATCTACATGTTGTAAAGGAGAGGAACATGAATTTCATCAACACATGGAAACATAAGCCGTTGATAACGAAGTTCGTCCAGGAGGGACTACGTCTCTGGGCCCCAGTGTCAAGATGGTGTAGTCCACTGCATTAAGTGCCATCAATAGTGATGATGTACATAAGAGGTGATGTCCATACAAGGAAAATTCCCTCACGTAGAAGTGGCACCAAGAGATGTTCCGCTACAGGAAATCTCAGTAAAAAAGGAGTCCTATCAGTATGACACAAAATCATGCATGATGATAATGAGCATCCCTCCAACATGGCATAAAAGGGATCTCAATGCAAACATGCATGGCGACACATGAGTATCCCGTCAACATACAACAAAGGGATCTCAAACAAAACATGACGAATCATGACAACAAGTACATCACACAGCTGATTACGCATCACATCAAGTAGGAATCATGAGACAAGTAAGAAACAGGATCCCACATCAAACATCAAATAGGGATCTGTGCAGCACAATGCATAGCAAAAGAAGTACATGAACACACTGCATATACCTCACATCCAGGGGCCATCTGAAGAAAAGGATGCCAAGCTACTGAAGTTGTTCAAACCATCAATCTCACGACATCAAATCACATGCAAATGGCTGCTCGCACATAAATGCTGACAACTACACTCCACTTAGAAAAGGGGCCAAAAAATAGAATGAGCAAATGGAAAATCTGAATGCACCATCATATTTGTGGCATCGAATAGTGCAAAATTGACTGTCAAATTTCTAAATTCTGGGAAAGTGAGAATTTGGGGCTCAAGGAATCTTTTAGATTCGCCCTAGATTCCTCAAAGATTCCCTCCTCCGGGTCCTCTGAACATCTGCTTCTCATATCAAAATTTCAATTGCGCCATCAAGTTCCTTGCAAAATTCTGAGAAAAATGAGTATGAAGTTAGCTGCATTCTGACTCTGGCGAATTTCAGCGTCCAAGGAATCTAGAAGATTCCCTCAAAGATTCTTGAAGATTCTCCTCCACTGGGAACCTGCAAATCTACTGCTCAAAAGGCAAATCTGACCTCGCCATGGTGTTCCCTGTGAAAATCTGAGAAAATTGACTGTAAACTTGGTTACATTATGATAAAAATAATTTCTGCCTCCCTGGAGAATCTTCGGGCATCAAATAATATTCTGCCTTGAAATGCGTGTCAAGGTTTTGCCTCCTCTATCTCGAAATCCATGCCCGCTCCTGGTTCCTCCATCTGACCCGTGCACTGAGAGAATTGGGTTCTTATAAAAACTTTCGGGTGAATTACCCAATGAAATGGTTGGTGAATTGGTTAAGTTTAGGCATTAGTTGAGGAGGGGTCGGGTGGTCAAACCCCGCCCCTCCTTTTAAAAAAAATTTTGAATGCATATATTGTTTTTGGGAGGGGTTGGGTCTACATTGGGCGGCCGGCCCCTTAATTCCCACAGCCCTCGTTTTGGTGGCACATTAACATTTGGCGCATTGTTATATGGTGGTACCGCATTAAGGTGGTACGTTGGTTACGTAATACGGTGGTAGTAATGACATGAGTGGTTGCGTGGGTGTGAGGGTGCCCATGAGGCGGGTCGGTCGCTCCGGCTAGGCGGGTTTGAGCCCCGCCACCCTTGGTTTTTGGTTGTATGGTTACGGTGGTTTAAGGGAGGAGAGGCATGGGGTGGTGGGGGTGGTGGCCCACCACCCCCCTCTTTTATATATATTTTTTAATTTTTAATACTAAAAAATCATTTTCGAAAATTTCTAAATTTGTTGAAGGAGTCAAACTAACTAGGCCACAAATTTGCCTAGAATCTGGCCCAGGTTGGCCAGAATTCGGTGGCCGTATTTTGTCCAAATTGTGGCCTCCTTAAGCATGTCCAGTCACCAAAGTCAACCCAAACTTTGGCTATGCCTAACTTTCGCATATGGACTCAGTTTGACAAACCGTTCACACCACTGCGATTAGGACGACGAGA
Organism: Pinus tabuliformis; assembly: GCA_031772625.1. Classification (NCBI taxonomy): domain Eukaryota; kingdom Viridiplantae; phylum Streptophyta; class Pinopsida; order Pinales; family Pinaceae; genus Pinus; species Pinus tabuliformis. The sequence continues at coordinate 970,336,533 of CM062810.1, forward strand.
TCTACGCTTTGCTCCTAGTTTAAAATCATTCCGATCAATTTGATTTTTGAGCTTCCATAAGCCCTCTTTGTCCTGTGTGTGTCTCTGGAGCCACCTAGATCACTCATGCATATAATGATTCAATGGTGAACTCATCATACTGCATTTCTTCACAAAAAATAGAGTATTCAAGTAATTAAAGAAATCTAATTGCAATCGGTTAAAGACCTATTACTGGTCGTAGGGGCCCTCCACGAATCAGTCCACAATCTTCAATCAACACAATGCATACAAACATAAAACCAAGTCTATTACTTGCAAAATGAAACTTAACAAACTGTTTTCAAAAATTACATCATCCGACGTGCACCCAAAACACAGTGCGACCATAGTTTTTATAATAATTCTTTGGCATAACAGTATGAGAATTTTAAGCCTAAATATCTTTATTTCAATTAAACTATATCGCTAAACATTTGATTTTCTATTCTGAAAGAAAATCGATAAGATTTTGTTGAAACTCAGATTCTGTCCCGGCAACAATCTTGTAGTTGACTTTGGGGTTTGACTGTGATATCCTGTGATCATCTTGATGAATTGGTTCAAGGGAATAGGAAGGAGTCCACTAGGGGACCATTCCTTATCCATCCTTATCTTTCTTCGCTGAGTTGGAGCTTCTAAACCTTGCAAACAATGGAGGCAGCTACAAAAATCTGGATTAGCTGCAGAAACATACCAATTCCGTAGCCAAATGCATTCTTTAACAAAATAATAGGGTATATAGACAAACATGAATAAGAAGACATGTAATTGCTTACCTTTAACAAAACCTTGTGTCTATTGCATTATTTAGGTGATAAGTATAGGAAAATAGAGGAAATATAGGCAAAAAGGGATGTTAGGGTAAGACAATCTTTGGACTCTACGGAATTTGAATTTTTCTGGTCAGAAAGATGCCAAGAGACGCTAGAAACCTTAAAGGACAAGTTGACTATTGCATCCATACTCTGAGGCCCAAATTGGGCTCTTCCTTTCCACATCCATGTTGATGCCTCTAACAAAGTTGTAGGATCCACTCTAGGCCAGATAGATGACAAGTTGCCTTATGTCATTTATTTCATCAACAAAAATCTGTCCAAGGCTTAATTAAACTATGTTGTGACTGAAAAAGAGCTCCTAGTTGTTGTCCATTCCTTGAATAAATTTAGACACTATATCACTGGTTACCAAACCTTTGTACATACTAACCATGTTGCTATTAAATATTTGATGAACAAGCCTAATGTGAATGTCAGAATTATCAGATGGTTACTTTTATTACAAGAGTTTGATTTAACTATCATTGATAAGCCTATTAGAGAAAATGTAGTTGCAATTTTTTTTGTCTAGACTTGCTTTGCCTGTAGGTAAGGAAGGAATGGTTGATGAGCATATGCCAGGTGAGAATTTATTTTCTATTTCAGTTATCTCTCCATGGTTTGTTTACATAGCCAACTACTTAGTGGTTGCATAGTTCCCTCCAAATCTATCCTCCAAGGAAAAGAGAAGAATTATAAAAAAGAGTGCCCCATTTACTTGGATTGGTGGCAATCTCTTCAAGCTAGGCTGAGATAAAGTTTTGAGGAGATGTATAAGGGAGGAGGAAGTATTTGACATCCTTCTGGCATGTCATGATGGGCCTTGTGGAGGTCACTTTGCAACCAAGAGGACAACCTTCAAGGTACTGCAAGCTGGTTACTACTGGCCCACTCTCCACCAAGATGCAAGAAGATACACCAGTCGATGTGACGAGTGCCAAATAATTGGGAAAACTACTCCCAACGATGAAATTCCTTTGCAACCTCTAGTGACTCTTGAGTCATTTGACAAGTGGGGCATGGATTTCATTGGGCCAATTGATCCACCATTAAGGAAGAAAAGGTACATAATTGTGTGCATTGATTATTTGACAAAGGGTTGAAACCGAGGCTGTCAAGGTAGCAACATAAGAGAAAGTGGCTAAGTTCTTAAGGGAGAATGGATTATACAAGTTGGGGTACCCTAGAGATCTAGTCACTAATCGGGGAGCTCAATTCACATCACACCTGATTGATAATTGTTGAGGCAACATAAGATCAAACACAGGAAGTCGATTGGTTATCATCCTCAGGCCAATGGACAAGTAGAGGTTACCTATAGAGCATTAGAAGGAATTCTCACCAAGTTGTGTGCAACAACAAAAATGATTGGGCTGATAGACTAGTGGAGGCCACTAGGGCCTATACTACAAAATAGAAGACAACCATTGGATTCACCCCTTATGACTTGGTCTATGGGAAGAAGGCTTTGCTCTCCATTAAGTTTGAGTACAACAGTTTGAGAATGGCATCACATTTGGATTTGGATGTTATAAAGGCACATCAAGAGAGGTTTCTATAGCTCAATGGTTTAGATGAATTCAGGATGCAGGCCCTCCTACACACAGAAGTTATTAAAGTACAAAGAAAGGTTTGGCATGAAAAAAATATCAAAGACAATTTTTTTTAAGAAGGTGATTGGGCTCTGTTATATGACTCCAGGTTCAAGGACTTCAAGGGAAAATTGATGACTAGGTGGTTGGTCCCATATCTGATAGAAAATTTCCATGACAATGGGGCTATGAAAATAAGGACGATTGATGAAGAAGGCATACCCTTGCTTGTCAATGGATACATATTGAAATCCTATAAAAGACATTTGTCGAGGGAAGAGTTCATCAGTACCATCAGTAAGGAAGTGAATGTGCTTGGAAGTGTCTCAGCTTCCAGCTCACCAAATTATTGAAGACTGTTTTTATTTTTGCAAAAATGAAAAAAAAAAACAAAAACAATAAGGGACCTACGTGAAAACATCTATGAGGCACCTGAGGCCAACTTTTTGGTTGAAAACATCCTTGAGGCAACCTAAGAGTGAAAAAAAGGAAAATATGAAGATCCTTGGGTGAAAACCTCCCTTGAGACGCCTAGGGAAGGCAAATAAGTTGAAAACCTCCTTTGAGGTGACCTGTGTGTCTCTCAAAAAAAAAAATTGGGAGAAAAAGAGAAGAAAAACGAAAAATGCCATGGCAGGGACCTCAAACCTACCCACTAATAAAATTCTATCATTTTTGCAGGTTTTTAAATGAAAAAAAGGACTCGGAGTTCAGGGGAAAACAAACCAAGAATCAACCCATTCTCCCTCCATTCACTTCATTTATCCCATGCGTACTATGTCTCCATCATCCATCCTCACTTCTAGGCATCAAAAACCAGTTTTTATGCAGTTTTCTAACTTCTACAAGGTTTCCTGTAGTTACTATAGGAGTTTCCTGTAGTACTACAAGGTGTCCTAAAACATTACATGAATGAAGTTCTGATTGAAAATTGATGATGTAGGCCTATTATAGGTTGGAAGAGGGGACCATACACCTCACCACCTCTCACCCAACACCAACTCATGACTATACCAACCTCTGTGTCCATCAAAAACCACTCAGAAAAAAGAAGTAATACAAAAAAATATATATCCAAGGGTCATGCCATCATTGGCCTCACTCACCTACCACTCCATCTCCTCTATTTCCATCCTTCGACTCCTACATCACCACCCATTCCTACTCCATGTGAAAAAAAAAAAAAAAAATTGATGAAAAAGGCAGCTAGAGGATTTCCTGTAGTACCTACAGGAAACCCTGTAGCAGCATGTGTTCTCACAACAATAGTCTCTCCATGCATTCTCCTTCAACATCCATTCAATTAAAGAGCTCCAGCACCCCTGAAGACACTATGGCTCCTATCCAGAGCTCAACAGCAACATTAGAGACCAAGTTCCTGCACACAACAACAAAAAAGACAACCACAACAATAGGAAGAAATATACAGAAAAGTGACCAAGGAAAAGCACTTACCTGAACAAAAAGAAGCACAACAGAGTCACTCTCTAGCATGCATCAACCAAGCAAAGGAAGGCACGGGTATGGAACCTCATCTAAATTCTTCCCTAAGTACGATATCATAAAAGTGTAGGAATATGAAAAAGTTCAATTTTATAAGTTGGAGGTGGCCAGTTAACTTGGCCACCCTCAACTCAAAAACAAAAAGTGAACTCCTAGTCAGCATGACACATGGTAATATCACATTGATAAGAATGAGTTGAAAAGGTGGTTGAGTTAAGTTGTGTGAGAGTGGGTGATGATTAAGAGGGGAGGCTACATGATAACTAATGGTGGGCCAACGGTCCCAGAGAGGAAATCACGCACACTGCTAGCCAATACAACACACTAAGGAAGAAACCATAAATAGCAGTCCAAACTCTCATGCACCAATTTTTCATTTCGAGATCAAATAAGACCAGGGCTACCTTGGAGAGCCATCGAGCAGAAAAACATGTTTCAGCCACCCTACAAGAAACATAACTATAGGAACAACTACAGCAAACGCATGGAGATATAGGAAACATTGGAAATTCACAGAGAACATTGAAAGGGGGTGCCTAAGGTCTAGCTGCTCAGAAATTCTCCGCATCCAAAGCATCACAGTGAAAGGTAGGTGGCCCATATCTCCTATACTTTGAATTGATAGGTAGGAAAAGAAAAATCCATGTTTTCTAAGTGATTAGAGTGGGCCTGGGAGTTTTAAAAGAATTGTGAATAGTTTAAAAGTTGTGTGGATATAGAAAGAAATTGTAGTCATCCACCACTATTATAAACTCTCAGTCACCCTAAAAACTAAGGCTAGACTACCAAACTACCTACAATCATCCAACCAAAGAAGAGACATGAAAGGAGGGTTTAACTGAAGGGAACCCATAGAGACATCCAGGATACACCTCCATCCCCTTGTGGTAGAAATATTTAGAAGGCATAATTGCTTGGGATTCTTTGAGCTAGTCAGAGGGTATGATGATGATGTAGCTCAAGAATTTTCCGTGGAACTTAACCCTCAGGCTAGAATCAATGCTACTACTGTGGTAAGAGGACTATCAATTACAATTACTCCTGAAGTAGATAGAAGAATCACTACACTTCCTCAAGGGATGCCATGGAGAAAGGGGGATAAGGTTGCAAGCACTTTTGCAAATAAAAACTTCTTCTTAAGGGATGAAGAGGAAATTAAGGACAAAATTGGGATAAGAAAGGAAAGCGTTCCCTATCCTTGGAATGAGGTGAACTATCATATTCTCAAATATATCTCTTATGAAGGGAGGCTCAGTATAATCTATGGCTATCAATTTAGACTCCTCCACGAGTTGAGATTTGGAGAGGAGATACCCATTGACAGAAGACTTAGTGTAGACTAGTTCTTGTTGCAATCAATAATAGACATGAGCCTACAGTTCCAAGAGGGAAAACATCAACAATTGGCACACCATGGACTTATTAAGCTAATACTAGAGGATTCCTTGAGCCAACTCATAATCCCTATTCAATGGTCCACATTTAGACACATGGACAGAGAGGTTGTGATTGAAATACAAGCCCTTGAATATGATAGGGATAATACATCTAGTGGTGAAGAAGAGGTAGAAGAAGATGAAGAAGAACCTGAAGAGGAAGAAGAAGAACTAGAGGACGAAGAGGAGGCTGAAACAGAGAAAACAAAGGAATAAGAAGGAAAATAAGAACGAGAAGAGGGGAAAAGTGAAGAGAAATAATAGAAGGAAGAAGCAAGCCCTGAGGAACCTACCAAGGAAAGGGAGGAATCTCCAAGGTTGTCTCCTAAACCCACTGAGAGGGAGGCAGTTATTGCCTTGACTTCCATAAGCACACATGTAAAGAAAAAAGGGAAAATATTGAGGCAGACTCCCCTCTATTTCAAAACAATGAGGAGCACCAAGATCAAACAAGGGAAACCAAAAACACCCACCAGGACTCCAATCATAATTGAGGACTCACCAAAAGAGCAAGAAAATCTTCTTTCCTTGGAAATAAAAGGTGAAGAGGGCACATCAAAACAATATTCACCAAAGTCTCCCATCACCTATGTTAGGAGGCCTGTCACCAGGTCAGAATCAACAAAGCAAGACAAGGAACCTTTGACCCCATTTACAAATGGAAAAAGCCTTCTATAGGATCGTCATACAGTCCTACAGGAAACTCTGTCAGCATTACAGGAAACACAGAAAAAGCAACAGGAAGGACAACAAGGATAGAGGGAAGGCAAGGAAGCAACAACACAAGTGCAAGAGGGGGCAGCTTCTCCAAAAACATCTAAGGGAGAGTCCCAAGAGTTTCAGGAACCTAGCCCATAGCCCAATCTGAGCACTTATTATAGATTCATTGAGGGAGGCAGAGTAATACCACAAAAGTTTTCCATCACTCTCTGCTTTGAGATTTAGAAAGAGAGAGTAAGGACACATTGCTAAATGTAAATTTCCAAATCAAAAAAGGTAGAGGATGTGGGCCATATGGAAGATAATCTACTAGAGATGGAAAAAGAGCAGAGTAAGATAAGAGATAGGGAACGAATCATGAGATCTCAACTAGAGGCGAAAACACATGGTTAAGGAGGTAGTTACAGGAAAAAGAGAGCCAATTGGCCACCATGGCAAGCCTCTCAATGGAGGCACTCGAGTGCAGGATTCCACCAAAATCATATGCCTTGTACCTTAAAGGTCAATGGCTGTAATTTCATATTAAGACACTAGCACAACAGGGGACTATTCCTTTCCAAATCTATAGGTAGTTCATTGAACTATATGACAAGAGCACCCTAGAGGATAGGGCCAAGATATCTAAATTATACTTGCACAACTTGGCCTTAACAGACTTGAATGTGTGGGACCCTAATGAAAATTTGGGGGACTTACAACTAATGGCCCTTGCATGATGGATGATACATGAGGAATCCTGGGCTAAGGAGGTGAAGAGGGTGTTGGAAAGAGAATAAAGGGAGCCCCTTTACATTAGAGAAGAACATATAAATTAAATGGATGTCATTATCACCCACAACATCATCTCCAATGATCCCCACCTTACACTAAGATACCTAGCTACACAAGAGAAAACAATGACACATTTTGAGAACACCTTGAGATTGTTAGGGAATGAAATCCATTAAGCATGCCAAAGGAGATGGAGCACTCTACCATACAACCTAAGGATCAGGGAGTATCATTCCCGTGAAAGGATGAGAGATGCACTAGAAAGGATCCCATTGTATAAGAATGCACTGGGGAGACTTAAAATCAATTGGATTGGTTTGAAACTTAGTCCACCCTTTCTATTGGATATGCTAGAAGGTAGAAAGGAGGAAGAGGAAAGAAATTAGTGGGAGGAAATAGAGAAACATGCAGGATTTTATCCACAAGAGGAAACTCCATCAACAGAGGCCTGGGATGTCAGAGAGGCCACAAGAGCTATGAAAGATATGGACATAGACTAAGTTGCTCAGAGGATGAGAAACAATTTCAGTAGGGGGGTGATGACAAGGCTCATCAATAGGTAAATTATATGGGCCTTAATTCCACTCTCCAACTTATTAAAATCAACTTTTCTCACATTTCTTTACATATTTTATTATATTTTCTTAGTGAGAAGGGTAAAGGTGAGATGTTATGTCATGTGGCCTAATGTGCATTAATTGTAGGATTTGAAGCAATTTTGGGCTAATTTAAGTGCATGAGCTCGAAGTAGACAAGAAAGAGGGATTTTAGGAGATTGGGTCTCCCTCCTTAACTCCTCAATCATTGGAAGATTCCTCCACCAGATCTTATCAGCTCAGAGTTGCAAGAAATGAAGCCCATCGAGTTCATTAGCAGCCAAGCTAGTGATAGTTGAAGACAATTGAATCTCGAGTTTGGGAGCCACACCTCCCTAATTTTAAGGAAGTTGTTGATAGCTTCAATTGTATAAATAAGAAGGTCTAGAGCCTCATTAGGATTCGACTTTTTATGGTAGCTAAGAGAGAATTTCGAGCTAAGATATTCTCACTGTTATTCTCATGTTATTTTTGACATTGTGGTGATAATGAAAAGGGCTTCTTTGATTCATCATTGAGTTGACTTAGAGGTCTGAAGCTCTTGGGTTAGGGCCAAAACATAGCAGCAGAGGCTCCTCATTTTGTACATGTATCCTTAGATTAGAATGATAGATTAGCTATTGAAGTTATCTTTGTTTTGTTTAATTTACAAGTCTTTAAATGATTGGTTAGTTTTGCTTCCATTAGTAGGAGAATTAGATCAGTGTTACAGTAGTGAAAGAAAAGACTTCAGAAAATCTTATGACAGTGGCCTCATCCTCATCTCCCTCATGGGATCATGGTATGAGGGCCCTACTCTCTCAGCCCTAAATACATAACTTAGGATTTCTTGGTGAGTAGATCATTGTTGATGATTCCTTATAAGCACCTGAAATTGTCATTTTGGTTTCTTGAGTATGATATAGATTAAAAATCATTCCATTCCATAGATTTAAGCCATTAGCCATCAATAAATCAGTTTCTCAAATTCAACTCATCTTTTCCACATTTACATAAAGTTGGGCATAAATGAAGAAATGAATATGTACTGTTGCAAGAGTTGTTGATCCACAGGGAGGAACCAATTCCACCAACCTCATCTAATTCTTCTCCACCTCTCGCCAAATCCTACCAATCACTAATTCATATTTATGTTTTGTCATCACTATGGACAACCATCTTGAGAAAATCCAACCATCCTGAAGAGTTGGGCTGATCCTTGGGTAGTGTGCACCTTCCCCATACCTTATTACACCTTCATACACCTTCCCAACACTTACTTTCACCATCCCTACCTTCTACAACTTTCAACTAAGTTTCTTGTAGTAAACCAGGACATCCTGTAATAACTACAAGAAATCTTGTAGCAACTACGAAAAACCCTGTAGCAGCCTGTTTTACACTATGTTGGGCAAAAATGATGATCAGAGCCTAGGGTAGACCTTCAACTTGACCTCCATACCTCTCAATGCCATTTTTTACCAGTTTTCCCATACCTTCCTCCCCTGTAAAAGATCAACTTGTTTAGCTTAGCATTTACATTTCTAAATTGAAAACCAAAAGACTATTTTCTACAATATTTAGCTAGTGCATGCATACATCAGTCATAGTAATGTTAGGATAATTTCCATTCTTACTTAGTCCAAATAACTAGATGATAGAATGCAAGGTTAAATTAGGTCTCTTCTGCAAGTAATGTGTGTTAATTCTTAGCTAGCTAATTTCATGACATTTCATAAGCACTTTCTATTCAACACTTTCATTTCCTTAACATAGGAAAGTATTTACTTTCTGCTTTAAATATAGCTTTACATTCACTGTCAGTATCCAGCCTCCTTCTAGTCAATAGAAGACTGGTTTGAAAAACCCCAGTGGTCTATCGCCCCTGTTGAGAAGTGACAAGAGTAGATTGTTGCATCTGTTGTGCATATAGCACTATCACCTCCAACTTTGTACGAACCCCGGGTTGATAAAGTAAAGTTAGTCGCCCAAGGAGTTGTAGCATCCTTGTTGCAATACTGTGGCTCATCACACCCGACACCACAAGAAACCACCAGGGAAGAAGAGTTGGGGTGACATCATCATCTTTTATCACCAGCTTGATGTCACACCCTACACATGGCTCCAATCTGGAAGTGTCATGTGTCACCCATTTATAGGCCACATGGCCCCACAGAAACCCCAAATCCGTGTGACACGTGTCTCACCTCCCCGACCACCACGTCACTCTAAGGCCACATAGTATTCACATTGGCCATGGGTCCCACCAAGTCCTCTACTGCGTGGTAAAACTCAATTTCATGTTATAAAATGATTTTGATGTCCTCCATCCCGATATGCCAAAAGCCTAGAAACTAGCCCCACTGTGCCACGTCATCTTGGCAATTAATTCCAGACGGGTTTGTCTAGGCCCCCCCTTTGAAACCTTTGGAGTAATTTCTTCATGGGTACATGGAGAGCATTAATCATTCCACAAAATTCAATGGTTCTGGGTTTTCCATCCTACGCACCCTTGGTCCAAGCACCTGACCATATGGTGATATAAGGAGTCTACCCTTTTAACCCTCTACAAATGAATTTCAACCCTAACAACGTATGAACATATACACTTGAGCCCCACCCTCAGCACCTCAATATGGTTCCTGCATACATGGGCTATTACGACTCAAGGGTTGGGCACTTAATTCCTTAATTCTCAATCCCTGCTCATTTCCATATGAGTATATATATAATTATATACATACTATTTTGAAGCTCTATAGATCTATCTCTCCTTAGATTTAAGGACCTTGGTTGACTTGCACATATATACATGCCTTTTATATGGCTTGGGACACCCACGGCTCCCATCCATCTAACTTATTTCTCCTAAGATTATTAAAGCATCGACCCAGGATGAACTATAACTCACTTGTGTAATATATATGTATATATAAAATAGGGTTATCCTTCTTGAACTCTATAATTTATAAACTGAGCTCGATGGAAAATATATTTATTATTGAAAACTATCATGCATTTTTGCAAATATATACCTCTCTTTCATACTCAGATTGCTTAGGTCAAGTATCTTCTCAGAAAGGTCACAGGAACAAGCGCATCTTTGAGAAAATTTTCATAGAGCCATCTCCTCACTTTCATATTAGAATAATGACATCCCTTTCTATTAATATAAACAATTCATTAGCGTTGTGGCTAGTATGCAAAATTTAGTAGTAAGGAGCATGAGAAAACATTAATTCATAAAAAATATAGGAACTTTCCATTCCTCATCAGTTGTATAAGGATTAGCTTTACCCATTCACACAGATATCAACATCCCTCAACATGAACACAAGCCTTGAATTAATATATTGGACATATACATAAATTTCACATGCAATATAATAAGATTTCAAGGATTTAGCTTAGAGCTACATGCGCTAGCATTTTACATCCACATAATATTTCAGAGAGCCATACAATTAATTTCCACAAGTACATGCTTCAATTACACAACTCTCAGCCAAATACATGCAAATACAATAAATCCAATGGCCAAACTAGAGGTGGACTTCGATTTTCCACCCAACCTAAGACTCATTGTTGATAGAATTACTTGCAACAGTCAACTTCGAGCCAAATCCATGATTTGAGGGAAATTTCTTCAATTGTATCAACAAGAGGTCATACTCAGCTCAAAGAGGATAGGGATTACTTATAAAATCAAGTGGTTTATCAACTCCTAAGCAAGCATCCTGAGTGTTAGCTCAACCAATTCTTGGCAACCACTCAAAATTTCTTGAGCTCCTCCTTTTCACAATTTAGCTTCCAATGGAATTTCATTTCCTCCACTTTGCAGGTCTTTCCAACAGTTCTCATGTTCTTTCTCAATAAGAAAATCCAACCCAATAATTTTTGTGCAAATGCCATTTTATTATTTCCTCAAGGTCCCTCTTCATGTTCCTCTTAGACTTTGCCTCTTCTTTTTCTTATTATTATTTCAACTATAAAATTAATTAATGCTTCCAGCTAAGCCTTCCTGGGTTTATCTTTCGTCTTCCTCCTTAGGTAATGGATCTATGGTCCCACTCTTTTGGCATATTCACAAAAATATATTCATTTAAAATTCAGAGTATCATTACATTACAAAACTCGGGGGAAAATTATATGAGGGGTGTCAAAACTTGTAAATAGAAACAAAATAGAACAAAATATAGAAATATTCTATTTTTAACTTCATACCTACTAATGCTAATAGTATTCTATAAATAGCGCATTGTAAACCAAAATCTCTCTCTCTCTCTCTCTCTATATATATATATATATATATATATATATTGTGTGTGTGTGTAACGTTATATTAGTGCAAACATTGTCAGATAAACAGGGGGGTCTCACGCACCAATATTTTGGTGTATGCTTTTGTCATGGCCTTAAAATTAAATTATTGTTCTAGCGTGAGTGCGCTCAATGGTTAGAACACATGTTTCCTTTTAAGAGGTCACAAGTACAACTCCCAAACGAGGTATATATGTACACCTCTGTAGACTTTAGTAATAAAATCATTGTGTGGTTATGATCTTAAAATTAAATTATTATTGTTTATTTATTTATCTAATATTTATAATTTCATTTAAAGTACACAATTTCAATTCCAAATTGAACAATGAATTACACATACCCTTCGCATTGAGTATAAACCGCACTTCATAACACAATAAATAATTTCATTCATTATAATTTTTATATCTCAATTTGAGTAAGATGGAGTTTAAGGGAGAAATTGTTTCTCTCGTCTATCAAAAGTTCAGAGATCAAATTTAGTCATAAAACATATATAGTTTAAATCTACCATTGGTATTATATAACATATAATTGATATAATATTTCAGTTATTTTTTCATGACGTAGTGGATATTTATCAATTTAGCAAATATGCACTCATAAGGATGTTGTAGGAGTGAAAAAAATTTAAAATTGTTCTGGAAAGAGTCCATTCCAAAGTGGCAAGATCCAAAATCTTATATAGCCTATCAAGGACTAAAAAAGAAATTACAGATATTCTTTTTAGTGTAGAACAAATGAAAATATCCTAAAGCCAAAAAATAATAGAAGCAGTACATTTAAAACTCTGTACAATAAGGGGAAGATAACCAACAAACTCATGTTGCATAGAGCATCCATATTAGGTGTTGTAATGTTAAGGTCGAGAAGGGTACAATGTGTTGTGTTAATTAAAGAGAAGCTAAAATTTCCAAAGGAGTGGTTTGCACATGGAACATAGGTGTCGTCTAGTGGTGAGTTATGAGAGTAGGTTGTGAACTACTTCTATCTCATCTTTAGTTTTTTGATAAATTTTTGGTGTTGATAAAAAAATTTACATTTATACACAAGTAAGCTTTTATATTTTTCTAGCAAATTAGTGTGGAACGTGTAGCCTGCCCTAGACATCTTAAGATTAAACAAAAAATAGTGACATTTTAAGATTAAATAAAAATAGTTTATATGAATGGTCTAAGACATCTTAAGATTGAACAAAAATAGTGACATTTTAAGATTGAATAAAAATAGTTTATATGAACGGCCTGAGAGACAGGCCATGAGGGATTCCAATCAAAACTTCTAATTCTTAAATCTTATTTTTCCAAAATAGAATAGTCAAAGAAACTTTGAGAGTTGCAAGGTCTTGAACTAAATGAGTGATTTGAGGAAAAGAAAAATAACAAAGTTTATACCAAGGGAATTAAGAATTTGAATACAACTACGGTAGAAAGAAGCATGAAAGAGTAAATGAATGTACAACATGATGGAGCCCCTTTTAAAACTTCTTTAAATAAAATTTGTACTTTAAGAAAACAACAACATTAGTAAATCCCTTAAATAAAAAAAACCAACTTCATTACAATCACAATGATAAACAAAAAACATTCATGAAAAATAAAAACATAAAGGAAAAATAAACATGAATACAACTTACAATGTATTATTCAAACTTCACTAATACCCAATCATGAGCACTGGAAACTAAATCATAGTTAATAAACTGCTTTTGACCGTTAATAATTCTTCTTCTTTTCAAGATTTTTTTTTTAAAATCATGAAATTACATTTTTTTATGTTTAATAATATATATATTATTTAAATAATATATATAAGCTTGAGTTGGCCTAATGGTTAATATATATATTATATACAGCTTGAGTGGGCCTAATGGTTAAGAGCATATGTTTCTTCCTAAAAGACCACAGGTTCAAACCAGAGGGGATAGAGTATGCCTTTGTAGACTTAAAAGGTAGGTCCCTTGTCCCACAAACAAGGAGGTCTAATACACCAATTTGGTGTCACCTTAAAAATAAATATTATTATTATTATTATTATAATATAGTTAGAGCCCACTTTTTTTACAATTTTTTATACATTATGAGACTTTGGGCATTTAATTAGAACCATGATACATTAAACAAATTAATACAGGAGGGATTAAATTTTCAACACACGGCTATCGAGAATGATAATGGATATTGGGTCTCGCTGTCGTATCGCACGTAACCTCTCAAAAACCATAAACTTCTTCTGGGGACACCTAATGGTGGTTTCTGAAATAGAAAGGTGTTGTCGGAACAAACTTCGACCGTAGATCTATTGGATGATGGTTTTGAAAAACCACTCTCCGGGACCACTTTCATTTTTAACTGTCGTGCATTTTATGCCGTCAGAATTTCAGAGATCTGAGAAAGAAAAATAAAGTCCATAGATTCATGTGGGATATGCCAAGATGATAATCCAATTTCTTTTTCATATCTGTATCCAAGGAATCCCAGCATGGAATTGCTTTTACCATAGTGAATCATCCCTGTGCCTTGTCGAGCGTGGTGGCCTTCTGGTAGAACCTAACAATTCCATCCATTAAATCGAAATAATTATTGCGACAGTTCTCTTTTTTGCTTCTCCAAATCAGATAAGCCAAATTCAACCCTTCGGTCCAATCGACCTGGAAAAAATAAAAGTAATTCGGTGTAGAAAATCAACCGAAATCCTTATTTCATACCACGAAAATCCTCCTCCTTCATCCAAAAGTAAATGACGTTGAATATAGATGGTCTTTCTTGAAGGTTGAAAATAACGTAGTTGTCTCGATGGATCGTAGAATTGTCAATATTGTTAAAGCCTTCGCTACTTTTCCAATGTAGTCATTTGTCTGTGCTCTAATTATCGCTACTGAATTGTTTAAAGAAATTCCCAGTGTTCGATTTGTGAAGTATGTACTATGTATATAACATAAACGGCTTTCATGATTTCAGATCAACTTTTCTTTTTCCACCAACGAAGAAGGAGCTAAAGGATTTGTAAGGATTTGTAAAAGACGGATAACACACTATGTGAATAGAAGAAATTTGTTATGGTGCCTATCGTTGCTAGAGATGAAGATTCCTGAAGTATTATTACAGTGTTGTCTCAGGAGAAGAGGACAGTCTTTGCTCGTCGAAAACCCTAGTGTTGGAAAAACTATTGTGGAGAAAGTTTTGTTAACCAATAATATTCGTGAGCAAAATCTCTATGGTGGTATGCTGGTTATAACTTCCATGGATGACGAGGTTCTTCGGTTAAAAATTCCACATGAACATAACCTTTGTAGGAACCATCATCCCTTTTATTAAAATCGCCATCCTCACTGTCATCAGATATGTCCACGCTTTCGCTCTCCTCCTCACTGCTACTACTTTTTGCTGGAAATTTCTTCCCACCCAAGCGAGCGAAGAAAGGCGGCTTCTTTCTCCTCATAACCAACCTTAACATAAACCCTGCTGGCAGCTGCTAGACTTCCAGTTTCACTGATGTCCTTAATAGAGATATCACTTTCTATAGTAACAAAACCATTGAAGGTGATACAGTGATATGGGGTTTAACGGTAAGTTTTGCTGGGTGAAACCCATGAGATGAGGGTTCAAATCTCATTGAGTATATATATGACCTGTTGTGTCTTGGCTAGAAGAGTAGGCGACCCCATAGCGGACGTCTAGGCTCTTGTTGAGGCATAAGTTTCCTACTATTGTGCGGCTTGCAGGCTGTTGCCCGTACCCTAGGTTTATAGTGGCAGCCAGTTAGATTTGATCATGGGTCTGTTCAGGATAATAGTGTCAGCCAGTTAGATTTGATCCTGGGTCTGTTCAATATAACTCTCACCAGTTAGATTTAAAAAAAGAAAAAACAAAACCATTCAAGGTGGTTTTATTTTTATCAGTGGCGTGAGAACTGGAAGCTTCCCATCTTGAGGAACTTTGGGAAAGTTCAAAGGATGAGATGATCCTATTGACTAAATACCTTTAACAACAGAAGCGCTTGTATCAATTAGCCACAATGATGTTTCCTTTGACTTTTCAGAAGGGCTAAGCCCCACTCTTTCTTTTTTGGTATAGACTCTAGAGAGAGTCACAGAAATCAATCGTCGTGACTATTTTAGAGCCATTACGTCCATCCTTTAAAACTAGGTCGACAGGTGAGGTGTACGAGGTCATGAGGAGTTTTGTATCAATGCCTTAGTCATATTAAGTCCATCTATAGAAGCAAGATCAATAGCTTGATCCGCTTTTATTTTTTAGTAGAGGCGTCACCTCATCCAATTTACATACATTGTAGAGAGAATCCATTAAAGCAATGAGCAACATAATATCTGGTTTGTCGCCCTCTTCCTTTGAAAACCATAAGCACGTGAATCCTCTCTATGTAATGGTAAAACTGTGTTTGTAAATATTCCCTTTGCAATAATTCCATCACGGCTTGTGCTCATCCACGTGCTACCTTCTCCAAAAACTCGAATCCTTTTACTTAGATAAATCATGTAATATGGTTGGCAGTCATCTTATTTTATAGCGTTGGGAACAGTCCCACATCTCTGCGAAACAGGTGTAATGCATAATCTATTTCACACACTCCTAATCGACTCGTTGTGCATACTGCATATACTCCTCCCATGGTACCTTGTATGGGCACGAACTTTGGTGGAATATAACTGTTGATCGATAGATCTTGGAACTCGATAACTTAGAGATTGGGCTCATTGTGCCCAATAATTTTATAAAAAAAAGTTATGTATGGGATGCCGAGAGATAAAAATTTGGTCGCAAAGAGCCATATTGGCCAAAAAAAAATTTCTTTTACACACCAGAGCCATAAAATCTTGTCGTGTGAAATCATGAGCCCCTAATGAAACCGTTGTCCTCCGTGGAAAGATTAAACTACATGATAATAGCTTTATAAGGAAAAGCGAATGTAAATTATCTAATGTTCTAGATGGGGAGAGAATTGAATTAACTACAAATGCTGTTGTGAGCCATCTCCACACCTTGAGGCAAGGAGAACTATAACAACTAAAAGTGAAGGGAAGGTAGATCGTAATCCACAAAGAGGCGAGCATGCAAGGGTGGAGACCATGGGGGACGACAAAGATCCCATGACTCATGAAGGGAAATTCAAGGGGAAAATTGAGGCTCATGAAGAAACATAATGAATTGACTGGACTTCTATGGCAACTAAAGCATGCAAAATACCACCTCCATAAAGAAAACACTGTGGGAAGGGCATGTAACACTGAGCACGAGTTAATGGTTAAGTTAATGGATAAGTATACGGTCATAGCGAAGGCATCTTATGCATGGCTTTCATAATGTTCAAGAATGACACATGTATGATGGATTGCTAGATTGGTGATGGGTTTTAATAATCCATTTTATCATGGGATGGTGCAAAAAAATCTATGTCTATTGATAACCCTGACCCCTATGTTTTTTAGGATAGCTTGTTAGCTTAATGATCTACTAAGAGGCTATTGGATCTCAAGGTAAAGAACTATGCTATTAAGGAGAAGAGAGGGAGGAGGATTCTAATGCAAGTGAAAATAGAGTCTCGAGCTAAGTTTTTTGGGTTTTTTTTTAAGAAAAGGTGACAAATAATATTTTTTGAGTTGTAGACAACTTTTAGATTCTAATTTTCATGAGATGAGGTTATATCTATGCCACCATTATTCTAAAAACTTAGCATATGTACATATGCTTATCTTGTATTACTAAAATTTCCAAGAATTTTTAGAATAATTATTTAGATTGTTTTCCTAAACTTCTGGGGCTTAAAATAGACGAAACATAATAGAAATAATTGACATGTGAAGCCTTAGCAAATTCCCCTACAACCATGAAAGAGTATTTGTCAAAACTTGGGAAAAAATTGTGATGTGCTTTTCATTTAAGGGTGGATTCATTAAGAGAACATTTTTGAGTTTACCCTGATTGAATTCAAATGTCATTAGACAGGTTTTATGAAAAAATTGTGTTGTGATTTTCATTTAAGGAAGGGAAGATTCATTAAGAGAACATTTTTTGTTTGCCCTAATTGAATTCAACCCTCATAAGATAGGTTTTATGAGGAGAAAAAAAATTATTTACATGGTCGAAACACCATTCCAAAATTCCCAATATTCCCAAATAGTACTCTACAACTTGCAAAATGATGTTGAGATATTGCATGTCATTTTGTAACTCTTTAAATAATTCAAAATAGTTAAATAACTCGGTAAATATTTTAAGTTCACAATTTGAGATAAGCATGCCAAATTGTGGGATTATTGCTATCACCATCACTTTCATTTGTGCCTGAAGAAACATGGAGAGTAGGAAAATCGTGACATAAGAAAATATTTTGGGGAAGCATCCATAGAGAAAACAACCCCTAGTAGGGTTGTTAAGATAAACTTAACTAAGTGATAGAGTCAATTTGATAGGGTCATTAATATGTTTACCATTTGTTTCTTATAGGCTTGAGGTTTAGGTGACCTATAGTTTTTCCCATGGTATTTTCATATAACATAGCTTATTTAAATGCATAATCACTCTATTGTAAGTTTCCTTTGGACCATTGTGAAGGCATGGTAAAAAGGGAGGAGATTGTAGAAAGGTCAACAAGTTTTCCCATCACATAATAAGTTTTGGCCATTTTAATAGTGGACATAATCCATATTAGGTGAATCATATAAATTTTGTTTCTTGTCAATTTGTTACTGTTTTTGTTTTAATGTGCCTATTATATTTAATAATTCTCTTCTTTTCATATAACATCCCTCACATCTCCGCTATATCCTCTAATTTCCTTTTCGTGACCAGGGGAGGCATGACAAATATGTCAATCAAACTCATAACAAGGATATGTAGAGAAGAATAATCCAGGAGTGTTACATATATAGTCCCACCATATCTACTCTTTCTACTATGAACGATTATCGAAGCCTGGGAAGAGTTTCAAATGCACTCTGCATTCCCATCCCCCACCAAACATATTATTAACATCTCCATTAGAATCAATTAAATGGATTATTAACATCCCTTTTAGAATAATCACACACAATATGCATAAACAACCAACACATCAGATTGCGAGTGATTGAATTAGAATTCACTCACCATAATCCCAATGGAAATGGCCACGAGTTCCAAATTTCCTATATTACCTATGAAGGGTGAATCTATGTGAGAGTAATTTGTGTTCACAGTTGTCACCATCAAATGATCATGATAGAACAAAACTGATTCCCTTAGACACTCTTTATAAGTTGGTTATGAAACCAGCTCACAAAAAGATAGAAAAGATATATCAACGACTTAAAAAGCAGCCTCTTCGAGGGGGAAACCTCCTTTAAATTACACAAAAGAACAATTCTTGGATGATACAAATGACAATACCTCTTTTCTATATGTAGGAGTCTAAGGGGTCATAATATAATCAGAGCCGACATAACAATAATAATGTAAGGGCACAACAATAACAATGGTGGGCTTTTATGGGGCACAATAATAATAATAGGGGGACTACATGGGCACAACAATATAATAAGGGGGTTGCACTAATAACAATAAGGGGTTACACTAGTAGTATAGGAACCTAACATGCCCCTCTCCTTCAAAAAGTGTTGTCCTCAACTCTTGAATAGTTATGGATGCTTCTGTATAAAATTTTCATCCTCCCATGTGGAATCTTCAGCAGGTAAGTTCTTCCACTTGATGAGATACTCTGAAATTGATCGATTTCGTAGCTGTCAGTTTCTTGTTTCTGTGACTTCTTCAGTTTCCAATATGATTTTTCCTTCCTCTTCAAGATCCGAAAATATTGTTTGAACTGGGAGCTTGTCACCTATAACCTTCTTTACCTGGAAAACTGGGGGCACTCGGGAAGATGTAGGAAGCTCTAATTTGTATGCCATAGTACCAATCTTTTTATCATAGTACTTTGGTGATAATTTATTATCCTTCTTAGCTTGCTTGAGGGACATTTGTTTGTATGGTTGTATTCTTAAAAATATCCAGTCGCCTATATCAAAACTTCTTTCATTGTGATGTTGATCTGTGTGTTGTTTCATTCGATTCTGTGTGAAAGTGAGGTTATCCTTTTTCTTCTTGATATGTCCTTCTATCTTAGAGTTTTAGGAGTGGTAATTCCCGTCAATGCATTACAAGATATGGTCAGATTCATTTCTTTTTTCTTTGGGGTTGGTTCTTGGTGTATATCCTCTTCTTTTGACGTTTCTTGATCCTTTTCCTCTTCCTCTTCACCATCAATGTAAAATAATTTCTTCTCAGCACACTTATGAACTTTAGTGTATTTTCTATCAAAACTGTAACAAAGGTTGTTTGCTATGACCTTGTAGGTTGCAAAAGGCTAGGAGCAACAAAACTTCCATCTTTATAATTGTGTGTGTTACGATTTCTTGTTGCCGTAATTTATTTCAATTTTTGTTTCTAGCCTGAATGCCTGCTTCAATGAATTAGGTTCCCAAAGAAGAACCTCATGTTGAATGTTATCCTTTAAATTCCTTATGAAGACATCAATCCTCTTCTTCTCTAGAATATCATTTACCCTTATATTCAATTTTTGGAAGTCCTCAATGTGCTCTGCCATTGAACCCTTTTGTTTGAGATTTATCAATTGGATAAAGAATGTGCTTCTCTTTGTATCATCATCATGTGCTATCATTTCCTCCATTAAAATCGACCAAGTGACAAGTGGTTTATGAGAAAAAAGCCCTTTATACCATAAAAATTGATTCAGTTCTAATTATAAAGATGAAATACATAATACGTACCTTTTGTAATAGTTTCACATCATGTAGATCAAAATATGGGGAGTGTTCAATCCAATGTTAGATTCTATGAAATCATGATTAGCATTTCTTTTTTTCTCATCATGAGTTTCCTCTACTACCTTTTTGTCATTAGGAGGTCTTTCTTGTAGCAGCTTTGCCCCACCTTCCTTTAAACCTTCCATGTCTTTCTTCAAATATGCTTTCATAACATCGATATTAGATTCCATGGAACATATAAAACTATTTATCTTAGTTTCAATTGCATTATTCAAATCATACATCCAATTTTGCTTACTAGGTGTTTCTATTTTCTTGATTCGAGTCGTTATTTTTCTTGCTTTTAGGAGCTCGATATTTAAACGTCTGTAACTATGTAATTTCATATCTTCAAGTTCTGAAATTCTGGCCTTTGGTATCCCTCTGAGTTCTCTTTCTAACCCCACCAGTCTGATCAATATTGGATTCTTCGATAAAGAGTTATGTCAAATCTCCTACGATGACCTGATTATAGATTGGTTCAGTAGAGTGAACTTGTACGACCTGCTACATTTCATTGTTTCGACCTTCAGACCTGAAAATAATACACAGAAAATTACAGTCCGTCCTATTTCTGTAACTTCTTACGAAATCTCAATTTGACGCTCAAAGAAAAATCTATGACGATTTTCGCAAGGTCACCCGTTCAGAATGTAATTCGGGAGTCTGCAAAAACCCTAAATGTCTTGGACCGTATCTCCGAAAATATAGTGAAACAATATCTTAAATTTGGGCTCAGGATTCACTAAGATTTTGGCTCACATGGGTTTTTTGTTTTAGCTTATGAAACTTTGTAGAGAAAAAGTTATAGTGAATATTCCACGATGACCTTTTTGGAGTAGAGAAACCCTAGAATCGAAAGCTCTGATACCAAATGTTATGAAACAAGCTCAATAAAGGATAGAAAAGACAGATCAACGACTTAAAAATCAAACTCTTCGAGGGGTAAACCTCCTTTAAATTACACAAATGAATAATTCTTGGACGATACAAATGACAAGACCTCCTTTTTATATATAGGAGTCTAAGTGGTCATAATATAATGAGAGCCAACATAACAATAATAATGTAAGGACACAAAAATAACAATAGTGGGCTTCTATGGGGCACAATAATAACAATATGGGGACTACATGGGCACAACAATATA
Organism: Pinus tabuliformis; assembly: GCA_031772625.1. Taxonomy (NCBI): domain Eukaryota; kingdom Viridiplantae; phylum Streptophyta; class Pinopsida; order Pinales; family Pinaceae; genus Pinus; species Pinus tabuliformis. The sequence goes on from CM062810.1 coordinate 970,358,260, forward strand.
ATAAGGGGGTTGCACTAATAACAATAAGGGGTTACACTAGTAGTATAGGGACCTAACACAATCAAACTCATAACAAGGATATGTAGAGAAGAATAATCTAGGAGTGTTACATATATAGTCCCACCATATCCAATATTTCTGCTATGAAGGGTTATCGAAGCTTGTGAATGTTGGGTTGTGTTATATTCTTTCCACGACTAGCCCACGTAGTTAATTGGGGGGTTAGAGGGGGGGCGAAGCCCCCCCTTCGTTGCGCCGATTGCATAGCAGGGGGGTCACAGGGGGTTTGAGGGGTGTGAATAGCCCCCCTCTATGGGGTCCAGGGCAGTGCCCTGGAAAATTTTGTTTTTGGACCCTATATTAGGTTGGGCGGACCAACCTATGGTTTTGTGCATGATTTTCACACATGGTTTTGGACGCGATGGATTTCGGTCCATGGTTTTGGATGTGATGGTTTTTGGTCCATGGTATTGGATGCTTCGGCATGTATAAATATGTATTGTAACATTGAAAGGAACATAATGAAAAATCAAGCTGGTAGTCCCCGTTTTGGGATCCAAGGGAAAATATCTGTGTATATGTGTTTTATGTGTTATGCTCTCACATTGTTTATTTTTTGTGTTTTAGAATTCATATGCAGATAATTTTTGTACGGGGTTAAAACCTACATTTGGTATCAAAGCTATTTTGGCTTGAAGGGGATGCTTTTGTTGCTGAGGGGTTTCGCTCGGGCCTGTGGTAGACCCTATTCAGTGGGATATCTGCGGGATTGATTCTGGTGGTGAAAGAATATGGTGAGCAGTGGAAATATAGAGATCAAGAAATTTAATGGTCAGAGTTTTGAGTTATGGAAACTCAAGATGGAGGATCTGTTGGTGGTAAAATATCAGTGGGTCATAGTAGATCTAGATACTAAACCAACGGGAGTGTCTGATGAAGAATGAAAGAAGATGGATCGGAAGGCTAAGAGCACAATAAGATTGTGTGTCTCAGATTCAATATTGTTGAAGGGGAAGCTATGGTGAAGGCTTTGTGGGACAAGTTAGGGGCTTTGTACCAATCTAAGTCTCTGGTGAATAAATTGTTCCTACGGAAAAAGCTGTATAACCTAAGGATGAAATATGGAGACTCGGTGGCAGAACATCTGAACGCATTTAATACTGTGGTAAGTCAGTTATTATTTGTTGATATTAAAATTTCAGATGAAGATAAGTGCATCAGTTTGTTGTGTTCTCTACCAGATTCTTGGGATATTCTGGTTATTGCAATAGGTAGCAATGCAACTACCTTGCAGTTTGATAAAATAGTCTCATCCTTGCTGATGGAGGAGATGAGATGGAAAAATATGGAGAACCAAAATGGTGATGCCTTGTCTGTACGAGGACGATCCCAGAACAGAAACAAAAATAAGTCATCTAGTGGGAGATCTAAATATCCAGGAAAACCTGTAAAGGTGGTGTGCTAGAAATGCAGAAAGGAAGGGCACTACAAAAGGGATTGTAAATCTAAAGCTCCTGAAAAAGGAAAGTGATTTGATGATTCTCCTTCTGCAGAGGTGAAAACCACCTCAGATGAAGGTGGGGATGTGTACTTGGCTTCTTCAAGTACACATGTAGATCATGAGGCATGGTTGATTGACTCAGGTGCATCCTTTCACTTCACTCCCCATAGAGAGTGGTTCTGCGAGTATGAGAAATATGATGGTGGTAATGTCTTCTTGGGGGATGACAGGAAGGCTATAATCGTTGGTTGTGGAAAAGTAAAGTTGAAGTTGCAAGGTGGAAGGGTTAGAACACTTCCGGGTGTTCTGCATATTGCTGCATTGGCCATAAATCTGATTTCCATAAGCAAGTTGGATGATGTAGGTGTAAAAACAGTGTTTGAGAAGGATACTTGCAAAATGGTTTGGGGAGCACTGGTATTGATCCGGGGAGTTTGAATTGGAACTTTGTATGAGCTGCAAGGTAGCATTGTTATTGATGGGTGCAATAGTTCTGTGGTTCCTGAAAGTGGAGAAAAAAATCTAGTGTTCTCTGGAGAGAAGACCATGCTATGGCATCAAAGGCTTGGACATATTGGAGAGAAGGGCCTTCGAATACTTCATGGTAAAGGTATGGTAGAAGGTATGAGTAATAGCTCTCTGGATTTTGATTTCTATGAAAATTTTCTATATGAGAAGCAGAATCGGGTGAGTTTCCCCACTAGTGATAAGAGGGCGAAACATATATTAAAACTTGTGCAGAGTGATGTGTTTGGACTTGTGAAGGTTCCATCACTGGGTAAGTTTGCGTACTATGTATCATTTATAGATGACTTCTCAAGGAATACATGGATATATTTCCTTCAGAAGAAATCTGAAGTCTTTGACAGGTTTAAATAATTTAAGGCTCTGGTGGAAAACCAGATAGAGAAAAAGATAAAGGTGTTGAGGACAGATAACGGTGGAGAGTTTTGCAGCAAGGAATTTGAAGAATTCTATAAGAAGTGTGGTATATCACGACATAAGACTACTCCATACACACCTGAGAAAAATGGTGTTGCAGAAAGAATGAACAAGACGTTGATGGAAAGGGCAAGAAGCATGCTCAGTGGTGCCGAGTTAGGACAGGAATTCTGGGCAGAGGCGGTGGAGACAACATGTAACCTGGTCAAAAGATCACCTTCATCAATGTTGGAGGATAAGACTCCACAAGAAGTATGGACTGGTAAGAAACCCTCTCTTTCACAGCTGAGGGTATTTGGATGTGATGCATATGTACATGTTACAAAGGAGGAAAGAACCAAGTTGGATAGTAAATCTGAAAAGTGCATATTTATTGGGTATAAGGATGGTTTAAAGGGTTATAAGTTTTGGAACCTAGTAACAAGGAAGGTTGTGTAAAGCCGAGATGTGGTGTTCAAAGAAGTGAAAGATGTTATTAAACATGAAGTCCAACCAAAGGAACCTGAGAAGATAGAGTTTGAGCTTAAGGAGGAAGAATCAGACTCTACAGCAGGGGAGGAATTAGAAGATGAAGAGCCACAAACTCTAGGTGTGAGAAGATCAGTTCGAGAAAGAAGGCAGCCGGAAAGGTATAGTCCATCTGCTTTCTGTTCAATTTTTTCTTTATCTGTTACTGATGATGATCCCAGAACTGTGAAGGAAGCAGTAGATTCAGAGGATGGAAAACTCTGGAAAGAGGCCATGGTTGATGAAATGGCATCTATGCACAAAAATGAGGCTTGGGATCTAGTGGAGTTGCCAACTGGAAAGAAACCCATTGGCAGCAAATGGGTGTTGAAAAAGAAGATAAATGCAGAAGGAAAGGTGGAGAAATACAAAGATTGGTTGGTAGAAAAAGGTTATTCCCAGGTGCCGGTAATTGATTCTGGTGATATTTTTTCTCCTGTTGCCAAGGCAGCTTCTATTAGATTACTTTTATCTGTTGCTGCCAATTTTGATTTTGAGGTAGAACAGATGGATGTGAAGACATCATGTCTTCACAGGGATCTGGAAGAGGAGATCTACATTAAGCAACCAGAAGGTTTTGCGGTGAAGGGTAAGAAAGAAATGGTATGCAAGTTAAAGAAGTATCTGTATGGGTTAAAACAGTCACCATGGATGTGGTATCAGAAATTTGATACATTTATACGAGGACTTGGCTTCACCAAAAGCAAAGAAGATCATTGTGTGTACTTTAAATTAATTGGTGACTGTGTTATTTATCTGGTCTTGTATGTGGATGATATATTGCTGGTTGGAAATGACAAAGAAATTATCCATGATTTGAAGACCCAATTGTCCTCCAAATTCGACATGAAAGATCTTGGTGTTGCGAACTATATTTTGGGCATGGAAATTAAAAGAGACCAGGAAAAGAGGAAGCTCTGGTTAAACCAGAGGAAGTATGTCGAGACAATACTGTAGAGGTTTAATATGTAGGATAGTAAACCGGTGAAGGTTCCTATTCCTGTAGGTGTGAGGTCAACTGCTGAAAAGTGTCCCAAGACATAAGAAGAGGAAGAGGACATGTCCCATGTTCCATATGCAAGTGCAGTCGGTAGCCTGATGTATGCAATGTTCTGTACTAGACCAGACATTGCACATGCAGTGGGAGTATTGAGCAGGTTTATGTCAAAACCAGGGAATGAGCACTGAACAGCAGTGAAGCGGCTTTTCAAGTATTTGCGTGGCAAGACTGATTATGGTTTATGCTACCAAGGAAGACCAGGGTTGGTCAGAGTGTTGGATATTCGTGGATTTTTTGATGCAGACTTGGCTGGAGATCTGGATCAGAGAATATCTACAAGTGGGTATGTGTTTAACCTATTTGGAGGTGTAGTCAGTTGGATGAGTAAGAAATAATCTGTAGTGGCACTATCAACTACAGAGGTAGAATACATGGCAGCCACTCATGCAAGCAAGGAAGTAGTTTGGTTGTAGAGATTGTGTTCAAGTAAGGGGTTAGTACAGGGAGCTATAAGGATAGACTGTGATAGCCAAAGTGTGATTTTCTTGGAAAAGAACCCTACATATCATTCAAAGACAAAGTAGATTGATGTTTAGTATCACTTTGTGAGGGATATGATAGAAGACAAAAAGGTGTTGCTAGTAAAGGTGGACACTTCAAAGAATACTGCAGATGCATTGACGAAATCTGTGAGCTCTAAGAAGTTCTCTTGGTGTAGAGAAACAACGGGCGTTGCAGGGCTGCATAAATGACTAAGCTCTCTTGTGGCCCCCTGTGGAAAGAAAACAACAAGTGGGAGAATGTTGGGTTGTGTTATATTCTTTCCACGACTAGCCCACGTAGTTAACCAGAGGGTTAGAGGGGGGGCTGAGCCCCCCCTTTTGTTGCGCCGATTGCATAGCGGGGGGGTCACAGGGGGTTTGAGGGGTGCAAGTAGCCCCCCTCTATGGCATCCGAGGAAGTGCCCTGGAAAATTTTGTTTTTGGACCCTATATTAGGTTGGGCAGACCTACCTATGGTTTTGTACATGATTTTCGCACATGGTTTTGGATGCGATGGTTTTTGGTCCATGGTTTTGGACGCGATCGTTTTCAGTCCATGGTATTGGATGCTTCGGCATGTATAAATATTTATTGTAACATTGAAAGGAACATAATGAAAAATCAAGCTGGTAGTCCCGGTTTTGGGATCCAAGGGAAAATCTCTGTGTATATGTGTTTTATGTGTTATGCTCTCGCATTGTTTATTTTTTGTGTTTTAGAATTCGTATGCAGGTAATTTATGTACAAGCTTAAAACCTACAGTGAAGAGTTTCAAATGCACTCTGCATTCCCATCCCCCACTAAACGTATCACTATAATCTTCATTAGAATCAATTAAATGGATTATTAACATCCCTTTTAGAATAATCACACACAATATGCATAAACAACCAACGCATCGTAGTGTGAGTGATTGAATTGGAAATGGCCACGAGTTCCAAATTTCCTATATTACCTACGAAGGGTGAATCTATGTGAGAGTACTTTGTGTTCACAGTTGTCACTATCAAATGATCATGACAGAATGAAATTGATTCCCTTGGACACCTACATAAAAAGAGACTTCTCGATCTACCCCTACACTAAAACATCGAGTTCAGAGAACAAAATACTTCGAATTCAAAAATCATCAAACCTAGTTGGAATTTGAACAAGTTTAATTATGTTCATCTAACTTCAAGTAAAATATCAAGTTGTAGTAGAACCCATACACAAACATGGAAAAGAGGGTTAAAATGAATTGTGTTGTGACTCAGTTCAACTACATGAATTAGAATATTTTTAATAAAAAATTAGCAAACAACCCCTAAATTGAAATCCTAAAATATATATCACAAACTACACTTCATAATGCACTAATTTAACTTGAATTTTTGTGCCCGAGTCCACATTGCACATTGATTTCTTGAGGTTAACATCTTCCTCGGCCCTTGACTGATTCGATACCCCATGAGTTACAACACTTCCTACCGGTTACAACCATGAAGGACCAAGCTAGATATGCTCTAGTCATGCTTCAATCCTCCAACAAATCATGGTTTCATCTTTGAGACTTTTTGATGATGTCTAGTCTCCATTGTGTTGTGTCTATCCTCATTGCATGGTGAGCACTATAGGTGATTGATCGAACATGATGCTAACTCTTGCCTAAGGCTTGATGTTGAAAGTGCTTGGTCGACCATCTGTGGAGATAGTTTAAGGTCAATATTGGAGTTGAGTCTCTAATATCGATGCAAGTTAAACTTGAAGGGAATTTCCAATTATCCAAGCCTTTGTATAAGCCTTTCTTGCATTTAAATGTGTTTATACTAGGTATTTTTTTCCTTCATTTTTTTGTCATGGATAGATATTAGTTCTATACAGCCAAAATATATAGCTTCTTCAATTTAAGTCCAAATCAATTGTCCCAAGGAACTTTAGTGGTTCTTGATCACTTTCTAGTTTAAGGCTTTGCAATCTATGCAAATTTTATCATGAATTATTTAATCAAGCTTTGACACAAGGAACGGTTGGAAGTTAAATTGGGTAGTATGTTTCTTGTTTACCATTGTTGGATATGTTGAAACTTTAGACACGTATTTTGGAATAATAAGTTCACTGTGTGAGCAAAGAAAGCCACAATGTCCAAGGACCTGGGTGTTCATTCACTTTTCAAGTTAATTTATTGTTCAAAGCCATAGTGCCTTTTTTATGTGCATTTTTTTAGAACTCAAAAGTTATATTCTAGAGTTTATGTTTAAACTCTAGTTAATGTAAACAAAAAAAAATGTAAAATGTAAAACCTTCATTCAAGGGCACACCCAAAATCAATTTTCATGGCATGGAAACATGTCAAGAAGGGGAAGAACTTGTATGACAGCTATGTGGGCATACATTCATTAGCTCTTTAACAAGAGTAGTTGATCACATTCTTATCATTAGTAATGGAGGTGGAGGTGGTGAGCATAAATGCACTAATATATTTGAGGAGTAGAAAAATGCAATGGAGAAAGACAATAATCTCCAAGTGGAAAGGGGAAAAAGAGATGAAGAGATAGTGAATTCAAAGGGAGATCACCATGTCTTCCTCAAACACCATTCATCACACTTCAAACATCAGTGGCTCATATTCTACCCTATTAAAAGTAGGTTGAACCACAATAGTAAATCAATTTTGGAAACCTATAAAGAGATAAGAAGCTAATGGTTCTATTGCATAATTTTTTTAGGCATGTGGAATTCCATTCAATGTGAGTAGGAGTCTAAATTTAAAAAAGACAAGAACATATATGTTGGCAAGAGGTATGTTTCTCCTAGATCAAATACTATAAGGACTACTTTGCTAAAGGAAAAAAAAAAAAAAAACAATGAAAAGCAAGTTTTCTCAAATCAAACAATCTTGGAAGCGTATAGGTAGCACAAATTTTAGTGATGGATGGTCAATTTTTTGTCATTGACCACTAATCAATGTGCTTGTTTATTGCACTCAAGGGATTTCGTTTTGTTTTTTAAGGTAATTAATACAATGGATCAAATGAAGACAAAGGAATTTATTTTTATAATTTTGGATGAAGTGATTCAAGCGGTTAGGGAGAAAAATATGGTCGAAATTGTCATAGACAATTCTTTAGACAATGTTGGTTTAGGAAAGATGAGTATAGAGAAGTATAAAACATTTATTGTACCCCTTGTGTAGCTCACTGCATGAATTTATTGTTGCATGATTTGGAAAATTTTCCATGGGTCAATGAGACAATCTAAAGACCCAAAACAACTACAAACTTTATCATCAAACATCATTTCACTTTGAGCATGTATTGAAACAATGTCTATAAGGAGTTGTTGAGGCCTTTTTGATACAAGATTTGACACATTTTATATTACTTTGAAAAGAGATGTTGAGGAAAAAATCGAGCATAAAAGTTATTTTCTATACTAATGAGTGGGAGAGATCCTTTCAAAAATGTAAAAAGTGAACAAATGTGGAGCAAATCATACTCAATAGTAACTTTTCGGAAAATGATGACAAAGGTTTTTAAAAAGTGTGGCCAGATAGTTGATGTGATTCACATGATTGATAGTGATAAACATTGTATGGGTTTATTGATGAGGCCTTGGATCATTGCAGGGAATCTATTGTGAGTTCTTTTGATCCTGTGAAAGTTCATTACTAGGAGATATGGAAGGTAATTGTAAACACACCCGCTTACCCTTGGGGATTTGTTCACTATGTTAACCCAACTTCCCTGGTATAGTTAGAGAAATGAAGTATTTTTTTATTTTCTTCTGAGCTTCCAAAGCTCAATTTAGATGTCCTCATCATAATTGTCTCAGTGAGACTTTTCCAGTAATATAAATGTTGTCCAATTTGGACTCCAGCATTGCAACTTATGGTTCTCTAAAGTATCATTAAATTCAAAGGTGCTATATCTCTTTTCCTACCACGTGGCACCCAAATTATCCCCACGTGGTTCTCACGTGGCATGTCTTAATACCCGGTTCTCTATTTTAATCCCCACCATTATAGGTGGGTACACCATCCACATAATTATAAACATATAATAAGTGGTGCCCCCATGTAGTATATATATACACACACAACCCTCCATGATCAATGGCCCACATTAAACCATTCAATCTATGGCCATCATTCAATAGTGCACCCCCCCTTCTCACTAATGTCACAAGGGAGGGTTATAGTATCCTGGTTCCATTTCTTAGCTCCAGGGTCACAATCTAATGGTCCCTACTCATTTTTCTTATTCAACGAATCATGCCCAGAAGCCCATCCCCCCTCCCCTTGCTGATGTCATAGGGAGTGCAAGGGGGTATGCTATCATGAATCTACCTCATGGTTTCAGATGCAGATCTAATGGTCCTCCACTACCTGGTTCATCCAACAGCTTGCAGGACTTCACCCTCCCCTTGATGAAATCACAAAGGGGAGGCCCCATGGGTCCCCTAATAGTCTTTCTTCCCTGACTACATCGATAGTTACAAGGGAGACTCCCCCCTCCCTTTGCTGATGTCACAAGGGAGAAGCCCCGTCAAGCCTCTTGACCATCGATGTTGCGCATCAATCCCCATAATCTGATTGAACCCAATCTCTTCCCTTGGTCATGTAGTGTGGTTATAGGAATTCTTGGCCTAGCCTTCTAGGTTAAGGTCTCCAATTCAATGCATATAGGTATTGACTCTAGGCTTAACACTGGTCACTTTCGGATCATGCCTGACTACAAGTCCTATGTACTCCAATATATTTTGAGTACACACACACACACACACACACATATATATAAGGCACATACTCAAATCACATTGCACAAACCTATGGATTTCCCAACAATTACATTATGGGTTTCAATCCCATACATAGGTTCTTGATATGATTGTTATTCCTCTGAGAGAGCCCATAAGTCGACTACCTAGACAATTATTGCCAATTGGCCCTATAAAATTTATGAATTATTTTACTTCACCATAAACTTGTATTTGACATAAAATCATGTAATTTTAGGCATTGTCACTATACCACTACCCAGACAGTAATTTCAAGGGAAGCTCTAGTTATGCTTCATTACCATAACTAAAATGGTTTACAATAGTAGGCCATGGCCTCAACTTATGAATACACAGGTACATATTTTTCACTTCATGCTTAAAGCGAAAACTCTTGCACAAAAGATAGGTTCAAGATATGAACTCCTGTTTTAGGGCTATTGATTTTGTGATTTATCTCATCCAGTTCAAAATTTAAGCTCAATATTTAGTTAAATCAACACAAGTTGTTATAATTCCTTCAGTGTTTACTCACACTGACTACATAGTTGTATTTAACCAGTTCCTACAATGTGAGTGTGTGTGTGTATATATATACTTTCCCTGCATAGAGAATGTTAATGCAGAACCATTGACACAAGGAACGATTTATTCACATTCCTATGTGGATGGTCATCATAATACTATTCTCATAGCCAAAAGAATATCATGAACCACTCATGCAATGAATACAAAATTAGCTTAACAATTCAAATATAAATTTCATGACACATGATTCATATGAAGAGATTTATATTTGATTGAAACTGAAGTTAGGAAATTGAGTTAGGGAGAGAAACTCTCCACCCAACAATAGAAAAATTGTGGCCACTTCTCACTTGCAGTTGTCACCCTCGAGCCAGATTCTAGTGCTTGAGGTGGGGTGCTTTTGGAATAGGGGCCAAATAGTTTCTTTAGGTGGAATAGGAGGACATAAGGTCAAACAACCTTCATCCATCAGTTACACAACTTCCCACTCAATCTTCCAAACTTTACATACAAAACTGGAATCCATTCTAGGATACCATACAACAAGGAATTCTCAGCTCACATTTAAGAGAAGAGAGTTCAAACTAAAGGAAGTTTCATATGTGGATAAACTACTGATAGGCGGAATATGTCACCTCTCCAGATGGTTCATCAATGAGAGAAATACCAGAGCTTCAACCCCAAGGAAATTCTTCATGGTTCATCAGCCTCACATGCACTTTCCCAATACAATATGTTTTTGAATCCCAAGCTTCTGGTAGGTTATTCTACCCCCAGGAAAGCCTCCTCTTTTTGTAATATTTTCACCCAAAGAGCATCTTGAGGTTTCCTCAACTGGTTCACTTTTCCCAGAACTCAATCACTAAAATATTGGTAATTTTTCTCGTGTTTCATCTCTTCCCCTTGGAGGAATTTTCTTCCAATTCTCACCACTGTGCCCTTCCGGTACACATGTGTGAGTGAGTTTTCTCCTCTCCTCAACTCATTTTCATGCCCCATTCAGCAGACTAATCATCTCTCATTTTACGCAGGTCAACCTGTCATGGACAACACATCCCATGTTTCCCTTAATTTTTTTCTTCTTCTTTATTGTTGTTGGAGTTGAAGGGCACCTAGACAGGTCCTTGTCTCTTCAGTTATATTTAATGAAAAATCAACTCATTTAATATTCTTAGCCAACCCATGGCTGATGTATTTAATTTTTCCAATTCCTTAAGCAATCTCCCTCCTCAAGAAAACTGGAACTTATGTCCCTTATCTCATTTTTTGAGTAATTACAATTATTTATAATGAGAGAAAATTTAACAAGGGTTTGTCGCAGACCCCTCCCCATTAGGGGAACACCATCCTTGTTGTTTTGATTCCCAAACAAAATAAAAAACATGCTTAACCTACATATAATGATAGTGAGATTTATATTTGTAGGTCATTTACATTTAGTTTTTACACAGAGATTTTCTTACCCAACAATTAAATGGATATAGAATCCAGTAAATTGATCATCTTCCAGTGGTTCTCTTGCAATCCTTTGGTGGTTTTTCTCACACTCTGATATCTTCCAGTTGTTTTTATTCCTCTTTTAGCCAATTACATTCACCCAAACCTGGAAATCCAATGTACTGCATCACATCATAATATATCTCATGAGATTCATTGTAAGATAAATTTTAATGAAAGTAAACATACCCTCACGAACCAATTTCTTCATGAAGATATTTCCTGCAATATGACTTGCAAGCATGACCATTCATTATTTTGTGAGAATGATCCTTGATAATAATTTTTCAATCACATTAGTGTTTCATATAATCATTTATTTATTGGCATGTTCATGGACTCAACACATATCTATATATGTCAATAAGGTCAATGTTGAGAAACCCTTCCTTGGACCATTCTCATGGCTTCTCTGCAACTGTCTATTTATCATATTATTCCTTCCTATCTCCACCTACCCCTTTATTTATACATTAGGACTCATTTGGATCTTCTTTTCTCATTGCATTCCACTCAATCTTCCCAGACCTCCATTATCTTACATCCATGCCCAACATATTTCCCAGGACCCAATTCATAGAAGTAAAGAATTAAGGAAGATTAAACATTCATAATAGTTCATAACAATGATACAAAACATAAAAAATGTAGCATGGCCATGTGCAAATCAACAGTGAAAAAAAATAGTAGACCCAATATGAGTACAAGTCAACAAGAAAAATGATAAATCACGTATTAAAAGTGATATGAAAACACCAAATGCATAAAAAAATCAACAATTACAACAACCCAATCCCCGTGATGATTCGTAAAATGTCATGGATATTCCAATAGATAGTTCATCAGAACAGATCTGATAATATTATATTAAAAATATGAAACTCTACACTATTATATTTTTATTAAATTACTAGATCTATAGATTTTACTGTAATTAGTGCATGCATGTGAATGGATATTGCATAGAAAATAAAGAATGGAAAAATAAAAATCTCACACATACATAAGACACAATATATACCCTTGGAAACCCTTTCGGGAGAAAACCCAGCTAGAAGGTGAGGTTGCTCTACTCTCTTTCTCTGCCTCGAAAGATGGTTGTAGTTACAAGAAGTATGGCCTATGGCTCGTGGGCTGGTACAGTGCACAAATCATCTATGTGTTCTCTACCTCCTATCCCTCTTGGATATTTTTGCTCAACTATGGAACAAATGCATTTGAATGAATGAAACGCATCTTCCTCCTAGTGGCCCACTTATAACATAACTCGATAGCCTACGAGTGGTTAAGTTTGACTACATCAACTCTTAACTAGAGTTACAATATACACTCTTCTAGAGTCTTTCACATAAAAATCATGTGGCTAGACCTTTTTCCATGAATAATGGGGGTTGATGTGGCATCCTCCTGAATTATAGGTGTGAAAACAGGAAGGTCAACTTCTGAGTGGCATAATTTTTGCATAATGACTCTGATTGAAGAAATTCTTGCACCGTTAGAAATATATCTATGTGTAGAATGACATTCAAAGGAGAAATGTTTTAGAGGCAATTTTTTACCCCAAAAAATGTCATTGGATGCCCCAAAATTCTCCTGAAAGGTTTCAAACTTTGTTTTTCCGTCCCGCCAGTAAAAATAGTTTTGTGAGCTAATTCCTCCACGTTTTCCACTCTGATTCCATAAAGATGTATGAAAAAAAATATAATGATCCAATATGGATACTCCCCTCCCCTCTTTGGGAGGATTTTTGTCCCCAAAATCTTCTACTGAATGAGGTGAGGAAATTTTTCCTCGACCTTCTCTCTAGTGTACCATTTAGCTTTCCCTAGAAGTTGCCCCTTCAACCCAATTTTCCACAGGTCGTGCTTCCCATGTCTTCTATTTTTTTACCTCTTCTAAAATTTTATCTTCTGTCAACTCTGCCTAAGCGTTTAGTGTCGAATCCTCCAGAGAAGGTAGGACATGTTCCTCTTCCTAATCTAGCATGGAAGGCTCATAGAGTTTCAAATTATCTACATTCACAACTGAGAAAATACGCATATATCACCCACATATATGTTGGTAAACTGAGTCGATAGGCATTATCGCCCACCATTTCTAGTTTCTCAAAGGGACCATACCTCAAATCCTTAATTTTCATACCAGGCCCCTACAACCTCTGCTTGTTTAGCTCTAGCCATAGTTTGTCTCCCACCTTGAACGATTTCTTTGTTTTATGTTGATCATGTCTGACCTTATACTTTGCTTGCAACTTTTGCAGTGTCTCTTGTACTTGTAGATGGATCTTCCTGATTTTATTTATAATTTTTTCATCCCTCAAAGCATCTCCTGTAATATCTCCCTCACTCCTCCTTTCTTCCCATATGCAATATCCCAGGTGAAGGTGGAAAATATCGAAAACAAGTTTCAAATGGGGAATTTCCTATAGAAGTTTAGATTCATTTGTTGTACGAATGTTATATATATACCAGATTTTCATCCCAGGCATTCGGACACTTCTGGTTGTATCCCCTCAAAAGTTGCACCAAAGTCTTGTTGATAACTTTTGTCTACCCATCTGCATGTGGATGGAATGTTTCATATATATTCAACTTCATGTCCTTATTCTCCTACAATGTAGTCTAGAATGCATTGAGAAATCTTGTATCCTTGTGTGAAATGATGCTCCTTGGTATCCTAAAGTGAAACTAGACCTGTCCAAAGAACAAGTTTGTTTCTTCTTTCCCATTGATGGTATTTTTACAAGGTATCAGAGCACATATCTTGTTGAACCTATCACCTACCACAAATAAGTAGTCATGTCCCTTCCTATTGTTGCTAAATCTCCCATAAAGTCCATGGAAATGCTTTCCTGGGGACAAGTAGGTATAGGTAAGGGATGATAAAGACCTTGTTTACTATTATTAGGCTTGTTGGTACAACAAAGCATGCATATTATTATGAACCTAGATACCTGGTCTTACATCTTGGGAAAATACACATACCTTTGCAAGTTAGCTACAATCTTCCCTAAACCAAAGTGCCCTGTAACCTTGGAAGCCTCTATAATCAACTACAATCGCTCACCTTTAGGAACACATAGCTTATCCAAAATGTAGAGTAACCAATCTTGGATATGGTAGTCAATGGTGTTATCACCATCTCACACATGAATCCGAATTTTCAATTTTTGATACACCTCCTTGAAGTCCTCATCCTTTGAGTATACCTCTCTGTATGCATCATGGGTGAATGTCTCTATGTGCATAAGATTCCCCAAAGTTGTGAGCTTTGATGTGGGTGGCCTGAAAGCATGTCAACCAAATTTTTCGTTTTTCCATTCTAATACTTGATCACCAAATGAAACTTCTGTAAAAACCCCATACTCTTGTATTGTTTGGTTTGCTATAGCTTACTCTAGGACTGCAAGTACTATAACAACTGGTAATTGGTGTGGAGTATTGTCTCCTTTCCCATCATCTAGTGCTTCCACTTCTTCATAGCTTGCACCATGGAATAGAGCTCCTTGTCGTAGGTAGGGTAGTTAAGAACTACCCCATGGAATACTTCAAAATCGTAGTATACAGGCCTTCATCCCTGCATCAAGACATATTGCATAGCATACCCACTCGCATCTGCGTCCACTTCAAAGGTTCACTTCAATTTTGGCAATGTCAGAACTAGTACTTGACTAGTCTTCTTCTTTAGCTCCTCGAAATCCTTTTGCTGACCTTTTCCCCATTTGAAACTCTTGTCACTTGTTGTTATGCCGTGGAGTGGTGTTGCTACCACTGAAAATGAGGCTATGAATTTCCTCAAGTTCTATGTTGCCCCAATGAAACTCTTGACCTGAGAAACATTAGTAGTCACCAACCATTTCATGATGGCATCCATATTGGAAGGATCTATCTTTAGCTCTCCTCTATCAATTGCATACCCCATATACACCAAATACTGTTGCGCAAACTTGCACTTCTTGAGATTTGCTAGTAGCTTGTGCTTCTTCAATGTTTCCAGTATTTGCGTCAAATATGAAATGTGCTCCTCCTAGGTAGCACTATATACCAGTATATCATCCAAGTAGACAAAAAGAAATGAATCTATAAAAGTGAACAATACATCATTCATTAATCTCATAAATGTAGTTGATGCATTACATAGGACAAATGACATAACTAAGCACTCATACAAACCTTTCCTAGTTTCGAAGGTGGTCTTATATGTATCTTATTCTTTGACTTGAACCTAGTGATATCCAGACTTCAAGTCTAGCTTGGTGAAGTATTTTTCTTGCTGCAGATGATCCCACAGATAATCTATTCTGGGTAGGGGGTAACTATTCTTGAGCGTGATTTTATTCAATGCCCTCTAATCTATACATATCCACCAAGTCCCATCCTCATTTGGCACAATGATGATAGGTGACCCACATGGTGATGTTCTCTGTCGAGTGACACCTTATTCCCATAGTTGTTGTAATTGTTTCTTCACCACACTTTCTTCTATAACGATCTGCTTGTACAACCCAATATTTGGAAATGGGCAGTCCAACAATTGTTGTATCTCGTGCTCCACTTTTCTCTTAGGTGGTAACCCTTTAGGTTCTCATAACAAATCCTTGTATGCCTATAAAAACTCCTCCAATTATTTTGGGTGTTTCTTAGTACACCCCTCCAAGGATGCCTTCTCATCCACTTTTGAGTTTCTTTCAACTTTTTTGCTCAAATCAGTGGCTATTAGATTCTTCTTCTTATTATATTTCTTATTGTTCTTCGGGTTCAACTTTGGATTCAACTTCCAACACTTCTCCTCTATATGGCCATCAATGTTGCAGTGGTTGTAGTGGTTGTTGGGATCTTCTTATTGGTTTGTTTTGGATGGCGCCTTTTTATCTTTCCTCCTTTTTTTCTTCTTCTTCCTCTCCTTAGAAGTGTCATGTTTCTCCTTTTGTTTTGGTCCATTTGATTGCACTATCTTCAGGCCTATGTTCTTCAGGTATTGTGCCTATACATAAGCCTCCTCCACCGATTTGGGCTTGAACATCATCACGTGCGAACCCTCCAGATACTTTAGGAGTAACTCTAGGTTCTTTGGAGAGATACCCAACATTATAGCCATCTTTTTTAACTTTGTGGTGTACACCTACATGCTTTGGCCCAACTTTTATCTGAAGTAGTGCCACCGGATCCACTGGTCCTCTATGTACCCAATGGGATAAAATTGTGACCTAATGAGGGTTTTAATGTCCTCCCACTTAGTCACTAGAGGTTCTCCCTCTAACCTTAGGGTCTCTATGTTTCTCTCCCACAAAGTTAGTGCATGGCCCTCTAATTCCAGCCACACAAATGAGATCTTATGTCCTTCCTCAATTTGATGAAAGCTAAAATAAACTTCCATTTGTTGCAACTAGTGAATCAGCTTGCATTGATCTCACCATGGTATGGCCTGATATAGAATTTTTTCTTCCATTTTAAATATGGATTGATTCATGACACTCGAACCTGGTTGATCTTTTCTAGATTATTTCTTTGACAGGTTCTCTGTTTCCTCTTGGATTCTTGATCCCCCTTCTAATTTTTCCTCTGCAATTTGAACCCTCATATTCTCCAAATATCAAAATCTTATTGCTCAGGGATTCCATGAGGATGTTTACATTGCAATTTATATTAGTGACTTGTTGTTCCAACCATGAAAACCTCACCTCTCCAAGATCATGAGGTACATGTACATAATCGTGGGTCATGATTAGGGTTTTATGATTTTCAACCCCGTCGGCCTAGATCCCTTGCAAATATCCAAAAAATACCCAATGAATCCTTCTATAATACCAATATGATGTATAAAATGTCGTGGATATTCCACTGGACAGTTTGTCACAATATATCTAATAATATTATATTAAAAAATATGAAATTCTACACTATTATAGTTTTATTAAATTACTATATCTGTAGATTTTACTGTAATTAGTGAATGCATGTGAATGGAAATTACGTAGAAAATAAATAATGGAAAACTAAAAATCTCACACACACATAAGACCATATATTCTCTAGGAAACCCTTTCGAGAGAAAACCCAGGTAGAAAGTGAAGTCGCTCTGATCTCTTTCTCTATCTAGAAATATGGTTGCAGGTACAAAGAAGTATGGCTTGTGGCCCGTGGGTTGTTATAGTGCAAAAATCCTCTCTACATTCTCTACCTCTTATCCCTCTTGGCTATTTTTTCTCAACTATGGAACAAATGCACTCAAAAGAATGAAATGTCTCTTCCTCCTAGTGGCTCGGTTTTAACACAGCCCGATAGCCTACAAGTGGTTAAGCTTGAATACATCAACTCTTAACTAGAGTTATAATATATACTCCTCTAGAGTATTTTAGATAAAAATCATGTGGCTAGCCCTTTTTCCACGAATAATGGGGGTTGGCGTGACATCCTCCCAAATTATATGTGTGAAAACAAGGTCAACTTCTGGGTGGCATATCTTTTGCACATGGACTCTGATTGGCGTGCTTCTTGCATCATTGGAAAGATATTTGTCTGTAGAATAGCATGAAAATATGAAATGATAAAGTTTCAATTTTTTAGCCCCAAAAAACATCATTTGATGCCTCAAAAATTATCTTGGAAGGTTTCAAACCTCGTTTTGCCAAATTGGATCTCGCTGGTAAAAATGGTCCCGTGAATTGATTCCTCCACTTTTTCCACTCTAAATGCATCAATATGGATGAAAAAAAATATAATGATCCAATCTAGATCACATGATTTAGTGTTTCTCAATGTTTCATGAGTAAGGATCAACCAAGCCCTCTCCACGATTTCCTTCAGTCTCTTTACTACAACTAACCAGAGAAATTTAATTCAAATTCTACACAAGTTATTTACAATTTAATTAGATTGCTTCCAATGGAAATAGGACAATTATGATGCCACATATAACAATCTCTCTCGCTAGATTCATTTGGAAGACCATCTTGCCCATATTCCACAGTTGTGTAGGTTCTAGACACATTCAAAGACACATCTTGAATTGTATCGACTTCCTAAACATTGTACAACCTTTAGCCATCATTATTTTGTTGTGGGAAGTCCTTTCTTAGGTAATTATCCTTGCAATTTCAACACTCAAAGAGTCCTCTTTCATAACTTTTGGCCTCTTCTCCTACAACTTGGGTACGCCAATCTTTATTAGCAGGATTGAAACTCTATTGAGTTTCACCTCTATTGGTGGTGAAACTTCTTGCCATCTCCCTTAGTTTCTACCCCGCATTTCCATGATTTATTATTTTAAGTTTGAAGCTAACCCTAGCCTTCAAATTGACCTTGAGCTCTGGCCTGTTCCCAGACTGTTGATAACAATGTTTCAGTTTTCAGATTGCATGCTATAATGTTTTGGGGTCATCAAAATCAATCCTGTCCTTGAAGGATGGTGGCATTCCACTAACATGTCTTTGAATATTTTCTTTTTCCTCTTTAAGTTAAGGGAAATACCTTAATAACTTCAGAAATTTAGTGATATATTCATCATCCAACATTTGTCCCTTTCTGAGCTGATAAAAAATCTTTTCTTTATTGTCATAATATATGTCTTATAGATATTTATTTCTTAATATCCTTTCAAAGTAATTCCAAGTCAACTCCTCATCAATTATTCCTTTGACGTTCTTGAAATCTTCCCACCATATTTTTTATTTTCCCTTTAAACTATATGTGGCTACCTTTGCCTTGATGTTCTTCGAATAATTGTCGATCCTGATTTTTTCTTTTCATCCCAAGCAACCAAGCTTTTTCATATTTATATTTCTTCATTTCTCCATAAAATGTGGGTGGTTTTTACTTCTTAAATTCCTTTGGTATATGGTCCCTTTCTCTCTTTCTATGATGATGATGATGATGATGATGCCTCCTAGTAGTAGAACTAGAATTTCTAGTAGAATCATGCCCATAAGTTCTAGTTCTTCTCTCTAGGGTACTCAATGGTACATTTCCTCCCACGACATCTTCACTTTTTCATGTGTGCATCTTCCTATACCTACTACCATCTGACCCATTTTTTCTCTCTTCTTGTTCCAAAGGGCTTTTCCTGTCTCTATGACTAGCCCCCAGCTCATATTGCCTAGGTCTCTATACGTCAAAAAGGATTTGTAGTATGACTACATTTACCTCATCTTTCCTTTCTTAAACCTCTACCAACCTTTCAATATCGGCCTTACAACTCCTAGTCTTCGCTGTTAGGCTCCTCAAGGTATGCAATAAATCGGGAGATTCTTCCCCTCCTCCTTGATCAATTGGTCTTTCTGCTTCAATTTTTATTGCTCCTTCATATTCATGATGTGATTGGTCAGAGCTACATTGCACCATTCATGTCCTCATCTCTTTAATCCTTAGTTTCTTTGTGTCTTATGTGCTATCACACACACACACACACACACATCACCATTAGATTGAAACAAATTTATAATACATAATAGGTGTTATCACCTTGGCTTGTTCTTGGAAATTTGTTTGTGCAAGGCTAGTTGAACAATACATTGCAAGTTAGTATATTAATAACAATAAAATCATACCAATTGTTAGTACCATGATACATAATTAAATCACAAGGTAAGCATATCAACAATACATGTAATCAATCAATCACAGACAAAATTTTGACACCTTAACATTTGTTTTATCGATTTTCTAAATTTCAATATGAAAACCTCTTTGCTCTGCTAACTCTGTAATAGAGTACCAACTCATTCCTAATGCTTAGAAAGAACCTAACCATTATTTTTCCATGAGAGAGCCCACTCATTCCTAGTGTTGAACTTGGATGCTCTGATACCACCTATAAACACAACCCCTTACCCTAGGCGATGTGTTCACTATGTGAACTATAACACCCCACCCTGCATTTACCCACTTTAACATGTTTACCAGGGTAAGCATGCATTGAGATTTACTATGCATGACCCAAATTCAATGATGCAGCTGTGGAAATAGGGTCCACTTGCCCAGAATTGGCTACAAGCACCTAAAGACACATGATCACCTTGTTATCAGCATAACTTTCCCTGGTGATAATTTTCCCTGAGCTTATACCACTCCTTGACCTAGATTACTTCTCAGTCACATGGATACAAGATTTTCAGTGTGGCCAAATCTTGATAGGTGGTTATCATTGATGTCAACCCAATCAACACCAAGAGATACCCCGATTTTTGTTAGCAAATTAGACAAGGAAATTTATGGAATATGGTATCCTTGACGAGATGTTTCTGTTGATATATGGTATCCCCCGTGGTTCCCTCTAGTTTGAGAGAAAATTGATATTTTAATTGAAGACCCAGTTTTGTGGGATAAAACCCCAGGGGATAGCGACATGACACCTCCTCCTACAGTTGTCAATATGTGGCATTATTTATCACGATAGTCACACCACATATAAGTTGAATAAATTCAAGAACCAAAGGCAATAAACCGATCATTAACTTCACAACCAAGTGGCACCATATGCACTAAGCCAATCATTAAGTTCAAATTTCCAATGGAATATTAAAGGGGTTTTTAAGGGTTATTGTTACACATTATTTTGTCACACCTCCTACACTTCTCTGTGTTATACCCCGGAGTGCCAAAACCTTGAAAACTATACAGTGTACCCATCCTGATATGTAGTCCAAATCCTCCCTAAAGAACTAATGAAAATTTGCCTTGAGCTTTTCCTAAGGAAAATGGGCTCAAAGCCCTAATTTCAGGGTCAGCGCAACTATGACACTGCCCTCTCGTGCTGATAGCAGGTTGCACCATATGAGCCTCATGCTGCTAGCGTGGATTTTTCTTGGATACTCATGTTGATCCCTAAAAGGAAATTTTTCCCAAAGAGGAGGAGAAGCTTTGTGATCTAGAGGCTTCCAAAATGGCGAGCTGGATGATGTTCATTGTGGATGTGGTCGAATTCTCCCAATACTACCCTATGAGCTTCCTCCTTGAGATGAGGACCTTCCCCTATCTTATGTGAGATCCTAACTCCCTCTCTCTACCTATAAATTCATCCTCTTCCATTCCCAAAGGGTTGGTATCTGATTATTTGCACCCTTATGTTGAGATAGTGCCTAAATGCTATTCACTTTGGCTTGGAGAAGGAGTGCTTGGATATCTGCTTGGAATTGGACATTCACTCAAGGAGGGCTACTAACATCAAGGCCTGGGTTGTATGCTTCCTCATTTTTTTATTAATATATACAACTGCTGGTTCACTTTCCATAAATGCTTGTGTCAATGCTTCATTTATCTTAATGCTCCTTGATTTATTAAGTGGATTACATTTGATTATGATTGTTGCATTTGTATGCTTTGTTGTGTCTTTGGCCTCTTGTGTAGGTATTCAAACGCTATGAGTAGCAAGGACTGAGCCTGAGGAGCGAGTGATCAAGATCTTCAACAAAGGAGTGCATTATAGCATCAGAGCAAGGTAGGTCCCCTTCCTCTTCTCTTGTTTCGATTGTAATCTAAGTAAGTGTATTGTTGATTGTCTCGTTTGTTGCTATACCCACTCATTAGACTATAGGGATCGTTTTTGTCCACGGAGAGGATTTACCAACTCAAAAAAATGGTGACTCCGCTAGGGAAGCTATAACCTTTCCATCCATTTCTTCAATCTCATCCTCTGATTAGTTTGACCAACTATTGATTTCTCAACTTGTGTACAACACTATAGCTTTATATAGTCACTAATTTTTGCTCGAGAGTCTTGAGTCTAGTCTATTTTTTGAAACTTTTTGTTTTTTCCTTCTTTTCCTCACCCAACACGTTTTCTAGTCTTACAGAAGTGTCGTCAGCGCTGATTTTGGATTAATAGTCATGCTGCTCTGCCTTTTAGCGCTACTTTGCCTTTCACAGTCACACTGATCCCAGAGGCTAGAGAAAATTTAGGGTTTCTTCTTATTTCCAGTGTATCTCAACCTCTGTGAGTGTTTTTCCATTGTGATCTCATTATGTTTTCCTTGATTGTTTTCCTTTAATGGTTGAAATTGTCTCATTACTTATGTTGGTGTGTCATTGAAGTTGGATTGTCTTATAAGGTTTCTAGGTCTAGGTTACCCTTCACTCATCACTTGGCTTTTCTTTTTGAGATTGATTGTCTCTATTTATGGCTTTTACTGTGATCATGACACCATTTTCAAGTTGATTTCGGTTCATATTTGTGAAGTTGTTTTCATTAGTATTGAATTGCATTTCTCCATTGTCAAAAGAAGATTACAATTGTTTGCTTTGGTGAAACCGAAAGTATGTTCTTGTTTTGATTTCATTGTTTCGAAAAGAAAAGTGGAAGGATCTCTTCATTTAAGTATTTTTGAAACGATTTTTGTTCGAAACCAAAGTGAATGAAATCTTCATTTTAGTTGTTTTGAAATCCATTTTTCTTTTGCTTATGCATTAGCTTGCATTTTTAATCAAAATGAAAGAAAAATAATAAAAATATTAGTGCATCTTAGTGAAAGAAAGTGATTTTGTTTCTCATAAGGTTGTGTTTTTGCATTGCATTAGTTAGTGAAAGTGAAAGAGTAGTTTTCATTTTTTACATCTTGCATTCGGAAAGTTAGAGAGATATGTTTTGATGAATTTTGCTTGATTGATGCATTGTTTGGTTGCCTCTCTTTCCTCATTAGTTTAGCCTTCATCAAATGAAAATCTTTCATTTTTCTCATTCAGTTGGATCATAGGAATTCAGGTGACATCGTTGAGCCATAAAATTGAAACCTAATTCAAGATAAACTTAAAATTTACCTCAATTAACCTAAGGAGTATTTGTAACCTAATGCAAACATCTAGAGGTCTAGGCTAGAGACATGTTCTCGCGTCTTTAAACATAGCAGCTTTCATTAACTGCTTGCATTGTGTTAGCAAATTATATATTACGGAGCAATGGAACACATAAAATATATTGCAAAAATATAAACATAGAAAACACATAAAACAAGAGAGACACAGATATATGTGGTTCACCCAATTTGGGCTACGTCCAAGGAGAAACAACCAGCCCTTCCTTTCATATTATCGAGCAAAATGAAGAGATACAACCTACAACAAATCCGTTGTAATTCCCTCTTCGCTCTCACACAATATCCTCTGACCTCTTTTTCACTCAGAATATAGATCTACGTAGACACAATACAATTCCCTCATATATACCGAGGGGTTTCCTTCTAGGGGAAAAAACCCTAAATTAAACATAACTTTTACCATCAGATATCTACCTAATGAATGACCCATATTGACTATGAAATTACAACATTTTACAAGGCAATTTTACATCTATTTTTAGCTTCGGGGGCACTGCCCCCAATCCCCCACTAAGGGGGTTCCCAAAGATCGCAGTCGCCCCCCCTGGATCCCCCTTGCAGTGCAAATATTATGGGCGGCGTTTCCGCCACATTATGAACTGGGGTCAAATGCGATGATACCTCTGAATAAAGAAGATAATCAGGCTCCGCACCCAACAATCTCCCACTTGGAGACTGATTATAACAACTCCACCGCTGCTTCATTTGCTGGACAATGACTCCACTTTGGACCTAGTTGTTTCTCATCTTCTTCATCATACTTGAAGACCAATTGAAACTGAGCAGATTCTCAGTTTTTCCCTGGTTACAACTTTTGTAAACATATTTGCAGGATTCTGGCTAGTGTGTATCTTTTCAAGCTTCAATTGTCCTTCTTCCAACATTGACCGTATGAAATGGTATTTGAGATGTATATGTTTAGTCTTGGAATGAAATGTAGAGTTCTTTGCAAGATGTATGGCACTCTGGCTGTCCATGTATAACCTGCCCACCTCCTGCTTCGTACCCAACTCATCCAGAAACCTTTGTAACCAAATTATTTCTTTACTAGCCTCTGTAGCAGCAACATACTATGCTTTTGTTGTTGAGAGTGTAACAACACTTTGCAGTTTTGAAACCCAACAGACAGTTGTTCCACCTACAGTAAACACATACCTTGTGGTGCTCCTCCTGTTATCACCCACCATATCTGCATCAACATATCCCTGTAGAGCAATGTTTGAACCACCAAAGCATAATGCTTGATTTTTGGTACCTCTCAAATACATGAGAATCCACTTCACCGCCATCCAATGTTCTTTTCCTGGATTGTTCATGTACCTGCTTACAACTCCCACTGCATGTGGAATATTAGGCCGTGTGCAGACCATTGAATACATTAAGCTTCCAACTACTAATGCATATAGAAATTTAGACATATAATCCATTTCTTCCTGAGCCTTGGGACACACCTCCTTACTTAGTTTGAAATGGCTAGCCAAAGGTATACTAACCGGTTTTGCATTTTTCATATTAAATATTTTCAACAACTTTTCTATGTACTCACTCTAAGACAATTTTAATTTTCGATTCTTCCTGTCTCCAGTTATTCTCATACCAAGGATTTGTTTGGCAGCACCCAAATCCTTCATTGCAAATGAGTTTTCCAATTTTCTTTTGAGCACATTTATTTCCTACATGTTGGAACCTGCAACAAGCATGTCATCTACATACAATAACAATATAATATAGATGCGATCATTTTTCCTTTTGAGATAAACACAATGATCAGAGTGACATCTAGTATAACCTTGTTCAAACATAAACCTGTCAAATTTTAGATACCACTGCCTTGGACCCTATTTTAAGCCATACAATCTCTTCTTCAACCTACACAATAGTTTCTCCTTCCCTTTTACCTCATATCCTTGTGGTTGCTGCATATATATCTCTTCCTCCAAATCCCCATGGAGAAAGGTTGTCTTTACATCTAACTGCTCAAGATCAAAATCTTTAGCTGCTACTAGACTTAAAATAGTTCTGATTAGAGTCATTTTAACAACAGGAGAAAATATCTCATCAAAGTCTATACCCTTTTTTTGTGCAAACCCCTTCACCACAAGTCTATCTTTATACCTTTTTCTACCTCCATATTCTTCCTTCAACCTGTAAACCCATTTATTTTGCAATGTTGTTATACCTACATGTAACCTGACTAAGTCCCA
Source organism: Pinus tabuliformis (assembly GCA_031772625.1). Lineage (NCBI taxonomy): Eukaryota > Viridiplantae > Streptophyta > Pinopsida > Pinales > Pinaceae > Pinus > Pinus tabuliformis. Next base: position 970,383,545 of record CM062810.1, read on the forward strand.
AGTCTGTTTATGTGCTAACTAGTCCATTTCTTCTTTCATGGCTTGTTCCCACTTCTTCCTGGTTTCTACCTACACTGCTTTTTAATAACATTCTAGTTCACCAAAATCAGTCAGCAATACATAATATAATGAAGGAGAGTATCGTTTAGGGTGTCTACTTATCCTCGTAGATCTTCTGACAACACTTCTAGGTGTTTGAGGTGCTTGTTGTTGTTGTTTTGGCTATTGATCATTATGATTTTCAGGCACCTTCACTTTTTCTGTGATGTCATCAAGAACTGTGTATTCTCTGTTTTCTTTTTCCTATTTCTTTTCCTGCATCTGATCCTTATACAAAACATTTTCATTGAATATGACATCTCTACTCCTAATGATTTTGTGTTTTTCATAATCATAAAAGCGATAACCAAAATCATTAACACCATATCCAATAAAGGTACATTTCTTTGATTTTGCCTCAAGCTTTGTTCTATTTTCTTTATTAATGCGGACAAAGGCCTCACAACCAAAAGTCTTTAAAAATTAGTAGTTTACCTTCTTACCTGTCCATGGCTCCTCTTGAATACCACCATCCAAGGAACTTGAAGGCCCTTTGTTTATTAGATAAACAATAGTATCTACAACATCTGCCCAAAATTGTAAAGGCAATCCTGCATGAAATCTCATGCACCTTGCACGCTCCATGATTGTCATGTTCTTTCTTTCTGACACATCATTTTCTTGTGGTGTTCCTGGAACTGTCTTCTCTCTGAAAATTTCATTCTCTGAACAATACCTATCAAACTCTTTGATGCAATATTCACCTCTATTGTCTGATCTGAGACACTTCAACTTTTTCCTTGTCTCATTTTCAACCAAATCTTTCCATTTCTTGAAAGTATCAAATACATCAGATTTATTTCGAATACAATAAATCCAGGTTTATCTGGTTTCATCATCAATAAAAGTAACATAATAATGAGAGCCACCAAGATATGATACCTAAGCAGGTCCCCATACATCTGTATGCCGAAGCTCTAATTTTTCGCTCTTCTTTTCTTTCCCAACTCTAAGGAAACTTACTCTCTTTTGTTTTCCATAAAAACAATTCTCAGAGAATTTTAAAACAACATGTTTCAAACTTGGCAACAAATTTCTTGAGTGAAGAATTTGCATCCCCTTCTCACTCATGTTCCCAAGCCTATGATTCCACAATGTCGTATCTTCTCCTATAGAGGTTAAAGCATTAAAATATTAGAAATACTATTGCATAAATACAATGTACCAACCTTTTCTCCTTTTTCTATTACCAGGGATCCTTTAGTGGCCTTCAAGGTTTTAGATGTGAAAGTAGTCACACAACCTTCACCTCCCAACTACCTTGTTGAAATTAGTTTTTTCTTCAAATCTGGAACATGCCTTACCTCCTTCAATAGCCATTGATTTCCATTCCATTGTTTTATGAAAGTTGTACCAATTCCAATGATTTTACATGGTTTATCATCAGCCAATTGAACTTGTCCAAAATCTTCTTGAACATAATCATGAAAATGTTTCCTATCAGGTGTGGCATGGAATGAGGCCCCTAAATCTACCACCCATGCATCAATAATATTTTCTAATGAAATAATCAAAGCATCTTGCAACACATCACCTGTCACATTCGTTTCATGATTGTTTTCTTGCTATGCATCTCCTTCTTTTCCCTTCTGAGTCTTGCAGTATTTCTTCAGGTGTCCTTTCTTCCCGGATTTCCAGCACACTATCCCCGATCTGGACTTGGAACTGCCTTTCCTTGACTTACTATGATATCCTGGGCTCTTTCCTCTTTCCATTTTTCTTCCCCTAGTCTCTACAGTCAAAGCATTACCTGATGTCTCATTGGAGCTTTTCCGTCCCATTTCCTGGTTAAGGATTGCACTGACAACATCATCAAACTTTAAAGTAAGAGATCTAGAGACAGAGTTACTAATGGCCATAACTAAACCATTCCAACTTTCTGGAAATGAGCACAGAAATAACATAGCCCTAACTTCATCATCAAAAGTTACCCTATAGAACTTAACTAACTAGTAATTATATTAAATTCATTTAAATGATCAGCAACAGATCCACCTTCTGACATCTTCATATTAAATAAATGCTTCATAAGAAATACCTTATTTGAGGCCGAGGGTTTTTCATATAGTTTGGCCAATGCTGACATTAAACCCTTTGTTGTTGTTTCCTTTGAAATATTAAATACTACCGACACCACTAGGCACAACCGTATTGTTCCAAGTGCCTTTCTGTCGAGAATATCCCATTCTGTGTCTGTCATACTCGTCGACTTCTTTGCCTTTCCTCTCAATATTTGGTATAGATCTTTCTGGTACAAATAATCTTCCATCTACATCTTCCACAACTGGTAGTTTTGGCTGTTAAATTTTTCGACCCTAAACCTACCATCTTCCACCATTGCTCCTACTCAAACCAAGAACCCTTCTCTCCTGCGATTTTATCAGCCAAATAGACCTTCAGCTCTGATACCAGTTGTTAGATAATTATATATTACGGAGAAATGGAACACATAAAATATATTGAAAAAATATAAACACATAAAACAAGAGAGACACAAATATACGTGGTTCACCCAATTAGGGCTACGTCCATGGAGAAACAGCGAGCCCTTCCTTTTATATTATCCAGAAAAATGAAGAGATACAACCTATAGCAGATCTGCTGTAATTCCATCTTTTCTCTCACACAGTCTCCTCTCTCTTTTTTACTCAAAATATAGATCTACATAGATGCAATACAATTCCCTCATATATAGCGAGGGGTTGCCTTATAGGGAAAAAATCCCTAAATTAAACATAACTTCTATTGTCAGATCTCTACCTAATGAACGACCTAGTTTGACTATGAAATTACAACATTTTACAAGGCAATTTTACATCTATTTTTAGCTTCGTGGGTGCTGCCCCCAATCCCCCACCAAGGGGGGCTCCCAAAGATCGTAGCGGCCCCCCCCGGACCCCCCTTGCAACACCAATATTACGAGCAGCATTACCGCCACATTACGAATCAGGCTCCACACCCAACATATTGTATCTCGAGGGTGAAATCTCGTTCCATATATCGAAGGTACGCTCGGGTATATAGGAGGCACTTCAGTATGACAAGTATATGGGAATGCATTCACCAAATGGTTATGCATTAGACAACGCTAAAACAGATTTGTTCTCCCCATACCATCATATATATATTGGGAGACCCCACTAGGTTTTTATCCTTTAGCCAAAAGTAACTGAGTCAGCTGCGTTGTAAACGTGATACACCGAACACAACATTCAGTGAGATCGGTCATCGTATGTTAAGTCCTCGGTTTTAGCTAAGGTGTATATAACAGTTCATGGATACTTGGTAAACCCTCTTGCCTAGTATAAGCCTTTTTTATTTATTTGTTGTTTTAACCTCTAAAATTAACTGCCAACAATAATATGTCGAACCCATGTAATTTTTTATTGACCTCGTATTGAGTAATTCCTTGTAAATTTTAATTTTAAAGCCCTCAAAGAAATCATCTCTTCTCCATTTTCTTTTGAGAGAAATTCATCGTGGCTGAACCATTGTGTTCACCTCATTGTTCCCCTTCATCATCTGATATTGAAGGGTCATCACAAGGAGTTCGTCTTCAACTTTCATAGTCACTTGAAGCTAAAGGATTTGAACTTGGAATTGTCCCAAGTATCCAACACCTTGTTGGCTGTGGAGCCTGATTATCTTCTGTATTCAAAGGTATCATCGCATTGGACCCTAGTTCAAATGCCCGTAAAATATTTGCTGCAAGGGGGGGGTCCAGGGGGGGGCAGTTGCGACCTTTTGGGAGCCCCCCCCCAGCGGGGGGATCAAAGGCAGTGCCCCGAAGCTAAGAATAGATGTAAAATTGTCTTGTAAAATGTTGTAATTTCGTAGTCAATCTGGGCCGTTCATTAGGCGGAGATATGACAGTAGAAGTTATGTTTAATTTAGGGTTTTTTCCCCTAGAAGGCAACCCCTCGCTATATATGAGGGAATTGTATTGCGTCTATGTATATCTACATTTTGAGTGAGAAAGAGAGAGGAGATTGAGAGCGAAGAGGGAGTTATAGCAGATCTGCTGTAGGTTGTATCTCTTTAGTTTGCTGGATAATATAAAAGGAAGGAATGGCTGTTTCTCCATGGACGTAGCCCAAACTAGGTGAACCACGTATATTTGTGTCTCTCTTGTTTTATGCGTTTTCTATGTTTGTATTTCTACAATATTTTATGTGTTCCATTGCTCTATAATATATAATTTTCTAACAATTAGTATCAGAGCCGATGGTCTATTTGGCTGATAAAATCGCAGGAGAGAAGGGTTCCTGATTCGAGTGGGAGCAATGGCGGAAGATGGTAGGTTTAGGGTCGAAAAATTCAATGGCCAAAACTACCAGCTGTGGAAGATGCAGATGGAAGATTATCTATATCAGAGTGATCTGTACCAACCATTGAGTGGAAAGACAAAGAATCCGACGAGTATGACAGACACAGAATGGGATATTCTAGACAGAAAAGCACTTGGAACAATACGGTTGTGCCTAGCGGCGTTGGTAGCGTTTAATATTTCAAAGGAAATGACAACAGAGGGTTTAATGTTGAAATTGGCCAAATATATGAAAAACCCTCGGCGTCAAATAAGGTATTTCTTATGAAGTGTATTTAAAATGAAGATGTCAGAAGGTGGATCTATTGCTGATCATTTAAATGAATTTAATACAGTTACCAGTCAGTTAAGTTCTGTAGGGGTAACTTTTGATGATGAAGTTAGGGCTCTGTTATTTCTGTGCTCATTGCCAGAAAGTTGGAATGGTTTAGTTATGGCCATTAGTAACTCTATCTCTGGATCTAGTACTTTAAAGTTTGATGTTGTTTTCGGTGCAATCCTTAGTGAGGAAATGCAACGGAAAAGCTTCGATGAGACATCAGGTAATGCTTTGACTGTAGAGACTAGTGGAAGAAAAATGGAAAGAGGAAAGAGACCTGAATATTGAAGTAAGTCAAGAAAAGGCAGATCCAAGTCTAGATCAGGGATAGTGTGCTAGAAATGTGGGAAGAAAGGACACCTAAAAAAAGACTGCAAGTCTTGGAAGGGAAAAGAAGGAGACGCGCAGCAAGAAAACAATCACAAAGCGAATGTGGTAGGTGATGTGTTGCAAGATACTTTGATTATTTCTTTAGAAAATATTATTAATGCCTGGGTGGTAGATTCAAGGGCCTCATTCCATGCCACACTTGATAGGAAACATTTTTATGATTATGTTCAAAGATATTTTGGACAGGTTCGATTGGGTGATGATAAACCCTGTAAAATCATTGGAATGGGTACAGTGTTCATAAAACAGCAAAATGGAAATCAGTGGCTATTGAAGGAGGTAAGGCATGTTCCAGATTTGAAGAAAAATATGATTTCAACAAGACAGTTGGGAGGTGAAGGTTTCATAACTACTTTCACAGATAAAACCTGGAAGGTCACTATAGGATCCTTGGTAATAGCGAAAGGAGGAAAGGTTGGTACATTGTATTTATGTAATGGTATTTCTAATTCTATTAATGCTTTAACCTCTACAGGAGAAGATACGGCATTATGGCATCATAGGCTCGGGCACATGAGTGAAAAGGGGATGCAGATTCTTCACTCAAGAAATTTTTTGCCAGGTTTGAAGCATGTTGATTTAAAATTCTGTGAGAATTGTGTTTATGGAAAACAGAAGAGAGTCAGATTCCTTAGAGTTGGGAAAGAAAAGAAGAGCGAAAAATTAGAGCTTGTGCATATAGATGTATGGGGACCTGCTCAGGTACCATCTCTTGGTGGCTCTCATTATTATGTTGCTTTTATTGATGATGCAACCAAAAAAACCTGGATTTATTGTATTCGAAATAAATCTAATGTATTTGATACTTTCAAGAAATGGAAAGCTTTGGTTGAAAATGAGAGAGGAAAAAGGTTGAAGTGTCTCAGATCAGACAATGGAGGTGAATATTGCAGCAAAGAGTTTGATAGGTACTGTTTAGAGAATGGAATTCGTAGAGAGAAGATAGTTCCAGGAATACCACAAGAAAATGGTGTGTCAGAAAGGATGAACAGGACAATCATGGAGCGTGCAAGGTGCATGAGATTGCATGCAGGATTGCCTTTACAATTTTGGGCAGATGTTGTAGATACTGCTATTTATCTAATAAACAGAGGGTCTTCAAGTTCCTTGGATGGTGGTATTCTAGAGGAGTCATGGACAGGTAAAAAGGTAAACTACTCTTTTTTAAAGACTTTTGGTTGTGAAGCCTCTGTCCACATTAATAAAGAAAATAGAACAAAGCTTGAGACAAAATGAAAGAAATGTACCTTTATTGGATATGGTATTAATGATTTTCGTTATCGCTTTTATGATTATGAAAAACACAAAATCATTAGGAGCAAAGATGTCATATTCAATGAAAAGGTTTTGTATAAGGATCAGCTACAAGAAAAGAAACATGAAAAAGAAAACAGAGAATACACAGTGCTTGACAAGATCACAGAAAAAGTGATGGTGCCTGAAAATCATAATGTTCAACAGCCAGAACAACAACCACAACTGCAACAAGCACCTCAAACACCTGAAATTAGTGTTAGAAGATCTACTAGGATAAGTAGACCCCCTGAACGATACTCTCCTTCATTATATTATGTATTGTTGACTGATTCTGGTGAACCAGAATGTTATGAAGAAGTAGTGCAGGTAGAAACCAGGAAGAAGTGGGAGCAAGCCATGAAAGAAGAGATGGACTCCTTAGCACATAACCAGACTTGGGACTTAGTCAGGTTGCCTGCAAGTAAAATAGCATTGCAGAATAAATGGGTTTACAAGTTGAAGGAAGAAGATGGAGGTAGAAAAAGGTATAAAGATAGACTTGTGGTGAAAGGGTTTGCACAGAAAAAGGGTATAGACTTTGATGAAATATTTTCTCCTGTTGTTAAAATGACTTCAATCAGAACTATTTTAAGTCTAGTAGCAATTGAAGATTTGCATCTTGAGCAATTAGATGTAAAGACAGCCTTTCTCCATGGGGATTTGAAGGAAGAGATATATATGCAGCAGCCACAAGGATATCAGGTAAAAGGGAAGGAGAAACTAGTGTGCAGGTTGAAGAAGAGCTTGTATGGCTTAAAACAGGCTCCAAGGCAGTGGTATTTAAAATTTGACAGGTTTATGTCTAAACAAGGTTATACTAGATGTCTCTCTGATCATTGTGTTTATCTCAAAAGCCAAATCTCAAAGTCCTGGATGTAGACAACCCGTAAGGCTTTCGGCTTTCACTCTCTTTCTATCAAATAATAGAAAACCTCATATACCTTCTAGAAATATCCATGCATCGATATAGGTGCACGTCACACAATAAACGTTCAATCCATATCCTGTGCAACTATATTATATTGTTATTGTATGTAGATGACATGTTTGTTGCAGGTTCTAACATGCAGGAAATAAATGTGCTCAAAGGAAAATTGGCAAACTCATTTGCAATGAAGGATTTGGGTGTTGCAAAACAAATCCTTGGTATGAGAATAACTAGAGACAGGAAGAATCGCAAATTAACATTGTCTCAAAGTGAGTACATAGAAAAGGTGTTGAAAAGGTTTAATATGCAGAATGCAAAACCAATTAGTATACCTTTGGCTAGCCATTTCAAATTAAGTAAGGAGGAGTGTCCCAAGACTCAAGAAGAAATGGATCATATGTCTAAAGTTCCATATGCATCAGCAGTTGGAAGCTTAATGTATGCAATGGTCTGCACAAGGCCTAATATTGCACATGTAGTGGGAGTTGTAAGCAGGTACATGAACAATCCAAGAAAAGAACATTGGATGGCGGTGAAGTGGTTTCTCAGGTATTTGAGAGGTACCACAAATCAAGCATCATGCTTTGGTGGTTCAAACATTGCTCTACAGGGATATGCTGATGCAGATATGGTGGGTGATAGAGATAGCAGGAGGAGCACAACAGGGTATGCATTTACTGTAGGTGCAACAGCTGTCAGTTGGGTCTCAAAACTGCAAAGTGTTGTTGCACTCTCAACAATAGAAGCAGAGTATATTACTGCTACAGAGGCTAGTAAAGAAATTATTTGGTTACAAAAGTTTCTGGGTGAATTGGGTAAGAAGCAGGAGTTGGGTAGGTTATATAGTGACAGGCAAAGTGCCATACATCTTGCAAAGAACTCTGCATTTCATTCCAAGACTAAGCATATACAGCTCAAGTACCATTTCATACGGTCAGCGTTGGAAGATGGACAATTGAAGCTGGAAAAGATACACACTAGCCAGAATCCTACAGATATGTTAACAAAAGTTGTAATCAGGGAGAAACTAAGAATATGCTTAGTTTCAATTGGTCTTCAAGTATGATGAAGAAGATGAGAAATAGCCAGGTCCAAAGTGGAGTCATTGTCCAGCAAACGAAGCAGCGGTGGAGTTGCTATAATCAGTCTCCAAGTGGGATATTGTTGGGTGTGGAGCCTGATTATCTTATGTATTCAAAGGTATCGCCCCATTGGACCCCAGTTCGAATTCCCGTAAAATATTTGCTACAGGGGGGTCCAAGGGGGTCGGATGCGACCTTTTGGGAGCCCCCCTGCCAGCGCCCCCGAAGCTAAGAATAGATGTAAAATTTCCTTGTAAAATGTTGTAATTTTGTAGTCAATCTGGGCTGTTCATTAGGCGGAGATCTGACAGTAGAAGTTATGTTTAATTTAGGTTTTTCTTCCCTAAAAGGCAACCCCTCGCTATATATGAGGGAATTGTATTGCGTCTATATATATCTGCATTCTGAGTGAGGAAGAGAGAGGAGATTGAGAGCGAAGAGGGAGTTACAGTGGATCTGTTGTAGGTTGTATCTCTTCAGTTTATTGGATAATATAAAAGGAAGGACTGGCTGTTTCTCCATGGACGTATCCCAAACTGGGTGAACCATATATATCTGTGTCTCTCTTGTTTTATGTGTTTTCTGTGTTTGTATTTCTACAATATTTTATGTGTTCCATTGCTCTGTAATATATAATTTTCTAACACACCTTTCTTCTCATCCCCCCACCTCAAGACTCATCATCGTCTCAGGAGTCTAATCCAGAAACCATTAAGAGTCCACAGAGGTTGTTTTATTTTCTTCGAATCCGCTTTTTGATCCATTGGTGATATATCCTCAAAAACCTTATAGTCCATATGACAATCCTGATGTTCCTTTGGAGTTATCTCCTCGTCCATATTGGATTCCTCCTCACCAACTGTTTCCACCCATGGCTTCAGAAGGTGAGTTTCCAACCTCTCCTCGAGGTCCTTCCGAAGTCTCGGCTACTCACACTCTTGGTATTGATAATTATTTTGAGTACGACTTACCACCGGAAGGTTTTACTTATGTAGGAAGAGTTCCATCTCAACCACCTCCTAAAAACAATGGGCCTATGCTTCCACATGGTTATACAACCTTGGCTCAACTAGGTTTAGGAACTCCCAGTGCTTCTTCGTTATACCAAAATCCAATTTTGTAATTGAATTTTATGCCTAATTTGGGTCTGTTTGTTCCTAACGTGACCTATCATATGCTTGTGCAAACTTTTGTTACTTCAATTCTAATTCAACTGAATATTTCGACACAACCGTTACTTTTGTTCCAAACTACAATTCCAGTGCAACCGATAGTTTCAGTTAATGCGTCTATGAGTTCCTCAATTCCCCCATCAAGTGGACAAAATGTGCCACCACCTCATTCACATCATGCGGGGAAATTTCCAAATATCCCAATCATCTCAAGTGGAACCCTTGTGAATGGATCACAATCTCACATGGTTGGAGTGAGTCAACATGTTAGTGGTATTCCTAATCCTGCTAGATCATCTATTCCAACTGTTATCACTCAAGATTTTCCTTAGAAGTTATCAGAAGAAGGAAGAAACTGAGGTAACCACAAACCAACCTTTTAAGTATAGGCTCTATCCAACCTATGACTCAGAGAGGGCTCTCTCTATATAATTTAGCTTTGTTTTTCTGGGATTTTAGGCTATTTCTTAGTGTTCATTGGGATTTTGGTTTTGAATTGAAGGTTGGGTGGTGGAATTCTTGGAACAGATGGATAGAGCAAGGTCTTTAAGTCATTGGGCTATGGAGTCAACAAATGGATAGCAGAACTAGATCAATTCATTAAAGGGAATGTTCACAGGGCAGGCTAGCAAAGTAAAGTGCAAATCTTTAGGTCGAATGGGCGTAATGATCTTAACCAAGGTGAGAGAGAACTTAAGAATCCTCAGACCGGGGTTAAAATGAAGAAGAAAGGATAATCATGAATAATGGGCAATTAAGAATCCTTTACTATAGATCACAAGGAACTACTTAAACTAAGGAGCAATCAAGAATTCCTTAACTTAGATTTGTGAAGAAAACATACCATATGCATAATAGCCAAGACAGAGTGCAGTTAAGCAATTTCTGAAATATCATTCCATGTTATAACATTCATATTTTTAGAGATATAAGTAAGACTTTGGAAAAACTCAAAGAAAAATAACATTGAATGTGGGAGAATACATATTTGAACTTTGCTTTACACAAGAATCCAGTGAAATATCTTATCTTTATTCCTTGATCCAGCTAGCTGATCCAGTCATTGATACAATAGAATTTCAGACTTAAGAGAAATAAGTCTATAGAAATGTTTTTGAATCCACCCTACATACTTCGATTTGTGAAGTATTTATACAAAAATTATTTACAAAATATCTCAAAACAACTTGAGATTTAATCTAGGAAATACAAATATCTTCTTGCAAGAAGATAGAGACAGCTATTGAATTGTTTCATGTTGTCCCTTTTATTATGGTTGTGCTAGCCTTTATAGTTGAAGTGTAACCCTTTATGCTGGCTGGCAGTTGTGGTGTTTTATGCTGGAATCTTCTTCAACTTTTACCTTTCAGCTGATACTCTTTGACCCTGATACTCTTTGACCCTGATGTGTTGTTTTTACCTATTTTACTTGGCTGTCTTGTTTTTACTGTGTAGTAACTTTTTGTTGTAAATTTATCACAGTAAATCAATCATTGTCTCCCACCATTCTGCATCAGGTAGTTTTACATTTATCATCCTCCTATAGATTTCATCAGCTTTAGTATATTTGGCAAAATTGGGCTTGGTGAGGAATAAATGTTTGATCTCATGCTCCAGGAAAAACAAGTTTTCAAATGTGTTGTACAAAACTTTGCATGTTGGCAATGCTTTTATGGATGAAGAGTTGGCTTGTTCCTTAGCCAACTATCTGAGCCTATTGCCATAGTCCAATTGTGTCATGAGTTTGTCATTGATAACCATAGGACTGGGCAGACCTTTTTCCCTCAAAATCTGGAATTTAGTCATGAACCTATCAATGGCTATCTGCATATTGTGGCACTTTTCTTCTAGGTTAAGCATAAGGTTCCTTTTGGAAAGGACCTTCCTTATTTCTAAAATGGCCTCAGTTCTATCTTCTATATTTAGCTCATGGAGCTCATATCTATTTTTGTTGTTGAGGAATTGGATGAGTCTATTGGCATCCTCTGGCTTATCTCCCAACTCCTCGTTCACTTTCTGGATAGCTTCTGTAGCTACCTTCACTAACTCTGTTTCTTCAAAAATAACCTGGATTGATGGCCAAATATCATTGACAAAGTCAATGATATTCGCCCACAGAATTTCCTTGGTTTGCTCAAGTGGTTTATCCAGAGTTAAGTCTTTCTCTAAGACTTTGACTATTTCACTCATTCTTTGGGTTTTTTGTGCTTCTTCTTTTTAATGAGCTACTCTGCAGCTTTTATATCCTTGGGATCGTGTCCCAATTCAATCACTAAGTCCTCTAAGGACTTGATCCTGATATCCTTGGCCTGTGAGGATGCCTTTTCTAATTGAAATTGTGTTGAAACATTGTTTGGGGAGTTTTGTAGCTGGTGATCAGCTATGTCTTTACCTGTCAGGGTGGAGTATATCATTTCTCCAGCCTGTTTGTGCAATTCAATCTGGTCTATGGGATGAATATCCCTTGCCAACACTTCAAAGTCTACCTTTTTGAAATCGGATGTTGTTTTTGGCTGCTGGGCTGTAGGCTTGATGAAATACATCTGCAGCTTCCCCTCTTTAATGTCAAAGGCTGACATTAGCCTTGTTTGATTGGTAGGAGTCAGCTTTAGGTACTGAGCATAGGTTTGGGCCTTGAGCCTTTTGTTTCTTGCTTTGATTTCCTTGTATCTTTCCTTGATGTCCTGATCTCTGTCAGCAGGCCTACTGAATGAAGACACTTCCACACTAAGCTGCCTTTCTAACATCTAAGTCTGTGATGTGGCTCTTGCATGCCTTCATATGGAGTGATAGGCCTACTTCTGTTTCCTTCTGTGCTTGTGACCTCAGCTGATTCCTCTGTGTATTCCTATTCAGAGACAGGATTCATTTTCTGCCTTTTTTCTTGGCTTGTTTTTGGCTGAGTATGTGAGGTTCCTCTTGCTGATGTGGTGGCCTCCTCCCTACTTCTCTTTAGGTTTTTCTCCTCATTTAGAGGAGTCTGCATAATTGGAGGGGTACTCATGGTTGTCTCTTGCTCTTCTGGTACCTGCAGAAAAGAGCTGTCATCAAGCTGCTTTTCTAAATCAATCAGAGCATTTTCTACATCTACTCTGGTGTTATCTTGGTCTACTAGGGTACCTTCCACCCATTCTGTTTGATTGGCATATGCCTCAATTTCTGGTATGGGGTGGTGGATGAAGGGTCCTAGCTTGACCTTTTGTCTCTTCTTGGAAATGAATTCCAAAGGGTCATATCTCCAAACAAAACTTCTTTGGAACTTCATGTTCTGTAATATCAAATCTGCTTCTATGCCTGCCTCCCTGGAATTGCAAATGAAGGGACCTAATTGATCTTTGATTTTGAAATTAGCTTTCTTTTTGGCATTGACAAAGTTTACCTCATCTACATTGATGATTTGTCTATAATATTCTAAGGCAAACAACCTCATGGGGAGGTATCTTGGCAACTTATAAGGTGCAAGCATGCAACCATATATTCTGATCTCTGTATGGTTCTGATAAAGGTACCAGTCACCCACTTTGGTCTGCTTGGACAGTTGGAGGACTCTCTTTATTTTTGGACTGATTCTAGGAGGAGGGCTTCCAGTCAACATTTCCATGACTGGGTGTACAAATAAATCAATGAAATCAGAATAAGAGTATGGAGACTGATATTGGTGGATTAATGGGGTCCAAAAAATGACTGATCTGGGCTGACCCTTGGTGTCCAGCTTTTGAAGGGTGAATGGGAACTTATCAGGTTGATAATACAAGAACATATGGTATAAGACTGAGGAATATTTGAAAACTCTTTCATTGCTCATCCTTATGAACTGCTCATGCATTATGTCAGCTATGAATGTGGCAAAGTCATATATAGTTGCATGAGGCTGTCCCAGGGTATAGATGGAGATGAAAGCAAGAATAATTTCATCAATGTACTCACTTGTGGTGTAGCCCAACACACATGATATCATGGCTACAATGTTCTGGCCCCATGGAGAGAAAATGGTCGATACCTATGGAGGGGAGTCCTTAGGGATGTGTTTTCCTCCCTAATGAAGGTTTGGAACAACTGGGCCAATTTTGCAAGGCTAAGCTTGGGATATAGCTCCAGCAAGTCTCCAACTGAGAGGGGAGTTAGGTTTGGCCTTGGTTGGAGCTGCAGCATTTCATTAATGGACTCAGCTGTAATAGTAAAAAGGACCTTTTGGTCATTAGACATTATGGTTTTGTGGCTGGGGACATAGCATGCATGGAACATATGAACAATCTCAAGAAAGATGTGGACTTGGGGGAACTGGTATTTGGGCAAATTTGACTCCCAAAGGCCAATCTCATCAGCATGGTTGAGGTATCTGTCCCTACTTTGGCAATGTACTTTGAGCAGGGGCTCTAGGGCAGTGGTATCTTTTATTTGGAAATCTTTATCAGCTAAAGGAAGGTGGTCCAGGTCTAAATGAGGTGTAGAGATGGGCCTTACATCCATTGCAATTGGGGTAGCCATACTCAGTTCTTGTGGATTTGAGTGTGGGGGGTAATTCAGAGTTTTTAGGGCAACGATAGTTTTGTAGATGGTTATGGCTCAGAGTGTAAAAAATCAAAGTAAATTTGATGCTTTTTACTTAATTAACCGTGTTATGAGGGTGAATTTACTTGGAATTTGACAATGGAGTTGGTTTTCCATGGTTAAATACCTGGAATTGGGCAAATTTTGACTGTAAATGGTGGTTGATGGAGGCTGCAGAGGTCCGTACAGTTCTGGTACAGACTGGTGAACAAGCTGGACTGTTTGCAGTGTCTGTGGAGCAATGGCGGAGGTCTGTGAGCAAATTTGTTGTTTGCAAGGGTCGCAATGGCTTTTCTAAATTCTCAGTGACAATTGCGTGAAAAGAGTGAAAAGAGGGGTAAATGGGCTTTTATAGTAAAATGGTTAATATTTTGGTGGGTTCATTGATTTGATGAATAGTGACAGTTTTCAGTTGAATGGGAGAAGTGGTCTTGGAGGCCATCACACCGCTTTTGTGGTGCGGGTGGTATTCAGGAGGGGTCGCCCGATTCCATTCATCGTTCGACATGTAGCATCGGGGGGCGGGAGGAAAACTACTTTTTCAAGCGGCTATTGCTCAGTCATCGGGTGTGGCCGATATGCTTATGGGCCATTAGATGTGGGGGAGGGACAATTAACGGTGATCAGGAGGTGAAGCTACGCAGTGATTTACAAAAAGAGTTTTTCGGGCCGATATGTGATTAACTTAACTCTTAATCTTGTCGGGGCGCTTTAATGTGGGATTAAGGACTGGGGCAAGGTTTTTATATATTTTTTGGCATATGAGGTATTCATATAGTTTATAACTAAACTAAGGGGTGGGGTTATTTTATATAAAGGAGTTAAATATATACGAGCTAATGTGTTTTTTGGGGAATTTTATATATTTAATTAAAAAGTTAATATGAGGTGAAATGGGCAGAAGGGGTATTTTACTTAGGTATATGAAATATTATGTGCCTCCATACACTTAGTACTTAGGATAAATGTAATTTGGTGGGTTTTTGACATAAAATATGTTTATCATGGGGTTTTCCTAGGCAAAAATAATTTATTCTTAGGAAAAGGGGTTTTATGAGGGGGATGAATGAATTGCAAGGGAATTTAACACCTTTCATCCTTAAGTCATCAAGCCGAGGGTCCGATCCCACCAGAAGTTAGAGAAATTCTCTGAGCTTCTTTGACTTTAAAGGACTATCGATATTAATATTTTCATTATGAAAGGGAAATTAGTAAGTGTTATAGGAGTTAAGATGAACGATGGGGAATTAATAATTTTGAACTGGTGAACCATTACTTTTGCCTTTTTAAAATGCTTATTTACATAGAAACATATCATTTAAGCATAATGGATATGCTTTCATCAAGTGATCTTTGTAATCATGCAACCTTTATACTACTTACCCATTCACCTACCCTACCATTTTTTCTTCCTTTATTTGGGTGCATTTAGGCTAGAAAACCCTCAATACTCACTTTTCTTTTACAAATCAAACTATCTACTTCTAACCTTATAACGCCCAAGGGCTCAAATTAAACTATTGAACTCCTTTTATTAACTCTACCTATCTAATTATCTGCCAAGATTACACTGTTTGGTCAGATTCTATTCTCTAACTATAAACATAAAATTTAAAACATGAAATAGCCAAGTTTAAACAATTTGGCTGTCATGGATTGTGGCATGAGTAACAAGTTGCACACAATCATTTATTATGCATAAAAAGTAAATAGTAGTGGCATTTTGGCTTGCACACTTTCATGGTCTCTTTTTGTATTTTGGGGTTCATATATTTTCATTTTTTTGACCTTTTCATTCTTTTTTCCCTTTGATTGTTCTTTTAGCACACAACCTCCTTACATTTTTTTATTTTTTAATATAGAAAACATTTGCGGAAAGCAAAGGTATGTACAATATTACAAGGCTTAACCTTAGTCATTCAAAATTATGACCCCTATTAGTATAGGAACCTAACACCTGCTGGAGTAAGTAATGTCCAGTATCAACAGAATTATTCGGCCCAGATATCCCACCAACAACCTTATGTTCCATATGGTTCACAAGCACTTCAAAATCCACCTTATATTCCACAAGTAAGAACTCATATGAAACCTGGTCAAAATCCTATTCACGGTGCATATGGTCAAATTCCAAACTGGAACTTATCATTACCAACAAGGAATTCGTCAAGGAACTGGTCAACAACAACCCTTACAGCAGCAGGGGCAACCTTTCTAGCAGTTTTAACAACCTTTGCCTCAACAAGTGCAGTTTGTCCAACAACTGAATCAACCCTTGTATCCGCAAGGAGAACCATTGCAGTAGCAAGGTCAGCCCTTGCATTAGCAAAACCAACCTTTATATCAACAAGGTCAACCCTTGCAGTCACAAGCTCAACCCCTACAGTAGTAGGGCCAACAACTTTGTCACCAGGGTCAGTAGTTGAAACAACAACCTTATAATTCATACGCCGCACAAAATTTTTATCCAGCCTATGGTTCTCAATGACCTATGGCAGGTTAGTATCATCCCTACCCTAGCCAAAGGCCACCTTTATGGGGACCAAATCCACCTTATGGTTAGGGTAATCCTTAGTGGGGGTAAAATCAAGTTCCTTATGGTCAAAATCCGCCAATATGAGGACAAAACCCATACCAACAAGGATGGAATCCGCAAACTGCGAATTATAAAAGGACTTACATGCCTTTCAACCCACAATTTCCATTTCTAGCGACGTTGGAACTGCCAGATGTCTCAAGGCTCACTAATGATCCAATACTTTATTCACCTTATTGGCCTCTGGTTCCCACTAAGATTCCTAGTGATTGCCCAAAATTCGAAGGAAAAGCTAAAGAATACCCCCAGGCCCATATGATGACTTATCACTTATGGTGTTCATCCAATGCCTACATTGACGACTATGTTCATCTACATCTCTTTCAGCGAACCTTGATAGGTGTTGGCATGAACTGGTACATCGAGTTACCTTGAGGTACCTATTCAGACTTCAATTCTTTGGCCATGTCCTTCCTCACTCACTTATAGTTACTGGTTCGTTATGAAACTAGTACCAATTTTCTTACATCTCTAAAATAGGATATTGCTACCCACATCTCGGATCATATCCATGAGTGGAGACATCGGCGTCGCCTCATCAAGTTTGAAATACCTAATGAGTTGTTAACTGTATGTTTTACCAAATCATTCGTCAAAAAAATTTCTATAGACATAGCAATGGGAGGTTGTGTTACTGAAGATCAAACAATTGCCCATGCCCAATATTTAGATTTGGTATATTCCCAATCTGGCACATTATATTATCTCTTACCTGATGCTCTAAGGCCATCTACGGATCCATCATATTCCAAGTCTTCAGACATATTTCCTATCGATGGTATTATTGGATCAGTATCTGAAACTTCCAATAAAGCTTCTTCGAAGAAAAAATCCGTTTTGAATATTGCATCCAATCCTCCTTCTAAACCCTCTTCAATTCCTCGTAAAACCTCTGAGGTTAATGTCATTTAGTCTACCGTGGCAGACAAAGCCTCAAAAGGTAAAACGAAGGGTAAAGGAAAATCAAAATTTGATACCCTAAAATAGGATCCTCCTAATTCATCTACTGATGATGTCTCCAAACGTAAGCCTGAATATCCTTGGCTCATTTGTGAGGAAGATCACTATACCAAGGATTGTCCCCGTCGGGCGGAAGTCAATCTCTTATTGAAAGGCACTCAAGGGACCCCGATTGTAGTGAAAGAGTTGTTTCCATCATAGCAGACCCAATTGGTAGAACAAGCACAATCCTCTGCCTCTTCAGGTTCTTAGGTTTACATGAGTTTAACATCGCCTATTTCTATTGCCACTTGGTCGAAATATTATCAAACTCCTCAAAAGCAGACAGTGGAAAAGGAAGCCATTGATACACCTTCTACTTTTGTTCCACTCAATTCTGGTCCCCTTCATATCGAGAGGCCTAATAATGAATCTGTCATTTAACCTCCTCCCAAAGGTGTGCTTCAAAAGTCATCTTATAATCTAAATGATAAATTTGCTCAACATTACAGTATTGTCGAAGATCTGGCTCAAGAACCTTCAACGATGTCTGTCTTGGAAGTTCTCCAAACTTTTCCAACACAAGGGAAATCATTATTATCTACTATAGGAGGAATCGATCATGTAGATTCGAATTTGATCACTTTTGATCTGGAAAAACATGTTCCTCGTCTTCCCCATCAAATTGCATTTTTAATCCAAGTTATTATAAAAGTGAAGACGATTCATCAAAATTTCATTGATGAGGATGCTTTCCCCTACATCATGTCTATTTCATGTTGGAAATACATCAATTCTCCACCTCTCAATCACTCTCCAAACACCTTAGAAGCCTTTGATGGAAGAGGATCTATCCTTATGGTATTCTCACAAGTTTGCCCTCAAACTTGGAAGGGAAAACTGTCGAATTAGAAGTAGAAGTCATAGATGCAAAACTGAATTACCCCTTCTACTTAGATGAAGTTGGACTCGTGCCATGTTTTGTGTGGTTTCCTCTTTGTTCCGTGTGCTCTGTTTTTCTCAAGAAGGGAAAATTGTCACCGTCAATCAATTGGCCTTTTTCTCTTCCGGTTCTTCAAATCGAAATGTCCCATATGTGGGAAATATTGATATCCCTTATGAGAGTGTGGGGGTAGGTGTTTCCAAATATTCTTTTTTAATGGGAACTTTTTCTCTCCCACCTTCGCATGTCGCCTCAGTCAACATGATCTCAATCTTAAGTGGTCCATGGATCATCCCTACTCATGTTTTTTTGGGAATAACCAAATTAAGATATTACCTGCTCATCAGCACAAAATTGATTTCATCTATCCATGGGGGACTTTTTCTTATAAAAAATTTATGAAACCAGCTCAAGAAAAGATAGAAAAGATAGATCAACGCCTTAGAATTCAGCCTCTTCGAGGGGGCAACCTCCTTTACATTACATAAATGAACAATTCTTGGATGATACAAATGACAAAACCTCCTTTCTATATATAGGAGTCTAAGGAGTCACAATATAATCCAGCTGACCTAACAATAATAATATAAAGCCACAAAAATAACAATAGAGGGATTCTATGGGGCATAGAAATAATAATATGGGGATAATAGGGGCACAACAATATAAATAAGGGGTATAACTACAATAGTAATGGGGTAATCACTAGTATTATAGGGACCCAACATGCCCCTCTCCTTCAAAAAAGTGTTGTCCTCAACGCTTGAGTAGTTCTGGATACTTCTGCATAAAATTCTCATCCTCCCATGTGGAATCTTCAGCGGATAAGTTCTTCCACTTGATAAGATACTCTGAAATTGATCGATTTCGTAGCTGTCGAGTTCTTGTTTCTGTGACTGCTTCCGGTTCCAATATAATTTTTCCTTCCTCGTCAAGTTCTGGCAATATTGTTTGAACTGGGAGCTTGTCGCCTATAACCTTCTTTAAACATGAAACATGGAAAACTGGGTGCAATCGAGAAGCTGCAGGAAGCTCCAATTTGTATGCCATAGTACCAATCTTTTCCAACACCTTGTACGGACCATAATACTTTGGTGATAATTTATTATCCTTCTTAGCTTGCTTTAGGGACATTTGCTTATATGGTTGTAGCCGTAGGAATACCCAATCACCTACATCAAAACTTCTTTCACTGCGATGTTGATCTGCCTGTTGTTTCATTCTATTTTGTGCCAACACGAGGTTATCCTTTAAGAGTTGGAGGACTTGTTGTTGATGTTCGATGTGATGTTCCACTGCTTGAACCTTAGAATTTTCTCTTAAATATGATGTGATTGATGGTGGTTGATACCCATAAAGTGCCATAAATGGGGTCATTTTTGTTGTTGTATGGAAGGAAGTGTTATACCACCATTCAGCCAGAGGCAACCATTTGACCCATTGTGTCTGTTTATCAGATACAAAGCAACGAAGATATCCTTCCAAACATTTGTTTACTATCTCAGTTTGCCCATCAGATTGAGGATGATAAGATGAGCTATGAGCTAACTGAGTACCAAGACAAGAAAATAATTCTGTCCAAAAATTTCCAGTGAAAATGGGATCTCTGTCACTTACAATAATCTTTGGGTTTCCATGTAGCTTTTGAACTGTTTCCATAAATGCAGTAGAAACTGTACTGGCTTTAAATGGATGTGATAATGCACAAAAGTGTGCATACTTGGTAAGTCTGTCAACTACCACCATGATGACACTCTTTCCCTCAGACTTGGGTAAACCTGTGATAAAATCCATTGAAACCTCCTCCCAACGTTGGCTTGGAATGGATAAAGGTTGTAATAGACCCGGTGTCTTAATTGTTTCAACTTTATTTTGTTGGCAAACCAAACATTCCGCCACAAACTTTTGAATATCTGATTTAAGGCCATCCCAAAAAAATTCCTTCTTAACCCTGTGGTAAGTTTTTAAAAATCCTGAGTGCCCTCCTAAGGGAGAAGTGTGCAATTCCATAAGAATCTTTTGTTTTAGCTGGGAATTCTTACAGAGGTATAAGCGATCTTTGTACCATAACGAATCATTTTGCCAGCTAAATGTATCAGAAGTACTGGAATCTTGTTGTAGCTTTTGAATAAGTGCCCACACTTCTTCGTCATTCTTCCATTCCTCCTTTGCTTCGTTTATCCAATCTGGTTGGATAATAGAAATGGCACACAACAATGCTTCCACATCCTCATCCTTTCTTGAGAGTGCATCTGCCACCACATTTTGCTTCCCTTTTTTGTAGATGATTTCAAAGTCATAACCCAACATCTTTGTGACCCACTTTTGTTGCTCTTCAGAGGATAATCTTTGTTCTAAAAAGTATTTAAGGCTATCATGATCCGTTTTTACCTTGAAGTGTCTTCCCATTAGGTAGGGTCGCCATTTCTTAAGTGCATGGAGTATTGCCAACATTTCCTTCTCATAAATAGCTTTGCTTAAAAACTTTCCCTTGATTGGACGACTTTCAAAAGCAATGGGTCTTTCATCTTGCATTAGAACAGCACCAATTCCATTTCCTGAAGCATCACATTCCACAATAAAGGTTTTTGTGAAGTCCGGTGTAGCTAAGACCGGTGCTTGGCACATTGCCTCTTTAAGATGTTTAAAGGCCTTTGTTGCTTCCGGAGTCCATGAAAATGAATCTTTCTTCAATAATGTTGTTAGAGGTGCTGCTATTCTCCCATAATTCTTAACAAACTTGCGATAATACCCTGTCAACCCAAGAAATCCTCGCAGATGCTTTATGGATGTGGGGATTTTCCATTCCTTAATGGCTTTAATTTTGCTAGGGTCTACCTTAACTCCTTCATGAGATACAATATGACCCAAATATTCCACCTCCTGGACTCCAAAGAAACATTTGGATCTTTTTGCATATAATTGTTTCTCCTCCAATAGTTGTAGCACCTTGTCAACATGTTCAACATGATCCTTCCAAGACTTGCTGTAGATTAGTATATCATCAAAAAATACTAACACAAATTTTCTAAGGAATGGTTTGAAAATTGAATTCATCAAACCTTGAAATGTTGAAGGTGCATTGGTAAGGCCAAAAGGCATGACCAAAAATTCATAATGACCCTCATGAGTTCTAAATGCCGTTTTCGGAATGTCTTCAATCTTCATTCTGATTTGATGATATCCCGAACGAAGATCCAACTTGGTGAAGTAAATTGATCCATGCAATTCATCCAGTAATTCATCAATGACAGGAATGGGAACTTATCTTTAATAGTGAGCTTGTTGAGCTCCCTATAATCTGGACACATGCGCCATGATCCATCCTTCTTGTGCACCAATACTACTGGAGCTGAGAAAGAACTTTGACTCGGTTGAATTATACCAGCCTCTAGCATTTCTGCAACCATACGTTCAATTTCACTTTTTTGGACATATGGATATCTGTACGGCCTGATGTTTGGAGGAACACTTCCTGGAATCAGATGAATAGCATGATCATGATCACGCATAGGTGGGAGACCTTTGGGAGTCTCAAATACCTTGGAATGATTGTCCAAGACTTTTTGGAGATCTGGAGAAATAGATGATTCCAATGTGGAAACATCTAGCGAACATAATTGTGCAATTACACCTCTTTGCTCCTTTTTTAGAAGCTTTGTCATGCCATTAGAGCTGATTATCTTTCCTGGTTTCCCTGCAATACCCCTTAATTCAACTTCCTTTCCTTCCACAGAAAATTTCATGAAAAGTTCTTGAAAATTAAAAGCTATTGTACCCAAGGATTGTAGCCATTGGACTCCTAGTACAACATCAGCACCTCCCATTGGAATGGAAAGCATTGGGCTAGTCAATACATATTCTCCCATGGATAGCTTGATATTATGGCACTTTCCAGAACAATTTATTGTTCCTCCATTTGCAATCATCACTTGACACTCTGGTGCTGGATATAGGAAGCAATTCAATTCTTTTGCTACCCTACAATGAATAAAATTGTGGGTGCTTCCTGAATCAATCAACACTATTACCTTTTTCTTCTTGATTTGTCCTTCTATCTTGATGGTTTGAGGAGTGGTAATTCCCGCCAATGCATTACAAGATATGGTCGGATTTATTTGTTCTTCATCTAGGCTTTGTTCCTGGAATATATCCTCTTCTTTTGACCTTTCTTGCTCCTTTTCTTCTTCCTCTTCACAATCTATGTAGAATAATTTCTTCTCAGCACACTTATGACCTTTTGTGTATTTGCTATCACAATTGTAACAAAGCCCTTTTGCTCTTTTTTCTTCCAATTGTTGTGGTGTCAACCTTGTAGGTTGTGGAAGACTATGGGCAACAACACTTCCGTCTTTATAGTTGTGAATGGTATGCTTCCTAGTTGCCATAATTTTGCTTTCCATTTTTCTTGCTAACCTGAATGCCTTCTCTAATGAATCAGGTTCCCAAAGGCGCACATCATGTTGGATATTATCCTTTAAAGACCCTATGAACACATCAATCCTATGCTCCTCTGGAATATCTTTTACCCTTATGTTCAATTTTTGGAACTCCTCAATGTGCTCCATTATTGAACCCTTTTGTTTGAGACTTATCAATTGGCTAAAAAAAGTGTTGCTTTTTGTATCCTCATAATGTGCTATCAATTCTTCCGTAAAAATTGCCCAAGTGATAAATTGTTTACGAGAAAAAAGCCATTGATACCATACAAACTGATTTGGTTCCAAATATAAAGTTGCCATACGTACCTTTTGTGTGTTTTGCACATTATTGAGATCGAAGAATTGCTCCATCTGTAATATCCATGTGGCGGGATCCTTGCCATCAAACTTCCTCATATCGATTTTTGGAATATGGTGATTCTTCGATCCAACATTAGCGTCTATGGAATCATGATTAACATTTCTTTTGTTCTCATCATGAGTTTCCTTTACTACCTTTTCACCATTAGTAAGTATTTCTTGTAGAAAATTAGTCAAATCTGTCTTCAAATCTACCATGCCTGTCTTCAAATTTGTGTTCAAATCTATCTTCAAATTGTCCATCTTAGCTTCCATGCCATTCATCTTAGCTTCCACGCCATTTATCTTAGCATCTGTTAACTTTTGTGAGCGTGACATTTGTTGCACTTGTTCTTGTAATTTTGATATATCATGTAGCATTTCTTCCTCTTCTTCATGAGTCATGCTAGAGCTTTCAGGTTCCTTACTAGGTGTTTGCATTTTCTTTCCTCGGGGCATCAGTTACCGATAATAATGCTCTACTATGCCCTTTGAATTCCTTCAAAATAAATTTTCAAACCAAGCTTAAGCAAAAATTTAAAAAAATCTACACACCTTTTTTCACTTTGTAGGAGCTCGATATTGCCTCTGATGTATCTCTGTACTTTCCAGTCATCTAGTTCTGAACTTGTGATCTGTAGTAGCTCTCTGTGTCCTCTTTCCAATGCCACAAGTCTGACCCAAATTGGATTCTCCAAGGAAGAGTTATGCGAAATCTCCCACAGTGACTTGATTATAGACTAGTTCAGTAGAGCTAACTTGTACGACATGCCACGAGTCACTGTTTCGACCTTTGGATCTAAAAAACACCCAAAAGAAACTACTGTCCGTCCTCTTTCTGTACCTTTTTACGAAATTTCAATCCGATCCTCAAAGAGAAAGTTATGACGATTTTCCCCAGGTCACTTGTTTTGAATGTAATTCAGGAGTCTGCAAAAAGACCAACTTCCTCAGATCATATCTCCGAAAATATCGCGCGAAAAGCTCTGAAATTCGGACCCAAGGTTCAGCGTCAATTCTTCTCAAATGGGTTTTTTTTGCGACTTCTGAAACATCACAGAAAAAAAGTTATAGCGAAAATTCCACGATGACCTGTTTGGAGCAGCGAAACCCTAGAATCCAAAGCTCTGATACCAAATGTTATGAAACCAGCTCAAGAAAAGATAGAAAAGATAGATCAACGCCTTAGAATTCAGCCTCTTCGAGGGGGCAACCTCCTTTACATTACATAAATGAACAATTCTTGGATGATACAAATGACAAAACCTCCTTTCTATATATAGGAGTCTAAGGAGTCACAATATAATCCAGCCGACCTAACAATAATAATATAAAGCCACAAAAATAACAATAGAGGGATTCTATGGGGCACAGAAATAACAATATGGGGGTAATAGGGGCACAACAATATAAATAAGGGGTATAACTACAATAGTAATGGGGTAATCACTAGTATTATAGGGACCCAACATGCCCCTCTCCTTCAAAAAAGTGTTGTCCTCAACGCTTGAGTAGTTCTGGATACTTCTGCATAAAATTCTCATCCTCCCATGTGGAATCTTCAGTGGTTGAGTTCTTCCACTTGATAAGATACTCTGAAATTGATCGATTTCGTAGCTGTCGAGTTCTTGTTTCTGTGACTGCTTCCGGTTCCAATATAATTTTTCCTTCCTCGTCAAGTTTTGGCAATATTGTTTGAACTGGGAGCTTGTCGCCTATAACCTTCTTTAAACATGAAACATGGAAAACTGGGTCCCTATAAGTAAAGACAACGAAGTTAAATTCTGATCCAGTCCACGCATCAACAGAAATCAAAGGACTAAGGTTGATTGTGCAGAATTTTTTTTCATCCCTGTGACTTCAGCCCTTTCATTAGGGCATCTATTTCTAGACAACGAAGGTAAAGACTTTGATTTCTACATGGAAAGGCTTAATTTATAATTAGAGAAGACAATTATGTAATCTTAACCACGTGTTGACGGTGCTGGACCCGCCAAAATTTAGGGGATCATGCCAGTATGAAGTCCCAACTAGACCTCACACTATTTGGTGTGGGAGTCCCATTTGGTATGATGGCCCGGTTGCCATTATATTAAGGATTTGCCTCTACTCTTTCTTTTCAGCATAAGAGAGTGGGCTATTTTTCCTTCGAGAAGTAAGGTTTGTATGCGTAGTGAATGCTAGTGTACTTGTGTCAATGGTTCTTTCACTGTAAGGGGAGAAGGTGAGAGTGAGTTCTAAGTTGGTTGGGATGAAGTCCCAACTCAGCTAGGAACACACAACACAATAGGACGTGCACAGCTTCTGGAGGAGTAGTCCACATGGATGTGGTAGTCACAACACACAAGGTAAGATAACACGTACAACACTCAACAGATGAGTCCGAACGAGTGCAATGGTTGTTACAGAAAGCTTTATGTGAAAGGTCTGTCTAGTGTCCAGGGAGATAACTACCTTGGGCGAGACAATGTTAACAACATATACAACAGATTTCCATTAATAGATTATGTATATCAACAAGTGAAATAGTTCAAGCGTTTAACACAAGTTAAAGCAACATGCATTACAAGTGTTCAAGATTAGTCTTACAACAGTTACAATAGATGTGTGAAAAAGTGTTGGCCTGTTAGCAAGCTTTTGAATTAAGCGAAAGTTCCAAGACACATTGTTACACCATATATCACTAACCCCTGGTGTGGAGAGTTGGAGCCACTAATTACTCCTCAAAGAAAATATTACAGACTCTCTTAGCTATGTGGGAGGAGATGAGGTGAAAATTCCTTTGCATGTACAAATGAGGGGGTATTTATAGCCAAGGGTGAAACTGACCCTTGTGGTTATTCGACTACCCTCATGACTGTTTGACTTCCATGAATTTTTGACTTTACATGACTCTTTGTACAACAAGTGGGTCTCTTGGACTTCCACGTTACATTACATTGATTGACAACATAGCCCATAGTAGAGATGTGGGTGACATGACTCGACATGATAGTGCTGGTACATTCATGTTGCTGCTAGAGTGCATGTCGAGTTACAGTGCTGCTAGGTGATGAATGTATTCATGGTGTATCACAGCTTCACCTCTGAATGGAAAAGTGCACGAAGTCTTTGATGGTCTTTGGTTCTCTTGATATGCTTAGGCATGTTGCTCCTTGCTTGCATGTTGGAAGGATTGACAATCTCATCTATTCATGAAATGTGCATGTTTGTCCATTGGTCCATTCATGAGAACGTCTTGCATGTTTGCTCATCCATCCATTTGTGAACATATCTTTGCATGATCATCCATTCGCAAGCACATCTCTTTGCATGCATTGTTTGTTCATCCATTGGTGAACATGTCCTTCTGCATGTGCTCCCTTCGTTCATCCCATTTGTCATCGCGCCATTTGTTTTGGTGTACCTGTACCTGCAGTCACTCATGATGAGATGACATCAAATCCAAAAACCTCCTAGTCTACCATGACACATGATAATTTTGAATGCAGGTGATAGGGAGAGGTAGCAATGTTGTGAAGCGGGATGATGGCTTTGGGCACTGCTAATGAAAATTGTGCAAGAGTCACTGAGTGATGAAGATGGGCAATCTAAGTTGACGTGACTGTCCGCGAGGTCTGGCTTGGATGGAAGGAAAAATTGCACAAATTTTGGGAGGGATAGTCCAGGCTGCAGGAAAGCAAGGTAGGATGAATCTGTGCAGTTTTCGGAACAAGCGGGCAGTAGGGGCTGGAAAGAAAAATTTGTGCAATATTCTGTAGGAATAGGTCGGGCTGTAAGGAGGATCAGCAAGTAGAGATTGTTTAGTTTTTGGGAGGAACTACTCGGGAGCTTGATAACCAAAACTACGCAATTCCAAAAGGGAACTGAAGGTTGGTTGTTAGGTCACTAGCAGCCAAAACTACGTAATTCCCACAGGGAACTGGCAGTTGGCTGTTGGGTCACTACTAGCAGAAACTGCACAATTCCTAGGAGGAACTGGTAGTCTGCTACTAGGAGTTGCTAGTGAGGGAAACTACACTGAGGCTGGGAGGTCGGCATGTTGATCATCTCTATGCAATTTCTAAGCTGAATGGACTGCTAGGCAGCAGAAGGCCTACTCATGAAAACTGTGCAATTTCTTGGATGAGTAGTCGGTCGACTGTCGGGGGACTGACAGGGAAAACTACGCAATTTTCTAAGGGAGACAGGGAAGGGCACTTGGTGTTTGTCCGGCCTGTCTGCACAATTTCCTTAGTCAGTAGAGAAGGCAAGGTCAGTAGCCTCTATGCAATTTTGGAGGGGAGTTAGTCCCAGGGTGGCTTCCGAGTCTGACTATCCAGGTGGCCAACATGAGAGATGATTGAATTGCTTGAAATTAGCACAACTTGGAAAGACTTGCTTAGTGCTTCTATGCTGCTCTAGGTGACAGTCGATCGAGTTGATGGTGAGGTGATAGTCTGGCTCTCAGAGGGGATTCCGGTCGTCAGAACTTCAGTAAAAAATGAATAAGTGTGTGAATGATTGAAAGATGCATAGGTGATCATGCAGACACACACTCTCATCACTTGACAATGAGATGACTCAAAACATCCAAACACACATGCTCAACATGACTAACCGACGGTGCAAGTGACAACCGCGACACTTGTGACTAATCATTGATCGACCGTGACGACACTTATGCAACAGTGAATCCGTGTGTGAGTGTGATAGATGCCTTCATAGCGAACACAACAAGCACACATGAAGCAGATACTTCGAGCATAGCTAGAACATGGTCACAATCATGACTTAGAAACCAACATGAAAAAACTTGAATGAAATGAACAAGAAAGGTAGATGCAAGGACTCACACGACCTCACAAAGTGAACCTGAGTGTGTGTAGTGATCAAGTGAACTCTTAAGGGAGGCTTCGAAATTGGGCGCAGGCCAAAATTTTGGAGGGTGGTTGTAGCCACTACAACACTTGGTGACACACTGGTAGAACTCCAGCTTCTCTGTTTTTGTTCATTGCTAGCATAGGGCCTTGATCTTTCAGGGAGTATTGAATCGTTGTGTGGGTTACTTTGGCTTCCCCACTTACCCCATGGACATATATGGTTCACCCTTTGTCAACTCAGTCAAACACAATCAAAATTTCAGCTTGATCTTAGTGTTTCGAATTTGGGAAGGGTAGTTTAGCCCGCGAGTTGAAGATTTTCAGAGTATAAGTTTTCATCTCTAGTGTTGCTCCGCTGCCAACAGGCCTGGACAGTACCTCAGCGGAGTCATGTAGGAACACACACGTTGCTCCACTGCCAGCGAGCCTGGTCAGTACCCCGGTGGAGTTGCATGGTCAGTACCCTGCGCCTAGTCTTTCACCTTTTTATTTTTCAAGAGGACTGTGCATATGCACTTATTTATTTTTGGGGTAGAAGAGGGATCCCGACTTATTGAGAATAGAAGAGGTTGTTCCTTCAGAGAAGCATGTAAGACCTCTGACATAGGTTTTAACGTTTAGATTTCCCCTTCTCCGTTTCTACTAGTTGGATGAGCTTAAACACACAGAGTAGAAGGTTGAGTATAGGCACGGGGCTTCCCAGTATGGACACAGGTTCATGGTTGGACCAAAAATTCCCTTGCAGACAGTTCGTATTTTCCATCAAGATTTCATCGGCCAAAGGTTACAACCAAGCATAGAGAAGATGGACACAAGACTGGCCAAGTGCTATAGTGTCACAAGTTTCTTCAAATTTTAGCCACATACTCCATTCAGAAGCTAGAACGTAGTAGTTGGCAACACTTATTTCCTGAAACAAAAATATTAGTATATCAAACAAACAAAACAAACATGAACAAAAATAGTAAGCATAATCAAACAAAGTAAAAACAAAGATAATAAGCAAAGAAAGAAAGATGAAAACAAAAAGAAGCAAGCAGACTATGTACATGGCATGGGTGTGGCCCGACCTATTGAAGGTAATTCTTGAGATCTTGGTCGTTGACAGGAAGGTTGTCAATCCTCCCGTCAAGTGATTTCAAGTGATATATGTGTGGGCCAAGCTTCTCGTAGACCAGTGCAAGTCCACCAGGCTCCACTACTAGAACCTGGTGGCATTCCAAAAGACCTTTAAGTGAAGACAACACCACTGTTTCAGGTACTGTGTGCAACATGGGCTCAGATGATGGCACAGGGTAGTTGTTTTTATTTCGGGAATGGTTCAAGTTTTTGAAATCAATGCATAATCAGATTTTCCCGGATTTCTTACATGCAAAATTTAAATTAGAAAACCAAGTATGATGACGAACTTTGCAAGTAATCCAATCATCCAAAATGTTAGTCAATATTTCTTGTATAAGGAGTGAAAACAACATGTGTGTGTTACCTGGTCTTTGCTGCAATGGTTTGTCTCCTCCTTTACCTGGAATATCATGTTGAATTTCTCGCATGTAGTGTGTACTCAGGTCATCATCTGCCTGTGTAGATCCATCCCGGTAATGTTCAGTCAAGCGGTCAAATATTTGTCGTTGCTGCGATGTGTAGCTTGTACTGAGATTAACTATCTTCAGAATGATAGGTTCCCAGTGGCTCTGTTCTTTCATAGTGGTGGTCCTGTGGGTCCCACTATTTCTCAGCCCTTGACAGAAATTCTGCAAACCATAGAACTTGTTGAGGGAAACCCCACCCTCGGGAATGAAGCTGCCTTTCTTTCCTTCGGCTATAGTTTTCAAGGGCTACTCATGCTTACCTTCATCAATCGTCATGTTCTTGAAAGCACAAACATTGTCTGTGGGGTACAATATCACTTTGAGTGCGGCCGCATTGAGGCTGATGGTCCTTTGTAAGCTCAGCACGAGTGCTTTATACTCAGCAGCATTGTTTGTGCACTCGAACTCCAAGAAGCTTGAGATCATGCATTGTCTGTGGTTTTGGACGATTGCGATACACTTGGTCCTTGAGCCATCATGTGTCTCTAATTCATCAAAATTCATGGCCCACATCTTATCTGTACACAAACCGTTTGGCATGCTAGTACTACTGCTATTACTGTTGCTACTGCTACTGCTACTATTAGTAAAATGAAATGTACAAGTTTCATTACCATCAATTGGGCAAGGAAGGAGACCCAACTACGTGTCTGATGAGGTTGGAGCTGGCCGTGCAAGATAACACTCCAATGTTGTTTCCAGGAGGTAGTTTCCAAATTTGATTTCTTCGAAGGCCAACGTTTTTTTTCTCGCCATTAAGGGGAGTGACATTGTGTTTCATATACCTCTCAGATAACACCCATATTTGGTTGCATTTTCCCTTGTATGGAAGCCACATGTGAGACCAGTCTGTAGAAAAATATCCATCTAGCTTTCTGGACTAGTCTCTACTAAGTAATAGACCATATGCTTCTGGTATGTCCACACCAACTATGTTGATGCATTGGTGGACTCGACTGTCATGAGATATTCGGATGATCACGTCTCACAGTTCACCAATGGCTGGTACCAATGTTCGATCAAGTTGGATGGTTCTTGAAAATGTTTTGCTCCATTGTGCATTGATCTTCTTAGCAATGGAGAGTAGCATTACGTTGGCCACCGCACCAGAATCAACCAAGCACTTGTGAACATTGTAGTTAAAAACTTCAAATGAGAATAGAAATGGAGGAAAACCTGCTTTATCTTCTTCCATCTAGAGTGTGTTGAGTACAGTGGATAGTGATCCGAGAGGTGTGTTTGCTCCCTTGCTGGTAGACGTTGCGCTGTCCATTGTTGTCTATCCCAATGCACGCAGTAGGATATCTCACTGACTCTGGACCTTGGCTAACTTGAACAAACTGATGTTGGCTCGATTTTTCTTCATTTCATCAACAATGTTGTAGTGCAGAGGTGGTAGAATCACCGAGGTGTCTGGGGTAGAATGGAAGTTCATGTTTTCCGGCTAAGTATTTTGCATATTGCTACTCATGGATGTAGTCTTATCTGTCACTGTCTTCCCAGACTTGCTTTGTGTTTTCTTCTTTGGGGCGACCAATGGATCAACCTTCTTCATTAGTAATCTCACCTTCTCTTGCATTTCCCCAAGTGTATGGGGAGCCCCTTTACTCCTAATATTGTAATGATCATTTTGCTTTTGGGGCTTCTTCTCGGTGTTCATCTTCAACATTACTTGCGAGCACCGATATGCATTCACCACATGCCCAGAACTTCATGTTTCATTAGGTGCAACCTCTTCATCATCACCAGTGTCTTCTAGCTGCTCCTACATATTTCTTTCTGCATCAAGTGTATGACTGTAGACAGAGCTAACGACTCGCTTCTAGTCTGAACAAGAGTTCTCATGATGATTTTCTTCGTGGAAGGAATAGAACTTAGGATCTGCACACTGTTTGAGTTGGAACACAGGTTTCTGCACAATTTTTGAAGTGAATTGATTATTGCTTGATGAGATGATCGATGAACTATTTGTCTATCATTGTTTGGGTAGATGGTTGCTTGCGAATGTGTCTGTTTTCCGTTGCTTGAGATCAGACACTTTCATAGTCAAGTTCTTGACAAGGCGAGTGAGGGTATCAATATTGGTTGCTTCCATGACTCTACCCTTGCTCATCATTGCTTGGTTCTTACTGCTCACATACTTGGATTCCTTCGTTGATTCGTCATCCTTGGTGACTCCAATTGTGCACGTCTTTTTCAACAACAATAAACTCTTTGCAACTTTACAGGAGTGTTGGTTTCGCATCTCACTTGACGAACTGCACAATGCTGGTTGGCAGTGCGGATGTGTAATAATTAACAGTGATGGAGTCACAAGGTTTAGTGTCTGTTGTGAACTTGTTTAGTATACGCGTAAACCTCTTATTGAAATCTTTCACTTTCTCCTTTCCCTGCATCTTGAGGCTTCCCAACTCTTTGAGTAGCATGGCTAGGGTCTTGTCATCAACAAAATTTTCAAGGAACATACGTTTGAAAGCACCCTAGTTTTGTATCAATTTTGGTGGAAGGCTATGGTACCAAGTAGCTGCGCGGCCATCCAAGGTACATGGGAACAATCTACATGCTACATCATCATAACGTACCTCAAGGTTATGCAACTATAGGTAGAAGTTATCTAAGTGGTCTTCTTCCTTCACCATGCTGTCAGGGTTGAACTTGATGTTAATTCTCTCCGCTCACTTCAACATCTTGTGCAGAACAGTCGAGAGAGCCAATGGTCCCTAATTCATCCATTCAAGATTTCGGTCAGCCATCTCTTCTTCTTCTTCGTCCTCTTCCTCTCTTTTGGAGTCTGTTGGTTTCGGCTCTGAGTTTGTTGGTTCGTCTCTGCCTCCGCCTCCTCCGCTACCTTCCCCTCCACCTCTTGTACCGGAGTCTGATCCCAAGATCACAAGAGTGTCTTATTTGCCTTGCCGGAAGACCAAAGGTTCCTCTCCATCTTCAATAGCTTCTGCCAGACCTTCAAGTGTGGCAAGGACTACTTCTTCCACCGATGATACAACAACTCCTGTGGGAGTGGATTTTGAATTCTTTGTGTTGAAAATAGGAACAAGAAATGCTAAAAATAGAAATGTTATAAATAGCATTGCTATAAATACCATTTCAGGTACCAGTGTTGAACATAGCAATAAGGAATGATAAAATAGAAATGCTAAATATAGCATTGCTATAAATAGAATTTCAGGACAGATTCCAATTTTAATTAGTCCCTGAATTAAAATTTGAATTTAGTCTCACTAGCTGTTTGAAAAATAATTAATCAATTCATATTGAGTTCATTAGTTGGAGAAAATCAAACATGAAGTCTATGTGAGGACATGCAACAGTTATCCCTTTGATTGAGGAAGTTATCCCTTAATTAAGGAGATAAGGATGAGTTATATTTGAGTTGCAATTAGTTAGCTCAGTTAATTGAGTTAAGTCCAATTAAATTAGTTCCAAATAGATGGAGGAACTAATTGTGAGTTCAGTCAGTTAATGCATGCATGCATGAAACTAGTGTTCTCCAGATAACTGAATATTCTCTCATAAATAACTCATGCATGTCAGTGCAGACAGAGACCCAGTTGAGATTAAAGGAAGGGACAATGTACTATCAGTTGGAGGAATTTTCCTATAAAGGAAACTCATCCATGCAGAAGGAATTATCTCCTTCAAGATTGTGCAGTTATTTCTGAGTTTAGTGAGTAGTGTGAGGTGGGATTTCACACAGGTGGCACCATTGGACCCCAGGAGAAACTACGCAAGGAAATAAGAGGCTTGGAGGGCAGAGGAGAAGGTTTGTGAGAAGAATTTACTGTCTATGAGTAGCAATGAGGGATTGTACTGAGAGCTAAAGCTTTGTGCAATCTTGAGATATTTCCACTTGTATGATAATACAGAGATCAAGGTTTTTAGCTGAGCCTTTCCCCAAAGTATTCTTTATGTTTCATGTATGATTTCTCAGTTTCTATTATATGTGTTTTGATTGATCTTGCTCAAATTGATTAAGCTTCTGCAAATTTTGATTGTAGAAGTAGATCTAGTATTTTTCTCTAGTATATTGCATTATCAGGTGATCTACAGTGGGAATTTCTACATGGTATCAAAGATGAGTTTATCAGAGAAAAGGTGATCAAAGCAGAGAATAGTATACAAAGAAGGGAGAAGTTCGAAGGTTGAAGTTCTTGATTATAGAAATCAAATTCTTATCACATCTAAAAAATCACCAATGGCGTTCAATGGTTTGAGACTCGAGTATGCCCTGGATGGCAACTCGAATTATATAGCCTGGAAGGATCGCATGGAAGTGGTATTAGAGGACAATAGTTTGAAGGACCTCATTGATCAAGAAGTCCCCAAGCCAGCAGCAGCTAATGCCCAAGAATTGGTGGAATGGAAGAAATGTGTGGCTAGAGCGAGGAGGATTCTTCTAGAGGGAGTTCGAGACCATATTGTCTCGAGTCGCCATGGGAAGGAGACACTATTTTCAATGTGGAAAACATTGAAGGATCTATATCAAAACAACAAGGATCATAGGAAGCTGGTGCTGAAAGACAAGCTTCGGAAAATCAAAGTGTGAAAAGGGTGACACGATCTCTACATATCTAAACAAGATCACCACCTACAGGGATGAGCTTGGAAGTGTAGGAATCACAACCGCCGATAATGACATGGTGAGTCTTTATCTCCTCAATCTTCCTAAGAGCTGGCATAGCTACCAAGACTTAGTAAATGGAAGAGAGAAACTGCTAGATTGGGAACCACTGTGGTCATATATGATGCAGGAGGAGATCAGGAGGAGCACCAGAGATGGTTCTTCATCCAAGGATGATGAAGAAAATATATCCTTAGTCAGTAAGGCAAGGAAAGGGAAGGAGAAGGATTCTCATCCCAAACCGAGTTCTTCTCATGGTGGGAAGAAGTTTGACAAATCTAAAATGCGATGCTTAATTGTCATGAGGTGGGCCATTATGCAACTAATTGTCCATTGAAGAAATCCAAGAAGGGATCCTCGAAAGGATCTACTGGTGAGGCATTGGCCTCTCAGTTCGAATTGGAATTTACCCTCATCGCATGCATGGTTTCATCGATGATGGGTTGTGGTTGGTTTCTTGACAGTGGAGCCTCATTCCACATGACCGGTGATAAGAGTTTGTTTAGTACCTTGGAGGAGAAAGACCTCAAGATACTCATAGAGATGGGTAATGATGAAAAGTATAGTGTTTCAGGAGTGGGTATGGTTTCTTTTCAGAGGGAGCATGGAGCTCGCATTACCTTGACAGATGTGAAGTATGTGCTAGGACTGAAGAAGAACTTGGTATCGATCGCGATGTTGGAGGACAAAGGCTATGATGTAGTCTTCAGTAAGGGAAAGGTTTTCCTTAGACACATCACCACGGGAAAGAGGAAACAGATTGGTGTGCTAGCCAAGAACCTGTATGCACTTGAGGTACAAGATGCATGCAAAGCCTTGAGGAGCAAGGCAAAGGTTAGACACTTGATGGTTGCGAGAGAGAGAGTAGATTACCTCTCAACATGCAGTGCCAGAAGAAGTCTCAGACAATTGTGGAGGAACCACAAATGGAGAAGTAGCTTCAGGAAGTTGTGGAGCAGCCACAACTAGAGAAGCTGAGAGGAGATCGAGTAGAGAAGTCCACTCATGCAGAGACCTCGAGTAGGGGGAAATTTCGAGCCAAGTGGGTAGAAGGATCACATGCAGCCATACCTCCAGGTGTGAGGTGGGGCAATGTGAAGTGATTGTCCCAAGAAGGCTAAAATAGGGAGGATCCTTGAGGTACCCAGCCTCTTGGATTAGACCTTGCTACGGGAACCCCAACGAGGAGTAGTAGGACTGGCTAAGTGGGTAGAGACAAATGCTGATGGAGCGGTAGAGAGAGATGCAGTGAAGGTGTCCCAAGACAATGCAGAGCTAGTAGGCTGCAGCAATGCCAGAGGCATAGGAGTGTTGCACCAGTGCAGGATGGCACAGAGAGATGTCCAATGGTGCGAGATGCATGGAGATGTTTCAATAGTGCAGAGGTTAGAGAGGGAGCACTTGTCAGCGGCAGAGGGAGCTTCAGCATCAGAGGGTGTTTCTAGCCCAACAGGGAGATCAGTTGGAGATCAATTACTTACTTCTCAGTAACTGAGTTGCAGTGTAGCAGTGGGTAGCACGATGCAACATGATGAGAGGAGGTGCAGGGAGGATGCATGTTGGGAGATAGGACCAGTAGCAGCATGGATGCAGCATGAGGAATTAGTTTGATTGATGTAGTCAGAGATAAAAGTGACAGAGGCTAGAGCATTTGGATACTAAAGAGCACAGAGGTGTAGAGTTTTCAGTCGATAGAGGCAATAAAAGTCAAAGACTTTGATGACAGAGGCATCATTTTGATTCAGGTTGGATATTTTTTTGTTTCTAGAGTTGTTGGAGCAACAACACTAGGGAGAAGTGTTGCATGCAGAACATTCCAAAGGTTCAGGATCAGGTTCAAGTTAAATGCCTTTCTTGTTGAGAGGGATTGTTGAAAATAGCAACAAGAAATGCTAAAAATATAAATTCTATTAATAGCATTGCTATAAATAGAATTTCAGGTACTACTTTTGAACATAGCAACAAGGAATGATAAAATAGAAACGCTAAAGATATCATTACTATAAATAGAATTTCAGGATAGATTCCAATTTTAATTAATCCCTGAATTAAAATTGAGAATTAAAATTCGAATTTAGTCTCACTAGCTGTTTGAAAAATAATTAATTAATTCATCTTGAGTTAATTAGTTGGAGAAAATCAAACATGAAGTCTATGTGAGTGTTGTGGCCGGCAACAACCCCCCTTCTTATTTAGTTTTATCATTAATACTAAATAAGTGGGGACCCTTATAAAAAAAAAATTAGTGCTTGTATTCCCTTTTTGGATAAAACTTACTATCATAAACTTAGGAGAATTTCCAAAAAACCAAAAAACACTTAAGTTTTATGATAAAGTTCGCATAAAACCACTCCTTCAATAAAGAGCGTCGCATCGCAAAAAGGTAATGGATGCCATCCTACAAGTGGAATCCTAAAATTGCGAAATCGCAATGCGAAATCACGCACTAAAAAACACTCATCGCATCGCATGCCTCGAATATCACTTAAAGCCGAAATGCCTCAAACCACCGATATGCGATGGCGCATCTCGCAAATCACATTTCGTAGAAAACACAGTAATGGATGATTGCCATACGCAATGGATTAGCGATATTGCGATCTGCGATATTGTGAAGCAAATCGCAAAATCGCCTCATCGCAGATCTACAGGGCTCGCCGTTCGAAAAAGATTTTTCCATAAACCAATGCCCAGTTATGCGCGTTAATGTTAATTAATGAGTTAGTTGGCAATCATTAATGAAATATGGTTTTGATCTGATCAAAGAGCCATTTCACGTAGGGTGATATATTTTATATGTTTTCGGCATTTAAAGCTTTCCCGTCACCTTTTTCTTATCATTACTCTTGCCTCATTTGTAAACTACAGGAGCGAAAAGTAGAGAAGTATACATAGCAGTGTTTAGAACATTATGGGAAAGAAGGGTAAAGCTTCAAGTTCTGAAGATAAAGAAATGACGCCCTTATACACGGACACCACCTATAACAGAGATGCCGGCATTACTACTTGGGAGGGCATGTACAGTCTACTCGAGGAAGAAAATCCCAGGGTAATGGAGGTTACAGCGACTGCAGACTCGCGCGGGTCATCTGAGGCATCTATTACAGAACTAGCATGTTCATTCCTACACCGGATAGCGACGAGGCCCAAAATTCTTCCATACACAAACATGGTCAAATGGGTACTAGACTATCCTGACATAACAGACAGAATTTAAAACTCAGAACCAAGAACTCATGGAGTCATTATTTCTACAAAATTTAAGGTTTATATCCTCTAACAAAAAGCGCGCAAGAGGCGAAAATAGCACCAGGGAAGCCCAGACCAAGAAACAAAGGCAGTTTCCGATGCGTGATTAGCGTAGCACTAATCACGCATCGCCAGGAAAAACCCCTCGAGAAGGAAAGCCTCTAATCACTCAGTCGTCTGTAAGCCTAGAAATTTGTAGGAAAAAGTGCTAAAGGAAAAAGGCAAAAATTGAACTCTAAAACCACTGGTATTTATCAAGAATATTCTCAAGTGGTATATAAATATCTACCAAATGTACAGCATCTACAGACAAGCTGGAGACAGAAGGCTCAAGAAAAGGCACAGTCCATCAAAAGGTTAACCAAGTTGAATTGGGATTCTTACTGGACGTACTTGGTAAAACCACACAGCCAGTGCATGACTCTCAAATGCATCATTAACTCTGCCAAGAAGATCGTGCCAGCTCTTGCCAATTTCGTTTTCACGGGACAGCTAAAGTCAGAAGTCGGTCAGCCAACTCCCCTCAAGCAAATGCTGAATGCTTGTGATTACAAGGAACAGATACATAGATAGTTAGTTACCAGTTTTAATTTTAGATTCAGTTTTAGTTTAATTTTGATTTATTTTTGCCTGAAATGAGGATGGTCATTTAAACCGCATCCTACATTTTTGTAATAAATTATTTTTAGATTTAGCTAGTAGTATTTAAACCCTTCTCATGCATTTAGAGAAGGGTCCTGAAATTTGTCAAAAACTTGTCCTCAGAACATGCACTTTTGCACCCTCTGAGGAGGTTTTGATGAATGAATGGAACAGGATTTATTGATATCTGTGTTTAATATCTACTACTGATGTTGCACTTTTGTACTCTTAGTAGATGTTGGATTAAGAAGAAATAGATCATTATTGTTGAAGCTCATGAGTAGAACCAGTTATAAATGGTACTTTTATCTCTTAACTATTTCTGCTTATGTGTTAAGGTGATATTCATATTCAGTTATTTATATATGAATGCTTGAATGCTTGAGTTATCATTTGGCACTTCTGTACGGTGATAGCTATTTATTTATGCTTAATATATGAGTAGCTTATTATGCGATATGTTTTTCACAATTGTTTCGTCTAACTTTTTATACGAAATGGTTTATCTTTATTGAATTCTTTTCTCATAGCAGTTGAATGATCTTTATTACCAATTGCCATTTGAAATTATTTTAGATCGCATAACAGAAAGATTACATCCTGGGTTAGTTTTAGAATTAGATATTTCTGTTCATTAGAATACAATTACATTAGATTTAGAATAAAAGCATTTTACTTAGAAATTATTAGGAAGGAAATATCAATTCTCTACACACACACATAAATTGGGAAACTAGTCCCATATCCCCAGTCGGACCCACTATACCAAACGGAAAAGGAGCTGCTAACCAAGGTCCGGACCGGGTGGGTATCCCCCTTGTTGTAGACCCGATTTTCGGGGCTTCAACATATTTGGCGCTAGAAGGAGGGCCCCGAACTGTGAATGGCAAGTAAATCTAAATCTAAATACCATTCTGAGAGTAAATCGCCCTCACCATCTCCCTCGACTTCCCCATCGCATTTAGAATCTTTAAATCTCGAGCAAGAAGTCGATAAAACAACAACCACTGCCACAAACCCGAATATTTCAGAGAAATCTACTATTGAACCTCCTGAAGTTGAATCTTTGATCCATAAACTTCAGCGATTTTCTATATCACCCCAAAGATCTGAAAAATCTCAAGGTAGTGTGACTTCGCAATATAACCCTGCTCATCCTCTTACCAGATTGAAGAGTGAAAAGTTTGGTATTGAACCAACTGAGTTACCTCTACCTACAAGGAAGAGAGCAAGGAAATCACCTAAAGGGTCTGATAGCAAGACTCTTTCATCATCATCATCCATCTCAACCTCTCCATCATGAAGTCAACCATCCACCCCTCCACTTCAGATTATTGTCCACCAGTCCACTAGAACTTCCACATCTCCTTCTCAATCATCTGGAACTGTAATATCCTCATCTTCCCAACCGCAGGGATCATCTTTTGCGCTTTCCTCTATTAGTAGTTCAACGATGGCCCAAACTCCATGGAATAACCCAGGGGCAGTCTTAATGCCTACGCCCTTGAGTCAAATACCGGCCCATCCTGAAAAATGGTTGCCTAAGTTTAATCCTGAAGCAGGCATGCTAGCAAAAGAACATACTAACAACTTTATGTTATCTATAAATCTCAATGGGGTTACTAATGAAGATGTTGTTGTCCGACTCCTTCCTTACACTTTGCAAGAAGTACCCGAATCATGGTATTTCTTATTACCATCTGGATCTATTACTAGTTGGGATATTTTTCAAGAACAATTCTTGACTAAGTTCGGTGATGACAGGTCTACTGCGACACTGATCAATGATCTGTCTAACCTTAGGGCTGAGTCAAAGGAACCTATCAAAGATTTTAATTCGCGTTTCAATAAACTGTTGAACAAAATTCCTACTGCTTCCAAGCCTAGCGAAGAAGTTTGAAGTGAATGGTACATATCTGCTCTACCATCAAACATAGCAATCTTTGTCGATAGGGCTAACAAAACAACTTTAGCTGAAAATATGAAGGAAGAAATAGCGGTTGAGAAACGTATCATAGCCTTAGAAAATAACAACGTCATTGATGAACAAAAATCTAAGAAGGTTACTTTTAAAGAAGATCCAAAGAAAAAATTGAAAGACCCATTCGATTTAGAAGGATTGCAAAAAGTTTTGAAAACCATGTCTAACGAAATGGTTGACATTAAGAAACAAGTAGCAGAAACTTCTTCTAAAAATCAATACAAGCCTTATAGAAGAAATCCTTTGACTGATTCAAAGCCTCCCAATGCTATTAAAAATGCTAAATCAGAAGAAGAAGAAGAGGAAATTGCTAATGAAGAGCCTACCAATGAAGAAGAAGTTGTAGAAGTACAAGGCATGTGGGATTTCATCCTACTAGATGAAGAGGATCAAGAGGCATCGCCAGTCAGTACTAGAAGCAGAAATCAACTCGATCCTCCTCAACCTACTCCTAAGCCAAAGAGCGCAAGCTCAATGCCTAAGGATAAAGTCGCAGCTAAGAAAACGTCACCCAAAGCGACTCAAACAAGCCCAGTCCAAACAGATTCACCAACTCCATCTAAAATGTTGATTGTTTCTGATGAGATGGAGTATAATATTATAGAAGACATGAAGAAGACAAGGGCTAACATTACTTTTTATGAATTGAGCAAGTTAAAACATTAGCAAAAGATACTTTTGAAAGAATTGCACGCAGTACCAGTTGCACCTC
Organism: Pinus tabuliformis; assembly: GCA_031772625.1. Lineage (NCBI taxonomy): Eukaryota > Viridiplantae > Streptophyta > Pinopsida > Pinales > Pinaceae > Pinus > Pinus tabuliformis. The sequence continues at coordinate 970,424,639 of CM062810.1, forward strand.
TGCCCGCCGTTGTAATCTCGCAAGCTTCCCATGAGATGGGAAGACCTCCAACTAATGTGACTAATAGAGTTGATCCAAACGATATCACTTTAATTGGAGGAAGGTCAAGATCTCATACTCCCCCATTTCTTCTTACTTACGAAGTTTTCAACAAAAATTTGCATAATTGTTTAGCGGATTCAGGAGCTTCATCTAATATCTTACCTAAATCAATATGTGCAAAGTTGAATGTTCAACCTCAAAAATCAGCAGTACGCATAGTTCAACTAGACCGGTCGCAAGTTGAAGTGATCGGCGAACTAAATCAGGTTACCATAAGGCTATCATCTAACCCAAAGGTATGTCAAGTTATCGACATTTTAGTTGCAGATATTCCATAATTTTATGGCTTAATTCTTAGCAGAGATTGGTCTGAAAAAATTCATGGATACTTTGCAACCGATTGGTTGCATATGTGGCTCCCTTACAATGGTAAACCAAATCAAATAAAAGTTGAGCGAGAAAGACATCAGAAATACATAGTAACAGAATTGGAAGGAGAAAATGAACCTGTAGCATACAACAACAATATAATTGGCAATTATTCTATTGATTCCTTCTTAGGAAATTTTAATGCTCATACTTCACCTTACTTAGAACATTCTGTTTTATCTTAAGAAGAAATTTTTTCTCAAATAGATAGTTCTAAATGTATTAATTTTATAGATAGTCCTATAAATAAATCTTTATTTTGGAAGTTATTTTTTTACGGTTCTAAGTCTAACAAGGGAGCAAGAGCAGGATGCATGTTAATCAGTCCAGAGGGAAACAAAACTATGCTAACTTCTAGACTCGAGTTTGATTGCACCAATAATACTGCAGAGTATGAGGCTTTAGTCCAAGGATTATACAAAGCAATTGGATTAGATATCAAATATCTACAAGTCTTCGGAGATTCTGAAATTGTTATCAGACATGTACGAAATACTATACATTGTCTATCAGGTCATTTAAAGCATTATCAATCTTTAGTACAAGATCTGACTGAACATTTTATAGCATTCAATATTTCATCAATTCCCAGAATCCAAAATGCTAGTGCTGACCTCTTGGCAAATGTAGCTTCCAAGCTCATTCCCTCAGAAGACTTTAGCCCTAATATATTTTCAATTGAATTAATCTTTAGACCCTCGATTCCTGATAACATTACCAATTGGAGAATATTCAACGATGATCTTGATATTATAAGCTTCCTCACATAAGAGGGATCTTACACCAATCAGATAATTGATGAGAACCAACATAATAAACAATCTCAACAAGATAGCACTAATAATGTTGTGCCAAAGTCAGTAGTCAAATTGGAAGACCTATATGATTTGAAAGATCGATTCAAAAGATCTACCAATTCAAAACTTCAAAGTTCAACTCTGAATTATGAATTAGTAAATCTAGGAACTGATACCAAGCTACAGAATATCAATCTAGGTCTTGGCCTAGCCCTTGAAGAAAGATTAGCGTATGTTCGTCTCTTGAAACAATACAAAAATGTCTTTTCCTGGAACTACGAACTTAAGACTTACGACACTTCTATCATTCAGCATACCATCCCAATGATAAACGATGAAAAACCTGTCCAGCAAAAGCTAAGAAAGATCCATCCTAATCTAGAAAACCAGATCAAATCTGAGCTCAATAAGTTATTGAAAGCCAAAATCATTTTTCTCGTTCGACATTCTAAATGGGTTTCCAATATGGTTCCCGTTAGAAAGAAAAACGGAGACATTAGAATTTGCATTGACTTTCGAAATCTTAACAAAGCCTGCCAAAAAGATAACTTTCCTTTGCCTCCCATGGAGCAAATATTACAGGCAGTTGCAGGATCAGAGTTAATGTCATTTTTAGATGGTTTCTCCGGCTACAACCAAGTTTTGGTCCATCCCGACGATCAATTAAAGACCACATTCAGAACCAAATGGGGTACTTATGCATACCAAAAGATGCCTTTCGGTCTGATCAACGCTGGCACCACATTTCAAAGGGCCATGGACATCGCATTTAAAGGATTAGTAAACAAATTAGTAGTAATCTACTTGGATGATATAACTGTATATTCCAAAAAACGAGGCAATCATCTCAGAGATTTAAAACAGATCTTCCAACGTTGTCTAAGGTATGGAATTTCACTTAACTCGAAAAATTCCTTTTTTGCATTAAGTGAAGGAAAACTTCTTGGATTTATAGTGTCAAAATTTGGAATCCATATTGATGCCGACAGAATCAAGGAAATTTCCGAAATACCCTTGCCTCACAACAAGAAAGCTATGCAATCCTTCCTTGGCCAGATTAATTTTGTAAAGAGATTTGTTCCAGATTTTTCAAGGATCATATCTCCCTTACAAGCAATGATTAAAAATAATTCAATCTTCAAATGGGGCCAAGACGAATATGAAGCATTCAATCTGATTAAACAAGCAATTGTTAACGCTCCATCTTTAGCAACTCCAAATTTTTCCGACCCTTTCATTTTATATACATTTGCCTCTAATAAATCATATGTTGTGATACTCACTCAAGCAAATCAAGACAAGGCGGAAGCCCCAATTGCCTTTTTTAGTTCAAATCTACAAGGGGCTGAATTAAATTACTCAGACGTCGAGAAACAAGCTTATGCTATTTTTAAAGCGATCAAACATTTCAGACCCTTTCTGCTTAAAACCCATACAAAAATCATAGTACCATTTCTAGCGGTAAGAAATCTCTTAGTACAGAAAGACGTGGGTGAGAAAAGAGCCAATTGGGTTACTGCCTTACAAGAATACGACGCAGAAATTAAACCAGCAAATATTGTAAAAGGTCAAGGCTTTTGCAAGATGCTGGCTGGAGCATCGCTCATTTCCGAAATACCATCTGTAGAAGTACAAATGTATGAGGTAAGCCTAAACGATGTTGAATCATTATACGCTGATATCATATTTTATCTAAAGAACGGATATGCCCCTTCAAATCTAGATTATACAAAGAAAAGAGCCCTAAGGTTGAAGGCTAAGCAATATTAGCTCGTGAACGATGTACTTTTTAGGATGAATTATGATTCTGTTCTCCTTAGATGTCTTGAGAAATCTGAAGCTGAAAAAGTGTTGCAGGAACTCCACGATGGACTAGCAGGTGGACATTATGCTGGAGATGCTACCGCACATAAAATCTTGCGTGCTGGCTATTATTGGCCTACATTATTCAAAGACGCACATAGCTACGTAAGGAAATGTCAAATTTGTCAAACTGCTGCTGGGAGACAAAAGAAACCATCGTTGCCTTTGCAACTAGTCAACATTGAACAGCCTTTTGATCAATGGGGATTGGACATAATAGGTGAGATCGTTCCTCACTCTTCTAAACAGCATAGGTATATCCTTACATCTACAGATTATTTTACTAAATGGGTAGAAGCAGTTCCTCTCAAGACATCTAATGCCGAACACATCATTGATTTCATAGATCAGTTCATAATCACAAGGTTTGGTTTACCCTCTGCTTTAATGTTTGATAATGCATCATATTTTTCTAGCAATGCTATGACTGAATTTGCACTCAAAAGAGGTTTCAAACTTAAATACTCTGCCAATTATTACCCACAGGGGAATGTATTAGCTGAATCAACGAATAAAAACTTAATCAGAATCATTAAGTGAACCATTGATCAAACTCATAAGAATTGGAACAAATCCTTAATATATTCTCTATGGGCAAACTGAATAACGAAGAAAGCCTCCATTGGCAATTCTCCCTTTAATTTAGTTTATGGGAAAGAAGTGTTCATTCCAACTCATCTAGCGATCCCCTCCTTGGCCTTAGTTCAATATATTGATGAAACACCAACCTCTTCGTTACAACTAAGGTAGCTGCAAATCCTTAAGCTAGAAGAGCAACGAGAACAGGCTAAAATAACTCATGCTCATCACCAAGAATTAGTAAAAGCTTCTTTTGATTCAAACATGATATTCAAAAAGGACTTTCAGATTAGAGATCTAGTTTTAAAATGGGATAAGGCTCACGAGGAAAAGGGCAAACATACGAAATTTCAACGAATATGGCTTGGTCCTTTCCAAGTTGCAGAAATCATAGGTCCATCTACTTTTATGTTACAGGATTTAACAAGAAAAAGAGAATCTTTACCTGTTAACGGATAGATCCTCAAAAAATACTTTCCATAGGAGATCATTCTTCTATTTTTGTAAATTAGTTTTTCCTTTAGTTTAATAATAAAACCAGTTGTAAATGGTTACATTTGGAATTCAAAAAATACAAGTATTTCTTTTAGATTTTGTTTTTTCGCTTGTATAAATAGAACTAATTTAGAAAATTGGTCATTATTATTCAAAGATACAGTCAAAGGCTATAAGCTTGAAAATGATACTAGTTTCAACCTTGTAAATTTTGATAAAAAGCGACCTTTAGTTGGAATTTGTTTTATATCAGTCAAATGAAAGGTATCAATAACAAAACGAAGATTCTCTGTAGAAAATCTCTTTCCAAAAACTCTACCATTGTCATCTAGAGCTATTCTTAAGGAAACAATGACTTCCTCCCCACCTAGGGAATTACGAGCTTCAAGGAATAATCCAACGATACACTTTGACTTAAAGAATAAGAGGTCTCATCATGAGCCGACTTATCATGATCATAGATATTATAGCTTGTTGACTTTGCCAAAAATGCATACCACAATAGGGCAATGACTCGAGATTGTTGCAATCAAAAGACAAGGGGTCTCATCACGAGCCAGCTTGTTCAGCAAAGTTATAAATCAAGTGAATGGCACTGTCATAATTTGGCTACCAAACCAAGGCATTGTTCTTTAAGGATTAAAAGAAAATAAAAGCAATAAGTGTGGATATGGATTTCCCTTTGAAAATCATACATTTCTCCAAGTAGGATACAGGATCATTGTTGGGTAACAGGTAACCTTGTCGAGGCTATAAACGCCTGCTGGCAGCAGAGGCTCTACCTATGACAAATGAGCATATTTAAAACTGATTTACAGAGAAGACTTTGTTTTTATCTTTATAAACCAAGTAGTGACTGATGTAAATACAATGACTAGCTCTAGGAAGTAAATAACCAAAGTTAACATAGAAGAAACAAACTATCATTGATAGTTGAAAGCATGGTGTATTTTATCTTTCTATAATAAAGTTTGATTTTCTGGAAAAGCTTTCTGTTTTGGAAGTTTAGAAAAGTCAAAAGAAAAGCAGAGATAACTGGTTCTTCCAAGTGAATCGCCAATTGTTGTGGCCAGCAACAACCCCCCTTCTTATTTAGTTTTATCATTAATACTAAATAAGTGGGGACCCTTATAAAAAAAAAATTAGTGCTTGTATTCCCTTTTTGGATAAAACTTACTATCATAAACTTAGGAGAATTTCCAAAAAACCAAAAAACACTTAAGTTTTATGATAAAGTTCGCATAAAACCACTCCTTCAATAAAGAGCATCGCATCACAAAAAGGTAATGGATGCCATCCTACAAGCAGAATCCTAAAATTGTGAAATCGCGATGCGAAATCACGCACTAAAAAACACTCATTGCATCGCATGCCTCGAATATCACTTAAAGCCGAAATGCCTCAAACCGGTGATATGCAATGGCGCATGTCGCAAATCGTATTTCACAGAAAACACAGTAACGGATGATTGCCATATGCAATGGATTAGTGATATTGCGAACCAAATCGCAAAATCACCTCATCACAGATCTACAGGGCTCGCCGTTCGAAAAAGATTTTCCCATAAACCGATGCCTAGTTATGCGTGTTAATGTTAATTAATGAGTTAGTTGGAAATCATTAATGAAATATGGTTTTGATCTAATCGAAGAGCCATTTCACGTAGGGTGATATATTTTATATGTTTTCGGCATTTAAAGATTTCCGTCACCTTTTTCTTATCATTACTCTTGCCTCATTTGTAAACTGCAGGAGCGAAAAGTAGAGAAGTATACATAGCAGTGTTCAGAACATTATGGGAAAGAAGCGTAAAGCACCAAGTTCTGAAGATAAAGAAATGACGCCCTTATACATGGACACCACCTGTAACAGAGATGCCAACATTACTACTTGGGAGGGCATGTACAGTCTACTCGAGGAATAAAATCCCAGGGTAATGGAGGTTACAGCGACTGTAGACTCGCGTGGGTCATCTAAGGCGTCTATTACAGAACTAGTATGTTCATTCCTGCACCGGATAGCGGCGAGGCCCAAAATTCTTCCATACATGGACATGGTCAAATGGGTACTAGACTGTCCTGACATAACAGACAGAATTTAAAACTCAGAACCAAGAACTCACGGAGTCATTATTTCTACAAAATTTAAGCTTATATCCTCTAACAAAAAGTGCGCAAGAGGCGAAAATAGCACTAGGGAAGCCTGGACCGAGAAACGGAGGCAGTTTTCGATGTGCGATTAGCGTAGCGCTAATCGCGCATCACCAGGAAAAACCCCTCAAGAAGGAAAGCCTCTAATCGCTCAGTCGCCTGTAAGCCTAGAAATTTGTAGGAAAAAGTGCTAAAGGCAAAAGGCAAAACTTGAACTCTAAAACCACTGGTATTTATCAAGAATATTCTCAAGTGGTATATAAATATCTACCAAATGTACAGCATCTACAGACAAGCTGGAGATAGAAGGGTCAAGAAAAGGCACAGTCCATCAAACGGTTAACCAAGTTGAATTGGGATTCTTACTGGACGTAATTGGTAAAACCACACAGCCAGTGCATGACTCTCAAATGCATCATTAACTCTGCCGAGAAGATCGCGCCAGCTCTTTCCGATTCTGTTTTCACAGGACAGCTAAAGTCAGAAGTCGGCCAGCCAACTCCCCTCAAGCAAATGCTGAACGCTTGTGATTACAAGGAATAGATACATAGATAGTTAGTTACCAGTTTTAATTTTAGATTCAGTTTTAGTTTAATTTTACTTTATTTTTGCCTGAAATGAGGACGGTCATTTAAACCGCATCCTACATTTTTGTAATAAATTATTTTTAGATTTAGCTAGTAGTATTTAAACCCTTCTCATGCATTTAGAGAAGGGTCCTGAAATTTGTCAAAAACTTGTCCTCAGAACATGCACTTTTTCACCCTCCGAGGAGGTTTTGATGAATGAATGGAACAAGATTTATTGATATATGTGTTTAATATCTACTACTGATGTTGCACTTTTGTACTCTTAGTAGATGTTGGATTAAGAAGAAATAGATCATTATTGTTGAAGCTCATGAGTAGAACTGGTTATAAATGGTACTTTTATTTCTTAACTATTTCTGCTTATGTGTTAAGGTGATATTCATATTTAGTTATTTATATATGAATGCTTGAATGCTTGAGTTATCATTTGGCACTTCTGTATGGTGATAGCTATTTATTTATGCTTAATATATGAGTAGCTTATTATGCGATATGTTTTTCACAATTGTTTCATCTAACTTTTTATACGAAATGGTTTATCTTTATTGAATTCTTTTCTCATAGCAGTTGAATGATCTTTATTACCAATTTCCATTTGAAATTATTTTAGATCGCATAATAGAAAGATTACATCCCGGGTTAGTTTTAGAATTAGCTATTTCTTTTCATTAGAATACAATTACATTAGATTTAGCATAAAAGCATTTTACTTAGAAATTATTAGGAAGGAAATATCAATTCTCTACACACACACATAAATTGGGAAACTAGTCCCATATCCCTAGTCGGACCCACTATACCAAACGGAAAAGGAGCTGCTAACCAAGGTCCGGACCGGGTGGGTATCCCCCTTGTTGTAGACCCGATTTTCAGGGCTTCAACAGTGACGATATGCAACAGTTATCCCTTTGATTGAGGAAGTTATCCCTTAATTAAGGAGATAAAGATGAGTTGTATTTGAGTTGTAATTATTTAGTTCATTTAACTGAGTTAAGTCCAGTTAAATTAGTTCCAAACAATTGGAGAAACTAATTCTGAGTTTAGTCAGTTAATGCATGCATGCATGAAACTAGTGTTCTCCAAATAACTGAATATTCTCTCATAAATAACTCATGCATGTCAGTTAAGATAGAGACCAAGTTGAGATTAAAGGAAGGGACAGTGTACTATCAGTTGGATGAATTTTCCTATAAAGGAAACTCATCCATGCAGAAGGAATTATCTCCTTCAGGATTGCGTAGTTATTTTTGAGTTTAGTGAGTAGTGTGAGGTGGGATTTCACACAGGTGGCACCATTGGACCCTAGGAGAAACTGCACAAGGAAATAGGAGGCTTGGAGGCCAGAGGAGAAGGTTTGTGAGAAGCCTTTGACTGTCTATGAGCAACAGTGAGGGATTGTACTGAGAGATGGATAGCTTGTGAGCTAAAGCTTTGTGTAATCCTAAGATATTTCCACTTGTATGATAATACAAAGATCAGGATTTTTAGTTGAGGCTTTCCCCAGAGTATTCTTCTATGTTTCATGTATGATTTCTCATTCTCTGTTATATGTGTTCTGATTGATCTTTCTCAAATTGATTATGCTTCCGCAAAGTTTTATTGTAGAAATAGATATAGTATTTTGCTTTAGTATATTGCATTATCAAGTGATCTACAATCGGAATTTCTACACTTTGATGTGTATGGAAGATGGTGTATGTCTAGGATCAGTCTGACTACTTTCACGAACTAGTGAGTGATAGGATGTATAGAGAGAAGGTGTTGATATGGCATCTCGTGTTCAATTCTGGGAGGTGAGGAGTAACCAACTGCAGAGTCGCGTGTAGGTGAGAGGGAGTGCGAGTTACTGCCTTGACTAGATGGTTGATGAATGAGTGTGAGGGGAATTTCAGCCATATACAACTAGTTTCCCTCCTTCTAGCACCAGAAATGTTGATGGTGCTAGTCCAACCAACATTCAGGGGATCACCTCGGTATGAAGTCCCAACTAGACCTCACACTGTTTGGTGTGGGAGTCCCATCCAATATGATGGCCCGGTTTCCATTGTCTTAAGGATTTGCCTCAACTCTTGCTTGTCAGCACAGGAGAGTGGTCTGCTTCGCATTCGAGAAGTGAGGTTCACGTGCCTGGTGAATGCCCAAGGTTTTTTCACTGTAAGGGGAGAGGGTGAAAGTGAGTCCCAAGTTGGTTGGGATGAATTCCCAACTCGGCTAGGAACATACAACACAATAGGACATCCACACAGATGCGACAGTCACAACACACAAGGTAATATAACATGTACAACACTCAACAGATGAGTCTGAATGAGTGTAATGGTTGTTACAACAAGCTTTATGTGAAATGTTTGTCTGGTGTCCAGGGAAATAGCTACCACGGGTGAGACAACGTTAACATCATATACAACACATTTCCATTAACAGATTATGTATTACAACAAGTGAAATAGTTCAAGAGTTCAACACAGGTTAAAGCAAAATGCATTACAAGTGTTCAAGATTAGTCTTACAACAGTTAAAATACATGTGTGAAAACTTGTTGGCCTATTAGCAGGCTTCTGAATTAACCGAAAGTTCCAAGACACATCGTTACACCATACATCACTAACCCCGAGTGCGGGGTGTTGGAGCCACTACTTACTCCTCAAAGAAAAGATTACAGACTCTCTTGACTATTTGGCAGGAGCTGAGGTGAAAATTCCTTTGCATGTACAAATGAGGGGGGTATTTATAGCCAAGGGTAAAACTAACCCTTGAGGTTGTTCGACTACCCTCATGACTGTTTGACTTCCATGACTTTTCGACTTTACATGACTCTTTGTACAACAAGTGAGTCTCTTGTACTTCCACATTACATTACATTGATTGACAACATAGCCCATAGTAGAGATGTGGGCGACATGATTCATGACATGACTCGACATGACATTGCTAGTACATTCATGCTGCTGCTGGAGTGTATGTCGAGCTGCAGTGCTGCTGGGTGATGGATGTCTTCATGGTGTATCACAGCTTCACCTCTGCATGGAAAAGTGCGTGGAGTCTTTGATGTTCTTTGGTTCGCTTGATGATGCTTAGGCACGTTGCTCCTTGCTTGCATGTTGGAAGTCTTGATAGAATCATCTGTTCGCGAAAGGTGCATGTTCGTCTGTTGGTCCATTCGTGAGCACATCTTGCATGTTTGCTCATCCGTCCATCAGTGAACATATCTTTTCAAGATCATCCATTCGCGAGCACATCTCTTCGCATGCATTGTTTGTTCGTCTATTTGTGAACCTGTCCTTCTTCATGTGCTCCTTTCGTTTATCCCATTTGTCATCACGCCATGTTTGTTGGTGTACTTGTACCTGCAATCACTCATGACGAGACGACATCAAATCCAAAAACCTCCTAGTCTACCATGACACATGATCATTTTGGATGCAGGTGATCGGGAGAGGCAGCAAGGTTGTGAAGTGAGATGATGGCTCTGGGCACTGCTGATGAAAACTGTGCAAGGGTCACTGAGTGTTGAAGATGGGCAATTGATCCAAGTGGCTCTAGAGACACACACAGGAAAAAGAGGGCTTATGAAAGCTCAAAAATAAAAGTGATCAGAATTCTTTTGAACCAATACCATAGCGTAGATCTTGTCGTGCTGGTCGCAACGGTGTGAATGGTTCACCAATCCGAGCTCATATGAGGGAGAATGAGCCAATAAAAGTTTGGTTGACTTTTGCTGACTAGGCAGCGTTAATGGAGACACAATTTGGAAGTTTTTTGGCAAATGGAATCGAGCCAATTCCAGCCGGATTTTGGGTGAATTTGTGGCCTGATTAATTTGTCTCCTTCGGTCATTTTTCGAATTTTCAAAAATGGCCAATTGTTTAAAACATAACAAAAAAAATATGTTATTGGGGTGGCAGGCCACCAACCCAGCCAACCCCCCAATGGCTATTGTTGTTAAAAAAAAAATCATTTTAAAAAATGGCCAACATGCCATGACCCCGTTGGCCTCCCCATCGCATAAACCAAAATTAAATTTTGGGTCGGCAGCCATTACCCTGCTAAGCCCTCCCTCATACAACCACACATAGTAATGTTACAAAGGGGTGGGCGGGCCACCTCCGATTTACCCAGCCCACACCCCAACACACAAACCATATTCCATTTAAATACAGGGCCAGCGGGGATCGAACTCGCCCTGCCCACGTGGGCTGGCCCCCACCAGGTAGCCCCATGAACCAACAAACCATTAAATGCACCCAACGACCTAACACTCCATGCAAATACAAGGTGTTGCGAAGGATTAAGGGTCGGGCCGCCCAATGCGGACCTGACCCCTAAAAACACATTAATACGGTTTTTTAAAAACTGAAGGGTGTGTAAATGAGGAGGGGTCGGGGTTTGACCACTCGACCTCCTCAATATAATTCGGGATTATTACCACAATGCCTAAACTATTTTTTTGATAATTCAGCCCACCAAAATTTATATAAACCTTCATTTCATCAGTGCACCTAGGCATGGAGGAACTAGGAGTGTGCACAGAAATAGAGACAAATTTTTAATAAATTTTTAATGCGGGGTGGAACCATGAACCTGAGAAAAACACAAGGAGAACCATGATTGGGCGAAATTCTCAAGAGGGTGAAATTTTTGCAGTGTCCAAATTGGACAAACTTTATGTTGATCTTACACCTCTCAGCGACACAAACCTGATGGCGCGGTCAAATTTCAATTTGAGTAGAATATTTGCAGAGGACATGGAGGAGGGAATCTTTGATGAATCTAGGGGGAATCTAAAAGATTCCTTAAGCCCTAGATTTCCACTTTCTCAGAATTCATAAATTTGACAGTTGATTTTGCGCTATTCAATGCCACAAATCTGATGGTGCATTCAGATTTCCCATTTGATCATTCTATTTTTCGACCACTTTTCTAAGTGGAGTGCAGTTATCAGCATTCATGTGCGAGCAACCATTTCCATGAGATTCGACACAACGAGATTGATGGTGAGACTAGCTTGAGTAGTTTGACATCCTTTTCTTCAGATGGTCCCGGGATGTGAGGTATATGCAATGTGTTCATGCACTTCTTTTGCTATGCATTGTGCTGCACAGATCCTTGTTCGATGTTTGATGAGGGGTCTTGTTTCTTACTTGTTTTATGATTCCTGCTTGATGTGATGCATAATCATTTGTGGGATGTACTTGTTGTCATGATTCGTCATGTTTTGTTTGAGATCCCTTTGTTGTATGTTGATGGGATACTCATGTGTCGCCATGTATGTTTGCATTGAGATCCCTTTTATGCCATGTTGGCGGGATGCTCATTATCATCATGCATGAGTTTATGTCATACTGATAGGAGTCCTTTTGACTGAGAGTTCCTGTAGCGGAACATCTCTTGGAGCCACTCCTGCATGAGGGAATTTTCCTTGTATGATAGCGACATCACCTCTTATGTACATCATCACTATTGACAACACTTAATGCAGCGGCCTACACCATCTTGGCATCGGGGCCGGGAGACGTAGGCCCTCCCGGATAAACTCTATTATCAATGGCTTATGTTTTCATGTGTTGATGAATGTCATGTTCCTCTTCTTTACAACATGCCTATGTATTCATTTATGTTCTTTTAAAAATGAAATTTAACACATCGCGAAAGTAAAAGGTCTTGGAAGGGTCCTTTGTCACACCCAGACCCAGATCAGCAATCCAAGTCGACAGTGACTGTCTGCGAGTTCAGGCTCAGATGGAAGGCAAAGTTGCGCAAATTTTGGGAGGGACAGACCAGGTTGCAGGAAGGAAAGGTAGGCAGTATCTGCGTAGTTTCCGGAATGAGCGGGAAGCAAGGGTTGGAAGGAAAAAATTGCGCAATTTTTAGAAGGAACAGGGCGGGCTGCAAGGAGGATCAGCAAGCAGAGATTGCGCAGTTTTTGGGAGGAACTGCTTGGGAGCCTGGCAGCTAAAACTGCGCAATTCCTAGAGGGAACTGGCAGTTGGCTGCTGGGTCACTGGCAGCCAAAAATTCACAATTCCCAAAGGGAACTGGCAGTTGACTACTGGGTCACTAGCAACAGAAACTGCGCAATTCGTGGGAGGAACTAACAGTCTACTACTAGGAGATGCTAGCGTGGGGAACTACACTCAGGCTGGTAGGCCAACCTTCTAATCATCTCTGCTCAATTTCTGAGTTGAGTAGATTGTTGTGCAGTAGAAGGCGTGCTCATGAAAACTGCGCAATTTCTTAGATGAGAAGTCGGTCGACTGTCGGGGTAGTGACTGGGAAAACTGTGCAATTTTCTAAGGGAGACAGGGATGGGCACTTGGTGTCTGTCTGGCCTATCTACACAATTTCCTCAATCAGCAAAGTGGGCAAGGTCAGTAGCCTCTGTGCAATTTTCTAAGGGAGACAGGGATGGGAACTTGGTGTTTGTCTGGCCTATCTACACAATTTCCTCAATCAGTAGAGCAAGCAAGGTCAGTAGCCTCTGTGCAATTTTGGAGGCAAGTCAACCCTGGGGTGGCTACTGTGTTCGACTATCCGGGTGGATAGCATGAGAGATCATTGAATTGCTTGTAATTAACAAAACTTGGAAAGACTTTCTTAGTGCTTCTACGCTGCTCTGGGTGACAGTCAATCGAGTCGATGGTAGGGTGATAGTCTGGTTGTCAGAGGGGAGTCTGGTCGTCAGAACTTCAGCAAAAAATGACTAAGTGTGTGAACGATTGAAAGATGCATAGCTGACCATGCAAATACACACTCTCATGACTTGACGACGAGATGACTCAAATCATCCAAACACACACGCTGAACATGACTAACCAACGGTACGAGTGATAAGCATGACACTCATGAGTGATCGTTGATCAACCGTGACAGTGCTTGTGCGACAATGAAATTGACTCCGTGTGTGAGTGCAACAGATGCCTTCATCGCGAACACAAGAAGCACACACGAAGCGGAGACTTTGAGAATTTCTAGAACATGATCACAAGCATGACTTAGACACCAACATGCTGAAACTTGAATGAAATGAACAAGCAAGGTAGATGCAAGGACTCACATGATCTCATGGAGTGAACCTGAGGGTGTGCAGCCATCAAGTGAACTCTTAAGGGAGGCTCCGAAATTGGGTGCATGCCAAAATTTTGAAGGGTGGTTGTAGCCAATAAAACACCACGTCTATGATATCTGTGATATATATGAATTTTGGTAAATATATCAGGGAAGAAAAGAATTTAGGGATTCCATCCATTTCCAGAATTTGATTAAGAGTAGCTTCCATTTCTACGATCAATCTATTAAGCCTACAATCTGAAGTTACAAGATAAACAAGGTTCATTCTATATTTTTGATATAATCTCTAAAAATGATTTTTGGACATAGATGAAATCTGCCTAGAAATCAAGCTGAAGTTATAGAGAAAATAGTTGTCTCTCTGATCAAAAGAATTAAGTTTAAGAATTGTTTACCTAGAAGTCAAAGCTATAGCAATACATTTACAGTTCACAGGAAGCAAGGATTACCCAACTTATGATGGATGGACAATCAAGCTTCAGTTCAAAATTATAAATGAAGGTAGCAGTAAAGTATCCAGGTAAATTTCTCATTTGACACTTGTTTTGGAAACTTTCTTGGGTTCAAGTTAGTGTGTTTTTTATTTATTGTTGTTTTAGATTTCCATTAATATTTAGTCCTTAAGGTATCATTGTTTCCTTGTCATGTTTGGTAGGTGTTAATTAGATTCTATTGTACCTCTTTTGATTCACTTCTAGGACACATTTGCAAGCTTACTTTACAATTGTTTTAGAAGTTTAGAACTGTTGAGAAAAAGTGTTACAAGTGTTTTTATTTTGCATTGAAGGTCTATCTATAATACATTTTTTTCTCTATCATAGGATCCACTTGATATTCTCTTTTGCAGGCAAAGGTAATTTTTGGTTAGGGGTCATATGCTTTTATTTTCTTTTGGGTATTTGGATTCACCTTGGCACTACTCCTTTTGTAGGAAAAATTGGCTCAAGACATCCAAGTTGTAGCAGACCCTCAAGAAGAGAATTCCAAGGAACAACATTCAAGGGACATAACAAAGGGAACAAAAAAAAAAGGCAGTAAAAGGCAGAAGCAGTAACAACAATACAAGATAAATTTAGAACAACAAAAAGATTCATCATCAGCATCAAGGATAATATAATCAGAAGCTATCAAGTCTTGCAAGATTTGTAAAGAGAGTCATTTGGTGAATTGAGGTCAAACAATGTACATCAATGTAATTATAAAAGTCTGTGTCATTGCCTAGAGTTAAAGAAGGAAAAAAAAAATTGGGAAAAGGACTTTTGCTTGTTGATGGGATAAGAGTTATTAGTTTGTTGGGACAATGGTTTAGGTCATAGTGTGTCAGTTAGTCAAAGAAAATAATTTTCATATCATTGTAGCATGGATCATTGTCCTCAACACAAGAGTCCACACTTTTGTATTTAATTTTTGTGTTTATAGGGTGCTAGGGTGGTGCTAGGCAGATGAATGAAGTCACCTTCAGGTTGGGGCCTGTAAACACTTAAGGGTAGTAGGGTGGTGCTAGAGTGAGTTGTGGCTCACTTGGGTGTTCATGCATCCTTTCAGCTAATTGTTGATAAAACTAGGGTTTGGGGAATCATTCCAGTGGGAGTTGGAGAAGAATGATTTTTTAGAATTCTAGGAAGTTGTAGCTTTTTTTTCAATTAGGGCTTAAGATTAAAGAATTTAACAGAAAAAAACTCGGTGTTTATTGACTTGAAGGGGGTTTTCCACCTAAAAAACTTGTGCTTACTGTCTTTGTCTTTCTACATTGTTGTTTGTTGTTTTACTGAATAATTATAATGTTGTTGAAGATTAACCAATGCTCTGAAAAAGATTAATTAAGTGTTAATTGTAAGAAATATTGATTCACACCCCATCTCAGTATTTAGAACACTAAAGGCCTTCAGCCACATGGATAACCCAGTCTCAGTTTGGTCATGGTCAAGATCCCCTAGTTCTAATAGTGCAGCCACAGACCTTGTTTCAAAAATTTAGGGTTATCATTCAAGCCAGCTGCTCAGAATTTTCTAGAACTTTGTCAACAATATGTATAATTCGTCATGCTATGTTCTTAGGCTTTGTTGTGTCTCATTCTTTCCCAACACATATTATTCATTTATACAAACACTTTGTGACTATGGTACTATAGGTCATGAATGCATAGTTTGTTCATTGTTTTCATTAGTTTCATCAGATGTTCATTAAGAAGGCTTGTTTTTCTCTCATTTTAGCTACAATAAAATACACATTACCTCATGCATCCATATAAATTATCCAAGATCTTGTCAAAACATGAAACATATCAATAACAATAGCACCTCATATAACAAGAAATACACTATGCATGTAACATACACTTAACCAATAATGAAGCCATGACAAACGAATCACATAGTCAACACATTAAACATAAAATTATTCTCATTGATCTTGATTAAAGAATAACACATATTAACATATGCATAGTACCGACCAAGTCAGGGACTTCCACGTTCCACCTGACCATAAATTGGGTTGAACCAATTCTTTCTTCCAGTCCAATCACCCTTGTGCCATATTCCAAGCTTGAATTTAGGATCACATGGGATAAACCAAAACATAACCAAATAGGGAATCTATAGGAAAAACACCTCCACCCTTAAGCCACAGTGATTTCACCTAAGGCAAGGTCTAGAAATCACTAAAACTAGTACAAGCTTGGATGCCTCATAATTTCTTCACCATACCCAGAGGATTTTTCCTATCTCCACCCACCTATAAAGGGATCCCTAGAGAAAACCATCGCCACCCTCAACCCTTGGGATTTTCCTGAGACCACCTCAACCAGGATCCAAAATCAATGGGAAACCAAAGCTCAACCAAACATGGAACCCACTATACCATGGCTATCCAGGAAATGGCTAAGGTTGTACATGATTATCAATTAAGGAAAATATCCAGCCAAATGACAATAAAAATGACTAGCAAATTAATGCATGAACCATGCATTTAAATCCCAACAAAATAACACATTGTTACCTACAAAAATCCTCCTGTTGGTTGCTCTTTTCTCTGTTTCTTTCTTCCCTTGATAGTTGTTATTCAAACCTTCTTCTTGATTTCCACTTGAATTCCTCTTGCACTACTTTCTTTCCTATTTTATCTTACACATAATTATAAACATATAATAAGTGGTGCCCCATGTAAACATATAATTATAAACATATAATAAGTGGTGCCCCATGTAAAACATTACACACACATAGACACATATATACATATATATGGCCCTCCACCATCAACAACCCACATTAAACCATTCAATCTAAGACGATCATTCAATAGCACACCTGCCTCCCCTCGCTGACGTCACAAGGGGGTCCACTATCATGAATCCTTCTCATGGTTTCGTCTGCAGATCTGACAGTCCTTCACTGCCTGTTTCATCCAACGACTTGCGAGAACTCACCCTCCCCTCACTGATGTCATATAAGGGAGGCCTCGTGGTTTCCCTAACTGTTGATATTCCTTGACTCCATTGAAGATTGTGAATTAAGCGAGACTCCCCCCTCCCTTTGCTGACATTACAGGGGAGAGGCCCCACCAACCTCCTGAACATCAATGTTGTGGATCAATCCCCATTGTATGATTGAACCCAACTTCCACCCTCGGTCATGTAGTGTGGTTATACGGATTCACAAAATTTCCCTCAGGGATAAGGCCTCCAATTCAATGCATACATGCCTTGACTCTGGGTTTAACGTTGCTCACTTCTAGATACACACTCGACTACAAGTCCTATGTACTCTAGTACCTTTTGAGCATGTATATATATGTGTGTGTGTTTGTGTGTGTGTGTAATACATATAATATGTATATATAATACATATTATATGTGTGTGTGTTTATATATATATATATATATATATATATATATATATATATATAGAGAGAGAGAGAGAGAGAGAGAGAGAGAGAGAGAGAGAGAGAGAGAGAGAGAGAGAGAGAGAGAGAGAGAGAGAGAGAGAGATACACACAAGATACAGACTGAAATCACCCTACACAAACCTATGGATCGTTGAACAATTACATTATGGGTTTCATTCCCATACTGAAGATTTTAATATGATTTTCATTGCTCCGAGAGAGCCAATAATTCGATTACCTGGAAAGTGATTGGCCCGTTGCAATTTATTAATTATTTCAATCAACCATAAACTTGTATTCCACATAAAATCATGTAATTTTAAACATTGTGGTTATACCACTACCCATACAATAATTTCAAGGGAAACTCTACTTATGCTTCATTACCATAATGTTGGCGAGCTGAAATGTACTTCCAAAAGCAAGGGATCTCCCCGAAGTAGAATCCCAACTAGACTCTACACCGTTTGGTTTGGGAGTCCCATCCAGTATGTAGACCCTATAGCCATTATATTTCTTAAATTTCACTTTGTACAAAGTAAACAACAATCCATAGAGAAAAAAATAAAACCTTCAAAAAATGCAAATGGGTGACTTATGGAAATTAAACATGTAGAATGTTATGCATATAAAAATGACTAAGTAGCATGACATGAATCCTAAGAGAAGAAGTGTTAGCAAAACTTCAAATAAAACCCATGTATTCGGTAAATATTAGTTCATTGATCATAAACAAGTTCATAATCAACAACACCATGAAAGCATCTAGAAGCATACAATCCTACACATAATATATACTTAAATCAATAAAACAATTCATTGACATAAGCATAAAATAAGCACAACATATACCATTTGATCACCGTATGATAAATCTCACAATGATTGATGACACATGAAATAATTTCACACTTGGCTTAAGGATCTTCAAAAATTAAGCTAAAATATCCATGTCGTCATCACATGAAAATCCCATGAAATCCATTACTGAAAGTGGAAAATAATTATTTTCATTCATAAAAGATCTATTAGCTCACAAATAATATACAACAATTCAATGCAGGACAAAAATCCCTTTACATTAAGCCATGAGGGTATATTTATAGAAAATAAGGTGACCTTTCACCTTCCATGACCTTTCATCTACCCTTAATGACTTTTCATATTCCACATGACTTTTCCTATTCTATGGTCTAATGTATTCTCAACAAAATACAATTTATATTAATATTAAGAAAATAAATAATGTTAATCAACTAGTCTAGTAACAGAAAGGTCTAGAACATCAATTTGCAATTATCGAACCAAATATTTCTGCCACAACTTTTACTCTCTTGCAAGAGTCAAAATCAGGTGTTGCAACTCGTCCCCATGTATTTGTAGGCACTCTCATGCATCTGGTACTAGGTTGGGCTTCTTGCCTCATATTTGATTTGAAATAGTATAAGCTTAGTGTATAGACTCACATGCTCAACCACATACTAAGTGATCACCTCCTTTGTAACTTCCAAACCATCACTTGCAACAACTTGTTTGATGGGCTCTATGAATGATTGAATCTCTTGTTTGTATCCATCTCTTGTTGTTGCTTCAGCTATCCGCAAAAAGAAGGAATATTGTGCAATTCAACAAAGAACTCTAGCGGGCCATGCAAGTGCATGTATGATGTCATGACTTTGTCCAAATCTCTAGCCAATTTTTCATGTGACTGCATCTTGATACGCACAACCACTTTGTCATTTTCTGTTGTGATCCAATATTTCCTTGGAAGAGCCTCAAGTGCATTAGGATATTTATCACACAATTCACATATGTTTTTAACTACTTCAATGGCTACAATGATCAACATCCCCCTTTCTTTTGTCTCTTTGTGCATATTTGGGAATGGAAGTATGACTTGATGTAAGGTTATCATTTCATGATAATCCAAGTACATATCCTCCACTAGTATCTATAATTCATCTGAAATGGATGCCTGTAAGGCCTTAACTTAGGAGCAGGAAGTGAGTAAGGATTGGTTCTCAACCTATATTTGTACAACCTTTTGTTCAGAGGAAACAAGATTTGATTTTAAATCAGAAATTTTCTTATTCAACCAATTTATATTTAGTTTTGTTGTTGTCACAAAAGAAGTTCCAACCAATGTTATCATCTCAGGGTTCATAGTGGTGTTTACAACAATTTCCTTCTCTATAACCACTGATATAGGCTTCATTGGGTTTTTAGCATAACACTTTTTCCTTTCTTGCATAATTTTGCATTGGACTTGATCAAAGGTGAGCCTAGAAATGTCCAATATTTCTTCTTCTTCTTCTTCTTCTTTTGGATTGCCCAATTCATGTTGAGAAAAATGCCCACCGATGATTGGAGTAGATGGTGGAATATTGAAGGTAGGCATTTCCAACTGCATCTATGAACCTTGTGGTTGTTGATCATTTACTTCTTTGTATTCCTATTTGTTGAGTAGATCCTACACTATTTCTTTGGCTAGGGATTCTTGTTGCTTTTTGGCTTCTTGTTCCTCTTTTTGTATTATTTCCTATTCTTCTCGCTTTCTTATTTCCTCTTCATATTTTCTTTTGATTTCTTCCTCATCCAACTTCTTCCTCATTTCCTCCTCCTTTTGCTTCTTTGCTTCTTCCTTTCTCTTATTTTCCTCTTCCTACTTCTTTAGGTTTTACTCCTGCTCTTGTTTCCTCTTCAATTCCTTCTCATTTTTTTGTCAAGCTTCTTCATTTCTCTTCTTTTTTTCCTCCTCTGCTTGATTGACCTTTTGTTTCTTTATATTTTCTTTATTTCTTTCATACCCCTTCCTCTTAAGAAGGGCTTCGCTAGCTTCAAGGCGCATGCTCTCTTTAATATCATTATATGATTGTTCTCCCTCATTTTCTTATTGCACATTTTGTCCTATTTCCTGTGAAGCATTATAGAAATTATTGATATTTTCTTCTTCATTATCAATTAAATGTGCATATGCCCAACCAAATCCAATTGATTTTTAATGTGTGGAAGAAATATTGTGTGGGTCATATTTATGGAAACTTAATTCAACGACAAGGAAACCATTCAATTCCTCAACTTCTGCCTTGACCTCCTTAAATGTCTAGAGGGTATATGCTCTAATTTTCAAAGGGAAGATAGGTCATGCTTCCTTTTTACCTTTTGTTAATGTATTGGAATTTCTAGTAGTAAATTGATAGGAAACCCTCTATAAAACCACTTTTTTCTGTCACTAGTTTGGGGAGAGAATGAGGAGGTTTGTAGGAGTTGAAAACCCTAATATAGGTTTCTTCTCCAATTGGGAACCAATCAGAAAAATCAGGGAGGGAGTTCCTGGCCATTTCAGACATGCATGGAGGCTCTTCTCCAAAGAATACGTTATACAAAGGAGCAATGAAAGATTCAGAAATTGTCTCATACATACCTTTGTAACCTGTGCTCCAAAATATTTTATAATGAATATGCACAAGCTCCTGCACTTCTGGAGTCCATTTTAAAGTCAATCGTTCAAAGTCACATTTTGTGCATACTTCATCAAGGAGATAGGAGTCTGTATAGTAATATGATTTTTGACCTTCTTTTCGGGCTCTTGGCTTCCTAAATATTTGAATTGATAGAACATGCAAAAATTCTTTCCCAATTGAATATCATTCCTTTTGTGGCAACTATGTGCATCATAGGGACCCATGATCCTAGAAAAGTATCAATGTCATCCCTCTCATAGAGCCTATTCATCATGGCAACCATTAATTGGTATACCTTCCTGAGGCATTCTAATTTAGAGACCCTGTCTCCTTTAATCCTAAATTTGGTTGGCTCTGCCACCATGATTTCAATATGTCTTTGGTAGATTCATTAAAAGTTGATAATCATTTAGTGTTGAATGCTTCTTAATGCTCAGGTAGCTTATAATAGTTATTAATGTCAACAATGGTGAAGGAAGTTATGAGCTCTCCACCATGTCCTCTAATTGCCCAGTGATATTCATCCATATGTTGCAATATCCACTCTATCATTTCAGCACATGGGAAATTTGGCGGGTGCGTCACCACTTTATAAAACCGAGGATTCTTGATGTTGATATACACTTTGAAATATTCTATATCCTACAAGATGTCCTTGTTTGCAAATTCTGAATAGATGTCCCACCAAGTCAACTTCATTATCTTGTCAATATTTTAGGTAGTATCTTCATATATGGGTAGCTTTGGTGGACTGTCTACGACCCTTCTATCTTTCTCTTGACTTTGCGAGAACTCTTGTCAGAACCTTTGTTCACAAGTGGCACCATATCTCCATAATAAGACTATATACCAATGTAATCTAAATCGATGGTACTTGACATTTCAAAAATATTATCCAATGACATAGATGTTAGCATAAACAATGATAATCATCAATTGATGGGAAAATAAAAGTGTCACAATGAGGCTTCAGGATGCTAGGTGCAGGAAATTAGGTACTAGAAGGAAGAAGGCTCTTGTGGAGGTTTCAATTTAAAATCGTAGGACAAGTCGCATTTTAAAGGATAAGACAGGTTGCAATTTAATTATGCAAGGAAGGTTGCATATAACACTATCAATTTTTGCTACGACTTGCAACTTAGGGATGGATAGGATGGCCTAGTCATTGATTCAATTTTCTGGTGAGGTTGCAAGGCTAATTACATATTCCATTGTGATTTGTGACCTAGTCACATTTTTTTGTTAGTAATGTAAGTTGCACCCAGGATTAGAAGGCATGATCGCATCCAAAACCTTTATCGCAAGTCACAATACCAGGTGACATACTTGGCAAATGGGTTTGCAACCTCACACAACGTTGGGTTGTGTTATATTCTTTCCACGACTAGCACCAGTAGTTAAGCCGGGGGGTTAGAGGGGGGGATCTGCGCCCCCTTCATTGCATCAGGCACAGCGGGGGGTTCAAAGGGGGGCGGTAACCCCCCCTGTCGAGGAGTTTGAGGGGGATGGTAGCCCCCCTCTACGGGGTCCGAGGCAACGCCCCATAATTTTTTTTTTTTGGACCCTATATTAGGTGGGTGAAACTACCTATGGTTTTGTGCATGGATTTTTCACAAGGTTTTGGGCGCGATGGTTTTTGGTCCATGGTATTTTGTAGATCCAGTCAAGGGAACTATGGTTATGTTCTAATCCAAGGTTAATGGATTGGGGGTTATGGATGCTTCAGCATGTTTATATATGTATTCTAACATTGAAAGGAACATAATAAAAAATCAATCTGGTAGTCCCGGTTTTGGGATCCAAGGGAAAATCTCTGTGTATGTTTGTTTTACGTGTTATGCTCTTTCCATTGTTTATTTTCTGTTTTTAGAATTTGTATGCAGGTAATTTCTGTACAGGGTTAAAACCTACATTTGGTATCAGAGTTGTTTTGGCTTCAAGGGGACGCCTTTGTTGCTGAGGGGTTTTGCCCGGGCCTATGGTAGACCTTGTTCAGTGGGAGATCAGCGAGATCAATTCTTGTGGTGAAAGAAGATGGCGAGCAATGGAAAGATATAGATCGAGAAATTTAATGGTCAAACTTTTGAGTTGTGGAAACTCAATATGGAGGATTTGCTGGTACATAAAGATCAGTGGATTGCAGTAGACTCGGGTACAAAACCAATATAAATGTCTGATGAATACTGGAAGAAGTTGGATTAGAAGGAAAAAATCACAATACGATTGTGTGTCTCAGATTCAATATTGTTGAATGTATCAGGGGAAGCTATGATGAAGGCTTTGTGGGACAACTTAGGGACTCTGTACCAATCTAAGTCTCTGGTGAATAAATTGTTCCTACTGAAAAAAATGTATAACCTAAGGATGAAAGATAGAGACTCGGTGACAGAGCATCTGAACGCATTTAATACAGTGGTATGCCAGTTATTATCTGTTGATATCAAAATTTTAGATGAGGATAAGTGCATCAGTTTTTTGTGTTCTCTACCATATTCGTGGGATAATCTGGTTGTTGTAATAGGTAGCAATGCAACTACCTTGTAGTTCGATGAAATAGTCTCATCCTTGTTGACGGAGGAGATGAGATGGAAAAATATGGAGAGCCAGATTGGTGATTCCTTGTCTGTACAAGGACGGTCTTAGAATAGAAACAAAAATAAGTCCTTGAGTGGGAGATCTAAATCTAAAGCGAGATCTAAATGTCTAGGAAAATCTATAAAGGTGTGCTGGCAATGCGGAAAGGAAGGGCACTACAAAAGGGACTGTAAATCTAAATCTCCTGAGAAAGGAAAGGGATTTGATGATGATCCTTCTGCAGAGGTGAAAACCAACTCAGATGAAGGTGGGGATGTGTACTTGGCTTCTTCTTCAAGTACACATGTATATCATGAGGCATGGTTGATTAACGCAGGTGCATCCTTTCACTTCACTCCCCATGGAGAGTGGTTTTGCGAGTATGAGAAATATGATGGTGGTGATGTCTTCTTAGGGGATGACAGGAAGGCTAGGATCATTGGTTGTAGAAAATTCAAGTTGAAGTTGGAAGGTGGAAGGATTAGAACACTTTCGGGTGTTATTCATATTCCTACATTAGCTAAAAATCTGATTTTTGTAAGCAAGCTGGATGATGCAGGTGTAAAAACAACGTTTGAGAAAGATACCTACAAGATGGTTCGGGGAGAACTGGTATTGATGCGGGGAGTTCAGATTGGAACTTTGTACAAGCTAGAAGGTAGCATCGTTATTGATGTGAGCAATAGTTTTGTGGTTCCTGAAAGTGGAGCAAAAAATCTAGTGGTCTCTGGAGAAAAGACCATGCTATGGCATCAAAGGCTTGGACATATTGGAGACAAGGGCCTTCGAATACTTCATGGTAAAGGTATGGTAGAAGGTATGTCTAATAGCTCTCTATATTTTGATTTCTATGAAAATTGTGTATATGGGAAGCAGAATTGGGTGAGTTAACCCTTTGGTGGTAAGAGGGCAAAATAGATATTAGAGCTTGTGCACAGTGATGTGTGTAGACCTGTGTCGGTTCCATCACTGGGTAAGTCTATGTACTATGTATCATTTAAAGATGACTTCTCAAGGAATACATGGATATATTTCCTCAAGAAGAAATCTGAAGTCTTTAACAGGTTTAAAGAATTTAAGGCTATGGTGGAAAACCAGACAAAGAAGAAGATAAGGGTGCCGAGGACAGATAATGGTGGAGAGTATTGCAAGAATGAATTTGAAGAGTTCTATAAGAAATGTGGTATAGCACAATAGAATACTACTCCATACACACCTGATAAAAATGGAGTTTCAGAAAGAATGAACAACACGTTGATGGAAAGGGCAAGAAGCATGCTCAATGGTGTCAGGTTAGGACAAGAATTCTAGGTAGAGGCGACAGAGACTGCATGTTACCTGGTCAACAGATCACCTTCATCAGCATTGGAGGATAAGACTCGACAAGATGTATGGACTGGTAAGAAACCTTCTCTTTCACATATGAGTGTATTTGGATGTGATTCATATGTACATGGTCCAAAGGAGAAAAGAACAAAGTTAGATAGTAAATCTGAAAAGTGCATCTTTATTGGGTATAAGAATGGTTTAAAAGGTTATAAGCTTTGGAACCCAGTAACAAGGAAGATTGTGTACAACCAAGATGTGGTGTTTAGAGAGGTGAAAGATGTTACTAAACATGAAGTCCTACCAAAGAAACTTGAGAAGATGGAGTTTTATCTAAAGGAGGAAGAATCAGACTCTACAGCAGAGGAGGAATTAGAAGATGAAGAGCCACAAACTTTGGTTGTGAGAAGATCAGTTCGAGAAAGAAGGCAGCCAGAAAGGTATACTCCATATGCTTTCTATTCAAACTTTTCTTTATCTATTACTGATGACGATCCCAGAACTGTGAAGGAAGCAGTAGATTCAGAGGATGGAAAACTCTAGAAAGAGGCCATGGTTGATGAAATGGCATCTTTGCACAAAAATGAAGCTTGGGATCTGGCGAAGTTGTCGGCTGGAAGGAAACTCATTGACAGGAAATGGGTGTTCAAGAAGAAGATGAATGCAGAAGGAAAGATGGAGAAATACAAAGCTTGGTTGGTAGAAAAAGGTTATTCCCAGGTGTCAAGAATTGATTTTGGTGATATTTTTTCTCCTGTTGCCAAGGTAGCTTCTATTAGATTACTTTTATCTGTTGATGTTGATTTTGATTTTGAGGTAGAACAGATGGATGTGAAGAAAACA
The DNA here is from genome assembly GCA_031772625.1 of Pinus tabuliformis. Classification (NCBI taxonomy): domain Eukaryota; kingdom Viridiplantae; phylum Streptophyta; class Pinopsida; order Pinales; family Pinaceae; genus Pinus; species Pinus tabuliformis. The sequence continues at coordinate 970,450,747 of CM062810.1, forward strand.
TTTCTTCAGGGAGATCTAGAAGAAGAGATCTACATGAAGCAACATGAAGGCTTTGTGGTGAAGGGTAAGAAAGAAATGGTATGCAAGTTAAAAAAGTCACAGTATGGGTTAAAATAGTCATCAAGGATGTGGTATCAGAAATTTGATACATTTATACAGGGACTTGGCTTCACCAAAAGGAAAGTAGATCCTTATGTGTATTTTAAATTAATTGGTGACCACGTTATTTATCTGGTCTTGTATGTGGACGATATTTTGCTGGTTCGAAATGACAAAGAAATTATCCAGGATTTGAAGACCAAATTGTCCTCCAAGTTCGACATGAAAGATCTTGGTTCTGCAAACTATATTTTGGGCATGGAAATTAAATGATATCAGGCAAAGAGGAAGCTCTTGTTAAACCAGAGAAAGTATGTCGAGACAATACTGCAGAGGTTTAATATGTAGGATAGTAAACCAATGAAGGTTCATATTCCTATAGGTGTAAAGTTATATATTGAGCAATGTCCCAAGACACAAGAAGAGGAAGAGGACATGTCCCATGTTCCATATGCAAGTGTAGTTGGTAGTCTGATGTATGCAATGGAATGTACTAGACCAAACATTGCACATGCAGTGGGAGTATTGAGTAGGTTTATCTCAAAACCAAGGAAGGAGCATTGGACAACAATGAAGCGGGTTTTCAGGTATTTATGTGGAACTAGTGATTATGGTTTGTGCTACCAAGGAAGACTAGAATTGGATAGAGTTTTGGACATTCATGGCTTTGTTGATGCAGACTGGGCTGGAGATCTAGATCAGAGAAGATCTGCAAGTGGATATGTGTTTAATCTATTTAGAGGTGCAGTCAGTTTGATGAGTAAGAAACAATCTGTAGTGGAACTTTCAACTACAGAGGTAGAATACATGGAAACCACTCATGCAAGCAAAGAAGCAGTTTGGTTGCAAAGATTGTGTTTAAGTATGGGGTTAGTAAAGTGAGCTATAAGGATAGTATGTGATAGCCAAAGTGAAATTTTCTTGGCAAAGAACCCTGCTTATCATTCAAAGACAAAGAACATTGATGTTCAGTATCACTTTGTGAGGGATATGGTATAAGACAAAAAGGTGTTGTTGGTAAAGGTGGACACTTTCAAGAATACTACAGATGCATTGACAAATTATGTGAACACTAAGAAGTTATCTTATTGTAGAGAAACAATGGGAATTTCAGGGCTAGATCAATGACTAAGCTCTCTTGTGGCCCCCTGTGGAAAGAAAACAACAAGTGGGATAATGTTGGGTTGTGTTCTATTATTTCCATGACTAGCCCTAGTAGTTAAGCTGGGGGGTTATGTTCCCCCTTCGCTGCGCTGGGCACAGCGGGGAGGCCATAGGGGGGGCGACAACTCCCCTTGTTGGGGGGTTTGAGTGGGGCGATAGCCCCCCTATACCAGGTCCGGGGCAGGCGCCCTGGGAAATTTTGTTTTGGACCTTATATTAGGTGGGCGGACCTACCTATGGTTTTGTGCATGGATTTCGCACATGGTTTTGGGCGCGATGGTTTTTGGTCCATGGTATTTTGTAGATCCAGTCAAGGGAACTATGACTATGTTCTAATCTAGGGTTAATGGATTGGGGATTATGGATGCTTCGGCATGTATATATATGTATTGTAACATTGAAATGAACATAATGAAATATCAATATGGTAGTCTCGGTTTTGGTATCCAGAGGAAATTCTCTACGTATATTTGTTTTATGTGTTATGCTCTCTCCATTGTTTAATTTTTTTTTTAGAATTTGCATGCATGTAATTTTTGTACGGGGTTAAAACCTACATTTGGTGTTAGAGTTGTTTTGGCTTCAAGGGGATGCCTTTGCTGCTGAAGGGTTTTTCTTGAGCCTGTGGTAGACCCTGTTTAGTGGGAGATCTACATGATCGATTCTTGTGATGAAAGAAGATGGTGAGTAGTGGAAAGATAGAGATCGAGAAATTTAATGGTCAAAGTTTTGAGTTGTGGAAAATCAAGATGGAGGATCTGCTGGTGGATAAAGATCAGTGGATCGCAGTAGATCCAGGTACTAAACCAACGCCAATGTCAGATGAAGACTGGAAGAAGTTGGATAAGAAGGAAAAAAGCACAATACAATTGTGTGTAACAATTCGGGACCACGACTAAGTCGCAACCCTAGATGGGGTTTGGGTAAGTGAAAGGTGACACAAGGCATGAGCTTTCGATCAAGCCTTTGACCCCCCTACCATTTAAAACTAAGTGAGAATGGTTTCAATGGTTGAAAAAGAGGTGGGGTCAAGGCTATTGGATTCATACCATGAACCCTGCAAGGGCACAAGGGTTATGACTAATCCCAAAATGAATAGAATTTTGGCACGGGTTTTACTTAGCGTATTGCTTTCAAACAACCAAATCGACAATGTTAATGCCATGGAAATGGCTTTAACGCCAAATTCAAACCACAAAACACACACTTGTGACCATGGTGGGTGCCAATGGAAATGAATCACAAAATTGGGTTAGTGGGTTTTTCCATAACACCAAACATAGCCTAAGGCATCAAAATCGTAAGGTGAGGGCTCACCCAAATGAAATGTTCAAATAGGGATCAATAGTCATGACTGGATATGCAAGGGTACGAGGTTGTGAGATCATAAAATCCAAGATTAGATGTTAAAGGAAAACCAAGGGCGAGTGAGGGTTAGGATGGGAATACATAGATATAAGGCACAAAGGGTTGGACACCTCTTGTCTTGAACAATAATAATGATTACATGAAGGCATGTTTTACTCACCAGGTCGTAGGTCACGTTTGACATTTCCAAGTGGAGGTGGGCCTCTCGTTCAATCTACTTGCTGGAGGGAAGAATGAAGGGAGGAATGGCAGCAAAGGAGTTTTATAAGAGAGCCCAATGTGTGAAAGGAGTTCACATATTTGACTTTCGTGATTTGTTTATCACATGGGACAGGCCTAAGTAGTAAGTTGCATATGGTAGAAGTGCAATATTTTCATCGCATGCAATAACTCATGGAGGTTGTAGGTTGCAATATTTGCATCTAATGGAGGGGTCACATGTGAGAGTTGCATAGTGTCCTCATCGCATGCGACCAACACAAGCGGTCACAAATCACACAATCAAATCACAATGAGGGGTGACTAAGAGCAAGGAATGTGACTTTGTGACTTTTGGAAAAATAGTTCTTAAATAGGTCACTAATTTCAATTTTGGCATCCAATATGATTACATTTATAAGTTACTAGTGCGACTAGTGACCAAGAGTAACGATCACAAGTCACAATTTTAATGATTAATGAAACCACCACTATAAACTATAGTTGTGAATTGTGACTTGGTGAGGAAAAAATTCAAGTTTTAAGGCTTTAGGTTTTAGGTTTTCTAGATTCCAAGGAAAACTTAGATAGGTCAATGAGGAACAAGACCATAGGAAAAAGATGGCAATAAATCCAGTATGGGGGTCTCCAAAATTTTGAAAGAGCTAAAATTTTGGGGTTGTCATAGTAGCTACAACACAACTAAAATGGTTTATAACAACAGGCCATGGCCTTAACTTATGAATATGCAAGTGCATATTTTCCTCTTCGGGCTTAAAGAAAAAACTCGTGTATAGAAGACAGGTTCAGGATATGCACTCTTATTTTAGGGCTATTGATTTTGGGAGTCATCTTTGTTTAATTCAAAATTTAAGCTCAAAACTTTTTCAAATCGACAAAGTTCATTATACTTCCTTCAGTGTTTACTCACACTAATTGCATAGTTGAATTGAACTAGTGCATGTGTGTGTGTGTGTGTGTGTGTGTGTGTGTGTGTGTGTGTGTGTGTGTGTGTGTGTGTGTGTGTGTGTGTGTGTGTGTGTGTGTGTGTGTGTGTGTGTGTGTGTGTGTGTGTGTGTGTGTGTGTGTCATTTCCCTGCAAAGGTAATGTTAGTGCAGAACCATTTATTCACATTCCTATGCAGACAATCATTAAAACTTTATTCCTATAGTCACATGAGAGCCATGAACAATTCATGCAATCAATAAATAATTAGCTTAACAATCCGAAAATAAATTTCATGACACATTATTCATATGAAGAGATTTATCTTGGATTGAAACTAAAGTTGGGCAACAAAGTTAGGGACAACGACTCTCCACCCAACCATAGAAAAATTGTAGTCACTTCTCACTTGTAGTTGTCATCCCCGAGCCATATACTAGTGCTTGGGGTGGAGTTATTTTGGAAGAGAGGCCAAATATTTTCCTTAGTTGGAACAGGATAACACAAGGTCACACAACCTTCATCCACCAATTACACAACATCCCACTCAGTCTTCCAGACTTTACATACAAAATTTGCATCCATGCTAGGATACCATACAATACAGAATTCTCAGGTCACGTTTAGGAGAAGAGATTCTAAACTAAGGGAAGTTTCATAAATTGATAGGCGGAACATATCACCCCTCTAGGTGGTTCATTAGTGAGACAAACCCTAAAGCTTCAACCCCCAAGGCAATTCCTTGTGGTTCATTAGCCTCACATGCACCTGATTGATTCTTCCCAATACAATAGGTTTTTCATTCCCAAGCTCCTAGTAGGTTATTCTACCGTCAAGAAGGCCTCCGCTCTCTATAATATTTTAACCTTACAAGCCTCTTGAGGTTTTCTTAGTTGGTTCACTTTTCCCAAAACTCGATCACTGAAGTCTTGATCGTTGTTCTCCTGTTTCACCTCCACCCCTTGGAGGAATTTTCTTCCAATGCTCACCATTGTCCCCTTCCACTACGCATGTGTGAGTGGGTTTTCTCCTCTCCTTAACTCGTTTTTGTGCCCCCTCCTCAATAGACTAACCGTATGTATTTTTATGCAGGTCAACCTTTCGTGGATAGCACAGCCCATGCTGCCCTTAATTTTTTTTCTCTTCTTGCTTGTCGTTGGAGTTGAAGGACACCTAGGCCTGTCCTTGTCTCTTCAGTTAAATTTAATTCACAGTCAACTCATTTAATCTTCTCGGCCAACCCATGGTTTGTGTATTTAATTTTTCCAATTCCTCAAGAAAACTAGAATTTATACCCCTTCTCTAAGTCTTTGAGTAATTACAATTATATATAATGAGGGAAAAATTAACTAGGGGCTTCCATAGTAATAAATGAAAGATGGAAGATGATCCATATTTTTTTCATGGAGTAGGGTGTTATTTGCACCCTATATTGTTTGGGGTATCAAGGCATCAAGATGAAGAAGTCATAAGTGGACTCTATGAGGATATTGACAAGCTAAGTTCATATCCATCAACTGTAACATTGGTTAGATCTCAACTAAGGGCATATAAGTTAGAAAAAGGAGATAGTTAGAACCAAAACAACAAAGTATTATAAGGTTAGAATTGATCTAGCACTATGGTGGTATTTTTATGCATCAAGGGCACCTAAGTTACAAAAATTTTCAATTCACATCTTGAGTTAGGGATCAAGTGCATCAACTCGTGAAAAGAATTGGAATGCCTTTGACCATATTCCTTTCAATAAAAAAGATAGATTGTTCTTTGAAAAATTACAAGATCTTGTTTATATTTGCAATAATTTTCAATTGGATTTAAATAATGTCGATAAAGACTCATCTAATTCTTTTATTCTATGGTTGACTCCTGTGAATTGGAGTTCCTTTAACATATTCATTCCAAGAAAATTAATAGACTTTTATTTGGAAACTTAGAATATTTTTTTATGTTTGCGGTGTTTTCAATTGGCTTTAAATAATGTCGCTAAAGACTCATCCAATTCTTCAACTCCATGGTTCATGCATGTTTGAGATGCATCAAGGGATTAAAATGATCTTTGCATTAAGAGTGATATAGTTAGTCCTACTTCTAATGGTGACCATACTTCTATTGGATTCATTTTACCAAGTGCTCATGATGATGTAGAGCTTTTTGTTGTAACAAGTAAGCCACAGGAACAACGAGAATATCACTTGTGTTCCCATTCTAGTTTTTACATGCTCTTTGATAGAAATATACATGTGCAACTCCTGGAGGGATAGTTTTCTTTTTGCATGCTAAATTTTCACATGGAAAATACATTTATATTCCATATCAAGAATATATTCATTCTCCACTCAAAGAAATTATATCAAAGCTCATCATGACACTTGTGGGAATTGAATATGGGGAGAAAGGATCTCAATCATTCCTCCTAACCACCCAAGATAAACCCAATTAACATTAAAACATTTTTATGTTATGTTTATGTTTTTACTATTATGTCTCATAAACATGTTTTTTATTATGAAAAAAGAGATGAATTTTTGACACATATATTTAATAATTAATCATGTTGACATGTTATTTTCATTTCATTTTTTTTTTTTAACTGAGACTATTTGTATTCATAACAAAAATAGAAATTTACATAGAGAGTATCACAATATTCACCCAATCAACATGAAAATTATAAGGAAATTGAAATCACTAATCACCCCATTTGAGAGGCAGTGCAAAGGATGCTCCTCAATACAAGAGTAACCAAATATACAACCATATAAAGATTTTATTCCAGATAATAAAAAAATTCTTCAAACTCACTACAGTATTAAAAACAGACCATAGAACCAAAATAATCGAGATTACTAACTTCCACAATAGCCTCTGCAAAAGATACGCAATAACAGTTCACTCCATAAAGTCATCCAACTATATACAAAGACGTTCAAACACGATGAAGGGCCCAAACGATATCAAAAGGAGACAACATATATCAATAAGATTAACAACTAAAGCTCTCTAAAAAACCTCCAACGTAGATATAACACTGAATAGTGCGGTCATCCATATATCTTGAAACCCATACAGTACTCACCAACAAGATAATAATTCATCCATAAACCATTAAACATATTTCAAGAAACTGAGAGGGAAGATAAAATCATGTCGCAAAGTGTACCATGCTGCAAAATGCGCCAACAAAGAAAAAATAAGAATGCAACAAGGTTCATTTCAATTATATATTTTTAATAAATTATTAATTTTTATTTTATATACTTCTAAATTACTCCTACAGGTGTCTTTATTTTGGAATTTGGAATTTTATTTCTAGAATTGTAATTTAATTATCCACAATTATTAGGTTGATGGATGGAATTTGGACTTCAAAATTTTTTAAAAATATTTTAGAATATTTAAAATTCTCCATGATAAAGTGGGAGTGAACCTCCTTTGGCAAGAACTCCCCTCATATGCCACCATGTCTCCTTATTCGTCTTTGATCTCGTGTGTTACACTATTAGAATATCTTCCATTGTTGGATCATCATAGATGGTGGAGGTAATTAGTAACTACCAAGGGAGTGGTAGGAGGGTAACACAAAAAGGAAAAAGAAAGGAGTGGATCTCTCATATTTTTTTATATTTTTCCTGACTAATATGAATACATTGATTGTAACTCTCACGATATGAGAAAAGGAAAAATACAACATAAAGTGATATATATATATATATATATATATATATATCTTGCAGTTGGTGGCTCGAGGGAGATACCTTCATTGGAAAGGTGTCGTGATTGGGAGGAGCCAAGCATTTTTAGTGTTAATTTCTCAACCTGAGTCAAGTCGGTAATTCTAAATTGTGTTCATTTTTATATATTATGTTTACAAACTATATATATATATATATATATATATATATATATAGTTTGAAAACATAATATATAAAAATGAACACACAATTTAGAATTACCGACTTTATATATATATATATATTTATATTAGCACAAATTTTATGGTATAGTTGAAAGACCCCTCAAAAGATTACATTGATTGTGTATTGGTGTTAATTTTAATGTTTTGTAAAAAATAATTTTATTATGAGGTAACTAAAACAAAGGTGTCGTGGTTGGGAGGAGCCAAGAATTTTCAGTCTTAATTTCTCAACCTGAGTCAAGTCGGTAATTCTAAATTGTGTTCATTTTTATATATTATGTTTTCAAACTCTCTCTCTCTATATATATATATATTATTTATCACAAATTTTATGGTATAGTTGAAAGGCCCCTCAAAACGTTACATTGGTTATGTGTATTGGTGTTAATTTTAATGTTTTGTGAAAAGGAATTTTATTATGAGGTAACTAAAATATGCTTTTTCCTAAAGTAGTAAAATAAAAATAAGGAGGGGTTTTATTCCACAAAAAAAAATAAGAAAGAGAATATATGTGTTGTTCTTAATGTGAGAATAATTTTCTTTGCTTCATGAAATCATTCGTCTAGAGTAGTAAATTTTAATAGATAATAAAGTTGTTAGAAACAACTATGTGCATATATGGATGCATAAAAACGAGAGAGAAAAGAAATAATATACATACAAAACAATTATATTGGAAACTAGATTACACATGTAACATTATAGTGTTGTTGCACCATTAAAATAAATATGTCAGAATGTAGTGATAAGATACAAGTAGAATTTACCACTACAAAATAAGGAAACATCTCTGAAACATTAAACCAAAGCAATTTAAAATATCTTTGTCTTAATATAACCAAATACTATAGCTTTCCTTAACAGAGGAAAGAGGGATTTGTTTTTCATTCGAGAGAAAAGACTAGACATAGAACTTTTGGAATGAGTACAATGTTTCCAACCTGGAAAATAGAGTCCAGGAGTTAGTGAAATTAATAGATCTAGTTTAGTAAAACTCTAATGCCAAGAAAATTGGGTTTTCCTCGAGGTTACGTGTCATTACAAAAAATTGATGAGGAACCATTAATGTAAATATTTGTAGATTAATAGAATGTATGATTGAAATAGTTACAAAATGAATATGGTAAATAAATTTTACATGTACAAGATTTGGACTAGAACCCTTGTTGGATAAGGAACCTGAAAAGGTACACTAACAGGAAATTTAAACTAAGACAAAAGTGTAGGAATTTACAGGTTAAGTTCCTCAGATAGAACACCAAAGGACATTGCTCACAAACAGATCACAGATCAATACACCAGTATTCTTAACGTGGTTAAAACCCTCAAAGAGGGAAACAGTCCATGGCTTGAGCCAACGTGGCCACTTCAGGAAATTTATTAATAAAAGAATGAAAATTTACGTAAGCTTCTCTCATGAATGGTTACCCTACAAATGACCCTCCATTCTCTTTAAATAGAGATCATGGACCAATTGGGTGTTAAGCCACGGATCAGGTGTTGGTAATACTGAGGATAGAATGAACCGTCGAATCACTACATATCGTAACCATCAGATTGTTACTTACAAAAGTACATAGTAAAGAAACACACTTTACCTAACTCTACACTAGACCAAGTTATACTTAACTATTTCCTATGTGTCGGAATATCCTAACATCCCCCCTTAAGAACAGCTTGGGATAGGATTGAAGGAAGGAGGCATTAGAGCCTATCCCCCCTTAGTGACAACTTCCTAAACTCCAACCATAAATTGAAGTTTAGTAAACTTCACCTCTGTGAGAGCCTTTGTAAAGATGTCTACAACTTAATCATCTGTTGAACAATATTGCACTTCAAGAATATGGTCATGAATGAGCTTTCTGATGAAGTGCATGTGCAGTTGAATGTGTTTGTTGCACTGATGTTGGACTGGATCTTTGCATAGTTGAATGGCACTTTGATTATCACACCAAAGTGTAGTCAGATGCTGCTTTTGAAAGCCAAACTCTAACAGGATTTGACGAAGCCATAGGGCTTCCTTACTAGCTTTTATGGCACCATGATACTCTACTTCTGTTAAAGAAAGAGAAATGGCACTTTGTTTCTTGCTAGCCCAAGTAATAAGTCCTTAACCAAGAGTGAACACATAACCTGCAGTAGACTTCTGATCATCAGGCTCACCAGCACAATCGGAATCAGTGAAACCAACCAATAGAGGAGATGCTTCTGCACTGTAATCAATCCCAAACTGAACTATACCTTGAACATAACGAAGTATTCTTTTAGCTGCTTTCCAATGACTTTCATGTGGGTTTTGCGTAAATTGAGCAATAAGGCCAACAAAAAAGGAAAGGTTAGGATGAGTATGGGTCAGATACAAAATTTTTCCTACAAGTTGACGGTATAAAGTAGCATCAACTTAAGGGGAAGTACAAGTGACTGAAAGTTTGGCTCCAGATTGAAAGGGAGAAGGGGCTGGCTTACAGTCTTCCATGTGAAAATGGCATAAAAGATCATAGGCATACATGGACTGGGAAAGGGAAATACCTTCCTTGGCTTGCAAGACTTGAAGACCAAGAAAATAATGCAAGTGTCCTAAGTCTATCATTTCAAACTTATTTTTAAGGCTAGACTTCACATGGTTTATAAGGTTTGGATCACTACTAGTAAGGATAAGATCATCAACATAAAGAACAAGAATTATAAGAGACTTTCCTACTTTCTTGGTGTAGACAGTATTGTCAGAATAACACCTAGAAAAGCCAGTTTCTAAAAGAAAACTATTCATTTTGGCATACCAAGCCCGAGGGGCTTGCTTGAGACCATAAAGAGATTTCTTAAGCTGACATACAAGGCTGGAGTCTGTTTGTATAAAGCTAGTAGGTTGTTCCATATATATTTCTTCATGAAATTCCCCATGCAAGAAGGTAGATTTAACATCCATTTGATGGACTTCCCATTTGAAAGATGCAACAAGGGAAATAACAAGGTAGATAAAGTTTATTTTGACAACAGGGGAGAAGGTTTCAATATAGTCAATGCCTTCAACATGTGAAAACCCCTTAGCAATGAGACGAGCTTTATGTTTATCAACTTTTCCATTTGGTCCATACTTGGTTTTGTAAACCCATTTCCTTTGGAAGAGGAAGAAGATCCCATGTATCATTTTCCAATAATGAACGATATTCTTCATTCATAGCTGCGTCCCAATCTGGATGGCCTGAAGCTTCTGCAAAGGTGTCAAGATCATAATTCATTGAAGCTTGAGCTAGCAAAGAAGAGGCTCTATCGAACTGAGAACATGTATGTCGTTGATTTATAGGATCACCAGCAAGAGCACCTGCTGCATCCTGAGTAGCACGAACCCATTTTGGAAGCTGAGGAGCTGAAAGAGGATCCTGAGAAGGTGGGGGAGGATTGTCATCCTCACTATCATCATCCGAAGAAGAAATATTTTCAGAAGTAGAAGGGATAGAGAGAGGTGGAACATCCACCGAACTAGGCTCGTATGCCGATATATTTTCAGGAAACTTTACATCTCTTCTAATGATAACATTTTTGGACTGAAGTGGAATAAGTCTATATCCTTTGACATCTTCAGAATATCCAACAAAAATACATTTTTCACTCTTAGGTTCTAAAGCTTTATGTTTCTCATCTAGAATATGGCCCCATGCTTCACTCTCAAAAACACGAAAGTGACTTACATCTGGTTTAATTGAGCTCCATGCTTCTTCTAGAGTGATATTCTTTAAAACCTTAGTAGGAGTGCGATTTACCATGCAATTTGCATAGTTAATTGCTTCTGCCCAAAAAATAAGACTAAGTCCTTTAGATTGAAGCATACAATTAGACATTTCCTTTAAGGTGCGATTCTTCCTTTCAACTACACCATTTTGTTGTGGAATATATAGAACAGTATGTTGCATTTGAATTCCATTCTCAGTGCAAAAGTTGATAAATTTGTTGTTAACATATTCTCCGCCATTATCAGATCTTAGCTTAAGAATTTGATGTCGATATTGTTTTTCAACAAAGGCCTTAAAGCCAAGAACATGTTAAATACTTCACTCTTGAGTTTTAAGAAGTATACCCAAGTGCGTCTGGAGAAATCATCAATGAAAGTTAAGAAATACTTGTAGCCAGAGAATGAAACAACTGGAAGTGGACCACATAAATCATTGCACAAGCTGTAAAGGGGCTGAGTCGTGCCAAGAGGCATGTTTTTCAAACCTATCCCGATGATGTTTTCTAAGTACACATCTGGAACAAACACCATCTCTGCAAGATACCATGGAAGACCTGTCACCATATTTTCTTTACATAGATTCTGAAGGGAGCAATAGTTTAAGTGACCAAATCGCTCATGCCAAACTTTGCTTACTTCATCATTATGAGCAACAAATATCGAGGGAAGATTTGATGACCCAAAGTTGTTAAACTTATGCAACCTTGTAGAAGCATCAGCAATGCCAGTAGCTAAAATCTATCTAGGATCTCTTAGGTCCTTAATTACAACATCATGAGGTGAAAATTCAACGATTTTACCTTCACCTGAATGAGTTATCTGATATACAGATAAAAGGTTGCAGGATAAGGTTGGAACACATAATACATCATTAAATTGACCATTGTCTAGATGAACAGTTCCAGGCCCTACAACACTAAGAGATCTATCATCACCAACATATATATTTTTGGTGTTACAAACATTTAAGGAAGAAAACATGGATTTTTTTGCCATGTGATAAGAAGCTCCAGAATCAATGAGCCACTCGTGAGGATGAGAAGAAGAAGATACATTTAGTGCATAACTAGACCGAGATGCTTGACAACCATATGCAGAAAGTGTTATTCCTAAAGATTAAGTTGAAGTTGAAGAGTGCTCCAAATGGATGTTATGCTTCTTCATTGCTGCTTCCAAGGCTTCCATCTTCTTAAAGCATTTGGATTCTAAGTGGCCATCTCAATTACAAAAGTGGCATGTCTATCAATCTTCTTCCCTTTGTTTTTATTTGCCTTATCATTTTGTTGAAATGATTTTTCATTTTTAGACTGAAATTGCTTAGGACCCTTGTTTGGTTTAGGACCATTCTTTTTAGGATACTGCTTCTTAGGATTCTTTGAGTTTTCTTGTTATTGGGCAGCTAAGGCTTTCTTATAAGAGTTTCCAAGATTAAGAAGACCAAGATATAAGAGTTTTTCTTGTTCTCTTATTAAAAAATCACAATAGACATCAAAAGAGGGGGACTTGTAGTCTTCTCCTTGAGAAATAAAGGCTTCTCTAGTAGAATGGAAGGTGGAAACAAACACAGAGTAGGCTGGTCCCAACTTAGTAAGAATGGAATAGATAAGGCTACCATTTTCTACCTTACCACCTTCCAAGAGAAGTCTAAGGGTCTTGAACTTGGACAAAAAATATTCAATGGAAGAAAAATTATTGGGGTCCAATGTAAGCAACTCAGTTTCAAGTTGATGGGCTTTAATTTCATTTTTAATTCCAAAAACTTTAGTGAGCTATTTCATTGCTTCATTAGGAGTATCAAGTTTTGCGATACGGAATCTAAGGTCTGGAGAAATAGACATCCCTATCAACCCACGTACTTGATCTTGCCTATTTTCCATTTGGCTACCTTATCTTCATCTTGAGGTTTGGTTTCTTGGCCTAAGGCTATTCTGTGAAGACCTTTACTTCTAAGTAAATCCACAATGTAGGACCACCATTGGAAGTAGTTGGTGCTGTCAAGAATAATTTGGCATGGACTTTCCATTTTAACAGAAACTGAATCTGTAGATGCTGAAACTAAGTGTTTCAATTGAAAGATATCAAAAAAATAGGCTAATTAAAAAAAACGGCTCTGAAAACGGCTTCCGGATGAAGAAGTTATGGCTTTTTGAAGAAAAGTTGTTGAAGATACCAATGAATTGCGTGAATGTGTGGAAATGAATCATAATGTTATATTTAAACCGCCACCCCCTTCCCCCTTTCCAAACTTAATCTAATTAACTCACTTTTAAAAAAAAAAATTTATGTGACTCACTTTTATAAATAAGTGAAATCCACTTTTACAATGGTACTTTATGAGCTACCCACTAAATTGTAACTTAAATAAAATATAAAGAGACTTTAGAATTATAAGTGACTCACTTTTTATAATGGGTGAGAACACTTTTACATAGAGTAACTTTAAAACATAAGTTACATGTGCTTTTTGAAAAAGTAACTCAACAAAAAGCAAGACTTGAACTCAAGACCTCTATTCTCATAAAGTAACTTTGGACCAAGTGAGCTAGTTTAAAAGGTTAGTAATTTTTGGGAAAGAGAAAGTGTTTTCTTTTCGTCACTGAAGCTTTGGGGTGCATGCTTACTTAAAAAATTTCTTTTTTGCTTACAAAACAAAAACCACAAAACCCAACACGAACATACAAAAAAAAAAACCTTACGGCTTGAAGTTAGCTTTAGCCAAAAACTAAACATTTTCCTCAATGTTTTTTATTTTCCGAGATCACACTAAGGCGCGGCAGAAAAGAGCATATGCATGAGAAAAATCCTTCATTTTTGTTTTTTATTCTCCCAGATCACACAGATTCGCGGGGCAAAGAGCATATGCAGAAATGAATGGTATAGATCTAGTAATAAAAAACAGAGAGCTAAATAACTAAAATAAATAGAGAGATGAATAGCTAGAACTACAAATAAAGAATGAATACCTCCAAATATTAAAAATAGCATAAATAGGGCTACCATAAACCTTTTCGCATGAAACGAAAGGGGTTCCTCACTGGAACAGATACTCCTAACACAATAGAGCAGTCCTCTCGGCCCGAAAGCAGTCAAAAATAGTAGATCTAGGAAACGATAGTCGGATGCAGTTGCACTGGCTTCAGATTTGGATCACCAACGGATGCGGCCCTCAAATAGCTATGGTACCATGTAGGAATTTACAGGGTAAGTTCCTCAGACAGAACACCAAAGGACATCGCTCACAAACAGATCACAGATCAATACACCAATGTTCTTGATGTGGTTAAAACCATCAAATAGGGAAATAGTCCACGACTTGAGCCAACGTGGCCACTTCAGGCAATTTATTAATAAAATAATAAAAAATTACATAAGCTTTTCTCATGAATGGTTACCCTACAAATGACCCTCCATGCTCTTTAAATAGAGATCATGGACCAATCGTGTGTTAAGTCATGGATCAAGTGTCAGTAATACTGAGGAGATAATGAATCATCGGATCACTACATATTGTGACCGTCGGATTGTAAGTTACAAAAGTACATAGTAAAGAAACACACTTTACCTAACTTTACACTAAACCAAGTTATACTCAACTATTTCCTATGTGTCGGAATATCCTAACAAAGAGAGATATGAGGCAATAACAAATATTTATTCAAAAGCTTCGAATCTAAAGATTCCTCTCTCTATATCTACCAAGTGGACTTTCAATTCCATAATGGTACTGTAAATAACTCACAAGAGTTATAATAGAGGATGTTACAAGTATCATATATGGATAAGAAAAAAACAAAACCAATTTTGGTAGCAACTATTAGTTGTCGAAATACTAATGGCGAAATAACAAAGTTGTAAAATTAACTATAGTTTTATTTTTCTAAAATTACCTATGTAATCCAAGAGTTTTTTCCCAAACATTCTTCAGTTCATCGAAACGGTACCAAGTTCTAGTAGTATATGGCCATAAAAAGAATAAAATACGGTACCAAGTGCAAGTAGTATATGGCCATAAAAAGAATAAAATTAGATACAAATTTTGGAGGAAGAATAACAACGAAGCTACAAGGAAGAGTATGAAACAAGTTTGAGTGGTATAAAGTCAAATAATTAGTTGGTACCTATATGGTAAAGGTGGAAGCCATCAAACCCCAAAATCTTCAACTACTAGAAAATGAGCTAAAAAATCCATGTCAAATACTAGGGAAAGCAAAAATAAGGTAATTTTAGTTCATATGCAAAAATAAATAACTTCTAGGATTGTTTTCATAAAAACCCAAAAATGCCAGAGTAATACTCTAAAAAAAATGATTTAGGAAGAAATTATGTATTTGAACGAAAGCTTGAGAAAAATAAACCTTGCCCACGAAAGACAATTTTTTCTATATTTTGAGGAGTTTAAAAGAAACCATTTCATCTCCACAAACACCCTAGAGGTCTTAAATTGATTTTTCTATATTTTGAGGAGTTTAAAAGAAACCATTTCATCTCCACAAACACCCTAGAGGTCTTAAATTGGACCAAGGACTAACCATTCAACCACCTTCAATAACTAAATATAGAAACATGTTAATAAAAATCTTAGATGCATTAATACTTGTAACCTGAAGTTAGGTCTTAAATTGGACCAAGGACTAACCATTCAACCACCTTCAATAACTAAATATAGAAACATGTTAATAAAAATCTTAGATGCATTAATACTTGTAACCTGAAGTTTGAAATAATTGAACGTTGTAAAAGAAAAAGAAAAGTCCTTACCTTGATAGAATATCATGAAGAGAAATACGGCTATGATGTTCTTTGCAGCTAAAAGTATTCATTTATATCAACAGGTGGTTGCAACACTGTGAAATAGCCATAAAACAAATGAAATAGCAATTTGACAGAGCAATTTGACAGAGTTTCAGGTGAAAAAAACACCAAATCGAGGATCTTGGCCTAATGTCCGTATAGAAAACTGGAAAGAATGCATTGTATAACCTAATGTAAGCCCTAATATCCAGAACTGGAAAGAATGCATTGTATAACCTAATGTAAACCCTAATTTCTAGAACTGTCTATTTTCTAATGGAAGATTGGAACCGTCAATAGTAAAGTGATGTATAATCACAAATATAGATGTTTTTCCACGTGATGATCACAGGCCCTGGAGGAATGTGAAAGCTCCACGCAAAATAGCAATTACTACCTATTCATTCATATGACCAGAGCGTCAAGCGTATGGAAATTTTATTTCAAATAAGTTAATAATGTTGTGAGAAAACAATGTGGTAAATACCATAAATATAGGTAAGAGCCATAATATTTTCCAACTGATTATATGATGTATCATATTAAACTAAGAATATATAGTTATATAGAATGCATAACCAAAACCTTATGTATAAAGCGTAATTGGTAATATAATTTTTATAAGTGAATCTATTACTCGTATTGAAGTTAAATTTCATAAGTGAATAGGTTTTAGTGTTCGACAAAGAGGAGATCAAGTGTAGAAACTTCTAACATAAAGGAATGAGGTCATATAATTAAACATTAGAACTAAAATGTATATGAAGGTTGTTCATACTATGAGTACAAGTAATCAAAAGAACAGAGACTAGGTTTAAAGTTTAAGACAAAACTTATTATGGATGTATAAAAAAATAAAAATGAAAATGAAAATTATGATATAGAGGTATATTACAAATAATTATGGATTTTCCGTCTTTCGTAATCACGAGTTTGATTTTGGAGGTTTGTGTATTTGATATCCCTGTTTTTCGATTTTGGATCTTGGCCTCTTAGAGACCTCGATTTTGGTGGATATGTCGACTTCTCTCATAGAGTTCTTTGTAATCTCTTTATTTTTTGCACAGGTTGTTCGTTCGAGTTCTATGTAATGTCCGTCAGTTCGAGTTCTTTGTAATGTCTTTATTTGTTCCACAAATTGTTAATTTAAATCCTTACTCGAAGATTTAGTTTGGCTCTGTTTGGTTCCATCCCTCGTACCAAGTAGAAAACTCTTAAGTCCATTGAAAAAAAGGCTCCCACCAAGCAGCTCACCACCAAGGTTTGTGGTTTGACTTAGGGTTTCCCAATCGGGCCAAGCGAACGACTGCGCAGGGTTTCACTCCACTTAATTTAACCTAGCTTCATGTGTTTCACACTGCGTCTATTTTTGTCTTGTAATACTTTGATCACCAACTGGGATTTGTTACACGACTCTGGGTTACCTTAGGTTTCTTAGGTTTTTGAACATTTGAACGAGGCGTCCTTCCAAATTTTCTCATTCCCTCGGTCCTTTACTAAAAGGTTGTTCGAATCTATCATGTCGTGTGCGTTTTAGCACCATTGTTCATGGTGCTATGGTTTTGGAATGATGAACTCTTTCATAATGGAGTTGGGGAGTGCTACCTAATAGTTTGAGTATTTATTATGATACATTATTAGTGAACATACTTATGAAAAAATAAATATTGATGAGATTCTTCAAACAAACTATTGTATTTCCGAACTATTGTAACTCAATTATAAAAAATATAAATTTCAAAAATTTTCTAAAAAATGAAAATTACATTAAAAAAAATTATTCTTTCTTTTATACTACTCTTATGTTACCATCTTACAAAATTTCCTTTGCCACAAATATTGCAATTTCTAATTATACTCACTTTATACCCTATCCAATTTTATGGCTAAAATATTTAATTTTGTTCAACTTCATGGTCGTGACTAAATCCGTACCGAAAGTGAGACACGATAACAGAGTCGTCGACTAACGGTGTTTGTTTGATTTGGAAATATGGAGTGGACTAACCCCACGTTGTAACAAACATAGTAACTGCGTCATTTCTTACTCCATGCGAACATGGATGTCAGGAATCTTTCCACAACTCCCTGAAGTTAGATGAACAAAATTGAATTGTTGACCATATTCATTTTAATAAACAAAATAGCTTGTTATTTGTAAACAATAATTTGAAATTGTTTTTAAAGAAAGCTACATAGGTCTCTTAGGTTTTTAAATTCTATTGTTTTAATTTTTTTTAATTATTGTTTATATATAAAAATAAAAGTTCAATAATGGTGAAGTTACATCATGGGTGGGGAATTGAACATGTCTTAAGATATAGAGTTGCATGAAATCACTTAATAATCCAGTAATAACAAAATTTTTCCCGATGTGAGAGTTTGCGTGTTTTTTTACTAGGAAAGAATTTGAATGGCATATTGTTGATGGACTAATATTTGGATTTTTTGGCAGTGTTTCAAAATTCAATTTTTTACATATTTATTTACAAAATAGAATTTGATTGGCAAGTTTTAGATGGAAATAAATAAATTATTTTATTTTTATTTTTAATATACATTAAATTTTAATATGTTATATTATTTTCGCTTCCAACCTCACGTTTCTTGTAAAATTGGGCAAAGCTAGCCAGGTTAGATACTTGTTCCCCATACCAGAAGTAACCCTACACCGGAATCTTGTGCAACATAGGTTTTAAATTATGTGGCTAAAGACTACTCAAATGCTTCTACTTTGTCTTTAGTTCCAGTGAAACATAGGTTTTAAATGATGTGGCTAAAGACTACTCAAATGCTTCTACTTTGTCTTTAACTCTAGTGACTTGAATTAAGGACTAAAGTAAAATTATAGTAGAAATGTGATATTTCAATTAATTATATCTATATATATAAATTGTTGAATATTTTTTTTGAATTGTTATTTTATAATATATTTTTGTAAATAAAAACAATTATAATAAAAATGTAATATTTCAATTATATATATATACACGCAAAGATATATTAAAAAAAATATTTTAATCTTAAAATTTTCTTTCTTTCTATATCATTTACCCACCACATGCATTAAAATTATATAGATTTATGTATTTATAAAAATTATAATAAAAATGTAATATTTAAATAAAATTTTAAGGTTAATAATATTATAAAATATATTTAGAAATTACAAATAAATTATTATATATATATAAGAGTAGTAATAGAAGTGTAACATTTCAATTAAATATAAAAGTTAAATATCTAAAAGAAACATATGTAAATTAAAAATGCATAAATAAACAAATACATTATTTGAAGCTATATATATATATATATATATATATATATATATATATATATATTAAAAAAAACATCTATACTCTATACTCTTAAATTATATATATTTATGTAATATTTCAATAAAATATATATATGATGATGATGATGGTCGTTAACGTCTGCTAAGACCAAACTTTGGTCTATCGGACCTAAAGAAACAAATTATTTAGTTTGATTTAATGTTTTATTCCTATGCTCAAAAAGCTTGGAGAGAAGCCTCCCCAGCTCACTATAATTTTGACATTGTAAAAGGCTAGGAAGGTCAGTATTATGACAAAGATTATGAAACTGAGATTTAATGTGGTTGTATGCGGGGCACCCTAAGAGGAAGTGGTTTTCATCCTCGATGTTCCTATTCTCACATAGGTGGCAGAGCCTTTCCATCCATGGTGTTTTAGGAACTGCCCAACGACTTGTTTCACTATGGAGTTCATGAGAATTCATTGTAATCTTTGCTATATTAATTTTCTTCTTTGAGCTAGTTAAAATAGAGAGATACTTTTGATCTTCTAGGGTGGGGTTGATGACCTTCTTATAATAACTTCATTTTCTTTGGCCACTAAATCTTTCTCACACCACATTTTTTCTTTAAACTTAGAAGTCACAATATCTTTAATGTTATTAATGTTTTGCAATGTTTATTGTTATCTATTATTTATTATTTTTAAATGTATACATATTAATTATGTTTTTATTATATTTATATATTTATAACAATTATAATAAAAATGTATTATTTCAATAAAATATAAAAATTATATATATATATATATCTAAAAATTATTTTAATTTTAAATTTTGTTATCATTTATTATTTTTGAATATAGGCATAGTCTAACTTATAAAGGAAATGGTCATTTTCAAAACTATTTTCTTAGTTAATTTTAATCAAAATCAGACGGATACTTTTAAAAACTTGAGTTTAAGTTGTTTAATGTGCATAATTCAAGTGCTCTAGGTTTTTCATGGTGTTGAATCCATTTATGCATTCAAAAATATGCCCCAGTGTTTTTCAGGGTGCTGAATCCATTTACTCACTCAAAAATGTATTTTTTAAATAACAAAAATTCTTGAAATTGTATTGCCAAATTTTGATGAACTCCTGTTAAAAACAATAGTTCATCTATAAATTAGACTAGACATTGAATATATATGCATATGAGTTTTTATTTATATTATACACACTTGAAATAAATTTATATATTTATAAATGGAAGTGTTTACTGAGGTGGAGGGATTGCCCCAACGACCAAAAGTGGTTGGAATCAGCGAAAACAAATTCAAAAAATCTTGCATTAACAGTGTTTAAATCATGTTTTTGATGGTGGAAATGGATTCAACACCATCAAAAACCTTTGGGGCACCTAAAACATTGAAATTTGACAACTATAACCTGGATTTACAAAAATCCCTGCCCAATTTTACCAAAATTTCCATGATTTTCAGGGCAACAAAGCAGTAGCTGCCCAATTTTATCAAAATCTTGTAAGAATTTCCATAATTTTCAGAGAAAAACGCAGTCTGGTTAGACTAGGGTATTTCAATAATATATCAATTTAAATATATGAAAACCTTGAAATTTGACAACTATAACCTGGATTTACAAAAATTCCTGCCGAATTTTATCAAAATTTCCATGATTTTCAGGGCAAAAATTATCAAAATTTCCATGATTTTCAGGGCAAAAAACAGTGCCTGCCCAATTTTATCAAAATCTTGTAAGAATTTCCATGGTTTTCATGGCAAAAAGATACTAATATATCAATTTAAATATATAAAAGAAATATATCTATATTAGAAATTATTTTAATTTTTAAATTTGGTTGTGATATATAGTCAAACTATCACTGATGGATGTACGCACTAGCTTTTCCCCAGTTCTCTATTTATAATTGCAACTTTAAAGATATAAATGTGTTTTTAGAATATATATGTATGTTTTTTTGTGGACGTCCACGAGTGATAGTTTAATTCATCACTATTATTCAAGGAAAATCATGCTCCCTATAATCACCCCATTGGTGGTCCATAAAAGGGCAAGTTTTCACTACTACCAAATGCTTTTAGGGCATACTGTAGGCCATATATATATATATGGAAAGCATATCATAATCCAGTTGTCAAATGAGAGGTAGAGACAATTATCACTCAATGCAATCTGTGACTCATCACTATTTTCAATAAAATCTACCTAAGCTAAAAATACTTATTGGTGGTCTATAAAAGATAGTCTTTCACTCCTACCAAGTAACTTTTTGTCTTGGGTCATTAATTTATTCTTTACTTATAAATAAAATAAATTTGTATTCAAACAAAAACAATTTTAAAACATACTCCCAACCCAACAACTCTTTTGATATATATAATAATAATATTCAATTTTTTTAACACATGATTTTATTTACAAAATTTTTACTCAAATCCGGAGATAACTGGGGAGCACGAAAAAGCCACAACTACGACATCGACGCCCTATGCGTCATTGCACGCAACTACGACATCCACGCCCTATGTGCCATTGCACGCGATTTGTGATTTGGGAAGTTACGAAAAAGCCACAACACGACATGCAATACCTTTGCGTCAACGGACGCGGATTGTGATTCCAACGCACATCTCCATCTCTCCTCGGCTGTATTCTCCTTAAATATATACTAGAAAAATAAGTTATACTCTATACTCTTAAATTATATGTATTTATATATAATCAAAAGCATCAATTAAATATATATAAGCAAAGACATCAATTAAATATATATTAAAAAAAATTTATACTCTATCCTCTTAAATTATATATATTTACGAATTGAAATATATATATACGTCATTAATTCTTAAATTATATATATTTACGAATTGAAATATATATATACGTCATTAATTCTTAAATTATATATATTTACGAATTGAAATATATATATACGTCATTAATTCTTAAATTATATATATTTACGATTTGAAATATATATATACGTCATTAATTCTTAAATTATGTATATTTACGAATTGAAATATATATATACGTCATTAATTTATTCCTTGCTCATAAATAAAATAAACTGGTATCCAAACCAGCAAAACAATATGAAAAGATACTCCCAACTCCCAATCCCTTTGCGTCAACGGACGCAAACAAAACAATATGAAAAGATACTCCCAACTCACAACTACTCCCAATCCCTTTGCGTGAACGGACGCGGATCTCTCCTCTCCATCTCTCCTCGGCGGTCTTCTCCCTACTGCGTGGATCCTGTGCCAGGATTTGTGAACATCTCCATCTCTCCTCGGCGGTCTTCTCCCTATTGCGTGGATCCCCTGCCCCATTGGCACAGCGTGGATCCCCTGCCCCATTGGCACAGGTCGAGTTACCATTCCAATTCTACACTGTGGCCTAAAATGGTCCTCCGACAGTAAACTCCGTTGCTGCAGAAATATGAGGCAGGCCCTCTCTACGGTTCGATGCGTCGGTCCTGAGCAGCGTCGGTCGGTAAGGAGCTGATCGTTTACAAATGTTTCTTTACTTGAATGCCTTGTTCTGTGTGTCTTAATCGCATAAGATATATTTAGAATGTGTATATCTATTCATCACCCGTTCCTAGAACAAAAGTTCAACTTTTTCCATGCAGTTTTAGCATCTTTCACTTTTGAAAGATGTTTGATCATCGGTTAACTAATGGTCAATCTCCACAACAACGTTATCACATTATTTTTATTTTAAATTTGGTTTTCGCACCTAGATCTACACGTTGTTTCCGTTTTTAAATTTCCTTATCACACCTTGATCTGCACACTGGGATTATTTCCGGTGACACTTATTTTTTTTCAAATTCTTTATAAATTTTTAGATGTAAGAATGTATTTTTATTAATATTTTGACTTTGTTATAAAGTAAATTTGATACACTGATTAACGAATTTATGGTTAGCAATTTACTTATTCAAGTGACTAATAATTTTGGTCATGGTATTTTCTCATCATGGATTTTATTTAAACAATGAGGTTAGGGTGAAAAGCAATATGAAGACTATAAAAAAAAGCCAAAAAAATATAGATCATGGCCTAATGTATATCAAGAGAATCGGTTAAATTTTGTTTTCTATTATATTTTAATTAAAAATATGGCAAAATGTTAGTGTGGGTTGAAGTGCTCAAGAATGTGAAACTATGGATGGTGTTTCTCTAACTTTGTATAAAGGTCATTGATAGTGTCACTTTAGCTTTGTATAAAGGTTATAGGGAATTGAGAGCAAAGCTTATAGAAATCAATAGATAATATAGTTTACAATGATTATCAAATAGATTGTGCCACGATAGTGACCTAGAGAAGGAGTTAGTGGTTGTGTAAATTCTTAGTATGTCGAGCTCGAGGCCGACAAAGAGAAACATGACCCAGTATTGGCAAGGTATAGAAGCCATGGTAGTATTGACTATCAAAGAGTTGATGAGGGATGCCTATTAATTTCCACAAGTATGAGATCATCACCCTCGTTAGATTCAACTTAAGAAAGATTTGTGTGTTTTGAGCTTCATCTCAACAAGCATAACGTCAATAAATCCAAGCCCAAAGTGAAAACATGGAAGAGCTTCTTGTATTGTCCAAGAAATCCCTAGAAAGGAAATGTGCCTCAAGGAGCATGTAGGAAATTTGTTATGCATGAAGCCTAGGAACTAGTGACAAGTTTGGTGTTAGGATTGTGATATGGGTCATAACACATTTTAATGGGAATCATCTTTCATCCTAGATGGAAGCCATCAATACTTTTTTAGCCATTCAATGTGAGGTATCAAGTTGGAGCACAAAGTAGTAGTGAAATCATAGGATGAAATCGTGAATATCATCTAGAGGTCAAGTTGTAGGGTAGAGCCACATATGCATCTGTAAAGTGTAAATTAGGGTAAAAATGCTATTAGGAGTCAACAACCTCCATGCCACCAATCATGATTGTGAATAACACTAGGGTTAAGTGGAAAAGCAATTGAACAAGCATGCCCTATCTAAAGCACTCGAAAATGACTAGTTTGGTGATGTGTTGGTGCATAAGCACTCATTTGTTTGATTTGGTTTTGGTGTATATCATAGTTGAGGTGTTGATATGAAATCCATGTCAATCATGTTTCTCCTTATCGAGGTCTCGATAGCTGTGTGATCTAGGTGGCTCCAGACACACTTAGAATTCAACAGTGGCTATGGAAAGCCTTGAAAATCAAAGTCTTCGAAATGTATCTAAACCAATAGAAAATTGTAGTTTTCGTGATTATGATTATGGTGGTGTATACATCACTCAAATCCGAGTTTGTATGACCAACTTATGACTCTTTAAAGTTTGATAAGACAAGGAAAAAGCGGGGCCCACAATGTCCCACATGGCATCCTAGTCAGCAGATAGGACCCATAGCGTACATGGCAGCCCATCAAGAATTGACACTTAGCATTCCATCATTGGCTCCTTGCCCTGCAAAAAAGACAAAACAAAATAATATTAAAATGTTCATATAAAACAAAATCCATATAAAACAAAATTTATATTAAAAAATAACCATATAACAAATATGGTTTGCATTAAATATAAACAAAAAAAATTAATCCTTTAAAAAATTCGAAAAGATCAAATAATGGACGTTTTTTATGTACGGTTTGAATTAAAAGAAAATAAACCAACAAATTGCCCAAAATATTGGTGGATTAGTTAAAGGATAGTGGGTAGGATATATATATATGGGTTGATAATTATATTTCCATATATAATAAAAAAAAAAAAGAAAAAAAAAATCATAACAAATTATCGTCATAAAAAAAAAAAAAAAACCATTACGATTCTGGTAATGCAGACGACACTCAAATCCAAGTTCGTATGACCAACTTATGGCTCTTTAAAGTTTAACAGGACAAGGAAAATCCATGAGGAGGATATTTAATGATAATGAGGGTGTAGACGAACAACAATGGTTGGAGATATAGCAAAAGAAAGGTCATGTGGATGTGTTTGTAGTTTCTAATTTCCCTGTCTGATTGCCAATAATTCTTCATTTGATATGTTATTATTCATTATGTTTGCAAGTCTACATTTTGTTTATAATTTCTTCAATTATACTTTGACTCCACTTATTACATTCATGGAGAACATATATAGAGTTGATGAAGAACCCAACATGTTATGGAGAGAAATTGTAGTGCATGATCACCTTAGAGTGTTTGGTCCAAATTGTAAATGCTATCCATAGTGAGAATGTATTTGCCAAGGTTGTTGTAAGACTTATTGTAGTGCAATAGCACATGATGTCATCCTCTCATGCATAGAGAGCATAAAGGATCAAGTTGTGTAATGATCCATTTGAATATTAGGCATGAGGGTGGAAAGTGTACTCATATGATAGCTCAAGGTTAATTTGTTGTGAGACCTATTAATCATGAATACATGTTGAGTGTTGTGGCACATGGAGTAATGTATAATCAAGTTGTGGAATTAACCACTTAAATAGATATGAGGGTCAGACATGTACTAGTATGCTATCTTGAAGGGGGAATATGTGATGTCAGATGGTTGATGAACCATGAACTAGAAAAGGTGTCTTAGAAAATTGGTGGATACACCTATGGGTTACTGACTCTTATGGATAGTAATTATTTTATATGGACTTCAACAAATATATTAGGACCAAGTTATTCTCCCAAAATTAAGTTTAGGGAGTGGGGTAATTAGGATAAACTTTAGTTGATCATGCATTCAATTTGATATGGTCAATAATAGAATATATTTATAATTAGTCGCTAGGTTCCTTTGACCCATGGTTTTACCCAGGGTATTTTCATGATATTTTCATTGTGAGGGCCTAGAAAAAGCAAAATGGGGATTGTAAAAATGTCGAACATTACATAATAAAAACCTTGACTATTTCCTATTGGAAGTAACCCATATTGAATGAAGCATGTAAATTTTATTTCTTGAGAATTTTTCATGGTTTGTGTTTATGTGTGCCTATTACATTCTAATCTTTCTCCCTTTTTAAAATCCATGAAAAATAGGTTTTACCATTCAAGTTCTATGATTCAGAAGAGTATATTGATCTCCAAACATGTCAGAAAAATCCTAAAGGTAAACTAAATTATTGATTACCACTTTTTTGCTAACCCCAAATCTATTGAACCCAAAAATTGTTTATGCCTCAGGTCTACTTTGTCTTACCACTACCAACATCAACTGTTAAGCCAAAATATTGTACTGAAAACACTGAAAGCACTTCTGCACATTCTTCAAAACAAATAGTGTCCTCAAACAATTTGATAAATTCCAGGAAAATCAAAAATATTTTAGATCAGCCCCAACCCCTGGCCATGCTCGCACCCACAAGACCATGGCAGAAGGCATAGAGGGAGGGGGTAGGGACCAAACCGAACACCCGGTCATGAATGTTTCCATATGACCCTGCACAAGTTTCATAGGGTTAGGCGAAAGGGTCGGGTGGATAAGCTCTGGCCTTTGGTTTTCGTTTCCCATGTGATCTGATCCCCGGAGGAGCGGAGGCCTATTTGGCGAGGGCGGGCTATTGGCCCCGACCTCTAGCCACATCACCACTCCACATGACCTTGTCCCAACAAAGAAGGTTCCAATGTAGGTGAGGGAAATCCGTTGGCTCGAGCCCCCGGCCTCATGGGCACCATATGGCCTAGTTTTTGCGCATAGGGGTTATTGGGAAAATTAATGAGGTGATAAATTACACCTTTTGGTGGTGAAATTATCACTTCCCGAACTGTGAAAAGGGAGAAAATTTCACACAATTAGTAGGTTTGGCTAAATTGCAAGACAAATAACAGAACTTGGATTGGAGGTGCATAACCTGCTCAATTTTGAACCTTTTTGAGCTCAAGAAGAGCCTGGATGGGGGTTTTTAAGTGTCTTGGACTCATTGGAAACCTTAATTTTTTTTATTTAAGCACTTTAAGAAGGAATTTTTGAATGATTGAATCTTTTAGTACCAGAGATGGTCAGATGTTTGAAGCAGTTTTGAAGGTATTTTGAGCATTGAGAGAACCTTGTAGAGGTTTTCCAGCCTTATTATTTCATCTGCAATAGTTGTTACTTTTGTAGTGCATCTTTTTTTAGTCTTTTCTCATTATTTGTTCATGAGAGAATCTCTTTTGAGTACTTCAATGTGGATTTATTGTACATTTTGTGCTTGGTTTTCAGGTGGAGTACAAGGACCTGATGTGTGAGTCCTTTTTATGTTAACCTTTTCATGACTTGTTATAGGGAATCATATTTTTGGAGTGAGAATTATCTGTAGGATAATGTTTCCTTGTAGGGGAAACAAGCTAATCAATTGTCAACAATTTGCATGTACTCTTTGACCACTGAAATCAATAGAGCGGTCTAGTTGTTGGAGCAAGCTCGAAGATGTAGCCCAAGAGTGGTGAACTCCATCATCAATTTTTGGTTTCTTCTCTTCATGTTTTCCATCTTGAGTTGCATGTGAATTTCTTACTTATTAATCTTTCATGTGAAAACTAACTCAACATCTTGAAGAGATTAGGAAACTTATTCACCTTTAGAGACCCATTTTGTTTACTTGCAAAGAATCAGAGGATGCTCAATCGTTTAGAGTAGAAGTTCTCCTCCACTTTTTTAGATCAGGTTTATTCCACGAGATCCCACATTCATGTTGCACGAGGGTGATTGGTTGAAAGATAGATTTGGTTCAGCCCAATTTATGGTCGTGTGGTACATGGAAGCCCCTGACTTGGTTGGCAGTTTCATATGTTAATAAGAACTCTTCTTCTATTGTGATTCATGTATATATGTTGGAAATATTGTAGTGATATTATGGTTGAGTTTCCATGGTTTACATGTTGGTTAATTTCTGATTATATGTTATTCATATGGTGCTTATCTTTTATGGTTCTTATCATGAGTTGTTTATCTATTGAGTGGTCAACAAACATATGAGCTAAAAAATGTTATTTCATCTATTATGAGAGGGTATTAGACCTTCTTGGTGAATCTCAGATAAGTTTTGGGCCCCTATGTTTAGATATGCATTCACAACCAATAGATTACATGTCTACCATATGTTTGACAAAATATATGTCATGATTAGGCTTGGTTAGTTCAAGTCCTTGATTAATTTTTGTGTTAGAAGCTTTATCTTTGTGTTATTTATTGTTTTGGAAAGTCTCATCAAGTTATGGGCAGTGATCTGGAGTCTAGCCCTGAAAAGGTGGCACTGATGTCGCGGTTGCAGGATTAGAATTGGGAAATTAGGACTATAGTCACTACCTTGCAGGCTTATGTATGTGACTAGAAGCCTACAACTGCATCAATGTGGGCTTGTGCATATGACTGGGAGTCGAGGTTGGTGAAAAAATAGTTTAGCTAAGGGTTTAGGCACATGGAGTGGTTTTTCAGCTCCTCGGGGTCCTTTAGCTCTTGAGGAAGGTCAATAATTTTCTAGTTATTGGCCCCATTTCCTTAATTGTATCTAGGAGTTTGGGTCCAATCATAGTAACTCTTTGTCACATTTTTACCCTGGTAGACTGATGAACTTAGGTAAATGTGGGAGGAGGGTGTTACAAAGTGGTATCAGAGCTCCCAGGTTCAACACTTGGACTAGATGGGCAGAATGTGTTTGTCATGCATGTATGTCAAGTGTTTATGTGTTCATTATGCATGCATTTTTGTTGTCATTGTTGCAGTTGTGTCATCATGTAGAGATTGATGATGTTGATGCTAAGTTGATTGATATGTTGATTTCTATATGTGCATGTGTGTGTGTGTATGTGTGTTGAGCTAATCCATATTGACCTTATAGATGAGAAAGCCTCCCCTAACTTCACTGAGGTATGTGGATTATATTCATGTTTGGTTTATCTAACATGGTATGTTTGCAAGAAGTAGAGGATCAAAGATGACAAACAAAATGGTGAACTATAGTTAACGTTATTCTCCGTACAGATCAGATGAGCAACATGGTGATGAGTACTTCCCTCACATAGTAGACACATCGAGAATTTTGAAAGAAGAAATTAGAAGTTGTATAGTTGATAATGACAAAATAATTTAGTCATAGGAAAGGATTTCTAGGAAACAGGAGAAACAAGGAGAGGTTCATGCAATTATCCTTCAACGTTTGTTAAATTTGCAGAGATAGGGACCGATTAGGATTAGTCACATATTGGAGGAAGGACCAATGGGGCATATGGTAGTAGGTCTCAATCAAGATACAGCTTCAAAAGGGATGACACAACCAGAGATGATAGGTTCATGGATACACATGATAGGAGGGATAAAGACCATGAATTTCATTCTAGTTATGGTTCAAAGAGCGAACATCGTCATCATTGTCACCATTCGTAAAGGAGGATTGAGAAGCAATACTTTCCAGATGATTTCAAGAAAGAAAAGCCTCCTATATTTGATGGATAAATGAAGAATTAATAGGATGCAGAAGCTTGGTTACTTGGGATGAATAAGTTCTTCAGATTACATGACTACTCAAAGAATATGAAAGCTATGATAGCTACGTTCAGTCTTAAGCAGACATTTCGTGGGAAGATTTAATAATTTCAGAGGTATTCAGGAAGACGATTTCACTTGGAGTGAGGTCGAGAGACTTTTCAAGAAGAAGTATCTATTTGAGAGATACTATGATGACATGGAAAAGGAGTTCTATGAGTTGAAGATGGTATCTATTATCAGCGAGGAGTATGCGAGCAGGTTTTTGGAGTTGTTGAGATATGTGCCTTATCTTAAGGAGGAGAAGGCCAAGATTCAAAGATTTATCAGTGGGTTATCAAAATCATTCAAGGACAAGATTGAGTTTGATGAGCCTAGATCGTTGGAGGAAGTCATCAAAAAGTTGAAGCATTGTTATGAGAAATCGAAGCGTGGGTCTGAGCCTAAGTAGGATTGGAAGGGTAATGATAATAACAAGGTAAAGTGGATTAAGAAGAGAGGAAAACCACATGATACAAATGACAAGGAGAATGCAGTATCGAACAAGAAGTTCAATACAGCTGATAAAGGAAAGGGATTTCAGTCTGAGGCTCATAACAAGGGTGATGGTAGGAAGCCTTTACAGTGTTGGACATGTGGCAAGGATCATTGCATGAGAGATTTTCCACAATATCGGGGTGGAAAATAATATATTTATAGTGCTCAGGTAGAACAAATGGTTGGCCATGTTGGACAAAGTAGGTAGCCTGATCATTAAACATTTATTATCAAGATGGAAGGTAAGCTTTTTGATTAAGTTGTTTCTAATTTGATTAACCCCATATCTAACTATAGTTATATCAGTCCTGACCTGGTGGATAAGTGTGGTTTGAATAAATAAGTGCATGCAAAGTCTTGGTTAGTGCAGTTGCCTACAGGTAATAAGAAAATAGTTCATCATTGGGTAAGATCTTATGCATTTGAGTTGAATGGTATGTCTACATCAAAGCACATAAATGTGCTTTAGTTGGGATCATACAATATGCTATTGGGTATGGATTAGTTATACATTCATAATACTAAGGTGGACTTCTATGATAAGTCTATTGAGTTCTTGAATGACGATGGAGAACAAAGAATTTTGTAGGGTAAGAATAACGCTAAATTAGCTAGAGTGGTTACAACTATGCAGGAAAAGAACAGTCGTAGGAAAGGGTGTATCGTTTATGCAGTGCATATTTCTAGTGACAAAGGTAATGATGTTGATGATGGAGAGGTATTTTAGAGGTACCTGGTTTTGTAGCATTTTTAGGATGTATTCCCATCTGAGTTCTCAGAGTCACAACCTCACAGGGAAGTGAAATTTTCTATTGAGTTGGTACCAACAAAAGCACCAACATCGAAGTCACCTTACAGGATGAGCACTCTAGAGTTAGTGGAACTGAATTTGTAGTTGAAAGAAATGCTTGACAAAGGATACATTAGGCCAGGTGTATCACCTTGCGGTGCACCTATATTGTTTAAGAAGAATAATGATGGTACTCTTAATTTATGCATTGATTACAGGAAGTTGAACAAGATGATGATCAAGAACAGGTACCCTTTGTCGAGGATCGATGAATTGTTTGATTGGTAGAAGGGAGCAACAATGATCTCGAAGATTGACTTGAGATCAAGATTTCATCATGTACGCATCAAAGAAGAGGACATTTACAAGACTTCTTTCTAGACCAGGTATGGGCATTATGAGTTTCTATTAGTTCCTTTTGGTTTGACTAATTCTCCAGCTACTTTTATGTGCTTGATGAATAGTGTGTTGTGTCCTTATCTGGACAAGTTTGCGATTGTATTCATTGATGATATATTGATATATTCTAAAAATGAGGAAGAACATGTCAAACATGTAGCATCAATGTTGAGGTTTCTAAGAGAACATTAGTTGTATGCCAAGCTTAGTAAATGCAGCTTCTTCCAGACATAGGTTCATTATTTGGGGAATGTGGACTCCAAGGAAGGTATAGCAATGAACTCAGAAAAGACCAGAGATATTATGGAATAGGAAGCTCCTAAGAATTTGGATGAGCCCATATCATTTATGGTGTAAGCATGTTATTACAGATAGTTCATCAGGAGCTTCTCACAGATTTCCTATTCTATCACATCCTTGCAGCAAAAAGGAAAGAAATTTGAATGGATAGAGGAATGTGCAACTAGTTTTGAGCAATTGAAGTAGTTTCTTACAAATGCTTCAGTTTTAAAGATTGCAAATCTAGATAAAGAGTTTGCGGTATGTACAGATGCTTGCAAGGAGGACTTAGTGGAGTCCTCATGTAGTAGGGATATGTAGTATGTTATGAGTCAAGGAAATTGAATGAACATAACCAAAACTATGTGACGCATGATCTTGAGTTGGCAACAATCATCCATGCATTAAAGATGTGGAGAAACTATCTTCTTGGAAGGAGGATCATCTTGATGAGTGATCACAATGGGCTGAGATATTTGTTTGACCAACTCAATCTGAATGCCAGCCAAGCTAGATGGTTGGCTATGATTAGTGAATTTGACTTTGAGATTAGGTACGTTAAGGGTAAAGAGAAGAGGGTTGTAGATGCTCTTAGTAGAAGAGTACATGTAAATCACTTAACAATTATGAGCTCATATGGGACAGATTTATAGGATCGGATCTTGTAGGCAGGAAAATAGGATGACAGGTACCATCAACTTAAGCACATGTTACAGCAGCAGGGTACAT
This sequence comes from Pinus tabuliformis, assembly GCA_031772625.1. Taxonomy (NCBI): domain Eukaryota; kingdom Viridiplantae; phylum Streptophyta; class Pinopsida; order Pinales; family Pinaceae; genus Pinus; species Pinus tabuliformis. Next base: position 970,483,465 of record CM062810.1, read on the forward strand.
GTGAACAAGATGTGGATTATCATCTCATGGAAGATGGCTTGGTCATATTTAGGGATAGGATATATGTTTTAGATAACAATGAGTTGAAGAATCTTATCTTGGGGGAATTTCATGTTAATTCGTATTCAAGTCACCTAGGATATCATAAGACATTGACAGCGGTTAAGAAGTTCTACCATTAGTCGAAATTGAAGAAAGAGGTGGCAGAGTTTCTTGCGAGATGTTTGGATTGTCAAAATGTAAAAGTAGGGTGTAAACATCTAGGTGGTTTATTGCATCCGATTCCTATTCTAGATTAAAATGGGAGGTCACTTCTTTGGAATTCATTATAGGTTTACCGAGGAAATCTAGACAACATGATCCTATTATAGCTATGGTGGATAGGTTGACTAAGGTATCTCACTTCATTCCAGTGAAGTCTACTTATTCATCTAGTGAGGTAGAATAGGTCTTCATTAGGGAGATACTGAGATTACATGGTATGCCTAGGAATATTGCATTAGACATAGATGTCAAGTTCACATCCAAGTTCTGGAAAGAGTTATTTGCAGGTTTTGGTATAAAGTCGACCCTTAGTACAGGTTATCATTTGCTAACAGATGGATAGTCAGAGAGGCTCGACAAGATTCCTAAGGACATGTTGAGAATGTATGTTATGCATCAACAATGAAAGTGGGAAGAGTATCTTCCACCAGTGGAGTTTGCATATGATAATGGATATCAAGAATCTTTGAGGATGAGTCTGTTTGAGGCACTGTATGGGAGGAGTTGTAATACTCTTATTAGTTGGAGTGATCAAGTGAACTTGGGTAAATGTGGGAGGAGGGATGCACGGAAAATTTTAGGGGCTAATATTTGTAGCTAGGCTAATTTTCCATGATTTTTCCAAAATACTATTCGCTAATTTCCATTTTTTATAAAAATGATTCGCCCAAATTTTACAATATAAATCATTATAAATTTGAATAGTTTTACAAATACGTCAATGAACGTTTTATAGTTTTCATATTAGGAACTAGTGAGATTCTCCAATGTTTTTAAACTTCAAGATAATTTTCCATCCTTAAAATTTTCCCTAGTGGGTTGTTACAGTTAAGTATGTGGCTATTACAAAAGGGATCGAGACTGGTGGTTGGGGCATCCTTGATTTGAGGAGGTTTGGTTTGACTCTTCTTATAAAATCATTATGGCAAGCTCTATGTGGTAGGGGTATATGGCAGGAGACTATAACTAAGAAGTATCTAAAAGGTGAAGCTTTCTCTATCTGGTTCAGAGGGGGTAGGGTGGGAATCAAAAAAGGTTCTTTCATTTGGATGAGCCTCACAAAGGTGAGCAATTGGTTGTTGGATAAGAAGCTTTAGTCTTTCGGTAAGGGAAATTGAATCATGATTGGTATGGATTCTATTGTTGAAGTTTTCCCATCATCTCGTTATAATAGTGATTTCATTGCTACTTTATACAATAGAGGTATATGTTTCTTGGACCAGGAAATTGTTGGTAGGCAAAAGTTTTTTCCATATCTGATAAGGAAGAGCGTGATGCAGATTAGTCTTTCAGGAGAACATGTGTCCACCTAGAACATCTCATTCAGAATTTTAAAGATGTCTGGTTGGTTCGTAAAGATTCTGGTGATTCTAAGGTGTGGAATGGTGTTCTTAAATAGGGCTCAATGGTGGTATCATAGGTTTACCAATACATCACAAATTCTACAAATCCCATGACTAACACCTACTGGTATAGGAAATCGTGGAGGTGGAAGGTTCCTTGTAAGGTGGTCATTTTTTGTTGGTTGGCATGGAAAATCAAAATCCTTACTTGGGATAATTTATGTAAAAGAGACTACTTTGTTCCAAGGTGGCGTTCTTTTGTTAGTTGGCAGAGGAGGATGTTCCACATATTTTTATACATTGTCCTTTGTAAGTGGAGGTATGGGCATACATCTTGTATTAGTTACAAATCATTGTACGTGTTTCTTTTGACACATTGGAGTTTTTTTACACATGGTGGTTTGACAGAAAAGGGAGACAAAAAGTATTACCCCTTTTCAATGTTTGGGAGATTTGGAAGGCCAGAAATCATGTCATCTTTGAAAACAAGTTTCCCTTGATTCATGGAAGGGGTATCCCAAGCAGTTCGATTGTCATCTCAAGACACTATCTCCTCCATTGCAGGCAATATTTCCAGCTGGGTTTTTTGTTGGCATGGCCTCAGATAGAAGATGTGGATGTGGGGTGTGGTTGTGGATTAATGTTCATATTCACTTTCTCATCAACTAGTTTGGTGGGCTTGGGACTAACCAAAAGGTTGAGTTATTGGCTCTTTGGGGATTTTTGGTTTCTCTAAAGCGGCTTCAGATCAAGACCGTCTCTATATATGGGGATTCAAAAACTATAATAGATGCGATGTAGGGTGATCCTCCATCTTCAATCCTTCTTTGTCGGTCTCGTTAGATCCCATTATGCCTTTGAAACAGTCCTTTGAGTATATAACTTTCACACATGTTTACATGGAACACAATTTGGTAGCTAACCGACTCTCAAAACAAGGCCTGGTTGTTGCTCCTAGTTCGATCTACTATAGATATATTGTGGTGGGCAAGAAAATGATAGAATGATGCTTTGATGTGCCATAATTGGTATTCCAAGAATCATGGTCTCAATTTAGATGTTTTTTTTTGCTTTCAATTTTTGTATGGTACTCCTAATTAGAAGGAGCATACAGTTACCATCCTTAGACGTGTGCTCTTTTATGTTGGATCGTTATTAGTTTTTGTTCTGGGTTGCTTGTAGTTTTGAGACACTCTGGTCAAAGATTTCACTTACAACATCTATATTTTATGTCTTGTTTTGCATACTATGTCTAGTATATTTTTTTGTTCTTCTTCTCTAGAATTTTGCTTATCTTTATAGTCATATGGACATTATGGATTATGTATATGTACTAAAACTGCCTAATTTTAAGAAAAGTTCCATCATTTTTTTCCTTCTAGAGAGAAAAAATGCTTCAATGTTCGATAGTAACATGCTTCATGTTTCAATGATCTTTGAGAACATGTGTGCAAGTTACAAACACAAAAAAAAATGTTTCAAGGCATTTTTATTGTGCAAAGTTTACAAAACATTAACAAATTTTTGTCCAAATAAGTTCAAAAAAATATGCCAAAAACAAAAATCATAATAATTAAAAAAAAAAAACCATGGTTGAAGAAAAAAACACAAACCCACACACTATAAAATCACATCCAATATATTAATCACTCTGTTTAAATTTAACATATATTAATCACACCGCAACACATTGTATACTTTATATCCTTCTCTTTTGATGTAAAGACATAAACATTGATTAATGTGCGAAGGAATAGACATCATTAATAAAATAATAAATGATTTTATTTTTTACAATTATTTTTTATTTTTAAATATTAATTAAAAGAATTTAATAAACTATTTTATTTTTTATAATTGATTAATTTATTTAATTTTATTGAAATTTGAATAAAAAAAGCAACTATAATGAATTTATATTTCATACAAAAATAAAATAAAATGTGATATTTATTATTTAATTAGAGTTTTTTTGAAAAGAGATTAAATATGATGTAATATTGAATATGATATTAAAGATGTTTTTGAAAACATTAAAGAGAAAATTTAAATATAAATGCAAAAATTACCAATGTAATAATGTAATAGATCTGAAAAAATGCATTTAACGTAAATTTAATAATAAATTTAATTGTATTTATTTAAAATCATAAATAAAAATTATTATTTAAACATTAAAAATAAATATATAAATAAATTTTTAATAATAAATATTTATATATTTCATAAGGAAAAATATCCAATTAACTTATAAATATAAATATAATATTATAATAATTAATTAAAAACGTTTTTTATATCAATAAAATATAAACTTAATTAACCTATAAATATAGATATAATATTATAATGATTAATTAAAATATGTTATTGATTAATTAAAATATGTTTTTTATCAATATAGTATAAACTTAACTTTGAATCTAAAACCACGTATATTAACACATTGCAGTTATCGAAAGAGTCTAAGGGATCTTCTCACCAAATGTTGCAGGGGCATGTAAGTCTATTCTATCCGATTTCATTTTATCAATTGAACTTAAGTGGATTGTAATTTGAAAAATATTTTTAAATGGAATGAAATTCGAATATTTAAAAATTAAAGGCAATTTTGCTGACTTCATTGTTGTGCGTCTGGTTTTAAATTATTTATAAACGAACATTTTTATTTTGATTGCTAATTTGCTAAATATTTGGCAATCACACTGATATGATATGGTAGGACATCTTGATTACTAATTCGCTAAATATTTTGCAATCACACTGATATGGGTGAGACGCCGTGTCATGTCAATCTGATTGTGAAATATTCGGTCAATCAGACTGATATAGGTGGGACCCTCCCGCCATGTCAGTGTGATTGCCAAATATTTTATCATTTAACAATCGAGATAAGACAATATTCGGTCACCAATCGAGATAAAAATCTTAGAAACATCAAACTTAACTAATCTGCTATTATTGAGATAGGAGATTGCAAAGATGAAATAACCACAAGCTTTTAAGAAAAACAATCATATAATGTATATATGGGGTAGGGCAATGAGCCACACAGAAGCATGTAACTTTATTCCATTTCATTTTATCAATGTAACTTTATTCCATTTCATTTTATCAATTGATCTTAAGTTGATTGTAATTTGAAAAATATTTTTAAATTGAATGAAATTGCGAATATTTAAAAATTAAAGGTAATTTTGTTGATTTCATTGTTGTGTGTTTGGTTTTAAATTATTCACAAACGAACATTTTTATTTTGATTGCTAATTCGCTAAATATTTGACAATTACGCTAATATGGGTCGGACCGGGGCGCCATATTAGTCTGATTATCAAATATTCAGTCAATCAGACTGATATAGGTGGGACCGTCGGGCCATGTTAGGTGGGACCGTCGGGCCATGTCAGTCTGAGTGCCAAATATTCTGTCAATCAGCAATCGAGATAAAAATCTTAGAAGCATCAAATTTAACTAATTTGCTATTATTGGGATAGGAGATTGCAAAGATGAAATAACCACCAGCTTTTAAGAAAAACAATTATATAGTGTATATGGGGTTGGGCAATGGGCCACGCAGAGGCATGTAACTTTATTCCCTTTCATTTTATCATTGTAACTTTATTTGATTTCATTTTATCAATTGATCTTAAGTTGATTGTAATTTGAAAAATGTTTTTAAATGGAATGAAATTGCGAATATTTAAAAATTAAAGGCAATTTTGTTGACTTCATTGTTGTGTGTCTGGTTTTAAATTATTTATAAATGAATATTTTAAAGGTAATTTTGTTGATTTCATTGTTGTGTCTGGTTTTAAATTATTTATAAATGAATAGGGGTGGAATCGCGATCCCATGTCAGTTTGATTGTCAAATATTCAATCAATCACATTGATATAGGTGGGAAGGCCTGGCCATGTCACTCTGATGGCCAAATATTTTGTCAATCAAGAATTAAGATAAAACAATATTCGGTCAACAATCGATATAAAAATCTCAGAAGCATCAAACTTAACTAATTTGGTATCATTGGGATAAGAGATTGCAAAGATGAAATAACCACCAACTTCTAAGAAAAACAATTATATAATGTATATGGGTAGGATAATGGGCCACCGTAGAGACATTAGGATTAAAATTTTAAATTGACGGCGAACTGCTCGTGGCCAGTGTTACAACGCTCGGCCATCACGTACTTAACAACACTCTTCACCATAGCTGCTTCGTACCTGCAATGCATGGAATTTGAAAATGTCAACTTTTCAAACTGAAGAGAATAGGCTGATGAAACAGAGAGATAAATGAGAGCAGAGGAGGGAATGTAGTGAGTGAGGTACCCACCCATTGAAATCTTCTTGAAGTGACCAGCCAGAGGGACGATACAGTTCGAAGAGTGCAACCTTCCACTCACAGATTTCCTGGGCGCTGTATCTCCCACTGCTCTCATGCTTTTCGAATGCTGTGGCAAAGGGGCCTCCACGTTGCTCCGGCCGCCGAACCTGCGAAGGAGTGACGTTATAAAACAGAGGAACGACTATGGTGGACCCAATCCCTTGCCTCTGCAGAAGTAGTTGACGTGCCAAGAGAGAGGTTTCTCTAAGACACCACACGGATTGTGCGTAATTTGGAGAGAAGACGGGAATCAAGATGTGACTGACTTCAATTGCTATTTCTAAGGCGTCATAGATATCCTCCCTCTCTTGAGACTGTGGGTGTCAAATCCCTACACCTGCGGTAGTCTTCCAACCGCTTATAGCAAGGTGCGGCACCACCGAACGCTTTCTTTTCACCAATACTAACATTCGTGGACTACACCTACTTTCACATTAACATTACTTAGTTTGTATTTCGCAACTAAGTAAACATGCAATTATCCTTTATACTTAATGAACCCATACTCATTCATTATCCATAGCAATTATAACAAGAACATCAACAATTGCAACAAGTATAAAGGGGAGGGGCAACTACCCGTAATGTGACTCTGCCCGACAATATATTATATCAGTTTTCCAATAATACAATCATCAAGTATACTTGGCAAAACTCCAAGTCTATACTTAGTCAAATTTACAACTGAGGCATAGAATTGCCTTTACAACACTTGTGCCAATCTTGCACGGTAGGAGGGTGCTCACCCGAGACACCTAGAACTCCTCCTCAAGCCCTGCACAAATCTGCACGTTCATCACCCAACATACGGCACACCTTGCCAACCATCAACCAAGAATCAGCCCTGCGCAATCTCCAAGCTATGTGCATGAGCTATGCGCATTCTCCAACCAAAACTGCGCACTTCTTCTTGCTCTGCGTAGATGTGTTATGTTCGAATGATTGAAGTGATTGCCAAATGATCCCAAGCGCCATCCATATATACGCATGGGTGAAGGGTGGTTTGCTTGTTAAGCCGACCCCCTAATGTGTGGCTTGCACACCCACAAACTCTCCATGGTATCGTCGGCCAGCCCCTATGAACGCCCACGCATCATTGGGTATAAGTCGCCTTTCGTTCCACGCTCATTTCGCAAGTGTCGCAAGTCGCTCTCCTATCGTCGCATTTATCGTCGCATTTCTTCCGCACATTGTCGCACTCCCGTTCGTCACGCGCCCATCGTTTGCCCATCGTGCGCTCGCGCACCCGCGCGCCCGCCCGCGTCCCCGTGCATGACAACTTCGCCTGGCGCCCGTCGCACAATCGCCCAGAGGCCTTACAGTGGGTGTCGAGGAAGACACGTAAGCCTGCTCTTGTGAGAGCTTGGTACAGATGATCCACAAAACCTTTTCTCACATCACATCCTCGGAAGCTCAGAAACACGTGGTATATGGACCTGCCCCTGCAATATTCGAAGCTAGTGAAAAAAAAAAAAAATCAAAGTTTATTTAATTCTTTTTTAAACTTGGATGCTTCTATACACTTAAATTAGGAGTTAAGATAAATTTAGAGATTGATATGTATAAAAATTGAGATTTCTTTTATATTTGATAAATTAGGAGTTATATATATATATATATATATATATATAATATGGTTAGTTTAGGACAAATTAGGAGTTAAAATAAATGGACAAGTTTCAAGTTAAATAGTTGAAAATATGTGTTTTTGTTGCATATATATACTTGAAAATAGTAGGTATATTTCTTTAAATTTTAGTAATAAAATGTCCCATAAATATTGGATGTGGGATAGAGTAATATGTACATTTCTTTAAATTTTAGTAGTCAAATGTCTCACAAATTTTGTAATAAAATAAAAAATATAAATAATTTTTTTACAAATAAATATTTATATATTTTATATTAATACATGTTCAATTTATTACATCAAAATTGATCATATTACATTAATCTAATTAACCTATAAATATGCAATTTTATAATAGTTAATTAAATTTTTTATATCAATAAAATATAAACTTAATTTTAAATGTAAAATCAAAATTTATAAAACCACCTAAGTTAACGCATTGCAATTATTGAAAAAGCCTAAGCGCTATCTAATGTTGTAGAAGAATGTGACTTTAACTCGATTCCATTTCATTTTATTGGTTCAACTTAACTTGATTATCAATTTCAAAAATATTTTAAATTAGATAATTGTAAAACAAAATTTATAAAACCACCTAACTTAACGCATTGCAATTATTGAAAAAGCCTAAGCGATATCTAATGTTGTAGAAGATGTGACTTTAACTCGATTCCATTTCATTTTATTGGTTCAACTTAACTTGATTATTAATTTCAAAAATATTTTAAATTAGATAATTGTAAATTTCAAAAGTATTTTAAAATTAGATTAGATCGAAAATGTTCAGAAATCAGGGTTTATTTTTTACTTCATTCTAGTTTCTCCAAATTTAAAATATTCCCACTCACTATCCTAATTAGACAAGATAACGATGGCTTACTTTACCTCTGCAATTAGTGGAAAAATAAACCATTTTTTATCAAAAATGAAAATTGTAGAAGCATCACAGGTAAATAGGGTTGGAATTTCAAAACAAATATATCTATTAAATTTGAAGGTTTTGCACTTGCCAACCAATTTTCACAAATTCAAAAAAAACTTTGAAAATTTTACAATTATTTTACCTATATTAAACAGACAAATCACCCCACTACGAATAATTTCCCTATCAAATTCCATCAGTGCACATAAGTCATTTATCATTATTGAAATACGAAATTACAAAAATGAAATAACCACCCAAATTTATGGGAAAAACAATTATATCTAGTGGAGGACAATAGCTTTGGAGCCTGATAAATTACAAATGTGTTTCAATTAAAGTAAATTATTATAGACATTTAATGGGCCACGGTTCAATACAGTAAAGATTAAATTGACGGCGACCTGCTGTGGGCAGTGTTACAAAGCTTAGCCACGTCGTCAACCACACTGTTCACCAGAGCTGCTTCGTACCTGCAATGCAATGTATGGATTTTGAAAATGTCAAGAGATAAACAAATTTTACTGTTTTTTTTCTGAAATCTCCAACAACAAAATGTTAATTTTTCAGAAGAGAAAAACTGAAATAGAGATATAAATGAGAACAGAAGACAACGTTCTAATCCGGAAATCTCTATCAATGTCAATTTTTCAATTTTTCAGGAAAAAAATTTGAAATCAAGAAATAAAAAAAAAAAAAAAGCCAAAGTTCTCATCTGGAAATCTCCAACCATAAAATGTCAGTTTTTTAAAAGAGAAAAAATTGAAATAAAGATATAAATAAGAACTGAAGACAAAATTCTAATCCGGATATCTCCAACAACAAAATGTCAACTTTTCAAAAGGAAAAAAACTGAAAAAAATAAATAAGAAATGAGAGAATGTAGTGAGTGAGTTACCCACCCATTGAAATCTTCTTGAAGTGACCAGCCAGAGGGACGACACAGTTCGAAGAGTGCAACCTTCCATTCACAGATTTCCTGGGCGCTGTATCTCCCACTGCTCTCATGCTTTTGGAATGCTTTGGCAAAGGGGCTTCCACGTTGCTCCGGCTGCCGAACCTGCGAAGGAGTGACGTTATAAAACAGAGGAATGACTATGGGCCACTGAACCCCTTGCCTCCGCAGTCGGAGTTGACGTGCAAAATCAGAGGTTTCTCTGAGACACCACACCGATTGTGCATAGTTTCGAGAGAAGACGGGAATCAGCACGCGGCTTTCTTCAATTGCTGTTTCTAAGGCGGCAGAGATGTCGTGCCCCCTCTCGAGACTGTGGGTGTCGAGGAAGACACGTAAGCCTGCTCTCGTAAGAGCCTCGTACAGATGATCAACGAAGCCTTTTCTTACATCAGGTCCGCGGAAACTCAGAAAGACGTCGTATCGGTACCTGCCCATGCAATTATAATTCTGATTAATTAGTGTAAATTAAATCAAATTTTCGAAGTTTGTAAATATTTATTCGAATTTATTTAATTAGAAAAAATAGAAAGATTTCCTGCTTTTATACATTTAAATTAAGAGTTAAGATAATTTTTTAGCATTGATATTTATATAAGCGTTGATCCCTCTTTTGTATAGAATACAATAAATTTGTAGTTCTTTCTGATATAAACTGCCAATGTTACAATGTAGATCTTTATATTAACTTAATATAAAACTATCGTGCTTTTCCTTCCGGGAAAAAAATTCACAAGTTTTCACACTTATAGCTAGGTCACTGGTTGAAAACATGTGCTTTTCTTGTAACCACATACATTCAAATCTTGTAGATACACTCTCTTAAATTAATAGTGAAATGTTATATAAATTATTCAGTTTTATATATAAATTATTGGGTTTTATATATTAATTTGTTGTTTGATTTATTATATACATTTATTAATAGTCAAATGTTATATAAATTATTCAGTTTTATATATAAATTATTGGGTTTTATATATTAATTTGGTGTTTGATTTAATTAAGGATTGCACAATTTTGGTGACAACATCCATAATTAGATAGATTGTTTTTCCATTCAAAATTGTGGGCTCAATCTAGTTGGAAAAGAAAATGCTCAATTTCCATGAGGGCCTAACATGCATGGCAGCTTCACTCAATGAACCTCTGACATCACGTGCATTCATGGCGTACTAAACAATACCACTAATTTGACTACATATTGGAAAATACCTCTAACAATCACATTATTTAAACCCCTACCAATACGAACCCAATACACCTTCCCAATTTAAAAACCCCTACTTTCACTAGATATTGTAGGTATCCATTTTTCATTAACATTTTTTATACCCCTTTATATTTTTTCATTAACTTTGAGTTCCATTTTTTATACCTGCCATTATAAAAATTCTCTACCCCCATTATATGCTCAATATATTATGTCATTTTTTCCTCAATATATATCCTCCAATATGAACGAACGTGGTATGGTATTGTTCCCCTAGTGAAGCCCTCGTGCTAGCATGAAGCCATGGGGGCACCTTGAGGTAGTGTTAAAAAGCATGAAGTCATGGGGGCACATTGAGGTAGTGTTAAAAAATATGGTTACACCCAAAGAGATTATATTAAATGGTCTCATGACCCATGTACACATAAGAAAATCAAATACCACCCCTATGTCCTCCAATTTTATATAGCCCCTAGGGTTCATATCAATTGGCAACAGGGTGTGTTGTTAAGACACTCCTTGTGATGTTGATGGTTCAAACAAATGACTAATCTTGTGTGTTGTGTGAAGGGTCACATGGGTATGCCTAGTGGTGATATGACTTGGATCATTATATATTTTTTCATCCATCTTGATGCTTTCATAGTGGAAAAAGTGGAGGAATCAACTCACATTACCATTTGTACTACTGGGACTCTGTTTGGAAAATTGGAGCCTGAAACCTTCTGGGAGCAACTTGAGGCATTAAACGACATTTTTTTAGGGGGTGAAACTTTGCCACTTTAGAACCACATTTTTTCCAATTCTACATGCAGAGACATTTCCAATAGCACAAGAATTGCCTCAATTGAAGTTTGTATGCAAGAGTTAATCCACTCAAAATTTGACCTTCTAGTTTTGGCCACCATAATTTGAGAATATGCCACAATAGGCACCATTATTCATGGAAAAATGGCTATCCACGTGATCAAGATGAAGAAGACTCTAGAAGACCTAACAACTAGTAGGTTATTGGGTTGGGCTATAACTAGGCCACTAGGAGGAAAATGGGTTACATTCTTTTCAAGTGCATTTGTTTCATAAAAGAGTAGACTAGTTGAGAGGGACAGGGAGGGAGCACACATAGAGGATTTGTGCACTTTTGTATCCCACTGGGCACAAACCTTTCTTCTTTGTACTCACAACCATTTTCTATTTAGAAAAATATGAGCAGAGAAGCCTCACCTTTTGAGTAGATTTTTTTTCAAAAGGATTCCCCACGTTATATCTTGTGTCATTGATGGTTTGTGAATTTTTATTTTGTTGATCTCTATTTTCTGCATAATTATAATTTTCATTCATACACAATAAATAGTAATTTATAAATCCATAAATCTAAAGAGAAATAAACCCTCAAAGTGTAGTTTTTGAATTTTTAAGTATAATTTTATCAAAGATATTATGGTGAATTAACCATTGGAATATCCATGACAGTTTACATAACATATTGGTATCAAAGTGGGTTTCTTTAAGTATATTGTGGAGATTTGTAGGGGATCTAAATTGGCTAATCCAAAGTCATAAAACCCCAGTCATGACCAACAAATTTGTGAATAACCCTCATGATCTTACAGATGATAGGTTTTCGCAGCTAGAAGTGCAATTTGCATATATAAATTGTGGCATGAATCTCCTCATGTTGACCATGACCAATATGCTTGGGCTATTCAGAGAAGATGGTGGTTCTAATGTAGAGGTCCAATCAAAAGGGAGTTCAGGAGCTCGAGAAGAAACAAAGAATGAGATGAAGAAATGACCCCAAAAAAAAGCAAACTAGTTCAAGTGTAATAGAAGTGAAGGTTGATATTAAGTTATACCAAGATGAGATCTACAGTCTAAACCTAAATCATTGGTTGCAGAAATTAGAAGTTTATTTCAATGTTCATCATATCAAGGAATAATAGAAGATTTCATTTGTGTGACTAAAATTAAAGGGCCATGCCCTAACCTGGTGGGAAATCCACATGAAGACCTTGAGGTTTGACAGAGATCCTCCAATGACTAAGTGGGAGGACTTTAAAACCCTCATAAAGTCATAATTTTACCCTATCAATTATGTAGAGGACCATTGGATCCAGTGGCACTATTTCAAGCAGAAGCAGGGGCAAAGTGTACAAGAGTACATCACAAAATTTAAAAAGATGGCGATAATGCTAGCTATCTCTCCAAAGAACCTAAATGTAATCATTAAGTATTCGAGGGTTATACACAATCATTTACAAAAGCAAGTGATGTTCTTCAATCCTATATCAATGGACAAGGCTAGTGTACAAGAACAATACCTAGAGAACATATCCCTAAAGAAAAGGAAATCAAGTAGATCTAAGCAAAAGGAGCTGCAAGACACTTCTAAAGAGGGGAAGAAGAAGTGGAATGGAGGAAAAGATAAAAAGACACAAACCACAACACACTAGTGTAAATATCCCAACCACCATTGTAATCACTCTAACATTAACTCTCATACAGAGGAGAAGTGTTGGAAGTTATATCTAGACGTCAACCTAAAGAACAAAAGGAAATATAATAAGAAGAAAAATCTTGAATATCAACTAATTCGAGCAACTAGGTTGAAATCAACTCAGATATGGATGAGAATATTGTATGTACATCAGTTTAGGAGGTGAATCTTAGTAGCCTTCAATGACAAGAAGAGAAAAAAAAATACCAAGCTCTTCCAAATAAAGATATAGGTTAAAAAGACCAAGATTGATGCTTTGTTTGACTCTAGATTGTAGGAAAATATCATTGCAATAGAGTTGGTCAAAAAATTTGGATTGAGAGTTTGTGATCATTCAAGCCCATATCCATTGGGATGGGTAAATAATGATGCATAGATAAACGTAATACAATAGTGCAAAATTATATTTTTTAATAGTGTTGATTTTATTGATGAAGTAGAGCTAGATGTAGTTCTCCTTGATCTATGTGGCGTGGTGTTTGGAAGTTCCTCCATGTACTTGTAGGATGCAATATTCATTTGAAGATCCAACCAATACCATCTCGTCAAGATGGAAAAATTTTCACCATCAATGCGCATGAAGGCAAGTAAAAAATTCCACTCGTAAGTGCTAACCAAGATGAGAAATTAATTAGTTGTAGCAAAAAGCATGTGATGTTTCTTTTATGAGAGAATCAGTTTGTGGAAGGGTTAATAAGAGTAAAGGTGTCTCTAGAAAGGTTTACAAAGAAACAAAAAAAACCACTGGAAGAGTTTTTATAGGAATAGAAATATGTGTTCCAGGAGCCTAAAGGGTTATCACCCAAGAGGGAAGTGGAGCATGAGATCCAACTATTGTCAGACTCTCCATTGCTAAACATTGGGTTGTATAAGTAGTTTGTTATAGAGGCAAGTGAGGTTAAGAAACAATTGCAAAATATACTAGGACAGGGTTTCATTCGACCATGTACATCACCATGTGGGCACCAACCATCATAATGCCAAAACAGTTGGGACTTGGAGGATGTGTATTAATTATAGGGTGTTGAACAACCCCCTTACTAGGATTGATGATTTATTGGATAGTTGCAGCAAATGAAATAATTCACCAAGATAGACTTAAAGTTTGGATATCACCAAGTTCAAGTTAGAGAAGAAGATACCTTGAAGACCACCTTAAAAGATAGGTAAGGTTTCTATGAGTGGTTAATCATACCATTCGACCTATGTAATGAACCAACTTTACGAGGTTAATGAATGATTTACTACACCCTTTTATAGATTAATTTGATATAATTGTCTATTGGATGAAACACTTTTATATAGTACTACCTGGGAGGAGCACATATCACATTTGAGGTAGGTGCTAGAGACATTAAAGAAGCACCAATTTCTAACAAATCTCACATTTGACACAAGTGTTAGAGACATTAAAGAAGCACCAACTACTAGAAAATCTTAAGAAGCATGAGTTTTCACAACAATATTTAGTGTATTTTGGGTATGTGATATGTGGAGGAAAGTTGAAAATAGATCTTGCCAAGATGGAGACCATCATGAAGTCGCTAGTGCCTACTAATGCTTCTGAGCTTAGGAGTTTTGTTCTCAGAACACAGTACTTGAGGAAATTCATAGCCTCGTTTTCAGTAGTAGCAGCACCACTCCACACCACAATAACAAGTGGCAAGAGTTTCCAGTGGGAAAAGGGTTAGCAGGGAGCTTTTGAGGAGCTAAATAAGAAGATCATTCAAGCACCAGTTCTAGAATTACCAAACTTACAAAAACCATTCAAAATGGAAACAAATGTAATTGGATATGATATGGGAGCAATCTCGATGCAAGGAGGAAGGCCGATATGATACCATTTTTAAGTACTTCATGTGGTAGTTCTTAACTATCCTACCTACGACAAGGATCTCTATGCCTTCATGTAATATGTGAAGAAGTGGAAACACTATCTGATCAGAAACAAGACAGTGATCCATGTAGATCACCAACCACTACAGTACATGCAGGCCCAAAGTAAGCTACAACAAACCAAGTATTATAGGTGGATGGGGTTACTACGATAATTTCATTTAGTTATCAAGTACAATAAGGGAAACACAAATAAGTTAACTAGCATGATTTCAAGGCCACCCACATCAAAGATCAAAACTTTGGGAACTCTGATGAAAATGGATCCATTCACCCATGATGCATATGAAGATGCATATTCAAAGGATGAGGACTTCAAGGAGGTGTTTCAACAGTGGTAGATCCATATTCATGTGCATGATGGAGATAACACCATTTAATACCATCTCCAGAATGGTTTACTCTATAGGTTGGATAAGTTATGTTTTCCTAAAGGTGAGTGTTTGCAACTAATTATAGAGTATCACACCTCCAAGGTTGCATGGAACTTTGGTGTAGGGAAGACAATGGCCAACTTGAAAAGGTATGTGTATTGGCCTAAGATGTAAGAACAAGTAGCTAGGTTTATAAGAGGATGCATGCTTTGTTGTACTAGAAATCCTGGCAATAAGAAATAGGGTCTATATCATCCCTTACATGTACCTACTCATCCCTAAAAACGAATTTCCATAGAATTTGTTGGAGGTTTACTAGCAACTAGGAATGGATATGACTACATGATTTTTATAGTTGATAGGTTCAGTAGGATGTGTGTTCTCATTCCTTTTAAAAGACCAACAACAACAATGAAACAAAAAACTTGTTCTTTGGATAGGTTTAGTTTCTCTTTGGGACACCAAGGAGGTTGGCACACAAAGGGTAGACCTATGTTTAAAGTTAAATAGGAAATAAAATCCCTTAGGCACTAGCCCTTTCGGCATCACCTACAAGTAGATGAATTTTCACTCAAGGCATCTTATGAGGGACTACAGGAACCAAGATAGTTTTCTAGCGGTGCAAAGTGGGCATGGGACCTATGTTGATCAATCTCAATAAAACAAAAAAAATCAGTATACCCCTAATCCATGCAACAAACAATTATTATTAGAACACATCATAATGCAACATATAAGATAAACTAGATTAATCAAACCATACTATGCACGAGAAAGAATTAACCAAACAATTAATCCTATTACTTTAGAAGATTCTTCATTACATCATAGTATCACAACTCACCAACTTAAGCCATCAAATCACAGTACAAAATCTCACATAATTCTTTTTTTAAAGTACAGTATAGCAAAGCACACTTATAACATAATAGTGTGGCCTTATTTATATGTTTACATTAGGCACAAGGTCAACCAACAACCTTCTTTTACCATGGGAAATTCCTAATACTATAGGTAAAAACCCCAAAAAATAGCCTAAAGTATTCACTGTAACATCCCGAGGTTAAAAGTTCATGTAATAAAAGTTAATAAAGGAGAAATAAGACCAAGGTCATGGGACGCGTATTCCAAGCTGAATGTTGCAAAAAATATCCTAGTGGGCATCACTTGATGTGTTTATGGCTAAGGGAAATTGGCAAAGGTAATGGAAAATGATTTGAAAAGTAAAAAAGGTATTTTTGGCATTTATTTTATGAAAAAAAAGGAAATTAGGAGAAAATGGAGATGAAAGGTCACCGGTTGCATGTGATGAGGAAATTGAAGAAATTAGAGGCATCAAGAATGAAAAGACATAAGAGCATCAATTTGTAGCCTTTTTTCAGTTCAGTTTCAGGATTAGTCTCACAGAGGAGAAGAGCACCAAGAGGAGAAGGAAAATAAAAAAAAACAAAGGAAGGACAAGGAAAGCAAAGGAAAGAAAGTATCAAGCAAGGAAAATTTAGATTAAGCAACTTCAGCGGGAATACTTGTAGGTAACAGGTTTCATGTATGATTTCATAGTTGGTTTTGGCACGCATGGTATATGCATGTGTGTATTTGGTTTATTTGTTGTCGGTGGCATGGATTTTGCAGGCTTTGATAATGGTTTTAGCCTTTCATTTCAATTTTTGGATAGCCATGGTGTGATTCGATTATTTCTCGGTTGAGCTTTGGATTTCTTGAAGGTTTTGGATCTAGGTGAGGTGGTCTCAGGGAAATACTAGGGGTTGGGGTTGTAGATGGTTTTCTTTGGGAAGCCCTCAACAAGTAGGTGGAGACAGGAAATTTCCTCAAGGGATAGTGAAGGAATTCTGAAGCATGTAGGCTTAGTTCTGTTTTATGATCTCAGAACCGTTTTATGTGAGATCACGATATGGTGAGGGTGGAGATGGTTTAACCTCTCAATTCCCTTGGTTTTTTATGGATTGGTTTATCCCATGAGATCCCACATTCATGATTGGAATATGGCATGGGGGTGATTAGCTAAAAGAAATATTTGGTTAAGCCCAATCTATGGTTGGGTCGTACGTGCAAGTCCCAAACCTGGTTGGATTTTGCATATGGTTAAAAAGAGATAAGTTTCTCTTGCTTTTGATGAGTAAATATACTTGTTGTTATGTGGCTTTTATGGATGTTCTATCATTTTTATTTATCTGGTTATATGTTGGTTATAAGAATGGTTATTTGAAAAATAGTCATGCCTCTCTTCATGTTTTTACTTGTAAATGAATGAATAATGAATGTATGACCTAATTGGTGCTATGAAAGGATCATTTTTCAGATCCTTATGTTTAGATATGCATTCATGACATGTAGGTTGCATATTTACTATGTGTTTGACAAAATTTCAGCCCTAGTTTGGAGATTTCGAGTCAAGTCCTAGTTCAAGTTTTGGGAAGAGGCATGAGTCCTAGCCCTCAAAAAGTGGCTCATAATTAGGGGTCACTGGCATAGAACTAACTAGAAAATTCCATAGTTGTTGTCAGGAAGGCCTATAGGAGTGACTGGAGGCCTATAGTCACTTGCATTCATTGGAAAGGGAGTAGCCAAGGCTCTAGTTCAGTGAAAAAGAGGGCTATCTCAGGGGTTGGACACTTGGAGGGGTTGGGTTGCTCCTAGAGGTCCTGTAACACCTAAGGGAAGTCAGTAAGATCTTAAGTTGTCGAATCCATTTCCTTAAGGTCATATAGGAGGTTGAGTGTTATCAAAGTGACCCTTAGCTCATGTTTACCCTGAGCAAGATGGTGAAAGTGGGTAAATGTTGGAGGACTAGGTTACAGGGTGATATCAGAGCGGGTTGCGCTCTCTTTGGGTAAAGTATGATGTTTTCAAGGTTATGGTTGTCATGCATGGGATCATGGTATACAATTGGTATGGTCATGCATGATGTTGTTATACTGATGTGATTATGATTATACATGTATCATGCTAATGTGTACTGATCTTGCAGATGAGATAAGCCTCCCTTGAGCATCAATGAGCTATGGATTTGATTTTGGTATCTATTTGGTTTATCTAACATGGTACACTTTCAGGAAGAAGAGAACCAAATATGACGAGAAAAATGGTAGATTACAATTCTCGTGACTCTCCCTACATATTAATTGGGTAGCAAGGAGAAGAGTATTCTCTTGGTATAGCAGATACATTGAGGAGCTTGAGGGAAGATATCAGATGTTTCAAAGCAGTCAATGACAAGTTGGTTGAGGCTTAGGAAATACTTGCAAGGGCTCAGGAGAAGTAGGTAGAAGTAAATGCAATGATTCTTTAGAGTTCATGAAATTTAAACAAACAGTACAATTGAGGATCAGTCAAGAGCACGAAGAGAAAACTAATGGAGCATATGGTAGTAGGTCTTAGTCGAGATACAAGTTGGATAGAGGGTACACAATTAGAGGTGGTAGATCATTTGATACACCTGACATAAATACTTGTATGTATGGGAATCATTCTAGTTCCTCATCTAGGAGACATCATCACATTCATCACTGTCACGATCATTATAAGAGGAGGGAGTATTTTCCTGAATAATTCAAGAAAGTGAAGCCTCCTACATTTGATGGAGAGATGAAGAAGTCAGAAGATGTAGAGGCATGGTTTCTTAGGATGAAGAAATTCTTCAGATTTCATAAATATTCAGAGAACATTAAATCCAAGATGTCCACCTACAGTCTTAAAGGGAAAGCAAATACCTGGTTGGAATATGTGAATAATTTCAAAGGCATTCAGGAAGAATATTTGATATGGGATGATTTTGAGAGGTTCTTCAAGAAGAAGTATTTATCAGAGAGATACTATCATGACAAAGCTAAGGAGTTTTATAAGCTGCAAATGGTTATATGAAAGATGATGAGTATACTAGAAAGTTCTTGGAGTTGTTGACGAATGTGCCTTATCTCAAGGATTGGATGGCCAAGATTCATAGATTCATCAGTGGATTTCTTGAAACATATAGAGACCATATTGAGTTTGATGAGCCTAGATTGTTGGTGGAGGCCATATGGAAGTTGAAGCATTGCTATGAGCATTCAAAACACAAAGTTGATCCTAAGCATGATTTGAAAGGAAATAAGAAAGATAAAGGGAAGTGGCCACCAAAGCAGGGAAGACCTCAATATGTAAGTGAGAAAGAAAAAGTGGGTCATTATAAGAAGTTCAATGCATTTGAGAAAGGACATGGGCACAACTTGGGGAGAAAAAAACTAAAGGTGATGGTAGAGGACCATTGCAGTGATGGATATGTGGCAAAGATCATTGCAAGAAGGATTGTCCATTGTACTAGGATGGTATGCCTTAGATCTACAGTGCTCAGGAGGTGCAAATAGTTGAGGATTTTGGTCATATCATTCCTCAAATTTATGCATCTGTGGAAAACAAGTAGGGATATCATCAAACATCCATTATTGAGATGGAAGGTAAGCTCTGTGGTCAAGATGTTTCTATTTTGATTGATCTTGTATCTAATTACAGTTGTGTTAATCTTGACCTGGTGGATAAGTGTGGCTTGAGAAAATAAGTGCATACAAAGCCTTGGTTGGTGTAGTTGGCTACATGTACTAAGAACAGAGTTTATCTTTGGGTAAGAGTTTGTGTAATTGAGTTGAATGGTATGCCTACAACATCAAATTTAAATTTACTTCCATTCGGATCATATAACATGATTGGGTATGGATTGGTTGTATATTCATAGGACCAAAGTAGATTTCTATGACAAGGCTATTGAGTGCCTGGAAGATAATGGGGAAAAGAGAATCTTGCAGGTAAAGAAGAATCCTACATTAGTTAGGATGGTCACATATATGCATGCTAAGCACAATTGTAGGAAGGGGTGTGTGATGTTTGTAGTTCATATTTCCAGTGACAAGGGTAAGGATGTTGAAGATGTAGAAATCTTTAAAATGTACCCTGTATTTCAAAAGTTTTAGGATGTATTTTTCTCATCGATTCCAGAGTTTCCTCCTCACAGATAAGTAGACTTTTCTATTGAATTGGTACCAGGGGAAGCACTAGCATCAAAGGAACCTTACAGGATGAGCACTCCATATTTAGTGGAATTGAAGTTAAATATGAAGTAAATTCTTGCTAAGGGATACATTATGCCAAGTGTATCTCCATGGGGTGCACTAGTATTTTTGGTGATGAAGAAGGATGGTACTCTCAAGTTGTGCATTGATTACAGGCATCTGAAAAAGGTGACGATCAAGAACAAGTACCCATTTCTAAGGATTGACAAATTGTTTGACCAATTGAAGGGATCAATAGTGTTCTCAAATATTGATCTGAGATTAGTATACCATCAAGTACGCATCAAATAAGATGACATCTAAAGGACTTCTTTTAGGACTAGGTATGGGTATTATGAGTTTGTTGTAGTTCCTTTTGGTTTGAATAATTCCCCAGCTACATTTATGTGCTTGATGAGTTGCGTCCTTATCTGGACAAGTTTTTTATTGTATTCCATGGGGGCTTCACTCAATGAACCTCTGACATATCACGTGCATTCACGACATGTTAAACAATACCCTTAATTTGACTACATATTGGAAAATACCTCGAAAAATTGCATTATTTAACCCCCTACCAATATGAACCCAATACACCTTCCCAATTTAAAAAACCCCTACTTTCATTAGATATTGTAGGTATATTTTTTTTCATTAACATTTTTTATACCCCTTTATAGTTTCTCATTAACTTTGAGCTTCATTTTTTATACACAACATATAAAAACCCTTTACCCCTATTATATGCTCAATACATTATCTCATTTTTTCCTCAATATATATCCCCCAATATGAATGCACGTGGTATGGTATTGCTCCCCCGGTGAAGCCCCTGTGTTGTATTCGTTGATGCTATCCTTATATATTCTAAGAATGAGGAAGAGAATGTCGAGAATTTAGCAACAATTTTGAGATTTCTAAGACAAAATCAGTTGTATGCTAAGCTTAGCAAGTGCAATTTCTTTCAGATAGAGGTACATTACTTGGGACATGTTGTTTCCAAGGAAGGCATAACAATAGATCCAAAAAATATAAAAGCTATCATAGAATTGGCAGCTCCAAGAATTGTGGATGAAGTCAGATCATTTATGGGGTTAGCAGGTTACTACTTGAGGTTCATCAGGAACTTCTAACACATTGCATATCCAATTACATCATTGCATAGAAAAGTTAAGAAGTTTGAATGGATAGAGGAATGTGCAACCAATTTTGAATAGTTGAAGAAGTTGTTGACAAATTATCTAGTCTTAAATATTCTAAATCGAGATAAAGAGTTCGTAGTATGTATAGATGCTTGGAAGAGAGGGCTTGGTGGATTCCTTATGCATGAGGGACAAGTGTTGTGCTATGAGTATGGGAAACTGAATGAGAATGAACAAAACTATGTGACTTGTGATCTTGAGTTGGAAGTTATTATTCACACATTGAAGATGTGGATAAATTATCTTCTTGGTCGGAGGTTTCTATTGATGAGTGATCACAGTGGGTTGAGATATATTTTTGACCAACTGAATTTGAATTCTAGGTAGGTTGGTTACCCTTAGTGAGTTCAACTTTGAGATTAGATACATCAAGGGTAAAGAGAACAGGGTTGTAGACACTCTCAACAGGAAAGTGTTGTTGAACCATGTTGCAGTAGTGAGCTCATATGGGATAGTTTGACAAGATCATATCTCATAGGTGGGACAAAAGGATGATAGGTATAGGGATATTATGTACATTTTACAGTAGGGTATAGGTGATCATGATGTGGACTATCATCTTACAACATATGGTTTGATAAGATCTAGGGACAAGATATATGTGCTAGATTCCAGTGATTTCAAGAACCATATCTTGAGGGAGTTTCATGTCAAGCCATATTCAGGTCACCTAGGATATCAGAAGACGTTGACAATAGTGAATAATTTCTACTAATATCTCAATATGAAGAAGGAATTGGTAGAGTTTGTGGCTAGATGTTTATAATTTCAGTTGGTGAAAGTAGGGTGTAACCATCTAGGTGGGTTGCTTTAGTCTATTCCAATTCCAGAATGGAAATGGGAGGTCATTTCTACAGACTTCATTACAAGTCTTCCAAGGACATTGAGGAAGCATGATTCCATTATGTTTTTCATCGACAAGTTGAGGAAGGTAGCTCACTTCATTCCAATGAAGACTACTTATTCAGCTAGTTTGGTAGCATAGGTCTTAATCATGGAGGTCATGAGATTTCATGGTGTTTCGAAGATGATTGTGTGAGATAGGGATGGTAAGTTCACTTGCAAGTTTTGGAAGGAGTTGTTTGTAGGTTTGGTTATAGAGTTGGCCTTCAGCACAACTTATCATCCAAAGATAGATGGACAAACAAAAATGGTCAATAGGATTTTGGAGGATATCATAAGGAAGTATGTCATGCATCAACATAGGAGATGGGAGGAATACCTTCCATTGGTCAAGTTTTCTTACAATAATGGTTATCAGGAGTCACTGAGGATGCTTCAATTTGAGGCATTGTATGGGCGGAGTTGTAACACTCCCATCATCTTGAGTGATCCAGTGAATAGGGTACTCATTACACTAGACATGTTGGTAGACATGTAACATGAAATGCAGGTTATTAAGAAGAATATAAAAAAAACACAATATAGGAAGAAAAGTTATGAAGACCAACACATGGCATTTAACGAGTTTCATATTGGGGAGCATGTGTATTTGCGCATCCGGCCCAAGAAGAACTCCTTGAGGATCAGATCATGTGCCAAGTTGGCAGCACTGTATTGCAGGTCTTTTGAGATGTTTGAGAGGATTGGACCAGTGGCCTACAGACTTGCACTGCCTCCAATAGTGAAAGTCCATGATGTTTTCCATGTTTCATAGTGTAAAATATATTTAAAGGATGTTGATCATGTTATTGATTGGTACATACTACAGGTGGAACCAAAAGGAGAATTCTAGGCAGAACCTCAGTGCATATTGCAGTGGAAACAACTCATGCTCTGGAATGGAGCCATCGAGCAAGTTAAAGTGTAGTGGAAGCACTTTGGGCCGAATGAAGCTACATGGGAGATGGATAATCATATGTGCGCTTTGTATCCTTCATTATTTTCCGGTTGAGACAAATAAGTTTTGGTAATTTTACATATTTATGTATGGTTGCTATTGTAAATACCATAATGAGTTGTGTTATAAAGCTCTAATAAGAAAGTTGGTTTTCATGTTGTCATCTTTGTCATGATGGTTTTTCTTTTGAGCAGGTTGTTATTGTAAACACTGCAATGAGCCAGGTTATAAAGCTCCATAGGCAATATGCTTTTTGTCTTCAACGATTTTGCTGGTTGTAGGTGTCACAAAACACCGAGGATGGTATTCCCCTAAGGGGGGGGGTCTTGTTTTCACTGCTACAACACCCTCCAAATTTTGGCTTATGATCAATTTTGGAGCCTTGGTCTTGTACATTGTCGTCGCAAACTTTAAAACTCATTCGATGTGTTTCCTTAAGGGGTTTTTGTCCCCTTTGCAAGATAGGAAAAATGTCATCTTTTCACATTTCAGTTGCCTTATCATGTATATAATCTCGTTCTAATTGTTTCAAGAGGTCACTTTTGTGTAAATTAGTTATTCTAACCATGTAAACATTTGTTGCAATCATTTCCAAAGTTTTAAGCATTGTCACACAAGTGTTGTCGCGGTCATCACAAGGTGTATCTTAAGTGTCACACATGTCATAAAGTTGTTGCATAGAGGGAGATTCATTGCCTTGTGTCCTAGATGATCTATTTTTTTGTTTCATCAAGTATTCTAAGTGTGTTATTATAGCCAAATTTTTATCACTGTTCACATCGGCCTCACTGATCTCGCACTTAATCATTTTCTAGAAAGCTTCCTGACCAAGCAACCTAGCTTTTCTTAACCTCCTTGAAATACGCACTGCACAGTCTTAGTCCTCAACTGTGGCCTTGCCTCTTGTCATTATGAAATACAAAGTTCCTACCTTCCAAGACCTGTTGCACTACGTAATTTCTGTGTTCAATCCCTGGCCTTGGCTCCCATAATTACGCAAATTTTCCTCTCAACATGGCTTTAATTGTGCATTGTGCAATCTCTACCCTCAAGTTCATCCTTGAGCTCCTGAACTATGCATATGCACAATGGCCTAGCCTCTCTTGTCTCCAAAAACTGCACAATGTGCTCACCCAGTTCTCATACCCTCAGTGTGTCACACTGACCCTAGGAATTGTGCAGTTTATCCTTTTAGCCTAGCCTGAACTACGTAGTCTCAACGCTTAAGGCTCCCCTTTCCTTCTTGAATTATACAATTGCACAGTCACTGAGCCCTTTTCCCAAACTTCCATTTGGTCCCGGCTCAGTCAATCAATCAACATGCTTAATCTTAGCTGGGGGGTTTTCAGATTGATGTCGTCTCATCATGAGTGAATTGCAGAAATAGGTACCTTATTATGCCATGGCGAGATGACGAAGAATGAGATGAAGGAGTGCAACATGTTGAAAGACCATCTTGTAGCTGAATAAAAAAGCTGACTAATCAAGAGAAAGTAAAGGCACACCAATTTGTGATCATCATTCAAGAGTTGAGATCATTGAAGATCCCTTATCACCAAGCCATGTAGAGGTGAAAAGGAAAAGACCTGCAGCACACAGTGGTTTGAAATTGCTACATCATCAAGCAAGTATATGTCAGCAGTGTCATGTCATGATTTGTCACATGCCACACCATTGTGGTTAACGATGTAAATTATGTTTCAAAAACGTATTATAAAGTGGAAGTCCAAAGGACATGTATGGAATATAAAGAATCATGTAAAGTTGAAAATTCATAGGAAGTCAAACAGTCATGAGGGTAGATGAAGAATCATAAGGAAGTTGAAGCATCACTTCCTCATTTATATATATATATACCCTCATTGTAAGAGAAAAGGACTTTCCACCTTGGCTCCTCCCGTAAGGCATTAGAGAGACAAGCTAGTTCTTTTGAGGAGCAAGGAGTCGCTCCAATGCTCCACTATTGGAGCTAGTGGTGTTCATTTTATAAGTGTGTCTTGCAAATTTACTTAATATAAGAATCCCTATGGACCAACACATTCTTCATGTATGGATTATGAATATTTGTAAGACTATTTTGTGAATGTTTGTAATTCGTGTTTGTTTTCATCTGTGCTAAAGTATTTTCACTATTTCCGTTATTTTGGTACTTATCATATTAAGAATGTGTTGTAATTTCTATTATTTTTGTCACATCCTCGTGGACTATTCTATGAGATATTAGATAGATATTCCTCATTACAATGGTTGCACCGATTGTTGCATTTCTATGGAATATTCTATTTGTTGTTGTACGAATCCTTCTCGTTTATGTGTCTCTACCAGGGTGGTACTACTACCTCTCCCTTAGAGGATCACTCCCCCCTTCCATAGTGAAATAAATTTAACACACATACGATCAAACACTCACTAGGAACACCCCCTTTTTGTTTTAAGGCACATTTGCATTCTTCTTTCTTGTTGATAGTTAGATCCAAAGCATATCTTTAAGATAATTGCCAAATAGGCCATATTCTGAATGGGGCTCCTATCCAAAACGATGTGAGGTCTAATTGGGACCACATATCAAAGATATCCTTAAATGTTGTAGATCTAACACCATCAATATTTATGGCGCTAGAAGGAGGTCAGCCAGATTTGTATGGTTGATCGCCTCACCAACCCCAATCTTACTTCTTCTGTTCAAGGCAGTAACATTCCCAACAACTCCCCTGTGCATTTTCCTAAAGTTGGTATTTTTTCTCAGCCTAGAACTGGACAAGCTTACTAATTCTCTTACGATCAGATCTAGGCCATCCACCCCATCACCTATTTTTTTTTTCAAAATCTATTGGATTGATATCGGGAGTAGAAACTCTCCCATATTTTCCGAAGAGGAACCAAACCACCCCCATTTGTGTTGTTGTCTCAATAGTTAAAGAATTGGTTCTCGTCACCTTTGAAGAGTTAGAAGATTCTAAAGAAAACACAGAAAAACCATAACAACCTCCAACCTTTAATGCTGGTGACAGTGATAACGTAGTGCTCTCAGACAACACTTTCTGCGGGTTGGGCAGAGAAGAAGAAGAAGAAGATAACCAATCATATTCTGACGAAGAAGGGGAAGACAAGGATAAAGACATGGTAGACTAATATTAGGACTGAATGACTCATAGCCAACTTACACTATCAGGTGTATTACACAAGATGCCAAGGCACCTAGAAAAGATAATAATTAAGGATGACCCTGGCAAATAAATAATGGCAAAGGACCATCTAGACAACTTCTATCCACATTGGAGAACACTTGAGGTACATTATGGTGATGTTGTATGTAGACTGTTTCCATGTACCATAGATATCGGAGGACCTATATGGTATCATATCCTTCAAACTTGATCCATAATTGGAAGGGTTTAAGAAATTATTTCTTAAAATAATCATTGATCATACAACCCCGCCATGGTTTTAAAAGTGTTGGGCAATCTCAAGCTCGAGAAGAAAGAAAAGGTGAAATATTTCAATAATAGTTTTAACCATATCTTGAACAAATTTCTGGCAAACACAAAACCTCATGACTCCATCACAATTGACTATTTCACATATTCCTTACCATCAAGAATTGTACAATTCGTGAAAAGAACTACGAAACCAACTTTAACTGAAACTTTTGAGGAGTAAATTGTAGTTGAGAGGGAATTTCATACGATTGGAGTCATCACAAATGATGAAGTAACAAAAGACTCCAAATACATGGGGAAAAGGTCTTTGCCCTCCATAAGCAAGGAAAAAAAGAAAGAAGTAATTGATCTTGAAAGCTTGACCTGCACTATCAAATCTCTGTCCAATGAGTTGGCATAAATAAAACAAAGGTTAAGCGAGACCACCGTGAGCAGAAGGTCTCCCAAGCTAAACCTTCTAAGAAGGACTTCCAACTCTAGCAACAATAATAATCAGCAGACTAAGTCTATACAAAGCTTGAATGTTGTGCCGAATATTGAAAGTATGGGCATGGATCAATATTGTTTGTTTCATTAAGAATATCACTCAATGAAAACATGCCCATAATGGAACCACAACATGAATGCTCTGGTTGCACATTTTATTGATACAATAGTTACTGACGAGCCAACTGAGCCTACGAAAGAAAAGGAATAAATTGTTGTGGCCGAAGAGACTCGGAGAATAGGGCATTTGGTGAACATATTTAGTTGCGTACTCACAATTGGAAAAAGAAATGCCAAAAATCAACCATTGAGTAATGACTTGATTGAGAAGTAGATCACTCAATATAACTTAAGAAGCCAAGGGTCGACTCCTACAAAAGAGCTAAAAAAGAAGAAGTTGAAGGAAAATTTGTTAAGGAAGATTAGTCCGTCTATCAACTCAATGCAGAATACTGAGAACAAATATGGGAATGAAGTTGTAGTGAAAATCACTTCCGCAAGCTGCAAAGGCAAGTATCATTCCAGAAGTAGCAGACAAGCCAACTCCTGAGACACTTCAACAATATATCCCGCACTAGATTACAACATTGTTGATGAAATGAAGAAGACGTGTGCGAATATATCACTGTTTGAATTATTAAATATCACGAGCCAGAGGGAGATGCTCCTAAACGCACTTGGACAACCCATATCAAGTAGCGATGCTTCTTCACAAAAGGGAGTTGAATCTGGTAAGTCCTCTAGTTCACTGGAGTCTGTACTAAATGCTTTAACTTTCGATGTAAATACACTTTGCCCCCCATTTTTGTTAACATCTGAAATTTTGAATTATTGTGTACAAATTTCTTAGTTAATTTTGGTGCATAGGTAAACATTATGCCCTTATTTTTCGCAAAGAAAATCAATGCAAAATGGGATAAAACAGATGCAGATATCATTCATCAAGAAAGGACTCTTTTCCATGCGATTGGTGAAATAAAAAATGTGCTTATTCACTTATCATCTAATCATCGAGTTCACCAATGTATAATAATTGTGGACATTCCGGAAGCATATGGTGCATTATTGAGCAAAGAATGGTCCAGAAAGTTGCAGGGGTACTATGCAATGGATTGGTTGCATTTGTAGCTTTTGTATAAGGGCAGAAACAATCAGATCCAGGTGAACTTAGAGAAATATATGAAACACACGGTAACTCCCTTAGAGGGTGAGAACGAGCCAATAGCTTTTAGAGACCTTATTTTGGCAATTTATTTTTGGAAATTGAACTTGGGTGTTATCTTGCTCAACCATCCCTAGTCCCATCGGATGCATAGTTGGAGCTCCTTCCTAGGCCAACTGGTGGAAATTATGTTTTTACAGTTAGTAGTAGTAATAATAATAGTACTAGTGTAGTATGTATCCCTTGTATATATGATATGTGGAATTTGTATTTTGATGGTTCCAAGATGTAGGAGGGCTCTGGAGCTGGTTTCATTTTAATAGAGCCGTGACAAAGAAAACATATGATCTCTAACCTCTTGGAATTCGAGTGCACAAACAACACTATGAAATACAAAGCACTCATTTTGGGTTTGCAAAGAGCCATCAACCTCAACATTGTGGTTCTCAAAGCAATAGGTGACTAAAAAATTATTGTATGACATGTACGTGATACCATACACTCTGTGTCACCTCATATCAAAAGTTACCAACAAGAGTTATGGCATTTGATGTCACATTTCCATGCTGTTAATATCATCTCTGTTCCTAGAATGCGTAATGCAGTTGCAGATGCATTGGAAAATGCTGCTGCTAGGTTGTCACCACTTAGAGATGGGTTTTCTCTAGAAATTATTTACAATCCATCTATCCTTGATAATATTACTAATTTACATGTTTTCAATGATGACACCAATGTATTCAAGGATGCATCGATCGACGAAGATGAGAATGAGAAGGCATTGCAAGGCATAGCTAGCACAAGCAAAGGAAACCTCATGACATAAGGTGTGCTGTCATTAGAAAAGTTGTATGACTTTCATAATCGCTTCTGAGGGCCAATTAATGCAAAGACCCACAACTCAATGATGTCGCATGAGAAGATAAATTTAGGAATAGAAAAGGAACCAAAGTACGTCAATCTTGGTACATGTTGCACACCATAGGAGTGACAAGATTTTATTCACTTATTCAAGCAGTACCAAGATGTATTCGTGTGGACGTATGATGATCTCAAAACTTATGACACACTTGTTCTAGCTAATTTTTCACATCTGGTCAATGAGACTTGTAATGGGATCATTTACATCCTATTCCCCCTTGTCACCATCTTTCAGAAAGCCCTAAGCATGTTCCCTTTATTCCTTAGAATCTCAACCCTAAACTGCTTCATTTGTGCTAGTTTTAGGACCAACTCTCCCTATATGCCTACTGGGGTGTGATCACCTACAGGTTTCTCCACTGTGGCTTGCATTGGTCACCAACAAGTTGCTCCCCTTTGCACCTACATTGGTTCTAGAAATATGAGAGAATGATCAGGATTTTGGAAGCTTCCCCTTCTAGGAGTTTCCAAAAGTTATTTCAACTACTTACGTATAAAACATTAAAATCCTATCCTTCCCTACTTTGGAGTTTTCACCACTTATGCTTTGATCCTATCCCTCCATCAAAGGTGGATCTCTTACCCTAGATTCGTAATTGGATAAGAACTCTGAACTTACCCTACTTCTCTAAATATTCCCAACCTTCTATGTGGTTGGGGGTTGGATTTTGGAGAGTTATTATGCCATTATGCTACTGTAGTGAGTGGTTATTATATCATGCATTTAGGGTGATTGGAGGTGCATATTGTGACAAGGAAAGGACATGTCAACAACTTCGAGGAGCTCTTCTACAAGATCAACTACTACTTATGGTTGTAATCTCCTTCCATTTATATTAATACAAAGAATTCATTATTTTCCTATATGTGATGTTCTTATTTCATATATTTCAATACCATGTTGATCTATTGAATGAAGTATTTAGATGATACTGCAGAGATCTTGTAGTTTCTTGGCTTGTTTTATCTGATTGTGTAGGTTCTAATTTTTGCATTCAGAGCTGGGATTGGAGCTTCCAAGCTAAAGAAGGAGTGAAGTGTGTGAAGGATTCCAAGTAGTCCTCATTTCGTCATCTACTTACTTTAAGGAAAAACATTGGGTTCATTTTCTCTCTTTTTTTCTAGGTTAGCCACTGACCTAGGGGAGATACTATTGTCCACAATTGTAAATCATGTATAACAAATGGGTGACCATATTGGGGAATGGAGTATTCCCTTGGTGGTTTCCTTGTCCATTGTGTTTGATTACCTCCTTGATATATCTTTCTTGTATCATACCACTAAGAACAGACCTAGGAAGTGATTTCATTGAGCCTCTTTTGCAAATTTTGTGTTGAAATCCTCTTTCCTAGGCTCAACACACCCCCTATGCCTTTGAAAGAGTGTTGCTCCTCACCCTAGCTCACTCTGCACCAGCGTTGGTCTTTGTTTTTGTACAAAGTTTGCCTTGGTTCTTGAGCCTCTCTTTGGTTGGCCGCTTCCAGCTGAACTTCCCTGAGTCTTGAGTGTCTTGTGGTCTCTTTAAAGCCTCTGTTTGGTTGCATTTGTGTTGTTTTTCTTTTGTAAGAATTGGTTTTGATTTTTCTTTTTTCTTATCATTAGGTCACTTGCAAACTTGTTTTGTTTGATCATTGATTGCTTGGATAAATTTTTGTTGTAGTCCTCATTCTGACAAGTGTTGTTGCATCAGTGATTATAATTTAGATCTTAGTTTTCCTCATTTTGAAAATTAAGTGTGTTGAAAATAAAAATCTATTTTCATTTGCATCTAGAGATTTGTGTGTAAAATTGTAATTCCCTAGTGTGAAATTGCATATTTTTGCAAAAATGTTCTGTCTGAATCCTCTTGTTTTTGTTTTGAAGAATTATCTTGCATGGATCACGTTTGTATAGTTAGGATTCTCATTTTCACAGCCGAAAAGGAAATTGTGCATAGATTACATTTGCATAGTTTTCAAGGGAATCGTGCATAGATTATATTGCATGGTTTGGTATCTTTTAATGCTTTGAATTAAATTGGAATAGTGAAAATGAAATATCTAGTTAGGAAGATCTTGTTGGTTTCATATTTGATTTTTGCATCATTTTTTGCACCTCTTCATTACAATAGATAAATTTCATCGAAATTGAAAAGAATTATTTCTCTCATATTAGTTGCAGCATAGGTGTGTTCAGGTGACATCTAATTTTGAGCCTTGAAACTTAAACTTAATTCAAGATCAACTTCAAATTCACCTTAATCAACCTAAGGATAATTTGTAATATTAACACAACTACATTGAGGTTTAGGTTAGAGACGTGTTATGGCATCGTTAAATATAGGAGTTGTCGTTGTTTTCCAGCGTTACATCTCAGGGGTGAAATCCTGTTCCACGTACATAAGTGTATATGACCATTATCCACATACCTTCAGGCATACCGGATGGCGCTCCATGCATGAAAAGTATATGGGAATGCTCTCATCGATTAGACAACACTACTATGGAATGCACTCCCATGAATGTTGAGTATATTTTGAGAGTCCCCTATAGGTTGCTATCCATCCATAGGTAACCAACTTGTTTGCCTTGTATATTGTGATACACTAAACATAGCATTTGATGAGATTGCCTGCACGTACATTGAGTGCTTGATTCACCAAGGTGTATATTGCAATTCACAGTTGCTTGGAAAACATTTATGCCTAGTTACCCCTTTGTTTTTTTTGTGTCTTTAATTTTTGAATTCAATTAATTGACCATGGAACAACATCCTTACTATGGAACAACTCCTTAGTGGATCTTAGGTTGAGACTAATGGCAACAGTTCCAAATTCTACCAATCAAGGGAACCCCTCTGAAGGGAATCCTGATCCTTTTCCTTCTTTTGGAAATATTGGTGCTCCTTATATGGCAACATTGTCCCTTCTCGGATTCACCATTGGTTTTCTAGTTTTGTTATTTTCAACCGCTATTGTTCCAAATGTCCAAACTACTCAACTGATTTCTCCTCCACGTAAACAACATCACCCTCATTTTGATCCTAAATTTGACCCTTTACCTTCTTCACATATCTAGTCTTCTTCCTCTTCATCTGGTGAAATCCTGTAAGTTAGTAACTAGGTGGTTAACAAGAAGAAGAAGCAAAATAAGTAGGGGGACAACCAAGAAACCATTGCTATGGATGCAACTAGTATGGAAAAATATTCCAATAATCCTCGTAAAGTTAAATCCCATTGCATGTAATGTAAGGCTGATCACCTTCTTAGATATTTTCTTGGTATTCCTAAGGTATTAGAAGTTTGGTCCATAGGTTCACATTGGCCTTTGTCGCCAGCTTCCAGAGATCATGTTGGTGACAAACCATCAACTAGTGATAGTAAGGTCTATAGGAAAAAGGGTAAGTCAAGTTTCCCTGTAATTTATGTGAAGGGAATCGTCTTATTCACCTTTTTCCTTACATGGACGAAGCCTCAAAAGTGTTGGAAAACCTTACAACTTCTCATCCACGACTTCCATATGGTTACAGAAAGATTTCTCCTAATCCTTCATTAGTTGACAAAGTGATTGATTGTAATCTAAATCCCATCAATCCCGCTCTCTCTGAACATGAATCCCATGAGTTCATTCCCAATCAGCCATTGGTTGAGAAAATGATTGACTCGATTCCACCTTCAATTGAACATACCTTTCCCATAGAGAGTGAACTTCATACCACTCAGCTTCTTCTTGTTTCTTCATATTCCAATGAACTGGGGGGAAGTCCTCCCATTCCCATGACACAAGGGAGAAATCCTCTCATTCCCACATCACTAGGGGACAATTCTCTTGTTTCCACGACACCCCCTCCAAGTGGTATGGTCACTTCCTTTGATTGGAGTCGACTGACAAGATATCATCTCCCTCCTTATGTGCCCTTCCAGATCATAGTACATGTTTATAATGTGGCGAACCTAGCACAATCATGGATGGAGATGCATATGTTAGTATTCTATCCTCAACTACTTGGCAAGCTTTAGGTTCTCTACATCGTATTCCCATTACCTAGAATATGTTGGCTTTTAAAAAGGAGCCAGTAAATCATTAGGGATCCTTCCTAAGTTTCCTATTACTTTGGGATGAAAGACTATCTATATCGATGTGATGGTAGTCCAAGGCCCTTTGGATTTTAATTTACTCCTTGGCCGTGACTATGTTTATGTCATGAGAGCTCTTGTCTCCTCACACTTTTGTGTGATGTATTTCCCACATGAATGACGAATTGTGACCATTGACCAACTTTCATTCATTGGTCCTAATATAACTCCCATTCAACTAGCTTCCCTAAATGGTCCTTATATGCAAGTGGTATCTCCCCTACCACAGATTAATTATCTGGCAACTTGTTCCATGCTCGTGTCTATTGATGGTCTAGTAGGTGATATTGTGAATCATTTATTGTGGGCATTGGAATTTGATATTTCCATTGGATCTTTTGATATATATCCCTTCCAAAGCGTTTTTCTTCCATATGATGAGAACCTTTTGGAATCCATGGTTTCTTGGAGGCCATGACAAGGTCCCAGAGCAAAGTTCCTTATCTTGCGTCAAACTCGTTAAAAAATGAAACAAGGTTTCAGAGTAGAGTTCCTTGTCTTGTGTCAAGCTCGTTAAAAAATGAAATAAGGTGTTGGAGCAGATTTCATTTTCTTGTGTCAAGCTCGTTAAAAAATAAAATGAGGTCTGGAGCAGAGTCCCTTTCATTGTGTCAAACTCCTTAAAAAATGAAACAAGGTGTCAGAGCAGAGTTTCTTTTCTTGTTTCAAGCTCCTTAAAAAATGAAACAAGATGTTGGAGTGGAGTTCCTTTTCTTGTGTCAAGCTCATTAAAAAATGAAACAAGCTCTTATGAGTATAGTTCTTTTACTATGTTAACCTCATTAAAAATGAAATAGGTTCCTATGAGAATAGTTATTTTCTTGTGTAAAGCTTATTAAAAAATGAAACAAATCCCCTTTCAATTAGAGTATTTAATTAGGTATCGAAAATTCCCAGTCGAGTCTTTCACTTGATCTCATAAATGAACCTTCATTCCATCCACCTGTTAGTACCAATATTCTACTTAGATGAATGAAATGAAGCTTGGGGGGCATGTACCTCAGATTGAGTGACTATGTTGGGGGCATGAAAATTTATTTCAAGCATAGTTTTTCTCTGTTTCAAGCTTGTGTAAAAATGAAACCACTTTCAAGCATAATTTCCCATGTTTCAAGCTTGCGTAAAAATGAATCCATTTCAAGCATAGTTTCCCATGTTTCAAGCTTCTATAAAAATGAAACCATTCCCATTTGTCCCTCGTGATTTTCATTTTTATCAAGCTATTTTTTTGGAGATGAGCCTTGGTTTTCTCATTCCATCGTCACCATTTTCTTACTCAATCATACGCTTTCACATGCTTTTTACCCTTTCCTGAGGAATAGTTGCAATAAGTAGTCTTATTAGGCATGCTCTTGACCTTTGTGTTTTTTGAGAAATCCCATCATGACTGGAACGAGTTGCTACCATGTACACCACTCATTCCTCTAGGAGGAGTCGTCTTTCAGGTATTTTCAGGCTCCCAAAATATGAAATGATTGTCGAGCACTTGTCTTTTCAAACTCATACACGTAAGTGAAAAGACGTCTACTCAGTATAAGTTTAACCATTTTTTGGGCTGAGATAGACTAACTAAGAAAAAGGAATACCTTAGTCGAACATGGCTAAGAGGTTCCCTTGGGTATTCTTTTCTACCTTTTCGGACCTAAGGAAATACCTACGGAAAGGGACATCTAGAGCTTTTTTTTTGCCTCTTTTTCAAAATATCTAAACATGAAAAAGACGTTGAGTTTTACCCTTGCTAGACTCATAAAAACATAAAATAATGATGGACTCATCGATCATGACGGGGCAAAAACACTCCTTCTCAGGGTTCATTAAATATACCCGGAGGGATTCATCTGAAGGATGAACTTACATATCAAGAATATGTTGTCCTCCTCAAGCTTGCTAAAAAATAAAGAGGTACTAACCAGTATGGTTGGGGAAATTGGGAAAACAAGGGATTCCGTTTTACTAATTGTAGCAAGTCGCTCTTGAACACGAAACTCTTCCACTTCATATTTGTGGCTGTTGGGATTGGGTAATGTTCTTTTCTTTTGGTTATCATACTGTTTTCAGAGCCTCCATTTTGGTTTTGGGTCAATGCTACCAACTCCATTTAGTGTCGCCATTGTGTTCAAGAGAAGAAATTTATTTTATCTTTGCTACAATAACACTTAATCCTTCATTTCATGTCTGCCTTTCCTGTTCCAGTTCCATGTCAACATCATTCTCATCATTATATCTCAATCATGACACCTGTTTCATGTCATTGATGGGGGATACATCAAGGCCCTCCTGCGACGGGTCGCTTCCTGTTGACATCAACACATTATCTAGGAAGTTGACTTAGAAACACCCATCAGTACCTTGGTGCTTGCATACATCAATGGAAAGTTTTGTCGCTCTTGACGGTATGTTTACATCAATGTCATTCGAATGAGATATTGTGTGTGGTGTTTCACATCAACTTATTTATTCACACCATAAATATTGTACTATAGTACCTTGAGAGCCATTAACATCATCAGTGGTTTCTCTTGCATCTGTTAACAACTTACATCATTGACCTGTTATCAAATGGTGTCTACCATGCTCGACTCCATCTCATTGATTCACATGGTTAGTGTTGTACAATGGTTTGTCATGTGAACAAGATAGAAGAACCTAGATCTAGTTTCATCCATCTTGGCAGCGATTTTAGGATTATACAAGATCATTATGTATGATGGATATGATCATACTAACAGTCATTGAGTCATGGATCGACGAGTTGCATCTATCGATGCATATTTTGATAATTATACATGTTATGTTAGCTTATGAGCTAAGTATGGGTATGCCTCCCTTAGAAAACAAAGATGTCATTTTGTAAATGTATTGTAAATGATGAAGCTCGTCGGTTGTCCTTGATCCCAACTTGTCACAAGGTAAAGCACTTCAGTCATTAGTCATCATCTCTAACTTTGTGCTTTAGGGGGGATTTTGTTATAGGCCATTTTTTCATATCTGATTAGTGAGCCTCGTAATGGGATTAGTCAACATCCTATTCCCCCTTGTCACCATCTTGCACAAATCCCTAAGAATGTTCCCTTCATCCCCCAGAATCTCAGCCCTAAACTACTTCTTCTGAGCTAGTTTTAGGACCAACACTCCATGTATGTCTACTGGGGTGTGATCACCTACAGGTTTCTCCACTATGACCTGCGTTGGTCACCAACAGGTTGCTCCCCTTTTCACCTGTGTTGGTTATATAAATTTGGGAGAATGATTGGGATTCCAGAAGCTTCCCCTTCTAGGAGTTTCCAGAAGTTGTTTCAACTACTTACCTTGGGTAAAACATCTGGATCCTATCCTTCCCTACTTTGGAGTTTTCACCACTTATCCTTTGATCCTATTCCTCCATCAAAGGTGGATCTCTTACCCTAGATTGGTAATTGGATAAGAACTCCTAACTTACCCTACTTCTCTATATATTCCTAGCCTTCTATGTGGTTAGGGGTTGGATTTTGGAGAGTGGTTCTGCCTTTATGCTGATATAGTGAGTGGTTATTATCTCATGCATTTAGGGTGATTGGAGGTTCATATTGTGACAATAAAAGGACAAGTCAAAAACTTGGAGGAGATCTTCTACAAGATCAAGTGCTACTTATGGTTATAATCTTCTTCCATTTATATTAATGCAAATGATTCATTATTTTCCTATATGTGATGTTGTTATTTCATATATTTCAATATCATGTAGATATATTGAATGAAGTATTTAGATGATACTATATAGGTATCATAGTTTATTGGCTTGTGTTATCTGACTGTGTAAGTTCTGATTTTGGCATTCAAAGTCAAGATTGGAGCTTCTAGGGTAAAGAAGGAGTGAAGTGTGTGAATGATTCCAGGTATGCCTCATTCCATCATCTACTTACTTTAAGGAAAATCATTAGGTTCCTTGTCTCTCTATTGTTCTAGGTTAGCCACCGACCTAGGGGAGATAATTTTTTCCACAATCATAAATCCCATATAACAAAACGAATTATCCATCATGTAATTCCAATCAAAGAAGGGGCCAAGCCGTTCCAACAAAAGCTACGGAAAGTACATCCTACCGTTGAGCCTCTCATGGAAAAGGAGTTAAGGAAGTTGTTGGATGCTCAGATCATTTATAAAGTGTGAAATTCTACCTAGGTGTCAAACTTGGTCCCAGTAAGGAAGAAGTCTAGGGAAATCTTCTTGAGAGTTGATTTCTGCAACTTGAACCGTGCCTCAGAAAAATACAACTACCCTGTGTCGTCTATGGAGAAGATATTGCAAATGATATCCGGGTCAGAAATGTTTTCTTTATTGGATTGGTATTCAGGATACAATTAGGTTCTAGTGTTAGAGAGTGACAAACTTAAAAAAATGTTTCGTACTAAGTGGTGTACATTTGTGTTCAAGAGAATTCCATTTGGGTTGATTAATGCCAGTGTGACATTTCAACATGCCATGGACATTGCATTTTGTGGATTGATTGGACAAAGTGTGGTGGTTTACCTCGATGATGTCATGATCTTTTCTAAGAAAAGATCTTACCACATATGTCATTTGTGGAAAATTTTTGAGTGACGTCGCAAATATGGGATATCCCTTTATCCCAAGAAAAGTATTTTCACAATTTTCGAGGTTAACCTCTTGGGCCACATCATTGCCAAAAGCGGGATTAAAGTTGACCCTGAGAGGGTCAAAGAAATAACACAAATTTCCTTCCTAGTGAACAAGAAAGCTATGCATTCCTTCTTGGGGAAAAGCAACTTCCTCCAAAAGTTCATCTCTGATTATGCTTAGAATGTCAAGCCAATATAGGAGATGGTAAAAAAGGATACAATTTACAGATGGGATAAAAGGGAAAAGCACACGTTTTCCCATATCAAGCAAGCTATCACGGAAGAACCTCCTCTATACAACCCAGATTTCACCAAAGATTTTATGTTCTACACCTTTGCTTCTGACACGTCTCTCATTATTGTGCTTATGCAAAAGGATGATTATAACAATGAGCATCCAATATCATTTATGAGCAGTAGTCTTCAAGGACCTAAACTCAACTATCCCACCATTGATAAACAAACTTACTGTAATAGCCCCAAGTTAAAAGTTCATGTAATAAAAGTTAATAAGGAAAAATAATACCACGGGTAGGCGACACTTATTCCAAGTTGAATATTGGGAAAAATATCCTAATGGGAATCACTTGATGTGTTTATGGCTAAAGGGGAAATTGGAAAAGGAAATGGCTAAGGCTTTAGAAATGAAAAAGGGTATTTTGGCACAATATTTATGAAAATAAATGAAATTAGGAGAAAATGAAGGTGAAAGGTCACAGATTTCATATGAGGAGGAAAATGAAGGAAAATAATGGAAATTTGAAGAAATTAGAGGCCTCATCAATAAAAATACCTTAGAGCATTAGTTGGTGGCTTTTGTCAGTTCGGTTTTTGAATTAGCTTCAGAGAGGAGAAGAGAACCAAGAGGAGAAAGGAAGTAATCAAGCAAGGAAAGGAAAGGAAAAATAAAGAAGGATAAGGAAAGCAAAGCAAGACAAGGATCAAGTATACTTAGTGGGCATACTTGTAGGTAACAAATTGCATGTATGATTTCCTAGCTGGTTTTGATGTGCATGGTATGTGCATGTTGGTATATGGTTCTTTTTTAATCATTGGCATGGATTTTGTCAAGATTCAATAGTGGATTTTAGCCTAGCCTTTCCATTTCTAGATACCCATGGTGTGATGGCATTGTTCTTGGTTTTGAGCTCTGGATTGTCAGATGATTTTAGAATCCATGGTGGGGTGGTCTTAGGAAAATTTCCAAAGGCCTAGGAATCCCTTGATCGGTAATGGTTGGATACATGGTAAAGCCTGAGGGCGGAGACATGAAAATTCCTTAAGGATGGTGAAGAAATTATGAGGCGTCCAATCTCGGTTCAACTTTGTGATCTCAACATTAGTTTAGGTGTGATCATGGTATGGAGATGGTGGAGGTGGTTTAACCTCTGGATTCCCTTGGTTTTCTTTGGATTGGTTTATCCCATGAGATCCCACATTCGTGCTTGGAATATGGAATGGGGGTGATTGGTTGAAATAAGGACATGGTTCAATCAATCTATGGTTGGGTGGAACGTGGAAGTCCCGAACCCGATTGGTAATTTCCTATGGTTAATAAAAGCCAAGTTTCTCTTTCTTTTAGTAAGGAAATGTATTGGTTATTATGTGGCTTTAATGGTTTTTCTCTTATGGTTATTTATCTTGTTATATGCTGGTTATAAGAATTGTTTTATGATAGATCTCAGTCACGACTCTTTCCATGTTTTCACTCATAACTAAATACATAATGAATGCACGAGATAATTGATGTTATGAAAGTTAATGTGAGAAGTTAGAGACCCTTCTTGTTAAACCTCAAACAAGATTTCAGTCCCTTATGTTCAGACTTGCATTCATGACCTATAGGTGGCATGTCTACCAAGTGTTTGAAAAATATCAGACCTGGTTGGGGATGGTCAGGTCAAGTCTTGGTTCCATTTTTACTTTACAAAGATTGTCTTCATGTATTTTATGAGTTTTAAAAGCTTCATGGATTTTTGGGTAGAGGATTAGCCCCAACCTTGGAAAGTAGCCTTAATGCTTACAGTCGTTCACATAATGCTGGAAGGAAAAGGCCATAAATGCACTGATGTAGGCCTACGGGAGTGACTAGGAACCCAAAGTCATGTGGAGGCCTTGGTAAGGGAGCGATTGAGTTTTCTTAGGGTTTGGACACCTAGAGGGGTTGGGTTACTCCTGGAGGTCCTGTGGCACTTGAGGGAAGTTAGTAATGTCTAATTGTGTCAACTCCATTTCATTAAGGTCATCTAGGAGGTTGAGTCATATCATAGTAACCCCTTATCTCATGTTTACCTTGGGTAAGCTTGTGAAAGTGGGTAGATGTGAGAGGAGGTGACATTACACTTATGCAATATACAAGGCGGCGAAGAACTTTCGACCCTATATTTATAAAAATCACTGTATCATTTTTGTTCCGCACCCAATAGTTACATCATTGTTTGTTCAATAAGAGCTGGGTGAGAGAAGAGAGAACTAGATGACCGGGTTACAAGAGTATGATCTAGAGTTTAAACCAGTTCACACAATCAAGGGCCATGATCTATGTCGGCTAGTAGCAGAAGTAGTGGACGCAAAAGAAGAAGAAGATCCTTCTGGATGGGAACAGGAAATCGAAATGTACAATGTAGAGTGAACTGCTCCCACTATTACCATAGATTCTTGGTATGTAGTTGATAGCCAATACCTTGAGCATGGCACCATGCCCTCCCATATATCCGCACAACAGAATAGGGCACTTAGACTTAAAGAATTTTCTTACCAGTTGGTGCATAGGATGATTTTCAAAAAGCATCATAATGGAGTATTGCTCAGGTGTATGGAAGTGCACGATTCAGAGAAAGTATTGCGTGACCTCCAGAATGGAAAAGTCGGGGGACATTTTATAGGAAACACAAATCTATGATTTTATATTAGAAAATGGAATTGTGTTGAAGAATTCATCTAATTATTATCTGCAGGCGAACCTTATCAGTATCATAAAAAATACCATATTCTCTTAATAGAGGAACTGGCACTCCATTTTAGTAAATTATTTGTGGGCTGACCGAGTCACACCAAAGCCCTCTCTAAACACCTCCCCTTACTTCATGGTGTATGGAAATGAATCCATCCTCCATCCTAACATTTACTTTCTCTCTTTCCAACTTTTTCAAGAATCCCAATGAAAGTCATGCTTATTAGTGCAACATAGGATGGACACTCTTCACAAGTTGCAGGAAGAAAGGCTGAAATCAAAAGAAATATTTTCACTTCATCAAAATCGCATCAAGGGGTGGTTTTACAAGAAGTTTGTAGGGAAGAATAAATTTAGTGTGGGTAACTTAGTCTTGAAGTGGGACAAAGCCTATGAGGACGAAGGAACACACACCAAGTTTCAATCCCTATGGATTGGATCATTCACAGTTCATGAAAATCTTAGACAACACACGTATCATCTACAATCACTTGATGGGAGGATTGAATCTCTCCTCGTCAAAGGCCAAGACTCAAAAAATTATTTTCAATGGAGATCTGGAGTTGTGCCCTACACTATGTACATAGTATTTTCTTATTTGTTTAATTTTGTTCTTTTGTTTTCTGTGTGTATCATATAAATTAATCTTGTGTGTCAACGTGTTTCCTGGCTTCTTTGTGTGTGGCTGAGTTAAAAGGGAGTATTGTGACACTTCAAAATTTGGCTAACCTTTTGTCCATCTTCCTTATGTTGGTTACATCTTTTGGTCGATGAATTTCCGATGGAAAATATGATCCATCTATGAGGAGAGTTTTGGTTAAACCATTAACCTATGTCTATTTAGGAAAACCTCACGCCCACACTCGGTTTTTATGTTTTCATGTTTTCATGCCTATCTAATTAGTAGATGAGGAGAAGGAGATAAATCTAAATGAGAAACCTAAATCAAAGACATCTATATTCATCTTTGAAGGAACAACCTCTTCTGCTCTCAATAATTCGGGATCCCTCTTCCGCATATAAAATGAATAAGTTCCAATTCAAATTCATATAAAATAAATAAATAATGGAAAAAGAAGAGAAAGCATTCTTATGCAGAGAGGTGAAGCTAGAAACTTCGCCGAGGTATTGTCCAGGCTCAATGGTAGTGAAGCAATTTTGTGTTCCTGTAGTGACTCTTCTTGGGTACTTTCCATGCCTGCTAACAACAGAGCAACACTAGAGATGAAAAAACATACTCTGAAAATATTTAGCTTGTAAACTTCACTATCCTTCCTAACTCAAAACTTTGCGATAATCACTGAATCATCTGATGTGTTCAACCGAGAAAGGTATAAAGGGGACGATGTTTATTCATGGGGTAAGTGGGGAGACCAAGGTAATCCACACAATGAATCAATACTCCCAAAATAACCAAGGCCCTACACAGAAGAGACAACTAAGGCAAAGCAACTGGAATTCTATTAGTGTGTCACCATGTATTGTCACTGCTACATCACCCTTGAAAATTTTGGCTTACGCTCAATTTTGGAGCCTTCTTTGGTCTTTCACATTATTGTTGCAAACTTTGAAACTCATTCCATGTGTTTTGTTAAGGAGTTTTTGTCCCCTTTGCAAGATAGAAAAAATGTCGTATTTTCACATGTCAACTTTCGCATCATGTATATAAGCCTGTTCTGGTGGTTTCAAGATGTTATCTTATGTAAATGAGTTTTTCTAACCATGTAAACATATGTTGCACTCATTTACAAAGTTTTAAGCACTGTGGCACAAGTGTCATCACAGTCGTTGCAAGGTGTACCTTAAGTGTCGCACTTGTCATAAAGTTGTCGTAAAGCTTTCACATAGAGGGAAATGAATTTTCTTATTTCCTCGATGATATATGTAGTTTCATCAAGCTTTCTCAATGTGTTATCATAGTCAAAGTTTTATCATTGTTCACATTAGCCTCGCTGATCCCGCACTTAGTCATTTTCTAGAAAGCTTCTCAACCAATCAACATATGTTCATCAGGCCTTCTTGAACTGTGCCTATGCAATCTCAGTCCTCACCTATGACCCTGCCTCTTGTCACTGTGCAATGCGCAGTTCCTGCCTCCCAGGATTTTTGCATTGCATAGTTTATGTGCTTAAGCGCTGGCCTTGGCTCCCAAAATTCCATAAAATTTCCTCCCAGACTGGCCTTAATTATGCACTGTGCAGTATCTAGTCTCAAGCTCATCCTTTAGCTCCTAAAATATGCAGTTGCACAATGTCTTATCATGTCTTGTCTCCCAAAACTACAAAATGTTCTCACCTAGTTCTCATCCCCTCAGCCTATCACACTGACCCGGGGAATTGCACAATCTGTCCCTTAAATCTAGCATGAACTGTACATTATGTAGTATCAAGGCTCAAGGATCCCCTTTCATACCTAAAATATGCAATTTCATAATCACTGAGCCATTTTCTAACCCTTCCATCTGGTCCCGGCTCGATCAATGGATCAACATGCTCAATCTTAGACTAGTTAGTTTTCATACTCATTTCATCTCATCATGAGTGAATTGTAGAAACAAGTACCATATTATGCTATGGAAAGATGATGAAGAAGGAGATGAAGGAGCACAAAATGTTAAAATACCATCTTGTAGCTGAATACGCAAGATGATCAATCAAGAGAAAGAAAAGGGACACCAGTTTGCGATC
Organism: Pinus tabuliformis; assembly: GCA_031772625.1. Classification (NCBI taxonomy): domain Eukaryota; kingdom Viridiplantae; phylum Streptophyta; class Pinopsida; order Pinales; family Pinaceae; genus Pinus; species Pinus tabuliformis. The sequence goes on from CM062810.1 coordinate 970,527,417, forward strand.
ACCATTCAAGACTTGAGATCATTGAAGATCCCTTATCACCAAGCCATGCAGAGGTGAAAAGAAGAAGACTTGCAACACATAGTGGCACCAGTGGCTTGACATTTCCACATCATTAAGAAAGTATATGTCAGTAGTGTCATGTCATGAGTTGTCACAAGTCACACCATTGTGGTTAATGATTCAAAATATGTTTCAAAAATGTATTGTAAAGTTGAAGTCCAAAGGACATGTATGGCATATGAAGAGTCATGTAAAGTTTAAAATTCATAAGAATTCAAATATTCATGATGGTAGATGAAGATTCATAATGAAGGTTAAGCATCACTTCCTCATTGTTATATATACACCCTCATTGTAAGAGCAAAGGACTTTTCACCTTGGATCCTCCCGGAAGGCATTAGAGAGACAAGCTAGTTCTTTGAGGAGAGAGGAGTGGCTCCAATGCTCCACTAATAGAGCTACTGGTGTTCATTGTATACATACGTCTTGGAACTTTTAATTAATATAAGAAGCCCTATGGGCCAGCACGTTCTTCATGCATGAATTATGAATATTTGTAAGACTATTATGTGAATGTTTGTAATTCATGTTTGCTTTCATCTGTGCTAAAGTAGTTGAAATAGTTCGGTTATTTTGGTACTTATCATATTAATATTGTGTTGTAATTGCTATTATTGTTTTCACATCCTCGTGGACTATTCTGCTAGATATTAGATAGATCTTCCTCATTACATTGGTTGCACCGAATGTCACATATATGTGGACTATTCTACTTGATTTTGCATGAATCCTTGTCATTTATGTGTGTCTCTACTAGGTTGGTAGTACTACCTCTCACTTAGAGGCTCATTCCCCCCTCTCCTCTGAAGTGAAATAACTTTGACACACATAAGATCAAACTCTCATCATGCGCACCCCCCTTTCTTTTCAAAGGCACATTTTCATTCCTCTCTCTGGTTGGCAGTTAAAGCCAATGCATATCTTTAAGATAATCGGGAGCCCAACCACATTCTGAATGGGGCTTCTATCCCAAATAGTGTGAGGGCTAATTGGGACCACATATCGGGGAGACCCCTTGAATTTTTTCAATTCCAACACTGTCAACAGGTCTATAACATCCCTAGGTTAAAATTTCATGTAATAAAAGTTAATAAAGGCAACATAAAACCAAGTTCATGGGACAGGTATTCCAAGCTTAATGTTGCGCGAAATATCCTAGTGGGCATCACTTAATGTATTTATGGCTAAGGGAAATTTTCAAAGGAAATGAAAAATGTTTTGAAAAGGAAAAAAGGTATTTTTGGCATTTATTTTATGAAAACAAAGGAAATTAGGAGAAAAGGGAGGTGAAAGGTCATAGGTTGCATGTGAGGAGGAAATTGAAGGAAAATGAAGGATAGTGAAGAAAGTAAAGGCATCAAGAATAAAAATACATCAAAGCATTAGCTTGTATCCTTTTTTTAGATAAGTTCAAGGATTAGTCTGAGAGAGGAGAAGAGAACCAAGAGGAGAAGGAAAGAAAACATGCAAAGGAAGGACAAGGAAAGCAAAGGAAAGAAAGGATCAAGCAAGGAAAAGTTGGATCAAGTAGCTTCAGTGGGAATACTTGTAGGTAAAAACTTGCATATATGGTTTCCTAGCTAATTTTGGCATGCATGGTATATGTATGTGTGTATTTGGTTTATTTGTTGTTGATGGCATGGATTTTTCTGGGTTTTTGACAATGGTTTTAGCCTTGCCTTGCCATTTCTAGATAACCATGGTGTGATAGGATTATTTCTCGATTGAGTTTTAGATTGTCATAAGGTTTTGGATCTAGGTGAGGTGGTCTCAGGAAAATCCAAAGGGTTGGGGGTGGAGATGGTTTTCACCTGGAAGTCCTCAACAGTTGGGTGGATATAGGAAAATTCCTCAAGCAATGGTGAAGGAATTCTGAGGCATTCACGCTCAGTTTGGTTTTGTGATCTTAGAACTAGTATAGGTGATATCATGATATGGTGAGGGTTGAGGTGGTTTAACATTTGTATTCCCTTGGTTGTTTATGGATTGGTTTATCCCATGAGATCCCACATTCATGCTTGGAATATGGAACAGGGGTGATTGGATGAAATAAATATTTAGTTCAGCCCAATCTATGATTGGGTGGTATATGGAAGTCCTTGACTTGGTTGGATTTTGCATATGGTTAATAACAGCTCAGTTTCTCTTACTTTTGCTGAGTAAATGTACTCGTTTTTATGTGGCTTTAATGGTTTCTCTATCATTGTTATTTATTTGGTTATATGCTAGTTATAAGCATGGTTATTTGACAAATCTTAGTCATGGCTCTCTTCATGCCTTTAATTGTAACTAAATGAATAATGAATGCATGACCTAATTGGTGTTATGACATATATTTTGATAAGGCATTGGTCCTTCTTGTTAAATCTCAGAGAAGTTTTCAGATCCTTAAGTTCATATATGCATTAATGACCTTAGGTTGGATGTTTACCAAGTGTTTGACAGAATGTCAGTCTTGGTTGGGAGAGGTTAAGTCAAGTCATGGTTCAAGTTTTGGTTTATAAGCTTTGTTTCTGTGTCATTCATCATTTCTTGAAGTTTCACTGAATTTTGGGTAAAGGCCTATGTCCTAGCCATGAAAAAGTGACTCAAAACTCAGGTTCATTGGGACAGAAATGACTGGAAAAGTCCACAATTATTGGAAGGAAGGATTATGGGAGCGACTGGAGGCCTAGAGTTGCTTTCATGTCTTGGCAAGGAGCTGTTGAGGCTCTATTTCAATGAAAAAGAGAGTTATCTAAAGGGTTAGACAACTAGAGGCGTTGGGTTTCTCCTGGAGGTCTTGTAACACCTGAGGGAAGTCAGTAAGGTCTTAAGTTGTCGATTCCATTTCCTTAAGGCCATATAGGAGGATGAGTCTTATTATAGTGACTCTCAGCTCATGTTTACCCCAGGTATGTTGGTGAAAGTGGGTAAATGTGGGAGGAGTATGTTACATTCACGTTCCCTGCACTGATCCTTAGACGACATTCCTACATGTTATCCATCTAAATGGTGCTCCTTTGCACATAATACTCAAAATTATTCCTCGAATTTGCTACTCCAATAGGTCCCCAATAGTCCCCTATGGCTTGTCCCAAGTCACTTATTCCTTATGTTATTCCATGCTACTTCCATCATCACCCTAAGTATTTCTTCTCATTTCTTGCATTATCTTCAAAATTGAGTGTACTTTTCCATATGCTTCCCATAGAACTTCCAAAACTTTGGGAATATATATTGGGTTCATATTGGTAGGGTGTTAAATAATGCAATTTTAGAGGTATTTTTGATGTGAAAATGAAAATTGATCATCCTCTGACACTTTGCAATTTTGATAAATTTGGGTCTCTAAACGGTCACTTATATTGTAACTTATTCAAAGGTGAATAGTTAAGGTTTCAATGAAATTAAATATGAAACAAAATCACATTAAATCCAACATGATGAAAATAAAGAAGAGAAAAACCATGTGATAACGGAGTTCACAACTCCCGGGATATGACTTTGGGCCCTACTCTAATGGCTAGGCCACCTTATTGATCTTTACGACAAAAATAGTGCATTACAAATATTTGACTCATAGAGTAAACCTCCTTCTACAGTGGCACTTATTTCTCCTACAAAGAAAATTTCTCCTTCAGATAACTGTCACTCACAAATTGGCTCAACAACAAAGAAAATGATGGTGTGAAAAGAAAAAGGACTCTCTCACTGGATTTGGAAATAGGTCCTTGTACTCATTCTGAGATCAAAGGCATAAAATTCATTTTCTTCATAGTGAAGTGTTGAAATTGTATTTTACCACAAAAAAATGAGAATAGACTGAAAAGGGTTTCTCTAATGAAAAAATAGCTATTGTAGATGCATCTGAATGGTTTGAAAACTTCTTGCCGAGTCTCTCTCCATTCTCAATAAGGTCTCCATATGGCCTCAAAATAATCTCTATTTGCAACAAAAAATTACATGACTTTGCAAAGTTTCCAACATGCAATGCTCAAATCACAAAAATAATACTATCACTAAGTTCAAAACACCCAAAACCCTTTTGTAGGCTCTTCTTGGGCTCAAAAAGACTGAAAAATGACCAAGTTAGGCCTCCTGGAACATTTATCTGTTATCTGTACTACAAAATGAAAAGACTGGTTAACTAAGAAATGAATTATGCCTTTAGGAAAACCATCGATCGACAAATTCGCTAGGGATTAGTGGAATTCCAACCAAAAAAGGTGAAAATTGTTACCTATTTAATGCGCCAATAACCCCTTAGTGCCAAATTTGAACCCCTAGATGTGGTCATATTAACATATAAGAGTGGGGGCTGGGTTAACAACCCACCCCCATCAGCTCCACTCTGTTGTGGTCACGTGGTGAAAAATTAGACTTGGGGTGGGGCAAATTTCCTGCCCCCTCCACTGTAGATCCACATGTAGTCATATCTGTTGCCGAGAGGACCAAGGGTCAAGGCCTTTCCACCAGCCCCCTCTACCATACCCTATGCTATGGTCATATGGTTCTCCGATGGGACTGGGGGTCGGTGCCTGTCCCCTCATCCCCTCCGTCTACACGCTGATCATATGGATAATTGTGTGACCAAGGATTGCGGCTACGTGCCCCACCCCTCTCCCAAATGAGCCAACTAATCAACCTTAAATAAATGTCATTAATGCATAGTTAATAGGTCATATGCATGGAATAATGGTGGAGCATGGTAGTTGTAATCGACAGGTCACAAGGTTGAACCCCATTGGGTCGGTTGGCTGACCCATCAAAGTTTTGGTACGAAAACCTAGGGCCATGTGGCACCTCATCATTGGCCCTCATCAAACACAATCAAGAAATAAAATATTGCTAACACACCCTGTATGACCTTGCCACGTGTTAGCATGGGATTGGCTTGTCTGATTTCATACCATTCATAGTCACCTACTGATGTCACTATACGACCTACCCAAACAACAACCCAGTAAACCCTGCAAGTTGACGTTTTAGTTGTTTTCCAAAAACTTCAAAACACGATAACGTTCGCATATGGTGTTAGATTGAGGTGATTCAAGCATCATTGGAATCATAACAACAATATCTATGATTTGGCACTGGTATTTTGATCCTCTAGATCATTTTAGATCATTCCTCTCCACTGGGAAGCTTTTGGACCACTAAAAACCTGTTTTTACTCAGCAAGTAAGTGAGGATATAGCTCTTTCACTTTCCTAATATCAATCCATGTTGCTTTACTTTAATTGGTGCCTTTGAGCCCCACTCAAAGATACTCCATATTCCCTCTTTGTGAATTTCTAATTATCCTATCAAGAATTTAGTCTTCCTGCAACTCATCTAAATATTCAGGAGAAAAATCTTCAATAGATGGAATCTGAACATTCTCTTCATGATCATCAACCATTGGAGTCTCATACAATATTCACCTTGAACTCTTTCCTTATTTATATACAACCCAACTTGATCTTCGACTTGGAAATCATGATCAAATCGATGCTGAAAATGCCTTGCTTTGTACTTGGATTTTCTTTTCTCAAACTGTTCTTGTACTCATTGATGCACTAGCTACATTTTTCAATGAAATGCTTGACTTTGTCCACATCACTATGTCCATCTACTGCAAAATCTTTACCAAGGAGAAAACACAAAGGATACTTTGGAAAATAACCCAAACAAGCTTCAAATGGAAATACTTGTGTAGATGAGTGCTTGACACAATTGTATCATGTTGGATGTAATTCAAATGCTCAGCCCAAATTCCCATACAAATTAACCCAACAACAAGCCAAAATAACATAACATGCCAAAGAAAACATTGTTTCACATAAGTGATTTATTCACAAAATCACTTTTACGAAATACCAACCTATGGGAATACGCAACATGTGGAATACAAAAGAAATGTAATATTTAACTAGACAAATAGTCCAATCATTTCTTACCCAACTAGGCTAGGGAGTTTTATTTTTTCATTTTTCTTTCTTTTGGAGGAACTTCAGGGATGGTTATGATGTGCCTCACATGTTCTTCTGCCTTCCCTTTCTCATGTGATTTCATGACCTATGTTTCCTTATTTGGATGAAGATGTGGGTGCAGATTCCAACACTTTTCGATCCAATGCTCACTTATGTTGCAATGAGTACAAAAAATTTTGCGAGCATTTCTTGGAAAAAATGTCTTTGGACTTGGAACAAGATTTTCGTTCTTAGTCTCACATCCAGTCGACATATTCATTTTCTTTACTAATTCTTTTGTTTTTTAGAACTTCGCTAGACAATGGTAAGTTACTTGACAAAAAGTGCATAGAAACACATTACACAATATTTTAGTCAAATCATCATGTTGTTTATAATCATAAAAAGATTTTGAATAATCAATACATTTATACCCTTTATGATTGTCCTTTGGATTATGAGTCTTGTGAGGATAACTTGATTGACAAGGAGAACTTGACTCAGTTCTTCCTTTGAAGCTCTCATCTCTCTTTGTAGATGTTTTGCCCTCAATGTCATGATCATGATGTTATACTCCTTCAACTTGCAAGATTTATTTCTTCACGAATTTCATACTTTAATAATCCTTTGAATTTTCAATTTTGGAGCATTCTCCAACTTCTTCTTAAACATATCCCAAACCTTCATGCTAAGCTTGTGGAATCACCTCAATAGGATTAATAATTACATGACTATGGATTCCAATACCCTTACCATCATACCCCATTTTTATAAAAAAAAAATCATACCAATACCCTTGGTATGTTTCTCAAATGATGCAAAATAATCATTATCATTATTGAGAGAATGGTTTGAATATGAAGTATATTTTACCACTTTTTCTGTTTGTGACTCTTGGTCCTCCTCCTAAATACTAGCCATCTCCTCCTTCTTCTCTTTTGTAGACAAAGTGGTAGATGAGGATTCAATAAAACCACTCTTGTGATTTAAAATATAGGCAATGTTATTCAATTGACAAAGGGTACGAACATTAGTCATCCCATGACCACAAACTTCTTGAGTCATTGGGGATCCCCAATTTATTTTCAATGAAATTCTGCAACATTGAATCAAATTCTTCATTTAATCCTCTATTGCCTCGAGCAATCTTCTTAGTTCCATGTTTTCCACTTGGAGAGAAGAATTCATTTCTTCCAATTCTAGGAGCCTTCCATGCTACAAAATTTCACCCATGCTTGCACTCTGGTTAGAACCCGCCCTGATACCAGTGATCTAAAAATGAAAATTGATCATGCTTTGACACTTTGCAAGTTTGATAAATTTGGTCCTTTAAATGGTCACTTAGATTATAACTTATTCAAAGGTGAATAGTTAAGTTTTCAATGACCTTAAATATGAAACAAAATCACATGAAACACAACATTATGAAAAATGAATAAGAGAACAACCATGTGATAATGAATTTCACCCCTCTTGGGCTACGTGTTTGGGACTGACTCCAATTGCTAGGACGCTTTATTGATCTCAGCAACAAAAGAGACATTAGAAATATTTGACTCATAGAGTAAACCTCCTTCTAGAGTGGCATGTGTTTCTCCTACAAAGAAATGTTCTCCTTCAGAGAAATCTCACTCACAAGTTGACTCAACAACAAAGAAAATGATTGTGTCAAAACAAAAAGGACTCTTTCACTGAATGTGGCAACGAATCCTTGTACTCATTCTGAGATCAAAAGCACAAAATTCAACTACTTCATAATGAAGTGTTGAAATGATCTTTTCTCACAAACAAATTTACAACAGGCTAAAAATCGCTACTCTATTGAAGAAATAACTATTGTAGATGCATATGAATGGATTGAAAACCCCTTGTCTAGGTTCTCTCCATGCTCAACAAGGTCTCTATATGGCCTCAAAACAGTCTCTGCCTGCAACACAAAAGGACTTGAATCTACAAATTTTCCATCATACAGTGCTCAAATCACAAAAATAATACTTCCATTAAGTTCATAACACCCAAAAACCCCTATGTAGGCTCTTATTGGGCTCAAAAAGACTAAAAAATGACCAAGTTAGACCTCCTAGAACATTTCTCTACTATTTTTCCTGCAAAATGACAAGACTGGCTAACTAGGCAATAAATTTTTCCTTTTGGAAGACCACTGAGCAACAAATTCGCTTGGGAACAAAGGAATTCCCATTGAAAAGGGGCAAATTATCACCTATTTAAATGCGCCAATAACCCCTTAGTGTTGAATGTTCAGCCCCCAAATGCGGTCATGTTGACAGATAAGACCAAGGGCTGGGCTAACCGCCCGCCCCTGTTGGCTTCGGTCCACTGTGGTCACATGGTCATAAATGAGACTAGGAGCTGAGCTAACCACCCACCCCCTCTATTGTAGCTCTGCACGTGGATTGATTTTCCAATATGTAGTTAAAATAGGGGTATTGTTTAGTATTCCATGAATGCAAGTGATATGTCATAGGTTCATTGAGTGAATCCCCCATGAAATGAAGTGGATTTTCTATTTTTTGCATGACCATGGTGTTCATATTACATGGTTAATGTGACATTTAAATATACTACATTTATTTATTTCTTGTGTCGAACAACAATATATCACCTCAACACATAATGGTAATATGCTCCTCTATACTCGTGTGCAATAAATTCTTTGACCCCTATTTTGTCTCTTTTTTTTGAAATTGTGTATTCCCTTACCATGCAATGGGTTGGATTCTCTTGTAGAGTTTCAGTTGAATCCCATTGATGAATCCTTCAATTGGTTCCCCATTAAAATTGTCTAACTGGATTGTGCTTGTCTCTGTCACACTCTAAATCATATAAGGGCCTAACCAATGCATATGAAATTTCCCTGGGTTCTTTAGAAATTTACTATCATAGAGAAAAACCAAGTCTCCTAGTTTAAATTTCTTCTGATTTATGCACTTATTGTTCTAGGATTTCTTGCATTCCTTTTGGATGTTCTATGGAAACCTCACCATAGTGTAGTCTTCCTCCAACTGTATTAGTTTTGACAGCCTTTGCTCTACTGCGCCTCTTTCTATTAAATTAAACAATGTGTAAACCAGTCATTATGAATTCCATATGTATTATTGTTTCTTTCCCATATAACACCCTAAAGGGCATATGCCTTATTATCCTCTTACATGTTGTTCTATATTCCCAGAGAACTATCGAAACTTTCAAGTTCCAATCATCTTGGTTTGCATTGCAAACTTTTGTTAGAATTTTTCCTAAAATTTTAATGAAAGCTTCCACAGTGCCATTTTCTTGTGGATGATATGGAGTGCTCTTCTAGTTATAAATATGAAATTCTTCCATCAACACAACAATTGTTCTCTTCAAAAAACGGGTAACTTTGTCACTTATCAATATCTTACGGAATTCAAATATCGTAGCTACATTCTCGAATATAAATCGTGTAGTTGTCTCTTCAATGTAGTCACAAATTGGTTTTTCTTCTACCCACCTAGTAAGATGAGTTGCCGCAGATATTATGTACCTTGCTTATGATTGGTATGATAAAGTTGATGTCTCATTTTTTAATTGCTTGCAATGTGACCCATTGACATGGTGGCATATTGTCCCTCCTAGAGGGATTTCCAACTCTCTAACATACATTACAATTTTGGAAGAACGCCTTATCATATTCATGGAGAGTGGTCCACCATATCCCTATGCACAAGATATTCCTTCTAGTAGCCTTCCCCGCATAATGACCTCTTCCAACTCCTTTGTATGCTTCTACTAGTATCAATGGTCTCTCATTTTCCAATATGCATTGCCTAAGTATGTTATTTTCACCAAGATTATATAAACATATTGTTGTTAATTGGTAATCTGAGGCTTTTACCACTAGTTTTTTTTTGTGTGACTATATATTCCGTTGGAGTTACTCTGGTACTTATAAAATTAATAATATTTTTGAAGTAATAGTCCACCATCTCTAATGCAAGTAGTTTCTGATATAGTAAATTTCTGTCCAGGTTTGCTGCATCTTTTGCTATCAAAATTTGTGATAAGTTATTAGGTCCTATATTAAGTCATCCTCACTTTACCATGACCTGAAAGTCATACTCGTAGAATAAAAAAACCACCTGTAGAATTTTCTTGCAAAAACTTGTTTATTGACAAGATACCTAAGCATAGAATTATTATTGAAAAAATGTAGCAAGAAAGGATCAATTTGACTTTACCCTTATTCAAATTGAGTAAATTGAATTTCCACATTAGCAAGACAACTTGGAGGTAGTTAAATTGTGTGACATGGCTCTTGTCACTCAGTTAGCTCAGTAAATTTAAGTTAAAGGGCTTGGAGTTCAATTATGCATGTATGATTGCTAAATTTTAGTAATCTAGTTCTTTTATTTTCAGTTGTATTCAGTTAACTGACCTCTAACTATTGTTGGATTCATTTGAAGGTTAGTTGTGCAGTGGGAAAATAGTCTAACTCAGATATTTTTTATTTAACTAATCAATCAACCCAAAATAGCTAGTGTAGGCAATGAATTCGAATTCCTCAATTGAAATGCAAATGACAAGGAAGGGTAACATCAGTTGTAGACTATATTTGAGTGTATTGGCTATTGAACTATGTAACTAGGTTTGGTCTCCATAACGACATATGTAATCATGATTTTATGTATTTAATGAAAAGAGAAAAATATATTTATTATTGTTATTCTTGAGACATGGGTTTCATTCTCAAGGGAAATTTAGTTTTAGGTCAACCACCCATTGAGTGCTTCTAGGGTTGTCATAAATTCAATTGAGTCATTTTCATGTATTAAAGACCCAATTTGGCATGTTACATATTGTAAAGAAAATTTATTTGAGTCAAAATAGAGTCAAAATACCCTCCAAGACCTCGTCACGACACAAAGATCAAGTCAACCTACATGAAGGAACAATTCGGTCTAAACAGAGCAATTCGTACCCCTCACAAGCCTATAAATAAGAAGGAACTTGACCTATTTTTCACACTCACTTAAGAAATTTTGATCTCCTCAAGATAGAAGATGGAAAAGGAGGAAGAAGGAGAAGAAGATCAATTGTGAATTTTTTGGGCCTTTCTCTCCCTCTTTTGTTAGGGTTTCTAGAGTTACTGGGAAAGATGAAATTTTGAAGCTACATCGAAGTTGTGAAGTTGCATCAAAGTTGTGAAGTTGCATCAAAGCAGCGAAAATGCAAGGTTGAAGTTGTGACGCTGCAAGGTTGAAGCTCTGAAGTTGCATCCAGTTCGATGCTATGAAGCTACTAGATCGAAATCGTTGAAACTGCATCAAGGCCGAAGTTGTTATTGGGGTCGAAGTTGTTGTAGAAGTTTTTAGAAAGCCAATTTTTTTTGTTGGAAGCCATTCAAGAAGGAAAAGGTTGACTTAGTCTTGTAGGGTCTTTCTCAAGTGTCATAGGTCTTGGAATTCATCAATTAAAGTTCTATAAGAAGAGAAGAATTCTAATTGGGTTTTCCTCTCAGATGGAGAGGTTTTGGCCCTGCCTAATCGCCTACATCTTGTGTCCTATTGTCTCACTGTTATTTATGATTTGGTAGTTGTTTGATGATAGAGAACACTAATAATAATAAAGGAAAGAAGAATTTAATCAAGTAAAATAAAAATACATCACAAGCAATTATCAAAGAGAAATCATCTAATCTAGCTACCCTAGATTTCTTAACACAGGTGTTGCATGCAATTAGTGATCAATCCTTGGGAATTACACAATCAATTTGGAGGAAATTCCTAAATAAAAAGGGCTAATTTCATCGGGATTTGCACAATGAAATAGGGGCATTGGTGAGCAAATAATTGGCTAAATGTTGGCCAAAGATGTTCATTGAGCAGAGAGAACAATTATTCTTTTGCAAGTTGAGCTTAGAGCTAGAGCTATAAATTGTAATAGATTATCTATTCATATTATTAATGAAAATAGGTTTGAGGGGTTTTTCCCAGTTGGGTTCGCCTATAAATCACTGTGTATTTGTGGTTTTTCTTATTGCATGTCTATGCATATTTTTCTAAATTTTGAATTTCATTCCATACATCAGTAGATTTGTATCATGATTTTAGATCAAATTTCTTGAGCAGTTACAATTCTATAAAATTTCTACAATTATCTATGAACATAGTGAAGTGTGATCCTAGGAGGTAATGCATGAATTTTTGTAGCACATATGCCATTGCCAACCCTTCCCACTCTATAGTGGTGTAATTTTTCTATATTATTGATAGTTTTTAGCTAGAAAACATAATAGGGTGATCTATATACCCGTCTCCTAGATGGGCCAATATTGTGCCCAAGGTTATTGAAGAGGCATCAATGTGAACTTGGAAGTCCTTTCTCCATTCTGGAAAAACTAAGATTAGCACAGTGGCCAATTTTTGTTTTAACAAGTCCAATTCTTGTTGGCATTCTTCGGTCCAACTTCTTTTTTCATCATCTTCTCTAGAGGGGTGGTGATCTTCACATACCCTCATATGAATTTTCTATAGTAGCCAGTATGCCCCAAAGTTGCATGCAACTGGCATGCTAATTTTGTTGGTGGTAAATCTATTTTAATAGCAATCTTTGTAGGATCGACCCATAGTCCTTGATTGCATACCACATGGCCAAAGAAAATGCCAAATGGTGAACATAAAATACATTTCTTCAAATTTAATGATATTTGAAATTGACGACACCTATCCAACATAAGGCACAAAACTTCGATGTGTTTTCTCATATGGCTAAATACAATCCAATCATTGAGGTAAACATCCAGGTATTTATGTATAAAATATTTAAAAGTTGTGATGACCACCCTGGAAAAATATTGTTGGTGCATTCTTCAAGGTGAAGGGAAACATTGTGTATTGGAACGACCCCCATTATGTCGAAAATGTATTCTTGTGTCTATCTTCTGGTGCAATCTTAATTTGATGGTATCGTGAAAATCCATCCATGAAGGAGTAGGCCTCTTGACCTTTGACATTTTCCAAAACTTTGTCTGTGAATGGGGTGGGGAATAAGTCATGTACACATACATCATTTAATTTCCTCAAATCCACATACACCCTAATTTCACCTGTTTTCTTATGTTGCACCACCATCAAACTTACCCATTCAAATTCCTATATTGGCTTGATAACTCCTCCTTCCAAAATTCTATCAAACTCCTTACGCACTTTCTGATTGTAAATTAGGTTCAACCTATGAAACATTTGTTTAATGGGATTTAAATACAACTTCAAAGGGATTTTCATTTCCCTGAGTTCTCCTGCTATACTTTTCATTTTTTAGAAAGTATTTGGAAACAAATCTTGATACTTGAGCAACAAATTGAAAATTTTCTCTGATGTCTCCTCGTCTCAATAGTCCCTAATAATAACGAGTTTTTTTATTTTCTTCTATCTTAATGTTTACCTTATCCATATTGACTGGCTTGTCATAGTCCACATGTCTGAGTTCTAGCCTTGCTACAACATCCTATCCTTTTATTTCTGGTACCTAAATATTTCTTGGTTCCTTGTCTTCTTCATATTCCTCTTTAATATTATAAAGTTCCATGAACTATTTGATTGGCTATTAATGACAATGCACAAAACATACAGGTGTCGATCTTGGCGTAGTTTGGGCCTTCGATGAAAAAAATTATTCTTGATGATTTACAATGTTGTATCTAGGGGAAAGTCATTCGACTCGAACCTAAAGGTTATTTTTAAGTTCTAGGACATTTCTCCCCAATCAATTATTCCTCTTCACTCTTCCAAATTTGTATAACAATTTGAAGGGATAGTAGCTAGTGTATGTATGAGTCTATGTACCACACTGCTTCTAATATCCTCTTCTTTGTCCATGTTGTGACACATCCCTTTAGATGAGTAGTTAGATAACCTAAGCCAACATATGTAGAATATTCATTTTTTGTATTTATTTGGAACCTTATCTATATAAAATGTATACATGTTTTCTAGTTTCCTATCCCTTGTGTGTAGCCCACCATAATGCAGGAGTTACTTTCACTGTAACAACCAAGGCTAGAAGCTTGAGCTACTTCAATATTTGTAACTCAAATTATTTTACAAAATATTCTACATTTATCATGCCATCATGTTTTGGGGGATCTCATACTTTTGTCCCGATCTAGTGCACTTTGCAGGTAATATGAGCACATATCTGGGTGGATACTCCATGTAATTTGTTCTACCAACTCTTGAAGAAGACACTTAAGTTTGATGCATAGGAGCTAGAACCTCGCTAGCTAAGAACTCCATCAACAATTTTATTAATGCAATATTTCCTAGATGTTGTTATATAGTAGATATTTTCAAGTTTTGCTGCATTGACTTCATACCTGATTGGTTCTACATATTACTCTCCCCCCATTAGATTTAACAACATAGTTACCCTTAAGTCCCTAGATTCAAATATCATCTACCTTTTTTTAAGGTTGATTATAACTTTATTTTCAAGGGCCTAGTTGATCCCACATAATGCCTAATAAGGATAACTGCCATCCACAATCCAAATGACTTCTAAGTCAACAATTCTCTTAACCCCATCATTGTTAACTTATGCTCCTACAAACCTGCTAATAAGGAAGATGTTTGGTTGATTATCCATTCTTATCTTAATAGGCGACCATAGTAGCTTTGGTCATCCCATCATATCCCATATTTTCTTTGGAAAAATGTTCACATTTTATCCCAAATCCAGGATAATGTGGTTCATATCATAGGCTCCAATTTGTGCATTGATTTTGAACTCCCTACTTGTCCTCTTATTTTGCATGATCTATTTAAATGTACACATGGGGCCTTGTGCTATACGTCCTTCTTTCCATGATGCACATTATTCGATAATTTTATGTAGCTTATCTCTATTGATTTATATTTTATTAAGTATAAAATATTATCTAGAAAACTTTTGATCAGGATTACCTCTCCATCTCCTCCTTTTGGTGCAAACCTATCATAGATTGGCGGCAATTCATATACTGGTTGTGCTTGCTCTGTGGTTGGGCTTGTTGCATGCACAGGTTAGGGAATCTTGTGCCAAATTTCTTGGTTGTATGCAATTATAATAAATGATTTGTCCTTGGCTTCATCCAAATCCTCCTCTACCTCTACTTGGAAATACTCATCCTCTACTTTTCATCCTTTAGTCTCTTCCTAGATTATATCATATGGGTGAGTTATAAATTGGCATATCAGCTTCAAAACCTTCTTCTTCCTATACCATTTATGTATTAGTAGTGCACTCTCTCATAAATTCTAATGCATGATAAGTATGTATGTCATGCCCAAATGATTTGAAAAAGCCAAGGAACAATGTTTTTACCAAACTTTGATATTTCTCATCATTAGGCATGAAGTGGGTATATGTCCCCAAACCCAGTAAACATCACACCATAATCCCCTACCTTGTGCTAATGGACTCACAAATCCCATAACCATGTATGTTATGATAATTGAACATTCATTTATGTGGCATCCCTCCCTTCTGCATATGGTGCACCTGAATTCTTTGCATTTTTCTTTGTTTTTGTCCAAGTGCTACAACTTTATTTACAAAGGCACCAATTTGTTTTGGACCTATGCTATTCATGTGCCTCTTTCACTACTTTCGGGTGATTCTTATAGCTTCATGGCAATCTTAAGTGCTTCAGATTGCATAACAAACATTTTTCGAGTTAACATAATATGTATATGTGACAATACAAATGAAATGAACCATTCTCTATGGTATGCATCATGAATCGAAAATGAAAATCAATATAGCATGACTTTGAACCTTTGGTCCTAATCCCATGCTGACTCGTTAATGTACAACTTAATCTCCTTGACCTCTATGATACATTGGGACTTCAATTTTGGTTTCTATATCTCCTTCAACAAGGCTTGCTTGATCTCTTCCAGTCCTCTACCTTGCCCTCCTAGTGTAGTGTTCTTGAATTTCATGTACCAGGTTAACGTGAAATCCCTAAAATTGGTCTTCAACTACTCCAATTTTTTCTAATCGTCTTGTACTTGCTTGGAATTTCAAACTGCCTCACAAACAAAAAGATGTTATCAGGATCCTTCGTCTAGCACTGTGAAAGACCAACATTCATATAGAATGTTCAGTGTGTGTCATTTTTCTCTACGCAATTGTGTTTTGGGATACTTTTAGCTAATTTGATGAAGTCCTAGATCTTATCTGAATGTCTACTATTCTGACAACTTTGACTATTCCCTTTACTAAATGAATTTAACTACATTAACATATTTGGTGATCTTACTTATTGACTTGGTGACACATGGGTCATGGGTTTGATGCAAGGTATGGAATAAGAAGTCTCACTTAGATACACTAGTTATTCTCATTCCAAGTTGATTTTAGGGCCTCCTTCCTTTTCCTTTCCTTTCTCCTTGTGTAATCTCTCGTTATCCTCTAGGTGTGGCACCCCATAGAAAAAGTGATTGATCGACATGGATATCTTCCTAGTTTCTGCTATGATGTTGCCTTCTCATTCCTTCATTGACCATTCTTGCGACTTTTATTACTCTAATTATATATGATGTAGATATATCTCTCACTCCACTACTACATCGAAATATTGTCCCATTGTGCAACAATCCACTAGATTTCTCTATCGTGTTCTCTTACTGCAACAACGTTAGTGTTTTAGCCCATCTAGCATCTTTTGCACTTTTATCTCTCTAATTCCTTAGCACCCTTGATCCACCTCATTCTCTTTCAGTATCCCTCACCTTTCTACTCTCAAGCCATTTGCTGTTCATCCCCCAATCTCCTCGTCATGTTTGAAGAGACTTAGCTACTCATGATATTAGATTCCATTGTCATTACTCGTTTATAACATAACAATATTTTTATCTAATTGAATAGTGATTTCAAATATATTCTGAGCAGTCCTTTGAAAAAATTTCCTTTTGGCTTAAATATATGACTAAGTAAAATCTATAGAAAATTCAACAATGTATCCCTCCAATATATCGTTCAACTTGAAAACAACTGCACACAAAAGTTTCTTGTTCACTCAATTCACCATTTGGATCAATTATAGTTTCTAATTATATAGTACTACAGTAAACCAATTTCCAACATTCTATGATAATATTGGTAACCACTTGACTAGAATTACCAAAACTTAACAAACAAAATCTGATGTATGTTTGTAAAAATATACTTTTTCAACCACTTCTTGGGATCGATTCATTGGTTTCTAGTTTTCTCTACCTGAATTTCACATTCCTTCTTTTGTATCCATTTTTGTATCTCCTCCTTAGTTGACCTCCACATCCCCTTCAATTGTAGATCCTAGCCTTGACAATGCAACCATTTATTGGAACACATAGAACATACCCAGATTTAAAGTTAAACAACCAAAAAAACCCCTTAAAAACTAGCCCTTTTGGCACTACCCATGAGCAGGTCAAGTCTCACTTGAGGCATCTTATGAGGGACTATAGGAACCAAGACATTTTTGCAATGGTGAAGGGGAAATGGGGCCTATGTTATCATTCTTAACACAATAGAATTTTTTTTGTATACCCAACACCTTATGTAGAATTGTTTTCTACATATAAGCAATAGTGTTGCAAGCCTATGGTATGAAAAGATAGGTCGCTTCTAGTTTTATAGCATAACCTTGGTCGTTCCAATAATGGACAGTTCGTTCATTACTTAACCCCATTATGTTGAGGGTTGGAATGAATTATAAGCTCTTTTCTATTATCCTCACTTGCACAAAATTCCTTGAAGGAATTTGGGGTGTACTCATCTCCATTTTCGAACCTATGTTTCTTGATCTTTTTCCTAATATGGTTTTCTACATGGGATTTGAACTCCTTAAACTGACAAAAGAACTCATCCTTATTATTCCTAAAGTATATCCTAGTCTTTTTGGAGAAGTCATCTATGAAGGGAACCTAATAATGGTATCCACTTAAGGAAATTTTTGACATGGGTCCACCTAATCTAAATCAATTAGTTCCAAAATTCCTTTGGCTCTAGTATCACTACTCAAAATGTCTTCACATAATTGCACAGTGAGTAGCCCTTGAACAGTTAATGCTGTCCAACCCTAAAGTATGGCAGTCCTATCATAATATCCACGAGCACATTAAGTGCTCCACGGTGTAGATGGGACACCCTCCTATTACATAACTCCCCCAACTCTCGATTGTAGCTCACTAGTGCTTGCACTAGCTGAAGCTAAAGTTTGAATAAATTACCATTTCTAACTCCTATCACCATGGTTTCCCTAGAATATTTAGGCCAAATATGCACCTTTCCGTCCTTAAGGGTCACAATGTAACCCTTGTCTTCCAAGGTTACAACAACTAGATTTTTGGTCATTCCTAGAACATACAAAAAATTTTCCACCAATAAGGGTTTACCAGACTCCCTTTGAAACTTGATAGTGCCAATTCCAGCTACCTTGTATTTGGAATCATCCTCGATTTCTATAAAAATCCATTTCCTTCTCTTCCAGGCTGGATTAATATTCCTTAACTCCCATCATCTAGAAAGAAAACTGTTAGATTTTTGGTAGAATCAGACAGGTTTTCTAATCTTGACTTGTGTCTAACAGGCTAAGGAATGCAAGATCTCCAAAACCCAAAAAATGTTTTAGGAGAAAACACCTAGAGACCATTCAATTAAGTTATTTGGTTAATAATTAAAAATGCCTAAGTCTAAATTAGGAAAATTCATTAATTAATGGGAATTAATTAAGGAGGTCAACTTATGCTCTAGAGACTTCTAGAAAGTGAATTGGATCAAGTTTGAGATTATCTTAGCCATCGATCATCATGATATCTTGTCCCTTGATGCTCCAATGAGAGATTATAAGAGAAATTCGATGGGATGGAGAAAGACATAAGAGGGATAGTGACTTAGCCAACGCAATGCAAGTTTGCTAGTGAGTAGTATTCAACAAGGGAAGAATTCAAGCCATAGAGTAGCAAGGGTTACATCAGAGAGAAAATCCAGACAAATTGTCTAGTGGTTTTCCAGTTTTCAGCATTAAGGAAGGGAGGCTAAATTACCCAATAGAAAGGTTGAGTTTTGTAGTGCGAGTAGCCCAAATGTGAGAGAAATTTTCCTATATAGGTTTCATTCAGTTGTAATAGCCATGGTAACAAATCCATGTAACAATGTTAATAAAGGAAAAATAATAACCAAGGTCATGGGACACGTATTCCAGGTTGAATGTTGGGTGAAAGCATAGTGATGGGGATCACTTGTGATTAATTAATGGCTAAGGAAATTGGCAAAGGAAATGACAAAGGATTTGGTAAGGCAAAGTGGCATTTATTGGCATTTTATTTATGAAAATAATGGAAAATAGGAGAAAAGGAAGGTGAAAGGTCACAAGTTGCATGTGAGAAGGAAAATGAAGGAAAATAATGGAAATTAAAGAAAATAAAGGCCTCATTAATAAAAAGGCTTATGAGGATTAATTCATGGCTTTTTTCAGTTCAGTTTTTGGAGCTCTCATTCTATTCTCTCTCTCTCTCATACTCTTGGACGCTTAGAGTTTTCTTGGAGCACTCTTGGAGGAGTGTGACATACTTGGGATTTGGAGAAATAAGGGAAAGGAAGAGCATGAAAGAATAAGAGGATATCAGGATCAACAACTACAATAGTTTTTTATTGCATGTACTGAGTTTCATTTATGATTTCCTTGCTGGTTTTTATATGCTTCTTGGTTATGATTCGTCATTGGCGTAGACAATTTCTTGGATTGAGAGTCATTTTTCCTAGCCTTTCCATTTCTTGGATAGTCATGAAGTTTTCAGTTTTATCTTTATTTTCTAGTTGGTTCTCATGTTCCTTTGGCTATGGGTTGAGTTATTAGTTCCCAGAATCCTTGGTTGGAGAAACACTCTAGAAACCCTATAACAGCGTCGATTGGGTTACTAGTCCTAAAAGCCTTGGTTGGAAAAACACTTTGGAATCCCTTGTTGGGTTGAGTTACTAGTCCTCGAATCCCTATCTGGATAAATGATTTGGAAGCCTGACAACAATTGTGGGTTGAGTTACTAATCGTGGAAGCTCGACAACAACTGTGGGTTGAGTTACTAGTCTTGGAAGCTCAACAACAACTGTGGGTTGAGTTACTAGTCCTGGAAGCCCTAGTTGGAACAAATGCTCTAGATCCCTGGACAACTTGGGTAGAGACAAATCTAGTGATATTTAGTAATGTTCGAACATGAGGTGGAATCACTAGTTGAGGGTTGAGGTGGTTTGGCCTCTAGAAGCCCTTGTTTGGTTCTTTTTTTTTGTTTATTCCATGAGATCCCACATTCATGCTTGGAATATGAAAGGGGGTGATTGGATCAAAGAAAAATTTGGTTTAGCCCAATCTATGGTTGGGTGGAATGTGGAAGTCCCAGACTTGGTTTCACTTTGCATATGTTAATAATAGATCTTTCCCTCTTGTATTCAATGGATAAATATACTTGTTCATATGTGCTTTGTATGGTTGTTATATACTTGTTATTTCTATTGGTTATATGCTGGTCATGAGTATGTTTTATGATAGAATTGATGTATGGTTCTCATTATGTATTGATTATCAAATGAATGAAAAATGGATATATGACCTAATGGATGATAATGTAGCTATTGTGATAAGGTATCAATGCTTCTTATCGAGTCTTAGATAAGTAAAAGACCCCCATGCTCTGATATGTAGTTATGACTTGTAGATTACTTATTTGTGACATGTTTGACGAAATGTCTGTCATGGATAGTATGGGTAAGATCAAGTCCTTGATCAAATTTTTGCATTAGTAACCTTGTTTTAGTGTTATTTATAATTTATGGGAGTTTCATGAAGTTCTAGGTAGTGGATTTGAGACCTAGCCCTGAAAAAGTGGCTCAGAATCTGGGGTCATTGGCTCAAAACTATCTGGAAAAGTCCATAGTTGATCTGAGTTGACTCAACTCTTTGATTTAACCAATATATTTTACTCCTGTGATGTGTTTCAAATTTCATTTTAACAGAGCATAAATGAACATATATGCATGCTTAATAAAATGGAAACATAATGTCAATCAACAATAATAGAATTGAGACGTTGATAACAAAGTTCGTCCAGTGTGGACTACCTCTGAAGGCCCAGTGTCAAGATGGTGTTGGCCACTTCTTTTAGCGCTAGAAATGGTGAAGATGTACATGTACTATGTCTTCTGTCATACAAGGAAATGTGCCCTCTACATGAGTGGCAAAGTCTCTCCACGAGACCTTCCGCTACAAGAACTATCACTCACAACAGACCTCCTTTCAGCATGACATAATCTTACACATGGGGACATTGAGTATCCTGCCATCATGGCATCAAAGGGGTCTCAACCAAAACAACCATGGTGACAATGAGTATCCCGCCATCATGGAAACAAAGGGATCTCAATCAAAACATACATAACAATCCATGATGAATACATCTCACATGAAATAGACACAAAGATTTTGCATCATACATCAAGCAGGAATGAAAACAACATAGTACATCTCACAAAAAATGATCAAAGAAGTACATGACAACAACACTTCATATACCTCAACTCTGATGCTGACTGAATAATAGAATACTCAGCTGGTCGATCTGAAAGCACCATCAAAATCGTTGCGTCGAATGACATAGAATTGACTGGCCACACTCTGAAATCCGACACCGTCACTCCAATATGAAAAATGGCTGAAGAATGGAAGGATCAGATGCAAAAACCATCTACACCACTAAATTTGTGCCACCGAGAGGTGTAAAATCGACTATCCATTTGACGAATTCTAACACAGGCAAAATTTGGGCCATTCTAACACCGACAAAATCTGGGCCTATAGGAATCTTTTTAGATTCCCTCGCGATTCTCCAAAGATTCCCTCCTTTGGGTTCACTGGAGATCTACAACTCAATTCAGTAAACTGATATCACCATTGAGATCCTTGCGAAATTATGAGAAGAATGAGTATAGAGTTGGCTACATTCTGGATCTGAGAAATTTCAACCTCCAAGGAATTTAGAAGATTCCCTCAAGATTCTTAAAGATTCTCCTCTACCAGGAATCTACAAATCCACTGCTCAAAAGGAAATTCCAACTTCTCTGTTGTGTTCCCTGTGAAAATATGAGAAAAATGACTATAAACTTGATTACATTTTGATAAAATGATTTTTTACCTCCCAAGGAATCTTTTTAGCATCATAAGATTCTTTGCAAAAATTATGTCTCGAAAAGCGTCACATCATGGCTCCACACTCTGGCACTGCTTCATGGTTCTGCCTCTAGCCTGGCTCGTGGTTCCAACATTTTGTTCATCCTTCGTTCCCTATTTCTTTCTCCACCCCACCGTCCAAAATGATTTGAAGGTTATTTAAATGCTCGTGGGTGGATTTTCCAACATTCAAACCGTTGGCACGTTGGTGGAATCGTTAGGTTCGAGACAGGGAGGTTAGGGGATCAAATCCCGACCTCTCCAAAATTGGCATGATGTTTTTATAACCAGTTTTTAAGTTTTAACATGGCACATGACAAGTGCAATGGTGACCATTTGTTTTAACCATTATATGTTATTTATATGGTGCATGCATTTTACCATTGTGTTTTTTATTTAAATATGGAGTGGAGTTTGGGTTTGGTGTGAGGGCACCCGGGAGGTGGGCTGGCCACACCAGCCAGGCGGGTTCAAGCCCCGCCACCCTTGGAATTCAGGTGACAAGTGTTGTATGGAGGCAGGGGTGTGGGTTGGGTCCACCGGAGGTGGCCCACCCACCCCATATTTAATTACAATTCATTTTAATGTTTGGGTTTGATGGAGATGGCGGGGGTCATGGCCCACCACCTTCTTTAATATATATATATATATATATATATATATATATATATATATATATATATATATATATATATATATATATATATATATATGTATATATATATATATATATATCATATACATATATATATATATATATATATATATATATATATATATATATATATACATATATATATATATATATATATATATATATATATATATATACATATATATATATATATATATATATATATATATATATATATATATATATATATATATATATATACATATATATACATATCTATATATATATATATATATATATATATATATATATATATATATATATATATATATATATATATATATATATATATATATATATATATATATATATATATATATATATATATATATATATATATAGGTCTTTTTTATTTTATTTTGTCCAATCTAAGGGTTATTAGACAAATTATGCATCCAATAAATTCACCCGCTTCTCAGGAGCCAGATTCCATGCTCAAGACTCTGTCAATTTGTAGGACCATTAAACGTGGCCCACATGGCAACTATGACCAAAACTTTTATTAGCTCTATCTCCCTCATATGAACTCGGATTTGAGTGCCATTTGCACCATTGGAATCAGGGCGATGAGCACTTCAATCTGGTACTCATTCGGGAGCAATCTGATCACTTTGAATTTTGAACCTTTTTGAGTCCTCTGGGACTTTCGCATGTGTTTGGAGCCACCTAGATCAATCCTCCCCATTGAGGAGCTTTTGTTCCTCCAAAAGCATGAAAATAATTTGCCACTTCTTTGTACCTTGTATGCACTTACAAGTGTCCAATAATTCACCCTTCCTTCTCCTTCACCTTTGTCCTTTGGAGCCATAAGCGATGAGCCGACACCTGCCATCTCTGCAAACTTGTATTACATTTATGAAAATTACATGCTTAATTCACATGACCAACTAATGACCCAAGCATCCCATACTTGCCATGAGTTTATAACACATACTCTGTGGTCAAGTTTACATCAAAATGGAAATAAATACCCCAGCTACGAAAGAAAGGCCAACATATCATTATTGCTTCAACAAGTGATGGAAAACACATCATCACTACAACACATGATTTACAAAATAAGGCCAAACATTGTTGTTTCTTTAACAGGTGATGGAAAACACACCACCACTTTCACAGTTTAAAATGCAACACAAAATAAGTCCAGACATCCTTATTGCTACAACAAGTGATGGAAAACACATCATCACTTTTACATTTTAAATTGCAACAAATGATTCACAAAAGCATGACCATGAAAAGATAACATATCTAGAAACCATTTTTCACTTATCGATGTGAATGGGTCATCCCCCTTTGGTGGTTTTTCTTGTTGAATGAATTTTTCAACTGGTTCATGCACCGACGCTTTATCTTTAAGGCGCTGCTCTGGATGGAGCCTCCAACACATGGCTCCTTGATGACCACCTCTATCGCAATGACTGCAATAAGTCTTCTTCCTCCAAATCTTCTTAACCTTCTTCTTTCTCTGTTGTGGAGAAGACCTTTCATGCCTCATCCTATTTCATGCTACCATTCTCTTCCAACACTTATCAAATACATGGTTATATAAACCACAAAAAGTACATGTTTTTTGATGCCATGTTTTATGTTCATCATTAACAAAATGATTGTAATTGAAATGGAAATTTGAATATTGAGACTTTTTATACTTTCCTTGTTGTCCCTGGTGTAATTATGGCGATGAAATCTTGCCTCAGCTCTTTCCCTGCAGTGGGTATTGCCACAGGATGATGGGAATGTGCTCCCATCATTCTCTTTCCTCAAGGATTTCAACAATGTCGTGGGAGTTTCTGACACCTTCGAGCCTTCGCCTTCGGTGTTTCCCAAGCCTGCAAATTGAGGTCTTTTCACAACCTCCAATGGCTGAGTTATGCATTGGCTATTAACACCACATTATTCTTCCTCCTTGTGCCTCATCCTCGTAAGGAGCCTCATGTTTGTCCCTATAATCGGTATCTCCACATTTCCAATAGAAATCATACTATGTGAAGATGGAATTGAAGAGAAATCAACATCTTTTACCTCCACTATCGAGTTGGAAAGAATTGATGAGGGCTTCTCATCATCTATTGTTGGTGATTTGCTGGCTATCTTGGTGCATTCGCAAACTTCCTTCTCGACATACCCAAGTCCTTCCTGATAGGGTAATCCCTCTACATTGATGGGGTTGACAATGCCTTGACCATTAATGCCCAAGCCTCTTCCTTCATACCCCATTCTCTTCAACAATTTGGAGCCATTTCCTGTGGTATGATTTTCAAAAACAACGAAATCATCATCAGGACACATACATGAAGTTGGAGAATTACTTTTTACCTCACATGGGTCATGCTTCAGATTTTCCAAGGCCTCATCCTTAGCTTGCAGCTGTTATAGCAACCTCTATTTCTCCTCTTTCTCTTCTTGTAGAAGCATCTTCAATTCAGCGTTATCTGCTTCAAGACTCTAGTTGTTGTGCTTCAATTCTTCTAGGGCCTCTTCCATGGCTTGCAACTAAAGCTCCAATCACTGTTTTTCCTCTATCTCTTCTTGTAGAGCTTCATACATTATGTCCATATTTTTGGACACTCTGAGCATGGTCTCATACATCGTTTTGTCATCCTCAATCGCTGCACGTTCCATTGTTCACACTCGTAATTCACATCCATGCAAAGACCGTTCTGATACCAAACTTGATCCGAGTTGACTCAACTCCCAAATTTAACCAAGATCTTTTACTCCCATAATGTGGTTAGAATTTCATTTTAACAGAGCATAAATGAACATATATGCATGCTTAAGAAAATGGAAACATAATGAAAATAAACAATCATAGTCATGAGACATTGACAATGGAGTTTGTCTAGTGTGGACTACGTCTCTGGGTCCGGTGTCAAGATGATGTTGGTCGCTTCATTCAGTGTTGGAAATGGTGAAGATGTACATGGACTATGTCTTCTTTCATACAAGGAAATGTGCCCTCTACATGAGTGGAAAAGTCTCTCCACAAGACATTCCGCTACAGGAACTATCACTCACAACAAACCTCCTTTCAGCATGACATAATCTCACACATGGTGACATTGAGTATCTCGCCATCATGGCATCAAAGGGGCTTCAACCAAAACACCCATGGTGACAATGAGTATCCGACCATCATGGCAACAAAGGGATCTCAATCAAAACATCCATAACAATCCATGATGAATACATCTCACATGAAATAGACACAAAGATTTTGCATCATACACCAAGCAGGAATTGAAACAGCATAGTACATCTCACAACAAATGATCAAAGAAGTACATGACAACAACACTTCATATACCTCAACTTTGATGCTGACTGAAGAATAGAATACTTAGCTGCTGGATTTGAAAGCACCATTGAAATCATGGCGTCGAATGGCATAGAATCGACTATCCACACTCTGAAATCTGACACCCTCACTCAATATGGAAAATGGCCGAAAAATAGAAGGCACAACTGCAAAACTTGATTGCACCACTGAATTTGTGTTGTTGAGAGGTGTAAAACCGACTATCCATTTGCTGAATTCTGACACCGGAAAAATCTGGGTTAGTAGGAATCTTTTAGATTACCTCATGATTCTCCAAAGATTCCCTCCTCTGGGTTGACTGGAGATCTGAAACTCAATTAAGAAAGATGATATCACCATGGAGATCCTTGTGAAATTCTGAGAAGAATGAGAATAAATTTGGCTGCATTCTAGATCTGAGAAATTTGAGCCTCTAAGGAATCTGGAAGATTCCCTCAAGATTCTCGAAGATTCTCCTCTGCTGGGAATATGCAAATCCATTGCTCAAAAGAAAAATCTGACCTCATCATTGCATTCCTTGCAAAAATTTGAGAAAAATGATTGTAAGCTTGATTACATTCTAACAAAATGAATATTTTACCTCCCAAGGAATCTTTTTAGCATTTTAAGATTCTCTGCAAAAATTATGTCTCGAAAAGAGTTCCATCATTGTTCCACCCTCTAGCACAGCGTCATGGTTCTGCCTCTAGCCTAGCTCGCAGTTTCACCATTCTGTTTGGCCTCCATTTCCCGTTCCGTTCTCCACCCCCCCATGCAAAATGAATTGAAGGTTTTTAAATGTTCGTGGGCTGATTTTCCAACATTCAAACCGTTGGTGCATTGGTGGAATCGTTAGGTTTGAGGTAGGGAGGTCAGGGGATCAAATCCCAACCTCTCCAAAATTTACGCGATGTTTTTATAACCATTTGTGAAGTTTTAACATGACACATGGAAAGTGCAACGACGATCATTTGTTTTAACCATTATATGTTATTTTTATGGCACATGCATTTCATCGTTGTGTTTTTTTTTAAATATGGTGCAGAGTTTGGGGTTGGTGTGAGGGTGCCCGAGAGGTGGGCCGGCCACACTGGCCGGGTGGGTTCAAGCCCTGCCACCCTTGGAATTCAGGTGACAAGTGTCGTATGGAGGCGGGGGCGTGGGTCGAGTCCACCGGAGGTGGCCCACCCACACCATATATGATCTAATACATGTTGTATGTTGGTTGGGGGGCTGGCGGGGGTCATGGCCTATCGGCCCATATTTAATTACAATTCGTTTTAATGTTTGGGTCCAATGGAGGTGGCAAGGGTCATGGCCCGCCACCTTCTTTAGTATATATATTTTTTATTTTTATTCAATATAGGTCTTTTTTTTGTCTAATCTAAGTGTTATTAGACAAATTATGCATCCAAAAAATTCCCCTACTCCTCCAGAGCCAAATTCCATGTCCGGGACTCAGTCAATTTGTAGGACCATTAAACCTAGCCCACATGGCAACTTTGACCAAAAATTTGATTGGCTCTATCTCCCTCATACGAGCTCAGATTTGAGTTCC
Source organism: Pinus tabuliformis (assembly GCA_031772625.1). Taxonomy (NCBI): domain Eukaryota; kingdom Viridiplantae; phylum Streptophyta; class Pinopsida; order Pinales; family Pinaceae; genus Pinus; species Pinus tabuliformis. The sequence continues at coordinate 970,555,191 of CM062810.1, forward strand.
ATTCACACCGTTAGAATCAGGGCGACGAGCACTTTGATCTGGTGTTGGTTTGAAAAATTCTAACCAATTTGAATTTTGACCATTTCTGAGTCCCCTAGGACTTCTACATGTGTCTGAAGCCTCCTAGATCAATAGTCACTAGCATGCCTTGTTGTGGGAGTAACTAGAAGGCCTCAGCCACATGCATGGCTTGTCATGGGAGTGGATGAGGGTCTAGATTAGTAAAATGTCAAGTGGTCTAAGGGGTTGGTCACCTAGAAGGGTTGGTTGGCTCCTGAAGGTTCTGTAGCATGTATGGAAGGTCAGATTGGTTGTGTCACATTGGTTCCACTTCCTTAATTGTACTTGGGAAGTTGAATCATATCATAGTAACCCGTCATCACATTTTTACTCTAGTGGACCAGTTAGATTGGGTAAATGTGGGTGGTGTGGTTATAGAGTGGTATCAAAGCATGTTTCACCTCTTGGATTGGATGGGTTGTGTGTTGGTCATGCATACATGTTAGTTGCATATGCATTCCTTATGCTTGTGGTATATGTGCTTGTTGTGTATGCATGGTGGTGGTCATGGTTGTAGTGTGTTGCCAAGTGAAAGTTATTGGTGTTGATGTTGGATGTGTTTATCATGAGTATATGTCGGTTATGCATTGGTTATTCATGTCCGTGTTTGTATGTATTGTGTATGCATGTGTGCCATACATATATTGTTATGCATACATTGTGTTTAATTGGTGTTGTGGTTGTGGCATCATGCATGGTAACTGGATGATGATTAAGATGATGTATATATACTGTTATGATTATGATTGTACATGTATCATGCTAATCTGGTTGGTCTTTCAGACAAGATATCCTTCCTGAACTATAATGAGGTATGTTGGTTATGTTTATGCTTTGGTTTGACTGACATAGTATGCCTTACAGCCTACAGGAAGAGAAGAACAAATATGGATACTAGAATGGTAGACTATGGTTCATGAGATTATCCCTATAAATCATATGAGCAACATGGTGATGAATACTCCCCTCACATAGTAGACACCTTTAGAAGTTTACAGGCATAAATAAGAAGTTTCAAAGAAGACAATGACAGAATCATTTAATCACAAGAGAGACTTGCTAGGGCACAGGAGAAACAAGTAGAATTCAATCTAGTTATCCTTATTATCTTGCCAAACTTGCAGAGATAGGGACCACTTAGAACCAGACATGGATAGGAGGATAGGACTAATGGGGCATATGGAATTCAGTATCATGGTGGTCATAGGTCAGATAAGGATGACACAATCAAAGATGGTAGGTTCATGGTTACACCAAAAAAGAGAGGTGATGGACACATGTTCTATTATAGTTTTGGTTCTGATAGGTATCATGATCATCATTATTATCATCCTTATATGAGTAATGACACGAGATAGTTTCCTGATGAGTTAAAGAAAGAAAATCCACCTACATTTGATGGGGAAATGAAGAAGTCACAAGATGAAGAACCTTGGCTACTTGGGATGAATAAGTTCTTTCGATTGCATGATTACTCAGAGAACATGAAGGCTAAAATAGCTACGTTTAGTCTTAAAGGTAAAGCATATATTTAGTGGGAATATGTGAAGAATTTCATATATATTCATGAAGAGGAGTTGACTTGGAGTGAGTTTGAGAGACTATTCATGAAGAAGTATCGATTGAAGAGATACTATGAGGATAGGGAAAAGGAATTCTATGAATTGAAGATGGGATCTAGGACCGATGAGGAGTACACTTGCAGATCCTTGGAGTTATTGAGGTATGTGTCTTATTTGAAGGAGAAGAAAGTGAAGATTTAGAGATTCATCAGTGGTTTTGCGGTAGAATTCAAATAAATAATTGATTTTGATGAGTTGAGATAGTTGGAGGAACCCATCAGGAAGCTAAAGAATTGTTATGAACAATCAAAGCATAGATTTGAGACTAAGTAGGATTGGAATGGTAATGCAAAAGATAAAGGAAAATGGGATAAGAAGTGAACAAGGCCTCAAGGCACAGGTAACAAAGATAATGAAACACCTCTTAAGAAGTTCAATGCATCTGATAGAGGATAAGGACTTTAGTCTAAGGAGTAGAACAAGGGTGCAAGTTGGAAGCCTTTACAGTGTTGGACTTCTGACAAGGATCATCGCAGGCAATATTGTCCACAACATCAGGGTGGTAGAACGCAGGTTTATAGTGCTCAGAAGGCACAGATAGTGGGGGATTTTGGAAACAGAATTCTTTAGATTGACACAGCGTTGGATAAAAGGCAGGAAGATCACAAGACTTCTATTATCAAGATGGATGGTAAGATTTGTGATCAAGATTTTTCAATTTTGATTGACCCTAGATCTAATTATGGTTATGTTAATCCTAACTTGGTGGATAAGTGTGGTTTTAATAGAGAAGTGCATGTAAAATATTGGTTAGTGCAGCCGGGTACATGTATGAAAAGGAGAGTTCATCATTGGGTAAGAGATTGTGCATTTGAATTGAATGGTATGCCTACATCAACACATTTGAATGTATTTATGTTGGGGTCATACAATATGCTTTTGGGCATGGGCTGGTTTTATCTTCATAGGACCAAGGTGTATTTTTATGACAAGGCCATTGAGTGCTTGGATGACAATGGGGAACAAAGAATCTTACACGGTAAGAAGAAGGCAACATCAGTTAGGATGGTGACCTCTATGTAGGAAAATTGTAGTCACAAGAAGGGGTGTGTGTTATTCGCAATGCATATTTATAGTGACAAAGGTGAGGAAGTTGAGGATGCAGATGTTTTGGGAAGGTACCTATTTATACAAAGGTTTCAGGATGCGTTCCCAACAGAGATTTTAGAATTTCTACCTCGTAGAGAAGTGGACTTTTTTATTGGGTTGGTACTAAGGGAAACACTAGAATCAAAGGCATCGTATAAGATGAGTACTCCAGAGTTAGTAGAGCTGAAGTTGCAGTTGAAGGAAATGATCGACAAGGGATACAATAGGTCAAGTGTATCACCATGTTGATGGTGTTGGACCTGCCAACATGTCAAGGGATCTCCCCGGTAAGAAGTCCCAACTAGACCTCAGACCATTTGGAGTAGGAGTCCTAGCAGTGGGTAGTATGGTATCGCCTTGACTGCAGGTTTGCACAGAGATAAGCAAGATGTCTTTGTTGGAAGCAAGGGTGTGACCTTGCAGCAAGTCAGGGAAGATGCATGGAAAGGCTCCAACATACGAAATGGGGGAGGAGTGTGCCCCTCAGAAGCCTGTAATAGTATGTAGCTTGAAAGGGAACACACGAGATGAAAGACATCACAAGATGGAAAGCAGAATAATTGACAATCCAAAGTGATGAGTTAAACCAACAACATACTTCTATAAGATTCATAAAAACATATACGAAATAGTCCATACATACATGCATAAGTTACAACTACATACATTGTTAGAGTAACCAGAATAGTCGAACTACAATAACAATATATGCATGAAACATGCTGGCTTTGTTATATTAAAAAGTGAAAGATCCTATCATACATACAACCATGACAATGACTAGCCCCAATAGTGGAACTTTACAGTCACTGCCACCTGCTCCTCCAAAGAGATGTACTCGCTCTGTACTATGTAGAAGCCAAGGCTCATTACAATACACTCCAAGATTTCTCTAAGTTATACCTATTAGAAGCTTGGCTCCCAAAAGCCTATACAATGAGTTATGAGGATCTATATATAGAAAAGGGTGGGGTGACCCTTGACATTCCCCTTTGTGACTCTTAGACTACCCTCATAACTCTTCAACTTACACATGATTGTTTACATTCTACTATTGACACTTGGTCTTTCACTTTACAGCATGTTTACAATACATCCTACACATGTGCGCATGTGAGAAAAAAATGGGCTTGAGTAAGCCATACAAGAATCATTGAGACTTGGAAAATTGCAGGAAGACTAACTCGTCGACACCCTCTTGGTGATCATTGGTGGTGAACTGATGCCAAGCTTGTTAGTCTACTATGGTGTCTACGTCCTCCGTGGTGACATCCTTCTAAAAGCGAACTCTTGCATCCATTTCATCTGAGTACAGTGATTTGTCACCTTTGTCCAAATTGTCATGTAGCATGTGCATCATGGTCTTGAGTGCAGCTGGACCAACGACATACTTGTGCATAGTGTCTGCGCTCATCTGAAAATCTACGCTAGTGGCTATGTGCATCAACTGCTTGAAGTACATGTATAGCGCCAATCGGACTTGGCTCCTTGCTTTCACCTCGGTGAGTGTACTAATGGATGGGATCGCATGTGTGTGCACAATGACATCCATGCTCTTGAACACTCGTGCATGTGAAGCCTGTAAGCTGGTGATGAGCTGTGGGAGTTCCTCATAGTTCCAGATCTAACTCTAGATGCATGCTTTCAACTCCACTACCTTTGGGTTCATCATCTTTGGCAAATACAATGGGGCTCCCTTGTACCTGATTGTCCATATATGGATGTTATTGACAACAGTGTGTATGTCTGTTAAGATGTATGCTCTCCTAGCACAACACTATTGCCAACCATTAAGATGGAAAATTGACTTATGCATGGTGACAAACCTAAAGTACAACTTCCACATGACTATCTCGAGAGACGATACTTCATCAAGTATCGCTTTCCTCCACTTTGCTCTTGTGGATGTTGTAGCTTGATCTTATCTTTGCTTGGCCGCTTGAAATACCTTAGCCATGCTCCCATTCTTAGGTATCAAGAATCTCACACTTGAGTTGGTGGCTTCAGCATATGCCTTTGTAGCATCGGCTAATGCAGCTGGATGTCTGTGCACATCGGACACGATCACTCATTCTTGAAAATGTGTAGGAGATGCATGAACATACAGAGTGGGCACTCTACACGACTGCCCAACTCTGTGTTGTGACTCGTTAAAGGATATGTTGTGCACATTAGCATTCAGATTGTCCTCAAGGATTTTAGTGTCTCCTTGATCACTTGGGACTTGCTCTGCTCCTCAATCTGGTGAAGCCTGCGAAGTGACCTCTAGGTATTTGGGCATGAGGTCTGTATCCTGATCCTATTCCATTTGAACAAAATCCATGTCCATCTATTCCAACATCTGTTCAATCTCTTGAGAAAAGTCCTGCTCCTTCGACTACTCATCCTGTTTGCTATCTGCTAGTTGTTCTGATTCAATAAACTGTATTTGCGCAGTTTCATCAATCTGTGCACACTGCACTTCCTGTTGTTCATGTTCCTGGTGCGCTTCCTTCTCCCTTTAACGTAGCTCTTTTTCTTCCCTTAGTTGTTGCTTCACCTTGTGCAACTTATTCTTCGCCTCCTCCTGTTTCTTCTTCTCCCCTATCTTTGCACAATCCTTCTGTTGCGTTATTACTTATTTTTCTCAATCTCCAAAGCTGATCTTACTACAAGTGGATCTTTCTTGAAATTGCATCTTTACTCTGCCTTTGCGCTATCAAAAATATTCCTCTTTCCTTTGTCACGCACAAGTTTGTTGCCCTCTATTGCTGCTAATGTTTTTGATCTATCAAGTGTTGTTTCCTTGTGCGTTGCTAACCATTCTACAACCACTCTAACTAGTACATTGAGCCTTGAGGAGTTATAGGAGTATCTCCGTGGGTCTTTCTCAGGCCAATGACATGCTCCATGGATCCAAGGATGATACACTCTCGCATAATGGTCCTTCACTAAGCAATATGGGTCATATCGATTGAAACTTCTGGTGCCAAAGGTGAACCTCTTGAATTCCTCCATCTTGGCCTTAACATGCTTGAGACTATAGATCTCATACAACCCAATCCATAAAGGAAGATCGGGAAAAGTTGCGTTCTTTCTTTTGTGCAGTCTCATTCACAACCCTGTCGAGATGTGGTATGCAACCTCTTACATGAACAGATTGTCCATGGAAAATTTCAGTAACACATGCAAAGCCTTCTTCACGTTGTACATCCAGATGAAGGTGCCAAGGGTTGAGGCATACCAATATGCTATCTTAACCAATGCCTCTATTTCTACTGGTGACATGCAAGGTAGATCCTTCTCAAAGATCATCCTATACATTGGGGTGATGAAGTGGTATGATAACTATAGTATTAATCCACAGAAGCTGCACTCAAAGAACAACCTACAATAGATGTGTATAGAGGTTTCTGAATGTGTCCATGCCTAACCCAAGCTAGAGAACCGTTGACGGGCACATATTACATCCAACAAGTAGGCTGACATTTTTCACTTGCCCCTTCAGTTGGAGAGCCAACATGTCAAACCAATTGAAAGGTCTTCCTTCATTTGCCAGCTGATCCAACACAATCACCCAACTATGCAGGAAGGTTTGTGTACTCTCTTGACTGTATAAGTGGCATGTGAAGATTACCAAGAACTGATAATGATTCCACAGTGTCTTTGTATTGTATACCTGGTTGGGTGTCATCCTGAACTTACATGGCTCTCTCACCTAGCTCTTCAATATGTATCTTGAGTTTTCGTTGCTGCTAGGATTGGTGAAGAGTGCATCCATTTTGTTCATCGACTGCGATAAGTGATACATCTCTTGAAATTTCTCTGCCCTGAAGGTAACAAGTTATGTTCCAATGACTCTGCTCAGTACCATTGTCTCTGAATCAATATGTGAGACAATCTAGTGGATCATGTCCACGCATGGAAATGTGGGATACCTGCATTCAACCTAGTACAAGCTAGAATTGTGTATGTTGACATAGACTCTGTGGTCCTCCAAATTCTCCTCAAAGGTGTCTAAAAAGATTTCATTAATTTCCTGCCACGTGATCTTTAACTCCTTTTCTATGAACAACTTAGTATCTTCATAGATGGGAAAGCTCACAGACGCTTGCTCGACCACATCTCTAGTTGTGCTCTCTATGGTGTCCTTTGACCCTGCTCTCTTGGAAGCCATTGTACCTATATGGTTAAGAGACTGATGAACACTTGTGATGCCTGGAGACAAAGCAACACTCATGGCAAGAAAATTGTTAGTTGAAAACCAAAAGCAACTTGAGCACTGACATGCAACACACCTGATTGACTGAATGGGAAAATTGCATAGTTCTCTATGGGAGAGGTTGGGAAACTGGCTATTGGAACTGTGCAGAGCATAGTCCAGGATGCCAGTGAGTTGATTGATTGTTGAAAATACGCATAACACAATTCATATTGGCCTGCTGAGGACTAAAACTGTGGATTGCGTAGGTTCAGTCAGCATGTCTGCTACCTGGGAAATTGTATTGCGCAATCTCGGGGGCCAACTGAGGCACTGTCTCTCAAAACAACATATAGCATAGCCTAGAAGGGAAGTGTGACATAATCTCAATGAAATTCCTAGGAGCAAGGAAAGGCCTTCCATCCCATAAATGCATAGTGCAAGCCAGGCAAGCCAAGGTCCGGGCCAAGGGAGCTCAAACCTACCGAAGAGAGATTGAAAATGAGTAAGGACTAAAATAATGTGTAAAGATAGTTGCATATATGAGTGAATAAACATTAATGCAATTAGTAAGTGCAGGATTCAGTTAAAAAAAGGGAAAACAATAAAGTGTGTGAAGTGAGTCGCCACAATGGCGCTAGTTAGTGAAGAAACAATGTCATGCATGCGACAACAAGGAAATGCAATGCAAAACTCTGAAAAATGCTTCTACAATATAACATGCATTGAAACGACAAAAACCATTAAACAAAACCAAGTAAACAATATTCACACTAACCGAAATGTAAAAAGTGAAAAAAAAGAAACAAAAGAAATGAAAAGTGGACTTACATGGAAAAATTTTCCATGAGTGTGCCGAAAGTTCCTAGATGCGTTGGGAATGATAGGGCTCCAATATCGAAAGTGAGTAATGAGTTCTGAGGCATTGAATAAATATATTTGACAAGATTGAGGCTTATGACAGGCATGCCAAAATTCTAGGAAAAAGTGACACTTGGCAGCAGGTTTCTAAAACGGCTTTTGCATGTAACCCCCAACTGCTAAAAGTAGATCCCTAAAATCTAGTTATTTTTTTGCTTTTTTTCTTTTTCATAAGAACTTCCCATGCATGCAAGGTAATATTGAATAGTCCTGGAGGGAACCAGTCAACCTGTGAGCACATGAAACGGGCAGCAATCCATAGAATGACATATGCGCACTTTCTAGGCTGAGGGGCTCTGGCTGACCCTCAAACTCTACACAATTTCTGGACTGAAGCCAAGGCTTCCAGTCAGAACTGCACAAATTATGAGAGCAAGCCTGGTGATGGGCTACTCTACACAATTTTCTTGGGGAAGGTATTCTTCCTGCTCTCCACAATTCTGGAGAGTAGTGTTGGCTGCCAAGATGCACTGTGCTATTCCAGAGAGCAAGGCTAGCTTCCCTCCAATGCTACGCAGTTTTCCAAGTCAGCACAAGAACTGGTTGAAGACAAAGTCACGTGAGGTCTTCTCGTGGGTGAAAGAAAAACAAGTTAGCGAACACAAGATTTTAAACCAAATAAACTCAACTAAAAGCATAAGTACCTAGGAAACGCAAGACTTGCTACTAAGGATGGTTGGTAGGGACGCTCCAAAACAAAGCTAAGGAAAAATTTTGGAGGGTGAAGAATAAGGATGGTACTCTTAGGTTGTGCATTGATTATAGGTAGTTGAACAAGGTGACCATCAAGAACAAGTATCTGTTGTTGAGGATTGCTGACATGTTTAATCAGTTGAAGGGAACAACAATGTTCTCGAAGATTGATCTGAGATTAGGATACCATTAGGTACACATAAAATAAGAGGACATTTACAAGAAAACTTTACAGACCAGGTATGGGAATTATGATTTTTTTGTAGTTACTTTTGGTTTGAATAATGCTCCAGTTATTGTTATGTGCTTGATGAGTGTATTGCATCCTTATCTAGACAAGTTTGTTATTGTATTCATTGATGATATATTGGTATATTATAAGAATGAAGAAGAACATGTCAAACACTTGGCAACAATATTGAGATTGCTGAGAGAGCATCGATTGTATGCTAAGCTCATTAAATTTAGCTTCTTTTAGAAAGAAGTACATTACTTAGGGCATGCGGTTTCCAAGGAAGGTATAACAATGGGTATTAAAAAGATAAGGGCTATCATGGAATGGGAAATGCATAGGAATGTGGATGAGGTAATATCATTCATATGACTAGCACATTATTACAAGAGGTTCATCGGGAACTTCTCATAGATTGCTTATCCTATTATATCGTTGCAAAGGAAAGGTAAGAAATTTGAATGGATGGAGGAATGTGTAGCCAACTTTGAACAATTGAAGAAGTTTTTGATAAATTCTCTAGTTCTAAATATTGCAGATCTTGATAAAGAGTGTGTAGTGTAGACAGAAGCTTGCAAAAGAGGGATTGGTTGAGTTCTTATGCAGGAAAAATGAATAAGCACGAGAAGAATTATCTGACACATGATCTTGACCTGGAAACAACCATTCATACATTAAATATGTGGAGGCATTATTTTCTTGGCAGGAGGTTCATACTAATGAGTGATTACAGTGGATTGAGGTATCTATTTCACTAACAAAATCTTAATGCCAGACAAGCTAAATGATTGGCCACAATCAGTGACTTCAAATTTGATACCATTTACATTAAAGGTAAAGATAACAAGGTTACATATGTTCTTAGTAGAAGGATATAGGGTAATCATATAATAGCTATGAGCTCCCATGGGAAAGATTTATAGGATCAGATCTTACAGGTAGGTTAGAAGGATGACACATATAGGGAGCTTTAGCACAAGTTACATCAGGGTACATGTGACCAAGATGTGGAACATTATCTCAAATTGAATGGTTTGGTCAGATTTAGGGACAATATGTATGTCTCGGACAACAGTGAGCTCAAGAATCTTATCCTAAGGTAATTTCATGCTAAGCCATATTTAGGTCACCTAGGATAGCATAAAACATTGAAAATTGTGAAGAAATTTTACTATTGGCTGAATCTAAAGAAGGAAGTGGCAGATTTTGTGGCTAGATGTTTGTATTGTCAACATGAAAAGGTAGAGTGGAGACATGAGGTAATTTCTATGGATTTAGTCATAGGTTATCCAAAGACATCTAGAAAACATGATTCCATCATGGTTGTAATGGATAGGTTGACAAAGGTAGCACACTTCATTCGAGTGAAGTCTATGTATTCAGCTGATGACGTGGCATAGGTATTCATTAGAGATGTGGTGAGGTTTCATGGTGTAATGAAGAAGATTGTTTTAGACAGGGATCCTAATTTCACTTCTAGATTCTAGAAAGAGTTATTTAAAGGTTTTGTTGGACACCTAACCCTCAATGGGTTAGTGTGGAAGCTCAATAGACAAAAATGAAGTCCAAGAGACCTTGGGATGTGAAACCCAACGATCAAACCATGTACTATAAATGTATATCTCTTGTTAATAAAAAATGTATTCTCATGTTTTATCTTTCAGATTTGTTGCTGCCATGTGTGAGTTTAACATGGTATCAGAGCATGCATATTCTTGCCCTGCATAATTTCTTTGAGCCATTTGTTTTATGGTCTTTATGAGCAGGTCCTATTTTCAGTATTCCTACCTTTGTGACTCCTTGTATCAGTATTTCTGCCATATTTTCTCTCTGCGCCCTTTGCTCTCCCTAGGTTGTGCATAATTTTCCTTTCTGCGCTCTCTGCCATAATAATTTTATGCGCCCTCTTCTCTGACTGACCTTTTTTACACCACGCTTCTCTGCTATAATATCTTCCTTGCATAATACCTTCTGGATGTTTCCAAAGGTGTTGGAGGAATTGTCAGTTGTAATCAAGAGGCGTTGGAGGAATTGTTAGTCGTAATCATTGGAGGCAGACAGAAGAATCTTAATCCCTATCTTGCTCATCAGGATCAGCAGATTTTAGTGCCAAAATATGGGATGCGTTGATAGGAGATGAGTTGCACTGTTTTGTGCACAAGCACATTGTTCGAGCATGTGCTTTTTCTGAGAGCGCAAGCCTTTTACTCAGTGGAGGACATGAGAAAATACTCCGTATTCACCTCATTCTGATGAATACGTTCCAATGCTTCCTCTGCAATATGAGAGTGGCTATTATCAATATCTTCAATTAGTTCATTAATAGCCTTAATTACTCCATGCTTCAATTTCCGGCTCCTTGAGTTTTTGTCAGATTTGCTTTCTCCTTCAGACTCGCCTCCCAAAGAACCAGTGAGAGAAGTAGCTGTTGGGCTAGGTATAGATTCTAAAAGATTATGTAATGAGGGAGCTCGCAAAGCACTTCTAGACGCAGCAACAAGAGTAGCTACAGATAATTCCGAAGAGTTATCCTGTTGGGTATCATCCTCATCATCACTGCCAGCAGAGACACTTAAACCTCCAACACCCGTTGTTTCCAAAGACACATCCTCGTCACGAATTATATGTAATATATGTCTCACAATGTTCCCAACAGATAGTTCAACTAGATTGGCAGCTATAAGTTGCACGCCCACTGACTTTATAGCTTCAATAAGTGGAGCTGCCTGATTTGAGTGTGGTACTCTTTGTTGAGAGATAACAGACCATAGAAGAACTACAGTTTCTCTAGCAGTGGCATGTGAACCCTCAACCTGTCATCGCTTGAGCTTAACAACAAAATCATTAACTGCCGCCTGTAGGTTAGGCATTTTTGTCGTTGTATCTCAATAAGTGCTTTGAAGATATGAACGGGAATCCTTCTCCTGATCAATTCGTCATGGAATGGATACGCATACATCCAGAGTCTTTATTTCTTAGTCATTCTCATTGCATCACTTTCGTGATTGATTCTAGGAATAAATATTATTGTTAGTATATTTAACCTTTTGTCAGAAGTGTTTCTGCTCAACATCTAGGATTTGAGTGTGGAGACTTCCATGAACAATTTTCGGAGCAACATTGCTACAATAGGCATGTAGATATTTCTTGAGCGATGGAGATGGAGCAGGAGCAGTCTAGTTTCTTGAATGCTGGTTGCCTGAGCAGTCTAGTTTATTGAACGCTGCCCCATTGAGGTTTGAACGCTGTATATGTTAACGCAGTTCTTATATTTGCGATGTCTTGTGTATTACATTGAATGCATCATGTATTGATCACTGTACCATCCATTGAATGTTGAAACACGTTAACACCGGAGTGTGTTCCATTCGCCATTAACCCTCCATGCTGCTCGCTATTGGGTAGACCTTATTGCCTGTTGGAATACCCCTTCCATTTGCTGTCCAAGAATACTACTGTCCAAGAACACTGCCGTCCTGGTGCATTAACTCGATGACCGTGCTTGGTGCCTTTTAATATTGGATTCATAATTTCTGCATTGACTTCTTCTTATGAAGTGTGGAGTTCTCCTTATGATGCGCATGGAGGAAAGGATGACTGGTATTATTAATATTATTTATGCTTGTTGGGTCTAAAGTTGATATTAAATTAATATTTTGAAGTTCTTCCACAAGTATTTGTCCAAGCATATTATGTATTTACATGAGCCAACAACAAGGAATGAACCTACAACATTTGATACACAAACTGTTTGTTAAAATACTACAGTGGACCAAACCATAAAAACTCAGGACTCTTTGTGGTTTTCTCTTAGTTATTCCGGTTGGGTTTCTTACAGTGGACTATTGTTTTCTTTGAAGAAAGTGGCAAGATCAGAGAATATTGATTCATACCTTAGTCAAAGTATTTATATATGAGCATTCAAGTACTGTCCATGACATGGTGCTATAGTTGTTGAAGTTTGGATAGCCATCATTTCCACTTTGAAAGTGAAGGAGTATTTGAAGGATCCAAGCAAGTTTGCATTTGTTGCTGCCCCAATGTGGCATTGTATTTAAAACTCATTATAGTTTTTTGTCTACATATATATGCATTTATTTCTTGATTCGACTGCTGCATAAAATTTTGGTGGGTTGTATAAAGGCAATGATTGTTTTATAAAAGTAGTCTTTTGTGGAGAAAAGTTTAGTCGCCTGTATTGTCAGAATATAGTGCTGGTCGATTTTGTAATTGGTGCTTGCTGGTTGCACACTGATCATTTGCTGCACATTTATAAAGGATACTGCTGTGTACTATGAGTGATATTACTCTTCTGCATTGAGTAGTAGTTGTTCAGTTTTTTAAGGTGTAATTCTAACATTGAAGAAAAAATGGCTAGAATCAATGAAGTATTAGAGTTCCTTAAAACTCTCATATTTTCTACTACTCATGATACATTAAAAGTCAACAAATTTTCTCTCACAGACATTCAAGTCTGTCTACAAAATGCACAAGAGAAAATTGATTTTTTGCAGCTCGAATCTCAGCTACAGCAAGAGGAATTAAAACAGATGAATCATTCAGAACATTGAGACTGCAACCCATCAAAAGCAAGTCAATAATGTTACAGTTGGTTCAGATTTAGTACCCAATAAAGTAGCAGTTGTACATGCAGATGCAGAAACTCAGTGTGCACTTCCCAAGCCCATCATCAGACCTTGGGAACAACTTGTTCACAACAAGCACAGAACTGATCTTGGATATGACAAGGACTTATCCTTTCATATTCTAGACTACTCAAAGTCCATTCAGTTTCAGAGTGCTGGATTCATTCATGACAGTTCCCCTCCAGCTGTTCTAGATTTTTCCCCTCTTCCACAGCAACAACAACAACAACAGATTGTGAAATGCCAACACTGTGACTGAGTTGTCCATTTGAAAGGTAATTGTTTTGATCTTCATCCATGTAAGCACTGTCATAAAACCACCCATTCTTCACATAGATGCTTCAGAAATAAACGTCTTGCAAGAACAAAGATTCATCTTGGATGGATCGCTTCTTGGCAATGGGCATCAACAGCCAAGAAGATATTCCAAACACATGTAAGAACTTGTTCCAGAGTATTGAACAGTCTTGCAGTTGAGTTTTCTCCATCATCTCACCTTGTATCTGACAGGGGGGAAATGATGGTCATCTACAAGCTTTAAAGTCACATCAAACGAGCCTCAGCCAAAACTTGCCACATTAGTTTCAAAGTTGTAGCCAGAAACAAAGATGCCCCTAAGCATGCCTTCAGTTGGTAATCTGGGACACTTCCTCTAACAGAAGACTTCAACTTCTTACCAGTTTCGGAAGAATTCCAGGAACAAAATTGAGAACACTTCCTCTAGCAGAAGACTTCATCTTCTTGCCAGCTTTGGAAGAGCTCCAGGAATTGCATTAAGCATTCCAGAGTTGTTGGTCATCCTTAAACCATCATAGGTTGAGACTTCCCTTTTCAGGTTGAAGTTCTCCCTTTTATGTGGGGTGAGACCTCCCTTTATTGGTTGAAGGTTTCCCTCTTCGAAACAATAGGAGCACTTCCTCTAGCAGAAGACTTCAGCTTCTTGCCAATTTTGGAAGAGTTCCAAGAACTACACTAAGCGTTCCATTGTTGGTGGTCATCCTTAAACCACCACTCTTTATACCAACATTTGAGAGAGCACATTCAGCCTAGTGCTGCCATGCATTTTTGCACATTTTGTATTACAACTCTCTTCTTGGACTCATACATAGCCCTTCGGATTAAGGGGGGGAATGTTGGACACCTAATCCTCAATGGGTTAGTGTGGAAGTCGAATAGACAAAAAAGAAGTCCAAGAGACCTTGGGATGTGAAACCAAATGGTCAAATCATGTACTATAAATGTATATCTCTTGTTAATAAAAAATGTATTCTCATGTTTTATCTTTCATATTTGTTGTTGCCATGTGTGTGTTTAATAGGTTTGGGTACAGAGTTGGCCTATAGTACAATTTATCATCTGTAGACAGATGGATAGACAAAGAGCGCCAAAAAATTTTTAGAGAACATGTTGAGGATGTATGTGATGCATCAACAACAAAAGTGGGGAGGATATCTACTTCTGGTTGAGTTTTCTTATAGCAATGGGTATCAGGAGTCTTTGAGGATGAGTTTGTTTAAGGAAAAATATGGGTAGAGTTGTAATAATCCTATAAGTGGAGTGATCCAGTTAACATAGTATTGATTGTACCGGAGATGCTGTAAGAGATGGAATAGGAAATGCAGGTAATCAAGAGGAATTTGAAGATAGAATAGGATATACAAAAAAGTTTTCAGATCAGAACATGATGATTAAGGATTTTCAAGTTGGGGAACATGTGTTTGTTGCGCATCAAGCCCAAGAAGAACTCCATGAGGATAGGATCATGTGCCAACTTGGCACCTTGGCATTATGGACCTTTCAAGATTCTTGAAAGGATTGGACTAGTAGCCTATCAACTTGCACTACCTTCGACAGTGATTTTCCATGATGTTTTCCATGTGTCATTGCTTAAGAAGCATTTTAAAGATGTTGATCATATGATTGATTGGTGTATATTGTAGGTGGAGTTAGAAGGAGAATTCCAGTCGGAACCTCAACATATTTGGCAAAGAAAGATGCTCATGCTCTAGAATTGAGAAATAGAGTAGGTTAAAATGAAATTGAAGCACTTTGGGTACAATGAAGCTACATGGGAGATGACTAATTAGATGTGGGCTATGTATCCTTCTCTATTCGCTGGTTGAGTGAATGTTTTGGCATATATTTTGGAGTGATGTTTTGTTACATGTGTATATATGTATATGGATGTAAATATGATCTGAACTTAAACAAGAATGCAACAACTTACATATATAATCATAAACACAGAGATGCAACAGAAAAACACTTCATTTCATCAATAGAAAAATATTTAATTATGCTTACAAACATAATGGAAATAAGATAGCTCGGGCAATGGTAGCTTATCTCTAAGAAGAGATGTGGCGGCTACATGCCTCTGAACTAAGTTACAATGAGGCTCAAGGGCCTTTTTATTATTGAACAATAAGGGAAAACGCTAAACAACTAAAACCCTAACCTAAGGAGATGGAACACCAAGCGTTTATGGGCCCTATTGTGGTTAGTTGGAAACCATCTTCCAGGGGTCATAACTTGGTCATATTATCTTCGTTTGACACGTGTGATACATTGTTGGAAAGATATCTCCGAGGAATACAACTGTTGATGCAATGTCCATAGCAATAATTGAAGGAAATTTGCCAAAAAGTGTTGTTTAGGGTCTCAAAACAACATTGGAAGTTTAGGACCCAAAAAATACCAAAAATAGTGAACTATGCTACAATTAAGGAAACAGATGAAACTGACTGTGAGGTCTAGGTGGAATAGGCGGGTGGCCACCAATATCCATCTAGATCAAAATACCACCATGAGCTATGTTATAAAGCTCCAATAAGCGATATGGGTTTCATGTAATTATGGTTGTTATGTTTTTAGGTTGGCTTACTTCTCAACAGGTTGATCATTGTAAATATTGCAACGAGCTAAGTTATAAAGATCCATAGGCAGAATGTTTTTCTTTCAACATTCTTGCTGGTTGTAGGTGTCATTGAACACCGTGGATGGTGTTCCCCCAAGGGGGAGGGTTCTGTAAAACCATGGTCAAAAGTCCATGTAACAAAGTTAATAAAGGAAAAATAATAACCAAGATCATGGCACACGTATTCCAAGCTGAATGTTGGGTGAAAACATAGTGGTGGGGATCACTTGTGATTAATTGATAGCTAAGGAAATTGGAAAAGGAAGTGGAAAAGTCTTTGGAAAGGAAAAGTGGCATTTATTGGCATTTTATTTATGAAAATAATGGAAAATAGGAGAAAAGGAAGGTGAAAGGTCACAGGTTGCATGTGAGGAGGAAAATAATGGAAATTGAAGAAAATAGAGGCCTAATTATTAAAAAGTTTTTTGAGGTGTTGTAACTTATTTTTACCCTTGTAATAGTTTGTAAATTTCCTTTTATTTTCAAAAATAAAATAAAAAAGAGAAAAAAAGAAGAAAAAATTTCCCCTTGAATAAGTGAGCACGTCTAAATGCCACTCTTTTTATTTTATTTAACAATTTAAATAATTGATTTTTGTAATAAAGTTGATTTGATAGCCACCCGCCAAAAAATATTTTTCTTGTAGCTTTTGACAACTGCAATCGAGCACGCCAAGATCAACAGCCTCTGAGACATTGCAGGACCCCCCGAGTTCCCAAAATTTAATGGGGGGGTCCATAAAGTGGTTTCATTTGACTCCACTTTTGTTATGTGCCCACTATTCGTGCATTGTGGTACCCCCTTGCTCAAAACCACAAACTGCCAACACCCCCTCTTTCCCCACCTTTCCCCCCACAAACCGTTTGTCACCTTTCCCAACACTCCGCCACTATTCCTGCCATTTTCTCTCTCTGCCAACCTTCTGCTACATTTAAACATGTCTATATCTCCCGCTAAATTTAGAAGGAAACCATTATGTCATTTATTTCTCCCACCAATGTTCGAATTCATTAAATATTTCCGTGCCATTAGTGGTTAATCCAATGAAAAGCCATTATGAATAGCTTGATAAAAGTTGTTATTCCCCCAAATCATATTATTTTTCCATTCTACTTGCAACCACAAGTGAATTCCAACAAATAGCAGCTTCCAATCACCGTTACTTCCAGGAATTTTTTTCAATTGTTCTCAGTAATTTTATTTTTTCCAAATGACTAGCCATAAAGGAAAATCAAAAGTAACAACAGACAATCCTCTGTTACCCCTGTGATCAATTTATATGAACTTCCCCTTATTGACACCCATTTAAAAATTGTTGAAACCAATTATGAATTCGACTTATACGAGCTTCGTAATTGGGCATTTCAGAAATAGTAATATGCCAGTGATGAGTTTTCTTTTTGAGAATCCTTACTTCCTCAATTTTGTTGACCTCAAACATACCATTTTCAAGAATTTTCCACCTAGTGTGGAGCCCAATACCTTCCTAGTCAAAAAGTTGTAATTTCTCATAATAATGAGACTCTTTTCTACATAACCTCTGAGTAAATTTGATAGGCCCTCCAGTTAAACCCTGAGGGCTCCCTTCACCCTTTTTCCACTGATGCTCTTATGGAGATTTACCAAAAACTTTCTTTTTCAGAAAGAGCACATATATTTGAGTCTTTTTTACCAGAAAATCCAGAATTACCCAGAACAAACCCACCTTATCCCTCTACAATGTTCCCTAAGATGTCTAGGCATGTTATTTCCTTAGTTTGTTATATGTTATGATATCCCAATGATCAGTGGGTAGATGAATTTATTTAGGGGTTTTTATCTGGTAAACAAACTTCAATCATGTTAAAGTTCAGTGTTGATGGGTCATTCAAGCACCAGACAGTTTTGATTTAATTATTTTTATATCATCAGTTAGAAAGGTTGAAGTTTCCTCTACAAAAATTGGATGCTAAAGGAAAACCACAGTCAGTGATTCATTGGACCTCATTAGTCAGTAAAGCTTTTGAAGAATTTTCTTTCAGTGACTTTGTTAACCAATTTTTGTATATGGCAATCTGTTTGTTAAGTAGTGATGCAGTTCCCAGAATTTCAATGAAGATAAAAAGGATTCTGCATTTGAGTGGGCATTCTAAAGTTTGAACTGGTATTTATACTAGAATTTTACAGAATTAGAATCTATGGTTGTAGGCGTCCACCTTACAAACTACCAGTGTTCCTCCCCATGAGGGTTTTTGCACTAGAGTATATCAGACAAATGATGAGCATGGATGATCTTCATTTTTTTTCCAGGAAAAAAGAATATCAATTTAAACTAAAGGCACAAGTTGGCCCATTCATAATCAACACCAGAGATGCAAAAAAAAAAGTCAATGATTTTTTAAGTTAGATGAGGTTTATATTGAGTTTCATTTGGTAATATGATCCATTAGGAGTAATATAATCAATGAGAGTTGAAAATAAATTTGCACCATATGTGCACATTGCAAAACCTGAGATTGAAAGGTATGCCAACAAAGAAGAATGGAAAGAGAACACACTGTTGGAAGTTGAGGAGTTAGTTTCCAGTCAAATAGAATTGGAAACTCCAAGGATGACAAAAAAATAATTGAAAAGATCGAGAGAAATTCTATCTCCAGTAGGATCATAGTTACAAAAGGCTACATTCATAGTATTCATGAGAAGAAAGACCATAAATGATGAAGAAGAGTCCTCAGATGTTCAAACTTCTGAAGAACCTACCATAGTCATACTTTCAAGAGAATCTGAATTTTCATTATAGCAGATTGAAGAAACCACCATAGATTCTCCTTCTTCAAGGAAATATAAGATTTTTGCAAAATTATTAGAGATGAAGAAGAAAAACGAGGCACTAAAAACTTCAACATATGCAGACTTCTGGAAACAGTCTTCCACAACTTAGACTAAATTAATTTTTGTTGTAGATAGTGAAATAGGATAGTTCCAATTAGCATTTTTGGAACCAAAGATACCTGTGCCTAAGAGTGATAAAGATTACAAAACCTTTGTGTTTTCATTTGATACTAAACAAATACATCTTATAGATAAAATTGATATTCACAAGAAAGTAGGAGAGATTATATGCACATCCTTGACAAGTTTTGTCATGGTAACATCTAAGCTACATGCATCTCTGAACAATATTCAGTCTTAGTTGAAGCTAGAAAAGATGTATTCTCTAGCTAAGGATACCAAAATTAAAGGGATGGAAGATCTGGTTTCAAAATTAGGATTGAATCCTAAAGATGTAAAGGCAGTTGAGGAAATAATTAAAAGCAAAAATGCAGACATCCAGGAACTAAGGAAACAACTGAAAGTACCAACAACTGAACATATCCAAGCACAAGAAGTGGGGAAACTCGAAAAGGAAAAAGAAAACATACTTCGAATGATTGTGGAACAAAATGTACAAATTCAGAAGATGGAGGCAAATATGGAAGATTAATCAAAGAAAGAGAACTTCAAATCAACACTGGAGCAGGGACATCTACAACAACGGTGTCTACAATAGAGACATATTCTACTAGTCAGAATCCAGCAGAGAAACTATCAAAAGCTATGGGAGACCTGTCATTAAAAGATATGGAGATTAAAAAATTTAGAGTTTAGTTGGAGAAGACCCAAGATGAAAAAATAAAATCTAATAATGCATATCTTGCCGAAGTACAAAAAATCTTCAGGTTAATCAAGGAACTGGAAAAACATGGAAATGAATCATTGATTACACAAACATTATTTGAAGCAAAAGAAAAATATGGATTGATATAAATTCAACCATAACTAAACTTTGGAAATCTATTGAAGTCATTTTTGAATAGGAGGAACTGTTGTAGAGGTCAAAGGCATCCATTACAGAAGTAAAAGAATATTTAGATCACAAGCCAGGGGAAGCAACTAGAATAATCGAGAACTGGAGGCATTTGGAATTGAATATAGGACTGATACAGTCCTAGAAGTAAGAAGAGTTTTGAAAAAAAGGAACTTAATGTTACAGTTAGAAAATAAATGTCAAAACTTAGAACCATAGGTTAAGAAATTTCATAGAATGTTTAATATTTTATGCCAGAAAGGACTTCCAACTCTAAGAGATTTTAGTGGCCAATTGATTCCACTATAAAATTACCAATACAAATTGCATGAGATAGCAACAGATAGAACAGAGTTTTCTAAAGTCAAAGGGATAATCAATGGTAAAGAATTCCTTGAATTCCTAGAATATGATCTTTTCATCCAACATGAAGTTCAACATTTGTTCTTTACTAGGCCAACCTTTGATAAGTATACAAAAGTTGATGAGGAATATAGAAGAGTGAAAAAAATTTCTATTCTAGATGATAAAAGATGTGATCAATTACTTGAACTCATCGAGTAAAAAAAAATGCAAAAATTTAGCAACCAATTGCAAAGAAAGAAGGATAATAGGAGAAGGAAGCAGAAAATTCAGTTTGAAGCAACAGTCATCAAACAACACCCTCGAATTATGTGTTGATTACTCAAATCATTTTAGAAAAAATATTTTTATGTTCTATTTTTGTAATATCCAAATCGATTTTGGATAATATTTCATTTTGTAATAAATTTTATTAGATCTAAATATTTTTGAATTACAGTCTATAAATATTTGTAATTTGAAGAAGGAAGAGTTGAACCCTTGTGATGATGTTGTGAAACTATTGTAATATTCTGAAATATTTCTGAAGATAATCAGAGGACTTTATCTTCATTCTTAACAACTTTTGTGTTCACGTGAGTTTTTCTTGTTTATTCATTTATGTTTTCCATAATTTATTTCTTCATATGTTCAAGGTAACATAGGAGTTAGGGAAAGACTAGATTGGCTATCAATTTCCCTAACAACCTGCTGCAAATTTATAATCATTAAAGAGATTAATTAACTAAACAATTTGTTTAAGTTCGCTGCTCTATATCTTTCCTTTTGTTATCTCTTGAACATATATTGTTTGGTTGTAGAATTATTCTGCACACATCAACTGTATTTGATTAATTAAATAGTCAATATGGATGTTTGATTATCACATATCTTCTTATTTTCTACTTTCAAACTCAAGTTAAATATTTTTTCTATTATGAATGAAAATTAGCCCTGTGAACTTCTCAGAAATATTTAGAGTTTACAAGTGTTAAAGGTTTAATACATTGGTCATCCAATTCAATTAAAACCTTACTTATATGCTTTGGCACAGTTCACCAGCCTAGAAATATCTACAAAGATACAACATCAGATTAGCGTTGTTTTCAAGGAACGAAGTTTAAAATATTTCTGTGGGACAACGAACATACTTGCCTCTTAATGGTGAATAAGAGGTTAGCAGGCTAAAATATTTCACCTGGAGACTTCACTGGTTAAATATGGCTTCACACAAGCATACTAGATCTCATTCAGATCCAATTTATTCTCTCGTTTATTAGATCCAGAGAGACTTGTGAGAATTCCATCTATCAGACGTAGATCAGAAGCACCCACTTCTAATCTGCTTTTGCCTTTCTTCCACCTGAGATACCCTCACAAACTAAGTGTTTTCAATCAATTCCAATACTTGCTAGATTATGAGATCTTGTACCTAAATTTTTAGAACTCCTTTCTAAAGGAGTAGATCTTCAATCATCATTACTAATTCATCAGCTTGAGACCTTTGTGTTTCCTACTTCCCATTCAAAAACATATGATATTGAAGCAGATCCTAAGGTTCAATTTACTGAATTGAAACCTGTTGATTTTATTTCCTCTCTCATACATACTCATCCTTTAATTTCTACCAAGCCCGAAGAGGAACTAGTATTTACACCAACCCTCTAGCCTTTCAAGATCAAGAGAAAATAACACCTGAATTTTAGAAATTACTTGTTCATCCTCAGATTTTCAAGAAACCTAAACCTCCATCCCAACCATCTTCAAGAAAAGTTTTCTCTCTCAAACAAACAATTCCATTACAATACCAAATGGTTGGATTTGGTCCAATTGTAATAGCTCAATTTGCACCATAAATACTTCCACCAGTAGCCCATTTTTTTGAAGTGTATTTGAAACATTTCCCCAGATTCAATGGAGAAACTGGGCCATCTGCAAAAGATCACTTGGCTTCATTTCTTGATTTTGCAGACAATATGAGAATTTAACATGAGGATGTTTACACCAAACTTTTTGTTCAATCATTAGAGGGAAATGCCAGGATATGGTTTTGACAATTACAGACAAATTCTATAAATTCATGGGCTGAATTAACCAACATCTTCAAGAATCACTGGGGAATTAAGAATGATCTTGTTTACTATTTAAAATAATTTCAAGATTTGAGAAGAAACCATGGTGAACCTGTTGCAGACTTTATCAAAAGATTCAATAAGATTTATAACAAGATGCCACCAGATTGTAAACCCCTAGTCAATCTAAATAAATTTAGATTTTCTAAAGCATTTGATGATGATTTTGCTGCAATGCTTAGAGAGAGAAAATATGAAACATTAGCAGACATGTAAATTAATGCAATTGAAGTGGAAGCTAATAGGTCAACATCTAGTAAGGCGGAAAATTCTGAAATAAAAATGAAAGGCAGATAGGAAGGTACTTCATTATCAAAGATCAAATATGAAGAACAAAAAATTGGTGACATGACCTCTTTATTAAGAATTCTATCTAATAGAATTTCATGATTGGAAACTCAACCCAGAGTAACCCAACAAGTTGCAAATAAACCTTCAATTCAATATAGAAGACCTTTCCAACCTAAAACTTTGCAAAGACCAAATACTGATAAGAAAATTCAACCTCCATTAATGATTTATGACCAAGACCCTCAAGAAGTTGTCCCTGCTGCTATAAATGATACCAATTATTTTGAAGATCCATCATCTCAAAATGATATTGTCTCAATCAGTCAGGACCAACCTCTAGCTCAAAATCAAATGTCATCCCAAGTTTCCTAATATCAATCTTTTTTTGAGTTTCTCACTGCTGAAAGAAGATATGACCTAAGATCTAGAAAAGGTCCTAGTAGACCTGTAAAAAAGGTTACCTTTGATTAACCTCAAGTGAAAGTTTCTAAAATACCATATATCTAACCAAAATCAGCTACAACAATCCATTACTGAAAAACATGTCCCAACTGTTTTTAATGTTGAAAGAGAAATAGAAAGGGTTAAAATTCCTATTTGTAATGCCCCACTTAATCTTATCATGCATATTTTATTAGTGTTTAAATTAACTGAAAATATTGAATCTTAATTATCAAGAAATATTGGTAAATACCTTCATTTGGGAAGCTGTAATTTTTATTTATTGATATAAAATTTATTATTTTTATTATTCAATTCCCAACTTGTTTTCTCAAATTTAATCTTGGATAGGATATGGTATCCTTCCATTTAGTCCAATTAAAATATCCATACCCCCAAAAATGTCCTCTCAAAATCTCCTTGGGAGAAGATATGGTCCTCCCCAATTAATTACCAAATTAAATATCCATATCTTATCCCCAAAATGTTCTCTCAAATTTACTTGGGGGAAGATATGGTCCTTCCCAATTAATTGCCAAATTAAATATCCATATCGTATCCCCAAAATGTCCTATCAATTTATTTGGGAGGAGATATGGTCCTCTCCAATTAATTACCAAATTAAATATCCATATCTTATCCCCAAAATGTCCGCTCAAATTTATTTGGGAAAAAATATGGTAAGAAAAGTCAAATGCAAGGATGAGGGGGCAGTTATGACATTAATGATAGATGGTTGAGGTGGATGGGAGGAAGAGGCATAAAAGGGGAAGGATGATGAGAGGAGAGGGGGATCCTTTGTCTTGGTTTTGGTTTTGGTTGTGGTTTTGGAGGATTTGTTTTGAGAGAAAGGTGGAGAAAAGAGAAGGGAGAGAAGGAGAGTATTGTTTAACTTGGACACACTACATCTAGTTGGACTTGGGCTCAGAGGGCTAGGGAACTATTGTGGCCAGCAACAACCCCCCTTCTTATTGAGTGTTATTCTTAATACAAAATAAGTGGGGACCCTTAGTTAAAAATCTAAGAAATCAAAGTAGTGTTTAAATTTCCTTTTTTGAATAAACTTACCATCATAAGCTTAGGAAACCTTCCTTTGAAAACCTAAAAAATCTAAGTTTTATGATAAGGTAAGTTAAAATCTTTCCTTAGGAAAATCACATCGCAAAAAGATAGCAGGATGTCTCCTTACAAGCCGAAGTTCCAATATTGCGAGATTGAGATACACGATAGTATCGCATCGCACCCAGCAAATACAACTTACATGAAACACTTTAAAATTTGTCGATATGCGATGACGTCGATCGCAAGATCACATTTCGCATAAAATAGGTTAACAAAGATTGGCATACATAACATTCTTGCGATCTGCAATGTTGCGATTTCGCGATACAGCGATACCGCGATAATGCGATGTCACGAACGATCAATTTTTTGTATTTTGCGATGTTGTTATTTTGCGATGTTGCGATGTTGCGATCTGCGATGTTGCGAAGCAAATCGAAAAATCACTTCATCGCAGAGCAAGCAAACACGTTATTCAAGAAAAGTATTTTCCCTAAGCTGACACTTGGTTATGTGCTTTAATGCTAATAAATGAGGTAATTGCCAGTTATAATGGAATATGGGTGCGTGCTTTTCAATGCATCATTTCACGTAAGGTGGTATGCTTGATATGTTTGCGGCATTTAAAACTTTCCCATCACCCTTCCTTGTCATTCATTTTCGCTTCACTTGTGAATTGCAGGAACGGAGAACAGAGGCCAATACAAAGCAATACGCAGGTTAAAATGGGAAAGAAAAGCAAAGCCCCGAGCTCAGAAGAAAAGGAAATGGCGCCCTTATATACAGACACGGCCTGTAACAGGGACATGGGAATAGCTACGTGGGAAGGCATGTATAATCTGCTCGAAGAGGAGAATACCAGAGTAATGGAAGTTACTGATACTGTGGGCTCAAATGGTTCTTCAGAAGCATCCCTTACAGAGCTAGCTTGTTCATTCTTACACCGGATAGCAGCAAGGCCCAAAATTCTCTCATCCACGAACATGGTTAAGTGGACACTGGATAGAGTTGATATCAGAAACAAACAGTTTAGGATTCAAAGTCAAGGGTTCACAGAAGTATTACTTTTACAAATTTTGAACTTTATATCTGTTGGAAGGAAAAAGCGCAAAAGGCAAAAAACGCATCAAGGAAACTCGGATCAAGAAACGTAGGTAGTTTCCGATGCGCGATTAGCACCTAGCGCTAATCGCGCATCGCTGAGAAAAATTTTCTGAAAAGGCAAGCTGCTAATTGCCCAGTCACCTGCAAACTCCGAAAATTGCAAGAAAACAAAACCACAAGCATATTGGAAACAGAGAGCTCAAGAAAAGGCAAAATCAATTCAAGGGTTAACCAGGTTGAACTGGGATTATTACTGGGCATACTTGGAAAAGCCACATAGCCAGTGGATGACTGTTAAGTGTATCATCAATTCGGCTGAAAAAATGGTGCCAACTCTTGTCGATTCTGTTTTCTCAGCTCAGCTAAAAGCAGAAGTCAGTCAGCCGACTCTTCTCAAACAGATGTTGCATGCGTGCGATTTCAAGGACCAAATACAGAAGTAGTTTAATGTTAGATTTAATTTTAGCTTTAATTTTGTTTTATTTTCCTAAAAAGGGGACGGTCATTTAAACCACATCCTACATTTTTGTAATAATTTATTTTTAGATTTAGTTAGTAGTATTTAAACCCTTCTCATGCATTTAGAGAAGGGTCCTGAAATTTATCAAAAACTTATCCCCAGAACATGCACTCCTGTACCCTCTGAGGAGGTTTTGATGAATGAATGGAACAGGATTTATTGATGTTTGCATTTAATATCTGCTACTGATGTTGTAGTTTTGTACTCTTAGTGGATATTTGATCAAGGAAAGATAAATCGTGATCACTTGAAGCTCATGAGTAGGACTAGTTATAAATGATATTTCTATCTCTTAACTATTTCTGCCTTGTGTTAAAGTGATTTCTAGTTCAGTTATTTATATATTAATGTAAGAATTCCTGAGTTATCATTTGGCACTTTTGTACGGTGATAGCTATTTAGTTATGCTTAGTGTATGAATAGCTTATTATGCGATATGTTTTGCACAACTGTTTCGTCTAACTTTTTATACGAAGTGGTTCATCGGTACTGAATTCTTTTCTCATAACAACTGAATGATATTTATTACCAATTGTTGTTTGAAATCATTTTAGATCGCATAGAAGAAAGATTGCACCCCGGGTTAGTGTAGATTTACATATTTCTGTCATTAGAATATATTTTACTTATTATTAGATTAGAATTAGAGTAGAAGTATTCCATTTAGAAACTGTTAGAAACAGAAATATCAATCTTTCTCACACACACACTGAAATTGGGAAACTGGTCCCATATCCCCAGTCGGACCCGCTATACCAAACGGAAAAGGAGCTGCCAATAAAGGTCCGGACCGGGCGGGTATCCTCCTTGTTGTAGACCCGATTTTCAGGGCTTCAAGAGGAACCTGTTGAGGTTTCCTAGACTAGGAAATACTTCCTAGTTGGCTGGGAGGTAAATCCAGTCGGTAGTCAAGAGGAGCATCTCAGCAGGGTCTCAAGGGCATCTCAACTAAGCTATTGGAACATGTATTCCTCTCTTTATAAATCACTCATGTAAGTGCTCGCAATAAAATGCTTACTCATCTAAATGTGGGTTATAAATTTTAATGGTAAATTATTATCAATTAAATGTTTAGTTAGAAATAAGTTATTTCCCATTCTATTGTATTTAAAATTAGAGAAATTTAGTGCTGTTAGAGGGCCCTAGGATGGAGCCTCACACGTGGTATCAGAGCCAAATTCAAAATCTGGACCCAAAACCCACTAGACCCAAATCTTCGCTAAAAGAGTTTATAACCCTCATAATTACTAGTAAGCATTTTAGTATAAAAATTATGTGGAACTGATTTTGTTTAAGACTAATTTAATGGTTTTTTTTCATTTTACCAGCAATCTAGAACTTCTTTTATGACTGCCATGTGTGTCCTTAAGTGCATCACTCTGATTGCTTGCCCTTCTCTGCTTAGCTTCTCATGGGCCCTGTATTCTCTTGTATTTACCAATCAGCCTCCTCCGGATTCAAATTACGGATAGGGTTGGAAAGCAAAAATTGGTTCATAAAGATATCAATGGAAAACATATGGGTAAGGCATCTAGGATCTTTAGCCAAAATCTTCCTGTTGTATTTATTGGGTATCTCATAAATGAACAATTTCAATCTCCCAATTGGGTCATCCTCCAAAACATCGCTAACACTACCAGCAACTCACTTGGACTATCGGTGCTACTGCTATTTCTGCCCAAAAGTAGAAACAATGGATAGAAATAGGAAAAGCACAAAAAAACCTATTTCTAGCAATTGCCGCCTCCTCCTCATCCTCTATTCCTCTAATTTTTGCTAGTTTTATACTCTGGTGTATATTACGTGTGATCTCACTCCAAATGGGTTTCCATTGCCCTTTAAATCTCCCTGAATGATGAGAAGTGCTATTCAGTACATTTCCACTAATTGGCCATATTGGAATCGCACTGAAGGGGCAGATCATTTCTTTGTGGTGCCACATGATTTTGGTGCATGCTTCCACTACCGAGAAGAGAAAGCTATTGAGAGAGGTATTTTTCCATTGTTGCAGTGGGCCACATTGGTTCAAACATTTGGACAGTGATACCATGTCTACTTGAAGGAAGGATCAATCACAGTTCCACCTTATGCTCCTCCACAAAAGATGCAGGCACACTTGATACCTCCCAACACTCCTTGGTCAATCTTTGTTTACTTTCGTGGTATGTTTTATGATGTGGGCAATGATCCAGAAAGGGTTACTATGCAAGGGGTCCATGAGCATCGGTATGGGAGAATTTTAAAGACAACCCTCTTTTTAAAATTTCTACTGAGCACCCTACTACTTATTACGAGGACATGCAATGGGCCATTTTTTGTCTATGTCCATTGTTCTGGGCCCCCTGGAGTCCAAGACTTGTCGAAGGAGTGATATTCAGTTGTATTCCAGTCATTATAGCGGATGATATTGTGCTACCTTTTGCCGATGCCATACCCTAGGAAGAAATTGGGGTGTTTGTAGCTAAAAAAGATGTACCTAACCTGGACACTATTCTTACATCTATTCCACCAGAGGTCATATTGAGGAAGCAACGATTGCTCGCTAATCTTGCCATGAAGTAGGCCATGCTGTTTCCGCAACCTGCTCAACCAAGAGATGCCTTCCATCATATTTTGAATGGTATATCCCACAAATTGCCTCATGATAGCAGTATTTACTTGAAACCTAATCAAAATATTTTGAACTAGATAGCAGGCCCTCCTGGTGATCTAAAGCCCTGGTAGAATATACACATTGTGTAATCAAATTGCAAATGTACCTTCACTTAACACCTCAAGATGAGTTTTAAGGAAATAGCCATTCTATTCTTTTGTAGCTTATCATTTATAAGTTATGTTTAGACAACATATAAGTTTCCTTTGTATACTATTTCTAAGAATCACTAACATTGTACAATAGTTGTGGTTAGAGTTTTACAAGTCATATCCTACTTTTAGATCCTTGATGCTGTACAATGGAGATCTCAGGGTAATAAGTATAGATTTTTATGTCTGAATTATTGTCTTTGAATTTTTATGTTTCAACTCGTGGTTTTGTATGTGATCTGCTAAAATGTTCGCATGAATTTTCTGGTCTCTTAACTAATATTTATATTTCACACACAAATGATATATGAGTAAATGGGGAGGGAGTGCTGAAATTTTTTTCATCCTTGAGGCCTCTACTATTTGAAGTATTGAGAAAAGAGCTATTGTTGTGCCAAAATTATGCAGTGAAACAAGTCTCTAATCCTGCCATCATCAACAATCTTTTAGAGACACATTCCATGACTCCGGACTTGTTTGAAATACACTCCCATGAAACTGATATTTGGAAACTGACTAATCACAGTGAGTACACTTCTTTCATTTTTCTTGATACAAAACCCATTTTCTTGTAGATAAGATATGAATTTGTATTTAACGTAACGACTATTGACCTAAGTTGGGCTGATTTAAATTCCAAAGGTCATGTGAATCTTTTGACCACCCTTATGTGCAGGGTCACACACAACCCAGTAGTGTAAGGCCTCTTAGAAATGTGAATAGGTCTAATCCTGGTTATAGTACGTTGAGGATAAGATATGCTTCTTGATACCATCAGAGTAAAATGGCATAAATGTTTATGTAGTTCTACTTTTAATGATAATGTTGTGCTGTTAATATGTCTAAAGTGTACGCATGGATATGTCAAATCTGAGGGTAAAAGTGGGAATTCAATTGAAAAAAATATCTTTCCAAGCAGTATTGAGGCAGTGTGAATACTATTTGTTATGGTTGTGAATTACTGTTGTTATGGCACCGAATGTTCATAGGAACCTGTGGGTCAGCATATATATATATATATATATATATATATATATATATATATATATATAGATATATATATATATATATATATATATATATATATATATATATATATATATATATATATATATATATAAGTCAACTGTAAAATGAGAAGTTAATCCTCAGTTTATAATATTGACTCGATATACTTTTGGGTTGGCATACCAAAAACATTTTCTATGATCTTCTCTGCTTCCATTTTGGAGATTGACTACTGTTCGGATCAGAGATTTTCTATTTACTTTTTTCTATCAACTTCTATGCTTCATCTCCCATAATCTGATTTTGTGCATCTATTGTAAATTACCACTATTGTGATTTCATATTCTTCAATCTTTGCTTGAGATTGTGGAGCTTCAAAGGCTTCAAGGATTCTTGAGACTATAATTCTATTAAAGGAAGTGATGGAGAGTCAAAGCCAGTTGTTAGTATGAGGAATTGTACTAGATGTTAGTTTTTGTATTGCAATTAATGAGAGTAAGCTTGCTGAGATGTGACTTTTCCGGAGTAAGCGCACCAAGATGAATCCACTAAGGTGGCTATAATGAGATGACTCCATAGAGATAAGTTGATAACTGAGTGAAGATGACTCCTCCAAGCTGGATCTTACACTAGAAACTTATGGAAACTATTAGTGGAGGTTTAAATAAAATACTGTTCTTCCATGTAAAGACAGGTAGCATTGACCATCGTTGGTTAACCGTTAGTTTTGGTTGTTAGTATGATATTTAATTGAATGTTGGATGTGTAAAAGTAGAATGAAAGGATATATTTAAGCAAACTATTATAAATGGACCATCTGGTTTTCCATCAAAGTAGTTGGCTTTAAATGTAAATAAAGGAAATGATTAGTCTACACTTGGTGCAATGTCTATGTCATTGTGTGTCGATGTTGTGTTGTTTTCTTAATTATTGTTAAGTTATGATGAAATAGAGCCAAGAAGCATAGGTTTCGATACCCAAATAAGATGGGTTGTCCAATAGAATGCATAATGAGATTTCAAGTAAATTATGTTTGGAATATTATGGTTGGTAACCACCAGCAACTAGGGAACTCAAAGAAATCAGAAACAAAAAATTATACATGAGAAAATAAACAATTCCTACAACCTCCAGGGAACATGTCATTAAGAAGGGTTACCCTAAGGGGTCTCTGTGCGAGTACAGAGATTAGCAACCTACTGAAATAATGGTAGACATTAATGGCAATGGATTTAGGATAGGCAGGGAAACAACCATGACATGTTATAAAAAAATAAAAAATAAAATTGCTAGAAGTTGAAATAAGTAGTGGGGTAATACCAGACTTAATTTATGGGGCAAGATAGAGGATTAATTGATATTGGGAAGAGAGTATGTTTTACTGTTTTGCTAGACAAGGATATCAAGATTAGTGATTGTCCTTATGAGTCATTTTGTTGTTTGCATTGGAAGCGAAGGTTCTGGATGGCATAAGCAAAGACAAGATGATATAAGGGGATCGCGAGAGTGAAAGGAAGAAAAATGTATGCCCTGTAGCCACAGATAGAGGCAGTCTACACTGAAGCAACAAGAAAGGTAGTGAAATTCCTTCTTCGATTGTAAAAGACTTCTGGTCCCGACCATTTTTGAATCCAAATGTATCCCTTCCCCCTCCGCATTAGCATCTAATTCTAGCGGATCCATACCAAAAATCCTATCCTCTATTAGCCCACAACTGTTATCTCGCATAAATTATTTTGTGTCAATAATATGAGGAAGTTGTCCATTGCTCCACCCAACTTTGTGAGGAATCGCTTCAAAAATATTTCTATAACTTCACTGAATGTATTTCTTGTAGCCATTCAAGACAATCAAAAATCTTCTTTGTATCTTGGAACTATATCCTCTTCATATCTTTGAGTGGGTACACAAACTTCTGAAAGTTGGATGCTGGAATCTCAATTTAGGGTAGTCATCTCATCACCTTCACATACACAATTTTCAATGAAATGAGTATTTGAGAGCCCTCTGAAAGAATTGAATGTATTGTACAGATCTTTTTCAATAGCTTCAGTCTCCTCTATCAGTTTATGCATTTCCTTAGTAACACTATTTTCCCTCTTTTGCAACCTTTCCATAAAATCCTCCAGCTATTTCAGCACCTGGACATCGGATTGCAGAGACCATCCATATTTAGTTGCTTCTTTGAATGCCGCAATCAAGGAGCTATTACCCATTGCGGGATTGTAGAGATTAGATGTTTTTTTTGGGTTTTAAAAATTTCTTTAAGCCTTTAATGGATTTTTCAGGTGCTTAAACTAATCCCCATCAGAACATGATTTGACAGGACCTTAAGAAAACTTCTTACATTCAAGGCGTACAATACTATTTAAAAGTCTTGGATTTTGAATCTATAAGGTTTGAGTGACTATACACTTCCCTTGAATTGGAGTATGCTGTTTTTCCAAGAAAATTTTGAATTAGTTAATTTTTGCTATTAGGCATATTACCTAACTATCATTGGCCTTGAACAAAGTTATTGGTGTTGCTCTACTCATATTTAGCTTAGAAAAAAATTTATCTTTTGCAAGTTTGAATATTCTTGTGTCTCAAGTACATATCAAGTTGTCTTAAACAATAATCAAGTCTATCGGCATCTATATCTCAAATAAAGCTATGGATTTCCAAATTTCCATCAACTTGAAACAACTAGGATCACAAGTCTCGTTTCCACAACTAATATATATAGTTGTATCATGCCATTTGCATTTGACTAGTAAGAATATTGTTGTTTGGCATCTTGGGGTGACAACAAATCATATTGTCCTAAATAGTTTGCAGTTAAGGAACAAAATTCAGGAGCAACTATACACCTAGCAGCATTCGATACCATATATTTCATGGTCATGGTGATATTGCGAAAGTGTCCAAATTAGAACCTGTGGGAGCTATACTCTATAAATGGTATTAGAACCTCAATGAGTGTCTTACCTACCGAGAATAAGTTATGAAATGGAAATTGCAATCATTCAAGTAAATTTTGAATAGTAAACTTTATTAATATAGAGGAAACTCCTCATTCAAGTGCAAGTTATCAATATTATCAATAATAGTGACGTGGAATACTTGCCTGCAAAAGTTTTTCTGAATATATTTATCAAGTTCCTAAAATCCAATGTTACATAGAAATAAAAATCATAGGGCTAAACATCACTTGGAAAAGGAAGAGAGTTAATTTCCTATTTTGTTATTCATGTGGGCACCAAGTAAAATTATTTTGTTTATTTCATCCCTGAAATCGGTAGTAATCTCACGGGAAATTGGAAAATTGAATCTATGCGAGAGGATGAGAGCTACACTAGAAAAGAAATGGGTGCACAATTGTAGTAGTATAAAGAAACTTTATTCTGAAGGACAATTTGTGCCTACCAAGCTATAAGATTTCAAAGATTATTGGAGCAATAGAAAGAACCAGATGAGGACGTGTAGTGCCTAAAAAAGAGAATGTAGTTACAACAGTACCTGCATGTTCCACCTAGAAAATTGGCAATTTCTTAATGTAAAGATCAACCAGATATTTTTGCTTCTCTCCTTGGAAAATGGACTTTAGAATCCAAGACAAACTAATTCATGGGTATTAATTAGTTCGATAAATTTTCTTCTAGGATTTTTGAAACCACAACTTATACAACTTTTGGCTCGTAGACTGCTTGGTCAAAGTATGTTCCCCTCATGGAAGGAATGGATGTGCTTACTTAATCTAAGGGTACTTTACAAAGGTTACAGTTTATGATTATAGCAAAGCTGAAGCATCTCGAACAAATCCTTCTTCCAGGAGTCAAATGATTCTCTAAAGTGAAGCTGAAAAGATGTAAGATGAATCAAAGGAAGATGAGAAAGAAATGAGAAAATAATCTGTAGATAAAGAGAGGGAACAAGAAGCTGCTATTTTGAAAGTAGTTACCCAATTGCAGGATGCTCTGCAGAGAATATTTGTGAAAGACAATGACTAGACAACAATGTTTTTTTTTGCTAGAAATTGCTAAAAGTTAGTGTTTTGCACCTAAAAGTTTTTATTCTGGTGATAATATCTGCAGAATTAAAGGAAACACAAAAAGCTTGCAAATTGGAACAGGATGAGCTTTTATCACAGTTTGTAACAATAAGCAAGGAGAATGAGGTGATCACTCAGGCATTACTTAGAAAACTTAACCAAAGACCAACATTTGTGGGATATTGCCAAGAGAAATTGTTAATATACTTTTGCAGAGCTACAACCTAAGCTCAAGTTGGTGACTACAGATATGAAGTTACTGAGGCATATGAATGAAAATCTAAGCACTCAAGTGGTGTCTTGGAACGGGCTGTTGGAGGAATGTAATGCTAGCTGATCTAGAGTTACAGAACCTGTGCATATGTTTGAGACATTCAAAGATGAACACTAAAATTAAGCTAGTGTAGTGTCTCCTTCTTTTCCTAGATAAGCTATTTTTGACTTAATTTTCACTACCTTTCATTTTTTGTGTGTGTTTTGTTTTGTTTCAAGTTTATCTCATTTGTTAGAACAAAAGGATCTTCCTGACTTTGTAGTTTCTAGAGCTAGTCATTTTGGAGATTGTTAAAGGTCAACTGGTAGGTCTTGTAATGATGTCTTTTGACACCACCTCTTGTGCATGGAGTTCATAGTTAATCACTTCTATAATTCCCTAGCTTTTCAACATGACATTAGACTTAGTGGTTTAAGATTTAGACTACTTTTCTACAAGTCATTTTAGAGGCTTTCATCTAGCACATATGGTGTTTAAAATGTGATTGAGGGCCTTGCATAACATTTCTCAAACATTTTTTTTACCCTTAGCACACTTATGATGAGGGATATCCATCAACTAAGAGTTTCCTTAAGTATTGTTGGTTAATTATTGCTAGTTGACATAGTGAATTAGTTGTTGGGCATGTTTGCATGTGTTCATGGGGTTTCACTTGGATTATTGTTTCATGATTTTGATCGATGAACCTTGAAGTAGTACACCCACCTTTTGTTGCATAATTAATGTCCCTTTTGGTGGATGTCTTCATGACATGGAAAAGTGGTTGTGGTTTGTTAGAAGAATGCTAATGGATAATTATAGTTTGGCTATGATGTGGCATGTTGTGAGTAGTTATTTTCTTGATAGAGGAAGTCACTTCCCTTATTTGGTATCTTCTCATGCATTTGGAGGCATTCAGACCTTGCTTGGGTGGTGTTCTACATTGACACCCAGGTTTTGGTCACTTGGTAAGTTATTTTCACATTGTATCATATAGTTTCTCTTGGTTTGGGAAGCTTATTTATTACTATATTGGAGAGTGTCCTAGCCTCATTACACAATCTCCTAGGGTGAACTATTTATCATATTCAATGGAGGAGAGGTGTAGGTACATGTGCAATTAACCACTTTGGCACATTGGTTGAGGATGCCGCACTTCTTTGAGGAGGTTATAACAACTTAATGGACAATTGTGGCACAGGTTTCTATGGGATTACTATTTATGGCCAATTTCGTTGATCCTAGGAGATAATTCCCTAACATCTTTATACTAATTCCATTGGAGGAGTTACGTTGTTTGTCTATAAGAATCTAATTACCTTGGCATATTCTTTGAAATCGCTCCACTTGTAAAGGTGGTCATGACCATTAACTGCAAATATATTTTTTATGGATTACTCTTGAAGGATGAGTTGCTCTCTTCTTGGAGAAACAACCTTAACATATTCTATTTTGGCCATGTATTTGGTATCCCTAGGTGGCTAACTACCTTGTCTAATAGACTGCTCCCATTTTGGCTTGAGTATTTATAGGTGAAGTTATCTAGCTACATGGGTTATCCACAAGGATCATTTTGATAGGGACTCTCACTTTACATATTCATTTTGGACAAGTTTTCAATTAGTGTTGGGGGCTTAGTTAAACCTTAGCACTGCATATTGTCTATGAATAGATGGAAAGATGGAAAGAGTAAATCGGGTTATAGAATATATGCCTATAATGTATGTCAAGGATAATTAGACTCGTTGGGAAAGGTACTTACCATTAGTAGAGTTTTCCTATAACAAAAATTATCACAATTCAATTAGGATGCCTCCTTATCAAGTTCTATATGGGAGGCCATGCAGAACACCATTGAGTCGATGAAAGGATGGAAGACACAGTAATAGTCATGATAGGATTGTTTCAAATGGAGGACTTGGTAAGATAGATTCAACAAATTTTACAGGAAGCACAAGATAGGAAAAACATTTATGTTGATGCACATAGTATCGATCGAAGTTTTAAAGTGGGGGACCGAGTTTTTATTTTTATTTTTTTGTTATTCCTAACACTATTTAGTTTGAGAAAGGTATGAAGTTACCATCTCTATTTATAGGACCTTTTAGAGTCAGAGAGAAAATTGGACCAGTGTCCTAGTCTTGTACTACCACCCCACTTGCACAAAAATCATGATGTTTTTATGTATCTGTCCTATAACATTATGTTTCTAATGAATCCCATAAACTAGACTGGAGGGAATTATAGGTCTCAGACTTGGGAACCATAATGGTCAAACCAATATGAATATTATACCATAGGGTTCGATAGCTCAAACATAACTTGGTGGACCAAGTTAAGATACAATGGGACAAGTATAACCCAAGATCTGCTACCTAGGAGGATGCAAAGACTATATGTCACAATTACCCCTCACTTTTGCCCATTTATGATGTCCATTTTGACTTAGATACCTACCTATGCTAAGGCTCTACTTTGCAGTTCCATGTTATTTATTTATGAACGCTATGTAATATTGATGCATTTAGTTGGACAAGTGTAACTAATTATATTAACCATTAGATGGATTAGGTATTGATGATGGAAATGTTTGATGTATGACCTAATGTATGACTTACTTGGTCTTGATTTATCTAGTGCATAACTTATCAGAGTTATTGTTGTTTCATGTATGGCTTAAGTGGATATGATTTATCTAATAAATGACTTAGTGAAATTATGATTTATCTAATGTAAGATTTATTTCCAATGTGAAATACACAATTGACACATGGATAATAGACTTAATAACATGATTTTTAAGATCACTTATCTATATATATTTTGTTGTTATATATATGCATGGATGAGAACTAACCCGTAGATTGGAAAGAACTATATGATAACCAAGATCTGCTCTTCCATTGGGCAAGGTCGAGAAATCCAATGAGGAAAGTTATGATGTACATTATTCTATTACATTATTATCTACCTAATATGCACTCTTATGACATGGGTAAAATGTAAATGACACATTAAGACTACCTTACTAGATTATTTGATGACAAGTATCCAACCAACGCTGTAGTGTGGTCCATATTAGGGTGTTGACCCTAGTTGTAAGGAGGGGTGGAGGAATTTCCTACTGTGTAACGTCCAAACCTAGAATCATGAGACAGCAGTGATGGACATGCTCCCCTAGACGTGTGATGACGATTTCCAGTTGGTGTTAACCCTAGTTGTAAGGAGGGATGGAGATATTTCTCAACGTGTAACCTCCAAACCTAGAATCATGTTAGGGCAGTGATGGACATGCTCCCCTAGATGTGTGATGACAATTGCCAGTTTCCTGCTGGAGAAGTTAGGTCGATATAGTCGACACTTCAGCCATATTGGTTTTATCAGTGGTTAGATTGGTATAGCCGATTCCACAGTATATAACAATAGAGGATGGGTAGGGTGGGAACGGAAATAGATTAGGAAGGATAGGAGGATATAGATTAGTTGGAGACTCTTGATGGGAAGTGGTATCATTTCCTGACTTATTAAATTTTACTACTATAACTCTCTCTCTATTTTGTTATACCTTCGAACTCCTTGTATCTTTTCACTCTAACTTCGGGTTGAAGTTTTCTGAAGGAGGGGTGTATGTAATGCCCCACTTAATCTTATCATGGAAATTTTATTAGTGTTTAAATTAATTGAAAATATTGAATTATAATTATCAAGAAATATTGATAAATACCTTCATTTGGGAAACTGTAATTTTTATTTACTGATATAAAATTTATTATTTTTATTATTCAATTCCCAAATTGTTTTCTCAAATTTAACCTTGGATAGGATATGGTCTCCTTCCATTATTCTAATTCATATATCCGTACCCCCAAAAATATCCTCTCAAAATCTCCTTGGGAGAAGATATCGTCCTCCCCAATTAATTACCAAATTAAATATCCATATCTTATCCTCAAAATGTCCTCTCAAATTTACTTGGGAAAAGATATGGTAAGAAAAGTCAAATGCAAGGATGAGGGGGTAGTTATGAAATTAATGATAGATGGTTGAGGTGGATGGGAAGAAGAGGCATAAAAGGGGAAGGATGATGAGAGGAGAGGGGGATCCTTGGTCTTGGTTTTGGGTTTGGTTTTGGTTGTGGTTTTGGAGGTTTTGTTTTGAGAGGAAGGTGCAGAAAAGATAAGGGAGAGAAGGAGAGTACTGTTTAACTTGGACACACTACATCTTGTTGGACTTGGGCTCGAAGGGCTAGGGAACATGTGGAGGTTTCCTGGGCTAGGAAATAATTCGTAGTTGGCTAGGAGGTAAATCCAGTTGGTAGTCAAGAGGAGCATCCCAGTAGGGCCAGGAGCTCAAGGGAATCTCAACTAAGCTATTGGAACATGTATTCCTTTATTTATGGATTACTCATGTAAGTTCTTGCAATAAAATGCTCGCTCATTTAATTGTGGGTTATAAATTTTAATGGTAAATTATTATCAATTAAATGTTTAGTTAGAAATAAGTTATTTCTCATTTTATTTTATTTAAAATTAGAGAAATTTAGCGTTGTTAGAGGATCCTAGGATGGAGCCTCACACTATTCCCTTATTTGAACTTTCCATAATTCAAGGTTATAAATAACAAGTCTCCAAATGGATACAATCTTCAAGTGTAGATGTTGATGGGGATGCCATTGGCCTATAGGATGAGAAACCTTCAGTTTTTTTTGGGCCTAGTTCATATATGATCGATAAAAGTGTGCCACCTTTCTATGTTACATTAAAGGTTCATGATTTTCTTTTGTACAAATGTATGTTAGATTCTAGGGCTTCCCATATCTGATGCCAAAAGTTATCATGGACCAACATTAGTTGCAAATTACCAGGCCATATCATGATTTATACACATTTGATTAAAAAAAAAGTACCTTTCTTGGGATTAATCAAAGATTTAGTTGTCACACTTGCTCAAATCCCTGTGAAAGGCATAGTATTGGATATAGTCGTTACATACATTCCCCTAAAATTTGGCATGTTGTTTGTATATACTTCTACAAATCTAGCTTTGGTACCATGTAGATTTTTCTGTAGATTCACAACCCACGTAATGTACTAAAACACAAGACAAGAATATACTCTACTCTTTAAACAATGAAAACTAAGAATCATGAAAATAATAATCGACAAGAGGAAGATAATCAAAGACACATAACATAATTGTTTCTCTGGGGAAAGCCTTTGCTCAAAACCCCAACTATCTATTGCATTAATCATAAATTTGAGTGATAATATAAATCTTGTTCTCACGAGAACAATTCCTACACAAGTATGATCAACTCTCTGCCTCACAAGCCGTCATTGACCAACAGTTAGCCAATTTATGCTGCCCATTGAACCCCTATTTCCTTGCGCAATTCCTATGAGGAATATCTCATATTTAATTGGGAATTCCTTCTTCCATAATTGTTCAATCCAAAACTAGGCCCTCTTATGATTGCATGCATGATTTGTACAACTCAAATCATTCTACAACTTACAGTACACTGTCCCTGCACTCTAGTCTCAACTAGGCCTTTCTCTGAACTGACATGCATGGGTTTCTCTTGATTGAATCTCTAGTAAGCTGGAGTTGCACTGAGGATGAACCAATGCACCAACCCACTACTAGACCTCTACTAGTTCCACAAACAGTTAGAACTAGTTTAACTATCTATAATTCAGTCAAATTGAGTTATCTAATTACAACTCAAATAAACTCATCCCACACCCCTAAAATTTAGGGAGAACATATACATGACTTCAAAAAGACTTCCAACTCGAAATTCCTATGCTAATTAAGTCAATTAAATTTAATTAACTATTTACAAGTTTTTATGAGAATAGAATTTAATTCAAGGAAAAATTAAACTGGAATTTCTTGTTGCCATTTCTCAACACTCCCTCTCAACAAAAAAGGGATTATGAGCTACCCCAATCCTGTCTCTGTGAAACTCAAATTTACATCTTGATAATGCCTTTTTCAAAATGTCAACATCTTTCTCCTCCATGGGAACATACTACAACAACATAATCGCCTCAATAC
Source organism: Pinus tabuliformis (assembly GCA_031772625.1). Taxonomy (NCBI): domain Eukaryota; kingdom Viridiplantae; phylum Streptophyta; class Pinopsida; order Pinales; family Pinaceae; genus Pinus; species Pinus tabuliformis. The sequence continues at coordinate 970,595,428 of CM062810.1, forward strand.
ACAATCTCTAAGATAATGATATCAGATGTCAATATCTTGGACAGATCATGAAAAACTTGATTTTCAAAGAGTTTGATACAACTCTGATTATCGCAATAAATCATAGTTGGATCCATCTGCTGACCACACAAACCAACCAGAATCTTCCTTATTTAGATGGCCACATATGTTGCCTGAATTGCAGCCATGTACTCTACCTCTGTCAAACTAAGTGCAACCGATATTTGTTTCTTGTTGTACCAAGAAACTTTCACTGACCCAATACTAAAGATCCCTCCTTATGTGCTCTTCTTTTCGGATGGACTCCTTGCCCAATCTACATGGGTGAAGACTTGAAGCTTCACTCCCTCTATCCATTTGCACCACAATCGATACTGAGTAGTGCCCTTGAGGGATCTCAACACATGCTTTTTTTCCTTCCAATACAGCTTGGTAGGCCTAAACATCGCTTGATTAAGCTGGTTAACTACATAGCACATATCTAGTTGTGTGTTCACCAAATACATGAGTGCTTCCACAAGTTGCCTAAAACAGTAGCTTCCACTACTTCCCCTGAAGTACCATCCTCCTTCCTCCAGTTACCTGCTAAATGAGTCTCCATGGGTTTGCTGCTCTCCATGCGGAACCTCTTCAATATCTCATTGGCATACTTGCCCTGAGACCCAAAAAATTCCCCATCACCCTGTCATACTTCCATGCCCAGAAATTAATGCATGCACCCCATTTCCTTCATCTCAAACTCTCTTGCAATGTCCTCCTTGCAAGACTTGATCAACTGATCATCACCTGTCAAAATCAAATCGTTGACATACAAAAATATGATCAACAACTTACCTTCCACCACTATGTGGTACAGGTTCACATCCGCTTCACTCTTGGTGTGGCCTAACCCGGTGAAGTAGCTATCAATCCTGGTTTACCAAGCACGGGGTGCTTGCTTCAGCCCATAAAACTCCCTCTTGAGTCGACACATATGCGACTCACGGTCGAAGGTCTCAAAACCGTCAAGCTGCTCTATGTACACCTCTTCCTCAATCATTCCATTAAGGAGGGTTATCTTTACATCCATTTTATGTATCTTCCAACGCATTTGCACTGATAGTGCCAATATAGATATGATTGATGAGTACCTTGCATCAGGAGAAAAGGTCTCATCATATTCAATCCCCTCTATCTGTGAAAAGCCACAGGACATAAACCTAGCCTTATGCTTCTCCACACTACCATCTACAACTTTCTTTACCTTGTAAATCCATCGGGAGCTCACCACTAACTTGTCCTCTAGTCTCGGGAAAATATCCCAAACATTGTTACGAACTATGGAGTCATACTCCTCCACCATGGCATCAACCCAACTCTGCTGCTGCACTACTTCCTCAAAGGAAGACGACTTTGTCTCAACACATCTGCTCATAAGAGACATGTATCTAGTGTACCTCTTAGTTGACCTCCTCTGCCTGCACTGAGATGTGGGTGCTCCCACATTCTCCTGTGCATCATGCAATAATATGTCAACCTCTCTAGTGCGCTTTCTCCCATCTCTAGAAGAATGTTCTTGAGTGGATGTCTCCACTCCTAGATCCTCTACATGTGGCTTCTCCACATCAATCTGAGGCTCCTCAGCCTTAGGAGATAAAATCTCCTCAACTGCATGCAGCTGAAGCTCCCTCTCAAGGGAAACTCACATGGTTTTCTCCTCATTCAATTTAATAGCCCTGTGAATCATTGTCATTCTGCTTGTTGGAAAGTACACCCAATAGTTGTGAGGTGTATCAGTGTACCCCACAATATCCCTAGATCTAATATCGGCTCAAGATTCTTCCGTGCATCTTTGATCACATGGAAATATACCGATGACCCAAAAATCTTGATGTAGCCAACATTTGGTCTCTTACCGGAATAATCCTCCTCTGGTGTCTTCATCCCAAGAATCTGATGCAGGCTACGGTTATGCAAATAAACTGTTGCGTTGCATGCATAAGCTCACAAGTGTAGTGGTAGGCCCTGATCATGCAACATCACCCGTGATGCCCTTACAATGTTTCTGTTATTCCTATCAGCTACCCCATTCTACTATGGGTTATGGGGTGTCGTCAACTCCCATTTAATTCCTTCTGCTGCACAAAAGTTGTTGAACTCATTTGAGACATACTCACCACCATTATCACTCCTAAGAGCTTTAACCTTATTTCCAGACTCTTTCTCAAAAAATGATTTAAATTCACAAAAAAAAAGTGAAACTTTGATCCTTCTTCTACATGAAAAATATCTAGCATTTTTGAGAAACGTTGCCAACAAACATAACATAATACATGTGTTTGGCCATGGGTGTTGCCGAGAATGGTCCAAACACATATGAATAGACTTTCTCTAAAATTTCCTTTGCTCAATTGTATCTATCATGAAAGGAATCCTTGGTTTCTTTTCCTAAAGTACACCCCTTTCATGTATCAACTTGCTCTAATGAACCTTTGGGAAGACCAGTAGAGATCTGGTGCATTATTTTCAAAGATCCATGATGCAAGTGGCCCAATCGCCTGTGCCACAACTCACCAATGTCTTGGCTCTACACCTTCTTTGCTTTCGTGGTCAAAGAAACATAATACTCTACCTCCAACTTATAGAGATTCTTAACTCGAATCTCTATCTTATTTACCTAACTCGTGGCTATGTGTCTAAGGAATGCCTTTCCTTTTGATAATATCACATCATAGCCTCTATCCTCAATCATGATGGTCGATACTAAGTTCTTCTTCAACCCTAGAACATACATAACATCCCTCAAGGTGAGAGGATAACCCTTCTCCCTCTGAAAATTAACCACACCCAATCTATTAGCACTATACCTCCCATCATCACCCATTTCGATATGCATCTACAGATCCCCCTCTAGGTCACTAAACAACTCCTTGTAACCAATCATGTGGAATGAGGCTCCATTATCAAGATACCATACACTACCCATCATTGATGACACCATGCATGCAATGAGAGTAAATTCCAATTCAAATTGAGAGTCAAAAGCCTCACCCGCTGCTCCTCCTGAGGACTTCTTCCTGGACTTCTTGAGCCGAAAATTTGTAGCAAAATGGCCCAGCTCGTGACAATGAAAGCACTTAACTTTTGACATTTCTTTATTCTTACCTCCACATAAATAATTGTTAATTTTTGGTATGTTCTATGCTAGAGCAATTTATTTAAATTTTCACAGTTAGCAATCACATTAGCATTACGATAAACTGCATATAGAACATAAATATAATATGCAGAAGACAAGCCAAGACAAGAGGACACAAGATATGGCGTAAGCTAGGGACAAACCCCACAATGTGTGGGGGAACCCTTTGATCAAATCTTCTTTTATCTTGAAAGTTCAGCAGAGAAAGAGAGAGAGAGAGAGAGAGTACAATTACAACAGAAGTCAACACTTTGACTTGTCTAGATCTAGGCATAGATCATCTTCTATAACAATGAGATCATTTGAAGACATTCTGCTTCAACTGATTCTTTAGGTGACTCCTTCACCTATCATCGTGCTGCATCTGGTTCTCTTGCTGTACCACTCATACTGCACCATACTTCACTAATCATGTTGCTCATGTCCATGATCTTATCCAACATCATGCTGCCCTTCATGTCCATGATCATCATTCATCATCATGCTGCCCATACTAATGTGCATCATCATCATGTTGCTGCCTTGACAAATGGCATTCTATCACTGTCTACAGGTAAGCCATTTTATCATTGTAGATTATGCTTAGAGTGTAGTAAACACAGTCATCACTTAAATTCTCTCCAACATGATCACATCAATGCTAAGACTGAGATAGCAACTACAGGATTACTATGATCTCAATTAGACCCAGACAGTGAGGATAGTAAGGGCACAAAAACACTTATGTATATGCCAAGATTAATAACACAGACTTCATGCTAATGTTGTAACCTTATCCGCAGTCCTTTCTCCTTCATCCATCCATGATCTACAAAGTATGAGATCTGTGATTCATCTAGACTACACCTACAGGTATGCTGAGAATGGAACCTACACCAGACCTTAGTTAATGCTGCGTCCTCATCGAATTAGATCATGTACCTGAGATTTTGCCATGACTGCACCTAATGCCCAACCGAGGTGTAGTCAAGACCTAATGTGAATCTTCTTCTGTTTGCAGATATGAGAAGTCCGTCTCTCCTTAACTGCGTATACCTGTAACTGCTCTTCAAAACATCAAAAGTATTTAGTTCGTATGACTGTCTCCATGACTGCACATAGGGTCTTGTTGTGGTTTCATTAACTGTGTATAAAGGTTTCCATGGACAACATAATGTTGTGCGTATTGCCTTCATTATAGTGTATGGACAGCGTAATGTTGTGTGTATATATTGCCTTCATTACAATGTATGATATTTATTCATAAACAACGCGGTTCATATATACCTATTTGCGGCTTTGCTTCATATGCCTTGGCTCTCGGCCCACAGATCTGTAGCTTCTTAACCCCTATAGACTGCGGCTTACTATGGCTGATCTTTGTTCCCCTTTTTGAGACAGCAGCTCCACGCCTTAGCTGCGGTTTCACCTCCTCATGACTGCGGTTATGACTGCGGCATGTGGTTTGACTACCTCTTTCCTGCATATGGTTCAAGAACAACATCGTATACGTATTTACAAGAACTGTGTATTAGTAATTGCTGAGCATACAGAAGATGACAATGTATAGAGTTCATTTGCTGTGCGTAGTTGCTTCCATTGCCAACATTCAACATTCATCGTTGTGCATATAAGAGTTGTGCTATCAGATTCATTATAGATTAGGGCCTACGTGCCTCGTATCTAACTCTGTCTGCTACTCATCCTCATATGCCTGTGGCTTCCTGCGGTTAGGGCATCAACCTTGGGCAAGTGTATCTTTTGGTTCTCTCCTTCCAAAAACCTAGACGTGGAGAGGAGATCACCTCAAGAATACATGTCAAAAATGACTTCGAATCCTCACCAATTTATACTAAAAATGTAGAGGTTGAATAGACACGTCGGTTGGGCTTCTAGAGCCTACATAAGTGCTGGTCAGCTTGATAATAATTACATAAACAAAATAAATTCATATCTCCATAAATACTTATCGGAATCGGATGATCTTTGGATCAATCCTACACCTCTCGATGAGAGGGATCTAATAAAATTATCAGCTGCCATAAATAAGCTGACCCACATGGATTTTTTCCCTAGTTGCCAATTTAACACTCCCTCTAAACTAGGGGGAACTCCATCTGCTGATCTATATGTCCGATTGTACTATCTCTGCCATCAGTGCCCTGCACTGCTCTGCTCATCTTTGCTCAGCTCTGCTGGCTCTGCTTTACTCTACTCAGCGCTACTAGCTTTGCTGGCTCTGCTAGCTCTGCTCTGCTCATCTCTGTTGGCTCTGCTAGCTCTGCTCTGCTTTACTCAGCTCTGCTGGCTCTGCTCTGCTCTGCTCAGCTCTGTTGGCTCTGCTAGCTCTGCTCTGCTAAGCTCTGTTCAGCGTTGCTAGTTCTGCTAGCTCTACTCTGTTGGCTCTGCTGAACTATGAAGAAGAAGAATTGATCGAGAATGTCTCATACCATTCTCCACTGACCCGAAGTCAGACTCAGAGTGCGTACCACTGGTCCCAGACCAGTCTCAACTGACCCAAAGTCAGTGTCATAGTATGTACCACTCTCACTAGTTCCAGACCAGTCCTGCACTGACACGAAGTCAGTCTCGGAGTATGTACCACTGGTCCCAGACCAGTCTCAGCCAACCGAAGTCAGCGTCATAGTATGTACAACTCCTACCACTGGTCTGAGACCAGTATCATTGATCCCAGATCAATGGAGGAAATCCTAGCGTAGGGGGTATGGTAGATACAATGATGCGTCCATCGGTACTACTATGGTCCCTAACTTCATTTCCCTGCTCATTAATCAGATGAGAGGTACTTCCCATGAGTCCCAGACTGCATGGGTAGGATGCCTCGACAGGAGAACTTAATCAATCCTGTCCTCGCAGGAGAACACATCAATCCTGCTACAATCACCATGGAGAACACATCAATCCAGGCTGCCATGGAGAACACATCAATCCAGGCCTCACAGGAGAACACATCAATCCTGCTACAGAGGAGAGAAAAATCATCCTGTTCCACAAGAGAGCGAATCATCTTGTCCCACAACAGAGCGAATCATCTTGTTCCAGTGCGCACCACCAGGGGAGGGTGAGTCACCCTGTGGTCGTATGTTGCTCCAGTAGATTCTGTAAGCCCCACAGAGCTCCCAGAGCTCAATGTATGCAACATGCAGGACCCTTTTACAAAGGTCTCTTGATGACTCCAAGTCATTCGGGAAAATCACAAATTTGATCTTTCCCCCGGGGCTTTAGCGACCTATATATCATCTCAGTGCGATGGAGCCTCCTTGCTCATCGACTTTCCATATCCTAGATAAGGCAGTATCTGATGTTTGTCCGCTGGAGCAATTGTCGAATACAGGATTCCTCAATAATCTAAAATAGCTAAGAAATTCCGCAACCATGCAACTTCATACAAGATCATACTCGTAGCCATGTATTCGGTCTTGGCGGTGCTTATAGTGACCGACTTCTGCTTCCTGTATCGAAGCAGAATCCAAAGAGAACCAACACTGAAAAGTGCTTTAGTGATCCTCCACACTTCCTGCCCACTCATCATTCGAATAATCATGTGGTTTCATATTTTCGGCAGTGTATCTCAATCCATGAGAGATTGTGCCCCTGAAGATATCTCAAAAGATTCTTTGTACCAATCCAGTGAGGCTCAACCAAATATGAGCTCACCATGCTAACTGCAACACATATGTTCGAACGGAGGTTCTCCAAGAACATCAATGTGAATGAGTTTATGAAACTCAAAGGCATTTCCAAAATCTGGTCTGACATCATTACCATATAACTTCTGAAAGTTAAGATCCTCGAGGCAGTCACAAGCTTGCAGCTTATCTTCCCACATTCCGAATCCAACTCCCTCTGTCTCCTATAAATGAGAGGGTTTGCACCTGTCAGACATAGGTGCTGGTACGAGAGGTTTATCATCCACAACCTTCGAGTAATGGTTTGGATCGGTTTCACTCCTAGTGAATCTCAGCTGCATTAGACAGCTATCAATCCTCTCATACTATGCCCGAGGTGTTTTTCTTCAAGCCATAGAGGGCTTTCTTCCACCTGTATACATGAGATTCCTTGATCATGATTCTCAAACTCCTCGGGTTGTTCCAAACCTGTGAACTTGCTGCATGAGGGGAATGGTCCCCTTATAATATTTTCCTTCGGTACATTTCAGACATGTACCTTCATGCTTCTTTTTGAATTCAGGCATCCTAGTCACCATCTGTCTCACAAACCTCCGGTGCTGAGTCAATGGACATGGTCCCCAGTGGACTTCCTGCAACTTGATACAACCCTGAACTCAAAAACATCTTTAAAAGATCTATTTTCAAACACGTACCTTTCCATCAATAAGTGCCACCTTGTAACCTTTGACTTCCATTTCCGAGATGGACATCAGGTTCAATCAGGTACATAAAAGAGATTTTGGGGTTCCTTGCTTTCGTGGAAGAGTCGACCATTGTCTTTGATGACCCGCATCTCTGTCATTCAGGCACTCCTTCGCATAAGGGCCAAACTCATAACCAAGACATTTACCTTTCCTTCCTACCCTTAGATCTGAACTTCCCAATGAAGTGATGCCATCAGAATTTTTGCTGCGCCATTCTAATAACATTCTCTGCTTCAATTGCACCCTAGGTGAATTATGAGGAACCCAATGATCCTTTTGTCTTGTCCCAACTGTATTTGGTGATTGCACTTTCACTCTTGCTTGGGCATTGTCTTCACCTCAGCTCTGATACCATGTTAATTTTTGGTATGTTCTATGCTAGAGCAATTTATTTAAATTTTCACAGTTAGCAATCACATCAGCATTACGATAAACTACAGATAGAACATAAATATAATATGCAGAAGACAAGCCAAGACAAGAGGACACAAGATATGGCGCAAGCCAGGGAAAAACCCCACAATTTGTGGGGAAACCCTTTGATCAAATCTTCTTTTATCTTCAAAGTTCAGCAGAGAAAGAGAGAGAGAGAGAGTACAATTACAACAGAAGTCAACACTTTGACTTGTCTAGATCTAGGCATAGATCATCTTCCATAACAATGAGATCATTTGAAGACATTTTGATTCAACTGATTCTCCAAGGTGACTCCTTCACCTATCATCGTGCTGCATCTGGTTCTCTTTCTGTACCACTCATACTGCACCATACTTCACTAATCACGTTGCTCATGTCCATGATATTATCCAACATCATGATGCCCTTCATGTCCATGATCATCATTCATCATCATGCTACCCATACTAATGTGCATCATCATCATGTTGCTGCCTTGACAGATGGCATTCTATCACTGTTGTTCATTGTGATAGGGCTGCTACAGGTAAGCCATTTTATCACTGTAGATTATGCTTAGAGTGTAGTAAACACAGTCATCACTTAAATACTCTCCAACATGATCACATCAATGCTAAGACTGAGATAGCAACTACAAGATTACTGTGATCTCAATTAGACCCAGACAGTGAGGATAGTAAGGGCACAAATACACTTATGTATATGCCAAGATTAATAGCACAGACTTCATGCTAATGTTGTAACCTTATCCGCAGTCCTTTCTCCTTCATCCATCCATGATCTACAAAGTATGAGATCTGAGATTCATCTAGACTGCACCTACAGGTATGCTGAGAATGGAACCTACACCAGACCTTAGTTAATGTTGCGTCCTCATCGAATTAGATCATGTACCTGAGATTTTGCCATGACTGCACCTAATGCCCAACCGAGGTGTAGTCAAGCCCTAATGTGAATCTTCTTCTGTTTGCGGATATGAGAAGTCTGTCTCTCCTTAACTACGTATACCTGTAACTGCTCTTCAAAACATCAAAAGTATTTGAGTTCGTATGACTGTCTCCATGACTGCACATAGGGTCTTACTATGGTTTCATTAACTGTGTATAAAGGTTTCCATGGACAACGTAATGCTGTGCGTATTGCCTTCATTATAGTGTATGGATAGTGTAATGTTGTGCGTATATATTGCCTTCATTACAACGTATGATATTTATTCATAAACAGCGTGGTTCATATATACCTGTCTGCGGCTTTGCTTCATATGCCTTGGCTCTCGGCCCACAGATCTGTAGCTTCTTAACCCCTATAGACTGCGGCTTACTATGGCTGATCTTTGTTCCCCTTTTTGAGACAGCAGCTCCACGCCTTAGCTGCGGTTTCACCTCCTCATGACTGCGGTTATGACTGCGGCATGTGGTTTGACTACCTCTTTCTTGCATATGGTTCAAGAACAACAGCGTATACATATTTACAAGAACTGTGTATTAGTAATTGCTGAGCATACAGAATATGACAACGTATAGAGTTCAACATTCATCGCTATGCGTATAAGAGTTGTGCTGTTGGATTCATTATAGATTAGGGCCTGCGTGCCTCATATCCAACTCTGTCTGCTGCTCATCCTCATATGCCTGCGGCTTCCTGCGGTTAGGGCATCAACCTTGGGCAAGTGTATCTTTTGGTTCTCTCCTTCCAAAAACCCAGACATGGAGAGGAGATCACCTCAAGAATACATGTCAAAAATGACTTCGAATCCTCACCAATCTATACTAAAAATGTAGGGGTTGAATAGACACGTCGGTTGGGCTTCTAGAGCCTACATAAGCGATGGTCGACTTGATAATAATTACATAAACAAAATAAATTCATATCTCCATAAATACTTATCGGAATCGAATGATCTTTGGATCAATCCTACACCTCTCGACGAGAGGGATCCAATAAAATTATCAGCTTCCATAAATAAGCTGACCCACATGGAGTTTTGCCCTAGTTGACAATTTAACAATAATCCAATTTGGAATGAGATGCCTTCACTTTCCCTTTCCTCACCTTATTCACTAAGGCACAATTTTCCTCATCATAAATATTTGATGAGGAACCATCTCTAGTGTTCGTTTTGATCTCCACTTGCATCAAATTTGACCATAGTCGTTCCCAATCTGCCAGCTTCTCCCTCCTATTGACAGAGTCTTGATAGCTATTCCAACTTTTGGGAAGGCATAGGAGAGCTAGAATCACCATATCATCCTCGACAACGGTTATTCGAACACTTCCAAGCTCATCATGACAATGAGTGAACATGGTGAAGTACATTGGAATGGTCTCACCTTTCTCCATCTTGATTTTTCAAAGTTTCTCTTTCAATGCCAACTTCGAATAGTCACTATTTTTTTGTAATAGATTCATAAATTCTTTCCATATAGCATACGAAGTTCCCTTCCCATGGAGACGTGAGACAATGTGGTCTTGAACTCCCTCAAGGATTATCCACCTTGCCTTCGCCAATGCTTCTTCCATTCGGCTAGATTCTGTGCATCCGATGTTGCTGGCTTAGGAATTTCTTGATCAACAAATTCCTTCAAGCCATTATCCTCCAGCATAGCCTCCATTCTGTCCTTCTAGGCTATATAATTCGATCTTCCTTCCAAGGCATACTCGAGTCGCAAATCGTAGAACGCCATCTGCTAATCCTGAAGTGTGTATTGCAGATTCGAATTTCACCTATAACACAAACCTCATAACTTAGAAATCTCCTCTAGTATACTGTTTTCGGCTCCGATAACATGTAGATATTTCTACAAATCTAGCTCTGATACCATGTAGATTTTCTTGTAGATTCATAACTCACATAATCTACTAAAACACAATACAAGAATCTACTCTACTCTTTAAACAACAAAAACCAAGAATCAATGAAAACAATAATCAGAGGAAGACAATCAAAGACACATAACATAATCGTTTCTCTGGGGAAAGCCACTACTCAAAACCCCGACTATCTATTGCATTAATCAGAAACCTGAGTGATAATACAAAGTTTGTTCTCACAAGAACAATCCCTGCATTGGTATGATCAACTCTCTGCCTCACAAGCCCGCACTTACCAACACCTAGACAAATTATGCTTCCTGTTGAGCCCCTATTTCCTTGCGCAATTCATGTGAGTAATAACCCATATTTAATTGGGAATTCCTTCTTTCATAACTGCACAATCAAAAACTAGGTCCTCTTCTGATTGCATGCATGATCTGTACAAGTCAGATCATTCTACAACTGATAGTACACTTCCCCTACAATGTAGTCTCAACTGGGTCTTTCATTTAACTGACATGTGTAAGTTTCTCTTGAGTGAATCACCAATTAACTAGAGTATCACTAAGGATGCACTAGTCCACCAACTCACTACTAGACATCTACTAGTTCCAAAAACAATTAGAACTAGTTTAACTGACTAAAACGCAGTCAAACTGAGTTATCTAATTACAACTCAAATAAACTCATCCTAGACCCCTAAAATTTAGGGATAACATATACATGACTTCAGAAAGACTTCCAACTTGAAATTCCTAAGATAATTAAATCAACTAATCTTAATTAACTATTTACAAGTTGCTATGAGAATAGAATTCAATTTTAATTCACAGTTTAATTCAAGGAAAAATTAAACTGGAATTTTTTGTTGCCATTTCTCAACATTGTTGTCAAGATCTTGTTGTTTTAAGCTTGGAAGAAGCTTGCAGATGGACATGTCCTATGCTACAATCCCAATTTATGGAGGTGAACATTTAAGGCTCTACAAAGAAGTAAGATTCATAAATACTGTTTGTAAAGCTAATCAAGCAATAAATCATCCGATATATGCCATTGATCAAGATTTTGGATTCTTTACTTTATCTACCAGTGATATCTCTAATCCTTAAACCAGAATTGAAGGTATTGTCAATACACCCGAGTTTTCAGATAGTGACATTTGGAAAATGTATTTTGATGGAGCATTTTCTAAGGATTGAGTTTGTGCAAGAATTGTACTCATTTCCCTTGAAAAGAAAAACACAAGCCAATCCTTCAAATTGGATTTTGAAGTCACAGATAATGTGGCAGAATGTGAGGCTTTAATTTTAGGATTCGAATTAGCTAAAAGTTTGAAAGTTCAAAACCTGGCAGTATATCGTGATTAAAAATTAATTGTAAAAAAGATTGGGAATATTTGTCAAACAAAACATCCTAGACTCTTAGCTTATAGGAATGAAGTATGGAATTGTGTGGAAAACTATTTTTAGGCTTTCAATATCTCATCAATTCCAAGAGAAGATAATATCCATGAAGATTCTTTGGTAGTTTATTCAAGTTATTTTAAAATACGCGATCCTTTACAATTACATTACCATATTTAAGTAAAGTATAGACCTTCCATCCCAGATAACTTATGACACTCACAAGTTTTTGAAGATGATGAGAAGTTGAAGAATTTCTTACAGGAAATTGATGATTTTTCTAGTTTACATGTTGAAGAAGAAAACAATGATGAAATCAAATCAAATTATGGTGACTTAGATTTGAAATTTAAACAAAAAACTCTTGATCATGATATCATTCTGTTATCTAATAATTATATTCCGAAGGGATTAGTTCCCCTTGAAAACCTTTTTCATCAGAATGATGTATCAAAAACTTCATTGCTAACTTCACAACAGGAAGATGTACATGACTATAATATTGGGACTATAGAAGATATCAAAAATGTCAAAATCTTAGCCTCTTTACCTCAGGACATAAAAGAAAAACAAGTCAGTTTGTTTAAGCAAAACAAAGATGTATTTGCATGGTCATATGAAGAGTTGAAAACCTATGAAACAACTATTATTGAGCACAAAATTCCTCTTAAATTGAGAGCTAAGCCATTTCAACAAAAATTAAGAAGAATTAACCCAATCTTACTACCAATTTTTGAGAAAGAAGTAAGAAACTTGTTGGATGCTAAAATAATTGTTCCCTTAATATATTCTGAATGGATAGCTAACATGGTACCTTTTAGGGAAAAAAATGGAGAAATAAGACTGTGTGTCGATTTTAGAAACTTGAAAAAATTATCCTTGAAAGATAATTATCCATTACCAAAAATGGATCAATTTCTTCAAAGGGTATCAAGTCGTGACAAGATTTCAATTTTGGATGGTTTTTATGGATACAACCAGATTCTAGTTAGTCAAAAATACAGAGAAAAGACAACAATCACAACTCTGTGGGGTACTTTCATGTATGCCAAGATCCCATTTGGTCTAATCAATGTTGGAGCACCATTTCAAAGGGAAATAGATCTGGAATTTGTTGGTAAGGTAAATAAATTCATAGTCATTTACCTTGATGATTTGAAAATGTTTTTTGATTTTGATGCTAAACACACCAAACACTTGAGAAAAGTTTTTGAGAGATGCAGAAAATTTGGGACTTCTCTTAATCCTAAAAAGTCACTTTTTGCAGTGAGGGAAGGAAGATGGTTGGGACACATAATTTAAAAGGAATGAGTTATAATTGATCCTAAAATGGCTTCAAAAATTAAGGTAATCAATTTGCCTATAAATAAAAAAGAAATTCATTCATTCATAGGGAAGATAATTTTTTTAAGGAGATTCATACCTAATTATGTTGAAATTGTTAAAGATATTACTGATATGCTCAACAAAGATAATGAACTTAAATGGGTTTTCCGAGCTGGATACTCTTTCTCACAGATCAAAAAGGAAATTTTAGAAGCTCCAGTGCTTATTAGCCCAGATTATTCTAAACTTTTTAGTATTTTCTCGTTTGCCTCAGATACTACCATAGAAGCAGTTTTATTCCAGAGAAATGATGATCAACATGAGAAGCCAATTTCTTTATTTAGTAAGGTTAGAGAGACGCTAAACTAGAATATGACATCATAGAAAAACAAGCTTATGCCTTGGTACAAGCTTTGAGAGAATTTAGGATTTATGTTTTACATTCTGCTATAATTTATTTTGTGCCTAACAATGCAGTAAAAACAATGCTGACTCAACCTAATACAATGGAAAGAGGGGGAGATGGATTGCGAAGATAATTGAGTTTGATTTAGATATCAGACCTACAAAGTTGGTGAAAGGATAGGGTTTAGCTAAGATGTTGGTAGAATCAAACTAAAAAATACTTGGTATTAATACTATAATGCAGATTTCAGGTGAGAAGAATCCACAAGAACCTTCTTCTAGTGCAGTTCCTATTCCTCTTCCTTTACACATTGATGAAAAGTTTTTACTATCATATTGGTACAAAGACATAGCACATTTCCTACCTGATTTTGAGTATCCTCTTGACTTCACAACGAATCAATGTAGACACCTTAGACTCAAGGACATGAAGTACTATATAGTAAATGAAAATCTCTATTGGAAGGATCCCTTAAATATCCTCCTACTATGTTTGACTGAAAGTGAAATAGATGGAGTAATTGAGAAGTTTCATGAAATATTTTGTGGAGGACATTACGATTGGAAGGAAATTGCATATAAAATACTGAGAGTAGGTTTCTATTGGCCAAAATTGTTTCCACAGTTTGGAACAAAGGTGAGGAATTATATCCCTTGTCAGATATTTGTAGGCAAGAAGAGGTTAGCAACACTTTCCCTTGTTATGGTTTTACTGGAAGCTCCTTTATTGCAATGGCGATTGGATTTGATTGGTGAAATAGTTCCAGCTTCCAACAATCAACACAGATGGATATTAACAACCAATGATTATTTCAAAAAGTGGGTAGACGCAATTCCTGTTAAGAATGCAATTGACAAAGTGGTGATAAAGTTTATTGAAGAAAACAATTTGTCTAGATTTGGTTGTCCAAGAAAAATAGTTATCGATAATGCTCAAGCTTCTAGTATTATAAAGATCATGGAATTCTGTAAAAAAATATCAGATTACTTTACATCATTCTACACCTTATTATCCACAAGGTATTAGGTTGGAAGAATCATCAAATACAAGTTTGATTAAAGTCATCAAGAAAGTGTTAGCACATCATAAAAGGAACTAGGACAGTCGTCTCAAATATGTAGTATAGGAAAATAGGTTTCACCTAAAAGTTCTATTGGTAAATCTCTTTTTCAAATTTTTTATGGAATAAAAGCTATCTTCCCTAGATAGTTAGCATTCTCAGTCAGGAATCTTTTGCAGTGTAATATGAAGAAGAAGATGATTTTGCAACAAGGATATATCAAATCATTGAGCTAAATCAAGATAGAGATGAAGTTCAACATAAAATTCGACAATATCAAGACAAGGTGAAGAGTTTGTTCGAAACTAAATCTAGAGAAAGCGATTTCAGACAAGGAGATTTAGTTCTCATATGGAATGTAAGAAGAGAAGAAAGAGGCAAACATGGGAAGTTTGATAACCTATGGTTAGGGCCTTTCAGTATTGCAGAAGTCAAAGACAATAATACATTCATCTTACACAATCTGGAAGGACAATATTTCTCATTTCCAGTCAATGGGCGACATCTCAAGCATTATATTCAGTATTGAGCATTTCTAAACATCATCATTGTACATTTCTAGTTTTTCTATAAAATTCCAGAGCAAGTGTGATTTTCACAACAAAGACTCCATAGCCTGAAGAGAAGGCACATGGATTTGCAGGTTCTCAGCATCCTGCCGGGAGAAGCATCCCCCAGATGGAATCGATGTTTTAAATTATTTTTACCCTTGTAATAGTTTGTAAATTTACTTTTATTTTCAAAAAATAAAAATTAAAAAGAGAAAAAAAATTCCCCTCGAATAAGCAACCATGTTTAAATGACGCTCTTTTTATTTTATTTAACAATTTAAACTATTATTTTTTGAAATAAAGTTTATTTGATGGTTGTCCACCAAAAAAAAAATTCTTGTAGCTTTTGATGGCTAGGATCGAGCGCGCAAATATCAACGACCTCCAATTCATTGTGAGAGCCCCCGCATTCCCGAGAGTTAATAGGCGGGGGGGTTCACAAAGTGGTTTCATTTGACTTTGTCTTTGCTACGTGTCCACTATTCGTGCATTGCAGTACCCCAATGCTCAAAACCAAAAAAGCTAGCACCCCCCCCCCCCCCTCCCCCTTCAAACTACTTATTGCCTTCCACCAACACTCCGCCACTATTCCTGCCATTTTTACTCTCGGCCAACCTTCTGTTGTGTTTAACCATGACTATTTCTCCCGCTAAATTTAGTAGGCAATCATTATGTCATTTATTTCTCCCACAAACTTTTAAATGCTTTAAATCTTCCTTGCCATTAATGGTTAATCCAGCAAAAATCTATTACAAATACCTTGATAAAATTCGTTATTCCCCTAATCCAGATTCTTTTTCCATTCTACTTGCAACCATAGCTTCTAAACTAACACCGCAAACGAATTCTAGAAAATAGTAGCTTCCAATCATTGTTACTTCCGAGTAAGTTTTCCAATTTCTCCCAGTAATTTTATTTTTCCCAAATGACCAGTCATAATGGAAAATCTAAAGCATCTGTAGACAATGCTCTGCTACACCATGTGATCAATTTAGATGAACTGCCCCTTATTGACACCCATTTCAAAATTGTTGAAACCAATTGTCAAGTCGACTTGTACAAGCCTCACAACTGGGCATTTTAGAAATACGAGGATGCCAATGATGAGTTTTCTTTTTGAGAATCCTTACATCCTCAGTTTTCTTTCCCTCAAACATACCATTTTCCAGAATTAGTCACCTCGTGTGGAGCCCAACACCTTCCCAGTCAAAGAGTTATAATTGCTCAAAATAATGAAACTCTTTTCTACATAACCTCTAAGTCAATTTGTCAGTTCCTCTAGTTAAACCCTCACGACTCCAGTCACCCTTTTCCACTGATGCTATTATGGATATTTACCAAAAAAAAATATTTTTTTTCAGAAAGATCACATATATTTGAGTCCTTTTTACCATAAAATTCATAATTACCCAAAACAAACCCACCTTATCCTTCTGTAATGTTTCCTGAGATGCCTAGGCATGTTATTTCCTTTGTTTCTTGTCTGTTAGGATATCCCAATGATCAGTGGGTAGATGAAGTTATTTTGGGGTTTTTACCAGTGTTTTGTTCTAATAAAAAACCTTCAATCATGTTCAATTATATTCAGTTTTTGTCTGATGCAATTCATGATCAATTCTTTAAGTTCAGTTTTGAAGGGTCATTCACGCACCAGTCAATTTTGATTTAATTATTTTATATCATCAGTCAAAAGGGTTCAAATTTCCTCTACAGAAATTGGATGATGAAGGTAAACCATAGTCAGTGATTCATTGGACCTCATTAGTGAGGAAAACTTCTGAAGAATTTTCTTTCAGTGACTTTGCCAATCAATTTTTGTATATGGAAATGTGTTTGTTAAGTAGTGATGCAATTCCTCGAGTTTCAATGGAGATAAAAAGGATTCTGCATTTGAGTGAGTAGTCTAAAGTTAGATAATGGTATTTATACATAAATTTTATAGAAATTAGAATATATGGTTGCGAGCTTCCACCTTACAAACTACAATTGTTCCTCCCCATGAGGATTTTTTCACTAGAGTATATCAGACAAATGATGAACATGGATGATGTTCATTTTGTTTCTAGGAAACATAATGCTCAATTTAAACTAGAGGCACAAGTTGGCCCATTCATAGTGAACACCAGAGCTACAAAAAAATAAGTCAATCATTTGTTAAGTGTGAACCTAATATTGAATACTATTCCAAAAAAGAAGAATGGGAAGAGAACACACTGTAGGAAGTTGAGGAGCTAGTTTCCTGTCAAACAAAATTTGAAACTCCAAGGATGAGAGAAAAAGGAATTGAAAATACCGAGAGAAAGTCTATCTCTAGCAGGATCATAGTTATAGAAGGAATCATTCAAAGTATTCAAGAGAAGAAAGACCATAAATTTTGAAGAAGGGTCGTCAAAAGTTCAAACTTCTGAAGAACCTACCATAGTCATACTTTCAGGAGAATCTGCATTTTCATTACAGCAGATTGACGAAACCACCACAGATTTTCCTTCTTCTTCAAGGTAGCAGAGTATTTTTGCAAAATTCTTAAAGATGAAGAAGAAAAATGAAGCACTCAAAATTTTTACATATGTAGAGTTATGGAAACATTCTTCCACAACTCAGACTAGATTACTTTATGCCTTAGATAGTGAAAGATGGCAGTTCCAATTAACAATTTTAGAACCAAAGGTCCCTGAGCCTAAGAGTGTTGAAGATTACAAAACCTTTTTGTTTTCATTTGATACTAAACAGATACGTCATATAGATCAAATTTATCTTCACGGGCAAGCAAAAGAAATGGTATACACATCCTTGACAAGTTCTACCATGGCAGCATCTAAGCTACAAGCATCTCTGAATAATATTCACTCTTAGTTGAAGCTAGAAAATATGTCTTCTATAGCTAAGGATACCAAAATTAAGGGGTTGGAAGATATGGTTTTAAAATTAGGATTGAATTAGTGTTGCGGGGGAGCGCCCCCCCCCCCCCCTCGAACCTGCTCCCGAATCGCGCTCCGGGCAGGAGCGGCTCGGGAGCGGTTCGGGAGCGCGCTCCCAAAATCGCTCCCGGACGAGAGCGATTTTTGGGAGTGCGCTCCCTTAAAAAAATTTGCGCTCCCTGGTCTGTTAGGGAGCGATCGCTCCGGGAGCGATTCGAGCCGGGCCGGGAGCGGTTCGGTGGAAAAAAAAAATCCGCCGGACCCGAAAAAAAAAAAATTTGAAATTTTTTTTAGTTTTATAAACCCAATGGGCCAAAAAAAATTCATTATAACTTCATTGAGCTTGAGTTTGGAGCTGGAGCAAGAGCAAGTGCCGAGGAGCGAGGAGCAAGTGCCAAGGAGCGAGGAGCAAGCCTACAGAGGTAAGTAACTTAGTAATTTAGTTAGTTTAGCTGGTTAGGTAGTTAATTTAGTTAATTTAGTTAATTTAATTTAGTTGTTTGAGTTTAAAGATCATGTATTTAAATTAAATTAATAAATTAAATTAATTAATCCCAATAAATTAAATTAATTTGCAGATTCAAGAATCAAAACCCTACAAACATCAAACACCATGGACCTGGCTATATTTATTGGCATTTTCCTCTTCCTGGTCCCTTTTATGGTTATTATGGTGCTGGAGAGTAGGAAACGGAGGGGGCCCCAAACTGAAGAGGGGGATGAAGAAGCCGGAGAAAGTCAAATGGGTGAAAACCCCAGTGAGGAGGAGCTGGAGGAGGGTGAACATGACCCTCAAAAAACTAAACAAGACCAAACTCCATTGTGGAAATATGTTCACAGGGCCGAAACAGGGAGAGGGGGTGGAACCACTAAATTTCATTGCCCCATTGCAACACTGATTACACAGGTTCATACACCCGTGCTAGAAGACACCTCTGCGGGAAAAGGCCATGGGATGGAGAGAAACAAATAGGAATCAAAACTTGTACAGCGGTGTCAACAGCAGATAGAGCCAAATACATAAGGGAAGAGGAGGAAGCCCAATACAGAACAAAAAAATCAAGGGGTTTCTTTGAACCAAGCTCACAATCACAAAGAACTCCTTCAACATCCTCCCAAGGCAGTGGATATGGACATGGAGGCACAGGGTCATCATCTTTAAGGCGTAAAACCATATCAGATTTCCTTGATGAGGGGTGTAGGAATGATGTGGATTCAAAAGTTTACAGGTTTCTCTATGCATGTGGGATACCATTCAATGTTCTATGCTCACCTTATTGGCACGAAATGGTTTCTGCCATAAATGATGCCCCTAAAGGATACAAGAGCCCTGGGTATGACAAGGCAAGAACCGTTGGCCTTGATCATGAAAAAGCAAAAATATCACATTCTTTGAATAAAATGACAAGTTCTTGGACTGACAATGGGGTGTCCATTGTATCTGATGGATGGACAAATGTAAAAGGCAAGCCATTGATAAGTGTTCTTGTTGTGTCTGTTAGTGGTCCCATCTTTCTAGATGCACATGATTACTCAGACAAGTTCAAGACCGCCATCAACATTGCAGAAGCATTACTTGAAACAATTGAGCGTATTGGCCCATACAATGTCATCCAAGTCATCACTGATAATGCTCCTAATTGTAAGGCAGTGGGAGCAGTTATTGAGGATAAATACCCGAACATATTTTGGTCTGGATGTTTGGTTCACACATTGAACCTTCTGTTGCATGATATTGTCAAAAACAAAATGAGCAATACCAATGGATTGGTAATTTGTACAAGAAAGGAAAACAAATGATAAAATTTATTACAAATCATAGCAATACCCATGGCCTTTTCCGCAGTCACTCGAGATTGGAGTTGCCGAAGATTGCGAGGACTAGATTTGATAGCTATTACCTCACCTTCAGGCGCCTTTTGAAGGTAAGAGAGGCACTAGCTAGCATGGTATCAAGTCCACATTGGCAGGTGTTAAAGGAAAGGGCTACAAATGTAGCTAACATGGCAGGTTTTGAAATGGTGGAGGAGGTCGCTCTTGATGGGCAGTTTTGGACAACTGTGAGGCAGGTATTGGATTTCACCAAGCCAATTTATCACATGATTCGGTTTGCAGATACAGACAAACCAGTGATTGGCGAGGTGTATGAGCAAATGGATACCATGTTGGGGGAAATAAAAGACATTGTTCATAATAGAGATCCCAACTTGTACAAACTGATTCATGATTGTGTGTGTGAACGGTGGAATAGGCTTAACCTTCCACTACATTGCTTGGCGTATATCCTTACGCCAAAATACTACTCTACATCTTGGTTGGGCCAACCTGCAGTAGGGGGTGGGGTTAGGACCAAACCCCATTTAAATCAAGAGGTAACTAAAGGATATTTGAAGCATTAGAAAAGTTGGTACCTGACAGGGAGGAATGTGCAGCTGTGCGCCTTGAAATAGGCAGATACTTTAGTGGCACTGGTTTGTATGGTAACTTCCATGCAATGGACGACAAAGATAAATTTGATTCTCTCACATGGTGGGAAACATATGGCGGCCACAGACTTTTGCCAAAATTGGCAAAAAAAGTTCTTTCACAGGTTGTAAATTCTTCTTCTGCAGAGAGGTGTTGGAGCACCTATAGTTATATACATAATGTGAAAAGAAACAAACTCAATGAAAACCGAGCAGAAAGCTTGGTTTATGTGCACTACAACTTGAGGTTGTTGAGTCATTACTGTGATCGGGCTAATGAGGATCCCACATATAAAATTTGGGACAATCACCCAGAGGATGACAATTTGGAGGATGGCATTGTACATATTGAAGAACTAGAAGAGGAACTTGTAAGGGATGAAAATGAAGCAGCAGCCATGCCACCTCCACCTCCACCTCCACCATCCAGTAGCAGTGCTCGAGGTCCGAATCTTGTTCCTTTGTTGTCGCCACCTCCATCTACACCCTCGCATGGAGGTTCTAGTTCTAGTCGTCGGTTTGTGCGGGAGACTCCTAGAAGACCACCACGACCTGCTTATACTCCTGGAGACTCTCGTGGCAAGGGCCACATGTAGATTTATAGTTTACTTGTCTTTTTTAGTTTCTATTAGACTTTAGTTTTCATAACTGTTGAGTTTTGAGTCCTTGACTCTTGACTCTTGACTCTTTCATATCATTATGATAATTTTTGTAAACATTATATCACTGTGACAATGAAAATTTGAAGTTTGAAGTTGGGCCTTGGCAATTATAACTCATTGGTAATGATTGTGAATTATGAATATGATGCTTTGTGAAAGACTAAAGTTGTTTCATTTCATCTCATTATTCATGTTTCATTTTATAAATTTTTAACATTTCATATCATGTTAATAGTTAGAAGTTAGGACTTAGAAATATCTTCGATATTACTTCTTGTAATGGTTAAACTTAGCTTAAAAGTACAACTTTGGTGATCAATGATGATAAATGTTATTGAATTTTCAATTCTGAAAGCTTGAAGTTGAAACTTTAATATTGAATTTGATGAATCATGATTTATAAGACTCAATATGTTGCAGTTGTAATATGTATTTTACTAACTTGTGGACATGGTTGATGATGATTATAATTTCTAGATGATTGATGTGATATGGTTCAATGATCAATCTATGTTTTTTTATGTTTTTTATGTCTAATTCATCATTCTACATGTTTTTGTTGACGTATATGTATCAAAAATTAAAAATATATATATATATATATATATATATATATATATATATATATATATATATATATATATATATATATTAAAAATCGCTCCCGGATTCGCTCCCAAACCGGGAGCTTCTGAAAATGGTCACTCCCGCTCCCGTTTTCGCTCCCGCTCCCAAGTAACATGGGATTGAATCCTAAAGATGTCAAGGAAGCTGAGGAAATAATTAAAAGAAGAAATACAAACATCCAGGAACTAAGGAAACAACATAAATTACCAACAACTAAACATCCCCAAGCACAAGAAGTAGGTCAGTTGGAGAAGGAAAAAGAAAACATGTTGCGAATGATTGTGGAACAAAATGTAGAAATTCATAAGATGGAGGAAGAGATGGAGAATTTAATCAAAGAAAGAGAACTTCAAAACAACACTGGAGGAGGGACATCTACAGTAGTGGTTTCTACAACAGCAACAAAGTCTACTAGTCAGAATACAACAAAAAAACTATCAAAAGCTATGAGAGACCTATCATTAAAAGATGTGGAGATTGAAAAACTCAGAGTTTAGTTGGAGAAGACCCAAGATAATAAAATAAAAGCTAATAATGCATATCTTGCCGAAGTATAGAAAAGTTTCATATTAATCAAGCAACTAGAAAAATATGAAAATGAATCATTGGTTGCATAGACATTATCTGAAGCAAAAAAATGAATATGGATTGATATAAATTCAACCATAACTGAACTCTGGACATCTATTGAAAT
Organism: Pinus tabuliformis; assembly: GCA_031772625.1. NCBI lineage: Eukaryota > Viridiplantae > Streptophyta > Pinopsida > Pinales > Pinaceae > Pinus > Pinus tabuliformis. Next base: position 970,618,324 of record CM062810.1, read on the forward strand.
CATTTTTTGACAGGAGGAACCGGTGCATAGGTCAAAGGCAACCATTAGGGAAATCAATGAAGATTTAGATCACAAGCTAGGGGAAACAACCAGAATAATCAAAGTGCTAAATTATAAAACAAAAGAAGAACTAGAGGAATTTGGAATTGAAGACAGGATTGGTCCAATTATAGAAGTAATAAGAGTTTTGACAAATAAGATCGTAATGTTACAGTTAGAAAATAAATGTCAAAACTTAGAAGAACATGTTAAGAAATTTCATAGAAAGTTTAATATTTTACGCCAGAAAGGACTTCCATCTTTAAGATATTCTAGTGGCCAATTGATTCCACTAGAAAATTACTAGCACAGATTACATGAGATTGCAACATACTGAAAAACGTTTGCTAAAGTCAAATGGATAATCAGTGGTAAAGTGTTCCTTGAAGACCTAGAATATGATCTTTTTATCCAACATGAAGTTCAAGATTTGTTCATTACTAGGACAGTATTTGAGAAGTATAAACAAGTCGATGTGTCATATAGAAAAGTAACAAAATTTTTTGTTCCATATGACAAAAGATGGGATAAATTACTTGAACTGATCGAGTAAAAGAGAATGCAGAAATTCAGCAACCAATTGCATAGAAAGAAGGAGAAAAAAGTAGGATAACAGGAGTAGAAAGCAAAAAATTAAGTTTGAAGCAATAGTCATCAAAAAACACCCTCGAATTGTGTGTTGATTACTCAAATTAGTTCAAAAAAGATAATTTTATGTTCTATTTTTGTAATATCCAAATCAATTTTGGATAAAATTTTATTTTGTAATAACTTTTATTAAATCTAGATATTTTTGAATTACATTCTATAAGTATTTTGTAATTAAAAGAAGGAAGGTTTGAACCCTTGTGATGATTCAGTGACACTATTGTAGTATTCTAAAATATTTCTGAAGATAATCAAAGGATTATGGCTTCATTCTTAACAGCTTTTGTGTTCATGTGAGTTTTTTCTGTTTATTAATTTATGTTTTCCATAATTTATTTTTGCATATGTTCAAGGTAACATAGAAGTTAGGGTAAGGCTAGATTGAGTATATAAATCTCCATGACAGCCCGGTGCAAAGTTATAATCATTAAAGAGATTAATTAACTAAACAATTTGTTTAAGTTAGTTCCTCTATATCTTTTAATTGTTGCCTTTTGTCATCTCTTGAACATATATTGTTTGGATGTAGAATTATTCTACACACATCAACTGTGTTTGATTAATTAAATATTCAATATGGATGTTTGATTATCATATATCTTCTTATTTTCTTCTTTAAAAATCAATTTAAATATTTATTCGATCATGACTAAAATCAGCCCTTTGAAATTCTTAGAAATATTCAGATTTTACAAGTGTTAAAGGTTTAATACATTTTTCATCCAATTCAATTAAACCCTTACTTAGATGCTTTGGCACAGTTCCCCAGCCTAGAAATGTCTACAAGGATACAACATGAGGACCGTTTCATGGCTTTTATCAGTTCAGTTTTGGAGCTCTCATTCTATTCTCTCTCTCTCTCTCATATTGTTGGGCACTTAAAGTTTTCATGGAGAACTGTTGGAGGAGTGTGACATACTTGGGATTTTTAGAAAAAAGGAAAAGGAAGAGTAGGAAAGAGCAAGAGGACATTAGGATCAATAGCTACAATAGTTTTTTCTTGTAGGTATTGATTTTCATGTATGATTTCATTGCTAGTTTTAGCATGCACGACATATGCATGTGGTTTCTTGCTTATGATTGCTCATTGGCATCGAGGATTTCCTAGATTAACAATGGTTTTTCCTAGTCTTTCCATTTCCTGGATAAACATGGTATTGTGGGTTTTATCTTTGTTTTCTTGTTGGTGCTTGTTCCAAAATGGATCTAGTTTTGCCTCCAGATCAAAGTCTTCAAATGTAGATGAAAGTAGGATCAAGTCGAAGTGCTCGTCGATACGATTTCAACGGTGTGAATGGCGCATAAATCTGAGTCTAGATGAAGAATTTAAAGCCAATCAAAGTTTATGGAAAATTAGGGCAAAAAGTAAAAAAGTCAATGGTCAATAGTCAGCGGTCAATGGTCAATAGGGTGATGTCAGTAGGACATGTGTCATCTTGGGAATACACCACTTGTCTTGGATGACATCAGCAAAGGAAGTGACGTGTCGCGATGTGATTGGTTGATATGGGCCAATCCAGTGTTGACACATGGTAGCCTAGATTTTGCCCAATCTGGCCTTATTTCCAAAAATTTGGGGATTAGGGAGGATCGAACCCCTGACCTCATTAAATGGCTAACATTTTGATAGAGAACTGTACCGGATGGGCTACGTTGGGACTTGTTAAGATTCGGGATGACAATGTATTTATGGTGTTACGGGTTGTTGTCGGAATAAAAGGCCGATGATTGGGATCAACCCACTGGTCGCCGGACCTCTTGATAAAATATTCCACATGCAACAAGAGGTGTTAAACCATACACCATATCTGAATCAACCAAACCATATAACAAGCAATGATAAATGGATTTATATAGTCCAAACCATAGTCATATATCACCACCAAACATATAATATATACCATATACAATGTTAGCATAACCAATGGCAGAACGGTCAGGTGGGGGTTTTGAACCCTCGACCTACCAAACCCATATATATGCAATGAATTCAACGCAGTCCGATAACGACAATGCCGAGGGAGGGGCTTGGTAAACCAAGCAACCCAAAATTCTTTTAAACTTTATACAGGTGCCGAACAACCAAACCACCAGCGCGTGAACCAAGGTAGTTTTGTGCAGGCATAGGCAGTTTTTGTCAGCAGAAAGTGGTTTTGCAGGGACAGAGGCAGTGTTAGATTTCTCCAGGGGGTCTGGAGGTCACAGTGGCCAAATATGGTCAAGTTTATACTCGTTTGACTCAAAATTTCGACATGAACGCAATGGTGAGGTCCATTTTCTCATTTGAGTATCTGTTTTTGAGATCATACTTGTAACAACATTTTGAAGACAAAATAATGCAGTTAGCACTAGAAGCTAAAAGACCAGGAGACATAGCCAAGTAGTCTAGTGAAGTCCTTTATTAAATTTTTCTGTGTTGATGTGTTTGAATGTGTCTTTAATTTCTCATGTGTTTATGTTATTCGCAATCCTTTCGATCCATTGCACTAAGTAACATAAGAAACTTCACATAAAGTCTATAATACCTTTTTAATTAACGGATCGAGTGGTATCAGATCAGCAAGGTTTTTAAGGTTTGATAAGTTTGTGTGAAGATTTGAATTCTTACTAGGTTGAGGCTCGAACGAGGTGAAGGTGTACTTGTTGAGGCGAATCCAGAGATTGGAAGGGTCTTTTCAAAATGAGGGATGGCGGATGAAACCCCACTTGGGTCAGAATCTAAATTCTTGGATAGTTTCATGATGATGCGTGCAATGGTGGAAGAGATGTATCGCAAGTTTAAGAAGAAAAAAAATGAAGGAATTTCATCACCTAAAGATCATGGAGATAAGGGAAAGGGAGAAATTCTTCCTCCACCATCTCCTCCATCATCACCATCATCGTCATCATCATCCTCTTCTTCTCATAAATCTAGTCCTTCTAAGAAGAAAAAGAACAAATCCTCTTTGATCAAATTAGATGTAAAATTTGATTTGCCAATTTATGATGGAGAAATTAATGCTGAAAAGCTTGATAATTAGATAAGACAAATTGAAGTGTACTGCAAGGTGCAGAAAGTTGTTTCAGAAAGGAAGAAGATCCAGCTTGCTAGCCTTCGACTTGAAGGAACCACACTTGTATGGTGGGAAGGGAAGATAGAAGCAGATCTCAAAAAGCATGGTAAAATCATTTCAACTTGGAATGAATTTGTTTCTTCTATTAAAAATAAATTTTATCCTTTGGCTTATATGCAACAAGAAACGATGAGTTGGAAAACACTACATCAATTAAAAGGTCAAAGTGTTCAAATTTACACTCAGGAATTCCATAAGAAAGCTTTAACATTAGGCATATCATTGGACTCACCAGAGACATTGTTGAAATACATAGGTGGTCTTCGTAGTTATTTGAGGTATACCATACTTATGTTTAATCCAACTCGCTTAGATGATGTATCGGTTCAAGCAACTCATCTAGAAGCTCAAGGTAAAAATGTAATCCAAGATGTTGGGAAATCATCCAAACCTATTGAAAGCAAGAATAAAGGCAAGAAGAAACTTAAATGGAAGGAGTAGAAAACAAACACTGTAAAGAAAGATAAACCTTCATGCACTCATTGTAAGAAAAAAGGACTCGATGAGGCACACTGTTGGTCATTGTATCCGACATTGAAGCCTAAGAAGTTTGGGAGTAAAGAGCGGAAGAATGTTGTTGCTATTCAAAAAGACTTGGGATTAGATTCTAGTGATGACACAACGATTACAGCTACAGGTATAAAAGGTAAAGATTCTAAAGCATATACAACTACTTCTTCACATTCTGTTGATAATGATAATGATGAGAGGAAAAGAAATGAGCTATTTCACATTAGAGTCATTTCCAAGCATATTAAAATTGATACTTTATTTGATAGTGGGTCACAAGTTAATTTGATTTCTGAAGCAATTGTAAAGAATTTGGGTCTAGAAACAAAAGCTCATAAAAATCCATATCCATTAGGTTGGGTGTGTGATAAAAATAAGCTACAAGTTATGAAACAATGTAAACTTCATTTTTCTATTGGGTCAAAGTTTATAGATGAGGTTGAGTTAGACATAGTCCCATTGGACATATGTGGAATTGTATTAGGAAGTCCATACTTGTACGATAGAAATGCTATCTTCTATCAAACTGAAAATAAGTGTCAAATCACTAAGGATGGAATTGAATATATTATAAGGGCTCATAATCTCAAAGATAATTTCTATCTCATAAATTTAGGACAGATGAAAAGAATTGTAAATTCAAGTAAACAATTTTTACTCATGATTGTAAAAGCAAAGGATATTGTTAAATCTGATGCTTTCCAAGGTTGTAATCCTAAACAGAAAGTAGATCTAGTTAAAGTTGTTTCTAATTATGATATTCTGTTTCAAGAGCCTAAAGGGATTCCACCCAAGTGAGAGATAGAACATGAGATTTATTTGCAGCAAGATGATCCACTACGTAACATTGGAATGTACATGTTATCAGCTCTAGAGAATGCAGAGATAAATAAGTAGGTACAGGAGTTGCTCGATCAAGGGTTTATTCGACCAAGCACATCACCGTGCAAATCACATATTGTGTTAGTGCGAAAGAAAGACCGTTCGATTTTAGAGAATTAAATAAAATCACAATAACGAATTGTTATCCTCTTCCTCGTATTGATGATTTGTTAGATCAGTTAAAAGATGCAGTTTACTTCTCTAAATTGGACTTGTGAAGCGGCTACCATTAGATAAAAGTTGCAGAACAAGATGTATGGAAGACTTCTTTCAAAACAAAGCAAGGACTCTATGAATGGATGGTTATGCCTTTTGGCTTAACTAATGCTCCAACTACATTAATGCGAGTCATGAATGATGTATTTAGACCATTCATTGATGATTTTGTAATAGTCTATTTAGATGATATTCTTGTTTTCAGTAGAACATGGGATGAACATGTAAAGTAGGTTTTAGATGTTTTGAAAAGAAAAAATCTCTATGTAAAACTGTCAAAATGTAAATTTGGTAGAACATATTTGAATTATTTGGGTTATATTGTAGGGGGTGGTGAATTGAAAATAGATCCCTCTAAGGTCGAAGTCATTGTAAGTTGGCCTAAGCCCAATACCGCTATAGAAGTTAGAAGTTTCTTAGGGGCAAAAAAATATTGGAGAAAGTTTATTGCTAACTTTTCTTCGATTGCATCTCCTTTACATGTTTTGACAAGTGTGAAACAGGTGTTTTAGTGGGGAGGAAAACAACAGAAAGCCTTTGACACATTGAAAGAAAGGACCAGTACAACGCCAATACTAGCACTACCAGATCTTCAACATCCATTTGAGGTCGAGACAAATGCAAGTGAATGTGCCATGGGGGTAGTGTTGATGCAACACATAAAGCCTATATGCTTTCATTCTAAGACATTCACATCAGCAGTAGTTAACTATCCTACATATGATAAGGAAGTATATGCATTAGTTCAGAGTGTTAATCAGTGGAAGCATTACATAATGGGTAAAGAAACAATCATACACTCAGATCATCAACCACTACAATACTTACACTCACAAAATAAATTGCAAAAATCATGACATTACAGGTGGATGGGTTTTCTACAGCAATTTCATCTTGTTATCAGATATAATAAAGCCATACATAATAAGGTTGCAGACATGTTATCAAGACCAATTATAAATGCATCCGCAATACTTAAGCATAATTTAGTAATTCATGAAAGTTACATTGAACAATATGCTCAAGACACAGATTTTAAGGATGTATATGCAACTTTAAGTTATGACAAGCAAGTAAAAGAATTGGATTATTTCATAAAGGACAAACTCTTATATCATTTGGGAAAGTTATGCATTCCACAATTTGAAAGAGTTAATATAATTCGAGAAGCACATACTTCTCTCATATCAGGTCATTTTGGTGTAACTAAAACAATTGCACAATTAAAAAGATTCTACTATTGGCCACGAGTGAATGACACAATTTCTAGATATATTAAAGGATATACTATGTGTGCTACAAGCAAGCCAAGTAATAGAAAATTAGGCTTGTATACTCCACTTCCAATTCCTTCTCTTCCTTGGGAAAGTGTTTCCATGGATTTTGTTGGGGAATTACCAAAGTCTAGAAAGAGTCATGATTATTTGTATGAAGTTGTGGATAGGTTCATTAAGATGTGTATTTTGACACCATGTAATAAACAGGTCACGACTGAACAAACTGCAAAATTGTTATTTCAAAATGTATGGGTTCATTTTGGGTTACCCACTTCTATTGTATCCGATCGAGATTCTCAATTTGTCGGGAAATTTTGGTCAAGTCTATGGGAGTTAATGGACACAAAGTTAAAGAAGAGCACGACATTTCATCCGCAAATAGATGGTCAGATAGAAGTGGTCAATAGGACAATGATACAGTTTCTTCAAGGATATTGTAGCAAGCATCCCAAACTTTGGGATGAGAATTTGTGTTATATGCAGCATGCTTACAACCATGCAAAACATTCTTCTACGAAGAGATCTCATTTTGAGACTTGTTTTGGTTTTATACCAAAGTCTCCCTTGCATTTTGTCTTTGGTAAAGACATAGCAGTTGATGGACACAGTGATGTCCACAAAGCAACAAATTTCATTGAGCAAATCTAGGAAATTCACCAGGCAGTATAGGAACAACTAGAAAGAATCCAGGAAAAGTATAAGGCACAGCATGACAAGCATCAAGTCGAGCATAGTTTTGAAGTTGGTGATCAAGTCTGGTTGTACATTAGCAAAGAAAGACTACAAGGGGAAGGTAAAAAGTTGAAACCAATTAGATATGGTCCTTTCAAAATACTTGACAAAATTGGTGAAAATGCTTTCCGCCTAGATCTACCACCTTATATGAAGATCTATTCCGTTGTAAATGTTGAAAAATTGTGATTGTATGAACCTTCATTGACTGAAGATCTCGAAGAGCAAGGTCAGCTACCTTCCATTGAAGATCTTTTGCCCGAGTATCTGAATGAGCTATAGGAGGACACAGTTCTTGATAGGAGGATAAGGACTTCGTGACGGGGAAATGTTGAGTATCTTCGAGTTGGACTCAAAGGTAGAAATCCAAGTAAAGCATGATGGATAGAGATTGGAATAGTGAAGGAACTTTATCCTCACTTGACAACTAACACCAAATTTTGGTGGTCCAAAAGCTTCCAATGGGGAGGAGTGATCCAAAATGGATCTAGTTTTTCCTCTAGATCAAAACCTTCAAATTCATATTAAAGTAGGATCAAGTCGAAGTGCTCGTTGATACGATTCCAATAGTGTGAATGGCGCGTAAATCCGAGTCCAGATGAATAAGTTAAAGCCAGTCAAAGTTTATGGAAAATTAGGGAAAAAAGTCAAAAATTCAACAATCAACGGTTAATGGTCAAAGGTCAACAGGGTGATGTTAGTAGGACATATGTCATCCTAGGAATACACCACTTGTCCCAGATGACATCACCAGAGGAGGTGACGTGTCACAGTGTGATTGGTTGATATTGCCCAATCCGGTGCTAACATGTGGTAGCCCGGATTTTTCCCAATCTAGTCTTATTTCCAAAAATTTGGGGATCAGGGAGGATCGAACCCCTAATCTCTCAAAATGGCTAAGTTTTTGCTAGAGAACCGCACTGGATGGGCTACGTTGGGACTTGTTAAGATTCGGGATGACATTGTATTTATGGTGTTACAGGTTGTTGCCGGAATAAAAGGCCAATGACCGGGGTCAACCCATCGGCCGCCGGACCTCTTGATGAAATATCCCACATGCAAAGAGTGGTGTTAAACCATACACCATATATGAATCAACCGAACCATATAAAAGCAACAACAAGTGGAGTTCTATAGCCTGAACCATAGTCATATATCACCATTGAACATATAATATATACCATATACAATGTTACCATAACCAACGGCGGAATGGTCGGGCGGGGGTTTTGAACCCTTGACCTACCAAAACCATATATATGCAACGACTTCAATGCAGTCCGATAACCACAATGCCGAGGGCGGGGCTTGGTAAACCAAGTGGCCTAAAATTATTTTAAACTTTATGTAGGTGCCGAACAACCAAACCACCAACGCACGGACCGAGGTGGTTTTATACAGGAAGAGGCGGTTTTTGTCAGCATAAAGTGGGTTTGTAGGGACATAGGTGGTTTTGGATTTCTCCAGGGGGTCTAGAGGTCACAGTGGCCAAATATGGTCAAGTTTATACTCGTTTGACTCGAAATTTTGAGCTGAACGCAATGGTGAAATCCATTTTCTCCTTTGAGTCTCTATTTTTGAGCTCATACCTGTAACAACATTTTGAAAACAAAATAAAGCGATAAGCACTGGAAGCTAAAGGACTAGGAGATGTAACCATGAAGTCTAGTGAACTCCTTTATTAAATTTTGTTGTGTTGATGTGTTTGAATGTGTCTTTAATTTCTCATATGTTTATGTTATTAACAATATTTTCAATCCATTACACTAAGTAACACAAGCAACTTCACATAAAGTCTATAATACCTTTTTCATTAATGGGTGAGTGCTCATCTTACTTTGGTTGTAGGTTGCATTATTAGTTCCTGGAAGCCTTGGTTGGACAAACACTCTAGAAGCCCTGTAACAACTTGGGTTGAGCTACTAGTCCTAGAAGCCTTGGTTGGAAAAATGCTCTGGAAGCCCTTTGTGGGTTGAGTTATTAGTCCTAGAAACCTTGGTTGGACAAATGCTCTGGAAGTCAGACAACACTGTGGGTTGAGTTACTAGTCCTAGAAGCCTTGGCTAGACCAACGCTCTAAAGCCTTGGACAACTTGGGTAGATGCCAATCTACTGATGCTAAGTGATGCCGACCATGAGGCGGAATCACTAGTTTAGGGTTGAGGTGGTTTGGCCTCTAGAAGCCCTGGTTTTTTTTCTTGGTTTATTCCATGAGATCCCAAATTCATGCTTGGAATATGCCACGTGGGTAATTGGCTGAAAGAAAGATTTGCTTCAACCCAATCTATGGTCGGGTAGAACATGCAAGTCCCAGACCTGGTTGGATTTTTTGTATGTTGATAAGAGCTCTATCCCTCTTGTATTAGATGGGTAAATATACTTGTTCATATGTTGTTTTTATGGTTGTTATATCCTTGTTATTTTTTTTGGTTATATGTTGTTTATGAGTATGTTTTATGATAGAATTGATGTATGGTTCTCATCATGTTTTAATTAGGAAATGAATGAACAATGAATATATGACGTAATGGATGATAATGCAGCTATTGTGATAAGGCATCAATGCTTCTTATCAATTCATTTATAAGCATGAGACCCCTATGCTCGTATATGTAGTTATGACCTATAGATTACTTATTTGTGACATGTTTGACGAAATCCCTCTCATGGCTATTAGGAGTCAGATCAAGTCCTTGATCAAATTTTTGCATTACTAACCTTGTTTCAATGGTATTTATCATTTCTAGAAGTCTCATGAAGTTAAGGGCAGTAGCGTGAGACCTAGCCCTGAAAATGTGGCTCAAAATCTTGAGTCATTGGCTCAGAATAGATTGGAAAATTCCATAGTCGTTGGAATGCCTTATGGTGGAAGCAACTGAAAGGCCTCAGTCACATGCATGGCTTGTCATGGGAGCGACTGAGGGTCCACATCAGTAAAATGTCAAGTTGTCTCAGAGGTTGCTAACCTAGAAGGGTTTGTTGGCTCCTGAAGGTTTTGCAGCATGTGTGGAAGTTCAGATTGGTTGTGTCAGGTTAGTTCCACTTCCTTATTGTACTTGGGAAGTTGAATCATATCATAGTAACCCTTCTTCACATGTTTACCCTGGTGGACCGATTATCTTGGGTAAATGTGGGAAGGGTAGTTACAAGGTTCTATTGCCCATATCTATCACTGGGAGGCCTAGAAAATTGTTTCCAGAGGTGGAGATAAGAAGGATGGCTCACCTTGAAGGGTTTCCAAGGTAGATAACTTTATCCATAGGTAGCAGTGTGTACTCCTAGTCTAGTAGTTTGAATTTCCAAGGAAGTGAAAGTTGCCTAGGGAGGACCATATTGATTTGGATTAAAGGAAAAATAATTTTCCCAATTGCGATATAATTTAGTGAGCTGAGCCAAGGACGCCAATAGTTTTAATTCTCTATTTTGCTGCAAAATAAAATAAACCCTCATGTGTTGCACCAGTTTTCCCTTTGTGGTTTTTTTGGGATTTTTTACTCCAAAATAATTGTCTCGATTTTATGTATCTTCTTCTATTTCTTAGTTCCTAGTTTTACTCCCACGACATTTTTTTATTGTGGAGAATTGTAGTGTGATTTGTTTTTTAATTGTCGTAAATAATTAAATTGCTAACCAGTTAGGAGAATAAATTCTAATTGCTACAATTTCAAGGAGATTTCACATTGTATTAGAGCATTATTGATCAAATGAATGGCTCAAAAATGAAAGCTTAGTAGATCATGCAGCGTTATAGGGAGACCTGAAGCATAGGATTCAGATCTATGTAGGCAAGGCCAGGGGTGAAAATTTTTGGGAAGAAGTTGATTTCCAGAGGTCACATGTAGTAAACGTTCGATTTTCTCACAAGTAGAATTTCCAGATAATGTAGTTTCCAGATAGAGGACTCTAGTGAGGAGATCAATGATTTTGTTGAGTCGATATGGGTGCAAAATATTTGTAGCAACAATTGTAGTTGTAGATTTGTGCTGGAAAGGAAGAGTAAAGCACATAGGGAAAAGATTTCCATATTTCTCAGAGGATTTCTAGTTTCCATTTTCTAGGAGGAGATCTGGGATTTCCAACAGTAGTCGACCATAGCAGGAAAAGTAATTTTCTAGTGAAAGTTTGTCAGGATAGCTAGTTCGAGTTACAAAGGTTTTAGTTCATGTGCTAGTTCCCAGAGAAGGACATCTAGAAGGTAGAGTGAGTATTCTTATTGAGTATATGAAGGAAGTACATTAACCGGAGAAGGGGTTATATAGGAAATTAAGAGCATATCTGCACATTCCTAAGGGGGTGTGAGTAGCAGAAGGAACGTTGAGTGGGAAGGAGAAGGAGATTTCCAAATCTAGTCTCCAACTTATTTGAGTTTCACAAGGTGGCTTCAGCAAGACTTAAGGATCATGATATACTTGTCAAAGCCTCTAATTTAGGCATATGGAAGGCCAAAATTTAGTTTTTATTCGATGAGCATGGCATGAAGGAGTTTGTGATAAATGTCATAGTAGAGCCAACATAATCACAACAGTTGAAAAGCTTCAAGAAATAGATGGCCAAGACAAAGAGGATGGTATTAGAGGGAGTCCGATATCATACTATTCCACATATTATAGATATGATTACATAAAATTACATGTGGGATGTCATTGTAACGTTGTTGAAAATCCATTTAAGAATCTCAAAATGATTCTTAAGGAGAAGCTTAGGACAATGAAGATGCGGAAGGATGAGAGCGTGACTTCCTATCTCACTAGAATTTAGAATGTTTGTGATGAGCTAGTAGTTGTAGGAGAGAAACATGAAGACAAGTAACTTATGTGAATAGCTCTAAATGGGTTTACTAAGGAATGGCAAACCTTTGTTTAATGTATCACTAGACAAGATAAGCTTCTAGATTGGGAATACCTAGAGCAATTTCAAGCAAGAGGAGCTAAGGCTTAGGTTGGTCGAAGGCACTACCAACAACAACAATAGAGGAACAAAAGCTAAGAAGGAAGAAGAAATAAAAATTTCCCTTGCAAGTAAAGGAAAGGCTAAGAAAGGTCTTGGTTAGGGAAAGAACTCAAAGGGAGGTGAGAAGAAGAAAAAGGACCTGTAGAAGGTCAAATGCTTTGGTTGTGGCGATTTTTTCCACTTTTTCACCCAATTTCCAAAGAGAAAGTAGAATAACAAATGGTAGGAGAAGACGAAATCTTTGACAAAGATAGTTGAGTTGACCTCTAGGTTGGAGGAATTCGTGTTGATAGCAGATATACCTCCAGATGGAGGAGGAGCATGATACTTCAAAGTTGCATATTTGGGAAGGTCCATAGAAGAGCAACAAAAATTGCAGTATAGTATTCACATGGATCATTACCCTTGCTACAAGGGCCCATAATATTTAGTAGAAGGAGGATCAATAGTATCAAGAAGGCATAGTCATATATTGAGGGATAATGTGAAACTAGTTTTAGTCATTTACTAGAGAGGCGTAGAGATATTTGAGCACAGTCATATGCTCAGTAGACAAAGCAGTGCTAGTTGCAGAAGCCAGTGTAGAGACACAGTAGATCTATAGAGATCGAGTTTCCAGTTGCAGTTGCAGAAAATTCATGTGCATAGGGGAGGAAATATGAATTATCCAATTGCAGGTTGTAGGTTCAATTCCAACTAGAGCTAGATTCCTAGAGGGAGTTTCCATCCAAGAAGGATTTCCCAGTTCTATTTTAGAGGGAGATAAGGTGAGATCAGACTCACAATTGCAGTGGTTGAAACAACAGTGAAGGAATAACAATAGAGCAGTGGTAGCAGTAGTGTGTTGTGGATCGGAGTATGCATAGTAGCATGATGGAAAGTGAGAGAGAGTTGTATCACAAATGTCAGGCATCAACAACGTGGAAAGTCCAGTTACAAGTTTTATAGGAGATATATGATTGGGAGAAGGGAACACCTTCCACGCTAATATGAAGTGTTAGATTTTTGGTAGCATTGGATAGGTGTTTCTAGTCTTGATTTGTGTCTACAAGGCTAAGGAAAAAAAATATCTCCAAAACCAAGAAAAGGTATCAGGAGAAAACACCCAGAGATAACTCGATTAAGTTAATTGATAAATAATTAAAAATGCCTAAGTTTAACTTAGGAAAATTGCTTAATTAATGGGAATGAATTGAGGAGATCGACTTGCTCTAGAGACTTCCATAAAGTGACTTGGATCAAGTCTAAGATGGTCTTAGCCATCGATCACGATTAGATCTTGGCTATGATGCTCCAATGAAGATTATAAGAGCAAGTCGATGGGATGGAGAAAGAAACAAGAGGGAGAGCAAGTTAGCCAAGGAAGTGTGAGTTTCCCAGTGGGTGGTATTTAGTGAGGGAAGAATTTGAGCCAAAGAGTAAAGGGGTTGTAGTAGGGAGAATTTCTAGAGAAATTCTCTAGTGGTTTTCCACCTTCTAGCATTAGGGAAGGGAGGTTGAATTTACCAATGGAAAGTTTGATTTATTTAGTGCAACTTTCTTAGTTGTTAAAGCGAGTTGATGAGAGAGGTTCGATTCAGTTGCTAGTGCCCGAATTTAGCACCAGGATGCTTAGAAATTTGTTTTCAAAGGAAGAGATAGGAAACATGAATCATCTAGAAGGTTTGTAGGGAAGGTCGATTTATCTAGAGGAAACAATGCATACTTCTAGTATGGCAATGAGAATTAGGAAGTGTGAGTTTCCCAGGGAGGGCGAGTTTGAGTTGGATTGAAGGAAAGATAATTTTGCCAGTTGAGATATAATTTTTGGAGCTAAGCCAAGGAGGCTATCAATTGTAATGCTCTATTTTGTTGAATAATAAAATAAATCCTCATCTGCTACACTAGTTTTTCCTTCATGGTTTTTTGAGAGACTTTTCATTCCAAAATAACTATGTTGAATTTATGTGCGTGCATCTATTTCTTAGTTCCTAATTTTACTTCTGCAACATATTTTTTATTGTGAATAATTGCAGTGTGATTTATTCCTTAATTGTTTTAAACATCTAAACTACTAACCAATTAAGAGAATAAATTCCAATTGTTGTAATTTCAAGGAAATTTCACAAAGACCCACTAGTAACACTCGTTATTGGTTACTAAAATCGAGAGACAAGAAATGAATGAGAACTCATTTTCAAATCTAGTTGCAAATTCATCCATTTAAGCTATTGTGGCAACCTTTTTCTTATGTATGCCCATTTCATTTTTAAGGAAATAGCTGGAAAAGTGTGCTGGTTGGTGACAAGAAAACATCATATTTTGCTACAGTCATTCTTCCTCTCTCCTTTAGAAGTTGGCCCATCACTTTTCCTTTTCTTTGCCCTTGGTTTTCCCTTACCAGTTAGGGAAATTTTTTCTTCCTCCTCAAACCTCTTCTTCTGGTCACCACATTGAGCCCCTTCTTTAATATCTTATTGTATGAAGTCAACTAACATTCTTATCTAGGTGGGAAGGTGATCACAATCCATGACACATTTGACAAACACGTCTCACTGTTTTGTAAATAAATTTAAGTCTATACACACCAATTTTGGTTCATGGATTATCTTCCCTACTAACACCATTCCATCCCATATCTGAGTGATCCTGGCTAAGTAGGAAGTTATGTCCCCACCCTTGGACATTCTTATGCTATGTAACTAGTCCCTTAGTACAATTTTCTGACTATGGTAATCACTTTAGTACAACTTGGTGAGCACATCCCACAATTCTTTTGTTTTCTTCTTCTTGGAAATATGTGGAATCATGAGTTCTTTAACCCCATCTAGAATAATCCTTTTTTCCCTTGCTTTTTTCACCCATGAATTTAGTCTAGGGAAATTAGATCTAAAATTGGAGGAACTACTATAATGTTGAGAAAGTTGAACAATTTGTTGTCCTTGAGAGCAGTTGTGATTCAAATTCTTTACTACAGATAGTTTGAGGGCCCTTCCAGTTTTTCTTCATATCACACACTATTAGCCATGGTAGCTTTAACCCTTTAATCACTTTTTTTGTTGAAAGCTCTCTACTAAAGATAGTTTGAGGGCCCTTCCAGTTTTTCTTCATATCACACACTATTAACCATGGTAGTTTTAACCCTTTAATCACTTTTTTTGTTGAAAGCTTGAACTCCTTTGAGTTTGTACCTGTGTCAAGGACCTTGCCATTCATACACAAAGACTAATGCTCTAATACCATGTTAGATTACTTGAACAAAGATCAAATTTTATACCCAATAAAATTATAATGAAAATATAAATAAAAATTATCTTTCAGATCTGAATTTTATGACACTTAAATACACCAGATTCCTAACTCAACAAGCAAAATATAAATAAAATAACAAAAAAAACAAATACCAAACATTGTTTTACCCTTGAAACTCCAATATGGAGAAACCAACAAAATTTAGACTTTCTATTCAACTTGAAAATTTCTAATACAACAAGTACACACTTCAAAAAATTATAGCAACAAAAATACTCAACTTCCTTTGATTTCCTGCCATGTGTGACCTATTCAGGCCATAAAATACTATTTTACAGGAAATACGACCTATATGACCCAATTATTTCAGCCTGCCTGAGAAGTTCAGCTTTTACGAAACTGGTAATTTTGGCATGTACGACCCAGATAAACTTAGTGTGTTCACCATCCAAACATGACTTGATTGTCGCCCTTGAAACTTACCTATTCATCGTCTTCTTGTGTTTTCAGTTTAGCCTCTTGTTTCTCAATTGAAAGCCCATTCACTTGCGCTAAATCTATCAACCTCTCTAATAGTATATTTCCCTATTTATAATTTTCGACTTAATATCCAGAGTGATGCAGGACCGAGATTGTGTCTCTAAGATTTACAATCACTATAAAATTTTGATTGTCTTCACACTTGAGACAATCACTATAAAAGTTTGTTAACCATTTAAAGTCAAAAATTTAATCAATCAAGTTGAGAAAGCAAATATACATTCAAATATAGGATAAGTTTTATTTACGTTGCATCAAACTGTATTTCAAATTTTGCTGTTTCCTTCTAATAAATCAATGTGAGAAAGCAAATATAGCGTATTTATTATTTATGTTGGATCACAATTGTATTTTAAAGTTTGTAATTTTCTTACCCGATTATTAAGTTAGAGGTCAACTCATTTACAAGTAGAATATAAACGGAAATATCTATTGAATCTCACGTCTTTCTTTCGGCTATCTCTTGATAGTTTCACGCAGGTTTCTGTTAGTTATACGATCAAATGGCAGGAATAAGAAGAAATATTTTAAACTTTCCTTTAAAGGAATTTGTGACAAGCTACAGACGACAAAGCTTGCAAAATTTTGTGTCACTCAGTGAAGAGAAACAGCTTTGCGGCTAAATCTCCGAGGAAAGTTTGGTTCATCTTTATTAAATAGTCTTGGGGGCCAAAATTTCAGAAGAAAATCTCATCATAAAACTTGAGTAGTATGGGTTCAGTTAGTCCAGTTGATCTTTATAGTATCGTAATCAACCCCATTAAAGGAGTAGCCTCGAAGTATAACATAATCAGGTAGTTATCACAATTAAGCGACCGATACTAAAAATAACATATTGTTACAAATGGTGAAATTGAGGAAACTGAGCAGCTTTTAACCGAGGAAAATGAACCGTGTTTTTACTGGCTATGACTGCATTGATGGGAAGAAAAACATGGTAAATGAACCAAACCTTAAAAATCACACACTTATTAAACATCGAGAAGTGAAGCATGGTAAATGAAGGGATGTAAAGCCTAGGAAATCCAAGTAGTGCCCCTCCCACGACCGTTAGGCCTTAAGGGAAGTACCATTGGACTAGGGATAAGTATTAAATCCCTTGGAAAGGTGAGAAAACAGATTTAAAGCCAAGATCTGTTAATCTTCTAGATCACCCATTTATCTATATTAAATTCCCAAAACAAAGAAGTATAATTGCAAAATGATCAAAGTACCTTTTGAATAGCATCCCACTTTCATCAAAGAGGAAATGCCAAATGGGAAGAGATATGTAGCTAATGCAAATGATAGAGGCACAATGGCATATCATCATCAAGAAGCGAATACCTAGGGTTACTACGTGGCTTGCTATCTAATGTAGGAGAAACACTTTCTCCTATGGGGTTACCCATTTTGGTGGGTAACATCTGGCTCCAACTTTAGAACATGATCTCACCGTAGAGTGCATGATCCACATGCTTGAATGGGGAGTTCATGAGAACTCCAAAAATCTTTGGGCGCACACTCAAATCAACTAGCTTGGAAGCAAGTGCATTGGGTGTTGGTTATCACCTTGATTTTATATGATGATAATAACATCCATACATAAAATAAAATATAACTTAATGCAACTAAATATACAATGCAACTCACAAATGAGATTACCCATTTTAACCTATTCTAGCATAAAATACATTGATTGACCATAGTCATATAACCAATGTTGTCAATGTATCATTAGATCAATATCACACCTCTTACACTTATGGTCAATCATGAATAAAACAAAAAGGAATCAGAATCATTTGTATCATGACACTCACATATTGAATCATACAAGTGGGAAGTGGGAAAACAAAATATTTGTGGATTTTTTCGTCTACTATGATAAGGGACAAAGGATGACAAGGGAGAATCCAAATTTTACCTACACTTGTTGATTCTTTCTTGTAGCCTAAATATAGAGTAATGAATCTCAATTTTAGGAATGATCACCCGATAGTTATATCGTGCATACAACTCTCATTGATTTCCCTAGGGACATGTTGAAGGTTTCGACAAATAAGCTGATTGTTAAAACATTCAAGCTCAAATGAGTCAACTAACATCAGCACTTCGTGTTCAAAACTTATGTGAGCCGAATATAATTGAGGGATGAGAACAAGAGGAAATAAGGATGGCTCAAATACATCAACAAATACACATTCCTGATCATTGTATAAGAAGAAATGTAGGGCATAATTTTCATATTTCATGAAGAACTAGAGTCCCTTGTCTTCAGGTTGGGAAATTAACTTTTTCTTCAAAGAAGGATGATGATTATCTTCATCATAAGTAGTCAAATCACGTGCCTCTTTTTCTTCATCACCATCCTCAGTGTTACATCTGGGATTTTCTTGGTCAAACAAGAAGCAAAGCCCCTTTCAAAGGAATCAAGGGGTTGAGGATACTCTCATATTTTTACTATATCATGGCTGCCAATAGACTCCTCTAGATGTTAATAAAACTCATGTTGGGCATCAATGACACCTTATTTGTTAGGCTAAAAATCATCATTATGAAATATGTAGAAGAGGCTCGTCCATTCATTAGGAGAGTATTCATTTTTTGATGCAAGCAAGAATTCCTCATGTTGATCTTCAACAACATGCTCTTTATTATTCTAGGATTTTTTGGTACTTTCTTCTTCTTGGATACTGTAGGGACTTCAGTCTCACTATCAATCCCCTATTTTGTAGCCCAAAACTCCTTCGTAGATTCATCATTTAATTTTCTAATTTTTTATCTGGAGGACAATAATTTTCCACGTTTATGGCTTCTTTAGGATCACCCCAAGCCTCTTTTGGTATATCAAGGTTTAGAATTTCTTTGGGAATAGAGTAAAATTGTTGGTTTCCTTAGCAAGGATTGCAGTGATTTTCTTGAACAACATTACAAAATGGCCACTGCATAGTACTTGTGAATGAGTTCTAGAAAAAGGATATCTATAGGATTTTCCTAATACTCATGCAACACCTCATCAAAATCCTTCCTTCATTGACTACATAGGTTCAACAGGAAATTCACATCAAGGAAATTATGAGTCATCCACCTACAAAACTTCTTGTACTCATTCATATTTTCTTGAAATATCTAGAAATTATTTTTATTCATGACCTCACGATTTTCTTGGTCATCATGTGGAAGATCAACTACAACTTTCTTTTACTATTCTGCATCCTCACTCTTTGTCACTCCTACATTTGGGCTTACATCTATAGAGCCTAAACTCCATAAGCATGATTTAGGGCATTTGTATAGTCGTGAAATCCTATACCCTTTTCACACCAATTTGTTGGGTATGGTTCTAAGTATTTATGGATATCCCATTAATGAAGGCTTCATATTTTTCTTTTATAGTGGATGTAGTCATCTTAGCAATAATTCTTGAAGATTAAAAACAAGTGGGATGTTGAATATTTTCATGATTGAGTCACCAAGGTGAGATTTAAGGTAATGCCCTTGTAATGGTGCTTGCCTCACCTTGTAAGCATTAAGTCTTTAAAATATTCAAAAGAAAAAATAACTTTGTTCCCTCAATAGATTCAGTAGATAATTGGATTTATCTTTGTCTATGGGATGAGCTCTTTAAAAAAAAAAGATCTCTCTCTTGAGATCATGAGGAGGTTGACTCAAATCCTCCTCAAGAACGACACCAAAAATGTTGCTTCAAAATCTAACAACTCTTTTGATATTCCTCACAAGGAAAAATCTAGATCAAGACACAACAATGAGGTGGATGAAACTTTCACCTCAATAATCCATCTTCTACTCTTTAGTGGAATTTCATGCCACGAGAGGCTTCCTAGTTTAGGTCACCTACAGGATATTTTTGGTTTAGGGCTCAAAGATGACATATGAATTGGCTTAATAAATATGCTCAAGTAAAGACAAGGCTCAATTCTACTAGACAAGGAATAAGCACCTTAGGAGTAGCCTACAAAGGACTTATATCCTAGGTTTTTTCATATACAATTCAAAAGTGGCACAAATAGGCATATAGTGATAGAGAAAAAGTTTTCTACAAAAATTGGATCCACAAACCTTCAATTAACTCTAAGTTGAAGCCTTAGTGTTGAATTATAGTTTTTCTAGCCCTAGAATTGCCTAGGGTTAATGACATCAACCCTAAGGAAAGAATTCCAACCATGCAAATTACTATACTTTGATGTTTTAAGGCTCAACAAGGTAGAACGACCTCTACTTATCTCAACTCTCATGTCTTAGTTGAATTTGACTTCAAACGCTACCCCTAGTAGCTTTCCTTGAAGGGTATAAATTTTTGAGGCATGAAAATTTAGGGGCCGAAATTTAAGGGCTGGAAATTTAGGGATAAAATTTTAGGGGCCTAAATTTAAGGAAAAAATTTCAAGGGCCCGAAATTTTAGGGTCGAAATATTAGGAAGAGAATAAAAAGAGTATGTTTTTGAGGTCTTTTTTTTTGGTTTCATGTTTAATATGGAAGCCAATTCTTACTTCTTAGGTGATAGAGTCTAAGGGACAACTATTGTGGAGATATCAAACCCTAGAAGGGAGTAAGGGGGGAAACCCTAATTTTCCATTCTCAAAACCCTAGATACCACTTTAGGAGGGGCTAAAATCGAGAGGAAATATTTTTAGGAGGTCCTCAAGGGATGTTTAATATTCTCTAACTAATGTATACAATATTTCACTAAATATTGATATAAAGATAATGCAATTAGACAAGAACATAAAAGCCCTAGCATATATATTTCATGCAATAACCATTAAAAGGTATTAATCAATAAATATATTCAAGTCCATCATTATCCAAAAGTGATGCCTCCACAACCAAGACTAGTCTCCAATAACAAAATTATCCACAAAGATCACATTTGCACTAGAGTACAAGGTTACAACAACTAGGTAAAAATTTCCAAGAAGGCCAAAACACTCTACAAGTAACGATGAAATGAAAAGTGAGGTGACCTCTTGTTGTAGCGGCTACAACCACCCTCCAAATTTTTGGCCTGCACCAATTTTGGAGCCTCCCTTAAGAGTTTCACTTGGTGATTGCACACACTCGGGTTCACTCCATGAGCTCGTGTGAGTCTTTGCATCCGCCTTGCTTGTTCATTTCATTCAAGTTTTTGCATGCTGGTGTCTAAGTCATGCATGCGACCATATTCTCATTATGCTTAAAGTATTCGCTTCCTATGTGCTTGTTGTGTTCACTATGAAAGCATTTGTCGCACTCACACACGGAGTCACATTCACTATCGTGCAAGCGTTGTCTCAATCAATGAACGGTCAATCACAAGTGTCGCGCTTGTCACTTGCATCGTCGATCAATCATGTTGAACATGTTTTTCTAGATGTTTTGGGTTTTCTCATCGTCGAGTCATGTGAGTCTGTGTTGTATGATCAACTATGTATCTTTCGATTGTTCACACACTTAGTCATTTTGCTGAAGTTCTGAAGACGAGACTCCCCTCTGACACCCATACCATCACCCCACTATCAACTCGATCGACTATCAACCAGAACAATGCAGAAGCACCAAGCTAGTCTTTTCAAGTTGAGCTGCCCGCAAGCAATTCAATCATCTTTCATGCTGGCCACCCAGACAGTCACCCCGAGATTGACTCCCTTCAAAAATTGCATAGAGTCTGCTGACCTCACTCGCTCAACTGACTGAGGAAATTGCAAAAATAGGTTGAACAGACACCAAGTGCCCGTCCCTATCTCCTTTTGAAAATTGCGTAGTTTTCCCAGTCAATCATCCAAATAGTCGACTAGCTACTCATCCAAGAAATTGCGCAGTTTTCATGATCAGGCCTTCTGCTGTCAAGCACTCTGCTCAGCTCAGAAATTATGTAGAGATGATCAACAGGTCGACTTCCCAGCTTTAGTGCAATTTTCTCGCCAGCAGCTCCTAGCAGCAGACTACCAGTCCCTCCAGGAATTGCGTAGTTTCAGCTGCCAATGACTGAGCAGCCAATTGCCAATTCCCTCTAGGAATTGCTCAATTTTAGCTACCAGTGACCCCAACAACCAACTACTAGTTCCTTATGGGAATTGCACAGTTTTGGCTGCCAATATCCTAGGCAGTTCCTCCCAAAAACTGCACAATTTATGCCTGCTGACCCTTCATGCAGCCCGGCCCGTTCCTTTGGAAAATTGTGCAAATCTCGTTGTCTAGCCCCTGCTACCCGTTCGTTCCGAAAAATGTGTAGAGCAACCTTGCCTTCCCTTCCTGCAGCCTGGACTGCCCATCCCAAAATTTGCACAATTTTTCCTCCCAGCCGAGGCAGACCTCACAGACAATCACTGTCGACTCAAATTTCCCGTCTCCATCACTCAGTGACTCTTGCACAGTTTTCTTCAACACTGCTAGGAGCCACCATCTCACTTCACAACCTTGCTTCCTCTCCCAATCACCTACATCTGAAATGATCATGTGTCATGGTAGACTAGGAGGTTTTGGATTTGATGTTGTCTCATCATGAGTGACTCCAGGTATAGGTACACCAACAAAAATGGCCTGACGACGGATGGGATGAATGAAGGGAGCACATGTAGAAGGATAGGTTCACCAATCGATGAACGAACGATGCATGTGAAACTGACAAATGCAATGAACATGCACTTTCGTGAATAGATGATCCTGTCAAGCCTCCCAACATGCAAGAAAGGAACAACATGCAAAAGCTTCATCAAGCGAACTAAGGACCATTGATTACTCCGCGCACTTCACCATGCGGAGGTGAAGCTATGATACACCATGAAGACATCCATCACCCAGCAACATTGTAACTCGACATGCACTCCAACAATAACACGAATGTACCGTGGAAGTCCAAGAGACCCACTTGTTGAACAAAGAGTCATGTAAGTTAAAAATTCATGGAATTCAAATGGTCATGAGGGTAGTCGAACAGCCACAAGGGTCACTTTCACTCTTGGCTATAAATACCCCCTCATTTGTACATGCAAAGGACTTTTTCACCTCAGCTCCTCCCACATAGCCAAGAGAGTCTGTAATCTTTTCTTTGAGGAGTAAGTAGTGGCTCCAACACCCCACACTCGAGGTTAGTGATATATGGTGTAACGATGTGTCTTAGAACTTTCACTTAATTCAGAAGCCTGCTAACAAGCCAACACATTTTCACACATATATTGTATCTGCTGTAAGACTGATCTTTAACACTTGTAATGCATGTTGCTTTAACCTGTGTTCCACATATGAACTATTTCATTTGTTGTAATGCATAATCTATTAATGGAAATTTGTTGTATATGATGTTAACATTGTCTCCCCGATGTAGACTGCTCTCCTGGACATTAGATAGAGCGTTCACATGAAGCTTGTTGTAACAACCATTGAACCCATTCAAATTGATCCATTGAGTATTGTACATGTTTTCTTACCTTGCATGTTGCGACTACCGCATCCGTGTGGACTACTCCTCCAAAAGCTATGCATGTCCTATTGTCTTGTGTTTTCCTAGCTGAGTTTAGACTGCATCCATTCAACCTAGAACTCACTTTCACCATCTCCCTGTTATAGTGAAAGAAACATTGACACGAGTACACTTACACTCACCAAGCATGCAAACCTCAATTCCCGAAGACAAAGTAGACCACTCTCCTGCGCTAACAAGTAAGAGTTGAGGCAAATCCTTAAGACAATGGCAACTGGGCCATCATATCAGATGGGACTCCCACACAAAATGTTGTGAGGTCTAGTTGGGACTTCATACAGGGGTGATCCCCTGAATGTTGGCGGGTCCATCACCCTCAACATTTTTGTCGCTAGAAGGAGGGCAGGCAATTGTACATGGATGAAATTCCCCTCACACTCACTCATGAACCATCTAGTCAAGGCAGTAATTCACACTCCCTCTCACCTACACGCGACTCTATAGTTGGTTACTCCTCACGTCCTAGAATTTAATACGAGAGTTCATATCAACACCTTCTCTCCGTTCATCCCATCACTCGCCAGTTTGTGAAAGCAGTCAGACTGATCCCAAGCATACAACATATTCCACACACATCTAAGAAGCCAAAAGCCACTCCCACGGGAGTTGTTGTATCATCGGTGGAAGAAGCAGTCCTTGCCACACTTGAAGGTCTAGAAGAAGCTATTGAACATGGAGAGGAACCTCCAATCTTCCTTGAAGATGAACAAGGCACCCTTGTGATCTTGGGATCGAACTCTGTATAGGAGGCAGAGGGGAAGGCAATGAAGGAGGTGGAGGTGGAGACGAACCGACATACTCAGGTCCGGAACCATCAGACTCTGAAGGATACAAAGAGGACGAAGAAGATGAAGAGATGGTTGACCCAAATCTTGAATGGATGACTCAGGGACCATTGGCTCTCTCGGCTGTTTTGCACAAGATTCCGAAGTGAGCAGAGAGAATGAACATCAAGTTTAGCCATGAGAGAACAGTTAAGGCAGAAGACCACTTAGACAACTTCTACCTACAGCTGTAGACCCTTGAGGTACGTTAGGAAGACATAGCATGTAGATTGTTCCCATGTACCTTGGATGGTCGCGCAGCTGCTTGGTATCATAGCCTTCCACCTAACTCCATACCGAACTGGAGTTCTTGAGAAGTTTGTTGATGATAGACCCCAGCCATGATACTCAAATAATTGGCAAGCCTCGAGATAGAGGGAAAAGAGAAAGTGAAAGACTTCAATAATAGGTTTATGTGTATTTTGAAAAAAAATTGTAGTAGACACCAAACCTCATGACTCCATCACTATTGACTATTACACGTCTGCACTGCCGACCACCATTCCGCAGTTCGTCAAGCAAGCTATGAAGCTGACAGTTTTGGAAAGTTGTGAAGAGGCTATTGCTGTTGAAAAAGACCTCCACGCAATCGGATTCATCAAGGATGACGAATCAACGAAAGAATCCAAGGATGAAAGCAAGAAGCCCCAAGCAATGGAGAGAAAGGGTAGAGACAAGGAAGAAACTGATATTGAGACCCTCACTCGCCTTGTCAGGAACTTGACCACCGAAATTTACAAACTCAAGCAATGGAAAATGGACACATTCGCAAGTAGCCATTTGCCCAAACAGAGACAGGCAAGCAGTTCATCGACCGACTCATCAAGCAATGACTAGTTCTCTTCCAAAATTTCACATAAGCCTATGTTCCAACTTGATAAGTGCGTTGATACTAAGTTTTGTTCCTTGCATGAGGAGTTTCACCCCGATAACTCTTGTTCTAATTAGAAGCAAGTTGTTAGCTCTGTCTGCAGTCATACACTCGATGCAGAAGGCGATATGCAGGAGAAACCGTAAGACACTGATGATGATGAAGAGGTTGCACCTGATGGAACACCAAGTTTTGGGCATGCGGTGAATGCATATCAGTGCTCACAAGTAATCTCGAAGACGAACATAGAGAAACAACCCCAAAAGCAAAATGATCATTACCATCTTAGGAGTAAAGGGGTTCCCCCTACACTTGGGGAAATGCAAGAGAAGGTGAGATGACTGATAAAGAAGGCCGATCCATAGACTGTCTCAAAGCAACAAATGCAAAGAAAGTCCAGGAAGACAATGACGAATAAGAGTACATCCATGAGCAGCAAGTTGTAAAACACTCCGCCAGACAACATGAACATCTGTTCCATCGTGGACACCTTGGTGAGTATACCACCTTTGGACTACAACATAGTTGATGGCATGAAGAAAACACGAGTGAAGATCAGTTTGTTTGAGTTAGCCAAAGTCCAGAGTTAGCGAGTTATCCTGATGTGTGCATTGGGACAGAGAGAAACAAACAACACAGCCTCTACCAACAAGGGAGCATGCACACCTCCCGGATCACTGTCCACTGTGCTCAATACACTTCGGATGGAAGAAGCAAACTCAGGATGCCCCCCATTCCTGCTTTCATTTGAATTTTTCAGCTACAATGTTCACAAATGCTTGGTTGATTCTGGCGTGGCAGCCAACATCATGTCGCTCTCCATTACTAAGAAGATCAATGCACGATGGAGAAAAACCTCCGTGAGAATCACCCAACTTGATAAAACGTCAATACCATCCATTGGTGAACTGTGAGGTGTGATCATCCAACTATCTCATGACAGTCGAGTCCACCAATGCATCAACATAGTTTTTGTGGACATACCGGAAGCATATGGCCTGCTACTTAGCAGAGGCTGGTCCAGCGGGCTAGATGGATATTTTGCTATAGACTAGTCTCACATGTGGCTTTCGTACAAGGGAAACTGCAACCAAATCCGGGTGTTATCCGAGAGGTATATGCAACACAATGTCACTCCCCTTAACGGCGAGAAGAATTGTTGGCCTTCGCAGAACTCATGTTTGGCAACTGACTCCTGGAAACAACATTGGAGTGTTATCCTACACGACCAGCTCTAACCTCATTAGACAAGCAGTTGGGACTCCTTCCTCGCCCAACTGATGGTAATGAAACTTGTATAATTTGTTTTTCTGATAGTAGCAGTATTAGAAACAATGGTAGTAGCAATAGTACTAACACACCAAACGGTCCATGTACAGACGACCTATGGGCCATGATTTTTTACAAATCAGGAACACATGATGGCTCAAGGACCAAGTGTATCTTAGTCATCCAAAACAATGGACAATGCATGATTTCGATATTTTTGAAGTTTGAATGCACAAAAAACAATGCTAAGTATGAAGTTATTGTGTTGAACACACGAAGAACCACCGCTACAAACGAACAAAGCATCTTGGGAACCTATCATTATTCAAAGATGGCCAATCTCAGTGCAAGCTACACGCAGCAACAACAACAAATCGTTGACTGCTTGATCAAATAGTATCGGGATGGGTCTGCACGGGTATATGATGACCTGAGTACACACTACACACGAGCAATCCAACATGAGATTCCAGGTAGAGGAGGAGACAAGTCATTGAAACAAAGACCAAGTAACACATACATGTTGTTTGCACTCTCTTTTACAGAAAAAATTGACTAACACTTTAAGAGGTTGGACTACTTGCAAAGTTTGTCATCATACTTGGTTGTCTAATTTAAATCCCACACGTAAGAAATCTCGAAAGGTCCGCTTATGCATTGACTTTAGAAACTTGAACCCTTCCTAGAATAAAAATAACTACCCCGTGCCATCATCCGAGCCCATGTTGTACGTAGTCCCTGAAACAATGGTGTTGTCTGCACTTGAAGGTTTTCTAAAATGCCACCAGGTTCCAGTAGCGGAACCCAGTGGACTTGCACTGGTCTATGAGAAGATGGGCCCACACATGCATCATTTGCAATCACTTAACAGGAGGATTGGAAACCTTCCTGTTAACAACCAAGACCTCAAGTATTATTTTCAGTAGGTCAGGCCGCGCCCGTGCCATGTACATAGTCTGCTTGCTGCTTGTTGTTTTCATCTTGTTTATTTTACTTATTATCTTTGTTTTGCTTTGTTTAATCCTACTTACTATTTTTTTCCATGTTCATTGTGTTTGTTTGATATATTCCTGTTTTTGTTTCTGGAAATAAGTGCTGTCAACTACTACGTTCTTTCTTTTGAATAGAGTATGTGGCTGAAATTTGAGGAAACTCATGACACTATAGCACTTGGTTAGTCTTGTGTCAGCCTTCTCTATTCTTGGTTGTAAATTTCAGTCAATGAAGTCCTGACATAAAATACAAACCCTCTGCAAGGGAAGTTTCAGTTCAACCGTGAACCTGTGTCCACACTGGGAAGCCCCATGCCTGTACTCAGCCTTCTGCTCTGTGTGTCAAGCTCATCCAACTAGTAGAAATGGAGAAGGGAAAAATCTAAACGAGAAAACCTATGTCAGAGGTCTTACATGATTCTCTGAAGGAATAACCTCTTCTGCTCTCAATAAGTCTGGATCCCTCTTCTAACCCAAAAATTAGTAAGTGCCTATGCACAGTCCTCTTGAAAAATACAAAGGTGAAAGAAGAGAAAGGCTTCTTATGCAGAGAGGTGAAGCATGCAAATCCACCGAGGTATTGACCAGGCTCACTGGCAGTGCAGAAATGTGTGTGTTCCTACATGACTCCATCGGGGTACTGTCCAGGCTTGATAGCAGTAGAGCAACACCAGAGATGGAAACTTTTAATATGAAAATATTCAATTCGTGAGCTAAACTACCCTTCCCAGATTCGAAACACTGAGATCTAAGTTGAACTTTTGATTTTTTTTGACTGAGTTGGCAAAGGGTGAACTATGTATGTCCATGGAGTAAGTGGGGAAACTAAAGTAACCCACACAACGATTCAATACTCCCCAAAAGACCAAGGCCCTGTGCTAGCAGTGAACCAAAACAGAGAAGCTGGAGTTTTACCAGTGCGTTGCCAAGCGTTGTAGCGGCTACAACCACTATCCAAAATTTTGGCCTTCACCAATTTCGGAGCCTCCCTTGAGAGTTTCACTTGATGACTGCACACACTCATGTTCACTCCGTGAGCTCGTGTGAGTCTTTGCATCTGCCTTGCTTGTCCATTTCATTCAAGTTTCTGCATGGTGTTGTTTAAGTCATGCTTGCAACCATGTTTTGGTAATGCTCAAAGTCTTTGCTGCATATTTGCTTGTTGTGTTCGCTATGAAAGCATATATCACACTCACACACGGAGTCACATTCATTGTCATGCAAACATCATCTCGATCAATGAACGGTCAATCAAAAGTGTCGCACTTGTCACTTGCATTGTCGGTTAGTCATGTTGAACATGTGTGTCTGGATGCTTTGGGTCGTTTTGTCGTTGAGTCGTGTGTGTGTGTTTTATGATCAGCTATGTATCTTTCGATTGTTCACACACTTAGTAATTTTCTGAACATCTAATGACCAGATGCCCCTATGACAACTGAACCATCACCTTGCTATCCACTCGATCAACTGTCAACCATAACAACATAGAAGCACCAAGCTAGTATTTTCA
This sequence comes from Pinus tabuliformis, assembly GCA_031772625.1. NCBI lineage: Eukaryota > Viridiplantae > Streptophyta > Pinopsida > Pinales > Pinaceae > Pinus > Pinus tabuliformis. The sequence continues at coordinate 970,647,391 of CM062810.1, forward strand.
AGCTGCGCTGCCCATAAGCAATTCAATCAGCTTTCATGCTAGCCACCTAGACAATCAGACCCGACAGTCACCCCGGGACTGACTCCCCTAAAAAATTTCGTAGTCCACTGACCTCACTTACTTAACTGACTAAGGAAATTGCGCAGGCAAGCCGGACAGACACCAAGTTCCCATCCCTATCTCCTTCCAAAAATTGCACAGTTTACCTAGTTAGTCATCTGGACAATCAACCAACTGCTCATCCAAGAAATTGCATAGTTTTCATGAGCAAGCCTTCTGTTGTCCAGCAGTCCGCTCAGCTCAGAAATTACGCAGAGATGATCAGCAAGCTAGCTTCCGGGCTTCAATGCAATTTTCCCACCAGAAGCTCCCAGCAACAAACTACTAGTTCCCTCCAGGAATTGCGTAGTTTCTGCTGCCAGTGACTAAGCAGCCAACTGCTAGTTCACTTTGGGAATTGTGCAGTTTTGGCTGCTAGTGACCCTAGCCGCTAACTACCAGTGTCCTGGGCAGTTCCTCCCAAAAATTGCGCAATTTATGCCTGCAAACCCTTCATGCAGCCCGACCCATTCCTCTAGAAAATTGCACAAATCTCGTTGTCCAACCCTCGCTGCTCATTCATTCTAAAAAATGCATAGTTTTTTCTCCCAGCCGAGCCAGAACTCGCAAACAATTAGTGTCAACTCAGATTTCTTGTCTCAATCACTCAATGAATCTTGCTCAATTTTCATCAGCAGTTCCCGGAGCCACCATCCCGCTTCGCAACCTTACTTCCTATCCTAGTCACTTGCATCCGAAATGATCAAGTGTCATGGTAGACTAGAGGTTTCAAATTTGATGTCATCTCATCAAGAGTGACTGTAGGTATAGTTACATCAACAAACATGGAAAGACGATGAATGGGATGAATGAAGGGAGCACATGCAGAAGGACACATTCACCAACGAATGAACGAACAATTCATGCGAAACAGATGAGCCTATCAAGCCTCCCAATATGAAAGCAAGGAAAAGCATGCAAAAGCTTCATTAAGCAAACCAAGTACCATCGAAGACTCCACTCACTTCACCATGCGAAGGTGAAGCTATGATACACCATGAAGACATCCATCACCCAACATCACTGTAACTTGACATGCACTCCAATAGCAGCACGAATGTACCATCACTGTCATGTCAAGTCATGTCGAGTCATGTCATGAGTTGTGTCACCCACATCTCCACTATGGGCTATGCTGTCAATCAATGTGATGTAACGTGGAAGTATAAGAGACCCACTTGTTGAACAAAGAGTCATGTAAGTTGAAAAGTCATGGAAGTCAAACGGTCATGAGGGTAGTCGAACAGCCACAAGGGTTAGTTTCACCCTTGACTATAAATACCCCCTCATTTGTACATGCAAAGGACTCTTTCACCTCAACTCCTCCCACATAGCCAAGAGAGTCTGTAATCTTTTCTTTTAGGAGTAAGTAGTGGCTCCAACACCCCACACTCAGGGTTAGTGATGTATGGTGTAATGATGTGTCTTGGAACTTTCGCTTAATTTAGAAGCCTGCTAATAGGCCAACACATTTTCACACATGTATTGTATCTATTGTAAGACTGATCTTCAACACTTGTAATGCATGTTTATTTAACCTGTGTTCCACATCTGAACTATTTCATTTGTTGTAATGCATAATCTATTAATGGAAATGTGTTGTATATGTTGTTAACATTGTCTCGCCCATGTAGACCGCTGTCCCAGAAATCAGACAGACCTTTCACATGAAGCTTGTTGTAACAATCATTGCACTCATTCAGACTAATCCATTGAGTGATGTACATGTTAACTTACCTTGCATGTTGTGACTACCGCATCCGTGTGGACTGCTCCTCCAGAAGCTGTGCATGTCCTATTTTTTTGTGTGTTCCTAGCCAAGTTGGGATTTCATCCCATCCAACCTGGAACTCACTTTCACCATCTACCCTTTATAGTGAAAGAAGCATTGACACAAGTACACTTACACTCACCAGGCCTGCGAACCTCACTTCCTAAAGACAAAGAAAACCACTCTCCTTTGCTGAAAAGCAGGAGTTGAGGCAAATCCTTAAGACAATGGCAACTAGGCCATCATACCGGATGGGACTTTGACCCCAAATGGTGTGAGGTCTAGTTGGGACTTCATACCGAGGTGATCCGCTGAATGTTGGCAGGTCCAACACCGTCAACACCTATAATTATATGATGTAAACCTCACTTAATTTTATCCTTAGAAGCCCCTAAAACAAGTTTGAAAACAATTAAACCTTGGGTTACAACCTAACCCACTAGCACAATGCAAAATTATGTCATAAATGACCCACATCTATGAGCCGCTAGTCTATAAATGATGAAATCATGCTCATTTTAGGCTCTATTTCATTTGATGGTGAATATAAGAAAAACATGTGTCCATGTGTCATGATCATCCATTGCTTGAGGAATATTCCTCAAATAAACCTCAGAGGAGCTCAAAGAGTCACAAATCTAGCTAGGTTATCACCATGTCATCTCCATGGGTTTCTAATGGTAAACACAATGCCTCTTCTCTCCTGAATGCTAGGGATCCATCAAGGGAAACAATCCCTCCATAGTCATCTCATGGAAGGCCATCCTCATTTGGGCTCTAAATCATGGCTTGAATATCAAGTAGTGTCAAGGCTAGTATGGGGGCATACTGGGTTCAGTGGTGCAATCATAGAGAATCCTATGTACTAGGTCAAAGAAGATCAATTTTCTCAACCCTGGATGTGCTCTGGGACATGTATAATCTTCTCAAGTAATCAAAACGCTCGAGCTTCAATAGATCACTTGAAAAAACTAATTTAAACTAGAGTCAACGAAACCATTCATTAGATACTAAAATCATATAAGTATCTAAGTGGATGAAACTTGTATGTTAATGGCATATTAATACTTCAAAATTGTATCACCTTTTGATAACTAACTAGACTATTTACCATAAACGTATTCCATACCATGATAGAGGAGGCTAATGGTCATCCCTTTTAGGTGCTTCCAACCCCCAAGGGGAAATGTTGTTTCCAAGGTCAACCCCTCAATAAATAGGTATTAGTGTAAATGAGTGGTAATGGAATGAAAATGGCTTTAAGGCCAAGTTCCATGGTCAAGGGGACTAGCTAATGGGAAGTCCATATCTTAAGTGTATATATTCAAAGGTGGGAGAAATCATGGAGGCATGATTTATACTAATCAACATGCTTTTTCCACCCCTTTAGTGTGCCTTTTATTTCTTTATGATAGTCCTTTTTATCTTGCATGCATAGCTCAATGATTTAAGCTTTCTATTTATGATATAGAATTTAAGTTTGCAAGTTAAGATGAGACAATTCTTCGCTCATCAGGGTTGGGACATGCAAGGTGTTAGGTTCCTATACCAATAGGAGTCATAATTTTTGAATGACTGAGATTAAAACCTGTAATATGTACATACCTTTAATTTCTGCAAATGTTTTCCATATTCAAAAAAATAAAAAATGTGAAGAGGGTATGTCGTAAACGAAGAATCGAAGGACAAAAATAACAAAAATGTCAAAAAAGCTGAAAAATATGAACCCCAAGAAAAGAAAAAATACCATGAAAGTGAGCAAACCAAAGTGCCACTACTATTTACTTTTATGCATAATAAATGATTGTGTGCAATTTGTAATCTTTGCCACAATCCATGATAGTCAAAATTTTTAAACTTGGCTATTTCATGTCTATAGATAGAGAATAAAATCTAACCAAGCTGTTTAATCTTGGCAGATAATTAGATAGGTAGAGTAAATAAAAGGAGCTCAACTATTTAATCTGAGCCCTTGGATGTAATAAGGTTAGATTTAGTTTGTATACTGTTGTAAAGAAAAAGAAAAATGTGTGATAAGGGTTTGCTAGCTTAAATGCACCCTAATAAAGAGAAGAAAAAATGATAGGATGAGTAGATGGGTAAGTAGTAGAAAGATTGCAGAAGTATGGTGATTGATTAGACAAGAACATGTTTATCATCTTTTCTATCTTGAAAGTTCTAAATATAAGTGGACAATCAAGCATGCAATGGATATCAAAGTCAATTAATTAACCTCCCTCATTCATTTCACCTTTCACTTAACTAATTTCCCACAATAAAGATCAAAGTACTTAAAAACCCTAAGTCAAAGAGGCTTAGAGCATTTCTATGACTTTTGGAGGGACTGGACCCTCGACTCAATGACTTATAAGCAATAAGTACTAAAACCCCCTCATAAACATTCATTCTCCCCTTCAATTCATTCATTTTTCCTAATAATACTCTTTTCCTAAGGTTAAATTACTTTTACCTGGGAAAGGTGTTCATTCCCCCACATAAATCAATTTCATATCACAAAACCCACAAAAACACTATATCCTAAGTTTTGTTATCATCGGAAAAGCAGTAAAACATGAAATATCAAATATTTAGGGTATTGTAACCCTTCCTCTCATTCGACTAATTATTAATTTATTTATTAACTCCTGAATAAAAAACCCATTTCCCATATATATTTAACTCCCACAAGATATTAATAAACCCTACCCTAGTTTAATTATATAAACTATAGTATTACCCAAAACCCCGAAAATCCCCCAACTAATCGACCTGCAATTAAGTTAGTTTAAAAACCCAATTAAATCCCACCACTAATCACCCCGATACCTTAACCCCACCTTAAACCTTCATTAAAGAAAAAACCACCGCACTTAATTACCCGTCGGGCCCCCCCACTACCCTCCGTGCAACTCCACTGCCCGATCACCGCATGATCTCTCCCCTCCACATCTAATGGTCCTCATCCATTTCGGAGGGGCTCGACGTCCAAACGTTACCTGCCTGAAAAGGGTTGTTTTCCATTGGGCCCCCGAGGCTACGTGTCGCTCAATGAGTGGAATCAGGCGGCCTCCCCCCAATACCGCCAAGCACCCAAAAGCTGTGCGAAGGAAACCACTTACCGCCCACCCGCTACACGCCAAAATAGCCACTATTCACTCTGCTACACGAAAAACAATCACTGTTCACCCGTACCCACCAATTTTGACTTTCCTGCATAAAGCCAAAAAGCCCCAAATCATTCGTTTTATCGTGTTTTTTAACTGAAAACTTCCATGCACGCACCAGCGAATGTCGAAGCTATCAATCCACATACAATTGCTCCCTGAAGAAGCCACAAAGCTCCCAGATTGCCTTCCAGCCTGCTTGAAGCTTTTTCAACTGTACACAATTGCCAGTCACCCGATTCAGACCCAGTTTTCTTCAATTCTAGGTACTTAAGCCAGAATTCATTGAAAACCCTGTCAATTTCTCAACTAGTCACTAAGTTTTCTTAATTAAAATAAAATAGAAATTCTGGTAACCCAAACCCACCTGGAATTGAACCACCATTTCCCTAAGAAAAACTGAAAATCACCTCCCCCATTCTCAAATCCATAAGAACTGAGAATGGCTGCCCCAATTGCCATGGATGTAAGACCAATTTCCTCTCCTCACCTAGACTTAGACCACCTCCCACTAGCTGATAAAGATTTCCAAATCAATGACACATCTGTCCATGAATCCCCTCTCAAATTATATTGCCGATATAGAGACCAATACCTGAACCATGCTGATAAAATAGGTCTTTGGGAGTCCAATTTACCCAAGTACCAATTCCCTGAAGTCCATATTTTCCCAGAAATTGTCCATTACTACCATGCAAACTATATCCCCAGCCAAAGAGCAGTGATGTCCCCAAACCAGACTATACTTTTCACCATCATTGTTGAATCAATTAATGAAATGTTGCAATTGCAACCAGGGAAAAACCTAACCCCTATTTCAGTTGGAGACCTATTAGACCGATTCCCCAAGCTTACCACTGCAAAACTTGTTGAGATGTTCCAAACATTCATTGTAGAAGAAAATCATATTCCAAAAGATCCTCCTCCATATGTGTATACCATATTTTCCAAATCTGGCCATGACATTGTAGCAATGATATCCAACATCCTAGGTTATACCACCAGTGAGTATATAGATGAAATCATCATGGCTTTCATGTCCATCTTCACTCCAGGACAACCTCCTATTGTCATTTACGATTATGCCAAATTTATAGCTCACAGGATGCATGACCAATTCCTTAGGATGAGTAATGGGAGAGTCTTCAAGTATTCCGCTATCTTGTACCACCTTTTTCTATACTACCAAGCATATAAGTTCCCCTTTACTCTCCAAAAGCTTGATACAAAGGGTCGTCCTAGTTCAGTAACTTTTTGGACTCCATAGATTCATAAATATGGCTCCCCATATTCATATACAGACTTCATAGACCTATTTGTACATCCCATTGTAACAATGCTGCTAGGAAGCCCTCCTCAAAGAATCAATTTAGATATAAGGAGGATCCTGCAACTCTCAAAACAACACAAAGTGGGGAACTGGTACTTGTACCAAAACCACATTGAAATTAGGATTTATGGCTGTGAGCTGGCCCCATATAAACTACCCAGATACCTCCCAATGAGTTTATTTTCTCTGGAGTACTACATGCAGATAATCAATTTAGATGAGGTACATTTTGTCAAAGCCAAAAAGAAGGCCCAACTCAGGATCAGAGACCAGTTAGGCCCCTCTATTTGCAATAGTAGAGAAGTTGGAAAGGAGGTAGACCAAATCCTTCAAAGACTAAATCGGAAACAAAGTTTCATGTGGAGATATGATCCCTTGGACTTCATCTGCAACAGAGGACAGAAAAACAAGATGGCTCCCTACATTCACCACCGAATACCTGAAATAGAAAAATATGAAAATCAATTGGAATAGGTGGAGAATACTTTAGTCAACAGGGATAGCACTGAAGTTGTTGTTGAAAACACTCTAATTGATCTAGAGAAACAACTTGATGAGGGTTATTTCCTGCAGGTGCTAGGAGAATCACAAGCCCAAGAGGAATCATAGGTACAACAAGAATCAGAAGCACCAAAAGAGTCAGAAGCACCAGAAGAACCAGAACAATCAGAGAAATCAAAAAGACCAGAGGCCACCATGAGTAACCCCCCAATCTTACAGACTCCTCTAAATGAGGAGAAAAGCCTCAAGAGAAATAGGGAAGGGGCCACTCCCTCAGGAAGAGCAACATCACAGGCATATGCAGAGACAAGCCAGGAAAAAAGACAAAGGGTAAATCCTGTTTCAGAATAGGAATATACAGAAGAGACAACTGATGTTACAAGCACTAAAAGAGAAGGGAGCAGGCATGCCACTCCCTCTGGAGGCATCCTAGAACCATCCACATCACATACCCAGATACTGGAAAGGAAACAGAGTGTGAAGGTATCCTCTTTCAAGATGGCAGCAAACAAGGACCAGGACATCAAAGAAAGATATAAAGAGATAAAGGCTAGGAATGAGACGCTGAAAGCCCAGACCTATGCACAGTACTTGAAGATGACCCCTACCAATCAGACAAGGCTTATGTTAGCCTATGATGTAAAAGAGTGGAAGATGCAAATGACATTCATGAAGCCCACTACTCAGCAACCAAGAACAACTACAGACTTCAAAATAATAGACTTCAAAGTACTAACAAAGGACATTCATCCTATTGACCAGATTGAGTTGCACAAGCAGACAAGGGAGATGATTTACTCCACCTTGATAGGGAAAGCCATCGTTGCCCACCAATTGAAAAACTCCCTGAATAATATATCAGCGTATTTCTAGTTGGAAAAGGCCTCTTCACAGGACAAAGATACCAGAATCAAGTCCTTGGAGGACTTATTCATTGAATTGGGACACGCTCCCAAAGATGTAAAGGCCACAAAAAAATTGATAAAGAAGAAGAATGATGATATAGATGCTCTGAAGAAACAACTCAAGATCCCCCAGTTGCATCACCCACAAACAACAGAAGTCCTGGAGGCACAAAAAGGACATGAAGAGCTCATGGACTTGGTCCTAAAGCTTATTGACCAGTTGAAAGAGACAGAGAAGGAGTTGGACATTTTGATTCAGTCCAAACAAAGTGACTTGGCAACAACTTCCACAACTGTCATTCCCACAGTGACAACAACAGTTCCTTCTACATTGACAGGATCATTGGCACCTACAGCTCCACCTGCCACAACACTGCCAATCACAACTGAATCTACAACAACAGGTACTTCAACAAAGAAAACAATAGAGCTAGTAAAGGCCATGGAGGAAATGTCCATCCAGGAAACAGAGCTCAAAAGGCTGAAGGAGAAAGTGGCAAGCTTAGAAACTAACTGTAAGCTTACCCAAATTCAACAAAGAGAAGAAACACAGAACGCCCTAAGGATGGGTGAGAAAATTGAAGTCCTAGAGAAAGATTTGACATTGCAGAAACCACTAGGACAGACTAAAGAAATTCTCTGGGCCAATATCATTGACTCTGTCAATGATATTTGGCCATCAATTCAAGCTATATTTGAGCAAACAGAACTAGTAAAGGTATCTACTGGAGCTATCCAAAAGGTAAAGGAAGAGTTGGGTGATATGCCTGAGCATGCCAACCGACTCATCCACTTCCTAAACAGTAAGAACAAACATGAGCTCAGTGAGATTGGTATATAGGATAGGACTGAAGCCATCCTAGAAGTTAAAAAGGTTCTTTCCAAAAGAAACCTCATGGTCAACTTAGAAGAAAAATACCATAACATGCAGGTAGCCATTGACAGGTTCATGGCTAAATTTCAAATTTTGAGGGACAAAGGCCTTCCCAGTCCTATGTTCATCCATGATAAAATCATGACCCAATTGGACTACACTGACAGACTCAGGAAATTGGCTAAGGAACAAGCCAACTCTTCTGGTATAAAAGCCTTGCCAATTGGAAAAGTATTGTATGATACTTTAGAGAATCTGTATTTTCTAGAGCATGAGGTGAAACATTTGTTTTTCACCAAGCCAAATTTTGCAAAATATACAGAGGCAGACGAAATATACAAAAGAATGTTAAAAGTGAAATTACCTGAGGATGAATGGTGGGAAAAAATGACAGACTTACTATAAGTTTTACATCAAAAAGTTGCCACAATAAATCTAAAGGCAACCATATGAAACAGGTAAAAGACAGATCAACAGGGTCAAAGAGTATTAGTGAAAAATTAAAGTGAAGAAGACTCCAGCGTACAACCATCAACCAGCTTAAAGGGCTACAACTCAACTGAAATAGCTAGCACTACCGCAATAAAAGGGACAACATGATGCAGTTTTCCATCTGTCTCTATCTTCATGCTTGAAGATATTTTGATTCCCTAGATTAAATCTCATATTGTTATGAGATATTTTGTAAATATTTTTTGTATAAATACTTCACATTTCGAAGTATTTAGTGTGGATTCAAATACATTTCTATAGACATTTTTCTCTCAAACCAAAGTGTTATTGTATTAATGACTAGATTGGATTGTTGGATCAAGGAATCAAGTACATACATTTCACAGGATTCTTGTGTAAAGCGGAAAACAAAGAAGTATTCTCTCATGTTTATTGTTGTCTTTTCTTATGTTTCTTCATAATCATGTTTGTTTTTCTAAAAAACTGAATGTATAACTAGGAATGATATTTCAGAAATTGCTTTAATGCACTCTATCTTGACTGTTTACATTCTGAATGTTTTCTACTAAACTGTCTTAGCTAGGGAATTCTTAACTGCTCCTTAGCTTCTGTAGTTTTCCCTTAGGTCTATAGTAAAGGATTCTTAGTTGCCCTTTGCTCATGATCACCCTTTGCTCTTCATTCTGATCCCGGTCTAAGGATTCTTAAGTGCCCTTTCACCCTGGTTAGAATCACTCCACCATTAGACCTGAAGATTTGTCTTTTTCTTTGCTAGCCTACTGTGTGAACACTCCCTTTAATGATCTGGTCTAGTTATGTTATCCATTAGTTGACTCCATAGCCCAATGGCTTGAAGACCTAGCTCTATCCATCTGTTCCAAGAATTCCACCACCCTATTTTCAATCCAAAATAAAAACCCCATGAACATTAAGAACTAGGCTAAAATCTAATAAAAACAAAGTTAAATTATAAAGAGATAACCCTCTCTGGACTTAGGTTGGCTAGAACCTGAGTCTAAAAGATTGGTTTTTGGTTACCTCACATTATTCCTTCTTTTGATAACTTCTAGGGAAAACTTCTCATTGATAACACAAGGGATCCTTTTAATGAGATGGAGCTTGAAGTACTCAATTACTAGGTGATAGTCAAATGAGGAGGATAAAGCTCATGCAAGGATTTTTCCTACATGCTATCTTGTGTCCCAACCATATTTTACATTTTTTTTTTCTTGTTTTTCTTTCATTGTGGCCATATTATGATTTTTCATTCTTTTGGTTGCATCAACCTCTAGGGAAACATTTCCCATCACTACTCAAGTATGTGTGGACAAGAGGGCTCCAAATCCTAATGAATTAATGACAAGTTAGACCCGAAGAATGAAGGTGGAATAAGGGGATTGTAGTGTGACATGGAAATTGTCAAGTGCGGTGTAGGGGGAATGAGAACATATATTTGTTGGAAATTTGACTAAAATTAGGGGGAGGTGGTAAATTATTTTAGTGCATTCAATGTGAAAGAGGATTCGAAATCCCAATGAATCAATTACAAGTTAGACCAAAAGAATAGAGGTGGCATAACGAGATTGTAATGTGAGACAGAAATTTTGAAGTATGGTGTAGGGGGAAATGAGAACATTATGTCTATTGGAAATTTGACTAACTGAGGGGGGATGGGGTGAATCAGTTTAGTGCATTCATGTACAAGCTTTTCTTTTCTTTTTAATATTTTTCTGAACTATTCAATGAGAAACATAACACCTTATAAATAACAATTTAATGTATAAACAACATGTAACATGTAAATCATAACATAAAATCAACACATAAAAGCAGTCACTTGTGGACACTAGATGGTGAGTCCCATCAATAGGTATATTTTGAAGATCATCATGCCATCCTCCAGCCTTAAAACTATCCTTTTCTCACATTAATTCACATTTTTTGTTATATTATGCTTAGTAAGAGGAGTAAAAGGTGTTTGTCATAGTATGTGGCCTAATGTGGTTTAATTGTAGGAAAAAGAAGAATTTTTTAGGAAATTACTATGAAGGGGCTTGATGGAGACAACCAAGAGAGAATATAGGGGGTTTTTCCACCTCATTAACTCCCTAACTTGGCTTGGGATCACATTATCCTCTCTCACCAGTTCGAATTCATTGGCAACCGAGTAACTCCTAGTACAAGTGAAGCTCAAGAGGGACAAGATCCACCATTTCTAAGATCAAGGAGGGAATCAATCCTATTTTCAAGGGAGCTTCTATTAGTTACCATTTTATATAAATAAACAAGATTAAAAGCTCATTAGGATTCATATTTTTTATTCAGCTAGGTGTAGCTATTGAGCTTAGAGCTTGACATTGTCATTTTGAACTCTTATGTGATGTAGAAGATCTTTACTTTATGATAATGAGAAGTTGGTTGTTAAGCTGAATCTGAGTTAGTTTCAGAGGGTTGAGACCCTTAGGTTTGGGCCCAACCCAGAGGATTTGGTCCCTCTTTTGTACTTGTGTTTTAGTCTTGATGCCAATAACTTCATAGTTTCTTTCATTTCCATATAGGTTAAGTTATAAAACCTTGTGGTTGAAAGCTTATACATCACCTCTCTTGTGGGAGAATGGGTGGAAGGATTCACAAACTCAGTCCAAAAATATTGTGTTTATGATTTCTTGGAAATAGATGAATGTTAGTTGTTTTACTTTACATTTTCTTTATGTAGCTTAGAAGTTAGTTTAGTGATTAGAGTAGTGTTATGGCATAAAATAGATGTTATTTAAATTAAATTCATCTTTTCCATCATAGTTTATATCACTTTGTTAATGATCAATGGATGTATGCATGTGGATGGTTGCAGGGATGTGTTGATCTGTAGGGGAGGGAGCCTCTTCCAATTCCATCTTGGACTCCTCCATCTTCCCTTCCCACCCCTCAATTTTGTCCCAAAACTCTGTTTCCATAAGTCACTTCCCCTAGTAAACTAATAGGACACCGTGAGCATTCATCCTAGTACAATACTAGCCTTTATGAGGTCCTCAGATTGGCTAGGGGGATCAACCAAACCTTCCTTCATTCTCCTTAACCTCCATCCACTTCTCCATACCATTAAGACATCATTTTCACCCTAAAAAGCCTCTCGAAACCCCTCCTGTAGCATTACAGGTCCTCTTGTAGCAATACATGACCTCCTACAATAACACCTGTAGCAAGCATGTAGCACCACTTTTCTTGACCAATTTTGATCCCCACTTCAACTTTAGCTCAATGAATATGAATAATGACACCAAGTTATGATTTGATGATGAGGGGAAGCTCCTGGGCCACTCCAACCATTCCATTTCCTCACTACAAAACAAGGTAGAATTATTTTTTATAATCACAAGTATGATGCAAGTTAGGTTTCTGATTTTCAAGCAAGTGTTAACTAAGTAGATGATACATGAAATTATGTTGGTATTTTTCTGAATTATGCAAGATAAAGTATCTTTATTTCTACAAGTAGATTAACCCTTTTCCTTTCATGAATTGATTAATTAACATCTACAATTTGAGAAAATGACATTTCCACTTTCATAACTAGAATTAGTTTTCAATTGTACTTTCATCAACAAGATTTCACTATAGCTCAGTAGGAGGAATGGTATCTGAAAACTTTGATATAATGTCATGACTGAGGGTGGAATGACTAGAATTCAATATTTTTCTCATATAGCATTGTCACCTTTAAGTTTGTACGAACCCCGAGTTGATAATTTGAGTTGAGGAACCCTTGGGTGTTGCAACATTCATAGTGCAATACCAAGGCTCACCACTTTTTGGTGTCGTTTCTAGGGATTTTTCTAAGTAGATGTTGTTTTTTTTTAAGCATTATTTTCTATTTTACATACAGGTTTTGAAGGGTAATCAAGGAAAATTCTTACCAAAAAATCCCCACACCCTCAAGTAGTCAAACTTCACTTTTCTTTAGTAACTGTGAGGTTCCCTCTCTAACCACAAGGGAGTTAGAAGACCCTCTAGGCGAGCAACCTAAAATTTTTGAAGAACCTATTGGGGAAGAAGAAGAACCCACTTCATCTACCCATAATATGGCTGAAAATAGGGACAATGAGGTTTTCCCTATCAGAGAGACCAATCGAGAGGCTAGAATGAAGAATATAAGCCCAAATTCCCTTCTACGCTTCCATGGCTTAACCTCTAAGGATATTGACACCTTCATTTTGAATTTTTTGTTGTTTATAGGTCCTATGATTATTCCTCTGATGAGCAGAAGCTAAATTTATTTCCCTCTACCCTTAAATATGCAACCTTGTACTAGTTTATGGGTCTGCCTAGGGGTAGCATCACTACCTGGGCCCAAATGCAACAAGCCTTCAATAGTAAGTATGGGGACTACTCTAGGTCCAAAGAAACCAAAGAAGAAATATTTAGGATGACTCTTGGACCTGATGAATCCCTAGAGGACTATGAGGAGATATTTCAACTCAATTATAGGAGGGCCAACTGTACCCTTAATCCTAAGTCACTCAAGATAGTTATTCTCTAAGGGATCAGGGAGGATATGTTGGAAAACCTCAACACGTTTAGTGGAGGATATATCTATCAATTATCCTATGATGGCATCAAAATTGTATTCAAGAATCACTCTAGGCCTGTCAGGAAGAACGGTAGGGCTAGTCAAGGCTTGGTTAGTTCCTCTCCCTCCACAAAATCCATCAAGAATGAGATAGGGAACATGTTGGAGGATTTCAAGAGTGAAATGTTTCATACCTTTGCATTGAAAATGGATACCATGCAAATCAAAAGAAAACAGGAGGAAGCAGAAAGGGCACAACTATTTTTTTCCTTAGACGCACCAAAAGACATCCTAGGAATGAATGCCCATTGAATGTCATAGAAGTCTACCTAGACTGTGAATAAAATCATGCAATAAGAAAATGTCACTCTTTTCCAGGACTAAAATTTGTATAGCAATGGGTAGAAGGTGGGTTGGAGAAACTTTGCTTCATTAATCAAAGAATACCTCAAGGACCTCGGCCATATCAACAAGGCATGCAAGGTGCACACTACTCTTATTAAAATCCAAATTAGAATGCACCCATGCAACCTTGGTACTCTTCCACTCATCCATCATGGTCCACACCTCCTTCTTGGCCTTATGCTCCTCCATATCCTCCTCAACCTATCAACCATCCTCTTAAGCCATATCCACCCCAATATTCTCAATGGGGCAACCCATCATAAGGGTGGAGGCCTCAAGTCAGCCAATCTCCTACTTTATTGCCTCCACCCAAACCTCAACCATAACTCACTCATCCTAATCCACCTAATAAACCTTAAAATCCTATTCAACCCAATGTGAACTTGAAAAGAAGCAAGCACAACAGGTCTACAGTGGAGAGACCTTATCCTTCTTATGTTGTGGAAATCCACGAGATCTACCTTCGGTTTGGGAGAGTGCTCCCAGATAATCACCCACCTGATCCACCTAAAGATATTGAAGAAGAGAAGGAAGAGAGTGCTCCCAGATAATCACCCACCTGATCCACCTAAAGATATTGAAGAAGAGAAGGAAGAGAGTGCTCCTCAAGTCAATCCACCTCCCCTTCCTGACAGGTTGATCCACCCTAGCCAGCACACCCTAGAAGAGGTTGAACTTCTGGGAGAATCGAAGAAGTTGTGTGTTAATATACCACTTCTCCAAGCCATTAGAGATGTTCCCATATATAATAATCTAATAAAGGAGATATGTTTCAAAACTCATGGGAGAAGAAAAAGATACACCCCCACCATAAATGTTGCTGGGAAACTATTTAATTTGATGCTTAGGAGGGTGATCTTCCTGAAATATCTAGACCCTGGAAGCCTAGTAGTGGATGTGCACATTGATGGACTTATAGTCCCTAATATCCTGATTGATCTTGGGGATGCAATCAATGTGATGAATAAGGAAACCATTGTAAATCTAAATCTTTGAGGGGCTTTGAGGAAGACCACTACAATGTTGCAGCTTCCAGACAGGTCCATATTAGCTCCTAAGGGAATTGTTGGATATGTTATGGTCTCCATTGACTCTTGGGAGTATCCTACTGATTTCTTGGTTCTCGAGTCCAAAACCAAGTTTAATGGATATCCTATCATCTTAGGAAGACCGTGGTTGGCCACCACTAATTCCTACATTAGTTGTAGGGTTGGGAACATGACCATTACGAATGGACATTGAATCTTAAAAAAATTGGTATTGTATCCTCCTTATTAGCCTTGTATTGAACATGACTTACCCTTATGATTAGAAGAGGAGGAAGAGGATGAATTGTACCACACCACCCCCTACCCAATCTACACTCTAGATACTATTACAGGAGGGGTGGGGAACTTGATGAAGATGACCTCATTGACAATATGCTTCAGAATTGACCTCCCACTCCATTATGAATTGATGATTTGATGAAAGAATATGGGATTAGTCCTTGGACTGACTTATGCCCTATTGACTCATGTCTAGAAACTGTCAAGATTGTAGAGTTTGGCCCATCCCGAATCTTATATTTCAACCATTCTCTCTTGAACAAACAGGAAGAACAATTGTGCAATGTGATGAGGCAACACCTAGATGTTTTTTCTTAGGATTATAAGGAAATGAAAGGGTGTGCATCCCTCAGTTTGGACTCATCATATTTACATCAAGGAGGGATGAAATCCTGTGCACCAACCCCAGATAAGGATGAACCCATCTCTTAAGGACAATGTGAAAGAAGAACTACAAAAGCTACTAGATGCAGGCTTCCTATACCCCATTTCAGATAGTGAGTGGGTGTGACCTGTTGTTTTAGTTCCCAAGAATAATGGGAAGGGGAGAATTTTTATTTCGTGAGAAATTAGAAAGGCTACAAAGAAGGACCATTTTCCTTTACCCTTCATTGACCAAGTCCTAGATGGCCTTGCACGGAAGAAATTCTTCTCCTTCCTGGATTGATTTATTGGTTACAACCAAATCCAGATCAACCTTGAAGATCAATATAAGACCATATTTACATGTCCTTAGGGTACCTTTTCTTATAGAGTTCTTCCATTCAATTTATGCAATGCCCCTGCTACTTTCCATAGGGAAGTTCTGATTATTTTTGTTGAACTCATTCATGACTCTGTTGAAATATACATGGATGGTTTCACTCCTTATGGATGTTGCTCCCACGAAGCTCTCTCCAATTTGCACAAGGTATTGAAGAAATGTATTGAAATGAATCTCTCATTGAACCCTGAGAAATGTGAATTCTTGATGAATGAAGGGATTTCCCTTGGCCATTCCATATCCAAGGAAGGGATATATTTTGACCCAAACAAGATTTCCATCATCAAAATGGTCCCTACACCTCAAAAGCAAATAGATGTCAAGGGTTTCTTAGGATTAGATGGGTATTATAGGAGATTCATCAAATACTTTAGTAAAGTGGCTTCACCATTGTTTGGATTATTGGCCAAGGATTCAAATTTTTGTTGGAAAAAGAACTGCCAAGATGCCCTTGAAGTATTGAAAGAAAAATTGACCATTGCACCCATCCTTAGGGGTCCCAATTGGGAATTTCCTTTCCATATCCATACTGATGCATCAGATAAAGCTATGGGGGGAGCCTTAGGACAAGTAGAAGATAAATTTCCTTATGCTATCTATTTCATTAGTAAGATTTTTTCTAAAGCTGAGTTGAATTACACTGTCACTGAAAAGAACTCTTACTTGTAGTACACTCTTCAAACAAATTCAGGCACTATATCACTAGGTATCAAAATTTTGTTCATATTGATCATGCAATGATTAAATATTTGATCAATGAGCCTGATGTCCTTGCTAGGATAATTAGATGGTTGTTCTTGTCACAACAATTTGATCTGGCTATTATTGACAAACCAAGGAAAGAAGATGTGGTTACAATTTTTTTTTCCAGGATAACCTTGCCTACAGGTAATGAGGAGATGGTGGATGATCAACTTCCAGATGAACACCTCTTTTCCATCTCGGTGCTTTCTCCTTGGTTTGATGACATAACCAACTACTTGGTTGCTTGGAGGTTCCCTCATAATATATCAATGAGAGAGAAAAGAAATATTGTAATTAAAACTCTCCTTTCACTTGGATTGGGGGAAATATTTTCAGAGTGGGACCAGATCAGATCTTGAGGAGGTGTAAGAGAAGAAGAGGTGTTTGACATCCTCTCAGCGTGTCATGATGGACATCATGGAGGTAATTTTCCTTCTAAAAGGACAACCTTTAAATTTTTACAGGTTGTTTACTATTAGCCCACTTTACATCAAGATGCAAGGAGATACACCACTAGGGGTGATGAGTGTGAAAGGATGGGAAAACCCATGCCCAGGGATGAAATGCCCCTACAACTTCAAGTGGCCTTAGATCCATTTGACAAGTGGCACATGGATTTCATTGGGCCAATTGATCCACCATCAGGACAGAAGAGGTACATCATTATGTGCATTGATTACTTGATAAAGTGGGTTGATACAAAGGCAATCAAAACTACAACTGAGAAAAAAGTGGCTAATTTTTTAAGATAAAACATATTCTACAAGTTTGGGTATCGAAGGGAGGTAGTCACCGATCAAGGAGCACAACTCACATCAAGTCTGATTGAAGATCTCATGAGGCAACACCATATCAAGCATAAGACATCCAATGCCTATCATCCTCAAGTAAATGGGAAAGTAGAGGTCACAGACATAGTATTGGAGAGCATCCTCACCAAGGTTGTTAGCAGCAACAAGAAATATTAGGCAGAAATACTAGTAGAGGCCAGTTAGGCCTACAACGCCACTTGGAAAACCACCACTAGATTCACTCCATATGACTTGGTTTATGGGAAGAAGGCTTTTCTTTGTATTGAGTTTGAAAATAACACTTTGAGGATAGCATTTAAGTTGGACTTTGAATTCACTGCAATACAACAAGAAAGGTTGCTCCAAGTTAATGGCTCAGACGAGTTCAGGATGCAAGCTCTTCTACACACTGAAGTCATAGAACTGCAAAGAAAGGTCTGGCATGAGAAGCATATCAAGGAAAATACTTTACAAGAAGGATATCGGGCCCTATTATATGATTCTAGGTTCAAAGGGAGGCTAATGGAAATATGGTTGGGTCCATAACTAGTATAAAAGTGTCATGAAAATGGATCTGTCGAGATCAAAAACCATTAAGGAGGAAGGTATTCCCTTACTTGTAAATGGTTATAGGTTGAAGCTATATAGAAGACATTTGTAAAAGGAAGAATTTATCAGTTCAATTAGTAGAGATTTAAATGTGAATGGGAATTTCATAGCTTCCAATCCACAACATTCCTAGAAATTTGAAAAAAAATAAAAATAAAATAATAAAAAGGCTTGGATGAAAACCTCTATGAGGCACCTAAGGCCAACTCTATGGTTGAAAAACTCTCTAAGGCCCAGGAGAAAAAAAGAGAAGAAAAATAAATATCCCTAGGTGAAAATCTCCTCTAAGGAACCTAAGGCAGGAATGCAGGTTGAAAACCTCCACAGAGGCAACTTGTTTGTCTCAAAAAAACAAAAGAGGAACACAAGGAAGAAGCCTACACCATGCCTGCTAACCATTATCTTTTTTTGCAAAATTACACACAGTGGCATATTTCATGGCTATAGGACAAAATATATAATCTCTCATCCAACCTTCCATACATACACCTCATCTCCACTATACCCACTCATATAACCATCTCTCTCCACCATCCAATCAACAAGAAATTTGAATTTCACCTCCTCACTATGATGCTACAGGAAGGACCTCTATTGCTACAAGAGGTCATGTAATGCTACAGAAGATGCCTGTGAAGCTACAAGAGGGGGTTCCAATGAGGAGAATAGCCCAAAAGACTATGATGCCTCTAGGAAATGATAAAATGGGTTCTCCAATTATTTACTCGTCATCCAACCATCACCCATCCACTCCATTTCATCAAAAATTGCTTAAACTTTCCACTTTGTCCTACTTCTAAAAAACCTCTGAAGCCATTGTTTTGTATTTATCTAATGTCTGCACTACTTCCTCATGACTCTAACCCTATCCTCATGGATTGTCATCACCTACCTCAACACCATCATGCATACTAAAGACTTCAAGTGAGGATCAAAAGACTACTACATGAAGAAAACTCCTCCTGTAGCAGCTTGTGCAGTCATAACAGACATCACTAATATTTGTTTCCACCACCAAAAGGCATGATGGGGCCTTATCTACAACTAGGAAGGGACACGTCATCCTTAGGAAGGATTTCCACCAACAACAATGACTTGGACATTAGAGAGGCCCTTCACACACACAACAAAGTCAACAGTAAATGTATCATCAAGTATGAAAACAAGCATAGGAAACAAGTCGAAGAGTCAAATCCCTTTATCATAATGTTATATGGCCCAACTCCAACATGCAATCATCTGCAGTAATTCGATCCACAGGTAGGCTCAGATATGGAAACCCTCACCTCTTCCCTATGCATAAAATGAATAAAATGTGTAATGGTTGAGAGAGGTGCTTTAATAGGCTGTAGGTGGCCAATGAACTTGGCCACCCTCAACTAGTCAACTTAAGTTTGGGTTAAGTTACCCATGCAACATGGAGATGTCAACTCAAATGAGCTGGTGTCCTTTAAGAGTGGGGTGATAATCACTACGAGAGAGAAATGATTACAAGGATTGGGGAAAGGTCCAAAAGCGGAAACTCGTGTTAATGCCATGTCACTAGAGAGCTTCGAGATTTTAACCCAAATAGGATATTATGTACTGGTCTTCAATTCGTTTGCACCAACAATCATTCCAAAAACATGTATAAGAAGGACAAGCTATTGTATTAGTCCACCTAGAGTGCCACTAAGAAGTTTTGAACCCTTTCTACAAGTGCTCCAGGAGGAAGCTACAGGCAGGCATGCAAGTGCTACAGGATGGCTGAGAGGAGCTACAAGAGGAATTGGAAGGTGAAAAAGGAGTCATAGTGGCTCGAAATTGTCTCAAAACCATCATGTACACACATAATTGTTTTGACAAGAATTAAGTGACACCCTCCTTTGTTATTTCTACATCCATTTTCATGAGATGTCTGCTTCAAATTAAGAATTTGTAATAGTCAATTGAGTAGTAGGAGGTATTTTTGAAAACTTTTATGGTTAAAATAAGAGAAAATTAGTTTGGTTGATATCAATTCGAGCAACCTACTCCCTCACTACTACCAAGAAACTTAACATTGTTTCACCATTGATATTGTTTGAATTTTTTTTAATTCCACACCTAAATAGCACCAAGGAGGAATAGTAGAAGAAACAGGGGGGAGGATTTAACAGAAGAGAACCATCAGACGCCAAGAGGATTCACTAACACCCTTCTGTAGTGGACATCCTCAAACGAAACCAATGTTTGGGTTTCTTTGAGTTGTTAAAGGGGTATGATGATGATCTTTCTCATGAATTTACCATGTCATTAGATTCTCAAGAGGAAGACAATGGCAATGTTATTGTTAGAGGGTTGGCTATCTCTCTCAAACCTGAAACCATAATCAGAGTGACCAATTTACCCCTAGGAATTAGGTGGAGAAATGAAGACAAGGTAGTGAGTGTCACAACTAGGAAAAGCTTCTTCATTTCAAAAGAGAAGCCTTTATAAGGTAAGAATGGAGTAAGAATAGAAAGTCTACCTTACCCTTGGGATGAGGTAGCTTACCATATCCTCAAGTATATATCTTGTGAAGGGAGATTGAGTGTGGTTTATTCCTACCACTTCAGATTGCTCCATGAGCTAAGATTTAAGGAATAATTGCCTCTCCCTCAAATACTTAGTGTTCCCCATTTCCTCCTATAGTCAATCATGGAGACGAGTTAGAAGGTGAGGGAAGGAAAGAACCAACACTTATCTCACAATGGCCTCATCAAGTTAATAGTGATGGATTCTTTGAGCCACTTGAGGATCCCTATCCTATGGACTAAATTTGTGGACATGGATAGGGAGAATTTCATATAAACCCAAGCCATAACATCTTGAGAGACAATAGGCTCGAGCATTAGAGGTAAAGAAGGTAAAATAGAAGATGAAGAAGGAGCAAAAATAGAGGAGGAAGAGGAAGCAAAAACAGAAGAAGAGGAGAGAAAAATAGAGGAAAAATAAGCAATAGAGATAGAGGAAGGAGAAGAAAAAATTAAAGGAGAAGAGGGGGAGAAGCAAGTAGAAGATATATTAAGCCCTAAGGATACTTCTAAACCATAAGGAGTTGAGGAAAAACCAAATAAAACAAGTATATCTCCAGTGGATACTAAAAATGAAGTAGTTGTAACATTGGCTATATTGGGCACTCTTGTCAATCACAAGAGGAAGAAATCAAGACAAGGTCCCATATATTTCAGAACCAGGAAGAGAACCAGAATTAGACAAGGGAAACCACAAGCTACTACAAAGGTCACTATCATTATTAATGAATTACCAAGTAAAAAGGAAGAGATAAGACCCATTGAAGGAAAGATTAAGGAGGTCACTCCTCCCAAAACCAAAACCGAGTCACCTGTAGCATCTATGAGTAAGTCAACCACTAGGTCAGTGACCTTCAAGAAGCCAAGGGCACAAGATACCTTTGAGAATGTAGAAGAAGAGAACCTACAAGAGGAACAAGAGAAGCTATAGGAGATACATGGTTTACTATAGGAGAGATAGGGTTTTCTACTGGATGGGAAAAATCTATTCCAAGAGGAGTAGGGGAAGCCACAGGAGCACAAAAGGAAGGAACCACCTCAAAGTTAGTTGGAAAATACCTACAAGAGCTCCAAGAGCTTGACCCACAACCTTGCTTGGGGTCCTTCTACAAATTTATTGAAGGAGGAAGGATTATCCCTGGAAAATTTGGAACCCCACTCCTCTATGAGCTAGAGAGAGAGAGAGGCAAAACCTATAGGTGGATTCAAATAGCTAAATCAAATAATGTGGAATACGTTTGCCTCATGAAGGATAAAGTCATTGAAATGGGCAAGAAATTAAGTGATTTGAGACTGAGGGAGTCTATTATGAAGGAGTAGCTATAGGTAGAAAACAAAAGGTTGAGAGAGAGGATGCAGGAGAAAGAAACACAACTTGCCACCTTGGAAAGTCTCTCTATGGAAGCCCAACAATGCACGTAACCATCAAAATCTAATGCTCTCTTCCTCAAAGAACAATGACCGTAGGTCCAAATAAAAACTCTAGCACAATATGGGTCTCTACCTTTTCAAGACTCCAGTTAGTTTATTGAGTTTTGCAACCAAGAAGTTTATTGAGTTTTGCAACCAAAATAGTATGGAAGATAGGGAAAAATTAGTTTAATTCTATATGCATAATTTCACTTTAGCGGATCTAAATTTTTGGAAACTAAATTCAAGATTAGGAGACATGCAGCTAATGTCTTTATCATATTGGTCGACTCATGAGGAGACAAGGGTTGAGGAGGTGAAAAAGGTAATGACAAAGGAGGAGAAGGAACCCTTGTATATAAGAGAAGAGCTAGTGAGCCCTAAGGATGTCATCAACAATCATAAACTCATCTCCAATGATGCTACTTTAGCACCCAAACAATTTGTTACCCATGAAAAATCCATTCTGCACTTCGAAGACACCTTTATAATGTTTGGAACAAAGAGTCTTGAAGCTTTCTAGAGAAGATGGCATGCCTTTCCCCACAATCTACAAGTCAGAGAATATAACTCTCCTAAAAGCATAAGGAATGCCTTGGAGATAACACCATTGTACAAGAGAATCATGGAGAGGATGAAAATTAGGTGGATAGGACTCAAACTCAGTCCAACCTTGCTCCTAGGATTACAAGAAGGAAAAGATGAAACAAAAGAGTAGAGGGAGTGGACTGAGATCGAAATAAATGCAAGTTTTTACCCACAAGAGAGCACACCATGTGAGAGGCCTTGGGATGTCAGAGAGGCCACCAAGGCCATGAAATAGCTTCACATGGATGAATAAGTTGCTCAAAGGACTAGAAACACCTTCAACATGGGGGTGATGATGAGTCCCATCAATACGTATATTTTTAAGATCATCATGACATCCTCCAACCTTAAAACTATAATTTTCTCACATTAATTCAATTTTTTTGTTATATTATGCTTAGCAAGAGGAGTATAAGGTGTTTGTCATAGTAAGTGGAATAATGTGGTTTAATTGTAGGAAAAGAAGCATTGTTGAGGAAATTACTATGCAGGAGCTTGATGGAGACAACCATGAGAGAATCTAGGGGGTTGTTCCACCTCCTTAACTCCCTAACCTGGCTTGGGATCACAACATCCTCTCTCAACAGTTCAAATTAATTGGCAACCGAGCAACTCCTAGTACAAGTGAAGCTCAAGAGGGATAAGATCTACCATTTCCGAGATCAAGGAGGGAATCACTCCTATTTTCAAGGGAGATTCTATCTGCTACTCTTTTGTATAAATAAACAAGTTGAAAAAATCATTAGGATTCGAAATTTTTATTTAGCTAAGTGTAGTTATTGAGCTTAGAGCTTGACATTGTCATTTTGAACTTTGATGTGATGTATGAGACCCTTACTTTCTAATAATGAGAGGTTGGTTATCAAGTTGCATCTTAGTTGGTTTTAGAGGGTTGATATCCTTAGGTTTGGGCCCAACCTAGAGGCTTTGGTCCATCTTTTCTACTTGTGTTTTGTTCTTGATTCCAAGCAGTTCATAGATTTTTTCATTTTAGTATAGGTTAAGCTATAAAAACATGTGGTTGCAAGCTTCTACATCACCTCTCTTGTGGGAGAATGGGTGGAAAGATTTATAAACTCAATCCAAAAATATTGTGTTCATGATTTCTTGGAAATAGATGAATGTTATTTGTTATGCTTTATACTTTCTTTCTATATCTTAGAATCCGTTTTAGTGATAAGAGTAATTTTATGGCATAAAATAAATGCTATTTAAATTCTACTCATCTTTTCCATCATAGGTTATAACACTTTGTTAATGATAAATGGATGTATGCATGTGGTTGGTTGCAGGGTCTTGTTGATCTGTAGGGGATGGAACCTCTTCCACTTCCATCTTGGACTCCTCCATATTCTCTTTCCACCCCTCAATTGTGTCCCAAAACTATGTTTACGTAAGTCACTTTGTCTAATAAACTTAGGACACAGTGAGCATTCATCCTAGTGCTTGGTTAAGGCGCTCAACCAAACATTCCTTCATTCTCTTTAACCTCCATCCACCTATCCATACCCTCAATACATAATTTTCACCGTAAAAATCCTCTCAGAACCCCTCCTGTAGCATTATAGGCCCTCTTGTAGCATTACAGGACCTCTTGTAGGAGCACCTGTAGAAAGCTTGTAGCGCCATTTTTCTTCACTAGCTTTAATCCCCACTTCAACTTTAGCTTAGTCAAGATGAATAATGACCCCAATTTGTGATTTGATTATCATGGGAAGCTCCTAGGCCACTCCAACCATTCCTTTTCCTCACTACAAAACATAGTAGAATTAGTTTTTTTAATCACAAGTATGATGCAAATTAGGTTTCTAGTTTTCAGGCAAGTGTGAACTAGGTAGATGATACATGCAATTATGTTGGTTGTTTGATGAATTATGCAAGATAAAGTAGCTTTATTTCTGCAAGTAGATTAACCTATTTCCTTTCATGAATTGATTAATTAGTATCTACAAGTTGAGAAAATGGCATTTCCACTTTCATAGCTAGAATTGGTTTTCAATTGTACTTTCATCAGAAATATTTCACTATAGTTCACTTGGATTAATGGTCCTTGAGTACTTTGATATAATGTCATGACTGAGGGTGGCATGAGTAGAATCCAATCTTTTATGCATATATCACTGTCACCTCTAAGTTTGTACGAACCCCAGGTTGATAATTTGAGTTGAGGAACCCTTGGGACTTGCAACATTATTCGTGCAATACCAGGGATCACCACCAAATATAAGTGGAAACCCATAAAGGGAGAAAACCACGAATTTTTTGTTGTTAGTGATGCAAAGGAAATCTCTTACTTCGACTATTACATCAAATTTTGGACGATGTAACCTCTCTTCTATTTTGCAAGCTACAAGTTTCTCAAAATCTCCTACTCCCTCTTATATTAATGTTTTGTGGGCTACAACTTATAGGAGGCTCCTACCTTATTTTTTTCTTCAAAATTCAACTTGCTTGGAAGCTCCTACTTCCACTTCAACACACTCCAACTTGTTCTTTATCGAGATACAACCTAAAAATAGACTACAATCCCCTGATACATGAAAGAAACAATGTGTTGGTCTTCCTAATCTTTAATTTAGCATACCTCTATCGGTGTATGCCTCTTCTTCTCCTCAAATATGTTTCACATATTATCTTCTACCTTTGTCTCTTTGTACCAGGTAATTCGCAAACAAGGACTCACAACAACTCAACTCTTCCACATACTCTCTAACACTCTCTAACCATTCAATCTTCCAAAAGCACATATTTTTATAAAGATAGTTTGTCGGTTGTTAGTATTCCATGCATGAATATGAAATGAATATTTTTCCTCATTACATTCCAGGAGTATCTCTATATTTCCGAACTCTTTCAACTTTTGAATATTAATACACATAAAATGAATTTCGAAATATTCAAATAACATGCACCAATATAAACAAGCTTTAATGATTACAATAGACAAACCATTAGCTTGCATCCTCTTGCATCACAACATTAACTTGCGACTTTCATCCTCTTTCCTTAAATTCCATCCTCTTAGATGGTAACAAGCTCTAAAAGGAAACCTACCCAGCTACTTCAATAACATACTCAGTAATCTTTGCAACCTCGGAAACATACATCAACAATCTCTTCCAACATAACATCAACACAAACATAAAAAGTGATCGAGGTGGATATTGGTGGCCACCCACCTATTTGACCTATACCTTTAGTCAATTTCATCATTTTCCTTGTTTATAGAAGCATTTACTATTTTTAGCATTTTTTTGGGTGTTAAACTTCCGAAGCAGTTTTGACCCCCTAAACGTCATTTTTTTGAGGTCCAAAGTAGGCCCGTCGCCATTGACAAGGGCCCATGACAAATCTTGCAATACTCAGAGAGATATTTCCAATGAGGCATAATACGTGCCAAATGAAGATAATATGAGAAATTTATGACCTCGTGAAGTTTCCTACCCAACTAACCCCAATGGGGCCCACAAACTCTTGGTGTTCCATCTCCCAGGGTTAGGGTTTTTGTTGTTTAGGGTTTTCCATTATTGTTTAATAGTAAAAATTCCCTTGAACCTCATTATTAGCGTAGTTCATAGGCATGTAGCCACCACATCTCTTCTCATAGATAAGCTACCATCGTCCGAGCTAGTTTATTTCCATTCTATATGTAAGAATATTTCAATTATTTGATATTAATGAAATGGAGTTTTATTTCTACTACATCTCTATGTTTATGCTTATATATGTATTCTATTGCATTGTTTCACAAGTCCAGATTAGTGGTATAAGAGCGGTCTGCTCTTTCTCTATTTTTTTTTGCATGTCCCTAACGAGGTCAAGGTATAAAGAGTTAGGGCTCGAACTAGTTGAACCTTTGTACGATTAGACTCGCAAACCCCGACAACCTCCCATGGATGAAGAAACAAAAGACAATGGAGTGGGATATCCTTCAAAATATTACTCAAGGATTCCCTTGAGAAATAGAGGAATTCGATGATGGATACATCTCCTATATATTTTAACAGCTACCCACATGCGACACATCTTCATATAACAAAAACATTAGAGGCACCACTCTTTTTAAGGTACAACTTAATTTGGACATTCCAATATTTGAAGGCTAGATAGATGCAGACGTTGTAGATAGATGGTTAAATCTATTGGAAGGATATTTTTTGGTTCATGACTTTTCCAATTGGGAAAAGTTTAATTTTTCACTCCTCAAAGCCACCCCCCATGTCAAGGACATGTGGGAAACCTACTATGAGGAAAAGGACAAGAGGGAATCCTCACTATTTTCAGCCACACCCACTTGGAATTATTTTTGAGATGCCATCAAGGAACAATATTAGATATATGAAGATAAATACATAAACTAGACCACGCTATGGCAGGGAAGGGACCAAGATGTGTTGAAGTTCAAAAAAAAAATTCATGCCCTTCGCACAAAGTTGGGAATCAAGGATTCTAAGCGGCATTTGGCACTCAATGAACCGTTTTTTTTATGTAAGTACATCCAGGATGAAATGGAGTTCCTGTAAATCTCCTCACTCGGTGTTTCCTATTGATATGTTGTCAAGATTGAGCAAAAGTTTAAACAAAAGAAGCTAGACATTGGATTTGCAAATCCAAAGCAAGGGAAAGGTGCCCCCAAACTACAAAACAAAGGAAAAAGCCATGGATGGGTGACCCAGGACAACCTGTCGAAGCCACAAGAAAATAACAACACCACGAAGACAAAGAATGACATGGGAAAGTGGTGTGAGTTCCATAAGAGCCCCACTCATAACACAAGTGAGTTTCAGCCAAGTAGTCACTGGTGGCCGAGATAAAGGCTTCCGAATCAGATGCATGTTCCAACTCTTAGGTATAACTCGACATAGGGAATGACAAAGGGAAGTAGATTATTGATGTGGAGCTTAGTGCCACCGTTTCCACCACCAAGGTCCAAAAGGATGAGCCTGAATATCCATAGGAAGGGGAGCGCCTCTTCCACTCACAGGTTTGGGTGAATGGTTCTCCGTTGTAGTTCATTGTCAACAATGGGAGGAAAAAGAACCTCATTTCAAAATAGGTTGTGAAGTGCCTGGGCTTGCTGACCACAACACATCCACAGGCGTACACCATTGGGTGTCCTCACAAGGGACCGGATCTCCGCGTTAGCAAGCAATGTTGCCTCCCCTAAAGCATCAAGCCCTTCACAGATGAGGTACTGTGTGATGTTTCTCCTCTTGAAGTTTGTGATGTATTATTAGGCCAATCATACTTGATGAAGAAGCATGTTGTGTATGATTCTATGCCTCACACTATTATTATTACTTTGGGCAATAAGTTGTATAGGATAACAGAGCTAGCACCACATACCTTCATCTCTTTGACCACTATGAAGAAATGAAGTAAGATCATTTCCCAAACCGGGAAATTTGTTTTCCTTATGATTCATCCTCGGGGAAAGAAGAATATTTTAGCCATGGCCTCTAGACAAGGCTCCTCCACATGGTAGTAACATATGGACAAGGTTGTAGAGGAGAAAAGGAACATCTTCACCTCATCCACAAGGGTACCTCTACACTGTCAGGTAAAAAACTCAATTGATCTAAACCCAGGCAAATCGCTACCCAATGGACCGATCTATCAATGCTCTGTTCTGGAGAATAGTGAAATAAAATGGTAGATTCATGAGCTACTATAGAAAGGGCACATCATGCCAAGTTCATCACCCTCTAGGAGCCCAATCATGTTGGTACAAAAGAAGTACAAGACCTGGAGACTTTGTATTGACTATCGGGCGCAAAACAAGATCATTGTTCAGAATACGTAGCCAATAACATGGACTGATGACCTTCTGGACCAGATCAATGTGGCCAAACATTTAAGCAAGATTGACTTGAAGTCTAGTTATCACCAGGTATGAATTGAACCCTATGAAGTGTGGAATACAACCTTCAAATATAAGGAGGGCCTTCTCGAATGACTGGTCATGCCTTTTGGGTGGCCAAATTCCCCCGCAACCTTCATGAGGATGATGGACGAGATATTGTGACCCTTCACCAACTCATTCATGGGGGGTGCATTTGGATGACATCCTGATCTTCAAGAAGAGTTAAGAAGAGCACTTCCACCACATTCGACAGGTCCTCCAAACACTACGGAAATATAAGTTTTGCACTAATTTTTAGAAATGCACTTTTGGTTTGACCCAGGTTCAATATTTTTGGTATATCATTGATGAGCGGGGTGTGCATGCGGACCAAGCCAAGATATCAATCATTCGATATTGGCCAGCACCAACCGCCCTAATAGATCTCTGCAACTTTCTGGGTCTTACCAACTTCCACTGCAGGTTCGTGTTGGGGTTCTCACATATCACTTGGCCTTTGAGTCAACTCACCAAGGGAGGAGCGAAATAAAATTTATTTTGTCTGAATCCAAACAAAATGTGTTCATCGAGTTTAAGCATCATCTTTTCTCTACACCAGTGCTCACGTTACCATACATGTAGCAACCATTTAAGATTGAGATAGATGCCTTTGACTATGTTATTGGTGCAATTCTTACTGAGCAGGGGCATCCAATGACATATCACGGTGAGACACTTTCAGACACAGTCTGAATGTATCCCACCTAAGACAAAGAGATGTATTCCACTGTGCAGGTCTACTGACAATGGAAGCATTACACTTGAGGGAAGGAAAAGATCATCCACACATACCACCAACCCCTACAGTTCATATAGACACAAGGGAAGTTGTAGAATAATCCCCATCAGAAATGGTCCACATACCTGCTACAGTTCCATCTGAACATTAAGTACAAGAAGGGAAGCACCAACAATGTTGCATATTTCCTGAGCCGACCGTCAATCATGGCACTTACCGCTCTGCTTGGATCTTGTGGGCATGAGACTTCTGGGTGGCCGCATCTTTACAAGAGCGATTCAAAATTTGGCAACGCATACCAGATGCTCCTGAAAGGCAAGAAAGTTCCAAATTTTCACCTCCAAGATGAAATTTTATGCCACCTGGGACACCTCTATGTTCCTTCAAGTGAGCATGCCATGATTATTTGGGAAGCACACTACAGTCAAGTCGTTGGACATTTCAGGGTAGAGAAAATAGTGGCAGGGTTGTAGAAGTATTTCAATTGGTTGAACCTTCGACAAGATGTTGGGAAGTAGATTAGATCCTAAATTTCCTATGCCATTGCAAAACTGACCATTAAGAGGGAAGGACTATATACTTCGTTGCCTACTCCTAGTCAACCTTGGGAATCCATCTCCATGGATTACATGTCATGCCTTCCTTCTACCAAGCATGGCAACGACTGCATTTTTTTAGTCATCGACAAATTCTCTAAGATGTCCATTCTGACAACCTGCAAGAAGAGTATCACAACATAATACATTGCTAAGATCTTCTTTGAATGAGTGTGGGTACACTTTGGGATCCAACAGTCCATTATCTCAGATTGGGACAGCGGGTTCTTAATTTCATTTTGTTCAAGTCTCTAGTCAATGTTGGATACTATGCTCACTAAGGCCACGGCTTGCCACCCTCAAACTGATGGCCAAATAGAGATCATCAATAGGATGATCGTTCACATTCTGCACATGTACAACTTGAAGCATCCACGCACATGGGATTGATGCCTCCCATGTGTATAGAATAGCTACAACAAAACTCTCCATAACTAAACTGGTCCCATCCCCTTTCAGGTGGTGTTGGGATTCTAGCCACTATGTCCCATTGATGTGGTCATACCATTTGTAGCTACTCAGGTAAATTCGGCTCATGTGAAATCCAAAGTTGATAGGGCAAACAACTTCAATGAGCGCATTTAACAAATCCACCAGTAGGTCCATGACATATCAGATAGAGCCAATGCTAAACAAAAGTAGTGACATGATCAACATCGAGTGCCACAAAAGTTCTAGGCGGGCAACAAAGTTTAGCTACATTTGCAGAGGGAGTGCCTCGCTGGGCCCCACTACAAGCTTCACTCACTCTAATATGGGTCGTACACCATCACCAAGGTTGTAGGATATAATGTGTTTGAGATCAACATTCAACCATTCCTTGGTTGACACCTACTGTTCAATGTGGATAGCCTTTGGCCATACTTTCCACCATTACTTGACACATCCAACATTGCATAACAACTCTTACCAACAAAGTTAAACCCAGACTGCATGGAAAAGGCCACAACTATCTGGATCATGTACATGTATATTAATAACACCCACCGATAGAGGATCTATCTATATCGAGTTGTCAAAGTAGGCTAACTCCTTCACTAGGGAAATTGGTTCACTAGATACCAGGTTAACCAGAAATTTCCTCACCTCATGGAGGCTCTGCACGCAATGGGGGCCATTGCTTCCTAAGGAGGGAGGATTAATCCATGTGGATATTGGTGGCCACCCACCTATTCCACCTATATGTCCATTCAGTCTCATCAATTTCCATTTTTATAGAAACATATACTATTTTTAGCTATTTTTCAGGTCCTAAACTTTTGGAGCAATTTTGACCCCCTAAACGACATTATTTTTGAGGTTCGCAATAGGCCCATTACTATAGGCAAGGGCCTATGGAAGATCCTATAGTAATCGAAGATATATTTCCAATGAGGTATCATACACGCTAAATGGAGATAATATGACCAAGTAACAATCCCAAGAATTTGGCTTCCCAACTAACCCCAACGAGTCCCACAAACTCTTGGTGTTCCATCTCCTAGGGTTAGGGTTTTCACTTGTTTTAAATAATAAAAAGGCCCTTGAGACTCATTGTAACACAATTCAAAGACATGTAGTTTCCACATATCTTCTCATATATTAGCTACCATCGCCAGGGTTAGTTTATTTCCATTTTATATGTAAGCATATTTCAGTTCTTTGATATTAATGAAATGAAGTCTTATTTCTGCTGCATCTCTATGTTTATGTTATATCTATATTCTATAGCATTCCCACATAAGTCTGGATCAATGGTATCATAACAATTTTCTCTTTCTCATTTTTTCTTTGCATGTCCCTAATGAGGTTAGCGTATAAGGAGTGAGCGCTCGAACTAGTTGAACCTTTGCAACGTCAACCTCAAAAACCTCGATGGCCTCCCATGGTGGAAGAAAATAATTATGAGGGAGGAGGATATCCTTTCAAAATATTGCTCAAGGAGGCCCTTGAGAAACATAGGAATGCGATGATGGATAACTTTGCCCAAATCCTTCAACGGCTACCCACAAGTGACGCATCTTCATCTAGCAGTCAGTCTAGAGGCGCCAATCCTTTTAAGGTACAAGTTAATTTTTACATTCCCATATTTGAAGGCCAGATAGATGAAGATGCCATAGATAGATGGTTAAATGTGTTGGAAGGGTATTTTTCGATTCATGACTTTTCCAATCAGGAAAAGATTAAATTTTCACTTCTCAAAGCCACCCCTATGTCAAGGACTAGTGGGAAACCTACTGTGAGGGAAAAGATGAGAGGGAATCCTCATTGTTTTTAGCTGCACCCACTTTGAATTATTTTCTATACACCATCAAGAAACAATATTACCTTGTCAGGAGATATGAAGATAAATACATAAAGTGAACAACCCTATGGTAGGAAAGGGACCAAGATGAGTCGGAGTTCACAAATGTTTTTCATGCCCTTCATACGAATCTGGGTATCAAGTATTCTAAGTGGTGTTTGGTACTCAAGACCCGCGGATGTTTACATAATTACATCTAGGAAAAAATGGATTTCCATGACATCTCCTCATTCGGTGTTTCGTATCGATATGCTTTCAAGATTGAGCGAAAGTTTAAACAGAAGAAGCAAGAGTTTGGATCTGTGAATCCGAAGCAAGGGAAAGGCACCTCCAAACTGCAAAACAAACGAAAAAACTGAAGCGAAGCGACCCAGGAGAACCTGTCGAAGCCGCAAGAAAATAAAAACGTTGTGAAGACAAATAAGGACACGATAAAGTGGTGTGAGGTCCATAAGAGCCTCACTCACAACATGAGTGAGTGTCAAACCAAGAAGTCACTTGTGGCCGATCTGAAGGCTTCTAAATCAGATGCAAGTTCTAAATCTGAGTCACAACCCGAAAAGTGGAATGATAAATGGAAGAAAATTGTTGATGTGGAGCTCAGTTCCACTGTTTCCACCACAAGGATCCAAAAGGATGAGCCCCATGATCTAGAGGAGGGGGAGCGCCTCTTCCAATCACAGATGTGGGTGAAGGGTTCTACGCTGCAATTCATTGTCAATGGCGGGAACCAAAAAAACCTAATTTTAGTAGAGTTCATGAGGTTGTTGGGCCTACTGATCACAACACACCCGTATTCATACACCATCGGGTGCCTTCACTAAGGACGAGATCTTTGCATCAACAAGCAGTGTTGCCTCCCCTATAAAATCAAGCCCTTCATAAATGAGGTATTGTGTGATGTTGCTCGTCTTGAAGTTTGTGATGTATTATGAGACCAACCATACTTGTGGAAGTAGCATGTTGTGTATGATTATAGGCCTCACACTTTTATTATTACTTTGGGAAATACATTATACAGGATACCAGAGGTAGCAACACCTACCGCCATCTCCTTAATCACTGCAAAACAAAGCAGTAAGATAATTTCCCAGACGAGAAAAATTGGTTTCCTTATGAATTGCCCTCAGGGAAAGAAGAAGATTGTTGCCATGGCCTCCAAAGAGGGCCCCTCCACACAAAAACAACAATAGATGTACAAGGTCATGGAGGAGTATAGGGACATCTTCACCTTACTCATAGGGGAATGTCTACATTGTCAAGTCAAGCACTCTGTCGACCTGACCCCTAGCACGTCGCTACCAAATGGACCGATCTATCAATGTTCTATTATGGAGAATGATGAAATCAAAAGGAATATTTAAGAGTTGTTGCAAAAAGGGAACGTCGGTCCAAGTTCATCCCCCTCTGGGAGCCCAATCATGTTGGTACAGAAGGATGGGACCTAGAGACTCTGTATTGACAATCGGGCGTAGAACAATATCACTGTCCATAATAGGTTTCTAATCCCATGGATTGATAAAATTCTGGACCAACTCAAGGGTGTAAAATATTTAAGCAAGATTGACTTGAAGTCTGGTTATCACTAGGTACCAATCAAACCCTCTGATGTGTGGAAGACTGCCTTCAAATCCAAGGAGGTCCTTTTCGAATGGTTGGTCTTTCCTTTTGGATTTTTGAATTCCCCTGCAACCTTCATGAGGTTGATGGAATACAAATTGTGACCATTCACCAACTCTTTCATGGTGGTTTCTTTGGATGACATCCTGATTTTCAACCAGAGTTGGGAATATCACCTCCACCACATTCAGCAGGTCCTGCAAACACTAGGGAAACACAAGTTGTGTGTCAATTTGGAGAAATGCACTTTTGGTATAACCTAGGTTCAATATTTGGGGTACATGATTGATGAGCAGGATGTGCATGTGGACCCTGCTAATATACAATTCATTCAAGATTGGGGAGCCCTAACCACTCTAACAGAGCTCTGCAGTTTTTTGGGCCTTGCCAACTTCCACCACAAGTTCGTGTTGGGCTTCTCTAATATCACATGGCCTTTCAGTCAAGTCACCAAGGGAGGAGGGAAAGAAAATTTGTTTTGGTCGAAATCCCAATAGAAGGTGTTCACCGAGTTGAAGCATCACCTCTGCTCTACACCAGTGATCACATTACCAGACCTACAACAACCATTTGATATTGGGACATATGCCTCTGACTATGCTATTGGCATAGTTTTTACTCAATAGGGGCATCTAATGGCATATTAGAGTGAGACACTTTTAGACACGGTCTGAAAGTATCCCACCCATGAAAAACAGATGTATTCCACTGTGCAGGACTTCTGACAATGGAGGCATTAAATTCTTGGGAAGGAAATGATCATCCACACAGACTACCGACCCCTACAGTTCATATAAACACAATAGAAGTTGTAGGATGATCACCATCAGAAATGATGCACATAACTACCACAGTTCCATCTAAACATTAAGTACAAGAAAGGAAGTGCCAAAAATGTTGCAGATTTCCTCAGCCGACCATTGATTATGGCGCTGACCACTATGCTTGACTCTTTTGGGAATGATACTTCGAGGTGGCCACATATTTACAAGAGTGATCCAAAATTCGGCAACACATACTAGATGCCCCTAGAAGGCAAGCAAGTTCCAAATTTTAACCTCCATGGTGCACTGTTATGCCACCTGCGACACCTATGTGTTCCTTCAGGCAAGCGTGCCAATATGATTTGGGAAGCACATGACAGTTGAGTCATTGGAGATTTCGGGATAGAGAAAATAGTGGCAGTGCTACAGAAGTATTTTTGTTGGCCCAACCTTGGAGAGGATGTTGGGAAGTACATCATATCCTGCACTACCTGCATCATTTCCAAACCGACCATCAAGAAGCAAGACTTATACATTCCTTTGCCTAATCCTCGTAGACCTTGGGAATCTATCTCCATGGATTACATGTCGGACCTTCCTTCTACCAAGCATGGCAACGACTGCATTTTTTTGGTCATCGACAGATTCTCTTAGATGGCCATTATGGCGACCTGTAAGAAGAGTATCACAATAGAATGCACTACTAAGCTCTTCTTTGAACTATTGTGGGTACACTTTGGGATCCCATAGTCTATTATCTCATATTAGGACAACAGATTCCTTTTTACATTTTGTCCAAGTCTCTGGCCGATGCTAGATACCAAGCTCACTAAGTCCACAATTTTCCACTTGCAAACTGATGGTTAAACAAAGGTTATCGACATGATGAT
Source organism: Pinus tabuliformis (assembly GCA_031772625.1). Taxonomy (NCBI): domain Eukaryota; kingdom Viridiplantae; phylum Streptophyta; class Pinopsida; order Pinales; family Pinaceae; genus Pinus; species Pinus tabuliformis. The sequence continues at coordinate 970,683,022 of CM062810.1, forward strand.
GGTACACATTCGATGCATGTACAACTCAAAGAATCCATGCACATGGGATAAAAACATCCCTTATGTCCAACACATCTACAACAGAACTCTCCATAGCTCAACTAGCCACAACCCCTATCAAGTGGGGTTGGTATTCTAGCTACTATATCCCATTGATGTGGCCATACCATTTGCAACTACTTAGGCAAATTCAGCTCATGTCCAGTCTGAAGTTGACAGGGTGAACAAATTCATTGAGAGAATTCATCACATCTTCCAACAGTTCCATAACATATTGGATAGAGCCAATGCTAAGTACAAGTAGTGACATGATCAACATCGGGTGCCACACAAATTTCAGGTGGGCGACAATGTTTGGCTACATTTGTAGAAGGAGAGCCTCGCTGGGCCCCGTGAAATCTTCACCCACTCTAATGTGGGTCATACACCATAACCAAGGTTCTAAGGGACTATTCCTTTGAGCTAAGCATTCCACCATTCCTTATTATGCTCCCAGTGTTCAATGTGGACTGCCTTCGACTATACTTTCCACCATTACTAGACACATCTGACATTATAGAACAACTCACAACAATAGAGTTCGGCTCAAACTGCATGGAGCATGCCACAACTAATCATATCATGTACACAGTGATCAAAAAAACCTACCAATAGAGGGTCCATCTATATCGAGTTGCCAAAGTAGGCCAACAGCTTCACCAGGGCAAGTGGTTCACCAAGGACCAGGTTCAACAAAAATTTCCTCACCTCATGGAGGATCTACACGCAATGGGGGCCATTGCTTCCTAAAGAGTGAGGACTGATTCAAGTGGATATTGGTGGCCACTCGCCTATTCCACCTATACCTCTAGTCGGTTTCATCAATTTCCTTTTTTATAGCAACATTTACTATTTTTAGCCATTTTTCGGGACCTAAAATTCCGGAGTAATTTTGACCCCCCTAAACAACGTCTTTTGAGGTACGTAGAAGGCTCGTGATCATATGTATGGATCTAACAAAATTAGTTTAGTACTTGAATAGATCTGTCCAATGAGGTATCGTAAATATGACCAAGTTATGACCCTGGAAATTGGTTGCCCAACTAACCCCAAAGGGGGATCAAACCTTTTTGGCATTTCATCTCCTAGGTTTATGGTTTTGGTTGTTTATAGTTTTCCCTTGTTGTTAAATAATAAAAATTCCCTTGAGCCTCATTGTAACATAGTTCAGAGACATCTAACCACCACATATCTTCTCATAGATAACCTACCATCACCCAAGCTAGTTTATTTCCATTCTGTATGTAAGCATATTTCAGTTCTTTGATATTAATGAAATGAAGTTTTATTTCTGCTGCATCTCTGTGTTTATGTTTATATCTATATTCTATTACGTTCCTACATAAGTCCATATCAGTGGTATTAGAGTAGTTTTCTCTATCTCTATTTTTCTTTGCATGTCCCCAACGAGGTCAGGGTATAAGGAGTTACAGCTTGAACTGGTTGAACCTTTGTAAGATCAACCTCGTAAACGTTGATGGCCTCCCATGGTAGAAGAAAATAAAGATAAGGGAGCAGGAGATCCTTTCAAAATATTTCTTAAGGAGGCTCTCGAGAAACATAATAATGTGATGATGGATAACTTTTCCTAGATCTTTGACGGCTACCCACACGCGACACATCTTCATCCAACATCCACTCCTTTTAAGGTACAAGTTAATTTTGACATTCCCATATTTGAAGGCCAGATAGATGCAAACGTTTTAGATAGATGGTTAAATCTGTTGGAAGGATATTTTTCAGTTCATGACTTTTCCAATCGGGAAAATATTACTTTTTCACTCCTCAAAGTCACCCGCATGTCAAGGACTAGTGGGAAACCTAATGTGAGAAAAATGACGAGAGGGAATCCTCACTATTTTCAGTCACACCCACATAGAATTATTTTTGAGACGCCATAAAGGAACAATATTACCTTGTTGGGAGCTATGAAGATAAATATATAAAGTGGACCACACTGCGGCAGGAAAGGAACCAAGATGTGTCATATTTCACAATTTTTTTTCATGCCCTTCTCACAAAGCTGGGTATAAAGGATTATAAGTGGCATTTGGTACTCAAGTACCATTTCTTTTTACATAATTACATCTAGGAAGAAATGGAGTTCCTGGACATCTGCTCGCTCACTATTTCCTATCGATATGTTTTCAAGATCGAGCACAAGTTTAAACAGAAAAATATGGACTTTGGATATGCAAATCTGAAGCAAGGGAAAGACACCCCCAAACCACAAAACAAAGGAAAAAGCCAAGGTGGGGAGACCCAGGACAACTCTTCGAAGCCAAAATAAAAGAAAAACACCACGAAGACGAAGAAGGACATGGGAAAGTGGTGTGAGTTCCATAAGATCCTCACTCACAACACTAGTGAGTGTCAAGCCAAGCAGTCACTAGTTTCCGAGTTGAAGGCTTCTGAATCAAATGCATGTTCTAACTTTGAGTTAGAACCTGTCAAGTGTAATGACAAAGGGAAGAATATTACTGATGCAGAGCTCAATTTCATCATCTCCGCCACCAAGATAAATAAGGATTAGCCCGAATATCCAGAGGAGGGGGAGCGCCTCTTGCACTCACATATGTGGGTGAAGGGTTCTCCACTGCAGTTCATTGTCAATAGCAAGATTCAAAAGAACCTGATTTCAGCAGAGGTCATGAAGTGATTGGGCCAACCAACCACAACACACCCAGAGTCATACACCATTGGGTGGCTTCACAAAGGATGATATCTCTGCATCAGAAAGTAGTGTCGCCTCCCCTATAGCATCAAGTTGTTCACAGATGAGGTATTGTGTGATGTTTCTCCTCTTAAAGTTTGTCATGTATTATTAGGCCAACCATACTTGTGGAAGTGACATGTTTTGTATGAGTCTAGACCTTGCCTGTTATTATTACTTTGGGCAATAAGTTGCATAGGATACCGAAGGTAGCACCGATTACTGCCATCTCTTTGATCACTACAAAGAAATGTTGTAAGATCATTTCCTAAACTGGAAAATTTGTTTTCCTTATGACTCACCCTAAGGGAAAGAAGAAGATTGTGGCCACGAACTTCAGACAGGGTGTCTCTCCACAAAGAAAAGATGGACAAGGACATGGAGGAGTACAGGGACATCTTCACCTCACCCACAGGGGTACCTCTATACTATTAGGTTAAGCACTCCATCGTCATAACCTCGTGCATGCTGCTACCCAATGGAACGATCTATCGATGCTATTTTTTGGAGAACAATGAAATCAAGAGGAATATTCAAGAGCTGCCACAGAAAGAGCACATCAGGCCAAGTTCATCACCCTGTGGGAGAATAATCGTGTTGGTATAGAAGAAGGACGAGACCTAGAGACTTTGTATTGACTATCAGGCACTTAACAAGATAAATATCCGTAATAGGTATCTAATCTCATGGATTGATGAAATTTTGTACCAACTCAGGGGGGGGAATATTTCAACAAGATTGACTTGAAGTCTAGTTATCACCAAGTACCAATCAAACCCTCCGACGTGTGGAAAACTACCTTCAAATCCAAGGAGGGACTTTTTGAATGGTTGATCATGCCTTTCAAGTTGATGAATACCCCTGCAACCTTCATGAGGGTGATGGATGATGTCTTGTGACCCTTCACCATCTCATTCGTGGTGGTGTATTTGGATGAAATCCTAATCTTCAGCCAGAGTTGGGAATAACACCTCCACCACATTCAACAAGTCCTCCAAAGATTTCGGAAACACAAGTGTTGGGTTGTGTTATATTCTTTCCACAACTAGCCGTCCTAGTTAACTGGGGAGATAGAGGAGGGGTGGAGCCCCCCCTTTGTTGCATTGACTGTGTAGCGGGGGGGGTCACAGGGGGTTTGACGGGGCCGAACCTACCTATGGTTTTGTGCATGGTTTTTGCACACGGTTTTGGGCGCAATGGTTTTCGGTCCATGGTATTGGATGCTTCGGCATGTATATATATGTATTGTAACATTGAAAGGAACATAATGAAAAATCAATCTGGTAGTCCCGGTTTTGGGATCTAGGGGAAAATTTCTGTGTATATTTGTTTTATGTTTTATGCTCTGGCCTTTATTTATTTTCTGTTTTAGAATTCTTATGCAGTTAATTTTTGTACGAGGTTAAAACCTACATTTGGTATCAGAGTTGTTTTGGCTTCAAGGGGACGCCTTTGTTGCTCAGGGGTTTCGCTCGAGCCTGTGGTAGACCCTATTTAGTGGGATATCTACAGGATCGATTCTGGTGGTGAAAGAAAATGGCGAGGAGTGGAAAGATAGAGATCGAGAAATTTAATGGTCAGAGTTTTGAGTTGTGGAAACTCAAGATGGAGGATCTGTTGGTGGATAAAGATCAGTGGATCGCGATAGATCCAGGTACTAAACCAACGGGAGTGTCCGATGAAGAATGGAAGAAGTTGGATCGGAAGGCAAAGAGCACAATATGATTGTGTGTCTCAAATTTAGTATTGCTTAATGTATCAGGGGAAGCTACGATGAAGGATTTGTGGGACAAGTTAGAGACTTTGTACCAATCTAAGTCTCTGGTGAATAAACTGTTCCTACGGGAAAAGCTGTATAGCTTGAGGATGAAAGATGGAGACTCGGTGACAGAGCATCTGAACACATTTAATACTGTGGTAAGTCAGTTATTATCTGTTGATATTAAAATTTCAAATGAAGATAAGTGCATCAGTTTGTTTTGTTCTCTACCAGATTCGTGGGATAGTCTAGTTATTGCAATAGGTAGCAATGCAATTGCCTTGCAGTTTGATGAAATAGTCTCATCCTTGTTAACGGAGGAGATGAGATGGAAAAATATGGAGAGCCAGAATAGTGATGCCTTGTCTATATGAGGACGGTCCCAGAAAAGAAACAAAAATAAGTCATCAAGTGGGAGATCTAAATCCCCAGGAAAAATTGTAAAGGTGTGTTGGAAATGTGGAAAGGAAGGGCACTACAAAAGGGACTTTAAATCTAAAACTCCTGACAAAGGAAAGGGATCTAATGATGCTCCTTCTGTAGAGGCAAAAGCCAACTTAGATGAAGGTGGGGATGTGTACTTGGCTTCTTCAAGTACACATGTAGATCATGAGGCATGGTTGATCGACTCAGGTGCATCCTTTCAGTTCACTCCCCATAGAGAGTGGTTCTGCGAGTATGAGAAATATGATGGTGATGACGTCTTCTTGGGGGATGACAGGAAGGCTAGAATCGTTGGTCATGGAAAGGTCAAGTTGAAGTTGCAAGGTTGAAGGATTAGAACACTTCCAGGTGTTCTACATATTCCTACATTAGCCAAAAATCTGATTTCTATAAGCAAGTTGGATGATGCAGGTGTAAAAACAATGTTCGAGAAAGACACCTGCAATATGGTTCGGGGAGAACTGGTATTGATGCGGGGAGTTCAGATTGGAACTCTGTAAAATCTGCAACGTAGAATTCTTGTTGATGGGTGCAACAGTTCTGTGGTTCCTGAAAGTGGAGAAAAAAATCTAGTGGTCTCTGGAGAAAAGACCATGCTATGGCATCAAAGGCTTGGACATATTGGAGAGAAGGGCCTTCGAATACTTCATGGTAAATTTATGGTAGAAGGTATGACTAATAAATCTCTGGATTTTTATTTCTGTGAAAATTGTCTATATGGGAAGCATAACTGGGTGAGTTTCCCCTCTGGTGGTAAGAGGGCGAAACAAATATTAGAAATTGTTGACAGTGATGTGTTTGGATCTGTGAAGGTTCCAGCGCTGGGTAAGTCTTTGTACTATGTATAATTTATAGATGACTTCTTAAGGAATATATGGATATATTTCCTCAAGAAGAAATATGAATTCTTTGACAGGTTTAAAAAATTTAAGGCTCTGGTGGAAAACTAGACAGAGAAGAAGATAAAGGTGCTGAGGAAAGATAACAGTGGAGAGTTTTGCAAGAAGGAATTTGAAGAATTTTGTAAGAATTGTGGTATAGCACAGAAAAACACTACTCCATACACACCTGAGAAAAATGGAGTTGCAGAAAGAATGAATAAGACATTGATGGAAAGGGTAAGAACCATGCTTAGTGGTGTCGAGTTAGGGCAATAATTTTGGGTAGAGGCGGTGGAGACTGCATGTTACCTGGTCAACAAATCACCTTCATCAACATTGGAGGATAAGACTCCACAAGAGGTATGGACTGCTAAGAAACCCTCTCTTTCACATCTAAGGTATTTGGATGTGATGCATATGTACATGTTCCAAAGGAGAAAAGAACAAAGTTGGATAGTAAATCTGAAAAGTGCATCTTTATTGGGTATAAGGATGGTTTAAAGGGTTATAAGATTTGGAACCCAGTAACAAGGAAGGTTGTGTACAACCGAGATGTGGTGTTCAAAGAGGTGAAAGATGTTATTAAACATGATGTCCCTTCAAAGGAACCTGAGAATATAGAGTTTGAGCTAAAGGAGAAAGAATCAGACTCTACAGCAGATCATGAATCCGAATATGAAGAGGCACAAACTCTGGTTGTGAGAAGATCAGTTCGAGAAAGAAGGCATCTAGAAAGGTATAGTCCAATTGATTTTTGTTCAAATTTTGCTTTATCTATTACTGATGATGATCCCAGAACTGTGAAGGAAGCAGTAGATTCAGAGGATGGCAAACTCTAGAAAGAGGCCATGGTTGATGAAATGGCATCTTTACACAAAAATGAGGCTTGTGATCTAGTGGAGTTGTTGGCTGGAAGGAAACCCATTGACAACAAATGGGTGTTCAAGAAGAAGACAAATGCAAAAGGAAAGGTGGAGAAATACAAAGTTCAGTTGGTAGCAAAAGGTTAGTACCAGGTGCCGGGAATTGATTTTGGTGATATTTTTTCTCCTGTTGCCAAGGTAGCTTCTATTAGATTACTTTTATCTGTTGTTGCTTCTTTTGATTTTGAGGTAGAACATATGGATTTGAAGACAACATTTCTTCACGGGGATCTAGAAGAAGAGATCTACATGAAGCAACCTGAAGGATTTGCGGTGAAGGGTAAGAAAGAACTAGTATGCAAGTTAAAAAATTCTCTGTATGGGTTAAAACAGTAGCCAAGGATGTGATATCAAAAATTTTATACATTTATACGGGGACTTGGATTCACCAGAAGCAAAGAAGATCACCGTGTGTATTTTAAATTAATTGGTGACCATGTTATTTATCTAGTCTTGTATGTGGATGATATGTTGCTGGTTGGAAATGACAAAGAAATTATTTCAAGACCCAATTGTCCTCCAAATTTGACATGAAAGTTCTTGGTGCTATAAACTATATTTTGGGTATGGAAATTGAAAGAGATCGGGCAAAGAGGAAGCTCTGGTTAAACCAGAGGAAGTATGTCGAGACAATACTGCAAAGGTTTAATATGCAGGATAGTAAACTAGTGAAGGTTCCTATTCCTGTAGGTGTAAAGTTATCTGCTAAACAGTGTCCGAAGACACAAGAAGAGGAAGAGGACATGTCCTGTGTTCCATATGCAAGTGCAGTCGGTAGCCTGATGTATGCGATGGTCTGTACTAGACCAAACATTGCACATGCAGTGGGAGTATTGAGCAGGTTTATGTCAAAACCAGGGAAGGAGCATTGGACAGCAGTGAAGCGGGTTTTCATGTATTTGCATGGCACTAATGATAATGGTTTGTGCTACCAAGGAAGACCAAGATTGGACAGAGTTTTGGATATTCGTGGCTTTGTTGATGCAAACTGGGTTGGAGATCTGGATCATAGAAGATCTACAAGTGGGTATGTGTTTAATCTATTTGGAGGTGCAGTCAATTGGATGAGTAAGAAACAATTTGTAGTGGCACTTTCAACTATAGAGGTAGAAAACATGGCAGCCATTCATGCAAGAAAGGAAGCAGTTTGGTTGCAAAAATTGTGTTCAAGCATGGGGTTAGTACAGGGGGCTATAAGGATAGAATGTGACAGCCAAAGTGAAATTTTGTTGGCAAAGAACCCTACTTACCATTCAAAGGCAAAGCACATTGATGTTTAGTATCACTTTGTGAGGGATATGATAGAAGAGAAAAAGGTGTTGTTGGTAAAGGTGGACACTTTGAAGAATACTACAGATACATTGAAAAAATATGTGAGCTTTGAGAAGTTCTCTTTGTCTAGAGGAACAATGGGCATTGTAGGGCTGGATAAATTACTAAGCTCTCCTGTGGCCCCCTATGGAAAGAAAACAACAAGTGGGAGAATGTTGGGTTGTGTTATATTCTTTACATGACTAGCCATCCTAGTTAAACGGGGGGTTAGAGGGGGGGCATATCCCCCCCCCCCTCATTGCGTCGACTGTGCAATGGGGGGGTCACAGGACAGGCGGCAGACCCCCCTGTACCGGGGAATTGAGGGGGGCGGTGAGCCCCCCTCTACGAGGTCCGGGGCAGCGCCACGCAGAATATTTTTTTGGACCCTATATTAGGTGGGAGAACCTACCTATGGTTTTGTGCATGGTTTTCGCACATTGTTTTGGGCGCAATGGTTTTCGGTCCATGGTATTGGATGCTTCGACATGTATATATATGTATTGTAACATTGAAAGGAACATAATGAAAAGTAAATTTGGTAGTCCCGGTTTTGGGATCCAGGGGAAAATCTATGTGTATATTTGTTTTATGTGTTATTCTCTCGCCTTTGTTTATTTTCTGTTTTAGAATTCGTATGCAGTTAATTTTTGTATGGGGTTCAAACGTACAACAAGTTGTGTGCCAATTTGAAGAAATGAACCTTTTGTATAACCCAGGTTAAATATATGGGGTACATCATTGATGAGTGGGGTGTGCATGTGGACCCAACCAAGATATAATTCATTCAGGATTTCCTAGCCCCAACCACTCTAACAAACTCTGCAACTTTCTGGGTCTTGCCTTTGAGTCAAGTCACCAAGGGAGGAGCGAAAAAAAAGTTCTTTTGTTCTGAATCCCAACTGAAGGCATTCACCGAGTTAAAGCATCTCCTCTTCTTTGCACCATTTCTCACATTACCAGACCTGTAGCAACCATTTGAGACTGAGACAGATGTCTATGACTATGCTATTGGTGCAGTTCTTACTCACCAGGGGCATCCAATGGCATATCATAGTGAGACACTTTCAGACACAGTATCAAAGTATCCCACCTACAATAAAAGAGATGTATTCCATTGTGCAAACATGCCGACAATGGAAGCATTACATTCTAGGGAAGGAAATGGTCATCCACACAGACCACTGACCCATGTAGTTCATACGGACACAACGGAAATTACAGAACGATCGGCATAAAAACGTGGTCCACATACGTACAATAGTTCCATATAAATATTAATTACAATAAGGACAACACCAACAATGTTGTAGATTGCCTCAGCCAACCATTGATCATGGCGCTGACCACTGTGCTTGACTCTTGTGGGCACGAGACTTCTGGGTGGTCGCATCTTTACAAAATCGATCCAGAATTTGGCAATACATACCAGGCACTCCTAGAAGGTGAGAAAGTTCCAAATTTTCACTTCCACGATGCATTGTTATACCACCTGGGATGAAGGATTATTTTAAGGATGGATATCTATTTAAAACTTTAGAAACCTTGGCGAATCTTAGTAATCTCTAATAGAAAAAAAGTAAAATGTTTCATAATATTTTTGTAAAAATATCTAAATTTATGATTATATTATATTAGTCTATATAAGATCTTGGCAAGTTTTAACGTAAAATCATTTCATACTATAAAACTTGGGCGAATTATTTTTAGAGAAAAAGGAAAATAGTGAATATTTTTTTGGAAAAAGTATAAAAAATTAGCCCACCTACGAATATTAGCCCCTAAAATTATTCCTACCTGGGACACCTCTATGTTCATTCGAGTGAGCGTGCCAAGATGATTTGGGAAGCGCACTAGAGTAGGCTCACTGGAAATTTCTGGGTAGAGAAAATAGTGTCAGTGTTGCAGAGGTATTTCTATTAGTTGAACCTACGACAATATATTGGGAAGTACATCAGATCCTGCACTACCTATTCCAATGTTAAATCAACCATCAAGAAGAAAGGCCTATATACTCCCCTGCCTACTCCTAGTTGACCTTGGGAATCCATCTCCATGAATTACATGTCGGGTCTTCCTTCTACCAAGCATGGTAACAAGTACTTTTTTTGTTATGAAACCAGCACACAAAAAGATAGAAAAGATAGATGAACACCTTAGAAATAAGCCTCTTCGAGGGGGAAACCTCATTTACATTACACAAATGAACAATTCTTGGATGATATAAATGACAAGAACTCCTTTCTATATATAGGAGTCTAAGGGGTCATAATATAATTAGAGCCAACATAACAATAATAATGTAAGGGCACAATAATAACAATAGTGGGCTTCTATGGAGCACAATAAAAATAATATGGGGACTACATGGGCACAACAATATAATAAGGTGGTTGTACTAATAACGATAAGGGGTTACACTAGTAGTATAGGGGCCTAATATGCCCCTCTCCTTCAAAAAGTGTTGTCCTCAATGCTTGAGTAGTTCTGGATGCTTCTGTATAAAATTATCATCCTTCCATGTGCAATGTTCAACGGGTAAGTTCTTCCTCTTGATGAGACACTCTAAAATTGATCGATTTCGTATCTGTCGACTTCTCGATACTGGGACTGCTTCAGGTTCCAATATGATTTTTCCTTCCTTGTCAAGTTCTAGCAATATTGTTTGAACTGGGACCTTTTGCAACTTTTGAATGAGTGGCCACACTTCTTTGTCCTCCTTCCATTCATCCCTTGCTTCGTTTATCCAATCCAGTTGGATAATATAAATAGCACGAAACAATGCTTCAACATCCTCATCCTTTCTTGAGAGTGCATCTACAACAACATTTTTCTTCCCTTTTTTATAGATGATTTCAAGGTCATAACCCAACATATTTGTGACCCATTTTTTTTGTTCTTCTAAAGATAATCTTTGTTTTAAAAAGTATTTAAGACTATCATAATCCATTTTTACCTTGAAGTGTCTTCCCATTAGGTAAGCTCGCCATTTCTTAAGTGCATGTAGTATTGCCAACATTTCCTTCTCATAAATAGCTTGCTTGAGATGTAACCGTAAAAATACCCAATCACCTACATCAAAACTTCTTTCATTGCGATGTTGATCTGCCTGTTGTTTCATTCGATTCTGCACCAGAGTAGCGTAACTATCCTTTAAAAGTTGGAGAACTTGTTGATGCTCGATGTGATCTTTCACTGGTTGAATCTTTTTCCTCTTGATATGACCTTCTATCTTAAGAGTTTGAGTGGTAATTTCTTCCAATGCATTACAAGATATGTTCGGATTAATTTCTTGATGCTCGATGTGATCTTTCACTTCTTGAACATTTTTATTCTTGATATTCCCTTCTATATTGATAGTTTGAGGAGTGGTAATTCCGGCCAATGCATTACATGATATGGTCGGATTCATTTCTTCTTTCTCAATGTCATCTTTCACTTCTTGAACCCTTTTCTTCTTGATATTTCCTTCTATCTTGAGAGTTTGAGGAGTGGTAATTCTTGCCAATGCTTTACAAGATATGGTCAGATTCATTTCTTCTTTATCTAGGGTTGGTTTTTGGTGTATATCCTCTTCTATTGATGTTTCTTGATCATTTTCTTCCTCCTCTTCATAATCTATGTAAAATAATTTCTTCTCAGCACACTTATGACCTTTAGTGTATTTACTATCACAAATGTAACAAAGTCATTTTTCTCTTTTTTCTTCCAATTGTTGTTGTGTAAACCTTGTAGGTTGTGGAAGGCTAGAAGAAAAAACACTTCCATATTTATAGTTGTAAGTGGTAGGATTCCTTGTTTCCATAATTCCGCTTTCAATTTTTCTTTCCAACTGTTATACAACAAAATGACCTCCTCAACAAATCAAAGGGGAAAGACAGGATGATTGAAGCAAAGACCACAATTAAAGGCCCTGATTCCACACTAACGCTAGTTTCACACTGAAAACCTGCTTTATAAAGCTTGTTACCAAGCCTAAGGGTGCGTTAGTGACCCTACTAACTCAAGTTGTTAGGGAGAGGACAACGTTAGTGAAACTAGATGCAGTTCCAAGGGTCAAAGGAACGAATTGACTCACAAATATCTAGATATTGGTTCCTAAAATCACTCAAGAAAAGCAAGGAAACATCCAAAATCGACCTATTTGCAGAAATTCTAATCTAAATGAAGGAGGCAAATGGGAAAGAGCTGAAAAGCAGGGCAAGTTCATTGCTTTTTCCCTAGTGAACTCTATGAGGAACTTGGCAACCCTAACTCAATTGCTACATAAGCAATGAGAGGGTCATTGTGAAAGGGGTCAGAGCATTTGAAAGGATAGCCTACTTAGCTATTGAGAACTGTCTCATATCTGAAGAAATTGGCAAGAAGGGAGAGAGAGAGAGAAGTGGAAGGGGCAAAGGAAGACTGATACAACAGATGGTTGTAATCACTCTTCCATTATTAATATAGAATTGCAGTTGTGTTCCCTACTCTATGGTGTCGGTACTATAGTTCATTAAGTTGTTCATTCGATACCTGTTTATATGAGTAGCTTAGTTGTATGCAATTATATGTTCCTTCTCTGATATTCATTGAGATATTGGGTTTCATCTCCGGTGATCGATGCTTATCAGAGAAGGCAATTTCCCTCTGTTTGTTGATTGATTCATTTAGTGCATTTTTTATATTTTTAAGTACCTGAGTGCTATCATTTGAGACTTTAACGAATATCACGATAAAATTTATTGATAAAAATTAACGGTCACCGTGGCTACATCCAACCCTCATCGTCACTCCAGACGATTGTTAGGACTTCCTCCACTCATTGTGGAAGATCCGTCGAGTTCCACTGAACCAGATTCCCCATATTCGGGGGATCAGTCTCCTAGATCTCACACAGGATCTGTTTGGACAACCGACAATTCAAGTTTTCCGAAGGATTTCTTTACCGAAGGATTTCTTCCTCCCTTTAACCCTTCGCTCACGAATCCGTTGGAACATGTCTTGGCTCTCGTGGTACCTGTACTTCCTACTTCATTAGTTGTAACATTTCCATCTATCCCGTCGATGACTAACGGGTTGTGGGAAGTTAGGGACACTTTTGGTCCTCCACCACTTCCCCAGTCGACAGTCACCACAACACCCGTAATGGCGAACCCCACTATCCCATTTGTCCCAGGCACAACCATTCACATGACACCCTCTATGAGTGGAACCCAGCCAATGCCAGGTTCCACCCCTATTGTGTCGAACTACATACCTTCGACAAGTGCCACATACAACACTCCCTATAACACTCAATGTGGCACTATGGGCACGGTTCCTGTCTACCAGCAATATGGTCGACCGCCAATGTACAGTTCAAACCCCCAGATTCATATACCTGGGGGGGTTCACAATATGCACATGCCGGTAGGGAACGTAACAACTCCTTCTCCATTCTCAGGCATACATGGTCAGTCGCTAATTGACATGAGCATTCCCTCTGTCAATCAAGGACAAATGGTTAGTTCTGTGTTGGGCGAGAATCCTCAAGGGGTTCCCAACCAATCCATTGGGGCACCCTACTCACATATTCAAATGAGTCAAGGGGGCACTTCTTATCCTGGGGGCAATTCTATACCCAAGTATCAAAATCCTCATGGAAATCCACTCTACAACACCATACCTCAAAGCAACTGCTACACCACGCAACCCATGTATAATATTGGGAACCAAACGATGGGAGGAGCGCAAAGCTCCTCAATCATCCATTGATAGGTCCCTATAATACTAGTGATTACCCCATTACTATTGTAGTTGTATCCCTTATTAATATCATTGTGCCCCTATTGTCCCCATATTTTTATTACTGTGCCCCATAGAATCCCTCTATTGTTATTTTTGTGGCTTTATATTATTATTGTTAGGTCGGTTGGGTTATATTGTGACTCCTTAGGCTCCTATATATAGAAAGGAGGTTTTGTCATTTGAATCATTGAAGAATTACTCATTTATGTAATGTAAAGGAGGCTTCCCCCTCGAAGAGGCTGAATTATGAGGCGTTGATCTATCTTTTCTATCTTTTTCTTGAGCTGGTTTCATAACATTTGGTATCAGAGCTTTGGATTCTAGGGTTTCGCTGCTCCAAACAGGCCATCGTGGAATTTTAGCTATAAATTTTTTTCTGCGACGTTTCAGAAGCTAAAAAAAAAAACCATTTGAGAAGAAATCACGCTGAATCTCGGATCCGAATTTTAGATCTTTTCGCGCTATATTTGTTGAGATATGATCTGAGGAAGTTGGTATTTTTGTAGACTCCTGAATTACATTCCAAACAAGTGACCTGGGGAAAATCGTCATAACTTTCTTTTTGAGCATTGGATTGAAATTTCGTAAGAAGGTACAGAAAGAGGACAGACTGTAGTTTCTTGTATATATTTTGTAGAGCCAAAAGTCGAAACAGTGACTCGTGGCACGTCGTACAAGTTCGCTCTACTGAAGTAGTCTATAATCAGGTCACTATGGGAGATTGTGCATAACTCTTTCTTGGAGAATCCTATTTGGATCAGATTGGTGGCATTAGAAAGAGGATGCAGAGGACTACTACTAGTCACAATTTAAAAATTGGATGATCCGAAAATACAGATATACATCAGATTCAATATCAGGCTCCTACAAAGTGAAAAAAGGTGTGTAGTTTTTTTAAAAAAATTCATAAGCTTAGTTTGAAAAATTAGTTTGAAGGAATTCAAAGGGCATAGTAAAGCATTATTATTGGTAATTGATGCCCCGAGGAAAGAAAATGCAAAACAACTAGTAGGCAACCTAAAAGCTCTAGCATGATTCATGAAGAAGAGGAAGAAATGCAACATGATATATCAAAATTACGAGACCAAGTGCAACAAGTGTCACTTGCACAAAAAGGAATAGAATCTAAGATGGATGGTTTAAAGAAAGATGTAGAAGCTAAGATGGATGTTTTAAAGAAAGGTGTAGAAGCTAAGATGGATTGTTTAAAAAAAGGCATAGAAGCTAAGATGAATGACATGGAAGCTAAGATGGACGATTTGAAGATAGATTTGAAGACAGACATGGAAGAATTGAAGATAAATATGAATAAGTTGCTACAAGAAATGGTCACTAATGGTGAAAGGGTAGTAAAGGAAACTCATGATGAGAACAAAAGAAATGTTAATCATGATTCCATAGACTCTAATGTTGGATCGAAGACCCACCATATTCCAAAAATCGATATGAGGAAGTTTGATGGCAAGGATCCCGCAACATGGATATTACAGATGGAGCAATTTTTCAATCTCAATAATGTGCAAAACACACAAAAGGTATGTATTGCAACTTTATATTTGGAACCAAATCAGTTTGTATGGTATCAATGGCTTTGCTCTCGTAAACAAATTATCACTTGGGCAATTTTTACGGAAGAATTGACAGCACATTATGAGGATACAAAAAGCAACACTTTTTTTAGCCAATTGATAAGTCTCAAACAAAAGGGTTCAATAATGGAGCACATTGAGGAGTTCCAAAAATTGAACATAAGGGTAAAAAATATTCCAAAGGAGCATAGGGTTGATGTGTTCATAGGGACTTTAAAGGATAATATCCAACATGATGTTCGCCTTTGGGAACCTGATTCATTAGAGAAAGCATTCAGGTTGGCAAGAAAAATGGAAAGCAAAATTATGGCAACTAGGAAGCATACCAGTCACAACTATAAAGATGGAAGTGTTGTTACCCCTAGCCTTCCACAACCTATAAGGTTTACACCACAAAAATTGGAAGAAAAAAGAGCAAAAGGGCTTTGTTACAGTTGTGATAGCAAATACACTAAAGGTCATAAGTGTACTGAGAAGAAATTATTGTACATAGATTGTGAAGAGGAAGAAGAAAAGGAGTAAGAAAGGTCAAAGGAAGAGGATATACTCCAGGAACAAAGCCTAGATAAAGAAGAAATGAATCCG
This sequence comes from Pinus tabuliformis, assembly GCA_031772625.1. Classification (NCBI taxonomy): domain Eukaryota; kingdom Viridiplantae; phylum Streptophyta; class Pinopsida; order Pinales; family Pinaceae; genus Pinus; species Pinus tabuliformis. The sequence continues at coordinate 970,699,035 of CM062810.1, forward strand.
ACCATATCTTGTAATGCATTGGCTGGAATTACCACTCCTCAAACCATCAAGATAAAAGGACAAATCAAGAAGAAAAAGGTAATAGTGTTGATTGATTCAGGAAGTACCCACAATTTTATTCATTGTAAGGTAGCAAAGGAATTGAATTGCTTCCTATATCCAGAACCAGAGTGTCAAGTGATGATTGCAAATGGAGGAACGATAAATTGCTCTGGAAAGTGCCATAATATCAAGCTATCCATGGGAGAATATGTATTGACTAGCCCAATGCTTTCCATTCCAATGGGAGGTGTTGATGTTGTACTAGGAGTCCAATGGCTACAATCCTTGGGTACAATAGCTTTTAATTTTCAAGAACTTTTCATGAAATTTTTTGTGGAAGGAAAGGAAGTTGAATTAAGGGGTATTGCAGGGAAACCAGGAAAGATAATCAGCTCTAACGGTATGACAAAGCTTCTAAAAAAGGAACAAAGAGGTGTAATTGCACAATTATGTTTGCTAGATGTTTCCACATCGGAATCATCTATTTCTCCAGATCTCCAAAAAGTCTTGGACAATCATTCCAAGGTATTTGAGACTCCCAAAGGTCTCCCGCCTATTCGTGATCATGATCATGCTATTCATCTGATTCCAGGAAGTGTTCCTCCAAACATCAGGCCATACAGATATCCCTATGCCCAAAAGAGTGAAATAGAACGTATGGTTGCAGAAATGCTAGAGGCTGGTATAATTCAACCTAGTCAAAATTCTTTTTCTGCTCTAGTAGTATTGGTGCACAAGAAGGATGGATCATGGCGCATGTGTTCGGATTATAGGGAACTCAACAAGCTCACTATTAAAGATAAGTTTCCCATTCCTGTAATTGATGAATTATTGGATGAATTGCATGGATCAATTTACTTCACCAAGTTGGATCTTCATTCAGGATATCATCAAATCAGAATTAAGACTAAAGACATTCCAAAAACAATATTTAGAACTCATGAGGGTCATTATGAATTTTTGGTCATGCCTTTTGGCCTTACCAATGCACCTTCTACATTTCAAGGTTTGATGAATTCCATTTTCAAACCCTTCCTTAAAAAATTTGTGTTAGTATTTTTTGATGATATACTAATCTACAACAAGTCTTGGAAGGATCATGTTGAACATGTTGATAGGGTGCTACAACTATTGGAGGAGAAACAATTATATGAAAAAAGATCCAAATGTTTCTTTTGAGTACAAGAGGTGGAATATCTGGGTCATATTGTATCTCATGAAGGAGTTAAGGTAGACCCTAGCAAAATTAAAGCCATTAAGGAATGGAAAATCCCCACATCCATAAAGAATATGCGAGGATTTTTCGGGTTGACAGGGTATTATCGCAAGTTTGTTAAGAATTATGGGAGAATAGCAGCACCTCTAACAAAATTATTGAAGAAAGATGCATTTTCATGGACTCCAGAAGCAAAAAAGGCCTTCGAACATCTTAAAGAGGCAATGTGCCAAGCACCGGTCTTAGCTACACCGGACTTCACAAAAACCTTTATTGTGGAGTGTGATGCTTCAGGAAATGGAATTGGTGCTGTTTTAATGCAAGAAGAAAGACCCATTGCTTTTGAAAGCCGTCCAATCAAGGGAAAGTTTTTACACAAAGCTATTTATGAGAAGGAAATGTTGGCAATACTACATGCACTTAAGAAATGGTGACCCTACCTAATGGGAAGACACTTCAAGGTAAAAACGGATCGTGATAGTCTTAAATACTTTTTAGAACAAAGATTATCCTCTGAAGAGCAACAAAAGTGGGTCACAAAGATGTTGGGTTATGACTTTGAAATCATCTACAAAAAAGGGAAGCAAAATGTGGTGGCAGATGCACTCTCAAGAAAGGATGAGGATGTGGAAGCGTTTTTGTCTGCCATTTGTATTATCCAACCAGATTGGATAAATGAAGCAAGGGAGGAGTGGAAGAATGATGAAGAAGTGTGAGCACTTATTCGAAAGTTACAACAAGATTCCAGTACATCTGATACATTTAGCTGGCAAAATGATTCGTTATAGTACAAAGATTGCTTATACCTCTGTAAGAATTCGCAACTCAAACAAAAGATTCTTATGGAATTGCACACTTCTCCCTTAGGAGGGCACTCGGGATTTTTAAAAACTTACCACAGGGTTAAGAAGGAAATTTTTTTGGGATGGCCTTAAATCAGATATTCAAAAGTTTGTGGCGGAATGTTTGGTTTGCCAACAAAATAAAGTTGAAACAATTAAGACGTCGGGTCTATTAAAACCTTTATCCATTCCAAGCCAACGTTGGGAGGAGGTTTCAATGGATTTTATCACAGGTTTACCCAAGTCTGAGGGAAAGAGTGTCATCATGGTGGTAGTTGACAGACTTACCAAGTATGCACACTTTTGTGCATTATCACATCCATTGAAAGCCAATACAGTTTCTACTGCATTTATGGAAACAATTCAAAAGCTACATGGAAACCCAAAGATTATTGTAAGTGACAGAGATCCCATTTTCACTGGAAATTTTTGGACAGAATTATTTTCTTGTCTTGGTACTCAGTTAGCTCAGAGCTCATCTTATCATCCTCAATCTGATGGGAAAATTGAGATAGTAAACAAATGTTTCGAAGGATATCTTCGTTGCTTTGTATCTGATAAACAGACACAATGGGTCAAATGGTTGCCTCTGGCTGAATGGTGGTATAACACTTCCTTCCATACAGCAACAAAAATGACCCCATTTATGGCACTTTATGGATATCAGCCACCATCCATCACATCATATTTAAGAGAAAATTCTAAGGTTCAAGTAGTGGAACATCACATTGAACATCAACAACAAGTCCTCCAACTCTTAAAGGATAACCTCGTGTTGGCACATAATGGAATGAAACAACAGGCAGATCAACATCGCAGCGAAAGAAGTTTTGATGTAGGCGATTGGGTATTCCTACGGCTACAACCATATAAACAAATGTCCCTCAAGCAAGCTAAGAAGGATAATAAATTATCACCAAAGTATTATGGTCCGTACAAGGTGTTGCAAAAGATTGGTACTATGGCATACAAATTGGAGCTTCCTGTAGCATCTCGAGTGCACCCAGTTTTCCATGTTTCATGTTTAAAGAAGGTTATAGAAAACAAGCTCCCAGTTCAAACAATATTGCCAGAACTTGACGAGGAAGGAAAAATTATATTGGAACCAGAAGCAGTCACAGAAACAAGAACTCGACAACTACGAAATCGATCAATCTCGGAGTATCTCATCAAGTGGAAGAACTTATCTGCTGAAGATTCCACATGGGAGGATGATAATTTTATACAGAAGCATCCAGAACTACTCAAGAATTGAGAACAACACTTTTTTTGAAGGAGAGGGGCATGATAGGTCCCTATAATACTAGTGATTACCCCATTACTATTGTAGTTGTATCCCTTATTAATATCATTGTGCCCCTATTGTCCCCATATTTTTATTACTGTGCCCCATAGAATCCCTCTATTGTTATTTTTGTGGCTTTATATTATTATTGTTAGGTCGGCTGGGTTATATTGTGACTCCTTAGACTCCTATATATACAAAGGAGGTTTAGTCATTTGAATCATTGAAGAATTACTCATTTATATAATGTAAAGGAGGTTGCCCCCTCGAAGAGGCTGAATTCTAAGGCATTGATCTATCTTTTCTATATTTTTCTTGAGCTAGTTTCATAACATCCATCATCACCATGGTCCGAGTTAGGGGCACCTAACTCTCTGCCTTTCTTGGCAACGTTGGATATACCTGACTTATACAATCTGACGAACGACCCCATCTATCACAACTTACAATGGTCACCGATCCCGCATAAGATACCAATGGACATCCTAAAGTTCGATGGAAAGCAAGGGGAGGATCCGAGCACCCATATCACCACCTACCATCTCTGGTGTATTTCAAACTCTATGGTGGATGATAGTGTCCGATTACATCTTTTTCCCCGCACCCTCACTGGCAACACAGCAAGATGGTATATTGAGTTACCACATGCGTCAGTAAATACCTTTGACGCTTTAACGATGGAATTCCTAAAGCACTTCCAGCTACCCGTTCGCTATGAGACTGGGACAAAGCTCCTCACTTCATTTCATCAGGTTACCGCCACCCACATCTCTGATCATATACATGAATAAATAAGTAGGTAGAGGTTATTCAAAGCTCCCCTCCCAGACTTTCAACTAACAGACTGGTTCTGCAAGTCCTTACTCCCACAAATCGCTAGAGATGTCGCTCTAGGTGGTGTGGTCACAGAAGACCAATCCATACGTCATGTCCAGCACTTAGATATGATATATTCATAGTCTGTCACTCTTTACAACATAATCCCCAATGCCCCTGGTAACCCCAATGCTTCCGCTACTCAGCACCCCAAAGCACACGCCGACGGGATTGTCGGCACAACCTCTGGGGCCATTGTAAAACAACTCAGTGGTCACATTGCCAAGATGACAGTCGACCCCTCTACCAAATCGACTGCTCTTCCTACCACCATGATAAACTTTGTGCAGTCTAAGCAAAAGTATGGTGGCAAGAACAAGAAGAATAAGAAAAAGACCTCTCCTTCTGAAGAGCAGTCAACAAGGCAGCCAAACCTAAAACAGAAGACCATTGCGCCTACTGATGAGGAAACGGATAAACCTGCCAGATTTCCCTGCAAACTTTGTGCTACATCCTTCAGCTGGTGAAGGATCTTCTACCATTTTCACATTTGAAATGGTAGATCTACAAACACGAGCCAAATCTTATGGAGCTCTTGTCACTCATGCAACAGAACCTTCCTCAAGTCCAAACCCACAGTTGCCCAAGGATTTGCATATCGGAGGGCCGGTTGTGGACCTTGTGATTTAACCCCCAAAAGGGGCACTTCGAAACACAACACACAATACTTCTGCACATGCTGCCCAAAACTACAATATTGTAGAAGATTTGGCACAAGCGCCATCGGCTATGTTAGCGCTCGAAGTATTAAAAACATGCCCAACACAACGGAAAGCTTTGCTTTCGGCCATTGGTGGTATCGACCCAGAGGATTCCATGCTTGCTATTTTCGACATGGACAAGTGTAAACCTCCCCTTTCTCACCAGCTTGCATTCCAGGTGCATATCACTTCGAAAGGTAAAGGTATACACAGAGCTGTCATCGACGAAGGTGCTTCTACCTGTGTTATGTCGACTTCATGTTGGCTCGCCCTGGGTTCTCTAACCCTAACCCTACCGTCGAACTCCCTGAAAGCTTTCGATGGCCACACTTTCATCCCAAAAGGATACCTAGCCAGCTATCCCATCACTTTGTATGGGAAAACGGTAACGGTGGACATAGAAGTCGTAGACAAAAAACTCGACTATAATCTCTTGCTGGGTCGCAGTTGGACATATGCCATGATGGCCATAGTATCTACTATCTTTCACATCATCCAATTCCCATTGGATGGAAAGGTAGTTACAGTAGATCAGTTGTCTTTCTGCACCCCTGATTATTCGCCATTACCAAGCAGCTCCATACCCCTGGTAGGTGGTATGCCTAACTCTTACGTCAGTATCGGTACTGGTCTATTGAAGGCTTCTTCCCTCATGGGTTGTTTCCCTCTTCAGCCACCGAAGGTTTCACTGATGGTCAATATGATTTCATCTATTCCTCATGAACAGACCGATCCATGGATCCTACCAGCTCCTTCAGACATTGACACATATGGAGAAAAAATGTTTTTGTCACCAGCTGAATCGGCCTACCAAGCCATTCAATTTGCATCCAAATCTCCGATCACTTTGGTTTTGGCCAACGGTATCACTGCCCTTCCCATAACCACTCCTTCTTTTGATCCACTCAATCAAGTCCTACCTATGGACGAAACTATTAGAGAGATCATGAGTTTAGAAGAGAGACCTTGGGAGGACTTGCACCATCATGTTTCGATATCTGATTCGGACACGATGACTCTCCAAATCCTGTCCCCTGACATACCAGAAATCGTTTCCTCGCCCTATATAATCCTCCAAACTTTGGAGGTGGAAGGAAACATGGGCAATATTTCAAAACCATTGCTCATCAATATTTCTGTCAAGACAGGCACCATGGAAAACATACAGATTGGAGCCAATCGCAATCCTGAGGAAATTGCGAGCTTCACCTACCCGTTGAGGGACTTCCGCGATGTTTTTCCTTTGTCTTATGAGGAAATGCATGGCATAGACCCTTCTATTGTCCAGCATGAGATCAAAGAAGATCAAGCATTCTTTTTATGGTATTTTTCTTGCTCGTTAATCCGAAAAATCCTCGAGTCTCCTTCTTTAGGCTCATTAAACTACCATGAAGAAGATCGAGCATTCTTTTTATGGTATTTTTCTTGCTCGTTAATTCGAAAAACCTCGAGTCTTCTTCTTTGGGCTCTTTAAACTACTACAAAGATGGATAGAGAACTTTTTGAGATATTTTATTGCTCTTTAAAAAATAGAAACATCTCCGAGTTTTCATCGTTGTGCTCATTAAAACCATACGACGATGGTCTGAGCAACTCTTTTTCGATCTTTTTCTAGCTCATTAAACTGAAAAAGACCAATGGAGCATCCTTTTTAGGCACTTTTTTCTCGCTCTTTAAACTGAAAAAATCCCGAGTTTTGTCTTTAGACTCGTTGAACTTTATAAAGATGACCCGAGCATTCTTTTAGGTACTTTTCTCGCTCGTTAAAATGAAAAATCCCGAGTTTTTGTCACCGAGCTCGCTAAAAATATACGGCAGCAGCAAGAGAACTTTGTTTTTTGGGACCATGTCTTGCTCTTAAATCGAAAAATCCCCGAGTTTTTCCCCTCCTTCGAGCTCGTTAAATCCATGAAGAAGGAATGAGCAGTTCTTTTACCTCTTTTTCTCGCTCACTAAACTAAAAAAGATACCTTGAGTTTTCTTCATTTGACTCATTAAAAATTTGATGAAGGTATTGAGTTTGTCGTCGTGTGACTCATTAAAAATTCACGACGAAAAATGAGTTTAGTCTGTCGCCTCGTACTCGTAACAAAATGAGGTCGACATCTATTGAAAATAGGTTTCTCTTTATCCGGATTCAATAGATTAACTAACAGAAAAGTAACTGATCTAGGTATACTATTAACCTTTTGTCGCACCCGGTTAACAACTATGACAAAGGGACCACCATGGAGTTGCTCTTTATGATCTTTTCAGACTCTCTAAATATGAAAAGACCACTGAGTTGTCTAGTCTAGACTCTTTAAATTACACAGACAAGATATAGAGTCACTCTTCCCTGTCTGGACTCATTAAACTAATCAGATAGGGCAGAGAGTTGTTCTTTTTGCGGTCCTTTTCAGACTCTTTAAATATGAAAATATCGATGAGTTTACCCATCTGGACTCATTAAATTAATCAGATGGGGAAAGTGGACAATACAACTGTATTCCGTATTAGAAAGCGTGGTTTGGCAGCAGTCGTTCCCTTGAACATGGCACTCCCTCAGATAAACCTTCCTTTTGATGGCCTCTCAATATGAACCATACCATCCTATGAGTCTAGCTTATATATCCTGATGATTGCATCCCTGTATCCTAACACTCTTTGGTGTTCATGAGTCTAGTGCTATCTGGTTAAAACCGTTGTCGTGCCTTCTATTGTTCAAGGGTTAACCATTTGTTTCTTCCATCAACCCATCAAACATATCCTTTCATAATGCCCTCTGTTGTTTAGACCCAAATGCTCAAAAGATTCCTCAAAAAAAAAATCATTTTTGTCCCGTTTCGTGTCGATTGATGTATGACACATTATTGCCTACCTTTCGACAGGTTTCTTCCTATCGACTTCAACACTCTATCTAGGAAGATAACCTAGAAACACATTCAGTGCCTTGGTACTTGCAGACATTAGTGGCAGGTTGCCTTGTGTTTGATCAGGGTTCTCATTATTGGCTCCTGGTTAAGCGATTCTATGGGTGTTTGACGACAAAGACATCTTTCACACTCGTTAGATTGCACTGTGCATCTTGGAGACCATCACCATTATCGGTGGCCTTCCTCACATATATTAACGGTCTCCATTATTGATTGGTAATCAGATGATTTCGTGCATGTTCGACGTCAACGCATATTTTCACATGTATCGATCTATGTTGTTTGGTGAAGTGGAAATCAAGACCTTGGGTAGAGGCTTGCATCATTCAACCTTGTTTCCTCTCCCAAGCTATGGATATTGTTTTTTGGAGACAGCTTACCAGGATGATCCTATTATGACACTGAATCCGCATTGTGCTTACCAGCGGCCAGTATCGGCATATCTCTTTGGAGAAAATCACTCTGACATAGCTACTGAGCATGGGAATACCTGACTCAGGACATGATTTTAGCAGTTATATATATATATATATATATATATATATATATATATATGTGTGTGTGTGTGTGTGTGTGTGTTGTATCAGGTTTCCCTTGCCACCCGAAGCTTCGATCCTCTCTCTCTTTTTGAAAGGAAAATTACAGTTTAAGTAAAGTATTTCGGCCATCATCGCAGCCTTTGATCTCATACTTTAGGGGACATCTGTTATACAACAAAATGACCTCCTCATCAACTCAGAGGGGAAAGACAGGATGACTGAAGCAAAGACCACAATTACAGGCCTTGATTCCACACTAACGCTGGTTGCACACCAAAAACCTGCTTTATAAAGCTTGTTACCAAGCCTAAGGGTGCGTTAGTGACCCTACTAACTCAAGTTGTTAGGTAGGGGACAGTGATAGTGAAACTAGATGTAGTTCCAAGGGTCAAAGGAACAACTTGACTCACAAATATCTAGATATTTGTTCCTAAAATCACTCAAGAAAAGCAAGGAAACATCCAAAATCGACCTATTTGGATAAATTCTAATCTGAACGAAGGAGGCAAATGGGAAAGAGCTGAAAAGCAAGGGAAGTTCATTGCTTTTGCCCTAGTGAACTCTATGAGGAACTTGGAAAACCTAACTCGATTGCTACATAAGCAATGAAAGGGTCATTGTGAAAGGGGTCAGAGCATTTGAAAGGATAGCCTACTTAGCTATTGAGAACTATCTCATATCTGAAGAAATTGGCAAGAAGGGAGAGAGAGAGAGAAGCGGAAGGGGCAAAGGAAGACTGATACAACAGATGGTTGTAATCACTCTTCCTTTATTAATATAGAACTGCATTTGTGTTCCCTACTCTATGGTGTCAGTACTATAGTACATTAAGTTGTTCATTCGATACCTGTTTATATGAGTAGCTTAGTTGTATGCAATTATATGTTCTTTATGTATTCATATATTGGTTTTCAAGGTTGTATGTGGTGATTTTGTTTGCCTTTTCTTTGTGCAGGAATTGATTTAGAGCCGGCCTTGAGGGAATTCGATTTGGCTGCATTGTGATCTCCAAACAAATCCATACAGAGGCCCGAGTAATCCCCTTTCCATACTTTGTTAGTTGATAATTTTCTATGAACCTGTGTAAAACTTGGTAACATCTGCAGATAATCTTATAGTCTGTCGAAGGTCCCGGGAAGGCCTTTGAGGGTAGTTTCATTCTCCATAAACCGTGCATTTTAGCCCATAGCACCAACCTAAATGCCTTCTCCAATGAATCAGGTTCCCAAAGACGAACCTCATGTTGAATGTTATTCTTTAAAGTCCCTATGAAGACATCAATCATTTTCTTCTCTGGAATATCATTTACCCTTATATTCAATTTTTTGAAATCCTCAATGTGCTCTACCATTGAACCCTTTTGTTTGAGATTTATCAATTGGCTAAAGAAGGTGTTACTCTTTGTATCCTCATAATGTGCTATCATTTCTTCCGTAAAAGTTGACCAAGTGACAAGTGCTTTACGAGAACACAACCCTTTATACCATAAAAATTGATCTGGTTCTAAATATGAAGATGCAATACGCACCTTTTGTAACAGTTGCAACTCATGTCGATCAAAATATTGCTCCATATGTAGTATCCAATTTACCGGATCCTTGCCATCAAACTTCCTCATATTGCCTTTTCTGTATTTTAGGAGATCGATCTTGAAACCACTGCAACTCTGTAATTTCGGATTTTCCAATTCTGAAATCACGACCTGCAGTAACCCTCTGCATCCTCTTTCCAATGCCACCAGTCTGATCGAAATTGGATTTTCCAAGAAAGAGTTATGCACAATCTCCCAATATGACTTGATTATATACCTTTTCAGAAGAGAGAACTTGTATGATGTGCCACGTGTCACTGTTTTGACCTTCAGATCTGCAAAATATCAAAAGGAAATTATAGTCCATCCTCTTTCTGTAAATTCTTACAAAATTTCAATCTGATGCTCAGAGAGAAAGTTATGATGATTTTCCCAAGGTCACTTGTTTAAGATGTAATTCGGGAGTCTGCAAAAACCCTAACTTCCTCAGATCATATATCCTGAAATATAGCGATACAAGATCTGAAATTGGGAGCCGAGGTTTAGAATGCTTTCTTCTCAAATGGGTTTTTTTTAGCTTCTAAAACTTCGTATCGAACAAGTTATAGCGAAATTTCCATGATGACCTGTGTTAGATGAAATTTTGAAGCTTGCGACAACCCTAACTTCCTCAGATCATATTGCCGGAAATATAGCGGGACAAGATCTGAAATTGGGGCCCAAGGTTCAGTGAGATTTCCTCTCAAATGGGTTTTTTTGTTAGCTTTTGCAACATCACAGAAAAAGAGTTATAGAAAAAATGCCATGATGACCTATTTGGAGCAGCGAAACCCTAGAATCCAAAGCTCTGATACCAAATGTTATGAAACCAGCTCACAAAAAGATAGAAAAGATAGATGAACACCTCAGAAATAAGCCTCTTCAAGGGGGAAACCTCCTTTACATTACACAAATGAACAATTCTTGGATGATATAAAAGACAAGACCTCCTTTCTATATATAGGAGTCTAAGGGGTCATAATATAATTAGAGCCAACATAACAATAATAATGTAAGGGCACAATAATAACAATAGTGGGCTTATATGGAGCACAATAACAACAATATGGGGACTACATGGGCACAACAATATAATAAGGGAGTTGTACTAATAACAATAAGGGGTTACACTAGTAGTATAGGGGCCTAACATTTTTTGTGGTCGTCGACAAATTCTCTCAAATGACCATTCTGATGTCCTGCAAGAAGAGTATCACAGTGGAATCCACTTCTAAGCACTTCTTTGAATGAGTGTGGGTGCACTTTGGGATCACACAGTCCATTATCTTAAATCGGGATAGCAGGTTCCTTTGGTCAATTCTCTGGTCGATGCTAGATACCAAGGTCACTAAGTCCACGACTTTCCACCCCCAAACTGATGACCAAAAAGAGGTCATCAATAAGATGATTGTACACATTCTATGCATGTATAACTCGAAGCATCCACACACATGGGATGAAAGTCTCCCGTATGTCCAAAACAGCTACAACAGAGCTCTCCATAGCTCAACTAGCCACAACCCCTTTCTAGTGGGGTTGGGATTCTAGCTATTATGTCCCATTGATGTGGCCATACCATTTGCAGCTACTCAGGAAGATTCACCTCATGCCCAGTCCAAATCTGACAAGGTGAACAAATTCATTGAGCACATTCAACACATCTGCCAGAAGATCCATGACACATTAGATAAAGCAAATACTAAGTACAAGTAGTGACATGATCAACATCAGGTTCCACACAAGTTCCAGGTGGGCGAGAAAGTTTGGCTACATTTGTAGAAGGAACACCTCGCTAGGCCCCATCATAAATTTTTCCTACTCTATTATGGGTCGCACACTATCACCAAGGTTGTAGACGATAATGCCTTCGAGCTCAACATTCAACCATTCCTTGGTCTATACCCAGTGTTCAATGTGGACCGCCTTCGACCATACTCTCCACCATTACTAGACACATCCAAAATTGCATAACAACTCTTACCAACGGAGTCAAACCTAGAATACATGGAACCAACCACAATTTATTGGATCATGGACACGTAGATCAATAATACCAACCAATAGAGGATTCAACTATATGGATTTTTCAAAGTAGGCCAACTCCTTCACTAGGGAAAGTGGTTCACTAGGGACCAGGTTCAACAGAAATTTCCTCACCTCATGGAGGCTCTCCACGCAATGGGGACCATTGCTTCCTAAGGGGGGAGGACTGATCTAGGTGGATATTGCTGGCCACCTTCCTATTCCACCTAGAGCTCCAGTTGGTTTCATAAGTTTCCTTGTTTAGAGCAACATTTACTATTTTTCGCAGTTTTTTGGGTCCTCAACTTCCAGAGAAATTTTGAACCACTAAAGAACATTTTTCTAGGTCCGCAGCAAACCCATTAATATGTATAGTTGCCTATGGAAAATCATAGAGTACGCAGAGAGGTCTTTCCAACGAGGTATCGTACTCACCAAACGGAGATAATATGACCAATTTATGACCCCTAAAAGTTGGCTACCCAACTAAACCCAACGGGGTCCACAAACTATTGGCGTTCCATCTCTTGGGGTTAGGGTTTTCAATGTTTAGGGTTTTCCCTTATTTTCCAATAATAAAATTCTCTTGAACCTCATTGTAGCATAATTCAGAGACATGTATCTACTACACCTCTTCTTAGAGATACGCTACTATCGCTCAAGCTCAAGCTAGTTTATTTCCATTTTATATGTAAGCGTATTTCAGTTTTGTTGATGGTGTTGGACCCTCCAACATGTAAGGGGATATCCCCGGTAAGAAGTCCCAATTAGACCTTAGACCATTTGGTGTAGGAGTCCCTGCAATGGATCATACGGTAATGCCCTGACCACGATTTCGCAGAGAGGCAAGTAAGATGTCTTTGTTGGTAGCAAGTGTGTGATAGCTGCAACAAGCCAAGGAAGTTGCATGAGAGGTTCAAACACACGGGGGTTGAGATGAGTGCGCCCCTTAGAAACTTGTGATAGCACGGAGTTAAGAAGGGAACACACGAGCAAAGATGCATCACAACATGGAAGGCAAGTTAGGGAGCAATCCAAAGTGATGGTTAAACCAACATCACAATTCAAAAAGATTCATACATACTTATACAGAATTTTCCATACATGCATGGGTGAGAAAACAAATACATATATCATTTAGAGTAAATCAGATAGCATAGAATACAATACACCATATGCATGAAACGTGTTGGATATGTTATATTAATAAGTGTAAGTTACATTCATACAATACATCCATGTCTAACCACTAGTTCCGACAGCGGAACATTACAACCACAACCGCCTGCTCCTCCAAAGAGATATACTAGCTCTACATAGTGGAGAAGCCAAGGCTCATTACTATATTGTCCAAGCTCTCTCCAAAATAATCTTATCGGAAGCTTGGCTGACCAAAATCCTTTACAATGAGTTATGAGGTTTTACTTATAGCAAAGGGTGGGGTGACCCTTGACATTCCCCTTTGTGACAATTCATCTACCCTCATGACTCTTCATCTACTCTATGACTGTTACATCCAACTATCGACACTTGAACTTCCACTTGACAAGATGTTACATTACAATGCACATGTGCCCATGTGAGAAAAATTGGCTTGAGCAAGCCATGAAAAACATCACTGACACTCGAACCATTGTGGTGAGACCGACTCTTTGAAATGTTTATGATGGTTGAAGGTGATGAGCTGATGCCAAGTTTGGTTTTCTGTGATGGTGTCCATGCGCTCAATGGTGACATCTTGCTGAAGCGAACTCTTGCCTTCATTGCATCCAGGTGCACTGATATGGCTCCTCCATCTAACTCATCTGCTAGCATGCACATGGTCTTCTTGGGTGCGGTCGAACCAGAAACAGACTAATGCATAGTGTCCGTGCTGATCTTCTAGTGTGTGCTGGTGGTCACGCACATCAACTATCAACTGCATGTTCAGCTCCAGTCAGACTTTCTTCTTTTCTTGGCCTTGGTGAGTGTGTTGAATGGGTGGGATCACATTAGTGCACACAATGACATGCATGCCGCTGAATTCCCTTGGATGGGATCAACAACACTGCTCACGATGTCTACTCCGTGCCAGCTGTTGGGATGGATATATAGCTTGTATGGGCACAGTTTCATCCGTGAGTGCATGTTGCACCCGCTACTGTACCTGTTCCTGCTTCAATGCATTCTCTCATCTATGCAACTCCTATTCTTCCTTGAGTTGTTGCTGAAGAACATGTAACTCCATATTTGTTCCATTCTCTAGATTCACATGATCTTCATGTTGTGCCGTCACCTCACAGTTTGAGTCTCCAAAGTTGCTTTCATCACAAGTGGATCTGCTTGAGCTTGCAACTTTGTTCCACCTCTGTGTTGTCAACAACCTTCCTCTTGCATTCGTTGCATCCGGTATGCTGCCTTCAGCTGCTATTCATGGTGTTTCTTGTTCTGATGTTGTTGTCATCATATCTTGATGTCCTTGTCTACGAACAACTTGATGTCTTCGTGGGTAGGCAAGTTCATAGACACTTGATTGACTGCATCCCCAAGTGTGCTCTGAATGACGTCTTCGACTCTGCTCTCCTAGAAACCATTGTACTTGTATTGCTGAGACGTAGATGAACACCTGCGATACTTGGAGACATGGCAACACTCATGGAAAGTAATACGTCACTCGAAAACCAAAAGTAACTTGAGAACTGACTTGCAACATACCTATGTGACTGATCATGAAGGTTGCATAATTTATGTTGGGAGGTCGGGAGACTAACTACCAAGACTATGCAAGGCATAGCCCGGGTTGTCACGATTTTGACTGGCTACTGGAACTATGCAATGCACAGTCTAGCCCGGCTGCTGACTGCTGGAATTATGCAATGAAAAATCTCGGCTAGCAATGGTTATAGGCTCAGTGATTGCATTACACAATTTTCTGGGCCACCAATCACTGTCCCTCAGAATTACGCAATGCAAGACTGGAGGAAAGTCACTGGGCAGAAATGCGCATTTCCTGAGAGGAAGATAGAGCCTTCCCTTTCAGGATAGCGCAATGTTGTCTAGGTGAGGCAGAGTCCGAGCCAAGGCTGCCCAGACTCGCCAACGGGCAACTGAAAGGGAATGTGAATGTGAATGCATGGCGATACTGAGTGTAAGCATAAGTGAATGATCGTGCATGAAAACAGTGAATGACAGATTCAGAAAATGAAACAACATGCATGTGGGTGAGGTGAGCCGTAGATTCGGCGACCTTTCAGGAAAAATAGTTTCATGCATGCGACAGCAATGAGATGTTAACAAAAATTGAAACGATGCTAGTACAAGCTAATATGTATCAAAATGAAAACAAGCACTCACTAAAATCAAACAGACAACATTGATATGAAGCAAAACACAAAAAGCGCCAGAAATGCAACACAAGACATGGAAGACAGCTTTACCCCAAAACAACTGAACTGAATGTGCCAACGACTCCTCGTGCGATGTGGGATGTCAAAGCTACAAGGTTGATGCGAGGAATGAGCTCTTCAGTGTCCAGTTCATGAGTTTTTATAAAATCGAAGATGTGACGCACATGCCACAAATATAGGAAGACCGACACTTGGTGGGAGGTTTCCGAAATGATCTTTGCATGCAACCTCCAACTACTAAAATTAGGTCCCTGAATCAAGGGATGCCTTTGGATGCTGCCTTGGGAGAAGTAGCCCATGCATGAAAATTAGTTTTTCTCAGTCCCGGAGGGAACCAGTCAACTCAACTGCATATGCAACAGTCTGCTCACCTGGGAGGAAAAAATGTGCATTTCTAGGAGGGATCTGGGCTAGCTACCCAGACAGACTGTGCAATTTTTGGGCAGAGAAACTGACTGCTACCCATAATTGTGCAATTTCTGGGTAGAGAAGCTGACTGCTGCCCATAATTGTGCAATTTCTGGGCTGAGCAATCCTGCTCAGAGGAATTGTGCAATTTTTCTAGTGAATAATGATAGGAAGAATTGTGCAATTCTAGAGCCCAGTAGGCTGCCAAACAGAATTGCGCAATTTCTGGAGGGAAGGTTGGTTGCCCTCTGGAATTACGCAATTTCTTGAGGGAGCTGCTCAGCCTATAGCTGGACCAAGTCTAGTGAAACAACTTGTGAGGGGGATGCAACAAGCTTTGATGGATAGGTTGTCATTCTGAAAGAAAATTGTTGAAGCTTGTGTACTTGACAAGACGAGACATGCTGCTGTGAAAGGTAGGTAGCGAGGCTCCAAAACAAAGCTAAGGAAAAAATTTGGAGGGTGGTTGTAGTCGCTAGAACACTTGGCGACACACTAGTAGAACTCCAGCTCTCTGAATGGACCTTGTTTGTGAAAAGCAAGTCTAACACCTCCGGAAGTATTGTTCAGTTCTCAGTTCATCTTGGTTTCCACACTGCTTGATTGTAAGATGTAGCATCTACCAATCCCTTGTTCGGTCAACACACATTCCAAGCCAAGCCAACAAAGTTTTTTCGATTGGGGTCGAGGAGTATATGACGCACGAGCAGTATAGTCATTAGAGTCTTAGTTTCATCTCTGGTGTTGCTCTATTGCCAACAGGCCTAGACAGTACCCCGACGGAGTCACGTAGGAACACAAGCATGGCTCCGCTACCAACGAGCTTGATCAGTACCCCGGTGGAGTTACTTGCATCACCTCTCTACGCAAGAAGCCTTTCTCTTCTTTTGCCTGATTCATTTTTCATTTTTTTGCAAACTTTTTTCACTTTTCATTTTTTAATTTTCATATTCATAACTGTGCATAACACTTATTCATTTCAGAGGCGAAAGAGGGATCCTAACTTATTGAGAGCAGAAGAGGTTTTTCCTTAAGAGAAGTAGTTTATGTATATCTCTAATGTGCTTTTTAAGGTTTTCCCCCTCACCTTAATCTACTTGACTGAGCTAACAAGGATTAGCCTAAAAACAATTGACTAGAGTAGGTGATACTAGTTAGTGTGCAAGCGTTGTGTTTTCACCAAGGTTCACTTCGAACAATACATATTTTCCATTAATGTATCATGGACTGAAGACAACAAGTTCTTACATAAGAGAGCGGAAAACAGATATCCAAATTTTGATAGTTTTACAAGTCCTCTTGTACTTTACCCAACTTATTTCAAGGGTCGCACACGGTCCATGCGAAACTAACCTACGAACGAAAACAAGCAAACAAACAATAAAGAAAAGTAGAAGCAGAAGTAAATGAAAAAGCAAAGTGAGTAAGCAAACAAGAAATCAAACAAACAAGCAAACAAAGCAAGAAAGCAAACAAGCATGTAAGCAAGAAAATTGAAAGCAAACACTACTCCTACTCCTAAGCTAACAGTGCATGGGCCTGATCATGTGAAGTGATATTTCTAATGCAGCCATCGGCGCATTGGTCGACCCATGTTGGTGAATCCATAGTTCACAAAGAAGACAGTGATGTGAACCAGCAAACAAGAAAGATATAAGAGTGAAGAAAAACACACTCCATGTTTACAAGCATCCACAGAACAAAGATGAGTGAAAGCGCATGACACGCACTCTGTGGAGCTGCCATGGTACTGTGCTACACTGCGTGTAGATGTTGAGTGTATGCATTCTCTTGACTGTGACATGCAAGAAAACATGAGAAATGTAGACCACTTACGTTGTGCATGTGTGCTTGATGTGTAAGGTTCCTCCAATTCATGAGCGATGGGATCATGTAGTTCGAGTGGAGGAAGCGAAATATGGGTGTTTGGTTGAACTTCAACACAAATCAGAGAGTGATGAGGAGCCTTGAGTGTTTCAAAAATTTCTTGACCGAAAGTGAAACCAACCTCAGGACAGCGAGGGCCTGACATAACCATCAACTCGGGCTGAAGTGCCTCGATAGTCTACGGGGTTTCGACTTCGTTGATAGATAGATCATCATAGACTAGTGTCTTAGACAGAATTAACAATGATTGATTCAACTTCATGAATAGATGACGAAGTAGAGAGATCACGACAACCAAGATCAGAAAATTCAGGATGTTTGTTGACATCCTCATGATTTGATGAATCGGGCAGAGGGGTAGATGAGAAGCAAAGATGTTCACCCTCCGTGTCTTTAGAAATGATAGATGCCTAATTGGACAGATTTTCAGAGGAAGATGTGTCCTCTCTGCACTGTGATGACAGACTGACATCCAATGTGTCCTGTGAATGATAGGAAGTAAAAACATCTGGGAATGGGTTTTCACAGGTGAAATCAGCAGTGGCAGAATCACAAGGGATGTGAGGATAAAGTGGATGAGGCATGGTTGGAAGGGATTCATCCTTCACCGCAGGTTCTTCTTTAGATTTTTGCACACACTCATCATAAATGATGGTGGAGGTTGGATTCATAACACCAATTCTGTTGACAACTTGATCCTCGTTCAAAGTAAGTCAGGAGTTCGGAATGGAAGAACAAAAGACAGTAAAATTCGAAGGATCAATAGAACATGTGGACGGAGGTTGAGGGAAGGAATCCACGTGACAACCATCAGGCTTGCAAGCCAAATCTACGCAGATATCAAGAGCAGGTGGGGTGGGAGGATGTAACAGTTCAACAGATGTGTGTGCATGATCTCCCACATCACTCAGCGGTGGCGGAGCTGTTTGATGAGGTGAAGGAAGACAGTTACTTGTTTCAGCAACTGTGCCTGCCTGTGATTGCACAAATCCATCACCCAAGTGTGCTGAGTGGGGTTCATATATGCGAAGAAGATACTAAAATCTTCCATAAAGAAATTACCAATCAATTTCATCTTCGGGAAATCGGTATGCAAGATTACAAAAGAGTGTGTAAAACTGATCAACAGATTCATCGGGTGCTTTTCGTAATTTTAGAATTTCTTGATCAAGTGCTTCATGGTTAAAGTGATTGAAAGCACAGTCTATCTCTGTGACCAGATGAGCAAGAGAATGAATATATTTTTTAGGCAGCGTGGCACACCAATGCATTGGGTGCCCTTGAAGCGTGTAGATGAACAATGTGTAGGTCATGTATTCTTCAAAGATTCCATGTCTTTCGCATGAGACTACAATGCCGACCGCGTGGCTAATCAAGGCTGCGTGGCCTCCACCGTCATATGTTTTATGTGACAAGTTATCCGAGAGATTTTCAGTGATAATGAAGTCGTTTCCATAAGACATACACTCCGGAAGAGAAGCTTGGTAGTTACTGATGATAGATATGTAGAGATTCAAAACAGATGTGAGGACTCAACTTGTCATTTGGCCCTCCTCCTTGCACCAAAATGTTGATGGTGTTGGACCCACCAACATGTAAGGGGATCTCCCTGGTAAGAAGTCCCAATTAGACCTCAGACTGTTTGGTGTAGGACTCCCAGCAGTGAGTCGTATGGTAATGCCTTGACCGCGATTTCACACAGAGGCAAGTAAGATGTCTTTGTTGGTAGCAAGGATGTGATAGCTACAGTAAGCCAAAGAAGGTGCATGAGAAATTCAAACATATGGGGGTTGAGATGAGTGCGCCCCATGGAAACCTGTGATAGCATGGAGTTCAGAAGGGAACTCACGAGCAAAGATGCATCACAACATGGAAGGCAAGTTAGTGAGCAATCCAAAGTGATGGTTGAACTAACAACACATTTCAGAAAGATTCATACATACTTATACATAATAGTCCATACATGCATGCGTGAGCAAACATATACATATATCATTTAGAGTAAACCAAATAGCATAAAATACAATACAACATATGCATGAAATGTGTTGGCTCTGTTATATTAAGAAGTGTAAGTTCCAGTCATACAATACATCCATGCCTAACCACTAGTTCCGATAGCGGAACATTATAGCCACAACCGCCTGCTCCTCCAAAGAGATATACTAGCTTTGCGCAATGGAGAAGCCAAGGCTCGTTACAATATTGTTCAAGCTCTCTCTAGATAGTCTTATCAGAAGCTTGGCTGACCAAAAGCCTTTACAATGAGTTATGAGGTTCTATTTATAGCAAAGGGTGGGATGACCCTTGACATTCCCCTTTGTGACAATTCATCTACCCTCATGACTCTTCATCTACTCTATGACTGTTACATCCAACTATCGACACTTGAACTTCCACTTGACAAGAGGTTACATTACAATGCACGTGCGCCCATGTGAGAACAAATGGCTTAAGCAAGCCATGTAAGACATCACTAACACTTGGATCATTCTAGTGAGACCAACTCTTTGACATGCTTGTGATGGTCAAAGGTGATGAGCTGATGCAAAGCTTGGTTATCCATGATGGTGTCTGTGTGCTCAATGGTGACATCTTGTTGAAGCGAACTCTTGCCCTCGTTGCATTTGGGTGCACTGATATGGCTACACCATCCAACTCGTCTGTTAGCATGCACATGGTCTTCTTGGGTGTGACCGAACCGGCAACACACTGATGTATAGTGTCCGTGCTGATCTTCCAATGTGTGCTGGTGGTCATGCACATCAACTGTCAACTGCATGTTCAACTCCAGTTGGACTTACTTCTTGTCTTTTCCTTAGTGAGTGTGTTGAATGGGTGGGATCGCATGAGTGCGCATAATGACATGCATGCTATTGAATTCCCTTGCATGCGATCAACAACACTGCTCACCATGTCTGCTCTGTGCCAGCTGTTGGGATGGATCTATAACTTGTACGTACGTAGTTTCATCCGTGAGTGCATGTTGTGCCAGCTATTGTACCTGTTCCTGCTGCAACTCATTCTCTCATATATGTAGCTCCTATTTTTCCTTGAGTTACTCCTTCAGCACATGCAACTCCTTCTCTATTCCATTCTCTGCCTTTGCGCAATCTTCATGCCACACCCTCACCTCATAGCCTCAGTCTCCAATGTTGCTTTCATCACAAGTGGATCTGCTTGAGCTTGCAACTTTGTTCCACCTTTGTGTTGTCAACAACCTTGCTCTTGCATTCGTTGCATACGATATGTTGCCTTCAGTTGTTGTTCGTGGTGTTTCTTGATGTGATGTTGCTGTTGCCATATCTTGATGTCCTTATCTACGAACAACTTGATGTCTCCGTGGGTAGGAAACTACATAGACACTTGATCAACTACATCCCCAAGTGTGTTATGAACGATGTCTTCAACTCTGCTCTCCTAGAAACCATTGTACCTGTACTATTGAGAGGCAGATGAACACCTGCGATACCTGGAGACATGGCAACAATCATGGTAAGCAATTTGTCAGTCAAAAACCAAAATGAACTTGAGAACTGACTTGCAACATACCTATGTGATTGATCATGAACGTTGCGCAATTTCCACTAGGAGGTCAGGAGACTGGCTGCCAAGACTGCGCAAGGCACAGTCCGGGCTATCAAGAGGCTGACTGGCTGCTGGAACTATGCAATGCACAATCCAGCCCAGCTACTGACTAATGTAATTGCGCAATGCACAATATCAACTAGCAATGGTTGCAGGCTCAGTGACTGCATTGCACAATTTTTTGGGCCAGCAGTCACTGTCCCTCATAATTATGCAATGCAAGACTGGAGGACAGTCACTAGGCAGAAATGTGCATTTCCTAAGAGGAAGACAAAGCCTTCCCTTTCAGGATTGTGCAATGCTGTCTTGGTGAGGCAGAGTCCGAGCCAAGGCTGCCCAAACCTTCCGATGGGAAACTGAAAGAGAATGTGAATGTGAATGCATGGCGATACTAAGTGTAAGCATAAGTGAATGATCATGCATGCAAATGGTGAATGACAATTTTAGAAAAAGGAACAACACGCATGTGGGTGAGGCGAGTCGCTGATCAGGCAACCTTTCGGGAAAAACAGTTTCAAGCATGTGACAACAGTAAGATGTTAACAAAAACTGAAATGGTGCTAGTACAAGCTAGTATTTATCAAAATGATAGCAAGAGCTCACTGAAATCAAGAAGACAACATTCATACGAAGCGAAACAGAAAAAGCTCCAGAAATGCAACACAAGACATGGAAGGCAGGCTTACCCAAAAACAACTGAGCTGAATGTGCCGACGATTCCTAGATGAGATGTGGGATATCAGAGCTGCAAGGTTGATATGAGGAATGAGCTCTGCAGTGTCCTGTTCATGAGTTTTGATAAAATTGAAGATGTGACACACATGCCACAAATCTAGGAAGAGCGACACTTGGTGGGAGGTTTCCGAAATGATCTTTGCATGCAACCTCTAGCTGCTAAAATTAGATCCCTGAATCAAGGGATGCCTTTGCATGCAGCCAATCCCATGCATGTAAATTAGTTTTTCTTGGTCCCGGAGGGAACCGGTCAACTCAACTGCACACGCAACAGTCTGCTCACTTGCGAGGAAAAAATTCACATTTCTGGGAGGGAGCTGGGCTGGCTACCTAGAGTGATTGCGTAATTTCTGGGTAGAGCAGTTGATTTCTACCCAAAATTGGGCAATTTCTGGGCTGAGCAGTCCTACTGGGAGGAATTATGCAATTTTTCCAGTGAACAGTGACAGGCAGAATTGCGCAATTCTGGAGCCCAGCAGGCTGCTAGACAAAATTGCACAATTTCTGGAGGGAAGGCTGGTTGCCCTCCAGAATTGCGCAATTTCTTGAGGGAGTTGTTAAGCCTGCAGCTGGGCCAATTCTAGTGAAATAGTCAGTGAGGGGGATGCAACAAGCTTTGATGGACAGGGTGTCATTCTACAAGATAATCACTAAAGCTTTTGTACTTGACAAGACGAGACATGCTGCTGTGAAACGCTGCAGGGAGGATCCAAAACATAGCTAAGGAAAAACTTTGGAGGGTGGTTGTAGATGCTACAACAAGTTCTTTGATATTAATGAAATTAAGTTTTATTTCTAGTGCGTCTCTATGTTTATGTTTATATTTGTATTCAATTGACACCATTTTCTATCACACTTTGTTACTCGTTTTCCATCATTGACAACTATGCCAACAATCTCCCACTTTGGCATTGATGGCAACACAATGGTCCTCCCCCTTTTGTCTTGAGAAGAATTTCTCCTCACTTTTGCTCATCCTCTTTGACATCAATGGCAAGGGGGTTTGATTTATAATGAAATTTAATAAGAGGATATTGAATGATTGCACAAATTCCTTTAGTCTTTTAGCACAATTTCATCATCAACTTTGCAACAAACCATTGTCAAGTTCATGGTTCAGATTTATTACCTATCAATATAGATTAATTTCCCATTATTTGTATAGGCTTTTGCATGCCGAGGAATCCTTGTTGCTGTATGTACCAAAAAAAATTCATAATGCTTTCAATATTTTGAGCGGTAAAACAATCCAACAATAATCTTTCTTATAATCTTCTGATATGTCATGGTAATGACACTTCAACTAATAAACGATAGATGATTAACATCACAATAACTCTTCAATTTTTTTTTTACTAAATAATAGATTTAGTCATAGGTAAAATAAACATTTGTAGAATTTCTACAATTCCTACACTCCACCATCAAATAGAGAAAATCTCTAGAGAACCTACGTTGTCATTTATTCCACATTAATAATTACTCCACTTTACTCTTCCAAAAGTGTTATCCTTCACGTGGTGATAGATATTAGACACTAGAAGATCACGTAGTTAATGGACCTTAAAATTATAGATATATCTCTAAATCCAAGTCAAGGGGAAGCATTGGAGCACCAATATGCAATGCGTTCATCCTTGCGTGTGTTTCTCACAAGTACCCTACACTTAAAAGCAAATAAAACAACTACCGTCTGTAAAGGCATCCATTGCAACTTGCATTCTCCCATTTTCTGCATCCTTAATACAAAGACTCAACTCTCAATACAAAGACTAATTAATACAAAAATTGCTAGCTTAATAATGCTCTATCCAGAGTGGAACCTAAACCCGACTGGTATACCCTCCTAAATAATAAGCATGCAAAATAGGGAGTGTCGTGGCTTAAGTAACACATGGCATGCTTTCCAACTAGAGAAGACTATAACAAGACCTCGAGGCATTTGAAATGCTATAACCAATTTCCATCATAAATTTGATAGGCCCTCTTCTGAAATCATTCTGTTAGGGCATTGCTCTGTTTGAAGGTTTGTGAGTGCAATTGATAGAGTGGATCTTCTATCACTGATTCTCAAACATTGAATGCAATTATTGTCACAAATAAGATAGCATTTTCTACGTGCAACTTTTACTTTGAATGGTTATATTATTAATTCCGTCCAGAAAACAATGTTTGTGGCATCACACTCCACAAATATCTCTTAAATTAATAAAATAGAGTTTTGACTTCCTCGCTGCAGCATAACAACTATGCTTCTGGATATCTTTTCCCTAGTCAACTGGGTTGCTAACAACAAACATTGTTTCTATTAGTTTTGATATAATACCAAGTTGACCTTGCGACCTTCAATCACGGTTCTCAATATGTGATGGTAATTGCCTTAAACCAGATTTATATTGAGCCAGAGGATCAATGTTTTCAAAGTATGCTACATGCTCATCCATGGAGGAACCCTGAAACCATAGTCAAACATTACATTTGTCGGTTCTAACGACACAACCCTACCAAAACTATCAAATAGATTGGAATGCCTCGAACACTGTGAGAAGATCCAAATGAATTACTAAGTTGAGGTCCAAATCTGTTAATGGTGGTGTAGCCTCGTGTGTTTCGTGGCATGTGCTTAAATCTAGCGATGTGTTTGTTTACTGACACTTGCGGGTTTTGGTGTAACGGCAATCGTGTTAGTGGTATTAGAGCCAGAGGTCTCAAGTTCGAAACACACTGGGCTCACGTTGGGGGGAGATTGTTGGCTCCCCGTTAATGGCGGTGTAGAAGGTCAACGCTCCCCGTGTGTTTCATGGTATGTGCTTAAATCTAACGATGTGTCTGTTTACTAACACCTGAGGGTTTTGGTGTAACGGTAATCGTGTCTCCAACAAATCCTTCAGCCATATATACACTATAATTGGCGATGAGAGAGCTAAATACACCAACTATGACAAAGTTGAGGTCCTTAGTTTTTAGGCACACATACGCTATAGTTGGCAACGAGATGGCCATAATCTCAATTGTCCCAAGTATCAAAAGCATGACCAGACCCGTATTGTTCAAAAAGCTCAAATTGGAAAAGGTGAATTAAATAAATATTAATCAAGCTACGCACATAAGTTTTCAACCGACATTCCCATGTCTCAATGCAACATGCGTATAATTAACATTGCTACAGCTACGTACATAGGCTTTAGAAAAATAAATAGACCCCCAAACATATTATTGGTCTCTAATCAGATTTTTTTAAATGCTTTTTAATTGGGTTGTGCACCCTTGCTCTAAGGGCAGTTTCTGATAGTCTAGTCCAGGACTCTCTTCTTTATATAGATTTTTTAAATGTTGTGTATATGTGTATCTAACTTTCCATTTCCCGCACGTTTGGAATATCTCAGATCTGGCATATCTGCAATGCAAACCTACCATCCTTTTTTCTAGATTTCTGTAAGATACATGGAAACTTGCAATATCTGGATATGTGGCCAAGGTGGTTACGTATATGGCATTTTGTATGGACATGAAATGAAGTAAGGGGTTTGTATTTTTTTTTTTGTCATTTTTATTTTTCTTTTCATAGGGTTTGCAATCAATTATTTTATGTCAAAATTCATTGCACAAATAATAATAGTTATAGAAATTATTTATATACGTAGTTGTTGATGATCTTTTTGTAAGAAACCTTGATTGATTATTTGTGTGAGGTAGACTTTTTGTTTGGTAGATCTTCTGCTAATGGGTTTTGGTTTTATTTCTCCTACTATTAGTTAATTATTTATATACGTAGTTGTTGATGATCTTTTTGTAAGAAACCTTGATTGATTATTTGTGTGAGGTAGACTTTTTGTTTGGTAGATCTTCTGCTAATGGGTTTTGGTTTTATTTCTCCTACTATTAGTTGCTATATATTTGGGGTTATGGCATGAGAAGCACTTGAAATCTTTTAAGGGAGTAAAGAATCTCCTAAGGGACCTTCCAAATTTTCTCAATTTATCTCGAGGAGTAAATAACCTTCTTGTAAAGGACATTTTTTTCAATTCATTATTTTTCTTTTGATAGCATTACTTGTTCTTTTATTCTTCCTTATTAATCATGTTGCTTGCCCCTTCTCCTACAGGTCTTTTTAGAGCTACTTTATTATCTTTTGTGGCTTCCTTTGAGCTACTCCCCTTTTTTGAGCTCTTTTTCATGGAGGCAGCCTCCTCTTATAGCTTTTTATATACTCTTTTCTTTTCATCTAACTCAACTCTAGCTGAAACAATCTTAGCCTCTAAACTTTCACACTTTAGATCTCTCTCCTTCATTTGGCTACTCATCACCTCTTCAATTTTTCTAGCTTCTTCCAACTGTGTCCTCAAGATAATAGTTTTTTCTCATATACTCATGCTCTCTTTCATCACAAGTCTGCAACATCTTCTTTTGATCTCTGTTTTCATTTGTCATTTTGTCTATTTCAACCAAGACTGAGTCACACTTGCCTTGTTCTTCAACTGGCTATTCCTCATGAAATTCAGGTACATTCACCCTAGCATAATAGGTCTAATTTGACTGAACACTTTCTCTTTGAGAGACCTTTTTTTTCTTCCTCTTTTTCTTCTCCTTTTATGCATTTTTGCTACTAGTATCTCTTTTATGCATGAGCTGCAATATATCCTAATTTTCTTTTGCAAATTTTAAATCTATACTGTCTCAAATCCATATTGTGAAAATTGTTATAAATTGCACATTTTTCTTCGTCATTCCAATGTTGTTCTTGTGCAGAAGGAAAATCTTACAATCTTACTACTCCCTTCCCATTGTACCAGCCACTAAATCATCCTACTAAAACACTTTTTTAAATCACATACTAATATAATGTTTTTATATCTTAATAGATACTTTTGAAAAGTGTCATGCCATTTTGAGAGTAAACTTTCTCTTCTAGTTTTACAACATGTATCATTGCGAGATTTTTAACTTTGTATTTGTAAACTGTTCAAACTGAAAAGGGAAAAACTTCTGCATCTTCTCAGGGTAGGAAAGAAACAATGTAAATGAAAAACCCGCACCAGATACGTTTTTTCCTTCTTACATTTGTTCTCGTCTTCTGTTTCTTTTCGGGCACTAAAAATGAATAAATCATCAACGAAGAACAATCATATCATTTCAATAGATGATACCTGTCATACCCGTTTTAATATCTTCTATTGTCGAATGTTCTAGAAACAAAATTAACTTCAATATGTAAGCACAATCAAATTGCTCTACAAGGTTTCACAGTACCAGTTTTGATATTTTATGCTATAAAATACTTTGTTATGAAAACATGAAAAAGTAACTACGATACTCTGGGACATCCTGTTATGTAAGGACAGGTGATTCACAACAACATGGAAGCAATCAAATCACTTCACTTATCACGAAGCAATTCATATAGTGATCAAGATTATATTTCTAATTTAAGGCTGTATCATATACATCAATCATATTAGTATATCTGATATTCAAACCTTTTAACATATCTGATGGGCAAACAATAACCACCACCATACCTACGGTAAATTAATTATTGACTCACCATCTTTCCATTTTATCTGTTAAGTAGCAAACTATTACTATCTAATAAATGTCACTAACTCACACAAAGTGTTGGACATGCCACTCATTAAGTATAGTTGGCTATTGTGGCCATTTTTTATTGTTTTGGTTAATAGAATATCGACTTTGATGAATGCAGTGTGGGCGAATTCCTTTCAGAGGGAATTTCAAATGCTGTTTCCTGGATAAGAGTTGGCTCCTGTGGCAATTCTGTATTTTTTGGGTTAATAGAATATCAAATTTTGGGCAAACTCCTTTTGGAGAACATTGTATACGTAGCCTGAAATTGTACTAAAGCAGATTTCAAGCTTCTACTTTTTTTACTTTGGATTTTGCTAAATTGAATATGTGAAAAATCAGCTGCTATCCAAAGTAGATATAGAATAAGCTTGGCCTTTTGCATTTCGAGAATGTGGAGTTTTCCTTATCATTTACGACATGAAAAATGTTAAACGTGTAATAGTTTCCGACTTTATTCTGCAAATAATGTGGAGATAAAAATGTTAAAAGTCGATACGTTGCCAAATTAATTCTGCATTTTTGGTCAGATTTCATTTTATTCGGACAGCTTGGAGAGGATGAAGGAGGAGAATGAAATCTCTTCATTGCAATGGTAAACTCCATACATATAACCAGAAAACTGACCATTGATATGTCAACAGAATATTACAATAACATTGTCAAGTATAGCATAACATAACATAACAAGGATAGACAGACAGAGTACAAAATTTCTGGGTAAGAGAACGAAAATATCTCTCCATCAGATCTCAAAGTAACCTAGGCTACAAATGATACCATCGACCACATATTCATAAACCATATGTATTAGAGATAATGGAGAATATCATAAAATAGTGAATTGGTTCACGATACCTAAGGATAAGGATTAGTTTCTATTTCTTAGGGTATGGTTCTAACTTCCCTAAAACCATGTGTGTTATTTAATGTGTGATCTACATGGACAATGTAGAGCGTTCTGCAGTGCCAGACTCTCTGTCGTAGAGCTGACCAGTGGGTGTTTTTTATTAATTCAAACATCACTTTTTAAAATGGTATCAGAGTGACAAGGCTGAGAAACCTGTTAACTAAGTGAAGGATTTGCCTGCCACGCATGAGGCGAAATCGTCACTTGGTTTGGGGGAAAAATCGCGCCGATCCCACTATGAGACTGTGTTGGATAATTGCCCGATCGTCGCGAATCCGCATTGGTTAATCACGTCGATCGTGCAAACAAAAAAAAGGTGTTGTGTCTTGGCGATGGCTGCTGAGAGAAGGCTGCATGGAGGCCAAGGTCTGCCAAGAGAAGGCTACAACGACCCTATACGTGGTTCCTCATAGGACTGCCGTGGAGAGCACGCAGTGTGGTGGAGACTTTCCCAGAGGCCGCATGGGGAGGGCACGCAGACTGCAAGAGATCAACCAATGCTAGAGGCTATTGAAAATACCAGAAATCAAACTCGCGGAGATCAACGATTTTTGTCTTTGACATAGATCTGGGGTAGATCTAACATATATTTTTTTTACCTGTCAAATTTTTTTAATCGCCAAGATGAATAATCAAATGATTGAAGCATACTTGAATGAGCATAACAAGCTCGATGGCTCCAATTATGCGAATTGGAAATTCAAGATGCAGACTCTGCTAGAAGTGTAGAGTGCTTGGACGATTGCAAATGGGGATGAGAAGAATCCAATAGCTGGATCATCATTGATCCCAAATTGGGAGACGCGAGAAGGTAAAGCAAGGACGCTGCTGAAGATGTCAGTGAAAGACTGCATCATACCACATATCAAAGAATGTAAATCAGCAAATGAAATTTGGATAATATTGAAGGATTTGTATGAGATCAGCAATACAAATCGTCTTCTGTTCTTGAAGAGAAAGATCTTATCCATGAAGATGAAGGAGAATGAAACAGTTGTTGCCTTCATAGCAAGGATCAAAGATCTGAAGAACAAATTGGCAGACATTGGTGATACAGTTGCAGATACAGATCTAGTAACCATTACCATGAATGGTGTGACCGATGACTACCAAATGTTTATCACTGGGATAAATGCGAGGGAGAAGATCCCAAAGTTTGAAGAACTGATAGGAATATTAATGCAAGAAGAAGAAAGAAGATCGACTCTGAAGCCCCAGAGTGTCGATCTTGCGTTGATGGTGAAAAAGAACTTCTTCAAAGGAAAAGGAAATCCACAACAGCAAAACGGAGGAAACTCATAGAAAAGACCAAATCAAACTCAAGGTATGCATCCGAATAGAAACAACTCTGAAATTAAATGTTTTTATTGTAGAAAACTTGGTCATATCGCTAGGGAGTGCAAGAAGAAGAAATATCATGAACAGCAGCAGAAGCAGAAACGACATGTAGGTCATCTCACAAATGATAATCATGAGAAGAACTTTAGATTGTTCACAGCAGACTTTGATGAGAATGTTGATGCAGACATCTGGTATGTAGATTCGGGAGCATCCACACATATGACGGGAAACAGACAATGGTTTGGAGATTTTAAAGAAATCAACGATGGAGCACAAATCTACCCAGGTGATGATAGAAGTCATCATATCAAAGGGTATGGAAAATTTTCTATCATTTTACCTAATGGTACTATAAGACATATTTATAATGTCATGTATGTGCCCTGTGTAACAAAGAACTTGATTTTTGTATCCATGATTACAGATTAAGATCTCAAAGTTGAAATTTTTAAATCTAATTGTTATATTAAATATCTGTTGGATGGTATGAAGACTATTGCTACAGGAATTCAAATAGGAGGTCTATACAAATTGGATGTAAGACTAGTATCAATTCGAGCCTTGACATCAGCAAGTTTGACTATAGAAGAGCTGTGGCATCAGAGATTTGGTCATATCAACTATAATGATTTGTTGTTACTTCAAAAAAAGGAAATGGTAAGAGATCTTCCTATGTTAAAGCAAGTGCATAATGATTGTGATGCATGTACATTAGGAAAGATGCATAGAGAGGAATTCCATGTTCGAGTAGAGAAGAAACAGAGAGACATACTTGAATTAGTGCACACAGATCTTTGTGGAGCCATGCAAACAAAGTCATTAAGAGGTGCACTGTATTCTTTACTATTTATTGATGACTGCACAAAGTTTTCTTGGGTATATTTTTTGAGTAAGAAAAGTCACACATTTGAATACTTTAAGCAATTCAAAAACATGATTGAAAAGCAAGCAGTGAAGCATATAAAAATTCTCTGCTTCGATCAAGGGGGAGAATACAAGAAGGATGATCTTATCAAGTATTGTAAAGAGCATGGGATATTACAGCAATTCACAGGACCCCATACTCCTCAGCAGAATGGAGTAACAGAAAGAAAGAACAGTGCATTGGTGGAATGTGCTAGGAGCATGTTGAAAGGTAAGGATCTTTCGAATGGTTTTTGCACTGAAGCATTGAATATTGCAATTTATTTGAAAAATAGGAGTCCTACAAAAAGTCTTGAGTTTAAAACTCACTATGAAGCATTATATGGATTTAAACCTGCAGTAAAACATTTCAGAATGTTTGGGTCTAAAGAATTTGCCCATATTCCAAAGGAAGACAGAAGAAAACTAGATTCAAAAGCCATCAGATGTATCTTTATAGGGTATTGTTCACAATATAAAGCTTATATATTATTTAATCCCTCTACTCACAAGATTTTTGTTAGTAGAGATGTCATATTCCATGAGCAGGATCATGAAGAATCTGATAAGCGCAATGAGGAATGGGATATTCCATTCTTGGTGGAAGAAGGAAGTGACGAATCAAGTGATGGAAATGAACAACATCAGATGCAGCAGCAACAACAACAGGAAGGAAAAGAAGATGATGTAGCTATCAAGCCAAGTCCAGAAAATGATAATCAAATAAGGTTTGAAGCTACCCCACCACTCAGGAGATCAGGTAGGAAATCTCAGTTGCCAGCAAGATATAGGGAAAATGCTTTCATAACTAGTATGATGAATGTAGTTGAACCTTCTAGTTATAAGGAAGCAAATGAATGTAGTGAATGGAAAACAACTATGGAACAGGAATATGAATCTATAATCAAGAAAAACACTTGGGAGCTGGTTGAACTTCCTAAAGGGAAACAAACCATAGGTTGCAAATGGTTGTATAAACCAAAGATTAATGCAGATGGAACCATAGATAAATTAAAAGCTAGATTAGTAGCAAAGGGGTATTCACAAAAAGAAGGCATTGACTATGAAGAAACCTTTGACCCTGTAGCTAAACTAAATACCATCATAATGTTGATTGCTTTAGCTACTAAGAAACATTGGATAATTCACCAACTAGATGTAAAGTCTGCATTTTTAAATGGAGAATTGAAAGAGGAGGTTTATTTAGAGTAACCTGAGGGGGTTTTTCCAAAAAGGGAAAGAACATTTAGTATGTAGATTAAAGAAAGCTCTATATGGACTAAAGAAAGCACCCAGGTCTTGGTATGAAAAGATTGATTCATTTTTTCTACAACTTGGCTACAACAAAAGTAAAAATGACCCTAATTTGTATACCATGAAAGATGAACAGGGGTGCATAGTGTTGATTTCTTTGTATGTAGATGATTTAATGATTACATGTGATGCTATTGCTCTAATCAAAGAAATCAAGCAACAAATGTCACAGGTGTTCGAAATGAAAGACCTTGGTAAATTAAGATATTGTTTGGGCCTTGAGATTTGGAGAGATTTAGGACAAACTTTTATGTCCCAAGGTAAGTATGTCAAAGGTCCACTGGAAAGATTCAGAATGGATCAGTGTAAGGCTACAACAGTACCATTACAGCAGAACATTAAACTTCAGAGTGAGGATGGCTCTAAAGAGGCAGATGCGACACTTTATAGACAGTTGGTTGGGAGCCTAATCTACTTGACCACTATTAGACCAGATTTGGCTTATACAGTCAGTGTGCTAAGTGTTAGCCTCCTGCTGCAGCAGGTATTCATATTTCATGATTGACATTTTTACATGCCAAATATGTCATACTTTGCAAGCTGCAGTGTTCCATATTTCCAGAAGAGACCAAAAAACAATGCCATGAAGTGTGCTAGTCCAAAGGCCACTGCTGTATTCCATTTTTGATGAGTTCTTTTTTAAAGGAAAGGCCAAACAGCTTAATCTTGGCCTCCCTAGACTTCAATTTCCTGTTTTAGAATGTAGAGAATGTATCTGTCCAAACAGTTTAATCTTGGCAGATTTTGTAGATAGGTAGAGTATCAAAGGGACCCAACTGTTTAATCTGGGCCCTGGCAGAAATAAGTGCAGATTTAGATAGGAAACATTCAAAAGAAAAATTGTAATTCTGGGTCTGCAAGTCTAAATGCACCCTAATCAGAAAAGAAGAAAAAATGTTAGGAAAGTAGGCTGGGTAAGTAGCTGTATGGTTGCAGAATGATAATTTGTGATCAATTTTGTGGTACAAAGTGTTTTATCTTTTCAGATCATAGTGCAGGCAGTTTTCATGCAAAAGGGCTCAAAGGTGGACATCACTAACTCCCCCTTCTTCTAAATTCCCCAAGTCACTTACTAATTTCCCCAAAGAGGTCAAGATCTGCTTGAGTCTCTTAGTTTCATCATCATCCACATCAGTTGCCTTGGTGAAGATCTGCTTCACCCAAGGACTTCATCTCTTTGCAAAATTCTTTTCCCCAAAATTTAGCCTAAGGTCCCTGACCTTAGCGCCTGCTTATCACCTTCATATTAACTATTAACAGTATTATATAACTCCCTAGCAGTTTTCCCCTTCCCCTATTAAAACTATGTACATAAAACTCCCCTATGTAAATATTCCCTCCCTGGCAATATAGCCATATTTTTATAAGTCCGGGAAAAATGGTCCATCTGGGGCTGTTTTTAACCCATTCGAGTCATAACAGGGGTTAGATGACACCTGGTCATGCTAACAACCTCTCCCCTAGCCCCAAAACTCTCAAAAACCCATGTTTTACCCCTCATCCCTAAGTCCCAGCTGTAAATATTTCGACCGCGCTCATTTTACATCCATAAACCCCCTTTCCCCGCCCCTAACCCAAAGTTTTTGTATAAAATATTAACCCCGCCCGTGTTAACCCTTATAATCCACCGTTCCCTAAGTTATAACCCACCCGCGCCCTATATTAAAAATAGAATATGCTGCGTATATTCCCGTCCTAACTTCCCGCCGCCTTGCGCCGACCGCCGACCGTTGGATCGCCCGCCCCGCAGATCAACAATGGGCGGGCCGTCCCATCTCCTATGCTCCCGAGCTTTAGCGTCCGGGAGATGGGCGGTATTACCGCCGTACCTCCCGCCACGCGTCAAGCGTTGGGCTGTGGCAGAGGCCCCCCTCACGAAACCACCATCCCCAAAAGGCGGTGCGCCACAATACCGCTTACCACCTCCTGCCCTGTGACGTCACCGCTTACGTCACCCCTTGCCCAGTCACCGCGACACGTAAACCACCTGCGTGGCCTCCTGCCACCATGTCGCCGAGTCATCTGCCTGCGTGGCCCCTTGCCACGTGTCATGCCACGTCACCGTCCGTACATGATGACGTCATGCTGACGTCATCCCGCCACATCATCATGCTGACGTCATCGCTGACGTCACCCGCCGTACAATGTCACATCATGCTGACGTCATCAACACTTTTTTGGTGCGAAGGAGCAAAAGTCGCACTTCGGAGCCCCGGAATCCAATTCTGAGGCAGTTTTTGATGAGCGGTTTGTGCAAATCGCTCATCGCAGGATTTTTTAGGCCGAAATGGAGAATCTTTAGGGAATCTTCAGGGAATCTTTTCATCATACGGCCCCAGGAAGCCCAAAAGGCGCAAAAATGACCCGTTTTCTTCGCAGAGCATACCAAAAGGAGCAGAAGACAGTTCCAGAGGATACAGAGGCCGAACAGTGGCCATCAATGCGTGATTAGACCCGCAGCACATCACATTAGCAATCCAGATTTTGTCAAAGAGTATCAGAAGAAAGAAAAGACGCTAAAGAGTATCAGCAAAGATTTTTTTAGGGGATCGAAGCACCTGTAAATTAATGAAGCCCCCAGAAAGTCAAATCAGGCATCATCAGCCCATCCTTACCTTCAAATCACAATTAAGGCATTCAAAGCCACAGGACAACAAAGAAGCAGAAACCCATGCACATTTATTTCAGAAGCACCTGCACCAAGCCACCAAGGACTACATAAGTGATTCAGTTTTAATACGGCCGCCCCAGCGCAACCTGAGATATTTTCATGCATTTATTTCAGATAGGAGTAGGTAAATTAATTATTCTTTATGACCTAATTAGGTCAAGATGTAATAAAGAACTCTGCAGATAGTTTTGCCCTATATATACCACCCTCTGTATAGTTTTAAGGGTTGGTCGATTGAGAATTTTCACCAGAGACTCGCACTGTATACCTAACTGTTTCTATAATCAAAGATTGCATAAAGCTTGGAGAGCAGACTATCTGTTGTAAATGAATGTTTTGGAGATATGAAGATGGAATCCTTGTGCTGCAACCTGAAGCAATAAGTGCATCTTACCTCTGTTTTATTGTTATCACTATCTAAATAGAAGAAAGAAAGAATAGCCTAGAATTAGTTTAAATACTCTCTATGCTCAATTTCTGCTATTTCTTTATGTTTTCCTCTGGTTGAATTGGTTATGAATATGAATTCCTTCTGGCTCATGTTTACCCTGATTCACCTGTGTTTGCCAATTATCTAGGGATTCTTAACTGCCCCTAGGTAGCGCCTTGTCATTTTCTCTTGTTAAGTATAATTGAGAGATTCTTAACTGCCTCTCATTACTTAGCATTTCTTTCCATCCCTTAAACCTGAAACATTGTTTCATGCTCAGCTATCTTGCTCCATTTTCCCTCACTGTTATTAAGGAAAAGCACCAGTAGTTTTTCTCCTCGACTCCATGCCCAATGGTTCGAAACCCTTAGACTATGCTTTGCCTCTCTACCTGAAATATCAATTTTCCCACCAAAAACAAAACAAAAAACCCTCTGAACTCGAGACCTAGCCTAAAATCCTTTTCAAACAAAGCTAAATCTTAAAGAGAGAGCCCTCTCTGATTGCAGGTTGGCTAGAACCTGCAGTCCAAAGTTGGTTTGTGGTTACCTCGGTCGTATCCTTTTCCAGAGCTTAAGGACAACCTAAGTGATAACACTAAGTCAATACATGTCTAAGCCACTTGAGAGACATTGGAATGCAGCAAAATGTGTTTTGAGGTATCTACAAGGTACTATAGACTATGGTATTATTTATACTGATTCCTCTGATGTTAGGTTGACAGGATTTATATATTCCAACTGGGCTGGAAACGTAGACGACCGCAGATCCATAATAGGCTATGCATTTAGCATCGGATCCGGGGTAATTACATGGAGCAGTAAGAAACAGAACACAGTTTCCTTATCTTTAGCGGAAGCAGAGTATCAAGATATGTGTGCAGCGACATGTGAGGAAGTTTGGTTGCGGAGACTTCTCCAAGATGCTGGGGAAGAACAGAAAGATGCAACAACAATCAGATGCGACAATCAAAGTTCAATCAAACTTGCTAATAATCTGGTGTTCCACAAGAACACTAAACACATTGATACACAATTGCACTTTGTCAGGGAGAAAGTACAATCAAAAGAAATCCATCTTGTATATTGTAATACATGTGATAATGTTGCAGACATTTTCACTAAGCCTCTTGGCAAAATTAAGTTTGAAATGTTTAGGGAGATGTTAGGCATATTTGTGAAACCCTTCATTAAGGGGGAGTGTTAGAGATAATGGAGAATATCCTAGAATAGTGAATTGGTTCACGATACCTTAGGATAGGAATTAGTTTCTATTTCTTAGGGTATGATTCTAACTTCCCTAAAACCGTGTGTGCTATTTAATGTGTGATGTACATGGACAATGTAGAGCGTTCTGTAGTGCCAGACTCTCCTGGTTCAAACTCTCTGTCATAGAGCTGACTAGTGGGTGTTTTTTTATTAATTCAAACATTGCTTTTTAACAATATGCCCATCTGAGAGAGCCACACTGCGCTTGGAAAGAGTGTCCGCCTTCAGGTTTTGTTCCCGGTATACATGCTAAAATCACACATCAGGTATAGAAGACATTAGATCTCGGATTCGCTGCATCGAGTTGCATAGAGGGGGGACATCCAAATCACACCTTCTGTATATCCACTGAATTATAGAGAGGAAGTCACCAATTATCACGACCTTCTCAATGCCAATCCGAGAGACACATTGAAGAGCACCCCATAAAGCAATCATCTCTACCCTGCAACCCACTAGACCAGAAAAAATGATATAGAGAAGAGGGATCAATACAAAGATATACACTAGATCTACATTTCCCCCTGCATATTCATTGTCAAAGAAACATTTGGGGAATATCACATCCAAATCAACTAATGTGACTGATCGAGAAGGACCCTTGGGATGCCATGGACCAATTTCATTGAAGAATGCCACGATCTTGAGGGCCACCATCTTGCTATTTGGGGCTTTAACCTCGAAAATGAGGTTGTTCCAAGCTTGTCAAATCCCCCAAAATGTATTAAGTAGGACAGCTCTGTAAGGCTTGGCATGCTGGGCCCATGATATGAGACAATCTCTAATAGAAAATACTTCACCAGCAACATTTACTATGAGGAGATGGGAAACCTCCTCCCAAACAGCACCGGCAAAAGGACATTTCACAAAAAGATGGTAGCAGTGTTCCCCATTTGATCTGCAAAGAATGCATCTTCCAGGTCTGATAAATCCCAATTTGATCAGCGTATCCCAAGGAAAAATGCAGTTGTGAATGGTTAACCACACAAAGCATTTTAATTTTAAAAGGACTTGCCAACACCACATATGTTCAATCCAGTAAGCATATGGAAGGGGTGTGATGAATGAAGAGATGTGTGTATATAATTCATTGGCACAAATCCTCCCCTTCACAATGTGACCATTCCAAACAAGTAGATCCCTAAGTTGTGACAGAGTGATGCCCGCTTGACAGAGTAAGCTCCAATCACATTCCCACTCGTCTTCAAAGAGATGAGAAATACCAAGATATCATTCATGAGACCATACCAGGACGCACAATAAGGTATAGTCCCCATTTACATGCTAACCAGAGTATCAATCCTACATAAGGCATAATCCCCCATCCACATGCTAGCGAGAGTATCAATCCCCCACTATTTTAGGAAGAGAATCAATAAAACTGAGAGAAATAACTTCTTCGATTAATGTTATATATCAAATTGGAAGTTTTCTTTTCTACGATCGATGTTATATATCAAATTGAAAGTTTTCTTTAGACTTAGGTAATAAGCATCAAGTTCATTTCCATTTTACTTCTAATGATAACAGTGATTAGTTTTGGACTAAGTTATGATTTGATTATATTAGAAATTGGTGTTAATAAATTGAATTATTTCTATTTTTATTTATTTAAAAGGGGTAGCGTAATTAATTATGTTTTTTTAATATTCTTTTAATTTTATAAATTTTGTACATTGAATCTATTTATTCATTCAAATATTATTAAAAAAATAAAAATCACAATATTGATTAAAAGTTTTCAAAATTTCATATATATTCGATTACACCCGTCCAGCTAGTCGTTCCATGAAATTGTAGGACGCGTAAATATATCAAAAATAAAAGCCGCTACTGCCATACCGTTTATATTGTCGCTTAACCTTCGCTTCCATCTGATCGCTCTTGTAAGGACCTGCGGTCCTTGGCATAACCGAAACGCGTGCGAAGGTTGGGTTGGACGAAGTGCGACTTGGTGTACACACGAACTACACAAAACAGTAGAGAGACACTTGAAACATTATGAGCAAAGTGTTGGGCGAGCATGTTTATATGGTGAACAAGTGTGGGCATTCACTTAACAAGCCAACGGTGATGAATTGTTGGTTGGGGGTGTTGGCCGATGGGCCGACCGTATGGAAAACCAAACGAAGGGCATCGGTTGATGATAAACGAGGGTCGGCCGAGAGGTGGCACGACCATACAAAGCAGCGTATATATTAGACGCAGTGATGAGGCATTTGGCAAGCGAACAATGCGAGGAAGTCCTTCATAGACAAGGAAGTGCGAAGAAGGAAGGTGTTAGTCGCAGCAAGGGAAGGCGCAGTTCTAATGCGCCCAACCTTGGGCAGCACCGCACGGAGTTAACGCACAAGGCTTGGTTGAAAGGCGAAGGCGCGGGTAGGAGCGCCCATCGTTCGGAGGAGCGCGGGTAAGCCTCGGGTGAGGGCGCCCGCTGGGCAGAAGTAGACAACACGGGTGTAACTTGGGTGAGAGCGCCCAGCGTTCGGTTGGTGAACACGGGTGACTTGTGGGTGAAGGCGCCGGTTGTTTGGTGAACGAGTGACTCGGGTGAGTTGCCCATCGTGCACGAAGATACAAGGTTCAGTTGAGGAGTGCGGTTGGCAGCTCGTGTGAGGGCGCGCCCACCCAGCTTGGGCAAGGAACTTTGGTTATCACACAGAGGTGTGGAAAGTTGTAATTTTGGCTAAGTATGAAACTTGGTGTTTCCAAGTATACTTGTAAAGCTTTGTAACATTGAAAGATTTTATAATATATTGTATTCGGGCAGACTCATTGTTCAGGGAGTTTTCCCTCCCTTTATACTGTGCAATTGTGTTCTCTGTATAATATGCTTGTGATCATGTGATATGAGTGGTGTTCATCTAGTAACGCAGGTGCCTTGGTTGAGAAACACAAACTAAGTAGGACATTTGGTTAGGCGTAGTCCATGAACATAAGTATTGGTGAAAAGAAAGTGTTCAGTGGTGCCGCACCTCGCCAAGAGCGGTTGAAAGACTACCGCCGACCTGGGGGCATGACAAGTGGTATCAGAGCTCGGTGAAGAGCTTATCAGGTGCTATTGTTGAATATTGAAGCTGATTCAGGGTGGAAGAAGCTTGACAGTTGGTGACAGGTACTTGCAAGTGAAGGAAGCTAGTTTCACATACAAGTGGAATCAAGAACTGGTTCATGTTTGCAGGGAACTTGGAGAAGGCTAAAAGGAAAAGATGGTGGATGAACCTATGACAGGTGAATCTAGCAATAATGCAGGGGAAGTCTTCTGGTACAAAGTGTTGGAACAAATGGGTTGATGGAGTTCTAACTGAGTTTCAATGAAGGCTGAGAACATGAAGATTCGGGAAGGTTGTTCGGAACTGAGGAAGGAACTTGAAGAACTCAAAAGCCAATGCGGAAGTATGATAGATGGTGAACTCAAGGAACTTGATGAGGAGATCCGAAAAAGTGGTCTTGGTCTTCAAGAGCTCTTGGATGAAAGAGCCTGGTTAAGGAAGAAAAGTACCAGGGTGGAAGCCGAAGTCAAGCAAATTGAGGAGGAAATAAAGAAGAAGCTTCTTGGCAAGAAGGTTGTTGTAATTGAGCAGGAAGAGCTCGACTACATTGAAAGGCTGGGAACTCACTACCGAAACAAACCAGAAGATGTTCGAAAGCTTAGTTCTATGGAAGGGGTCAATGGACACTTGGTTGGTGCACTTGAGAAAAATGCGATGCAGGACAAGCTTGATGGAAGACAAGCTAGACCAGGATCGAGTTGCCTAGAAGAGCTAAGCAAAGAAGTGAAGTACCTTAGGAGGAATGTCAAGTTGGAGCACAAGCCAATTGACACTCTTGAGGCCGAATTCTTGAAGAAAGTTGCTGATGTGAGACACAAGATAAAGCCGACAGAAGGAGGTGATGCCTTGAAGCTGAGTTTTGTGTAGGTGACCATGAAAGGCAAGAGATTTGCAGCTTTGGTGGATACGGGAGCTACTCATAGCTTCTTAAGCAGGAAAGCAGCAAAGTCTTTTGGGAAGAAATCAAAAATGGAGAGGGAATGGAGTGCTTTCAAAGCAGTCAACTTTACCATGAAAGTTGTTACTGGTATGATGGAAGACACTCAGGTGAGAGTGGGATCGTGGTTTGGAAAGTTGGACTTGAGGATCGTGGACATGGATGATCATTCTATGGTGCTGGGGCAAGATTTTATGAGGCTTGCACAAGCCATACCAATGGTGGACCGGGAAATTCTCTTGATCACAGCGAAAGGGAGAACCATGATGGTTCCGATGAATAGAAGGACTTGCTTGGGGTATAGACCGAGGATGAATTCTATGACTTTGTATCCCAAAGATCCGAATGTGAAGCATGAGGATGTGGAGCAAAGAGGACTTGGGAGTATGACTCAAACAACGAAGGAAGGGAAGTTGATTGACTTCATTGCAAGAGCGAGGAAGAATGAAGTAAGTGGGAGATCAATCTCACGAACCTTGGAGCACTTGACAGAGACATCTTCTACTAACGATCTTCACAATGGAGTTGCAAAAGAAGGGAGTCCGAGTACTACTTCAGAAGCAGTGGTTGGAGAAGATTATGGAGGTAGAGATCCAGCTGGTATAGTGGATTTTTGCAGGTATGCTATGGGCATATATGACTTTAATTAACAAAGGACAAGGTTGGGGAGCTTGGATGTACATGTGAGGAGATTGAGGTTGTGCACAGATACTTGAGGACACAACATCGATCTGATACATGGGTGGATGAAAGTCAGAGAGGAAACTTCCTGGCCCTTCTTTCTCTATAGACAACCTTGGAGATGGGTTGGTGCAGGGACCTTGATTGGAAGGGGCTGCACCACCTTAGCAAGGGGCCTTGGAGAAGGCTTCTTTATGACAGACTGCAGACTTGGATGCAGATGACCAAGACGTTGGGATGGAGTCTACACGGGTTGGACATCCTGGA
This sequence comes from Pinus tabuliformis, assembly GCA_031772625.1. Lineage (NCBI taxonomy): Eukaryota > Viridiplantae > Streptophyta > Pinopsida > Pinales > Pinaceae > Pinus > Pinus tabuliformis. Next base: position 970,740,405 of record CM062810.1, read on the forward strand.
CAACTAGAGTCATGGACATCAGGTTGGAGACATGGAGCATGACAGTTATGCAGGTACATTATGCAGGAGCATGTGTAGAGGTGTCATTCATGGGCATTCTATGGGGAATGCTGAAGCAAAGAATGTTGTGCAGATGCTATTTTGACATGGAGATGTATGAGCCAGTGGAGAGGTTGTACACTCTTGTGCAACAAGGCCATGAGCTGAACATGTTGCAGATGGGATGGAGATTCCATGGACCTGAGCATGGGAATTCAACAGATTCTTGATGAGTCCAAGATGTAGCGGAAGTCAAGGAAAGACTGATGGGAGCATAAGGATGTGCATTCTTGTGGTTTGGGCATATGGTTGGATTAGCTACCCAAGTAGTTCGAGTCATGAGGGGTACCAGTGTGCAGAGGTGTGTTCGTATCAGACTAATCCGAGGAGATGTACAGAGATGTGTCAGTATTGGTTCTACACTTGACAAGCAGCCTACGGAGGGACGACACATGATGGAGATGGTGGTTCTACATATGTTGCAGGGATGTTTGCAGTATGTGGAGGGGTTGATATCGTGGATAAGACTATTCGGATATAAAAATCTTGATCTTGGTGGATGGCTACCAGGATGGGATGTTGTTGAGGATGACAATGACTTCAGGTGGAGGAGCTTGTAAGGACCTGCGGTCCTTGGCATAACCAAAATGCATGTGAAGGTTGGGTTGGACGAAGTGCGACTTGGTGTACACACGAACTACACAAAACAGCAGAGCGACACTTGAAACATTATGAGCGAAGTGTTGGGCGAGCATGTTTATATGGTGAACAAGCGTGGGCATTCACTTAACAAGTCGACGGTGATGAATTGTTGGTTGGGCGTGTTGGTCGATGGGCCGACTGTATGGAAAACCAAACGAAGGGCGTCAGTTGATGATAAACGAGGGTCGGCCGAGAGGTGGCACGACCATACAAAGCAGCGTATATACTGGACGCGGTAATGAGGCATTTGGCAAGTGAACAATGCGAGGAAGTCTTTCATAGACAAGGAAGTGCGAAGAAGGAAGGTGTTAGCCACAGCAAGCGAAGGTGCAGTTCTAATGCGCCCAACCTTGGGCAGTACCGCACGGAGTTAACGCACAAGGCTTGGTTGAAAGGCGAAGGCGCGGGTAGGAGCGCCCATCATTCGAAGAAGCGCGGGTAAGCCTCGGGTGAGGGCGCCCGCCGGGCAGAAGTAAACAACACGGGCGTAACTTGGGTGAGAGCGACCGACGTTCGGTTGGTGAACACGGGTGACTCGTGGGTGAAGGTGCCGGTTGTTTGGTGAACGAGTGACTCGGGTGAGTCGCCCGTCGTGCACGAAGATACAAGGTTCGATTGAGGAGTGTGGTTGGCAGCTCGTGTGAGGGCGCGCCCGCCGAGCTCAGGCAAGGAACTTTGGTTATCACACGGAGGTGTGGAAAGTTGTAATTTTGGCTAAGTATGAAACTTGGTGTTTCCAAGTATACTTGCAAAGCTTTGTAACATTGAAAAATTGTATAATATATTGTATTCGGGCAGACTCATTGTTTAGGGAGTTGCCCCTCTCTTTATATTGTGCAATTGTGTTCTCTTGTATAATCGCTAATGATAATGAATGTGTATGAGTGTTCATTGGTATAAAGGAAACATAATAATTACTTGGTTGAGAAACACAAACTAAGTAGGACATATGGTTAGGCGTAGTCCATCAACATAAGTATTGGTGAAAAGAAAGTGTTCGGTGGTGCCGCACCTCGCCAAAAGCGGTTGAAAGACTACCGCCGGCCTGGGTGCGTGACAGCTCTCATCGCTGGAAAGTTCTGGGGACTCCTCGCTCGTGTATTTTTCCTTCTTTAATAGATCTTCCCCTTTTTCTTCCTGAATTCACACAATAATATATCGGTCTAACTAAAAATCAAAGAAATACACAATGATTTAAAACGTAAATAGTAGTTTGAAAATAGAAACAACCCTTTGTGTGCACAGAGTTTATTCAATTCAACATTTAATAAAGGATCTAACCAACCCTTTAAAATTAAATATAAGCAACGTTTTGCACAGCATTTATGGAATTTAAGGTTTAATAAATAATCCTCTGACTGACATAACTTTTAAATAATTCTGGCAAAACGATGAGAACAGAAAATCAATTGATAACTTTAATTATACACGACACCTCGATTTGTTTCCTTGGAAAATTGGAACACAAGGGTTCCCTGACGCAGTGCACTGCCGCACGGTCACGGGGCTTGGCCACGCGCAACATGAACCTCCTGCCAGCAATGGCATCCCCAGCTCTCATCCTCCTCCACCTCCGGGCTGCTACTGCATGCAACATTGCAAAGTTTGAGTGCAATGGCAACCTGAGACTATGTTCTGCTGCACAGTCACCGAGCTTGGCGGCCGGCGACATGAATCTCCTGCCATATGTGGAAGCCGCAGCCCCCATATTCCGCCACCCCCACGCTGATGCTGCTCCTATTTCCTGGAACATTTCAGTTCAATACAATACAATACATTTTAAGGAGAATACAGCAGAGAGAGATGGAGATTGTGCATTGGAATCAAATCCGCGTCCATCCGTTGACATGATGCAAAGGGATTGCATGTCGTGTTGTGGCTTTTTCGTGATTCCCCAAATCACAAATCGTGTGCGATGACGCATAAGGATTGCATGTTTGTGGCTTTTTCGTGCTCGCCGGTTATCTCCTGATTTGAGTTAAAATTTTGTAAATAAAATCATGTGTTAAAAAAATTGAATATTATTATTATATATGTATCAAAAGATTTGTTGGGTTGGGAGTATGTTTTAAAATCGTTTTTGTTTGGATACAAGTTTATTTTATTTACAAGTAATGAATAAATTACTGACCTAAGATAAAAAGTTACTTGGTAGGAGTGAAAGACTATCTTTTATAGACCACTAATAAGTATTTTTAGCTTAGGTAGATTTTATTGAAAATAGTGATGAGTCATAGATTGCATTGAGTGATAATTGTCTCTATCTCTCATTTGACAACTGGATTATAATATGCTTTCCATATATATATATATATATATATATATATGGCCTACAATATGCCCTAAAAGCATTTGGCAGTAGTGAAAACTTGCCCTTTTATGGACCACCAATGGTAATTATAGGTGGCATGATTTTCCTTGAATAATAGTGATGAGTTAAACTATCACTCGTGGATGTCCAAAAAAAACATACATATATATTCTAAAAACACATTTATATCTTTAGAGTTGCAATTATAAATAGAGAAATGGGGAAAAGCTACCATAACGTCTTTGTCAGACCAGGAGTGCGGACATCCATCAGTGATAGTTTGATTATATATCACAACCAAATTTAAAAATTAAAATATTTTTTAATATCGATATATCTCTTTTATATATTTAAATTGATATATTATCGAAATACCGTAGTCTAACCAGATTATTTTTTGCTAATCATGGAAATTCTTATAAGATTTTGATAAAATTGGCTTTTTTGCTTTGAAAATCATGGAAATTTAGTCAAGATTTTGATAAAATTGGGCAGGGATTTTTGTAAATCCATGTTATACATGTCGAATTTCAAGGTTTTAGGTGCCCCAGAGGTTTTTGATAGTGCTGAATCCATTTCCACCATCAAAAACATGGTTTAAACACTGCTAATGCAAGATTTTTTGAATTTTTTTTGCACAGATTCCGGACACTTTTGGTCGTCGGGCAATTCCTCCACCTCCATAGACACTTCCATTTATAAATATATAAATTTATATAATTTAAGTGTGTATAGTATAAATAAAAACTCATATGCATATATATTCAAGGTGTAGTCTAATTTATAGACTAACTAGTCTTTTTCACATGAATTCTTCCAAATTTAGCAATACAATTTCAAGAATTTTTATTATTTAGAAAATACATTTTTGAATGCATAAATAAATTCAACACTTTTTTTAATGCACAAATAAATTCATATATTTATTTCTTTTATATATATATATATATTCTTTCCTTTTATATATTTTATTAAGATATTACCCTTGTACATATATAATTTAAGAGCATAGAGTATAAATTTTTTTTAATATATATTTAATTGGTGTCTTTGCTTATATATATTTAATTGATGTTTTTTATTATATATAAATATATAATTTAAGAGTTTAGAGTATAATTTATTTTTAATATATATTCAAGGAGAATACAGCCAGGAGAGATGGAGATGTGCGTTGGAATCACTCACTGGAAGTGGAAGGGTATCTCATGAACGGTGATGAAAGCGTTATTAGTATTTGTCGTTTACCACTTGGAAGTTGATGTCAACGTCATCTCTGGAAAACCGTAGCCATGAAGTTCATCAGGCTGTTCCATCCGCAAGTTTAATGGGAGAAGAATCATAAATTATGATGAATGTATTTTAAATTATTAAAATATAAAAAAATAAAGTTTTTCATCAATATCCTTCCTATAAAAGTTAAAAAGCCGTTGTCCACCACCTAATCCAATAGCAAACTTGTAAAGTGAGCACGCTCATATAAATAAATATTTTTAAATAAATTACAATTTCTTTTTTATTGTGCAATGAAATTCATCACGTTGTTCAATCCGCAAATTTAATATGAGAAGAATCATAAAATACGATGAATGTATTTTAAATCTTTAAATTATAAAAAAATAAAGTATTTCATCAATATCCTTCTTATAAATGTCAAGTATTAATCACGAATGGCGTTGCTCACTGTTTAGACGGCGTGGTTCAATAGTTGGCTAGTGTCAATGTCATCTAGTGCAATTATTGTTCATCCATAGCTAGAAACGTGTATAGATTGCCATGTTTAGTAATAAACTGATCAAGCTTTTCATTTGATTTTGTTCTTTGATATGGTATCAACACTGAGGGTTTCGGTTGTGGCTGCTGAAGATCGAACGCTGTGTTTGGCCATAGTCGAGTAAGCTCAAGTGGAGTGTTGTTTGAAGCCAGAGTTTGGTAGGTACTGCGTTTTTTTGGTGACCCAGTATTGTGTTGTCTGTGTGACTTGTTGAGACTATTGAGCGCAACATGGACAAGCGTGGTGGTGGCTACTGGTGAGTGGCTGGCAATGGTTGGTGTGTGCTGCAGATGCCATAAGTTTCTGTAAGCGTGTGTTTGGGGCTGAAGAAAGTGCAAAGTCTCATTCTTGGAAAGTAGCAACTGTGTGCATTTGAAGACGCAGACGAGGTCGCAGCGATAGCGTGGAAGATTAGTGCAACGGATGCTAATCGTGTGGAGTTTTGCTGTCTGAGGATGAAGAGATTTAATTTGGGCTCTAGTAGTTCAGATTTGGCATTGGTAGCCAAGGGCAAATATCCATACAGAGGCAAGCCATGGGACAAGAACAAAGGAGGCAAGTTTCAAGCAAAACAGAAAGGTATGACACAGTCTAAATTTCCAATCCATGATAAGAGAAATGATGATTGTTATTATTGTGGCAAACCTGGGCATCATTCTAAAGATTGCTATAAAAGGAAATATAATGAGTCTAGGCAAAGAAACATAAGGCATAATGGAAATTTTGTGGACAAAGATACCTCAATCAGTGATGGATTTAAAAATCTTAAATTGTTTGCTTCTGATGTTGCATTGTCTGTGGAAAATGATGATGTGAATGCTTGGTTCATTGATTCTGGTGCATCACTCCATATGTCTTGTAATAAGGAGTGGTTTGATGAATATTATGAAAACATTGATGGAACATATGTTTATCTAGGAGATAACAGATCACTTAAAGTTCAAGGTTATGGAGTAATAGGTGTGAATTTGCCTAATGGACAAGAGAGACAAATCCATAATGTGATGTATGTTCCTGGTATCAAAAAGAATTTAATTTCTGTTTCTACTATTGCTGACCAAGATTTGAAGGTGGAATTTGTTAAATCACAGTGTGTGGTGAAAGACATTGAAGATCAGTACAAGGTTATTGCCACAGGTACCAGAGTTGGAGGCTTGTATAAGTTGGATGTGACGAGGAAAAGTCATCAAGCGTTGGCATCTACAACAATATCAACAGTAGATCTATGGCATCAAAGGGATGGACATCTAAACCACAAAGATTTAATGCTACTTCAAAAGAACACAATTGTTGAAGGTCTTCCTGTCTTGAAGAATGATCATGTTGAATGTGAAGCATGTGTACTTGGCAAGCAACATAGGGAGGAATTTCCTATACATAAAGAAAAAAGGCAAAGGGAAATACTTGAATTAATTCATATTGATGTATGTGGACCTATGCAAACTAGATCTATTGGTGGAGCATGGTATTTTCTTATTTTTGTGGATGATAGATCTAGGTATACATGGGTTTATTTCATAAGAAAGAAGAGTGATGTTTTTGAGTACTTTAAAGAGTTTAAGAGTATGGTGGAAAAACAAACTGGTAATTACATCAAAATTTTGAGATTTGATAAGGGGGGAGAATACAAATCAAGAGAATTTAATCAATATTGTAAAAGCAATGGGATTCTGCAACAATTTACAGTGCCACATACACCTCAGCAAAATGGAGTTGCTGAGAGGAAAAACAAAACACTAGTTGAATGTGCACGTAGTATGCTTCAAGGTAAAAATATCTCTAATGGTTTTTGGGCTGAAGCTATTAATACTGTTTTTTATTTGAAAAATAGGAGTCCAACCAAAAGTTTAGAGCTTAAAACACCTTTTGAAGCATTTTATGGGTACAAACCAAAAGTGAGTCATTTAAGAGTTTTTGGTTGCAAGGCATTTGCTCATATTCCAAAAGATGAAAGAAGAAAACTTGATGCAAAGTCAATTAAGTGCATATTTATTGGTTATTGTGATGATCAGGATGCATACAAGTTGTTTGATCCCAGTACTCATAGACTGCTTGCAAGTAGGGATGTGGTGTTTCATGAGAATGCAAATGAAGGTGATAGAATGAATAATACTGGTGTATGGCATGATACTGATGATTATGTCAAATTAGATACAAGTGTTGAACAAGAATAGGAACAGGTACAAGTTCAAGAGCAAGGAGCATCAAGCAGTCATGACACTCCAAGAAGAGGAGAGGAGACTACGCAAAGTAGAAAGAAAGATGAAAGCAGTAAAACTCCAAGAAGGTCATCGCGTCAAATTCAGGTACCTGTAAGGTATAAAGATTATGCATTAATGTCTCTTGTTATGAATGTTGTAGAACCTTCAAGCTATGAGGAAGCTAAAGAATATAAGGAATGGAGAGATGCAATGAATGAAGAATATAATTCTATAATGAAGAATGACACATGGGAATTAACAAAATTGCCTAAAAACAAAGTTCCCATAGGATGCAAATGGCTTTATAAATCCAATTTTAATGTTGATGGAAGTATTGATAAACATAAAGCTAGATTGGTTGCAAAAGGATATTCACAAAAGTAGGGAATTGATTATGAAGATACTTTTGCACCTGTAGCTAAGTTGAACACAATTAGAATCATGATTGCATTAGCTACAAAATATAATTGGAAAATGCATCAGTTAGATGTCAAATCTGCATTTTTGAATGGTGAGTTAAAAGAAGAAGTTTATTTGGTTCAGCCTAAAGGGTTTGTAAAACAGGGACAGGAGCAGCTGGTTTGCAGGTTAAAGAAAGCTTTATATGGTTTGAAACAAGCACCAAGATCATGGTATGTGAAATTGATTCTTTCTTTTATGAGAAGAAAAAATGATCCTAACTTGTACGTCAAGGAAGATGAAGGCAAGAATGTTGCTTTAATATCTATATGTGTTGATGATCTTATCATAACAAGAAATGCATGCAAGTTGATTGAAGAAATTAAAATTCAGTTGTCACATGTATTTGAGATGAAGGATCTTGGTGAATTGCATTATTGTTTAGGTCTTGAAGTTTGGAGGGAATCTGGTAAGACACTAATCACACAAAGCAAATATACAAGAGAAATCCTTAAAAGATTCAATATGACTGAATGCAAAGCAACATCTACTCCTTTAGAACAGAATGTCAAATTGTGCAGTGATGATGGAACCAAAGAGGTGAATGGAACTATGTATCGTCAACTGGTGGGAAGTCTGAACTATCTCACCACTACCAGGCCAGATATAGCATATTCTGTCAGCGTACTTAGTCAGTTCATGGCTAAGCCTTGAGAAAGCCACTGGAAAGCAGCAAAGAAAGTCCTTCGATATCTGAAAGGAACACTTAATTTTGGTATTATGTATACTGATGAATTTCATGTTGAATTGGCAGGTTATTCTGATTCTAACTGGGCCGGAAATCTAGATGATAGGAAATCTACTACTGGATACGTGTTCAATATTGGTTCAGGACCAATATCATGGAGCAGTAAGAAACAACCAACTGTTTCATTTTCATCCACTAAAGCTGAGTATAAAGCATTATGCAGTGCTACCTGTGAAGCAATATAGCTTAGAAGGATACTTGAAGATGTTGGAGAAACACAACAAGCACCTGTAGTAATCAAATGTGACAATCAAAGCACTATCAAATTGGCAAACAATCCTATATATCATGCAAGGACAAAACACATTGACACACAACATCATTTTGTAAGAGAAAAATTGCAATAAAAAGAAATTGACTTATCATATTGTAATACAAATGAAAATGTGGCTGACATATTCACCAAGCCTCTTGGAAAGGCTAAATTTGAAATGTGTAGAAGTAAGTTGTGCATTGTAGAAAATCCAAATTATGTTGTAAGCCTAGCTGAGACTTAGACCAGCAGGCAAGTTAACATGTAGATCGTGATTAAGGGGAGGTGTTGGGTATTAATCACGAACGATGCCAATCACTGTTCAGTAGTCGGCTAGTGTCAATGTCATCCGGCGCAGTTATTGTTCATCCGTAGCTAGAAATGTGTATAAATTGCCATGTTTAGTAATGAACCGATCAAGCTTTTCGTTTGATTTTGTTCTCTGATAATAAAAGTTAAAAAAACCATTGTCCATCACGTAATCCAGAATAGAAAACTTCGAAAGTGAGTACGCTCATATAAATAAATATTTTTAAATAAATTACAATTTTTTATTAATTATACGAAAAATTAAGATACATCTTTATTGTAAAGAGAGAGGAAATATTGAAGTAAATAAAGGTATAACTCCAAGGCATAGTTGTGAAGACATCAAAAAGATTTGACATATGATTTCTTGATTAACAAGATACCTAGCAACACTATCTCCTAAAATTTCTAAGACTTTAAAAAATATAAGCCACAATCCATTAATATTTTTTTAGGTTTAGACAAAGAATAAACAAGTTTTTATGTCCACATCCTACGCTTCAATGTCTCCCCCTTATATCCTCAGTTTATGAATCCAATTTTTAAGGGTGATTCGGTCGAATTGGAAAGAATTGACGAAGGTATATTCCATATATATACCCTATATTTTAAATACCCTAACCTGATTGTCTCCATTTTTGATGGCAACAAATATGACTATCTCCATTTGTGATACATCTTTATTATAAAGAGAGAGGAAATATTGAAGTAAATAAAGTGATTATGCTGTTTAAAAATTATGAGATTGGATGGAAAATGAATATGTTTCCGATAGAAAATAATATGTTTCAAGGTTATTTCATATTTTGAGAAATATTTTCAACTATTTTATATATCTAAATTTTCTAATAATTATAAATATGTGATAGTGATCTTTTTACACAGCAATAGAAGAAAATGAAAAGAAATAATAAGAAGCGATTAAGAGGATGAAGATATTACGATGGAGCAAAATTAGAAGACAATGTTTAGTAAATCAAGGCAGTGAAAATATGAAGAAGGGATGTAGTCAAGAGGGATGGATATGTGGAGTACATTATAGGATGAACCATAGAACAATTAATGGATGGCACATGGCCATTTGCAAGATTGAACATAAATTACTCCATGTGCCAGTGTTCAAGAGGTTCTAGACAAATGTTAATACTTATCAACTTCAATTATTGTTTCAAATGGAGGTTTCAAGAATATTGCTATGGTGATAGAGACTATTGGAATTAATCAAAATGGACATTCGCTAATATGTATCATGACAATTTTATCTTGATACAACTCAATTAGAGGTTGGAAACCATTGATTCAAATGAGATACATAGTTCAAAGTGCACAAGAGAGTCATCACCTCAACAATTTGGATGTATGACGACTCATTAATGACAAACTCTCAAGATTGGAGTTCCATAAAAAATGCATACAAAATTCACCTATTGAAGGATGAGGAAATACCTACCAATGGAGATGACCATTGAAGTACCAAACTTCTGAACTATTTGTATGATGTCCAGTTGTAAGCAATCTATCCACACAATTTATTTTAAAATATTGAAGACATGAACAATTGAACGTTTTTTTTGGGCTCGGAGTCTAGCTATTTGCTAGAATCAAAATTGAGTCACATTATAGGTTGTAATCATGTTTTGTTCATGAGACCTTTTTCATTGAGGAATGTCAAAAGAAGCAAAGCACCAATGGACTAAATTGGCTTTCTTAGTTGTAATTCTACAACCATTCGACTTTCTAATGTCAAAAGTGTTAGAAATGAATATTTTGTGAACCACTATTAACACATCCAACTCATAGTGAAAATATTTAAGTTATTAAACAAATTCTTATCATTTTCACTTATTCCATGAAAAATTCCTTACCTGAGAAAAGTGCATTTTGTGAAATAATCATTCATATATAGTGTTTCACGATATTAGGTAGTTTGAAAGATGGTTTATATTCTCTTATCATTTCAAATGTCATCACCCCAAAGCTATACATATCATACTTCTCTATCAACTCTATAATGGAGAACCTTTGATAACTAAGTTGTCAATTGGAAATGAGGACAATGATTATTCATTCTTATCCATGTGTGTAGGTTGACTCATTACCCATATTCAAGGAACCTAAAATGACCTATTGGGAGTTCCCAAGGGGAGAAAAATTCACTCCTACCAAAGGCCTCTAGGTTTGGGTTGCTAGTTCATGTTTCCTTACATTCAAGAAAGATAAAGAGAGGTGGTTTCATGTCTTAGCCAATGAGAGGTGGTTTCATGTCTTATTCTAAGATAAAGAGACAATTTTAGCCTAAATGAGAGGTGGTTTTATGTCTTATTCTAAGATAGAAAAACAATTTTAGCCTAGATAGTATCTACAAGAAAGATAATGTTCCTTGCAGTCATCATTGTGTCTACCTCCAATGGGTCATGTTCTCTCTAGTAGAACCTAGTCTTAGTCCCACACGTGAGACCAAATACTAATCTTGATTATAGTTTTATTGAGGTAAATTCATGTAAATCTATGTAACTATAGCATTGTGTATAATGATTAATAAAATAATTTTGTGCATCGTTGTCCTTCATTACTTTGATAAACGAAGCACCTTGAAGTGAAATGAATAATCACTCAATGAAATACGTTCCCATGACTTTGTTGAATTTGTTGAATTTGGGCGCATGGATCGCAACTGTGATAACCAATGGGCTTGTAGTCAAATCAAACATGAGAGACCACCAACCTTTGCACATTTATTATAAGTCATTCCTTTCACTTTGAATATATTCAATCAAGTAACTTATGAAGCCAATTATGTTCAACCTCCAATGTTTCTCACCTACAACCAACCTAAAAAGTGCAAAATAACCCACATTTATGTTCATAACAACTAAGCTAAATCTTATTGTAATTATGTCTTATCTTTATTTCTTACAAATAAAATAAATAAATAATTGAAAGAAAAATCAATTAATTTTTTCCTTCACTTTCAATGTTGTCCAAAAAATTAGCCTAATTAACCTGTCCAAAAAATTAGCCTTCAAAAAGTTCTTAATGAGTAGAATTTTTATTACCTCAACAAAAAGACATTGTGACTAATACAGGTAAATTATTGCCACTATTTCATCAAACTTCCTTTTGCATTGAGTTTTACTTGACTGATAAAAAAATATATATATGCAGAGTAGTATAACCCCTTCAATATCATGTTTTGGCCAAATTAATTTTAATTTTGACAGTCAAAACATCCAATGAAGTGACGTAAAGTGAAGAGCTTTTATGTTCTTAGTAGAAGAGCTTTTATGTTCTTAGTAGGGTATTGACCTATTGCAATAACAAAAGCAATATTTGATGCATGCGCATTGAATTCCCTCATGGCACCTATTATATGAAAGATATCGATTTACTACAATGAATATAGCAAAGATGATATTGGATACCTGGGTATTGAAGGCCTTTCTAGCAACTAGCAAAGATGATATTGGATACCTGGGTATTGAAGGCCTTTCTAGCAACAATTTCAATAAATATTACTTTTCCCCATGTTCACAAATGTGATTCTCTTATTTACATAAAATATGTGATTCTCTTATTCACATAAAATTTGTTTGGTTACGGACACGCTGGAATGAAACAAAAATTTAAAAGCATAAAATTATTTTCAAAAAATCAAAAATAATATAAATTAGAATTAAGATTTTTCGGATCTATATTATGATTCTAAGCAATTTTTTTTTAAAAAGGCCACATCAAATTTTATGGGTTTAGGCGTTTCGAATTTTCTAGCGTTCATTTTCATAGGGATAGAAATGAAAAGAATTCATTTTCGTACCAGAATTCGTTTTTGAACTTATTTATTAATAAAAATATTATATTTTTTAATATAATAAATTAGTTTGGATTAGAAATTATTATTTATTAAAAATATTGTGATATAATGAATCTCTTTGTTAATTAATTTTTTATTAAATAATAAAAATATTCAAAATAAAAAAATAATATGTTGATCATATTTAAATACATTAATGTTAAAATTAGATGATTAAGGTTAAAAAATAGGTAAATATTTGAAAAGATAAATATTGTTTATAACAGTATTTTTATGTAAAAATCACACAAGAGAATCTCGTCAACGCGTTTCGAACCAACGAGTGTGTTTCATCTTGAGGACAAGATGAGGAACTAGATCCAGGCAGTGCAATAAATAGATGTAGAGAGCATCTAACTAGACGTTTGAGAGTAACAACTAGTTTGACTAAAGACATAAATTAGTAATTAAGATTTAACCAAGACGGGGAAGGGAACCTAGCTAAAGAATTTCTGTTCCTGCTTTGGCAGAACATGTAGAAAAAACAAATCATCACATTTGCGTTGAAGAGGTTAGGGTCATTGCTAGCATTGACCATTTTCATCATCGTAAATCTAAAGAGGCCTTAGAAATTGAAAAGAGGCCTCTTAATTTGAATAGAGATGATCACTGGAGTATCAACAAATGTTGAATCCCTGCTCTTTCTTCCTAAATTTTATTTAATTATTTATTTTTATTTATTTATTTTATTTAATTATTTAATTTAACTATATTGTTTATATTTTATTAATATTTAATAGTATTAATAATTATTTGTAGAATAATATTTGTTAATTAACTATATTGTTTATAATATTCTAAAATATATTGTTTATAATATTCTAAAATTATTTATATATTATTACTTAATAAATGGGATTGAGAATAAATTTAAATTTAAACTTATTAGAAGATTATATATAATAATAAGGTTATAAGGGGCTAAAATCTTTTTTTATAAAAGAAATTATTTTATTAATAAGAATAAAGTTAACATATTATAACTACATTGTTTATAATATTATTTTCATTAAAATACTAATTATTTAAAAAAAATGAATTTATTTATAATATTAATAAGAATTTAATTTAATAATATTTAGATTCCTTTCTTCGTTTTGGTCAAATCTTAATTACTAATTTATACCTTTAGTCAAACTAGTTGTTACTCTCAAACTTCTAGTTAGGTGCTCTCTACATCTATTTATTGGATTGCCTGGATTTGGTTCCTCCTGCTCTCTACATCTATTTATTGCATTGCCTCGATTTGGTTCCTCATCTTGTCCTGAAGATGAACCACACTGGCTAGTTCGAAATGCTCATTATTTTCTCTCTACATCTATTTATTGCATTGCCTGGATCTGGTTCCATTGGCTAGTTCCATGAGATTATTTCTTATGTGATTTTTACCTAAAGATGTGGTTATAATTATTATGGATCAAAGAAATCTAAATTCAAAAAAGATAAATATTTTATTAAATTATTTAATTAAAAATTGATTAAATAAATATATAAATATTGAGTTTAATAAAACTAAATATTTTATTAATTTATCTCATTATTTATTTATTAAATTTTTTACTAAAAATAAAAATGTTTAGAGTAAATAAATCTATAATTAAATATTAAGAATTGAAATATATAAATAAATATTGGTTTTAATTAATTAAATAAATATTTAATTTAGTTTTGATTAAGCAAATGAAAAAATATTTAGTGTTGAATAAAACAAACTTTGTTTAGCTTTTTGACCCAAAAAAATTCAACATGTCACTGGTCAAATCACTTATATTGGTGAAACAGGCAACTCAATTAATCAAATCCTACACTGGTGAAACATGCAGCTCAATTAATCAAAGAATTCAACAACATACATCAAATATGAGAGAACCTGCTCCTCAGTGATAACAGAACTTGTGGAAAAGACAAAACATCACATCTGCATTGAAGAAAGATTGATCATTTTCATTACCGGAAATTTAGGGAGGCCAAAGAGATTGAATGGAGGCCAAGCAATCTTAATCGAGACGATGGTTGGAAAATTAGCAGTTGTTGGGTCACTACCCTTTCCTCTTGATTTTGATGTTTATTTTTATTTATCGAAATCTATTTCTATTTTTATTATTTTCTTTATTTATTAATTAATTTTAATTTTCATCATTTCTTTTAGTTTTTCATTATTCTTGTGACCTCATTTCTTTCAATACCTTTTTTTACAGTTTGTATTTTTCTCTTTCCTTTCTATTTGAAACTTTTTTCCTATCTTTCGTTTCTCTTGTTTTCTTAGTATATTTTCTTTTATTATTCTTCTAATCTTTTTTTTTGGGTCAAAAAAGTTAAAGAAAGAAAATTTTTAGCCAAGGCTAAATATTTTTTCATTTACTTAGTCAAAACTAAATTAAATATTAGCCAAAAATTTTTGTATGTGATTTCTATCAAAGACTTTGCTTAATTCATTATGGATCATAAAAAGCAAACTCAATAAAGAAATCAAATATTTATTTATTTAATCAATACCAGTATTTACTTATGTATTTCAAATACTAATATTTAATTATAGATTTATTTAGTCTATATATGTATATATATAGATATATATATTCAAAACTTTAATAAATAAACAATAAGATAAACTAATTAAAATATTTAATCTTAATCTAAAACTCAATATTTATATATTTAGTCCAACATATTTGTTTGTTTATTTAATTTTTAAATAAATAAATTAATAAAATATTTATCTAATTTTGACCTTAATGTATATAAATATGACTAAAATATTTTATTTTTTTAATTTTGGTTATTTTTTTTTTTTCCGGAGAAAAAAGCAAAACTTTTTATTACAGCCATAAAAAGTTTACATTCTGTTGTGTTCTTGAGCCAACAAGAGGGCTCTAAAGTTCTGTTGTGTTCTTGAGCCAACAAGAGGGCTCTAAAAGCACTGTTTTACTCTCATTGCGAGCTATTACAACAATTTTCTAACTGCACTTACAGATCTCCTCCCCCAGGAGGTGATAATATATGAACATATACATGATATCCGTAGGTTCTGGGGTCTCCTACGATGTAGGAAAACAACCCCTAACAACAGAAAAAGTTTAAAAGTCTGTTTTTGTCAAAAAATATACAGCAATAAAGTTATATAGTTTGCTGGAGTCATATGTAAGAAAAACTAAAAACCGCATAAAAAGAAATATAGAACAGTATATGTACAGCAACATAAAAAGTACTGTGAAACCGCTGTCAAAAAAGGCTATGTACTGTAATCACTGTGGAAGATTGTGCGGAGGCTGATGAGTAAAGTGTGATTGCCCCTGTCTGATCTCCTCAATTGACCAACTGCCCAGAACTTGTTGTAGACCAGCCTTAGAAAGTTGGTCTGCGACTTCATTTTTGTCCCTGTAGATATGGCATATGGTAAAACTGATATAAGAAGATTTTAGTGAGTTAATTTCATCAACAAGAGTTTTCAGTATTTGATTTTGACAAGATGCTTTTCCATTGATCCATTTAATGACATTGAGAGAATCCCCAAAAATTTGGACTGAGTTGATATTTCTGTGAAGAAGCCAGCATAAGAGAAGGCGCAAGGCGGACAATTCAGCATAGTTATTTGTGCCAGTGCCCAACCCTACAGATGCTTTTAAAGAGTGTTCTGGGTTTATGTGTATGCACATGCCCGCTCCTGCCTTATTATTTTGGGATGCCCCATCGAAAAAAGCCCACGGCATGCCTTCCTGAATAATAATTTGGTTTTGTTTGTTTTTGGGGTTTCTAGCTTCAGGTGGCGGGATGGCTGAGTAGATGGCAGCCACATTGGAAGCGGCGGTGGAGATGGGGGTATCCTTGTCTTGGAACAGGCTTTTGTTTCTAGCCAGCCATACACCCCAGAAGAAGACCAGGGGCAGATTTCTCATGTTCCCCTCCGGAAAGTTGTGCCACCATTTCCTCCAGGCCTCTTCCAAAGGTTCATGACCCCACTGAGCTTTTACCTTGAGCATGGTAGTAACTTCCTCCCAAATCCTTTTTGTGACTGCGCAAGATGTAAAAAGATGACCAATGGTTTCCTCTTCAGTCTTGCACAGGGGACATCGCCCAGGCCCTGCTAGAAACCTTGCTTGTAAAATCTCCCATGTTGGGATCTTCCTTCTTAGGATACACCAAAGGAAGAGCCTGGCCTTTGCTGGACCCTTGAGTTTCCAAATATTATTTGCCCACCAGACTGGTTCTCCCCACCCCTTCTTGCTCATTAGAAAAGAGTATCCTTCTTTGGGAGAGTAGTCCCCGGTTTTGCCTTGAGCCCACATCAGGCGATCTGGTTCCTCTTTAATCCTTACATTTGAGCGATGTAGTTCTTTGAGGTAAACCTCCCATTCATTCTTCCATCTGTCATTTATTCCTAGATCTTCGGCTCCCAGCCACGCCTGTCCCCAAAAGGTAGATTGTCCCACTTTTTCCACCTGATTTAGGGAAGTAATTCCAATGCTGTCTAGGTGTCTTAGAAACCCTGGGGACAGGGCATAATCTTCATTGCACCCTATCCAGGGATCTCTGCCAATACGCACCTGTTTTCCATCCCCCACTTTCCAAGCTAAACCTTGTTCAATTACTGAAAAGGCTTCCACCGTGACCTTCCAGATGGCAGAGGTATTCTTTGTCTTCTTGTTCTGACTCCGAATCCAATCTTCCAAGGGGACGGGATCAATGTATTTCCTTTTCACTACCCTAGTCCACAGATTCTCCATAGTTATTAATCGCCAGCCCGATTTTGCTGCTAGTGATAGGCTGAATTCTGGGAGTCTTTTAATACCCCATCCACCCCATTCTTTTGGCCTAGCTACTTTGTCCCATGCTACCCAAGGCAGAACCGAGGCCTCATTTGTTCCAGCCCAAAGGAATCTGCAACATATTCTTCTGATTTTTTCCATTATACCTTTGGGAATCCAAGTCAAGGCAGCCCAGTAAACAGGGATGGCTAACAGAACCGATTTGATAAGGGTCAGTCTGCCAGCTCTGGAGAGCCACCTAAAGCTCCAGTGAGATATTCTGGTTTCTATTTTAGCTACAAGCCAGTTCCAGTCCTCTTTTTTGTATGAACCTGGTTTTAACCAAAAACCCAAATATTTGAAAGGGGAGTCCAAAGCTTGAATGGGGAAAGGGAAAAGATTTTCCATTCTGTCCCTCTCTCTTCTTTCAAAATCTGCCACACAGACTTGAGATTTACGAGAATTTATCTGCATTCCAGTAGCTTTCATAAACAGGTCGAAAATGCATTTTAATTCCTTTAGTTCATTGAGAGATCCATTGGTAAAAATCAGTATATCATCGACAAAAAGTAAATGAGTGATATAAAGATTGATTGCTACCTCAATACCTTTTACCTTCACCTCTCTTCTGGCTTTGTGGATCAATCTGCTTAGCCCTTCTGCCACAAGGAGGAACAGGAGAGGGGAAAGCGGACATCCTTGTCTAAGGCCTCTTTGACTGTTAAAAAATGAGGATGCTGCTCCATTGATCAATACTGCAAAACTGACATTTGAGATGCAACCCATAATCCAGCTAATAAAGGTGTAATTGAAGCCCACATGAGTAAGCAGCATCCGGATGTAGAGCCAGCTAATTCTATCATATGCTTTTGAGAGATCAATTTTGATAACTGCACCCTTTTTTTCTTCAATCTGACACTATGAATAACCTCCTGGGCTACTCCAATTGCTTCATGGATTTGTCTGCCATCCAGGAAACCAAATTGTTCCATTGATATATTCCTTGACAGGATAGGGGCAATTCTGAGAGCAATGACCTTTGCAATGATCTTATAGATACAGTTACACAGGGAAATTGGTCTGAAATCTTCAAAACTCTCCGGATCATCCTTCTTAGGAATGAGAGCTATAAAAGTAGAGTTGAAGGGTTTGTAAACTTCTCCTTTCTGTCTTGACTCTTCAACTACCTCGGTAATCTCAGAGCCTATAAGATCAAAAAAGTGGAGAAAGAGTTCAACAGTCCACCCATCAGGGCCAGGACTTTTATCCTTACCCATAAGCTTCATGGCTGCTTCCACCTCCTCCTTGGACACCGGAATTGTAAGGTCTTCTGCTTCATCCTCCTCAATGAATCTGGGGAAACATTGAGCTGTTCTTATGACTTCTGCAATGGTAGCCTCTCCCGGATCAGAGAAGATTTTCAGGAAATGTCTCTGTCCTAAGCCAGATAGCTCGGGGAAAGATTTGACTTCCCTCCCTTCTTCGTCTTTGAGACTCCAAATGGTATTAACTGATTTCCTTCCTTTAGCATAATTGTGAAAAAACCTTGTGTTTTCATCCCCTGATTTAAGCCAAATAGCCCTACTCTTAAGCCTCCATTCTTCTTCTTTATCCAGGAGGATTTTGTTTTGCTGTTTCTCTAAATGAAGAATTCTGTCCTTAGAGGCCTGCGTTGAATAACCATCTTCCTCAGTGCTTTCCAACAGCTTCAACTCCTCCCGGATTTTATTCAAATCCTCATTTTGTTTCAGTTTCCTGTCCTTTGCCCAGGAGATTGTCGCTTTCTTCATTCTTTTGAGATTCTCCATAAACAAGAAACTCTTATCCTCTCCTGAGTTGTGAGCAGGATGGATCCAGGTCTCTTTAAACAGGTTACTATATGTGGGATCTTGGAGCCAGGATGAATTGAACTTAAAGGGAGCAGGCGGCTTTGGGGGAGGAGAAGAGAGTTCAAGAAAAACAGGAAAGTGGTCTGAGTTCCCTACTTCCTCGACCCACTGCTTGAGGAGAGGAGCTTTATCTGCTAAGGACTCAGATAACAGAAAACGATCTAGTCTTTTGGCAATCCGGTCCTCCCCTGACCTTCGGTTCCTCCAAGTGGGCTTTAGTTTGATCGGGGCTGGATCTATGAAATTATTGTCCGTTAAGAGATTAGAGAAGAACGCTGTGAGGGGATCTTCCCTTGCTGATGGGCCCCATGCTTCCGCCCTACCCAAGGAGAAGTTGAAGTCACCCCCCATAATCAGCAAGGAAGATTTCAATACCGATTTTGACATCAGTTCAGCCCAAAAGGATTCCCTATCCTGACATGGCCCATAGATATTGACAATATTGATGGGAGAGGGGAAGTCGTAAGAAATAACCTCCATCCCCATAACCTGTTTCATCCCCCAATGATTTATGACCTTCACCCGACCTTCTTTGACTCCAATAGCAATACCCCCCGAGTGACCAGATGAGTCAATAGCCGAGAAGATCCAACCTGGCAAGAGGTTTTTGAGCATAGATTCAATCTCAGGGGCTTTTCCCAGGGTCTCTTGCAAAAAAATAACATCAGCTTTTGAATTAAGGACCCACTCCTTCAAGGCCAGTTTTTTAGGTTTACTGGCTAAACCTCTGCAGTTCCAGGATGTCAGGATCATTTCAAAACATCAACAGGGGGTTGCGCTGCTCTAAGGACCCCGGGGATGGAATACTGTTTGCCATCTGCAACATCCAATTTTGCTTTAAGTTTGGCCTTGGACATGTCCGATTTCCTACCTCTCTTGTTTTTTGAGCAGCTCTGTAGGGAAGACTGCCCCAGACCACCAACAGCCCCTGGAAGGTCGATCTTCCCCCCCAAGGATCTCAGGTTGTAAGGGCAAGGGGTGCGAGATGCGGGATGGGAGAGGGGTGGCCAGTTCTCTTCACAGTTTATATCAAGGGACGGGAGAGCCTCAGAGATAGAGTCTACATCTGGAGTTATCATCTCAAGTTCCTTTTTATTAATATTGTTATTTTGATGCGAAGGAGATAAAGGAGAAGAGACATGCAAGGTAGATAATTTATGCTCAGGAGAAAAACAGGAAGAGACAGGGATCCCTTAGCACATACCCATATCATTTTCGCCAAAAGAGTGATGTTCTGTAGGGATTCCCTTAGCAATCTCCACCAGGGCTTCTGTTCCTTTCTCGTTCTCTTCCACAGCTTCCGCCTGATGGGGGACCTCGGTCTGAGCCGCCTCTTGGTGATTGACAGGAACCGACAGAGGATCCAAAAGAGTCTCGCCCATCTCCATCTGCTCTGTGCCTCCCCTTTCCGGATTTTCTTGCTCCTGCGGTCTCGGTGAAGGGATAGTTGTAGGATCTCTGTATGCAGCAGTCCTCCTGAAACGTCTCCTTCGTCTGAGGTGAGGGCAGTCCTGGGCCAGGTGCCCGTATACATGACAGCGGTTGCACCTAAACGGCAGGTGCTCATAGTCAAGTAATTGCTCGAAAACATAATCTTTATACTGTAGATTGATTTTTTGTGCCAGGCCACCGCTCGGATTGAGAAGGACCAACATACGAGCCATCGCTCTATTTTTAGTCTCCAGGAAAGTCATATCAGCTTCCATGAACACCCCCAATCTGTCCCCAATAGATTTGAAGACCGCTTCTGTCCAAAGAAAAGATGGGAACCCCGGCGCTCTCACCCACACAGGGAACTCATCCGTTCTTTCTTTAATGGCATCGAAAAGGGGGGACCATTTCTTCATCAGGACAGGAATGTGTCCAATGTGCCAGTTTCGTTGGAAAACCCAATCTGCCGAGGCCTTATCTATAAAACTTAGCTTAAACCATCCTTTTGCCAGACATTGTGCTTCAAACTGTAATGGTCTTTCCGAAACAAAACAATTTTCTCCCCATGCTTGAAGAAATTCCGAGGAGAATCTCTTACCACGAGCTCTTCCGACCAAAGTACATTCTGCCACAGCTAGTGATTCCTCGATGGATACCTCCATTCCCAGGATCAGGTTGCCGTCAATCACCTGAGATCCAATAGGTCTTTGCGGCCTTCTCTTTGCCCCTTTGCTTCTTAAATCTTCCTCCGATGCCCTAGCTCCCCTGCGCATTTCATTTCGAGCTGGGTTCGTCTGCACAGAGCCCACAAGGGGCTCAATCTCCGGCAATGTCTGATGCTGACCAGCGATGCCCGTGCCTTGAAAGCCAGATGGTGCTAACCCAGCTGTCGGAAAGTTGAAACCCTCACGCTCCCCCACCGAGCATTCACCATGACCTCTAGTGGGAACTCCTTTCTGTATTGGGGAATCCCTTGGCAGAGAGACCCTAGATAGTGTAGGAAGACCCCTTGGAGCCCCAGAAAAGCCAGAACCAGACGAAAGCCCTAAAAGTGCTAACTCTTCAAAACCTTTAGAGGACGCAAACCGACCTGGGACAGCTTTTCCTTTTGGGTCCAGATGTAAAACCTCCTCATTTGTTCCAACCACCGCATTATCTCTTCCCACCTGCTTGGGAAAAGCCAAAAAACTAGATGTGAGATCCCCGCTACTCAGATCTTCACCTTGAAAAAGAAAAGAAGGTTTTTCCCCCGCCTGAGATAGTGCTTCCAGTCTGGACAGTTCGATAGCTCCAAAGTAATGTTCAACATTTTGTGCAGTGGTATCCTTCCCCCACATGGAGAGGATGTCTTCCACCTCCGGCTCCAGGTCAACGAAGTCGGCGGGATTAACCATGGTTAAGGTCCGTTCCGAAGCTAAACAACCGACAGCCAACCGCTCCCTTCTTTCGCGACTGTTAGGGGAACGGAAAAAGGCGAGGGTAAACAGCAAAACACCTGTAGTAGAAAAACTATAAGCAAAAGCCGAGTAAAAACATTCGCCGAGGAAGGGCCACCTCCGCCTGCCCGTTACTTAGACCGAAAAGCTGACCCTGCACCTGCGGCTGTTCATGGATCCTGACATTCCTACTGTCTACCCGTGACTTGTGCGCGGTTCCGAACGGGGCCCTGGTTTCGAAACCCTAACCTCCATCGCTCCAATCCGCCTTCTTGATAATGATCCATGTCTTTTTGCATGGACATATTTGGGCATCTCAGTTAATTAAACACTCAGCATAGTGTGGGCATTGGGGCAAGGTTTATGATTCTCCTTTCAACCATTGGCAAACCAACAATGCAACTACCACCCCCTAGCTTATGCAACCTATCCCAATGTCCAGACCAGTAATTCCAGAGGTCTTGTCCAAGAACAAACTCTCATTGTGTCCCTAAATGACTTCAGGGAGTGAGTTGTATCTCTCCATAAAACTCAATCAGGATGACAATTTAAAAATTGTTACAAATTTTGGTTATTTTTATGATTTAATAAAAATTTAATTAACAAACCAAAATATTAATCTTTTAATTTTGGATATTTGTATTATTTAATAAAATTTTAATTAAGAAAAAAATTCTAACATTGACTTTCATTATATTAAAATAATTTTATTAATAAATAATAATTTCTAATCAAAACTAATGGTTATATTCTAAAATGAATTCTCTTCATTTTTTTCCATATTTTATCTAAAGCCATGATTTGACCCTGATGATAAACCAAGCTAGATGGTTCGATAAGTGTCTACAAATAAAGTTTGATGTGATAGCTAGATGGTTCGATAGGTGTCTACAGATATAAGTTTGATGTGATCTTCTGTGAAAATATTTCTTGCAATCAGTAATATAAATCTCACCAAATAGAATGTTGCAAATACCAAGGGAGGATTACACCACAAACAACCTCAAGCTTTTTCAATTTCATATTATATCTCAAAACTTGAACTCCCAAGTTACATATATATCATTCACTTGTCCCTCACTTTTTTTAGTTTGAGATCCAAACACAACTACTCTAGATCAATCTTTGATCTACCAAGTGCTCAAAGATACTCTTGCATTCCATAATGGATTTCCTCAAACTTTTATCATCATAAACTACTATAATTAAACATATAATTTAATTTTTATTTTAAACCATTCGAAGAAAATAATATAACATTACATGGTGTTTTACAACATCAACCTTACTAATTTTTTAATTATAATTTTATTTCATAATTTTCTTGTTGAAAGAAAATGGATGATTCACACGTTACAACCATGTTTTTAGTTTCCCTCAACTCCACTCCCTGGAACAAAATTGGTAGCATGGGCCATGCATTGTTGGCAATGGCATTAGAGCGGTCGTCAATAAATAAAAATTAAATTAAAAAAAGAACGAGCCCACTCATGGGGTTAAATATACTAGATAGATAGAAGAGGAGGAGGGCAATCTAAATATTTAGTCTAAACAAATGCACATGGGTGTTTATCCCACGTATATGGGACAGCCGGTTAATAGCCTCCTCACCTGGGTTCGACCCTCGACACATGTCAGTGCTGCTTTGCAGCTAGCTATTGTATATATATGTAAAAATTATGAAAACTGGGTTAATATATAGCTTCTAAAGAAGGACTCACCCCCCTCATTTTAAAAAAAATTATCAATTAGGGAAAAAAAATAAAAAATGGCCCGGTTTGTTTGAAACAAGTTGAGATTGGCGGAGAGATTTAAATATTTAGTGTAAAAAATCAAATATCAATTTAAAAAAAATGGGCTAGAAATAAAAATAAAAAATTAGAGCCAAGTTGGGATTTGCGGAGAGATCTGAAAATGCATAAAATAATGAGGGAATGTAAGGTTTATGAATTTTCTCTGCGAGAGTGTACTCTGAATCGAACGAAGTGAATCTCTACTCGAACTGCGATGCCACAGTCCAGAGTGAAATTTTTTTTGATGACGGCGCATTGTCGGAGCTTGATATGCTGTATTTTCCATAGTCACCAAGTTCAATTTTGAATTTGGATACGATACAGAAATAATTAGATTTTAAAAAATTTCATTTATGAAAAAATCGTTAATATATTTGTTCTGAGGACAAGTTTTTGACAAATTTCAGGACCCTTCTCTAAATGCATGAGAAGGGTTTAAATACTACTAACTAAATCTAAAAATAACTTATTACAAAAATGTAGGATACGGTTTAAATGACTGTCCTCATTTCAGGCAAAAATAAAGAAAAATTAATACTAACACTGAATCTAAAATTAAAACTAACAACTAACTATTTCTGTATCTGTTCCTTGAAATCGCAAGCGTTTAGCATTTGTTTGAGAAGAGTCAGCTGGCTGACTTCCGACTTTAACTGTCCTGTGAAAACGACATCAGCAAGAGCTAGCGCCATCTTCTCGACAGAATTGATGATACATTTGACAGTCATGCACTGGCTGTGTGGTTTTACCAAATGTGCCCAGTAAGAATCCCAATTCAACTTAGTTAATCTTTTGATCAATTCTACCTTTTCTTGAGCTTTCTGTCTCCAGCCTTTCTGTAGTTGCTATGCTTTTGGTAGATACCCTGGAGTGGTTTCTGAGATCAAATTTGCCGTGTGAAAATTTTCATTTATGCAGTCAATAACACTGTTTGTTGTTGTGGCTGCTTCTTCTGTGCATCCCATTTGTTAAAGAGCATTTCTTTGTGATTGTCATTGATTATTGGTGCGCCTACTCTTTTCCCCTCTGTTTCTTGCCAAGCCAAATATTCAGTAACTCTTCTATCAATTAAATCATAATCATGTTGTAAGTCCACGACTAGATTAGTGATTTTATCGCTTATTTCACAATAAGAGTTCCACTATGATATTCTTTGGCACAATGCTTCCTGTTGCTGCAATAGTTGATCATTTAAGGAAATGGATTTTGTAATGAATTCTGTAAGCTTAGGATCATCCTTGTGCATCTCTTGCATATCCTGTAACTGTTTTTCTCTTTCAGTCAAACTGTTCTGGTAGCCTATCTGTATTTGTTGGAAGTCCTGTTGTAATCTTTCAAGCTGTTTCTATGCTTCGTTGTTGGCGTTGGCTTGTTGCAGCTATTGCTGCAAAACCTGTATTTGATCTTCCTTCTCTTTCAGTAGTTGTTGTACCTCAGATGCTTTATCAATGGTCGCAGAGGCATATTCTCCTGCGATCTGAGATAATTTGGTGAGATTTTCAGTGGGATCGGTGGTAGGATCTTGCCATAGGATGTCTAATTTCTCTGCATCATGAGAGAGCACGTTTTCAAATTTTCTTTTCTTTCTTTCTCTTCTCACTACTGCCTTGTGTTGTGGACTATAAAATACATCAAGAGGGGGAATCTCCTCTATTTTGAGCATAAGTTCAGAGGATGGGGTAATGGGGATATGTTCCATTTTTGAGACATTGCTAATTGTTTCTATGACTATATCTTTTGTTGCTTGTATATTACTCACAGGTGTCTTTACGATTTGTCCTTCAATATTGATTAAATCATTGAATGTCTCCCATTCTTTATCTAGCTCGGTTCTAATTGATGGTGGCTGGACGATGAGAGGGGGAGGATCTAGCTGTGGAGAGATCAAAGCCTGTTGCTATGGGAGCTCTTTTGACTGGGCAGTATCCCTTACTGACCCTTCGCTTTTATCATGGCCACTTTCGGATCTCTTAGAATGTTCTGATGTTTCTTTCCTGGATTTAGATTTAGATCTGTCTGTGCCTGAACTTCCACTGAGACTGATACTCGGAGTTGGTTCCCTTACGGGTTCCAAGCGTAGTTCTTCCAAAGGGATATTAGTTAACCTCCTTTCCCTGTATATCTTGAACTCTTGAAATTCTGCTGGAGGGAATCACACTTGGGCCGAATGCAGAATTTCTTCAAGCGTACTTTTCTGTTGGAACATGTCATCAAAAAGATCATCTTCTTTAGAAAACACCTTTATTTTGACTGCAGTAGTGAAATTCTTAGCAATATCATAAGGGTCGAACAGTCTTCCTGAAATTTGAACAATCGTAGACATGTTATGTTGTTTACTTCTTTGAATGCATGGCCTACATCAAATAGTGAAAAGGCCCCACAGGCCACAGGAAATTGTGGCCAAATAGCCTTCTTTTTGTCTTTCAACTCTTTAGTCAAGCCTCCTTCTCCGCAGGTTTGATAAGCAATTTCTCGTGCCATGAGTTTATCAGGAACATACAAAGGTAAGACATGAGGGGAAGCAAGACTTCCGAATACCCTGACATATGTAAACAGTTCTTCTCCGAACCATCTCACGACAGGGAGTATATCTACCTCTGCTTCAGGAGAAAATCTTGGAGCATCTTTATCATACAATATTTTGTACAGGGGCAGCATGATTCCATGACAAATCTTGTAGAAATACGGAGTGAACTTAGAATCCCACAATTATTTATGATAAATATGAATGGGTAAGGGGTCTTGAGTCATCCATTTCCAACCCATTAAAGGAAACTTGGAAACATAACAGATTGCATCCATCACATATGCAGATAAGTAGAAAGGGGGGTAAATTCTCTGAGAAACAGTTCTTTTAGACCGGTAACTTACAATAGCTGTGGCTAAGTTGTCAGACAATATTTTAGCCCAATCCATAACAGTAGCATTAATGGCGACATCTAATAATGGTAGCCATTCAGATGAAAATTTGTTAATGTCTGGCTTCCCAAAAAGTCTACAGAGCATAGCAGCAGCAAAGCAATACGGGGAGGTGAGAGAACCAGTACTATACATACCATGTTTATCCCTTTTTAATGGTTTGTCCCTCCTTGACCAGTCTTTGGTACATTCTGCGAGGCTTTCATTTTATTTAGCAAACTTCTCTATGAACTGTTCGTTATAAGTCGCCTGTGGCTCTGGTAAATGATACATGAGCTTCAAATCTTGTGGAGTGGATGAGCCAATGAGTCCTTGATCCTGAGTCTTAAATTGTCTGTTTTTATGTCGGCGCTGTCCAGTACCCATTTAACCATGTCCGTGTATGGAAGAATTTTGGGCCTCGCCGCTATTTAGTGTAAGAATGAGCAAGCTAGCTTTGTAATAGACGTCTCAGAAGACCCATGTGAGCCTGCAGTAGCTGTAACCTCCATCATTTTGGGATTCTCTTCCTCAAGTATAGGCGGTGTTTGTATACAAGGGCGTCATTTCTTGATCTTCAGAAATGGAGCTTTGCCTTTATTTCTCATAGTTTCCTGAATACTGCTTTGTATAATTCTCTCTTCTTTGTTCCTACAGTTTACAAATAAGGTGAGAATCATGATAAGGAAAAGGTGACGGGAAAGCTTTAAATGCCAAGACATATAAAATATACCACCTTACGTGAAATGGCTCTTCGATAAGCACGAAACCCTATTTCATTAATGATTGGCAACTAACTGATTAATTAGCATTAAAGTGCATAACCAGGTCTCGGTTTATGGAAAATAATTTTTTGAAGAACGAGCCCAAAAGATTTGCGATGAAGCGATTTCCGATTTTCTTCACAATATCGCAGATCGCAACATCGCAATATTGCTCTATCGCTTTATCGCTTTATCGCAATATCACTGGAGCGTAGGATATGACAATCATTCGTAAATGTGTCTTCTGCAAAATGCAATTTGCGATATGTGCCATTGCATATTGGTAGTTTGAGGTTTTTCAGTGTAAGTGATATTTGATGCATGCTGTGCGATAAAGTTTTGCATCGCGATATCGCTACCTTAGAATTGTGTTTGTAAGGAGGTATCCATTATCCTTTTTGCGATGCGATATTTCTTAAGGAGTGATTTTATCCTACCTCATCATGAAACTTAAGATTTTTAGATTTTTCAAGGGTATTCTCCTAAGTTTATGATGGTAAGTTTTATTGAAAAAAGGAAATTCAAGCACTAAATGATTTTTTTTAATTTTTGACTAAGGGTCCCCACTTATTTAGTATTAGTAATAACACTAAATAAGAAGGGGGGTTGTTGTTGGCCACAACAATTGGCGATTCACTTGGAAAAACCAGTTATCTCTGCTTTTCTTTTGAATTTTCTAAACTTCCAAAACAGAAAATTTTCCAGAAAATCAAACTTTATTATAGAAAGACAAAGTACATTATGCTTTTACCTATCAATGATATTTTGTTTCTTCAATTTTTAATTTTGATTATTTACTCCCTCAAGCTAGTCCTTGTATCTACATCAATCACTACTTGGTTTATAAAGATAAAAACAAAGCCTTATCTGTAAATTAGTTTTAAATATGCTCATTTGTCATAGGTAGAGCCTCTGCTGCCAGCAGGCATTTATAGCCTCGACAGGATTACTTGTTACCCAACAATGATCCTATATCCCACTTAGAGAAATATACAATTTTCAAAGAGAAATCCATATTCACACTTATTGCTTTCATTTTTCTTTTTTAACCTTGAAGAACAATGTCTTGGTTTGGTAGCCAATTTATGACAGTGTCATTCACTTGATTTATAACTTTGTTGAACAAGCTGGTTCGTGATGAGACCCCTTGTTTTTTTATTGCAACAATATTTGAGTCATTGCCCTGTTGTGGTATGCAGTATTGGCAAAGTCAGCAAGCTATAATATCAATGATCATGATAAGTCGGCTCGTGATGAGACCTCTTACTCTTTAAGTTAAAGTGTATCATTGGATTATTCCTTGAACGTTGTAATTTCCTAAGTGGGGAGGAAGTCATTATTTCCTTAAGATAGCTTTGGACGACAATGGTAGAGTTTTTTGGAAAGAGCTTTTCTACAGAGAATCTTCGTTTTGTTATTGATGCCTTTCATTGGACTGATATAAAACAATTTCTCACTAAAGGTTGCTTTTCATCAAAATTTACAAGGTTGAAACTAGTATCATTTCTAGGCCTAGAGCCTTTAACTGTATCTTTCAGTGATAACGATCAGTTTTCTAAAAGAATTCTATTTATACAAGTGAAAAAAAAATCTAAAAGATAATTTGTATCTTTTTTTTGAATTCCAAATGTAACCATTTACAACTGGTTTTATTATGAAAATAAAAATTAAAATAAAGAAACTAATCTACAAGATAGAAGAATGATCTCCTATGGAAAATATTTTTTGAGGATCTGTCCATTAACAGGTAAAGATTCTATTTTTCCTGTCAAATCCTGTAACATAAAAGTAGACGAACCTATGACTTCTGCGATTTGAAAAGGGCCAAGCAACATTCATTGAAATTTCGTATGTTTCCCTTTTTCCTCATGAGCCTTGTCCCATTTTAGAACTATATCTCCCATCTGAAAGTCCTTTCTGGATATTATATTTGAATCAAAAGAAGCTTTTACTAATGCTTGGTGATGAGCATGAGTTATTTTGGCCTGTTCTCGTTTCTCTTCTAACTTAATTATTTCCAGTTGCCTTAGTTGTAAGGAAGAAGTTGGTGCTTCATCAATATATTGAACTAAGGCCAAAGAGGGAATTGCTAAATGAGTTGGAAGAACCACTTCTTTCCCATAAACTAAATTAAAGGGAGAAGTGCCAATGGAGGCTTTCTGCATTATTCGATCTGCCCATAAAGCATATATTAAAGACTTGTGCCAATTTTTGTGATTTTGATCAATGGTTCGCTTAATGATTCTGATTAAGTTTTTATTTGTAGATTCAGCTAACCCATTCCCTTGTGGGTAATAATTGGCAGAGTATTTAAGCTTGAAACCCCTTTTGAGTGCAAATTCAGTCATCGCATTACCAGAAAAATATGATGCATTATCAAACATTAAAGCAGAAGGCAACCCAAACCTGGTGATTATGAACTCGATGATGTGTTCGGCATTAGCTGTCTTGAGAGGGACTGCTTCTACCCATTTAGTGAAGTAATCTGTTGCTGTAAGGATATATCTATGTTGTTTAGAGGACTGAGGAACGATCACACCTATTATGTCCAATCCCCATTGATCAAAAGGCTGCTCAATGTTGATCGGTTGCAGTGACAATGACGGTTTCTTTTGTCTCCCAGCAGCAGTTTGACAAACTTGACATTTCTTTATGTAGTTATGTGAGTCTTTGAATAATGTGGGCCAGTAATAGCCTGCGCGTAAGATTTTATGTGCAGTAGCGTCTCCAGCATAGTGTCCCCCGGCTAGCCCATCGTGGAGTTCTTGCAAGACTTTTTCAGCTTCAGATTTCTCAAGACATCTAAGGAGAATAGAATCATAATTTATTCTAAAAAGAACATCGTTCACGAGCTGATATTGTTTAGCCTTCAACCTTAGAGCTCTTTTCTTAGTATGATCAAGGTTTGAAGGAGAATATCCATTCTTTAGATAACATATGATATCAACGTATAATGATTCAACGTTGTTTAGGCTTACCTTATACATTTGTATCTCTGTGGATGGTATTTAGGAAATAAGCGATGCTCTAGCCAGCATTTTGCAAAAGCCTTGACCTTTTACAATACTTGCTGGTTTGATTTCTACGTCATATTCCTGTAAGGAAGTAACCCAATTGGCTCTTTTCTCCCCCACATATTTCTGTATTAAGAGATTTCTTACCGCTGGAAATGGTACTATGATTTTTGTATGGGTTTTAAGTAGAAAGGGTCTGAAATATTTAATTACTTTGAAAACAGCATAAGCTTGTTTCTCTACATCTGAATAATTTAACTTAGCACCCTATAAATTTGAACTGAAAAAAGCAATTGGAGCTTCTGCCTTGTCTTGATTTGCTTGAGTGAGTATCGCAGCATATGATCTATCAGAGGCAAATGTATATAAAATAAAAGGATCAAAAAAATCTGGAGTTGCTAAATATGGAGCGTTAACAATTGCTTGTTTGATTAGATGGAATGCCTCATATTCGTCTTGGCCCCATTTGAAGTTTGAGTTCTTTTTAATCATTGCTTGTAAAGGAGACACGATTCTTGAGAAATCTGGAACAAATCTCTTTACAAAATTAATCTGATCAAGGAAAGATTGCATAGCTTTCTTGTTGTGAGGTAGGGGTATTTCGGAAATCTCCTTGATTCTGTCAGGATCAATATGAATTTCAAATTTTGACACTATGAATCCAAGAATTTTTCCTTCACTTAATGCGGAAAAGGATTTTTTTGGGTTAAGTGAAATTCCATACCTTTGACAACGTTGGAAGATTTGTTTTAAATCTCTAAGATGATTTCCTTGTTTCTTGGAATATACAGTTATATCATCCAAGTAGATTACCACTGATTTGTTAACTAATCCCTTGAATGCGATGTCCATGACTCGTTGAAATGTGGCACCATCGTTGATCAAACCAAAGGGCATCTTTTGATGTGCGTAAGTGCCCCATTTGGTTCTGAATGTGGTTTTTAATTGATCATCGGGATGAACCAACACTTGGTTGTATCCTGAGAATCCATCCAAGAAGGACATTAATTATGATCTTGCGATTGCCTGCAGTATTTGCTCCATGGGAGGTAAACAAAAATTATCCTTTTGACAGGCTTTGTTAAGGTTTCGAAAATCAATGCAAATTCTAATGTCTCTGTTTTTCTTTCTAACGGGAACCATATTGAAACCCATTTGGAATGTCGAACGGGAAAAATGATTTTGGCTTTCAATAACTTATTGAGTTCAGACTTGATCTGGTTTTCTAGATTAGGATGGATCTTTCTCAGCTTTTGTTGGACATGTTTTTCATCATTTAGCATTGGGATAGTATGTTGGATGATAGAAGTGTCATAAGTTTTGAGTTCATCGTAGTTCCAAGCAAAGACACGAATATACACTAATTTTTCTTCAGGAGCTAGGCCAAGGCCTAGGTTGATATTCTATGGTTTGGCATCAGTTCCTAGATTTACTAATTCATAGTTGAAAGTTGAACTTTGCAGTTTTGAATTAGTAGATCTTTTGAATCGATCTTTCAAATCATAAAGGTCTTCTAACTTGACTACTGATTTTGGCATAGCATTATGAGTGCTATCTTGTTGCAATTGTCTGTCATGTTGGTCCTCATCAATTATTTGATTGGTGTAAGATCCTTCAGATGTGAGAAAACTCACAATATTAGGATCGTCGTTAAAAATCCTCCAATTGGTAATGTTATCAGGAATTGAGGGTCTAAAGATTAATTCGATTGAAAATCGATCAGGGCTATAGTCTTCTGAAGGAATGAGCTTGGAAGCTACGTTAGCTAGGAGGTCTGCACTAGCATTCTGGAGTCTGGGAATTGATGAAATATTAAATGCTATAAAGTGTTCAGTTAGATCTTGAACTAAAGATTGGTAATGCTTTAGATGACCTGATAAACAATGTATAGTATTACGTACCTGTCTGATTACAATTTCAGAATCTCCGAAAACTTGAAGATATTTGATGTCTAATCCGATTGCTTTGTATAATCCTTGGACTAAAGCCTCATATTCTGCGGTATTATTGGTGCAATCGAATTCGAGTCTACAAGTTAGCATAGTTTTGTTTCCCTCTGGACTGATTAACACGCATCCTGCTCCTGCTCCTTCGTTAGACTTAGAACCATCAAAAAATAACTTCCAAAATAAAGATTTATTTACAGGACTATCTATAAAATTAATACATTTAGAACTATCTGTTTGAGAGAAATTTTCTACTTGAGATAAAACAAAATGTTCTAAGTAAGGTGAAGTATGAGCATTAAAATTTCCTAAGAAAGAATCTATTGAGTAGTTGCCAATGATGTTATTGTTGTATGCTACTGGTTCATTCTCTCCTTCCAGTTCTGTTACTATGTATTTTTGATGTCTTTCTCGCTCAACTTTTATCTAATTTGGTTTACCATTGTAAGGGAGCCACATGTGCGACCAGTCAGTTGCAAAGTATCCATGAAGTTTTTCTAACCAATCTCTGCTATGAATTAAGCCATAAAATTCCGGAATATTAGCAACTAAAATGTCGATAACTTGACATACCTTTGGATTGGATGACAACCTTATGGTAACCTGATTTAATTCACCGATCACTTCAACTTGCGATCGATCTAGCTAAACTATGCGCACAACAGATTTTTGCGGTTGAACGTTCAACTTTTCACATATTTATTTTGGTAGAATATTAGATGAAGCTCCAGAATCCACTAAGAAATTATGCAAATTTTTATTGAAAATTTCATGAGTAAGAAGAAATGGGGGAGTATGAGATTTCGACCTTCCTCCAATTAAATCGATGTCGTTTGGATCAACTTTATTAATCACGTTAGTTGGAGGTCTTCCCATTTCATGGGAAGCTTGAGAGATTACAACGGCGGGAAAAAGTGCAACTCGTACAACATGTAATTCTTTCAAAAGTACCTTTTGCTGGTGTTTTAACTTGCTCAATTCGTAAAAAGTGATGTTAGCCCTAGTATTTTTCATGTCTTCTATGATATTATACTCCATTTCATCCGAAACGATCAGCGTTTTTGATGGAGTTGATGAATTTGTTTGGACTGGGCTGGTTTGAGTCGCTTTAGGTGTCGTTTTCTTGGCTGCGACTTTATCCTTAGTCATTGTGCTTGCGCTCTTTGGCTTAGGAGTGGGTTAAGGAGGATCAATTTGATTTCTACTTCGAGTACTAATCGGGGATGCCTCTTGATCCTCTTCATCTGGGAGGATGGAGTCCCACATACCTTGTACCTCTACAACTTCTTCTTCATCGGTATGTTCTTCGGTAACAATTTCCTCTTCTTCTTCTTCTGATTCAACACTTGTGATAGCATTTGGTGGCTTTGAATCGGTTTAAGGGTTTCTTCTATAAGGCTTGTACGGCTTTTTAGAAGAAGTTTCTGCCACTTGTTTCTTAATGTTAACCATTTCATTAGACATGGTTTTCAAAAAATTTGTAATCCTTCTAAATCGAACGGATCTTTCGATTGTTTTTTCTTGGGGTCTTCCTTGAAAGTAACCTTCTTGGATTTTCGTTCTTCTATTGCATTTTTCTTTTCTAGAGCTATGATACGTTTCTCTACCACTATTGCTTCTTTCATATTGTCGTCTAAAGTTGTTTTGTTAGCCCTATCAACGAAGATTGCTATGTTTGACAGTAAAGCAGAGATGTACCACTCACTTCGCACTTCTTCGCTAGGCTTGGAAGCAGTAGGAATTTTATTTAACAGTTTATTGAAACGTGAATTAAAATCTTTGATAGGTTCCTTTGACTCGGCCCTAAGGTTAGACAGGTCGTTGATCAGTGTTGCCGTAGACCTGTCATCACCAAACTTAGTCAGGAATTGTTCTTGGAAGATATCCCAACTAGTGATAGATCCAGATGGTAATGAGAAATACCATGATCCAGCTGCTCCTTGCAGAGTATAAGGGAAAAGTCGGATGACAACATCTTCGTTGGTAACTCCATTGAGATATATGGATAACATAAATTTATTTATATGTTCTTCCGCTAGCATGCCTGCTTCAGGATTAAACTTAGGAAGCCATTTTTCAAGATGGGCCGGTAACTGACTCAAGGGCGCAAGCATTAAGACTGCCCCTAGGTTATTCCATGGAGATTGGGCCATCGCTGAACTACTAACAGAGGAAAGTGTAGAAGATGATCCCTGCGATTGAGAAGATGAGGATATTACGACTCCAGATGATTGAGAAAAAGGTGTGGAAGTTCTTGTGGACTGGTGGACAATAATCTGAAGTGGAGGAGTGGATGGTTGACTTCGCGATGGAGAGGTGGAGATGGATGATGATGATGAAAGAGTCTCGCTATCAGACCCTTTAGGTGATTTCCTTGCTCTCTTTCTTGTAGGTAGAGGTAACTCGGTTGGCTGAACACCAAACTTTTCGCTCTTTAATCTGGTAAGAGGATGAGCAGGGTTATATTGCGAAGTCACGTTGCCTTGAGATTTATCAGATCTCTGAGGTGATATAGAAAATCGCTGAAGTTTATGGATCAAAGATTCAACTTCAGGAGGTTCAATAGTAGATTGTTCTGAAATGTCAGGGTTTGTAGCAGCGACTGTTGTTCTTTCGACTTCTGGCTCTAGATTTAAAGATTCTAAGTGCGATGGAGAAGTCGGGGGAGATGGTGAGGGCGATTTACTCTTAGAATGGTATTTAGATTTAGACTTACTTGCCATTCACAGTTCGGGGCCCTCCTTCTAGCGCCAAATATGTTGAAGCCCTGAAAATCGGGTCTACAACAAGGGGGATACCCATCTGGTCCAGACCTTGGTTAGCAACTCCTTTTCCGTTTGGTATAGTGGGTCCGACTGGGGATATGGGATCAGTTTCCCAATTTATGTGTGTATGTGTTGAGATTTTATATTTCCTTTCTAAAAGTTCCTAAGTGAAATGCTTTTACTTTAACTCTAATCTAATAACATGCAATTGTATTCTACTAAACAGAAATATCTAATTCTACATTAACCCGGGGTGTAATCTTTCCGTTATGCGATCTAAAATGATTTCAAATAACAATTGGTAATAAATATCATTCAACTGTTATAAGAAGAGAATTCAATAGAGATAAACCACTTCGTATAAAAAGTTAGACGAAACAGTTGTGAAAAACATATCACATAATAAGCTACTCATACATTAAGCATAAATAAATAGCTATCACCGTACATAAGTGCCAAATGATAACTCAAGCATTTACGCATCAATATATAAACAACCAAATATAAATATCACTTTAACACAAAGGCAGAAAGAGTTAAGAGATAGAAGTACCATTTATAACTAGTTCTACTCATGAGCTTCAAGCGATAATGATTTATCTCTTCTTAATCCAACATCCACTAAGAGTACAGAAGTGCAACATCAGTAGTAGATATTAAATGCAGATATCAATAAATCATGTTCCATTCATTCATCAAAACCTCCTCGGAGGGTGCAAAAGTGCATGTTCTGAGGACACGTTTTTGACAAATTTCAGGACCCTTCTCTAAATGCATGAGAAGGGTTTAAATACTACTAACTAAATCTAAAAATAACTTATTAAAAAAATGTAGGATATGGTTTAAATGACCGTCCTCATTTCAGGAAAAAATAAAGAAAAATTAATACTAACATTGAATCTAAAATTAAAACTAACAACTAACTATTTTTGTATCTGTTCCTTGAAATTGCAAGCGTTCAGCATTTGTTTGAGAAGAGTCGGCTGGCCGACTTCCGACTTTAATTGTCCTGCGAAAACGGCATCGGCAAGAGCTGGCACCATCTTCTCGGCAGAATTGATGATACATTTGAGAGTCATGCACTGGCTGTGTGGTTTTACCAAATGTGCCCAGTAAGAATCCCAATTCAACTTAGTTAATCTTTTGATCGATTCTGCCTTTTCTTGAGATTTCAGTCTCTAGCCTGTCTGCAGTTGCTGTGCTTTTGGTAGCTACCCTGGAGTGGTTTCTGAGATCAGATTTGCCCTATGCAAATTTTCATTTATGTAGTCAATAACATTGTTTGCCGCTGTGGCTACTTCTTCTGCCGCTTGCTCTGCTTTCCTGATTTATGCATCACATTTGTTAAAGAGCATTTCTTTGTGATTATCATTGATTATTGGTGCGCCTTCTCTTTCCCCTCCTTTGTTTCTTGCCAAGCCAAATATTAAGTAAATCTTCTATCAATTAAATCATAATCATGTCGTAAGTCCACGACTTGATTAATGATTTTATCGCTTATTTCGCAATAAGAGTTCCACTGTGATATTCTTTGGCACAATGCTTCTTGTTGCTGCAGTAGTTGATCATTTAAGGAAATGGATTCTGTAATGAATTCTGTAAGCTTAGGATCATCCTTGTGAATCTCTTGCATATCCTGTAACTGTTTCTCTTTCATTCAAACTGTTCTGGTAGCCTATCTGTATTTGTTGGAAGTCCTGTTGTAATCTTTCAAGCTGTTTCTCTGCTTCGTTCTTGGCGTTGGCTTGTTGCAGTTGTTGCTGCAAAACCTGTATTTGATCTTCCTTCTCTTTCAGTAGTTGTTGTACCTGTTAGTGTCAGTCTTTCCAGCCTTCCTCCAGTGATCAAATATGCTCTTACAAAGTGGTCTCAGAGTGTCAAGGTCAAATTTTTTCATTTCAGTGAGTCTTCAAGAAAAATTTGGTCACTAGGCATTAGGTCTAGGGTTTGATTTCACTCCTTTCAAAGTTTTCCAAATGTCAGTCTATGTCATTATTCAGCTGAGTTTATCATCATTCAGAAGGTTGTTATCATCATGTCAGGTTCCATTGGGTCATTTTACACCTTGTTCATGCTTTAGTTGCGCCTAGGCAAGGTTCATTTCCCTCTCCTAGGGCTTTGAAGGCAATTTCTCTTGAATGGTCAAATCATTAGCAAAACTTGTATCCAGATGTTCATACACCTTCCTCTATCATTCATGTACCTTCTTAAACACTTCCCATCCCTTAGATCCGCCAAATTCCTCATTCGCACAAACCCTAGTTTCTTGCTACAACCTGGCAATTTTCTAGGTTGGGCCTGTGTTTTTCCCTTTTGGACCCCTTCCCCTCACTCAATTTCTGAGATTCCATTTTCCCCTACTTCCTAACATCCCTCCCTACTTCCCAAAATTTCCTCAAGAATTTAGAAGCCCCCTATCCCTTTCATTCCGCTTCATTTCGACAAATCTCTTGTTCCGTACATCGGGATAGGTTTTACTCAAATGATGTTTCTGAGCACTCAAAGATTAATTTGGAAAAATGGAGAGAGGTTTTTGTCCAAAACAGGCCAAGGAAGAAAAACCTCCTTCACTTTTTACACAGGTATAATGGTTTTGGATAAATGTAAAAAATACAATCGCCTCGGGAGAATTGATGCACCTCTCACGTGACCTTGGGAAAATCAATTTTTCTCCTAGCTTTGTTGGCCAAATAACTTTCTTGATGCATCAAAGGATAACTAGACAAAAATATATTTCCAATGAGCTATCATGAGCTCAATTTGGAGTTGAGGAAGGCATTCAAAAGTTGACTGCAACAACACTCTGCCTTGAGGCAGACTCATTTGGCACATTTTGACCAGTCTTTGGAGATTTTATTTTTGACAGGGAAAATGAACTCCAAATTGAAAAATTCCAATTGTTTTGGAAATTAGACTCAAATAAATTTCCAACGAGCTATCCTGCTCCAAACGCCTCTTACAAAATGCGTTACACGATGGGTCTGTGCGCTACGGATACAGGTGTGCGCTACGCACTGGGCCTCACTGGCCAGTGTAAAAAAACAAAGGCGCTACGCATACAGGTGTGCGCTACGCGTTGGGTTCGGGCGCTACGCACTCAGTCACAACACCAAAAAAAATTTGTTCATGGGACCAGATCGTTCCAAATTGACTCCAAAACTTGCAAGTAGGTGTTTCATGGCTGCTCAGTCATTTTTTAAAATGTTTGTAGTATGTTTGAGGTGGGAAATTTGATGTATTGGGTGTAGAAAAATGAAACCCTAGGCTCATATCAAAATCATTCCTTAGGATTTTTAAAGACATGTGGGTAGCTTTGTGAAGATTTTCCCATTCTCCATTGGTTAAATACAGTCCCATACTCATTTGTCAAGTTTTAGCCAACATCACAAAGGGTGCACTTCACACTTTTGTTCATTTGTCAAAACTGTCCTTGTGATCAAAACAATGACTGTTTCATGCCAATACACTGAAACAGAGTTATTACCATTTGGCTTAATTCTTATGATGCTTTGGTAAACATATTTGGGTTTTTAGCATACATTAAACTTTTGATTTCACTACACCTATATCAACATACATATTGCAGACATCTTGTTTTCAAAGCCATGTTAGACACAGATTCAGTTTATGAGCAGGAGGTAGAGGCTAACCGAGAGATTTGGTTTGAGAAAGTCAATCGACATCTGGAGGAGTTGTTGGCGAAGGCCAATAGAGACAAAGAAATGCTCCGTCACATGAAACATCATTATTGGGCTCGCATGCATGTCGTCAAAGCAAGAATGAAGATTTTGAAAAGGAGGTTGAGCAAAGCACTAAAACGGCGAAAGAGGCTAGATCCACTTCGAGTTTTGGCCGAGGCTTAGCCGGCTGAACATGATACATGATGGAGGGTCTTCACTCCGAATTTGAGCAAATTCAGAGAAATTTTTGTCATTTTGAAATTTTTGGTCCCAAAAACAGTTTTTT
Source organism: Pinus tabuliformis (assembly GCA_031772625.1). Classification (NCBI taxonomy): domain Eukaryota; kingdom Viridiplantae; phylum Streptophyta; class Pinopsida; order Pinales; family Pinaceae; genus Pinus; species Pinus tabuliformis. Next base: position 970,779,698 of record CM062810.1, read on the forward strand.
TCGCTCTATGGGTAGCGCGTCGGCACGCTCGCTTTTGACTGGGACACTTTCTGGAGGAAAAATTTGTATTTTTCGGTTTTTCATGGTAAGTTATGCATGCTCAGTTATTTCCAAAGAATTTCATCAAGTTTGGATGATCAAAAGGCCTAAAAACACCATGAAAACCACCTTGTTGCCACCTTTTGCAACAGCAGGAAGTGCTTCTGGGAGAATGCAGTTTTGGAGGGGCAAATGAGCTCCAAATTGAAAAATTCCACTTGGGTTGGAAAGTAGACATCCAGGGCTTTCCAACGAGCTATCATGAGCTCAATTTGGATGTCAGGAAGTGCCCCAAAAACAGGCTGAAAGGTGCGCTACACATAGAGATCGGGGGGCTACGCATAGAGGTTTTTGGTCAATTTTTCACTTTCCAGCTCAAAATTTCGGCCAGTCATGAACAGTTTCACCTCTTGATGTGATTTTTGACCCAGATTGATGTAATTTAATGTAAATGATGTAAATTTGGTACTTATTTACCTATTCTAGATGATTCATCCACAAAATAGCAAAAATTTAATGTAATGAATCAGTTTCCTAGCATATAGGGGTTAGTTGTTTGACTACCTAGATTTCAGTTCCTTGTTTAGAATTGGTTGAAACTGCTCCTAGAAGGAGGAGCTAGACCCCTAGAGATTAGGGAATGGGTTAGCTTGGTCTATATGATGTAAATTTTCAATCAGTAGTAGAGGTTGGACTCTTGGGAAGATTTTGGCAAATTATTGTACATATTTTTCATATTTTGGCTAACGAAAGATCAGAGATTTTGCAGCACCTGTTGGGATTCTTGTGGCTTTCAGTTCTTGATGGTATTTTTTCTCAGTTATTGTAAGTTTATTCATGTTTACATGTATGCCATTCCTTCTTATGCTTCTGAAACTAAATGAATGAGTAAATGAGGTTGAATTCATTGTTCACAATGCTCTTCCTTTAAATTTGTTTAGTTTTACATGTTTTCGTCAGTTTGGAGAGGATCCATGTTCTCCTTTGCCCTCTTCAGCTCCTTTTCATTTTGATCTATCCATACACCTAATCAAAGGCATCAAGACTATTTTCTACCTCGCCCCAACTCGAATTCTGCAAAGATCTGACCTCAATCCCCGCACCCAAAATTGGTTTTCTCATTTCTCCAACAAAAAACTTAAAAAATCTAAATCAAACTTTCCTATCTCTTTACTAGCCTAAAATCAGTATTAAATTTGAGTCATCTCAGCCCCTTTGAAGACTTTTTGCCGAGATAGACCCAGAGAGAGCCCTCTCCTGTCCTCGTAGGGCTAGCTACAAGGCTGAGCTTGGTTTGATGTGGCCTTGAGTTTTTCCTTCCTCAGCCTGAGGCAAATTTGAGCGCTAACAGTACCTCAGATGCTTTATCAATGGTCGCAGAGGCATATGCTCCTCCAATCTGAGATAATTTGGTGAGATTTTTAGTGGGATCGGTGGTAGGATCTTGCCATAGGATGTCTAATTTCTCTGCATCATGAGAGAGCACGTTTTCCAAATTTATTTTCTTTCTTTCTCTTCTCACTACTGCCTTGTGTTGTGGACTATAAAATACATCAAGAGGGGGAATCTCCTCTATTTTGAGCATAAGTTCAGAGGATGGGGTAATGGGAATATGTTCCATTTCTGAGACATTTCTAATTGTTCCTGTGACTATATCTTTTGTTGTCTGTATATTACTCACAGGTGTCTTTGTGCTTTGTCCTTCAATATTCATTAAATCATTGAATGTCTCCCATTCTTTATCTAGCTCGGTTCTGATTGATGGTCGCTAGACGATGAGAGGGGGAGGATCTAGCTGTGGAGAGATCAAAGCTTGTTGCTGTGGGAGCTCTTTTGACTGGGCAGTATCCCTTACTGACCCTTTTCTTTTATCATGGCCACTTTCAGATCTCTTAGAATGTTCTGATGTTTCTTTCCCGGATTTAGATTTAGATCTGTCTGTGCCTGAACTTCCACTGAGACTGATACTCGGAGTTGGTTCCCCTACAGGTTCCAAGCGTAGTTCTTCCAAAGGGATATTAGTTAACCTCCTTTCCCTGTATATCTTGAACTCTTGAAATTCTGTTGGAGGGAATCGCACTTGGGCCGAATGCAGAATTTCTTCAAGCGTACTTTTATGTTGGAACATGTCTTCAAAAAGATCATCTTCTTTAGAAAACACCTTTATTTTGACTGCAATAGTGAAATTCTTAGCAATATCATAAGGGTCGAATGGTCTTCCTGGAAATTTGAACAATCGTAGACATGTTATGTTGTTTACTTCTTTGAATGCATGGCCTACATCAAATAGTGAAAAGGCCCCACAGGCCACTGGAAATTGTGGCCAAATATCCTTCTTTTTGTCTTTCAACTCTTTAGTCAAGTCTCCTTCTCCGCAGGTTTGATAAGCATTTTCTCGTGCCATGAGTTTATCAGGAACATACAAAGGTAAGACATGAGGGGAAGCAAGACTTCAGAAATGCCCTGACATATGTAAACAGTACTTCTCCGAACCATATCGCGACAGGGAGTATATCTACCTCTACTTCAGGAGAAAATCTTGGAGCATCTTTATCATACAATATTTTGTACAAGGGCAACATGATTCCATGACAAATCTTGTAGAAATACGGAGTGAACTTAGAATCCCACAATTATTTATGATAAATATGAATGGGTAAGGGGTCTTGAGTCATCCATTTCCAACCCATTAAAGGAAACTTGGAAACATAACAGATTGCATCCATCACATATGCAAATAAGTAGAAAGGGAGGTAAATTCTCTGAGAAACAGTTCTTTTAGACCGGTAACTTACAATAGCTGTGGCTAAGTTGTCAGACAATATTTTAGCCCAATCCATAACAGTAGCATTAATGGTGGCATCTAATAATGGTAGCCATTCAGATGAAAATTTGTTAATGTCTAGCTTCCCAAAAAGTCTACAGAGCATAGCAGCAGCAAAGCAATATGGGGAGGTGAGAGAACCAGTACTATATATACCATGTTTATCCCTTTCTAGTGGTTTGTCCCTCCTTTACCAGTGCTTGGTACATTCTGCTAAGATTTCATTTTCTTTAGCAAACTTCTCTATGAACTGTCTGTTATAAGTCGCTTGTGGCTATGGTAAATGATACATGAGCTTCAAATCTTATGGAGTGAATGAGCCACTGAATCCTTGACCCCGAGTCTTAAATTGTTTGTTTTTTATGTCGTCGCTGTCCAGTACCCATTTAACCATGTCCGTGTGTGGAAGAATTTTGGGCCTCGCCGCTATTCGGTGTAAGAATGAGCAAGGTAGCTCTGCAATAGACACCTCAGAAGACCCATGTGAGCCTGCAGTAGCTATAACCTCCATCATTTTGGGATTATCTTCCTCAAGTAGACTATACATTCCTTCCCAAGTAGTAATACCAGCGTCTCTGTTATAGGCGGTGTCTGTATACAAGAGCGTCATTTCTTGATCTTCAGAACTCGAAGCTTTGCCTTTCTTTCCCATAGTTTCCTGAATACTGCTTTGTATAATTCTCTGTTCTTTGTTCCTGCAGTTTACAAATAAGGTGAGAATCATGATAAGGAAAAGGTGACGGGAAAGCTTTAAATGCTGAAGACATATAAAATATACCACCTTACGTGAAATGGCTCTTCGATAAGCACGAAACCCTATTTCATTAATGATTGGAAACTAACTCATTAATTAGCATTAAAGCGCATAACCAGGTCTCGGTTTATGGAAAATACTTTTTTGAACAACGAGCCTGAAAGATTTGCGATGAAGCGATTTTGCGATTTGCTTCGCAATATCGCAGATCGCAACATCACAATATCGCTCTATCGCAATATCGCAATATATCGCAACATCGCAACATCGCAACATCGCAATATCGCAATATCGCTGGAGCGTAGCATATGACAATCATCCGTTAATGTGTTTTCCGCGAAATGCGATTTGTGATATGCGCCATCGCATATCGGCAGTTTGAGGTTTTTCAACGTAAGTGATATTTGATGCATGCGATGCGATAAAGTTTCGCATCGCGATCTTGCAACCTTAGAATTGTGTTTGTAAGGAGGTATCCATTATCCTTTTTGCGATGCGATATTTCTTAAGCAGTTATTTTATCCTACCTCATCATGAAACTTAAGCTTTTTAGATTTTTCAAGGGTACTCTCCTAAGTTTATGATGGTAAGTTTTATTGAAAAAAGGAAATTCATGCACTAATTGATTTTTTTAATTTTTGACTAAGGGTCTCCACTTATTTAGTATTAGTAATAACACTAAATAAGAATGGGGGTTGTTGCTGGCCACAACAATATTATAAAATTTCCTAAATTTATTTATAATTTGAGAAAAAGTAACTATTGCTTTGGATTGCTTTGTTGATATTTGTTCTTTTCTCTTTCCTGCCCACTAAACTACGAAATTAACGAGGCATAACTCCAAAAACATCAAAAAGATTTGACCTAAGAAGACATAACTCCAAAAACATAAAAAAGATTTGACCTATAATTTATTGATTAGCAAAATACCTAACAACAAAAATTCAACCCACTAGACTATCCTTTAAAACTTCTAAGAGCCACAATCCATTAATATTTTTTTAGGTTTAGACAAAGAATAAACCAGTTTTTATGTTCCCATCCTACGCTTCGATGTCTCCCCGTAAAATGAGTCCAATTTTTAAAGGGTAATTTGGCCGAATTGGAACGAATTGACAAAGGTATATTCCATACATGCATACACCCTATATTTAGGCGGATAGGTCTTCCTATGCATCAACAATCGTCAACACTTTTACCCTGCTCCGTTCGATCAAGTGAGACACTTTCAACCGTTGCTTTGAAGTGTCATCTGGCAAGAATGCAGTGCACTTTGACTACTTTTTTTTCCAAATATCTGTTGAGTTGCCTCCTTTTCACCTCCGAGTTCTGCTGTGCATTGAACCTGGCCCTGTTATGCAAAAACTCTGATTGCCACTCTGCTAGTTTTTATCCTTGCAGGTAGGCCGTTCTTTCCCCTCATTTCAGTTTAAATTCTGCTTCTTAGTTTTGAGCGATCGGAGTCATTTCCCTTGGCTCGGCTGGCTCTCGGAATCGGACCTGGAACCTTGTCTGGTCTACGAGTATGGCCTCTTGTTTGCCCCTAGTGAGCTGGAAACGGAGGATATTTCATCTTTCAACCATGAATTCTCGCAGAACATGGCGATTGGAATCGCAAAGCACAGGCTGGAGATTTTGAAGTTAGCCAAGCACGAGCGGGGGAAATCGATTCCGTATGTCTAGAGGCTTGTGTCTTCTTTAAAGAAAATGAAGCGCCGCATTTGGAGATTTGTTTGTGGTTTTCTCCTCCCGCCACTGCCTTCGGAGCCGACTCTGTATGTCTCAGCTTCGAAGGTATTTTGCAGAGGAAATTGCAGCTGTAGGCGCTTGGGCGGGTTACCGCCTACTCTGGCTCTCAAGAATGGGGAGGCGGTGGTTTTTGGGCATGGGGATGCCAAGAAGAAGAAGAGGTAGCTTAACCATAGTATTGAAACCAGGGTAAAGCCACCAAGATCAAAGTCTTCTGCTAACTACAGACATGGGTTCGCTAACCAGGGGTTAGAACCCAAGCTCATGAGCAAAGAGAAGAAAGAGCGGAGAGGAGGAGAAAAACTCATTTTTGGATTACTTCCTTAATCTGTCTCAAATCCCTGTGGAAAAATAGAACTCTTTTTTCTTTGGGCCACCTGGATGAGCACAGATCCGAAAGTGGTGAAGCGGGTATTTAAGGGGGCAGGTTTCCAGGACAATAACTACTAAGAAAGCTAACTATTTGAAGCCCCTGTCACTCAAACCCATCATATCCTTCTGTTAAAACGGTCTCCAGAAGCATTCAGGCATAAGGGACACACCCAAATGATGACTTGCAGCATATCTATTTTCATTCTACTGACATGGCCTTTTTGGGATTTCAAAGTGTGTTAGTTGTGTCTTACTAGCCCTTTATTACTCTTTGCATAATCTTATTTATAGACATGGGATTTGGGCTTATTTGAATTCATGGGTGTGAAGTGATTGTTGATATATCTGAGGTTTGAATTGCAGGTTAACCAGATGGGTTGAGGGATAAAAGGAGATGGCAATGAGACGGTGGGTATTGGGCATCTGAGCTGGGTTGGATTCTTGGTTTTTAGACAATCGTGGGAGAATCAAGTGCAGCAGCACCTACTATCACGCCCAAAATCGATACAGCCATTGGTACCATTGTGTGGGTGAGAAGGAGAAATGGGTCCTAGTGGCCTGGAAGGATTCTGGGTGTAGAGGAGCTATCTACGACTCACTTGATGTCTCCTAGATCAGGAACCCCTATTAAACTTCTTGGTAGGGATGATGTTAGCGTGTGAGTATCCTCTTCTTCACCCTAATCATCTTGCAATTTTCTTACCTTACAGAGAAGTTATCATTGCCGCATATCCATCTGTAATTCCAATTTTTAGATGTGGAACTTCTCTAGTTAGATTCCATGTATTTAAAATATAACTTTTGTCCAAAAGGCGATGATTCTTACAAGGTTATATCCTTGTTTTCAGCAATTCATTATTTTTTCTTGGTAGACCTTAAAACGATTTTGAATGGATCAATATTCATCATGTTGCGTAGTTGCATAATATGTTTCTGATTACTGTCATCATGTGACATGGGAAATAATGCACATAAACCAAAATAAACAAAGAAATAGTTACACCCTCATCTGGGATGTATGGCATTGATAAATAATTCTCTTCACAGTATTGTGCTTTGTTTAATAAAACAACAGTACAAAATGGTACCTCATATTTTGGCAATATTTTTGTATGCAAATCTCACACTACGCTTCCTGTTGTACTCTTTATTTAAATAGTTTTCTGCGGCTCTCACCAATATGGGGAATGCAATTATTAAAGTAATTTTTGTTCAGTGGCATATTTTTTTCTTGTTGGAAATAATCTAAGCTAGTTTCTTACTTGTCTTTGTATATTTGTCTGTTATTTCCTTCACGACTAGCTCATGCCTGACTGATGATTTTTTGGAGTATCCCTCTTAGTTTGCCTGAAATTATTTTCTGGTTGTTCCTACACTAGATTCAAATATATCCATGAAGGGTCTAAAAATATCTACAATTGAAAATCAAGAAGTTGTTGGTCATTTTGGAAGATTGACATTTTCATGTTGAAATTATATGGAAACTATAATATGAAAGTACATTGACTAGAACTTGGAATAGCATATTAGAAATGAAAGGTATACGAGAAGTTTCCTCTTCAGCCTAAGATGCTGACATATATTAATGAGAAAAATGTCTGTTGGCATAAGGAGTTTCTACATGAGCCATATTCATTTCCTTTTTGATGAAGATGCATAATTTGCTAGCAATCCCTAGCTTTGTACATGATAATAAGTTGATGATCACAAAGATCTTGGGATCACAAGTAGCTCATTCATAATTGATATAATCAGCTGAAAGTGCTCCGCTGAAAACAGTAGCAGCGATTAAGTCAATACACAGTAGAATATAATATTATCATGTGAAGGAAAGAATTAGAAACAGAATAGATGCACATGTCATGAATCTTGCCTATAAGCATTTTCTAACAGGGTTTTGCCAATTCTAAATTCTAGATGATTACTATTGCAGGTTAACAACTTCTTTATTAGTTTGTCATGCTAAGATGTCTTTACATAAAGTAGCAATCCTATGGATCTGACTTTGGGTCAATCCTAGTGCAGCTTTCCTTTGGATCCAGGTTTGTAACCATAGACAATGGTTCTATTTTACTGCAGATCTGATTACAATAATTTGTTTTATAATAATGTATTAAAAGAAAAGAGGTGAGTGCCGTGGCTATATCGTACAACCCAATACAACATTTTTGTATGCCACTCTTCATCCTATCCTTGGGTTAGGGTTGGGATGATGGGTTGAACTAGCTTTCATTCTTGATTTCCCATGCTTAATAGTGCACAGGCTTTTGAACTCCTTAACAAATTGCTTGCAAATTAAAATACACTGGAAAAACATAGTACATACCTATGCATTTTCCTATGAACCGAAGGTGTTGCCATATTTTGCTAGTAGTGATTGAGATCCCCTAGCTTTATTTTTGTCTGCTTCTTTTTCCTGCAGCACCTTCTCCAACTTTTTTCCTCTTGTAAGTGGTGGAGACTCGGAGAGTTGAAGGATGGGTATGCTTTCTGTTAGAGAGCTTGCACACAAGATAGGGTCCTTGTAGTTGTCTCTTCCCTTTTTTTGCTTGCTTACTTTTCTTTTGCTAGACAGGGAATCTCTTCAACTAGATCTTCCTTTGGCCCTGGCCCTTGCTCCTTCTCATTTTGGTGATCCTTCATTGCTCCTTCTCATTTTGGGGATCCTTCATGACCTCCTCTATTTCCACTTTTTGAGTTTTTTGAGTAAATTTTCTGAATGCCTCCAGCCCCCTTTTCACCACTTCAATCTAGAATTTTAAGGTAGTTCTTCACCCTAGGACTAGGGGCTTTGCTCTAGATTGGATGGAGCAAGGGTTGGTTTCTCTTTTTCCTATTCACTATTTGCATCCGTAGCACTGATTGTGAGAGATGGTCTGTTTTACTAAAAAGATAGCACCTCCACATGATGTAAAGTCCCAAGCATCAATGGGCTAGTCTTGTGCAGCTCAATAATGTTAGCCATTGTCACCACAATAGCTCTTCCTTTGTCTTCTGGTTGGCTCTGCTCCAACTAGAGGGGGGCTTCCCTACATGAGATTGCTAAGGAAAGCACGGAAAGGATATTAGTAAGGATAGCAGAAATGAAATAAGACATTCAATGTGTTCCTTGTAATATAGATACAAACAAAACATCTAAAGAAAAGTAATTGCACAATGATCCAGTGCAAGAAAACAAGGTTTTCCACAAACCAATTAACTCTTCCAGAAAAATTCAACAATTCCAATTTAATAATCCTATCAGCCTCTCTTTGTACCTTTTGGGACAATTGCTAGTTTAAATACCCTAACCTGACTGTCTCCATTTGTGATGACAACGAATATGACGTACCTTCTCTGCAACCTGGATGACAAACATCTAGTCAACGACCTTATTATAGAACGGCACGCTGATGACATGTGTGACCTCTGATTCACAGCAGGGGATGCGGCAGTTGTTGGAGTGTTGTAAATGGATAATTATTAAGATGGAGAATGTTGTTGGAGTGTTGTAAATAGATAATTATTAAGATGGAGAATTTAGTGGATATTAATCATTATTATTAACATTGGCGTTTAAAAAAAAATTAATAAATCATTAATAAATATTAAGTATTATGCACTAAATTAATGATTGGTTGGTTTATTGACTTTGCATTTTATGATATTTAATGAATGTAAAGTTAATGAACTCATTGTTGATTTACTGCAACAATTGGTTAGTTTATTGATTTTGCATTTTGTGATATTTAATAAACTAAAGTCAATGAATTAATTATTGATTTAATTTTATTTACTTTTCATTTTGTGATATTTAATGAACTAAAGTTAATGAATTAATTATTGATTTAATGCATTACATAATGCTTACTATTTCACTAAATCATTATATTATTTTTCAATATTATTTATTAAATATCACATTATTTTTATCTTATCAATAAAATGGAAAATGGATGAATAAATCAATAATTAGATAAAAGATGAATAAATCAATAATTAATTACATAGATTTACCACAAAACCATTTGGGAATGTTAATATATATGGGTAAAACTTAATATTATATTAGATATGTAATTAGCAATTGCATACACCAATAGGAGAAGTGGGGAATGAAATACACTCAAAATTTGAGTTTTATATATCTTCTAAATAATGTAAGAAGAGGTTAAATGTAAGAAGATGTTTCATATGTTAGCTATCTTATTCTAAACATTCTTGTTAAAACACCAAGTGGGAAATGAAATACAATCAAAATTTAAGTTTTTATATATCTTCTAAATAATGTAAGAAGAAAGTTATACTAACATAAATGTCCCATATGTTATCTATCTTATTCTAAACATTGTTGTTAAAACTCCTCTATGCATTTTCCAACTTTTAAGTTTAGCTCTTGGTCAAAGAATTTTCTGAAGACCTTCTCATTCTAGCTCTTGGTTGAAGATGTTTCCGAATGCCTTCTCATTCTAGACTTTTAACTAGGACGTGATTTAATTTGTTCACTAAAACTCAAGTAATAAACTTAACAAATAAGCTCCATGTAAATTACGAAATTAGGATAGCAAGGCTTGTGAAGTAAGGCCACAATATGCACAGGATATGGTGTTATGGTGTGCAAGTAAAAAACATGTGCGTTGAAAGGGTAAATGATGTCATGCCTTTATTACCCTCATTTATCATAAATGCGGATATCTTTCTTTATTTAAATGATGTCAGGTCTTTATTACACTCATTTATCATAAATTTAGATATGTTTCTTTATTTATATACCATTTTGTAGAGTTTGCAAGTAAAAAAAATATATATTCAAAAGATTTATGAAAGATTCCAAAGTGATTTTATGTTTATATTGATTCTCATTTATGGTATAAAAATACTATTTTATTTGTATACCATTTTGTTATTTTATTATTGAAATATCTATATCACACCCTATTTTATAAAAAAATTAAGTTATAATTATTACTAGAGTTAAATATCATAATTTATATGTTCTTTTTTTAAATTGTAATTTAAATTTTTAATTATATATATTTAAAATTTTATTAAAAACATAATTTAAAAATATTATAATTTTAAGCTACATTAAAATTAAATTAATAATATTTTATTTAATTAATTTTCCATCAAATTTATATCATGTCAAAGTTAGCTTTATGATTCATCAAATTTATATCATGTCAAAGTTAGTTTTATGATTAATGATAAGTGTCATAATTATATTCTCTATTTACCCTTTCTAAAATTTAAATATCTAACTATAATGGATAATTATTAATTTTTTCTAACAAAAAGGTGTATATTTAATTATTAATCTACCTTGAATAGAAAACAACGATCTCATCTATAGCTTCCTTTGCTACATAAAGTTTATCAATCAACATTAAATCCATCTTAATTTCAAAAATGGACCCTCTTCATTTTTTAAGATGAATTTGGGAAAAAATAAATAAATAAATAAAAAGCAATTACAAACATTGGTAACCGTCATAAAAATTAAAATCTATGAGATATAGAATAATAGGTAGGGTGTTCTTTTAACAGCGTCCTTTGCAACATAAAGTTTATCAATCAACATTAAATCCATCTTAATTTTAAAAATTGACCCTCTTCATTTTTTAAGATGAATTTGGGAATAAATAAATAAATAAATAAAAAGTAATCACAAACATTGGTAACATCATAAAAATTAAAATCTATGAGATATAGAATAATAGGTAGGGTGTTCTTTTAATGTGTTCCTTTATGGAGGTTCTAGTAAAAAAAATCTAGGCCTATTAAGAGTTAGTGTAGTCCATGCTGAATGGAATCTCCATATTATTTTGATAGCTTAAATGTCCCTAAGTAACGATTTGTTAACCAAAAATTAATCCCACAAATTACGAATAAACTAACAAACCAAAGCAACATCATGAAAATTGAACTCATCCCATGGATTTTGTTATTAACATTAAAAATAAGTGTAATATCAAATTATGTAGTCTTCTTTTACTTATTTTAAATATATATTTATTAGACTCCTCATATTTGAACTTTTTATATTGGTTAATTTTTATTTATATTTAAATCTATACGTTTATTTACACCTAAATCTTGTTAATACATTTATTATACGCTTTATTTTTTTAAATCATTTTATTAATTAATTTTTAATTATTAACATTTTTTATCTACACACAAAGCTTGCTACATTAAGTTTCGTATCATACTATTTCACTTCCTTTTATATTTCTTTATTTTTTTAATATATTTGGGACTTCCTCACTTTTAATTTTCTATCATTGCTTTTGATCTTCTCTATCTCGATTTCTTCAATTTCGATATATTGGACATTTTTTCAATTTCATTAAAGATTTTGATATTAATGTAAATATTGATTTATTAGTTTTCTTACTTGTACTTCAGATTTTTAATATGTCTTCACTTTTTATATATTTGGGACTTCCTCACTTTTGATTTTCTGTCACTACTTTTGATTTTCTCTATCTCAAATTCTCCAATTTCAATATATTGGATTTTTTTCACTTTCATTAAAGATTTTGCTATTAATGTTAATATTGGTTTATTAGTTTTCTGTAATAAAAGTTAATAAAGGCAAAATAAGACCACTGTTAAGGGACACCTATTCCAAGTTGAATGTTGGACAAAGATATCCTAGTGGGCATCACTAGATGTGTGTTTTGGCTAAGGAAAATTGTGAAAGGCTAAGGCAAAGGCACTTTGGCACATTTATTTATGAAAATAAAGGAAATTAGTAGAAAAGTAAGGTGAAAGGTCACAAGTTTCATGTGAGGAGGAAATTGAAGGAAAATAATGGAATATGAAGAAAATAGATGCCTCATTAATAAAAAGGCTTTTGAGGATCAATGGGCAAGATTTTGGTAACCTTTTGTCAGTACAAGTTTGGAGCTCTCTCATTATTATCTCTCTCTCTCACTTTTGGTCACTTAGAGTTTTCTTGGAGCACTCTAGCTTTGGATCAAGGAAGGAAAAGCAAGCAAAGGGAAAGGAAGGAAAACAAGGATCAAGGAAGAAGAGCAAGATCAGACAGCTTCATTAGGAATACTTGCAGGTAACCTTTTGCATGTGTGATTTCCTAGCTGGTTTGGAGGTAACCTTTTGCATGTGTGATTTCCTAGTTGGTTTGTATATGCATGGATTTGCATGTCGATGTACGGTTCTCTTTTTGTCGGTGGCATGGTTTTGTCGGGTTATGACAGTGTTTTTAGCCTAGCCTTGCCTTTTCGGATGCCATGGTATGTTGGGATGTTTATCTCAGTTTTGAGCTTTGGTTTTCTAGATGGATTTCCGAATCTAGGGCAGAGGTGGTCTCAAGGTTCATTCCCAATGGCCTAGAAATCCCTTGACCGGTTTTGGCGGGGTACAAGGTAAAGCCTGAGGGAGAAGTCTCGGTTTAGGGCCTAGTGATCTGGGTTTGGATTGAGGTAAATTTTGAGAGACTGGTCTCAGTTTAGGACCTAGTGATATGGGATTGGATTGCGGTAAACCCTGAGAGACAAGGAGATGAAAAATTCCTCAATGATAGTGATGGATTACGGATGACATTCTAGGTTCGGTTCGGTTGTGATCGCAACACTGGTTTTGGTGTGATCAAGGTTTGGTGAGGGTGGAGGTGGTTTAACCTATGGATTCCCTTGGTTGTTCTTGGATTGGTTGTTCTATGAGATCCAACATTCATGCTTGGAATATGACATAAGGGTGATTGGATGAAAGATAAATTTGGTTCAACCATGTCTACGATCGGGTGGTACGTGGAAGTCCTGAACCTGGTCGGTTTTGCCTATGATTAATAAAAGCTAAGTTCTCTTACTTTTTCACTAGTTTATATGTGGATTTAATGGATGTCATATCTTTGATATTTATATGGCTTTATGCTGGTTATAAGCATGGTTAAATGATTGGTTAAGGTCATGGTTATTTCATGTATGTACTTGTAATTGTTAAATGGATGGATGAAAAACCTAATTGATGATATAATAGTTCAATGGAGAAGGAAGTGATCCTTCTGGTTATGTTTCATAATTTCTTTCAGTCATTTATGCTCTGGATTGTATCCTAGACCTGTAGGTTGCATTGATGCCAAGTATTTGACAGAATGTCAGTCCCGATTGGGGATTCTCAAGCCTAGTCCTAAGGTCGATTTTGATTTATCAACATTGTTACCATGTCTTTGATGGATTCTAAAGGTTGTAGCAAGTTCTAGGCAGAGGTTGAGATTTTGAGCTAGAAAAGTGGCTCAAATCTCGGGGTCGTTGGCACAGGGCTGCTGAGAAAAGTCCACAGTCGTTGGCACATAGGCCTATGAGATCGACTTTGGGTTGTTGGATGATATCATGCCTATAACATGAGAGCAACCAAGGGTTAGAAGGCTTAAATCATCACTAGGACTCAGGGACAGGATGTCTGAGTGGCTGACATGTCTTCTGAGGGTGTTGTTGTTGATGTGGATGAGTTTGTTTGATATGTTCCATCGGTTCCATTTCCTTAAGGTCACCAAGGAAGTTGAATCTCTTATAGTAGCCTCTCTCGGCGCATGTTTACCTTGGATGGCAGGTTTCTTGGGTGGACCTGGGAGGAGGGGGTGTTATAGATTAGTATCAAAGCATGGTTGTGCTCTCCTTGGGTGAAGGTGCTTGGTCATGCATGCATGTTAGTTGCACCTGTGTCTCTTACACTTGCATTCCATGTGCTTGTTGCATTGCCTCATGTTGATCATGGTTGTAGTAAGGTTGTCATGAGGAACTTGATGTGATTTTGTGGGATGCATCGTTAGAAGTATATGACTAGTTGCATATGGTTATATGTCGCTTACATATTGATTATATGTCGATTGATTACATCCTTGTAGGTCAGGTGCATTCTTGAATTTTTTATTACATGTATCAGTCTTGTAGGTTGATTGCAATAATTGATCGCTTATGCTCGACTACATGCGTTCATACGTATGTGTAGATGATTATGCATTGCTTATGCATGTTGATAGTCGCATGTGGAAATGTGTGTAATGGAGTAATGGTTGTTGTCATGAATGAGGTCATAACATGCATTGTTGATATGGATTTGCATTGATGATTGGACCCTAGCTAGAATCATGTTTATGCATTGATACACTTATTCGATATATGTCTATATGTTGTTATGATTATGTTATACATGTATCACGCTGATTTGATGATCTTGAAGAAAAGGTATCCTCCCCGAATTATGCTAAGGTACGTTGGTTTATTGTGATTTGGTTTAGCTGACATAGTATACCTTGCAGGAAAGAGATCAGATGACTAGCAAGGTGGTAGACTACATAGAATCTCCCTATGCATCAAATGTGCAACGTGATGTGGGGCACTCTTCTGACTTGGTAGACACGTTGAGAATCCTGAAGGAAGAAATAAGAAGTTACAAAGTAGACAATGAAAAAATCATGTAGTCATAAGAGAAACAAGCATAGGTGAATGCGATACTACTTCAGAGTTTGTTAGATTTTCAATGACAAGGACCACTTCGGATCAGCCATGGACATGAGGATAGAACTAATGGGGCATATGGTAGTATGTCTCCTAGTAGAAACAAGTTGGATAGATCTAACACGATCAGAGATGGCAGGTTGTTGGATAATCTGGATAAGAGAGGTGATTGACACAGGTACTAATCTAGTTTTGGTTCTGATAGGCATATGATCGTCATCGTTATCATCCTTATAGGAGGATTGATAGGGGATACTTGTCAAATGAGTTTAAGAAGGAAAATCCACTTGCCTTTGATGGAGAGATGAAGAAATCACAGGATGTAGAGGCATGGTTGTTGGGTATGAAGAAATTCCTCTGATTGCATGATTATTCAGAAAACATGAAAGCAAAGATAGCCACATTCAGTCTCAAAGGTAAAGCAGATATTTGGTGGGATGATGTAAGAATTTCAAAGGTACACATGAGGATGATTTGACTTGGCATAAGTTTGAAAGGCTCTTCAAGAAGAAGTACTTTTCTAAGAGGTATTATGATGACAGAGCTAAGGAGTTTTATGAGTTTCAGATGGATTCTATGGTAGATGAGAAGAATACTAGCATATTTTTGGAGTTGTTGAGATATGTTCCTTACCTCAGGGAGGAGAAGGCCAAGGTTCAAAGATTCATCACTGGACTTCCAAATGCATACAGAGACTGGATTGAGTTCGATGAGCCTAGATCGTCGGAGGAGGCCATCCGAAAGTTGAAGCATTGTTATGAGCAGTCGAAGCACAAAGTTGAGCCTAAGCATGACTTGAAAAGAAATGAGAAAGCTAAAGGAAGATGGCCACCAAAGAGAGGCGGTGGTAGGGACGTGGAGAGCAGCAAGCTAGAGGCAGTGGTAGGGAACCATTGCATTGTTGGATATGCGGTAAGGATCATCATAAGAGGTATTGTCCGCAATATCAGAATGGTGGTAGACCCAAAATCTACAGTGCTCAGGAAGCGCATACAGTTGGTGATGTTGGTCACAGCATTCCTCGGATCTATGTAGTTGTGGAAAACAGGTAGGCGGATCCTCAGGCATCGATCGTTGAGATGGACGGTAATATTTGTGATCAAGTTATTTCTATTTTGATTGATCCTGAATCTAACTATAGTTATATTAATCCTGACCTGGTGGATAAGTGTGGTTTGAGAAAAGAAGTGCATGCAGAATCTTGGTTCGTACAGTTGGCTATAGGTACGAAGAAGAGAGTTCACCATTGGGTAATAGCTTGTGCATTTGAGTTAAATGGCATGCCTACAATAGAACATTTGAATGCACTACCATTGGGATCGTATAGTATGCTTTTGGGTATGGATTGGCTATATCTTCATAGAACCAAAGTGGATTTCTTTGACAAGGACATTGAGTGTGTGGATGATAGTGGGGAAAAGAGGACTTTGTAGGGGAAGAATAAGCCTACATCAGTGAGGATGGTTACCACTATGCAAGCTAAGCGTAGTTGCAGAAAAAGTTGTGTGATGTTTACAGTACATATTTCTAGTGACAAGGGTAAGTTGGTTGAGGATGCTGATGTGTTAAGCAGGTACTCAGTTTTGCAGTAGTTTCAATATGTATTTACTGAGGACATTACAGAGTTGCCACCTCATAGGGAGGTAGAATTTTCTATTGAGTTGGTGCCAGGGGTAGCCCTAGCATCAAAATCACCTTACAAGATGAACACACCTGATTTGGTTGAGTTAAAGTTGCAGCTGAAGGAAATGTTGGACAAGGGGTACATTAGCCGAGTGTATCGCCTTGGGGTGCACTAGTGTTGTTCGTGAAGAAGAAAGATGGTACTCTTAGATTGTGCATTGACTATAGGCAGTTGAACAAGGTAATGATCAAGAACATGTACACATTGTAGAGGGTCGATGATTTGTTTGATCAGTTAAAGGGAGAAGCAGTGTTCTCTAAGATTAACTTGAGATTAGGATACCATCAGGTACGCATCAAGGAAGAGGATATCTTCAAGACTGCGTTCAGGACCAGGTATGGGCATTATGAGTTTGTTGTTGTTCCATTCGATTTGACTAATTCTCCAGCTACATTTATGTGTTTGATGAATAGTGTGTTGCATCCTTATCTAGACAAGTTTGTTATTGTATTCATTGATGACATACTGGTATATTCTAAGAATGAGGAAGAGCATGCTGAGAATTTAGCAGCAGTGTTGAGATTGCTAAGAGAGCATCAATTGTATGCTAAACTTAGCAAGTGAAACTTATTTCAGACTGAGGTACATTATTTGGGGCATGTTGTCTCCAAGGATGGCATAGCAATGGATCTAGAAAAGATAAGGGCCATCATGGAGTGGGCAGCTCCTAAGAATGTGGATGAGGTGAGATCATTTATGGGATTGGCAGGCTACTACAAGAGGTTCATTAGAAACTTCTCATACATTACATATCCTATCACATCATTGCAGTGGAAAGGTAAGAAGTATGAATGGACAAAAGAATGTGAGGCTAGTTTTGAGCAAATTAAGCAGTTGTTGACAAATTCACCAGTGCTAAAGATTGTGGATCCAGACAAGGAGTTTGTATTGTGTACAGATTGTTGCAAGAGAGGACTTGGTGGATTTTTCATGCAAGAAGGGAAGGTAGTGTGCTATGAGTCATGAAAACTAAATGAGCACGAGCATAACTATCTACGTCATGATCTTGAGCTAGCAGCAAATATACATGTATTGAAGATGTGGAGACACTATCGTCTGGGCAGGAGGTTTACACTAATGAGCAATCAAAGTGGGTTGAGGTATTTGTTTGATCAACTAAATCTAAATGCCAGGCAAGGTAGATGGTTGGATACCCTTAATGAGTTTGACTTTGAGATCATATACATCAAAGGGAAGGAGAATCAGTTGCAGATGCTCTTAGCAGGAAGATACAGGTAAATCATATAGCAGCTATGAGCTCTTATGGGACAGAGTTACATGATAGGATCTTGCAAGTAGGGCGGTGGGATGAAAAATACATGGATATTAGGCACAAGTTACAGTAGAGCACAAGTATAGGTGTAGGTACAGGTGCAGGTACAACTGATCATGATACATACTATCGTCTCACGGTAGATGGTTTGGTGAGATTTAGAGACAAGATCTATGTGTCAATTTGCAGTAAGCTCAAGCATCTTATCTTGAGAGAGTTCCATGCTAAGCCATACTCAGGTCATCCAAGATATTAGAAGATGTTGACAACAATATTTAAGTTCTACTATTGGCCGAATCTAAAGAAGGAAGTGGTAGAGTTCGTGGCTAGATGTTTAGATTATTAGTAGGTCAAGGCGGAATGTAAGGATCCAGGTGGTTTACTATAGCCTATAGCGATTTCGGAATGGAAATGGGAGGTCATTTCCATGGATTTCATTATAGGTCTTCCGAGGACAGTGAGGCAGCATGATTCTATTATGGTTGTGGTCAACAGGTTGAGCAAGGTAGCTCACTTCATTCCAGTAAAGACTACATATTCAGCCAGTGAGGTAGCATAGGTGTTCATCAGAGAGATAGTGAGATTACATGGTGTTCCAAAGAATATTGTGTCAGACAAGGATGTAAAGTTCACTTCCAAGTTTTGGAAGGAGCTATTTGCATGATTGGGTATAAAGTTGGCCTTCGATACAACTTATCATCCGCAGACAGATAGGCAGACAGAGAGGGTCAACAAGATCATAGAGGATATGTTGAGGATGTACATGGTGCACCAGTAGAAGAAATGGGAGGAGTATCTTCCATTGGGTGAGCTCGCATACAACAATGGTTATCAAGATTCATTAAGGATGAGTCCTTTTGAGGCATTATATAGTCGTAGTTGTAACACTCCCATCAGTTGGAGTGATCCAGTGAATAGGGTACTTATTGGACCGAATATGTTGGCGGACATGGAGTAGGAAATGAAGGTTATAAAGAAGAATATAAAGGTAGCATAGAATAGACATAAGAGTTATGAGGATCAACATGGGGTGTTCAAGGAGTTTCAGGTTGGGGAGAATGTGTATTTGTGCATCAAGCCCAAGAAAATCTCTTTGAGGATTGGTTCATGTGCCAAGTTGGCACCATGGTATTGCGAGCCTTTTGAGATCCTTGAGAGGATTGGATCAGTGGCATATCGACTTGCACTGCTTCCAAAAGTGAAATTCCATGATGCTTTCCATATTTCATTGCTTAAGAATTATATAAATGATGTTGATCATGTTATTGATTGGTATGTATTGCAGGTGGAGCAAGAAGGAGAGTTCCAATCGGAGCCTCAGTGCATATTGCAGTAGAAACATGTCATGCTCAGGAATAGAGCCATAGAGAAATTTAAAGTGCAATGGAAGCACTTTGGGCCTAAAGAAACTACATGAGAGATGGCAGATTAGATGTGGGCCTTGTATCCTTCATTGTTTTCTGGTTGAGGCAAAGCAGTTTTGGTTTGAAGTTGGTATATGTTTGGCATATGTTTTGTTGATGTTATGGTATATATAGGTATATATATATAGATGTAAAATACTGCCATGAGCTAAGTTATAAAGCTCCAATAAGCAGTATGGGTGTCATGTTATTATGGTTTTTATATTGTCATATTGTCATTATGTTTTGCTTTTGAGCAGGTATTTCATTATAAATACTGCATCGAGCTAAGCTATAAAGCTCCATGGGCAGTATGTTTTCTTTTCAGCGGTTTTGTTAAGGTCATGGTGTGGTTTAACACCGAGTACGATTTTCCCCAAGGGGGAGGGTTCTGTAACAGCCCTGGTGAAAATTTCATGTAATAAAAGTTAATAAAGGAAAAATAAGGCCACGGTTAAGGGACACTTATTCCAAGAATGTTGGGCAAGGATATCCTAGTGGGCATCATTGGATGTGTCTTTTGGCTAAGGAAAATTGGCAAAGGCTAAGGAAAAGACATTAAAAGGAAAAAAACACTTTGGCACATTTATTTATGAAAATAAAGGAAATTAGGAGAAAATTAAGATGAAAGGTCATAGGATGCATGTGAGGAGGAAATTGAAGGAAAATAATGGAAAATGAAGAAAATAGAGGCCTCATTAATAAAAAGTCTTCTAAGGATCAGTGGGAAAGTTTTTGGTAACCTTTTGTCAGCCCAATTTTGGATCTCTCTCATTATTCTCTCTCTCTCACACTCCTGGTCACTTAGAGTTTTCTTGGAGCACTCTAGCTTTGGATCAAGGAAGGAAAAACAAGAAAAGGGAAAAGAAGGAAAGAAAGGATCAAGTAAGAAGAGCAGGATTAGGTAGCTTCAGCAGGAATATTTGCAGGTAACCTTTTGCATGTGTGATTCCCTGGCTGGTTTGGACATGCATGTGGCTTTGCATGTTGGTGTATGGTTCTCTTGATGTTGATGGCATGGTTTTGTTGGGTTATGATAGTTGTTTTCAGCCTAGCCTTTCCTTTTTCTCGATGCCATGGTATGTTGGGATGTTTATCTTGGTTTTGAGCTTTGGTTTGCTAGATGGATTTCGAAATTTGGGGAAAAAGTGGTCTCAAGGTTCATTCCCAAAGGCCTAGGAATCCCTTGACCGGTTTTGGTAGGATACACTGTAAATCCTAAGGGATAAGTCTCGGTTTAGGGCCTAGTGATCTGTGTTTGGATTACAGTAAATCTTGATAGACTGGTCTCAGTTTAAGGCCTAGTGATCCAGGATTGGATTGCGGTAAGCCTGCGAGACAAGTAGATGAAAAATTCCTCAAGGATAGTGATGGATTCTAGATGGCATTCCGAGTTTGTTTCGGTTGTGATCAAAACACTAATTTTGGTGTGATCATGGTTTGGTGAGGGTGGAGGTGGTTTACCCTCTGGATTCCATTGGTTGTTCTTGGAGTAGTTGTTCTATGGCATCCCACATTCATGCTTGGAATATGGCATGGGGTTGACTGACTGAAAGAGATATTTGGTTCAGCCATGTCTACGGTTGGGTGGTATGTGGAAGTCCTGAACTTGGTTGGATTTGCCTATGATTAATAAAAGCTAAGTTCTCTTACTTTTGCATTGGTTTATATGTGGATTTAATGGTTGTCATATTTCTAATATTTATATGGTTTTATGTGGGTTATAATCATGGTTAAATGACTCGTTCATGTCATGGTTATTTCATGTATTTACTTGTAATTGTTAAATGTATGGATGCAAAACCTAATTAATGATATAATAGTTCAATGGAGAAGGAGATGATCCTTCTGGTTATGTTTCATAAGTTCTTTCAATGATTTTGGTTATGTTTCATAAGTTCTTTCAGTGATTTATGCTCTGGCTTGTATCCTAGACCTGTAGGTTGCATTGATGCTAAGTGTTTGACAAAATGTCAATCCTGGCTGGGGTTTCTCAGGCCTAGTCCTGAGGTTGATTTTGATTTATCAGCATTGTTACCATTTCTTTGATGGATTCTAAAGGTTGTAGCAAGTTTTGGGCAGGGGTCAGGATTCTGGGCTAGAAAAGTGGCTCAAATCTCGGGGTCGTTGGCATAGGTATGCTGAGAAAAGTCCACAGTTGCTGGCACATAGGCCTATGAGACAGACTTTAGGTTGTTGGACGTTGTCATGCCTATAGAATGAGAGAGACTAGGGGTTAAAGGCTTAAATCATCAGTGGGACTCAGGGACAAGATGTCTGAGTGGCTGACATGTCTCATGAAGGTGTTGTTGTTGATGTAGATGGGTTTGTTTGATATGTTTCATCGGTTCCATTTCCTTAAGGTCACCAAGGAAGTTGAATCTCTTATAGTAGCCTCTCCTGTCGCATGTTTACCCTGGCTGGCAAGTTGCTTGGGTGGACCTGGGAGGAGGGGGTGTTACATTTTCTTACTTCTACTTCAGATTTACAAGATTTTAGTAAGATCAATTTTCACCTTATAAATCAGTAAGTTCCCTATCATACTAACTAACATCCATTTACTTATTTTAGTAAGATCAATTTTCACCTTACAAATCTTTAAGTTCCATATCATACTAACTGACTTCCATTTACTTGTCCTTAGTTTTTTGTATGTATGGGACTTCTTCACTTCTGATCTTCTATTACTGCGTTTCATTTCTATATGTGGATCTCCTCATTTTTTATTTATTAGGCCTTCTTTCATTTTCATCTAACACTTAGATATTAATATAACTATTGATTTATTAATTTTTTAAGTTGTACTTTAAATTTTAGTAAGATCAATTGTATTTGTTTGTTTTTTATATTGATTTTATTTTTATAACCATTTTTATAATATATATATGAATGATAAAAAAAATATTATTATTATTATTATATAGTTAGATTAATTTTAAATTGAGTTCAGACATTTAGTGGATCGAACAACACTATCCACAATGTGATATTATCACTGAAATTATGGGAAGCTTGATTGGGCTTGAACACCCTTTGTGATAGTTTAATTTCACTAAAAAGTAAGTTTTATTCTCAACCTCTCCCATAAAATTTGAATCTAAATCTTAATGAAAACTAAACCCCACATAAACTAACTATTTTACATTTTATAAATTATATTTTGAACATTTCATTTATATATATTCATTTACCTATAATAAGCTACACTTCACATAAATCTCAATTTTAAAATATTTTTTCTAACTATTTAGAAGTAAAGCTAGATATATTTTTTTTTATTAATTTAAGATTATCACATAAAAATATAACAAACACAATCATTGAAACTTTTATGGACTTATTTGTGGATTTTGCCTAATTAATTTCAATATCACACTTAGTAAAGCTCACATCTATATGATATTTATAATAATTGAAATCTTTCAATATTATGTTTCTTACATTTTTATTGACTTACTTTTCAGAACCCATGACCTTTGTGAAGTTTCTGTGTGTGAATGGTATAATAATTGAAATATTTTAATATTATATATGTGGAGTATTTTGACTTGTGATTTATTTTCGCTAGAGTTGTCACCTATGTGATCGCTGAACTAATTGGGCTATTTCCCATCGTACCTTGTGGAATTCATAAATAATTGCACTATTTTCCTATCATGGTCTGTGGAATTCTTTAATTGTTTGTACACTTCCTTGGCTCATAGTCTATTGCCTACGAATTCATTAACTATTGGTACCCGTATCTGGCTCATCTATGTGATGTGTATAATAATTGAGTTGGCACGGAGGCCCGGTGTCTTTCATATAGTCATTAGCAATTGTTTTGTATGTTCTATCCATAATAAGAGGATATATTATTCCATACACTACCAATATCAGATATGCAGTGACATTTTCCTCCATACAGGAACACATTGACACTTTATCTTCTAATACACACTTTCTAATTGTAGTAAGTAGTTCATTAATTGTTTAAGCCGTGCCAGTTTATTAGATATGGGAATATTGTTATGACAACTGCTTACGGTTTTCTTATGCCTAATTTGTAATCTTGTTAATAAAATAACAAGTTACCAGTAAGCCCTCTTGTAAACATTTTTGTCTCTGCCATTATTTTCAGTTCTCTTGATTTTACCTCAAAATCCTGCAAAATCTTGTAAACATTTCTATCACAACCATTATTTTAAGTTCTCCTGATTTCACCTCAAAATCCTGTAAACATTTTTGTCACGGCTATTATTTTCAGTTTTCAGTTATCTTGGTTTCATCACAAAATCCTAGAGTAAACATTGCATCACAAAGAATAAGAGTTGCTTAACTGGATTAGTTGGATTGTTACAATATACACTTCATTAAATTTTGCCCATAAGTTGAAAAGTTTGTCCTAAAAGGGATGTTTAAATAATATATGACCCAAAGGAACCACATTAAGCTTGATCTCCTCAGCGAAATCATTTTAAGTACTGTTTATGCTATGTTGCATCTGCAACCTGATATAGCAATTAGAATCTTGTAACTACCAATTGGCACATATAGCCATGAACTACCAGATGACCCCCACTCCTGTAGAGCTAAAGAAGAAATATTTTATGCCCGATGAAGACTATGGATTTAGATAAATTACAAATTCCCATGATCTTATGAGATACTAGTAAACCAAAGATATCAAATAGTGTGAAACTTTGTAACTTGTAACTGATCCGAATTGGATCCATGAAAATTAGCAAAGTGCTATGACTGCATCAAATCAGGACATACTTCAAAATTTATGAACAAAGAGCTATCAGGAAGACCTCTGGACAGTGGCAGTTTGTAGCCAGCAAGGAACGACGAGGACCTCGGTCAAAGCGAGCTAACCGAGGCCCATGGAGACCGCGCAGGAGGCAAACTGGCACTTAGGAAGCCTAGATTGGAAAACAAAGGCCGTTTCTGATCATTGGGAAAAACCCCTCGAGGAGGAAAGGCCCCGAGCGCTCGGTCACATGGGAAGATGGGAAACCGTAAGGAAAAAGTGCTAAAGCGAAAGACGGGTCCCGCACTCCAAAATCGGCGGAATATCGGAGGCATATTGGGCGGTAAATGGATTTGGTAGGAGGACGAGCGATTCCATACATCGCACGACGTGTGTCCAGTAGATGAGAGAGAAAGCCGCCTCTCATCGCGGGCTACTGGTCGAGCAAGTCAACCGCGCGAAAAGAGCGAACACTGTAGGATCTGGAGGGCTCCAGATCTGACGGCGGAGGTTGTACCCGATGGGAAACAGGATTTGACAGGGGAATTAAGTTGCGGCATATAAAAGTCTGAAGTCTGATTTGACGCTGAGTTGGTGGATGAGTCATTTCGTAACGTAATTGAAATACCGAACCGTTGAGGAAGAGCTGGCGCAGTTCGTGAGAGGACAAGTGGCCACTTCCCTGTGGGACGTTGGCGATGATGCAGTGGCAGGGAACTCCAAGCAAACAGAAACAGGTGATCTGAAGGGGTGGAAGAGGAAACGAACAGTCAAGCATAGATTGGCTTTAAGCCATGAACAGACAGAGAATAGAACAGAGGAAGAACCAGAGAAGGGAATAGTGAAAAAGACGAAAGAGACAGTAAAGCAAGAGGCAGAAAAACAGAAAGCCGAGCTGACCTGCAGCGTAAGGCAACATCGAGCAGACAGAAGGCTGGAGAGGTTCAAGCAATCCCTGTGAGGATCTGTCAGGAATTGAGTACCACATTGGGCTCCTCCAATTAAAGACCAGAGAGGTCAAGACTTGGAAAGAGAAAGAGTATGTGCACTCTAGTGGCTTGGGGAATCCAAGAACCACCCTACCAAGCATTATCTGTTTTAGGAGACTCAAATTGAGCTCCTCACTGTAAATCTTTGCTTTAAAGACACAATGAAAGAAGGCCACCACTGAAGCTGGACCGGAGATGTAGCCCTAGAGAATAGGGTGAAATCCTTATTAATGTGTTGTGTTCTTGTCTTTGCTTATTGTGTTTCTCTTACTGTTTTCCATTTTCCAGTGTCTGTGTATTTTGCAATATGATCGATCCATTGCCTAAAATAACATAGACGCACACCAGAAAATGAGTCTGTAATACCTTCATTCATTAATTATTTAATTGAGATCACTCACGAGTGATTTTCAGATCAAGTGGTATCAGAGCTCTGAGCTATTAAGGTTAGACAAGCTTGTGTTGGATTTAGCTGTTGAATGCTAACTAGATCAAAGCTCAAATTAGGAGGAGGGTTGGTCGAAAATAATCCTGAAATTAGGAGAGTCTATCCTCGGAAGACAATGTCATAGGAAGGTTCTATGGGGCCAGACCCTCAATTCATAGATAGTTTCTTAGCCATAAAGTCCATGGTAGAAGAAATGTATAGGGACTTTGGAAAACATAAGGATGAAGATTTATCAGGCTCTAAACAAGACAAAGGAGAAGATGAGTCACATTCCCATGACCACTCAAAAGGAAAATGGAAAGAATAAAGCTTTCTCACACCTCCTAATAGCCGTGAACACAAAAAGAAAGCATCTTTGATCAAACTAGATGTCAAATTTGATTTACCTATATATGATGGAGAGTTGAATGCAGAAAAGCTGGACAATTGGGTTAGAAAAATTGATGTTTATTGCAGAGTGCGGAATATCAATTCAGACAAGAGCAAGATTCAGCTGGCAAGCCTACGCTTTGGAGGCATTGCCTTGGTTTGGTGGGAAGGTAGGACCCAGGTTGACATGAAGAGACATGGTAAGACTATCTTTGTCTGGAGTGAATTTGTTTCTACAATAAAAAAACAGTTCTATCCATTGGCCTACATGCAGCAAGCCATGATGAGTTGGCAAACTCTTCGACAGTTGAAAGGGAAAAGTGTGCAAGGGTACACTCAAGAATTTAGAAAGAGAGCATTGATTCTAGGAATCTCATTAGACTCACCTAAGACTCTGTTGAAGTACACTGGTGTTCTACATAGCGACATGAGGCACACTATCCTCATGTTTAATCCCACTAGTATAGATGAGGTATTTGTACAAGCTACTCATCTAAAAGCTAGAGGAAAGAATGGAAGTCCAGAAGTTGGGGGATCATCCCAACCCATTGCAAGCGAGAATAAGGAGAAAAGAAAGCAGAAATGGAAAGCAAGGAAGGCTAACACTGCATAGAAAAGCAAGGTTTCATGCATTCACTGTAAAAAGGATGGGCATGATGATGAGCACTGTTGGATTCTGCATCCAGAGCTGAGACCTAAGAAGTTCGGGGGTAAGAAGAAGAAGACTGCTGCAACGATTCAGAAAGATTTGGGGTCAAACTCAGAAGATGAAACAACTATTGCAGCGATAGGTATAAGAGGTAAGAATTATGAAGCATCTACTAGTAATTCTACACAATCTACTATTGATGAAGAAAATGAGAGAAAAAGACATGATCTTTTCCATATTCGAGTTATTTCCAAAAATCAAAAGATTGATACTTTGTTTGATAGTGGCTAACAAGTAAATTTAATTTTTGAAGCAATTGTAAAGAAGTTGGGATTACTGACTACACCTCACAAGAAACCATACCCATTAGGATGGTTAAATGATAAAGCACAACTACAAGTGACTAGACAATGTAAACTCAAGTTTTCTTTTGGGTCAGCATTTGTAGATGAGGTTGAGTTAGACATAATTCCTTTGGATATATATGGAATTGTTTTAGAAAGTCCTTACTTGTATGACAGAAAAGCTATTTTCTATAGAGCTGAGAACAAGTATATAGTTGTTAAAGATGGGATCAAATACTTTGTAAGAGCTCATAAGCTCAAGAATAATTATACTCTCATAAACTCAGGGCAGATGAAACAAATGATAAACTCATGCAAACAATTCTTACTGATGGTTGTAAAGGAAAAGAAACCTGATAAAACCAATGTATTTGAGGGTTGTAATGCTAAACAGCGAGCTGATTTAGAGAAGGTTGTTTCAGAGTATGATATATTATTTCAAGAACCTAAAGGTGTGCCACCCAAAAAGGAAATAGTGCATGATATTATTTTTCAGCAAGATGCTCCATTTCCTAACATTGGAATGTACAGGTTGTCTGCTTTAGAGAATGTTGAAATCAAGAAGCAGGTGCAGGAGTTGCTCGAGAAAGGGTTCATCAGACCTAGCACATCACCATGTGGGTCACCAATTGTTTTGGTGAGAAAGAAAGATGGCTCATGGAGAATTTGCATTGATTACTGAGCACTGAATAAGATAACAATCAAAAATTGTTATCCCCTTCCTCGCATAGATGATCTTTTAGATCAACTAAAAGAAGCTGTTTATTTTTCCAAGCTAGACTTGCACAATGGATACCATCAAGTCGGAGTTGCAAAACAAGATGCATGGAAGACTGCTTTCAAAACAAAGCAAGGATTGTATGAGTGGCTGATTATGCCTTTTGGCTTAACTAATGCTCCTGCTACTTTCATGAGATTAATGAATGATGTACTCAAACCTTTTCTTGATGATTTTGTTATTGTGTATCTGGATGACATTCTGATATTTAGCAAAACATGGGAAGAGCACTTAAATCATGTTAAGAAGACACTAGATGTTTTGAAAAGAGAAAAAATTTATGTTAAACTCTCAAAATGTGAATTTGGCAAAATATCTCTAAATTATTTGGCTCATATAGTAGGAGGTGTTGAATTGAAGATAGATCCCTCTAAGGTGGCAGTCATTGTAAACTAGCCCAAACCCAAATCTACTACAGCAGTTAGAAGCTTCTTAGGAGCAACAAAATATTGGAGAAAGTTCATTTCTAACTTTTCCTCAATTGCAGTTCCTTTACATGCTTTAACAGGATTGAACAAGGTGTTTCAATGGGGAGGCAAACAGCAGAAAGCCTTCGACACCTTGAAAGAAAATATTAGTATAGCACCTGTACTAGCACTACCTGATCTCCAAAGACCATTTGAGATCCAAACAGATGCCAGTGACTATGCCAAGGGATCTGTTAGGGCCTAAATCTACCTCAGGGTGAGAAAGGTAGGATCTAGGATAAAATCAAACCACGCTTAACCTGGTAGTTAGCCCTACCAGGTCGAGAGAGGGCTCTCACCTTGTCAATTTCAGCAAAATATGATCAATAAGGCTTGAGATGACTGATGTGAATACTGATTTTAAGCTAGGTATGTGTTCAGAAGAGTTTGATTGAATTTGATGATGTTTGTTGGCTCAAATGTGAAAGACGGATTTGGGTCTAAGGAATGAGGCTCAGTTTTGCAGAGATCTCTATGGGGCGAGGTAGGCAAATGATTTGGTATTTCAAATTGAGTGAGATTGAGAGCTTTTAGACCAGTGAGGAGCTAAAGAGGGCAAGAAAACCTCAGGGATCCTCTTCAAACAACTGAAAACATAAATAACTAAACAAACCCTAGGTAGAGCACTGCAAATCAATGAATTCTACCTTTATCCTTGTTTGATTTAGTTAAGATAAAGCAAAGAGAGATGATGGCATACATAAAACACATGTAAACTTACAATTACAGAAGGAAAAACAATACGAAATCAAGATGCCACAAGAATCCCATAAAGTGTTGCAAACACTGGTCTATTCCTTTGCCAAACTGCTGAAATGAGTATACAATGAAGCTCCAAGATTTCCCAAAAGTCCAACCTTTGCTAATGACTAAAAAATTACAAGATATAGGCAACCAACAACTAATCCTAGCCTTTAGGGGTCGAGTTCATAAGTTTAGAAGCTATTTCAACAAAATCTAAACTGAGAACTAAAAAGTAGGCAGTGGAACAGCTTGCCTCTAAAAACTAGGAAACTGATTCATTAAGTTGTAAACTACCTTCTCATGGATGAATCTACCTCTATGAGTGAAAATTTAGCATAATTACATCAAAATCCATAAAATCACATTAAAGTACATCATGATTTTGACTATTAGAAAGAGAAAAGTCAAACTGTGAAGAAACTAGGTGAAAAACAGAGTTTTTTGGGCCAAAATGAGAAAATTTTCTTCTATGCGCCGCACTGATTTCCCTATGCATAACACCTTTTTATAGCTAATTTTGAAGGCCTTCTTCTGCACCAAATTTTCTCCAAGTGGGCTTGTTGGAAAGGTATTCCTGTCTACTTTCCATAACAAGTGGAATTTCTGAATTTGGCCTCCATTTTCCCCTCCAAAACTGAGTTCTCCCAACACTACTTCCTATATGTCCAAAAAGGGGCAAAAAGGTCATTTTTAAGGTGTTTTTGACCTTTTTGGAAGCTCAAAACCTGTCAAAATTTCTTGGCCATTTGTGGGAATTCATATTTTTCCATGAAAAATCCAAAAATGCTGAGTTTTCCTCAAAAGGAGGTCCCTATCAAAAGCGCGTGCCAGGTGGCGCGGTGCATCAGGTAGAAAAACCTGTTTTTTAGGCCAAAAATTTCAAAATTGCAAAAAGTGTCCCAAATTTCTTGAAATTTGGGCTAAGTGTCACTCATTAAGTGCTATGTTGGGCCAAGGAAGCCTCAACCAAGATCTAAAGTCTATCTTGCTCTTTTCGCTTCCTCGATGCCTTCTTCAACTTGGCCTTCAAAATCCGGACTCTTGCTTTGCACACCTTGTTTCTCGCCAAGTAATGGTAGGCCATGTGCCTCAACATAGTTTTCTCTCTGTTGGCCTTCTCTAGAATCTTTCCCAAGTGGATATTTTTCATCTCAAGCCAAGATTCACGATCAGCATTGATTTATTGTTCAAGTGGTGTTAGCTTGACTTTCCTCCTCTTGGCAGCTTGCCCGTTTTCTCGTATGTTTTGTAGCTCCATAATGGTTTGTTGATCCTCTAGTTGTTTGTTTCTTTGCTCTAGATATTTGAGTATCCACTTGGCTCTTTCTAGGTTGATAGACAAATCATGAATGTCCTCTTGTTGCTCCCGAATGATCTCTTTAAGCTTTGAGCTTTTTGAGCCCACATCAGTGTCATCATCCTAAATAAGAATGAAATCTGTCTCTTGTCCTCCTGAAGGCCCCTCATCATGTAATGGCCACTTGCCCTTGTCCTGCACCTACTCTGCTGATGGAGGAAACGAGACCCCTTCCACCCCGAGTGGAGATAATACTCACTTTTCCGCTGCAAACAAACTTCTAGTGCCCTTTTGGTGGTGAAAAACACTAGCACACGAGCGGTTTGTGTCTTATGAATCTCCTGCAGATGTGAAGGTCATCTTGTCTCATGAAAAACTGTTGGGGGTACTTGAGGACCTGTAAAGACCTCATGTAAAATGAAATCCTCCCATGAGATGTTCTGTAAACCAAGCTAATGTAAGACCACAATTTTGATTAGTGCAAAATGATATATGCTATTATACTGCTGCTGAGGAGGCTTCCTGTGCACTAAGGTGGTCATCTTCTCAATGTTCTGGCAAATAAAATAGGGGAGATTCATCATTCTCACCCTAGTGAAGTGCATCAACAATCTGATGTGATAGGCATATAGGTGAGAAAACCGGCCCTCACAACTGAAATATTTAATTATGAGTTTCATCAAGTGAGCATATGTGTCTTTCAGATACCGGAAGGGAAAAACTCTACTGACATGTCTCTGATAACCAGCCTTGATGTAAGGCTCATAATGTTCTCTGTTAATTAGTTGCCTTTCATTCCACTGCTCACCGACATTTGGAATACCAGTTGCTTGAGAAATAGTCTCGGGTGTCAAGGTGAATGTCACACCTGCCAAAGTGACTTGACCATTATGAAGATGGAGCACAAACAATCTGGCCAACTCATGATGGTACTGGACTCTCTCTACCATCTCACAGAACTGATAACAATATTGGTGTTGAAAGCATGTGACAACAGGAGGACATGCCAGCAGCTCGGCAAGTGAAGTAGGCTCCTCTCGTATATGTTTACCACCCTCGTGAGGTCTCCTTGGTGCATGCATTTCTCTAGAAGAATCACTAACTGTCTCCTCATCTCGGTCATATGAAGGATCTGACTCCATGTTTGCCAATGTTTGAGTTTTCTTAGATGAGGATGAAGAGATTTTATGGTGTCTTTAGGTTTTTGCTGCCAAGGATAAGAATGTATGAAGGATTTTGGAGGGAATGTGTATGAGGGGTTTTGGGAATGTTGCTGACAGGTTTTTGGGGAATAGAAGGGTTTAGGGAATAGTATTTATACTTTTGGGATAGAAATTAGGGTTTGGGAATTTTTAACTAGGGTTTGGGATAGTGGGATTTAGGGATTTGGGATTAATAATTTAGGGATATGTGGTTTAGGGAGTGGGTAAATGAAAATGTAATGAGAGGGAGAAAATGAATGACGAAATGAAGGAGTGAGGGAGTGAGAAATGGCTAGGAGTGGAATTAGCAGTAAGAAACACAATTTATAAACCCTATGCAATTGTTTTTGACAAAACATGCAAGGAGGTAGGGTTTCACTTTTTTCCCATTAAATCATCATAAACACCAAGCTAAACTCACTCACTGATCATGGAGGACTGCTAACTTACTTGAACAAGTGAGGATTTAGCAAATTTGGCAGTTTAGAGAAGGTTGTGGGTGAAATCGGGCTTGAAACCCTGTGCGCCACGCCACAAACCCAGTGCGCCGCACCCTCTCGATGCGTCGCGCCTGTGTAAAATTAACACTGCAAAGTGTGGCCCAATGCGCCACGCCCACAACCCAATGCGCCGCGCCACTAAAAATGCCCAAGTTGCTGCAGTTTTTGCTCTTTGGCTTCAACACGACCTTTCTCTTGTTCACTCTTTCTCGTTTGGATGCAAATGAACTCTTTAAACATAACAAATGGTTTATATACATAGGATTTTAATTTTTCACTTATAAAAACCCACTTTGTAATGTTTGCCTTTGACTTGCTTTTAAAACTCTGTTTTTGGGCAGTTTGCTTTATTTTTGCCTTTGATGAACTGAATACTTGACTTTTTGTTTGCCTTACAGGTGATGGAGTTGCTGAAACTTGGCAAGGTGACCAGGGTTGCCACTGAAGTTATTACATATGGAAAAACTCAAATTACATCAACTTCATACATGAAAACATAAAAAACTCCGTTTTTTCTCAAAACAGGGTTTTGAGGAAAAATCAATCATTGAGCATGTGATTATGGAATTTATTGTTGCTGAAACTTTATTTGACCTCCTCATGTGCCTGTTGACCGTTATTGAGCATTTTGAAGACCTTATTGATGAAACCCTAAACTTAATGAGACCTAAACCCTAAAAATGACTTTTGCATATTTAAAGACAAAAAATGACTGCAGATGATCTAGATGAATGAAAATGGGCCAGCAGGTAAAGGAAATGAGGGAAAATGTATAATAAGCCACTACCGTCAGATGATCCATGATCCTAATGGAATGAAACTGACCGAGTGAGACACCTAACATGCAATGCAACAAGAGAATTTAATCATTGACGGAGGGATGAAGATACCAACACTAACAGGAGCAGTGTTGACACAGCACAGTAAACCCATATGTTATCATTCTGAGACATTTAATTCTGTAGTGGTTAACTATCCTACATATGATAAAGAATTGTATGCATTAGTACAGAGTGTGAGAAAGTGGAAACATTACTTAATGGGCAAAGAGACAGTAATACATACTGATCATCAACCACTTCAATATCTACAATCCCAAACTAAGTTGTAGCAATCAAGGCACTATAGATGGATGGGTTTTCTACAACAGTTTCATTTAGTCATCAGATATAAAAACGGCATACACAATAAAGTTGCAGATATGTTATCTAGACCCATTATAAATGCATCTACTATACTTAAGCATAATTTTGTGTTACATGAGAGCTACATTGAACAATATGCTCAAGATATAGACTTTAAAGATGTATATGCAACTTTAAGTCAAGGAAAACGAGTAGAAGAATTGGATTATCATGTAAAGGACCGACTCTTATACCATTGTGGGAAGTTATGCATTCCACAAACTGAAAGAGTAAAGATAATTCGAGAAGCACACTTCTCTAAAATCAGGTCACTTTGGAGTAAGTAAAACAGTTGCACAGCTGCAAATATTTTTGTTGCTGGCCAGAAATGAACGAGACAATTTCTAGATATGTAAGAGGGTGTACTATGTGTGCTAAAAGCAAGCCCAACAATAGAAAACTAGGCTTGTACACTCCATTACCAGTTTCTTCTCACCTTGGGAATGTGTTTCCATGGATTTTGTTGGAGGACTGCCTAAATCTAGGAAAGGTCATGATTATCTGTATGTTGTTGTGGATAGGTTCAGCAAAATGTGTATTTTGATACCTTGTAATAAACAGATTACAACTGAGCAAACTGCAAAACTATTTTTTGAACATGTATGGGTTCATTTTGGATTACCCACTTCCATTGTATCTGATCAAGACACCCGATTTGTGGGGAAGTTTTGGTCAAGTCTGTGGGAACTGATGGACACCAAATTGAAGAAAAGCACAGCTTTTCATCCACAAATTGATGGCCAGACAGAATTAGTCAACAGGACAGTGATCCAGTCGCTCAGGGGATATTGCAGCAAGCATCCTAAGCTTTGGGATGGACATTTATGTTATGTGCAACATGCTTACAACAGAGAAAAACATTCTTCTACATAGAGATCTCCTTTTGAGACATATTTTGGTTTCACCCCAAGGTCTCCTTTGGATTTTGTCTTTGGTAAGGACACCATAGTTGAGGGACACAATGATGTGCACATGGCAACTAGGTTCATTGAACAGATACGAGACATCCACCAGGCAGTACAGGAACAGCTGGAAAAGAGCCAAGCCAAATATAAGGAAAGGCATGACAAGCATCGGATGGAGAATAGTTTCCAAGTTGGTGACCAAGTCTGGTTGTATATCAGCAAGGATCGGATGCAAGGTGAAGGTAAAAAGCTAAAGCCTATCAGGTATGGACCCTTCAAGATACTTGAGAAGATTGGTGAGAATGCTTTTCTCCTTGATCTACCAACTTACATGCACATCTACTTAATCGTAAATGCAGATTGCTTGAGATTGTTTGAACCTTCCTTAATTAAGGATCCCGAAGAGCAGAGTCAATTGCCTTCTATTGATGACCTACTACCTGAATATCTTAATGAATTGCAGGAAGACATAGTTCTGGACAGGAAGGTGAGGACGACGCGTAGGGGAGATGTTGAGTACCTCAGAATTGGGCTCAAGGGTTCAAAGCCGAGCAGTGCAAGGTGGATAGAGATTGGACAAGTGAGACAATTGTATCTCACTTAGTCGATGCTTGGAAACCAAATTTTGGTGGTCCAAAATCTTTTTCAGTGGGAAGGCCGTGATCCGAATTAGATCCATGAAAATTAGCAAAGTGCTACGACTGTATCAAATCAGGATAGACTTCAAAATTTATGAACAAAGAGCTATGAGGAAGACCTCTGGACAATGGCAGTATGTAGCCAGCAAGGAATGACGAGGACCTCTGTCAAAGCACGCTGACCAAGGCCCATGGAGACCGCGCAGGAGGAAAACTAGCAGCTAGGAAGCTTGGATTGGAAAACAAAGGCCATTGCTAATGCACGATTAGCGCTGGGAAAAACCCCTCGAGAAGGAAAGGCCTCGAGCGCTTGGTTGCATGGGAAGCTAGGAAACCATAAGGAAAAAGCGCTAAAGCGAAAGGCGGGTCCCGCGCTCCAAATTGGTGGAATATCGAAGGCATATTGGGTGGTAAGCGGATTTGGCAGGAGGACGAGCGATTCCATACATCGCACGATGCGTGTCCAGTGGATGAGAGAGAAAACCGCCTCTCATCGCGGGCTAACGGTCGGGAAAGTCAACTGCCCGAAAGGAGCGAACATCGTAGGATCTGGAGGGCTCTAGATCTGACGGCGGAGGTTGTGCCCGATGGGAAACCGGATTTGACGGGGGAATTAAGCCGTGACATATAAAAGTCTAAAGTCCGATTTGACCGCTAAGTTGGCGGATGAGTCATTTTGCAACGTAACCGAAATATCGAACAATTGAGGAAGAGCTGGCGCAGCTCGTGAGAGGACAAGTGGCCACTTCCCTGTGGGACATTGGCGATGACGCAGAGGCAGGGAAATCCAAGCGAGCAACAACAGGCGATCCGAAGGGGCGAAAGAGGAAACGAACAGTCAAGGACGGATTGGCTTTAAGCCATTAACAGATAGAGAAAAGAACAGAGGAAGAACCACAGAAGGGAACAATGAAAAAGACAAAAGAGACAGTAAAGCAAGAGGCAGAAAAACAGAAAGTCGAGCTGACATGCAGCGTAAGGCAGCATCGAGCAGACAGAAGGTTGGAGAGGTTCAAGCAATCCCTGTGAGGATCTGTCGGGAATTGAGTACCACATTGGGCTCCTCCAATTAAAGACCAGAGAGGTCAAGACTTGGAAAGGGAAAGAGTCTGTGCACTCTAGTGGCTTGGGGAATCCAAGAACCACCCTACAAACATTATCTGTTTCAGGAGACTCAAATTGAGCTCCTCATTGTAAATCTCTGCTTTAAAGACACAATGAAAGAAGGCCACCACTGAAGTTGGACCGGAGACGTAGCCATGGAGAATAGGGTGAACTCTTTATCAATGTGTTGTGTTCTTGTATTTGCTTACTTTGTTTCTCTTATTGTTTTCCATTTTCCAATGTCTGTGTATTTCGCAATATGATCAATCCGTTGCCTAAAATAACATAGACACACACCAGCACATGAGTCTGTAATACCTTAATTCATTAATTATTTAACTGAGATCACTCACGAGTTATTTTTAGATCAGTAACTGACATGAATTATGTCCTAACACCATAGTTGTAGAATATTTTGAATATCTAGTGAAATAATTATGTAGCTCATAACTTAACATGAATTCACTTGAGCCTTAAATTTATTTCATATGCATTTAAGATGTGGAGTAAGTATGAGCTTCTCAGCAAATTCCTTTAATCCAGTCAAAAGAAGCCACAAGCACAAGAATTTAATTTGAAAAGAACATATAAAGAAATGGAGTAATCGAAGAAATCATGAAAGGATGCAGACATAAAAAAGTTGTATACCCTGGAACCTTATCAACTTGTTTTTCTTTATTGTTTTCCTTCGTCAAAAAAAATTATTAACTATTGAGCAGTAAGTAAGGGCTAGAACAGGAAGGGTTAGGGCCTTGTTTTCAGAGCCTAGGTTTGAATGTCTGCAATCCCTGGAAAACAAAGGGCATACAACCTTTCAAGAATATTAAAAAAAATACAGTATTCTGGGTATAGTAAAGCTAGAATATTTTGCCTCATAAAAGAATAGTAAAGCATAACCACAATTTTATATTTATATAAGAATCAATCCCAGAACAATTTAAAAAAAAAAACATATCCATATGTAAAAGAGGGCAATGCCACTATTATGGCTAAATATTCAAAAGTAGCCGGTGTATTGTATTTTAACCCGAAAATAACAATTACAGTCCCGGCCGGAAGGCCTCTTACAAGATGACATATAAAAAGTTCTATTTTGCTATCAAGAAGTAGAAAGAAAAAACAAGCATGATTGGAGGCCATAGTCTTTCCTAATAGAGAAGGAACCCATTAAGGGTACGACTTGCTTCAATAGATAATAATATACTAAAGACCACATAAATATGGCCAAAAGGGTCATAATTATTATTACAGAAAAACTGAGAAGAAAAAGCAGCCACGAAGTGGCACCTTCCCTAGAAATAAGTTTCGACAGAAGATTTAAAGTACAGTAACACAATGAAAACAGTGCTCTGGAAAAAAGCCTTAAGTTCTTTGCCAATAAAATGAATCTGGGTAGGTGCGCCGCAAGCCATTAATGCTAATCCTAACTGGATAAGCCCCAATGCTCCTGCAACCCTGTGGGCTCTGCAAATGACAAGGAATTCCTTAGGAATTAATTGAGCGGAGGAAGAATTTCCTCCTCCTTTTTCAAAACAGAAACTAAAGGGAAAATTATCCTATAGATAAAGACAAAGAAAACTGTAACAAACTCCTGTGGGTGAAATATTAGAACTTACCGAGAGTTACTCCAGACGCTAGAGCAAACCCTACCAAGAAACCCTATCACGCATATACACTACAAAAAAAAGAGAAAAAATAGAACATATTTGTATGAATGCTTACAGGGAAAAGGAACTTTTTCAATTACTGTGTCTCAATCGGTTTTAGTAAGAAAAAAATACTGCCAGGACCAAACATGTAACCTTCCTCTTGAAATCATCTCGCTTTAGACTATAATACAATTATGTCTTCCAGCGAAAAACCCAAATATTTGCTCGGTAGGCAGGGTGTGGATAACGAACCCCTAAAAAAAGAAAGGAACATAATTATTTATATGATAAATAGAGCAAGTGATAAGTGAACAATTATGCAGATGATAAGGATTACTTACTGTAGTCGACGCCAATTTGAAGAAGCTTTCCCAATCAAACCCATGTAGGGAAGAAAGTAGCCATCGCCTGTAAGGATAGGAAAAAGAAAACCCTAGAACAACTGGGAGAAGAGCTCCCTCCCTCAAGCAAAAGGTAGCAAATGAGTTGGAATGTCTGGCAACCCTTGGGGTGGTTACCCTAGAGGTGAGAAAGCCAGATCCAACCGTTGGTTTCCGAAGGAAAACATGTGTGGGTTCGTGATTCAAAGTCCAGAGTAATAATATTAAATAAAATAATTTTCCCGTGAGGGGTCTCCTTCCTCCATGAGGGATATGAACAACCATGCTTTAGCTATCTTCTTATCCCTGATGCCACCTGCAACGCCATTACAGCCAGAGACATGGTGCTTCTTCCGCACTTCTCTGCCTCTCCAACCCCAAACATAAATGCTTCTCGTTCCTTGCAAACAATCGCCGAATGTAATAATAGTAACCCAGAAATTCGTTCATAAATGTCCGCTAGGATGATGGATGCCCACCATGGATTATTGATCACGGATTGAAACTCGCTCAAACTTCTGCAAAACCTGCTCGAACATGACAACATATAATTGGTTTGAAGGGAAAAAATAAAGCGCTCTAATTGGGTGGGGTGAACATTGTTTTCCCACCCAATATCACAACTAAAACACCTTTCAGCCTAAAAATATACATTTTGATTTTAAGTTCTGAGAATAATTTTTTTATTAAAAATATGTTAGGTATGTTTTAATTTATATAATATATATTAGATGTTAAATAGTGTTGTAAATAAAATAGAAATTTAATAAATTTGATTATATTATAATTAAATATATATTTTATTTTAATATTTAGAATAAAAAAATAAATAAAAATACTAAAATAAGTATATTTTAATTTATATAATTTATATCAAATTTTATTTTTATTTATATAATATAGATCATATTTGAGATAATTTTGTGAAAAAATGAAATTATGATAAATTTATTATGATTTTTTTAGTTTAAAAGAACAATAAAAAATTTATAAAAAATTAATATAATATCATAATTATTTATTAATAAAATTAAATTTATGATTTCGGGTTTTATGATCAATAATGAATTATGATTTTGGTTTCTACATTTCTCTCTATTTAAGTCGTTGCTATGGTCGCCTCTTCATCTGGTCCTGATGATGAACCACATTGGTTGTGTCACGCCCCCAGGCCGACGGTAGTCTTCCAACCGCTCTTGGCGAGGTGCAGCATCATCGAACACTTTCTTTTCACCAATACTTATGTTCGTAGATTACGCCTAACCACTTATCCTACTTAGTTTGTGTTTCGCAACCAAGTAATGATTAATGTTTCCTTGATACCAATGAACACCCATACACATTCATTATCAACAACAATTATACAAGAGAACAAAATTGCGCAGTATAAAGGGAGGGGAAACTCCCTGAACAATGAGTCTGCCCGAATAATATATTATACAACTTTACAAGTTTACAATGCTTTACAAGTATACTTGGAAACACCAAGTTTCACACTTAGCCAGATTTACAACAACATCACACCTCCGTGTGATAGCCAAGATTCCTTGCCCAAGGCGGGCGGGTAAGCCCTCACACGAGCTGCCTTCCACACTTCACAACTGTACCTTTTTTTCGTGCATGACGGGTGGGTGACTCCACCAAGTCACCAAGACACCTCCTTCGCACAACTGGCTTCACCAACGTTTCACTGTGCACCCGGCTTCACAACGTTCCACCGTTCTCCAACTTCGCACCGGCGGGCGACTCCACCAAGTCTCCACCATTTACCCTTGCACGATGGGCGGGTGCTCACTTGAGCTACCTAAGACACCTGTGTCAAGTCTCACCCAAACCGAGATATCGTGCTACCTTCGTGCGGCCTTGCCCAAGAGCGGGCGCATCACCAAACTGCACCTTTCCTTCTTGCTGCGTCCACACTTGATCTGCGCACTTCTCTACATGTGATGAGCGAAGTTGTGATGTCCAAATGAGCTCTTCGCAATGTTTACTTATATGGGCGTGAGGGCGAGTCGAGCTGCCCAAGCCGACTCGTCCTCCAAGCAAGGAGCGCCCCCTACTCATCGCAAATACATGTCAGCCTTTGCACTAATTGTAGGTCGGCCCATGGTCTAACCATCCACGCTCCCATGCTTATATAAACCTTTGCTCTATCCTTCTACGCACATTATAACATGTTTCCTCACATGTTGGTCGTAGATCTGTGTTGTAACTTGTTCGTTCAAGTCGCACTTCGCATTTTCCAACCGCTCGTCCATTGTCAAACGCAGTCGCACTTTGGGTGGAATAGCAGGTCCTTACATCCTCCTCCACCTAAAGTCGTTATCGTCCTCGACAACATACTATCCTAGTAGCCATCCACCATGATCAATATCAACAACTGTCTCATCCTTGGTTCATGATATCAACTCCTCCACATACTGCAAACATCCCTGCAACATATGTAGAACTCCCATCTCCATCATGTGTTGTCCCATCCTACGAATTGTCCTCCTTGCCTGCCTGATGCCAACATCTCTCTGTGCACTTCTAGACCCCATGTTTGAACTAGTTGGGTATCTAATCCAACTATCACGCTCAAGCCATGAGAGTGAACATCCTTATGCCTTTACCAGTCTATCTTGGATTCTGCCACATCTTGGAC
This sequence comes from Pinus tabuliformis, assembly GCA_031772625.1. Lineage (NCBI taxonomy): Eukaryota > Viridiplantae > Streptophyta > Pinopsida > Pinales > Pinaceae > Pinus > Pinus tabuliformis. The sequence continues at coordinate 970,820,283 of CM062810.1, forward strand.
TCGCCAAGAATCTCTCCCATGCTCAGGTCCATGGAAACTCCATCCCATCTGCAACATGTCATGATGCTTGATGCCAAGCCATCCCTGCACCATCTACCATACTTGCTCAATCTGTTTTAAGGACTCACTCCCATGAGCAGCTAACAATGAGCCCCATCTTCTTTGTCATCTAAGAAGATGTGAAGGGAATAGAGCTTGAAGGCTCACCCTCACTAATCATCTCAATCCATCTGTCAGGATTCTCTATCTCCATCCTCTGTAGATAAGTGACCTGATCCTCCTCTCGAACATTCGGCCTCACATAAGCCTCCTCATCATCATTATCATCCTCAACCACTTCTAGCCTTCTTGACAAATCCAAGATACTATCAGAAAGTGTTGTGATGACCAATGACTGCTCAGTAAGCTTTGTCTCAACCATAAAAAACCACTTACTCATCTCTTCCATTCGCTTCTCATCCTCCATTTGCATCACTGCCAACTTACAGTCAGGCTTTGTCACTCCAATGGTTGGAACACCAATGGGTACATCCTCCCTTCCATTGTAAATGTACAGCCTCTTCAAATGTGGAACAATCATAGCATCAAATTGTTTCAATAATTCCATCCCTAGTACAACTTCATAGTCATCTATCCGCACTATAGTGAAGTCGACTTTCCCTGTCCACTCACCTAGTGTTTTTTCCACTCTTTCAGCTACACCAAGAACACAATCAGGACTCCTCACGGTCTTCACACTTGCTTCACCCAGCTTCCTGCAAGACTCCTCCAAGTCTTCAGACTAGCTGTGATACCACCTATCACGACACCAGAGCCTCGGTAGTCTTTCAACCGCTCTTGGCGAGGTGCAGCATCATCGAACACTTTCTTTTCACCAATACTTATGTTTGTGGACTACGCCTAACCACTTATCCTACTTAGTTTGTGTTTCGAAAACAAGTAATTATTAATGTTTCCTTGATACCAATGAACACCCATACACATTCATTATCAACAACAATTATACAAGCGAACAAAATTGCACAATATAAAGGGAGGGGCAACTCCCTGAACAATGAGTCTGCCTGAATAATATATTATACAACTTTACAAGTTTACAATGCTTTACAAGTATACGTGGACACACCAAGTTTCATACTTAGCCAAATTTACAACAACATCACACCTCCGTGTGCTAGCCAAGATTTCCTTGCCCAAGGCGGGCGGGCGTGCCCTCACACAAGCTGCCTTCCACACTTCACAACTGAACCTTGTTTTCGTGCACGACGAGCGGGTGACTCCACCAAGTCACCAAGACACCTCCTTCGCACAACTGGCTTCACCAACGTTTCACCGTGCACCCGGCTTCACCACGTTCCACCGTTCTCCAACTTCGCACCGGCGGGCGACTCCACCAAGTCTCCACCGTTTACCCTTGCACGACGGGCAGGTGCTCACCCGAGCTACCCGAGACACCCGTGTCAAGTCTCACCCAAATCGAGATATCGTGCTACCTTCGTGCGGCCTTGCCCAAGAGTAGGCACATCGCCAAATTGTGTCTTTTCTTCTTGCTGCGTCCACACTTGATCTACGCACTTCTCTACATGTGATGAGCGAAGTTGTGATGTCCAAATGAGCTCTTCGCAATGTTTACTTATATGGGTGTGAGGGCGAGTCGAGCTACCCAATCTGACTCGTCCTCCAAGAAAGGAGCACCCCCTACCCATTGCAAATACATGTCGGCCTTTGCACTAATTGTAGGTCGGCCCATGGTCTAACCATCCACGCTCCCACGCTTATATAAACCTTCGCTCTATCCTTCTATGCACATTATAACATGTTTCCTCACCCGTTGGTCATAGAGCTGTGTTGTAACTTGTTCATTCAAGTCGTACTTCGCATTTTCCAACCGCTCGTCCATCGTCGAACGCGGTCGCACTCTGAGTGGAACCATAGGTCCTTACAGGTTGGTTTGAAAGGCGTTAGCCAAAACATTCTATATCACAATTATAATTATTCTTTAATTTATTAAATAAAATGATATGATATAGTTTTGTGTGGAGAGACACTCTCCACTCCAGTATGGTAGAGATGTTGTAATGTCTTGTCTTGTCGTGTTTTGTTTAACATTTTGAATTGATCAATTTAAATAAAAATAAAATAAATTAACAATTAGAGTAAAATATTTTATTTACCATTGGCAGTTTTTTTATTATAAATTTCAAATATAATATTTTAAAATATAATATAGTAAACAGTACAAATAAAAATAGAAATAGCTATATGTTAAAATAAAATAAAAATAACATTTTAAGTCATTTATTCACCCATGGATTTTACCCATCATATTCTTAACTCGTGATTTTCCCATCGTGTTTTGCTCTAATCAAAGATTTGATTGGGGCTTTGGGTGGTATGTATCTATCGTATCTGCTTTCGAACCCAATATGAAAGCGTTGTCCTTTCGAACCCAATATGGAAGCGTTGTCCTATCCTATAAACAATACAATTAAAAAAATAAAATAAAAAACTATATGTTAAAATAAGATAAAAATAACTTTTTAAGTCATTTATTCACCCATGGTTTTCACCTATCATATTCTTAACTCATGATTTTTCTCATGGTATTCTTCTCTGATAAAGGGTTTGATTGGGGCTTTGAGCAGTATGTATGTATGCATTGTATACTGGCACATTATAATAGCCATTTTTGGTTAATGTTTCATGGTTAAACATTGAATCAGACAATAATGAGAATAACAGTCACAATTATAATGGTTATTCATGTTAATGTTAGATGGCTAAACATTGAAGCTAGAAAATAATCACAAAACATTGAAGCTGAAAAATAATCAAAATAAAAACCAATAAAAGGTGAAAAGGGCAAAGATCTTCATCTATTCACTTGAGTTACACTTAATTTTGTGAAGTTCATTAGTTTCATAATTTTTGATGAAAATTTAGTTGAAATTATCATTTAAATTACTTGGTTGGAAAAGTTTTATTTAATAGGGAACGACAAACATAAAATACATTTCAGATTGCAGAATTCCAAGCCTTTGGAACTCAATATTAGCCAATTCCCCATTGTTTACATGCAATAGGAGGTCAATAATTTGCTGTAGAGGATCATGTGCAACACTTTTAGCCTTTGGAATTCAATATTAGTAAATTCCCCATGGTTTACATGCAATAGGAGGTCAATAATTTGTTGCAGAGGATCATGTGCAACACTTTTAATATTTTCCCGTTCTTTGTATTCCAATTATTATTTACAATTTGTTGATATTTCACTATGTTTCTGGTCTACGTGGTTGATTAATTGAGATTTATATTAATTTTTTGTCCTTTTTTGGTGTTTTTTTAGTTTATAAGTTCAATATTCATTTAGGTTGAGAAAATTAAAACTCAGATAATATTTCGAGATTTATTTTAGTTGAAATGATAAAGTTAAGAAGGTGATTTTCACGATGAAAGGAGATATTAGTTTTGCTACCATTATTATTAATTAAAAAATATATTTTAATTTTATAGAAAGATTTCAAATTATTTTTAAGTTGTTAAAGGACAATGTTCTTTGGAAATAAGTAAATAAGTTGAATCTTTAAGAATAAAAATATATTTTTATAAATTACTAATAAATTATTTTAACTGATATAATTTTCTTGGAATAATAGTGATGAACTACTTTACATTATTAATAATAATAACAAATTTTAATTATTTTTAATTATTAAAAAATATGCGTAAGTGCAAAGTATGCGCGTCTAGTAATTTTTTGTTTACTGTGCCTATGCCGCAAAGTATGCGCAACTAGTAATTTTTTGTTTACTGTGCTTATGCCGCAAAGTACGCTCAACGCAAAGTATGCGCAACTAGTAATTTTTTCAATGTACTTAGTGTATTTTAAATAATTAAAAATAAAAACAAAATATTACATTAATATGTGGGCCATAAAAAGAGAGGGAAAAAGAAAAAAGTTCGTGCCAAACCTCGTCATTCAAAAGACAAAATGCCTTTTGTAAGGAATTAGAAGTCCTTTTATAAAAAGGAATATTTTTTTGAAAGAATTTAGATGTCATTTTATAAATTATTAAAAAAATAGGATAAGTATTTTCGATTATGTTATAAGTCTAAGTTCAATGACAGGTCTGGAGTATGCCTTAAAACTACTACTTCTGTTTGGCTAAGAGCTCGTCTTCCTCGGACGTAAGGAAACAAATTAACGATCCAAGACCCAGAGGCATCTGGTAGGAGTGAAACCCTGCCCCCTTACGGACCACCGACGGGTTATTCCAAGTGGTGTGGTTTTCCTCGATAATAGTGATGCGTCAACCGACATTCGCGGTTAGCAGCTAGAGATGGTTGTCCTCACTGTTGGTTTCACAACTGAGTTTGATAGGTTTTTCCACCTTTTGAAAAAAAAAAGGGTCTAAATTCAATGTATTTAGTTACATCTTTATTTGTAATAATGATACATACACTTTTCATAAAAATAATAGAAAAAGAAGTATATGTGACTATACCTATGTGACGATGACATTTTTCAAAAAAATAATAGAAAAAGAAGAGGAAGAATTTACAACGATTAAGAAAGTGAAGAGATAATAATGGAGAAAAATTACGGACAATGTTTGGCAAATAAAGTAATGTGAAAATGAAGAAGGGATATAGTGGGTGTTAAGAGGGATCAATATGTGGAGTATATTAAGGATGGAACATAGATTAAATGGTGGAGGACACATGGTTATTCGCAAAATAGAACATAAATCACTCATCAAATGGCATGTGTTAGTGTTCAAGAGGTTCTAGACAAATGTTGAAACTTATTAACCCCAATTATTGTTTTTAAAAGAGATTTGAAGTATAATTTAATGGTGAAACATAAAGAGAATCTTTGAAGGACTATTGGAATTGAACAAAATATAAAATTGCTACTACGTATCATGAAATTTCCATGCGCAATTGGTACAACTCAATTAGAGTATGGAATCCATTAATTCAAATGAGATCCATAATTCAAAGTGTATAAGACAGTGATCATCTCAACAATTTGCATGAATGATGACTCATTGACTCCTAGTTACAAGCTCTCAAGATTGGATTTACATCAAAAATGCATAAGAAATTCACCTATAGGAGGATGTGGAAATACCTACCAATGGAGATGACTATTGAAGCACCAAACCTCTCTAATATTCCTTGTATGATGTCTAATCTGTCCACACAAATTAATTTAAAACATTGAAGGCATGAATAATTAAATGTTATTTTGGGGCTTGGATTCAAGCTATTTGGTAGAATCAAAATTGAACCACATTAAAAGTGAAATCTTCCGGTCATTAACATCTCAAAATCTAGAGTCAATGCGTTTCGAACCACTGAGTGTGGTTCATCATCAAGACTTATGTGAATGTTCTGATCTAGACAAGCTGATATATACTGTAGAGATGCAAACGGTCAAAAAATGAACAGTGAAGAAAAATTATTAAAATAATTTAGTTTGTTGCCATTATGACTAATGTGTCGTCCTTGATGACAACCTACTTGATAAAAATGTCAACATGATGTTAGCAGGATGAGTATACAGACTAGTACAAATGTGACAAAGAGATTGGACAAGGTACATCAATTCAGAGATAGAGGAATGATAAAGGTAAAGTGTAGGAAAATATACATGGGTCTTGTGAAAAAATATCACGTACATACGTGGGTATGGTGAAGTAAAGTCGCGTACATTTTCTGCACCATAGTATTCTCAATACCAAGGGTCTTTACCATGGTATGGGACCATATTAATGAGCGCGATAATGGATGTTTGATCCCGTCAAAGTATACCATCGGTATAAACATGGAATTGGCCTAAGGAATTGGCTAAGACCTAAGCTATATAAGGAGATGAAGATCAAAGTGCTATGTGTGCAAGTTATGGGTTATTAATGAATGGTTTGATCTGAAACAAGTTTTCTTCAGAAAGATCACGTACATACGCGGATCTACTTTAGGGGGGTTGTGTATATATTCTGTGGAATTTCAGAAGATGTACACAATGTGACAGTGATTCAGATTCAAGTATTAGTATTTTTGAGATCTATATGCAGGTATGTTTTAGGAGAAGTGCACACATACACAAGTATGATTAAGAACAGTGTATACAATCTAATGTATGCTTGATGAGGGTTTGCAGTAGAAGCAACTGTTTTCTTTTATGGGTAACAATGTTTGGCTTGGTATATTGGTGAGTGGTTATGCATTGGCATGATATGCTTTGATCTAGTTGCATTGGTTACAATGGTTGATTTGATGATTCAGTTGGTTCAATATTTGAGTAATTGATTTTAGAATAGTTGAAAGTGGATCGAGTTTGAAAGATTTTGAAAAGTGTTTCCATAAAGAGATGGGGATAGAAGTCTTCACAAAGGGGGTTGTAGCTCCCTTGTAGTAGGATCTACAAAATGAGAGAAGGTTGTAGCCTTTTGTAGGTAGGAGCTTGTGTACTGGTTAAATTATACACAAGTACAAGATTTTAAGAAGATTATTTTATTTTTAAAAGAAGACAGAGACGATAACAACGATGGTTTTCTCCCACATTGGGTTTCCACCTAAAATCTTGGTGTTCATGTGTGTTGATGTGTTTCTTATGTATTGATGATCTATCTACTCTCTATTGCTCATAGTTTATGCTTAATACATGTTTTAATGAAGTAATGATGCACTATCTAACAATTAACAAATGATGAATTATATGTAAAGCTAGTTGACTGGATATACACAAATTTCCTTCACCATAGTCATGTATGTACATGGGTTCACTAAATGACAATCACCTATAGAAATTGGAATAAGAACAATAAAGTTGAAGTAAGTTTTAAAATACTAATTCCCCCCCGCTCCCCCCACACCTCGTCCCTTTTAGTATTTTTCCTAACAATTGGTATTAGAGTAGGTCCTTAAGAAGAATATTGATTTCTTGAAGGAAGATTCATTAAGATGAGAAATCAAGAGGGAGTAGCATCTATCAGGCCACCAATGTTTAACGGATCGAACTTGGTTTTCTGGAAAGTTAGAACAAGAGTTTATCTGCAGTCACTTACAGCTCATGTTTTGGGAATCGTTGAAGGAGGATATTAGTATACATCCTCCATTCCCACAGATGAAGCAGAAAAGAAAAAATATGAGACCAATGCAAAGGTTTTCAACACTCTATTGGGAAGCTTGGTAGAATCAGAATTTGTAAATTTCATGCAGTTGGATATCGCAAAGGCTATATGGGACAAGATCATCCAGAGTTACGAAGGTGACACTAAGGTAAGAGTCTCAAACTTCAAACCTTTTGAATTCAATATGAAAGCCTCAAAATGCATAATGATGAAAGTATTGCAAGTTATTTTTTAGGGTAGATGAGATAGTTAATTCAATGAGAAATCTTGGTGATGAAGTAAGAGAATCAATGCTTGTCGAGAAAATCCTAAGATCTCTAACCCCAAAATTTGATTCAAAATTCTTTGTCATTGAAGAAATGCAAGATTTGAAGAACCTTATTGTTGACCAGCTTCATGGGATCTTAATAGCTTATGGAATGAGAAAAGGGGGCCCCTCAAATATCAGAGAAGCAACATTCACAGCTACTTCTAAAGGAAAAGAAAAGGAGTTTAAGGAATCAAATTATGCATCAGATGAAGAAGAGGTGAACTTTGTAAAGAAACTCCAAGTAAGAATTGACAGATTTAGAGGCAAGCTTCCTTTCAAATGTTTTTCTTGTGGAAGAGTTGGTCATTATGTTGCTAAATTCCCTTATAAAGAAACCCATGAGAAAGGGGAAATTTTTGCAAAAGTAAATTTTAGAGGAAGGTTTGAAAACAAGAAAAGTTTCTACACACACAAAGATAGTGATGGTCTTTCAAATGGTGAAGAGGGTGAGTCTAATCAAGAATATCAATTACTTATGGAATTTGAAGATAAATGTATTAATGAGTTTGATGATGTTTTTATGGATGCTCTAGAAGAAAAGGATAATCTCATTGAATAAATAACTCAACTTAAAATTCTCTTAGAAGAAGCTAAATTAACAGAAGAAGCACTGAAGAAACAAATTCTAGAAAAGGAGAGGCATAATGAAAAGTTAGAACTAGAAGTAGTAAGTCTAAGAAAGGAACTTGAGAAAACAAAAGGTATAAATATTAGATTTTCTAAAGGATCCGAGACCTTAGAAGAAATCATCAAAGTACACTGTTATCCTCTAATAAAAACATGTCTGGGATATAATAGAGATCTGAAATATGTATAGGAAATTATCTCAATGCAGTAAAAGGAGGTAGTCAACAAAATTCCAGCTCTCAGGAAGGGAATGAAGGATCAAATGTTTCTCAGGTAAATCACCCTTATCACAATCAAAAGGGAAATTACACAAAATGTACTATACTCACAAGAACTTCTACTTCAACGGTAAAAGCTTCTCTTGTCATAATTTTTTTCATAAGGCTGCTCAATGTGTTTCTTATAAAACTATCATGACTAAAGAAGAAAGAAAACAAAAGAATGAGATTGGATTAAATAAATACTCTTACAATACTTTCTCACCTCTCCAAGATGAAACAAAATGTTTTGTGTGCAAAAACATTGGGCATAGAGAAACTGAATGTGGAAGAAAAATGAGACCAACTCTTCAGAATGAACAAAAGGAAACAACATCCAAGGTATGGAAAAAAAACATAGAATCTGAAAATTGTGGTTTAATTTTGTATGTAGGAGATTAATAAAATATGTGGTACATTGATAGTAGGTTCTCAAATCATATGGCAAGTGATAAAGATAAGTTTATGTCCTTTAATCAAATAAAGAAAGAAAAGAACGTAACCTTTGGAAATAGCTCACCTGTTGCTATCAAAGGAAAATGAACTGTTTTTCTAAAGGATAAGGTTAAAGCTAGAAATGTTTTGTTTGTTGATGGATTAAGACAAAACTTTTTGTGTGTTAGTCAAATGTGTGACCAAGGACATGAGGTTGTTTTCATATCAAATAATTGTGTGGTATGGAATATAGATACAAGTAATATCATAATAAAAGGAACAAGAACTTCGGGTAATGTCTATGTCTTGGAAGGCAGACAAGAGAATTGTTACTTGAGCAAATCAAAAGAAATTTGGCTTTGGCACAAAATATTGGGACATCTAAGCTTCACTCAATTACACAAGTCAAGTAGAATGGGAGAAGTATGTGACTTTCCTAACATCTCTCTGTCAAAAAACAACATATGCAAATCATGTCAATTCAGTAAGCAAACTAGATTTCAGTTTAATGCTAAAGAAGGTACTTCAAGTAAACCACTTGAAATTATTCATACTGATTTGTGTGGTCCTATGAGAAAGAAGTCTCCTCGAGGTGAACAATACTTCATATTATTCATTGATGATTTTACTAGAATGTGTTGGATTGGCTTATTGAAACATAAATATGAATCATTTGATAAATTTAAAGTCTTCAAAGCTCTAGTAGAAAATGAGTTAGACTTAAAAATAAAATGTCTTAGATATAATAGAGGAGGAGAGTTTATATCAGATGATTTTTTTTACTTTTGTGAACACCATGGTATAAAGAGGCAATTTTCTATAGCTAAAACTCTTCAACAAAAGAAAGTGGAAAAAAGAATGAACAAAAAAATCCAACAAATTACACGTGCAATGCTTGATGAGTTAGGAACACATGATATCTTATGGGGAGAAGAAACACATACAACCGTAAATATCCTCAACAAATCTCATATTCGGGTAAACAATGATAAAACTCCTTATGAACTATGGTTTGTTAAGCCTTCAACTGTCAAATATTTCAGAGTTTTTGGAAGAAAATGTTACATAAAGAATAATGATGATAAAATTGGAAAGTTTGAATCTATGGTTGATGAAGGAATTCTCCTTGGATACTCCTCTAGAAGCAAAGGATATAAATGTTATAATAAAAGGCTTCAAAATATTGTTGAATGCATTGATTTTGTAATTGATGAAGCATCCAAAGGTACCAAAAGGGAAACACCAGCAGATGACGAACTTGTTCCTACAACAAGTCAAAAGGATGTAGGAGAAGGAATTAATGAAGCACCGGAAGAAGGAGTTGAAAGAAAAGAAGAATCAAAACACACTTCGTCAATGTATGTTCAGAAAAATCATCCAGAATCTCAAATTTTAGGTGAAAAGGAAGTTGGAGTATAAAATAGAAGAACTCTTTTTGGAACTTCCAGTTATCTAGCCTTACTATCCACTATTGAACCTCAAAATGTAAATCAAGTAAGAAAATATGAATGTTGGGTCAAGGTAATGAATGAAGAACTTAATCAAATAGAAAATAACCATACATGGTAACTAGTACCAAGACCTCATGATAAAAATGTTATTGGAACAAAATGGGTATTCAAAAACAAACCAAATGAAAATGGAGAGGTAATTAGAAACAAAGCAAGACTCATATGAAAATTCTATGATCAACAAGAAGGAATAGACTTTGAAGAAACATTTGCACTTGTACCCAGACCTAAAGCCATAAGAATGTTCCTTAAATTTTCAAGCTTTCATAACTTTAAAGTACATCAAATGGATGTTGAATATTCATTTCTAAATGGAGATCTAGAAGAAGAGGTTTATATTGAACAACCTAAGGGGTTCATTCTAGGAAATGATACAAATCTTGTTTGCAAATGTAAGAAGAATCTATATGGGCTACAACAAGCCCCATGTGCATGGTATTATTGTCTTGATAGGTATCTTCAACAACAAGGCTTCACCAAGGTGTATGTAGATAGAAATCTATATATAAAGACAGATAAAGATAAACTTTCGATAGTTGTTTATGTTTATGACATCATATTTGGAAGCAGTGAAGAATCTATGAGTCAAGGATTTGCTTTAGTTATGCAGCAAGAATTTGAAATGTCCTTACTTGGTGAACTAACATACTTTCTTGGTATTCAAGTTAAGAAAGCAAAGAATGGTATATTTCTCTTATAAATGAAGTACCTCAAGTATATTTTGAAGAAATATGGAATGGAAGACTGCAAACCTGTATGCACACATATGGTAACATGATGTAATCTTAGTTCACATGATGATTCTCCTTTAGTAAACCAATGATCTATGATTGGTATCTTACTCTACCTTACAAGCACAATGCTAGATATTATGCATGCAGTTGGGATTATCGGAAGATTTCAAGAAAATCCTAAACAAACTCGTCTCCATGCAGTTAAGAGAATATTCAAATATTTACAAGGAACTCAAAGTTTTGGTTTAATGGTATCCCAAAGATGCAGATTTTTCACTTCATGCTTACACAAATGTAGATTGAGTAGATAATATTGATGATCGAAAGAGTACTAGTGGAGGAGCATTTTATTTCGGACCTCGCTTGGTATAATGGTTCAACAAAAAACAAAGCTCCATTTCTTTAGCTACAGTTGGGGTAGAATATGTTGCTGCTACATCTTGTTGCACTCAACTTCTATGGAAGATGCAAACATTGCAAGACATTCAAATCACTTGTCCTCAACCTATACCTATTATGTGTGATAATACTAGTGCCATAAGTATTTCTAAAAATCTTGTCATGCACTAAAAAACCAAGCATATTCCAATCAAATATCACTTTCTGAGAGAACAAATGCTTGAACAAAAGGTCAAAATAGAATATGTTCCCTCAAAAGAATAATTTGGGGATACATACAAAGTCACTTCGACGTGATTCCTTTAAATATCTCAGATAGAAACTAGGAGTGGTCACTGCCACATCACTTTGTTAATTATTCTGACAGATATTTCATGTTCAAGGGGATCAGAGACTGAAATTACTACAATTTAATTTCTGTACGTAGATCACATGAGGAATAGTCACGTATATACATGATTTTGGTTCTAAACACTAGCATATGTTTCTTTATGAAGAAGAAACTATGGGACAAAATCAAGGAGAGGCTCTGGTATATTTAATTTAGTGGTTCTATGGCCCTTTTCTTCTGATGTTGACTAGTTATAGTTTGTTGTTGCTCAAATGAAACTTAGAAGTAATATTGGCTTATGATGGTTGCTATATGACATTGTTTCTTTGATGAATTTAATGTGAATATGATCAGTGATGATATTGAACAAATGGCATAGGCTTAGGGGGAGGATTTGCTATATTTCTAATCATGCATTTTTGACATTATGACTTCTTAAGCATTCCTTGTTGCATAATTATGATCATATTTCTACTATCAAATGATCACAGTAAAAATTCTTATATGGTGAATGATGGTTGTGGATGACTATGATGGTATTGCTATCTCTCTATTGAGGTCTTTTGTTTTGGTTTTAAATGTCATATTTGTCTCTTGATGTAAAGGTCATATAAAGACCCATGATGTCAAATTGTAATAATTAGTCAAGTCAATTATGTATGTAATCCCTTTGTTTGGGCACTTGATGTAATATTGAGTCAAATATATAACCCCACTATGTTGGGTGATTGATGTCAACATGAGTCCTTGATGATAGGAAAAGCCATATTTAACACAGTCATAACATCACATAATTATTTTTATATCTTCTATAATATTCAACATATGTTGAGGGGAAGCATGGTCAGTGCTCATCTCTCCAAAATAAGAACAGAGTCTTGATTCAACATTGGTCAGCCCTTTGTCCTTGATGTCAAAGGGGCAGAGAAGCTTGGTGTTTAGAGAATTATTGGTGACTTGGGAAAGAAGAATGACATGTCTATATATGTATTTATAGATAGTGGTAATCAACACCACAATGGTTGCCATCAAGTCAAAAGGGGGAGATTATTGGCATTATGACTAATGTGTTGTCCTGGATGGAAACTTACTAGATAAAAATGTCAACATGATGGTAGCAGGATGATTATACAAGCTAGTACAGATGTGACAAAGAGTTTGGAAAAAGTTATATTACTTCAGAGATAGAGGAATGATGAAGGTAAAGTGTAGGAAAATATATGCGGGTCCTGTGAAAAAATACTGCACACATACGTAGGTATGGTGAAGCAAAGTTGCGTACAATTTCCGCGCCATAATATTCTCAATACCAAGGGTCATTACCATGGTATGGGACCATATTAATAAGTGCGACAATGGATGTTTGATCCTGTTAAAGAATACCATCGATATAACCATGGAATTGGCCTAAGGTATTGGCTAAGACCTAAGCTATATAAGGAGATGAAGATCAAGGTGTTGTGTGTGCAAGTTATGGGTTATTAATGAATGGTTTGATCTGAAACAAGTTTTCTTCAGAAATATTGCGTACATATGCAAATCTACTTCAGGGGGGTCGTGTATATATTTTGTGAAATTTCAGAATATGTACGCAGTGCGACAGTGATTCAGATTCATGTATCGGCATTTTTGATATTTATATGTGGGTATGCTTCAAGAGAAGCATTAAAATATGTAAGTATGATTAAGAACAATAGAGTATACAATTTAATGTATGCTTGATGAGGGTTTGTAGTGGCAGCAATTGGTTTCTGTGATGGGTAACATTGTTTGGCTTGGTATATTGGTGAGTGGCTATGCATTGGCATGATCTGTTCTGATCTAGTTGCATTCTTTACAATGGTTGATTTGATGATTCAGTTGGTTCAGTATTTGAGTAATTGATTTCAGAATAGGTTAAAGTGGATCCAGTTTGAAACATTTTGAAAAGTTATCCATAAAGTGATGAGGATAATAGTCTTCAGAAAGGGGGTTGTAGCTCCCTTCCTGTAGGAGTTGGAAAATGAGAGAAAGTTGTAGCCTTATACAGGTAGGATCATGCGTTCTGGTTAAAGTATGCACCAATACAAGATTCTAAGATGATTAGTTTATTTTTAAAAGAAACCAGATATGACAACAACGATGGTTTATCCCACATTAGGCTCCCACCTAAAATCTTCGTGTTCATGTTTGTTAATGTGTTTCTTATGTGTTGATGATTTATCTGCTCTCTACCGCTCATAGTTTCTTCTTAATACATGTTTTAATGAAGTAATGATGCCCTAGTTAAATATTAGGAAATGATGAATTATATGTAAATCTAGTTGTTTGGATGTACGCAGTTTGCTTTCATCATAGTCATGTATGTAGGCGAGGTCACTGAAGAACAGTCACATATAGAAATTGGAATAAGAACAATAAAGTTGAAGTAAGTTTTAAAACACTGATTCACTCCTCCCCCGCCCCTCTTAGTATTTTTCCTAACACAATTGAACAGTTTAAAAGATTTACTGATTTAGTAAATAATAAAATATTATTAATATTGTCAATAATGAAACTTTCCCTTAATTGAATTAATTGAAAGTCAAAAATTATTTTCTATACCCTTTTTTGAAGTCTATTTAATACTAATTATTTTGTTATATATCTATATATATATATATATATATATATATATATATATATATATATATAGATATATATGTATATATAAAATAAAAATAAAAGTAAAAAGAAACTAATTAAAGGAATCAAAAGATAAAAACTTACTCATGACAATCACAACAACTAACTATAATTAATAAGAAGAGAATATGATTTAAAAAAATTATAACTAAATAAATATAACTAAATAATTCGATACAAAATAAATTTAAAAATGAGAAAAATAAATAAATAAATAGATAAATAAACAAATAAATAATAAATTTAGGAAAAAAAGGACTGGACCCAACAACGGTTAATTTTCCATCTGCCATCATGATTCGACGTATGAGACCTTTTCTGGATTTGAGACCTTTTCTCGATTTTGAACTACATTATAGGTCATATTATTTTATTCATGAGACCTTTTTCATTAAGGAATTTCAAAGGAAGCAAAAGTACAATGGACCAAATTGGCTTTCTTAATTATAATTCTACAAACATTCGACTTTTTAATGTCAAAAGTGCTAGAAATGATTTATTTGTGAACCACTATTGACACATCGAATTCATAGTGAAAATATTTAGGTTATTAAACATATTCTTACTATCTTCACTTATTCCATGGAAAATCCCTTACCTTAGAAAAGTGTTTTTTGTGAAACAATTATGCATATGTAGTGTTCCATAAGTTAGGTAGTTTGAAATATAATTTATGTTCTCTTATAATTTTAAATTCCATCACCCCGAATCTATACACATCATACTTCTTTGACACCTCTATAATGTAGAACCTTTGATAACTATGTGGTCAATTAGCAATAAGGACAATGACTATTCATTGTTATCTGTGAATGTGGGTTGACTCATCACCAACATTCAAGACACCTAAAATAATCTATTTGAGGTTCCTAAGGGGGGAACATTTCACTTCTACCAAAGGCCTCTAGGTTTGGTTATTGGTTCATGATTCCTTACGTTCAAGAAAGACTAGCTCTTAGACAATTAGAAATGGTTTGAAGTCTTATTATAAGACCAAAATACAATTTTAGCCTAGATAGTATGTGCAATAAAGAAAATGTTCCTTGTGGTCATTGTTGTGTCTACCTCCAATGGGGTAATGCTCTCTCTAATACCCTTGATTATAGTTTAACCCCTTTTGTAGGAGGTATTGTTCATGTAAATCTATGTAACTAGTGCATTATGTATAATGATTAATAAAGTGATTTTGTACATCATTGCCCTTCATTACTTTGATAGACAAAGCACCTTGAAGTGAAATGAAAAATGACTAAGTGAAATACATTTCCCATGACATTGTTGAATTGGGGTGCATGGATCCTAACTATGATAACTAAGGTTATTAATTAGATCAGAGTGGCTTATTTGCTTCAGCTTCATATATCTTTTCACCAATGAGTTCGTAGCCAAATCAAACATGAGCAATATTTCTACCACCCATGTTTCAATTCCCACGAAGCTTTGAGCATTTTTTATAAGCCATTCATTTCACTCTAAATATGTTCAAGCAAGTATATTATGAAGTCAATTTTATTTGACCTTGAATGTTTCTCACCTACAAGCAACCCTATAGGTGCAAAATAACCTAGATTCACATTCACAACAACTAAGCTAAATCTAATTAAGACTATCTCTTATCTTTATTATTTTACAACTAAAATAAATAAATAAAATAAATATGCCTTATTACTTTCTTTCACATGACTATTGATCCAAAGAAAGCCTTCAAAAAGTTGCTAATGAGTAATTTTTTCTTACTCAACAAAATGCATGGTGACTAATACATGTACATCCTTGCCACTATTGGATGAGTGGAATTTTTCTTACCTCAACAAAATGCATGGCCACTAATACATGTACATCCTTGCCACTATTGGATTTTAATGCTGGCCAACTTCCTCCTATGTTGAGTTTCAGTTGATTGATAGTAAAAAATGGTATGAAGTAGTAGAACCCTTTCAATGTCATGTTTTTACCAAACTAATTTTATTTTTAATAAATTATCGTGTTGGCAAGACATTTTTAAGTTTAATGTAAGTAATATAAAAACCATCTCCCAATAATTGAAAATTTAAGTTCTCATTTATAAAATTATCGAGAAATGAAAAGTTTATCCTGGCCTATCGTAAGAAAAATATAACAGTAAGACTTGAAGTAAAAAGTTTGTATATTCCTAGTAAGATATTGACCTATTATAATAACCAAAGAGATATTTGGTGCATGAGTATTGAAATTCCCATAACACCTCTTCTCTGAAAGATATTGATATACTACAATGAATACAACAAAGATGATATTCAATGCATATGCATTGAACTCCCGAAATGTATATCCAATCAAATTGTTGAATATGTTCTATTTAAAAAAAAATGGTCGTTTTAAGATTTTGCTAACAACTACATCATTAATGCCCACTTCAAATATTATTACTTTTCCAAACCTTTTAATCATGTTCACAAATGTAATTATCTTATTATCATGTTCAGTGTTCACTGTTGTTATACAAGTACATCATTAAGGTATTCCTTTACTAGGGGACCAGGGTTGTCACCTTCATGACTCACAAGTCATGAGTCACGACTAACGGGTATCCTACTTGACTTCATGTCCGAGAGCAGAGCAGCAACCAACTCACAACGTGGTGTCTTTACAACCCTTTCCATACACTGGCAGCTCGACTCACTTAACTTTCTTACTTTGATATATTACGGGTTGGCTTGACTTGGGCACTTATAACATTATTGCTATGAACTATGTTTATCAGTCTTGGATCAACTGCTTTGATTTAGTCAACACAACCAGACTTATTATACCAGCCGAGGTAGGTATATGGCGATCGCTATGCGTTGACCGTACATTAGTTCTGGTTGAATTATTTTTGGAAGTGTATTTTGACGGAAGTTTTAAATCATTTTTATATTTTAACAATATTTTTAAAAATTTGTCAGTGTTTGATTGGCTATGATATTGGAGGTCTTATTGCGAGGAAGGGGCAATATCCTAAGTTTTTAGAGAGAAGCCATCAATAAAATTAAGATAAAAATGAATCAATGCCAACTAATGCTAGCTTCAAAGCTAACATTAATTCATAACATAAAATGTTATGTAAACCGTTTCAAAAAATATTTGAACATTTATAGTAATTCGTCTCTTGCTTACACTTGCCACTTGGCACTTACACTTGCCACACCACACAACTTTCTTACACCTGCCACACATGGTCATTCATCTTAAACTCGCCATAAGTTTATATTCAGAGATAAATATACATTTGGAGCTAAGCATTTTTCTCCGAAAAAAAAAATGAACTTTTTAGATGCAGATATGACTCATTTCACTTTCAATTTGTGCCAAGAGACTCTGTGTCACACTCTAACACAGAGGTCAATTTTTTTTTTATTATACATGAATAAATCCACATTTCCCAGCTTATATTATAACAGGCCACGTGTACTGGGATTCTTCAAGTAATTGACCTATATGTTTATGTAATAATATTACAGCATGCATATAAAAACTTTCGGGTTTTGACATATACATATTCTAATATACAACACGCACATCATAATCATCACAGCCAATAACTCATTTGACTCACTATATTAATCGTATTTGGATTACATATACACATAGATATTCGCCTTCCATATCTGTTTATCAAAAAGGGTATTCTTATATATTGGTTTCAAAGTGTGGGGTCGTGGGATTTGCTGCCACGGTAGATCCCGGGTACTCTGGACTGGCACCTCCTTAATTACGAACTTTATGGCTTTTACATCGAGATTGGACTAAGTTGCTCTATTGAGATGTGAGGACAGTGATGTACTGTCGATTACAGCACTTTCTCGCTGTAGGTCTTCCACCTGGCACGATCAGCGGCTCACCTTCGTCCTGCCATGTGCGGTGGCTTGATTTCGGACTACAAGAGTTACGAGGCTGGCTCCTCGGTCTTATCATTTCGCGCTAAAACCCTTCCGGATCCTTCTCACCGATCGGACGGTGAAGGCAAACCCATTCAGATCAGGGGCGGAGGCTCTGCCACGAGGCAGGGTCATGCATTGAATATTTAAGGTTCATTTTATGTTCGACTTGGTTATTGTTTTCACTTTGAATCGAGAGTTTGGCTGCCGAGGTCCTCGGCTCGACTGTATTCGGCCGAAGACTTATGTAGCTCTCCGCTGCACCAGGGTTCCATGCTCAACCAAAGCACGAAGAAATACTACAGCTATGTTTACAGTTCAGGTTAAGTCAAGCTCTTGAAAGGCATTTCTGCTGTGTTTTCATTTTATTGCTTTTGCTCTCAGTTTATCTGTCTTCATGATTTTCAGGAAAAGCTTTCGGCGTTCAGACGGCATTGGGGAGAAAGTCCGACTCTCTAACCCTCGGCCACTCTGTCACAGGTATGAGAGGTTCCTCTTCCATAGATTATGTTTCGATTTTTCTCACGGAACAGTGGTTAAACCTCTGTTCTACTGAACAGGGTTGCCGTGGTTCCTTGCTTCCATATACATCCTTCCGCCATGCGACCAGGGTTTCCTTATTGAGAAACTGCATGGGTCATTCCCTAGTCTGTTTGAGTATTGTATTTAATCTGTTGCTTAAAGGATCAGGTTTCGGCGGTCTCCGTTTAAGCCCGGTTCACTGATTGAATGTAACTATGTACAGTTTATAATCTGTCATTTGTCCGGCTTACGGCATAACTGCTAGTTGAAATACAGTTCTGACTTCTATAATGTTATCCGCTGGATTATTTTAGACTCAAGCTCGACTATGTATTACAGGGATTGGATTTAATTAAGATTCGGCATTACCCTGTTCTCGGTATATATATTGCATTGTTTATTTTTCAGCGTTAAGCATGTTTATGAGTTGCAGGCATTTGGTATAATTTAAGTTCTGCCTTAACCTTGTTTCTTGGTATACATCACTATGTCCGAATTTATTTGTTATGTTTCGGCTATGGCGCTTCTGCCAGCTAGAACAAGCCTCAGCCCAGCTAGAGTAACTGTTCTGAGCGAGGGTTTACTAGAAAGTTTGGCGGAGAATGCTTGTAACCAGGGTTACCATGCATTCCTCGACATACATACTCTTTTGTTTGTGTTATTAATCTTGAATGCGTATATCTGTGTATTTAATCCGCGCATGCGAATATCACAGTGGTCTGGTTCTCAGTTTCTGTGATCCTCACGGTCCTACTAGCCGAGGATTAATTTATATATATTCTTTTACTTTATTTGGTTAATGAATCAGCTTTTACAATATATATTTGATTTGCGAGACATACCATCCTCATCTCATAGATAGATGTCATGTTTTTGTGTGCGTATTACAATCTTCTTGCAAAGAATGTCTGTTCGTTTCTTTTCGTTTCTTTCTATACAAGAGAATTCCGATTCTTTCCTTCGACATGTACATGTAACTAGAGGTCTTTACAGTACTACCTCTGTTCGTATTTTCTTGCTATCTCTGTAGTAGCAGTGACCTGTTTATACAGTTTTCTACTGTTATTTCCGAATGAGATATGCAAGGGTTTTAATATTCGTTTCCTTCAGAATGCAAGTGTGTCTCGGTCTCTGTCTATAATACAACAGCTAATGTTCTTTTCTTATTTTATGTTAAAGAATAATAGTCAAATGTTTCCACTGTATCTAACTTCTTAGCACAGAGTAATTCAAGAGACATCTCAGTAAATAAATATATTCATAGTAGGCCATACCTGCTTCCCTGCAAACCTACTTGTAATGCTTGTCAATCCACCCGTCCGTAGGAAGACTCTTCACTATCTTCCACCCCCAAGCACTTTGCAGACCCTCTTGGCTGCAGTCTCTCTGGTTTTTACCAGAGCTCGCTATCTGGTCCTAACCAGACATAGCGCATACAGGAAAATCCTTCCTTTTCTCTGCCATCTGATCATAACCAGACATAGCATATCCTTCCTGCCATCTGATCCCAACCAGACTTGGCAAATCTTTCCCCTTTTTCCTCTGGGGACTCAACTACCTCCTGAAGGTAGTTAGGGTTTTATTTCTAACTGCCTCCACAGTTATTAATCATGATTAATCATATCTTCAATCAAATAATACTAACACACTTCTTTTTATTATCAAATACTAGCAACAGAGTTATATATATATTTCAAATAAAGTCTTTGCTCAAAGTTACTTTTACTATTTACCAACATTAACTTTTCACGGGGAATGTTACATCTCCCCCCCCTGAAAGTCTACATCGTCCCGATGTTGTTTCTCATTCAAAAACAATCTGGGGTAAGTATCCCTCATATTTTGTTCATTTTCCCAGGTAGCCTCATCAGGTCAAAAGTGCTGCCACTGCACTTTAACCTGGCTGATGACCTTTTTCCACAGCTCGAATCTTCTCCGATCTAATATGTTCACTGGTTCGACCAGGAACTCTCCTTCCGGTTCCACCTGAAACAAATAATAATCAGATTAGACGCTTACTAGCACTCTATTTCAGTTTACATTATTTAACAGTCTTCCCTTACCTGAATGTCCTGCCAACTTATAATATGCCTAGGGTCATAAACATATCTCTTTAAAACTGATACATGGAAAACATTATGGACCCAGATATGGCTGGGCAGGGCGATCTGGTAAGCTACTGGCCCTACTCGAGCCAGAATCTGGAATGGTCCACAAAAATGCGGTGCTAATTTGGCACAAGCATTCCATTGGAGGGTACTTTTCCTAACTCGTATTCTGATGTACACATGCTCACCCACTTGGTACTCTTTAAATGTTCTCTTTCGATCTGCAAAATTCTTCTGCCTGTCCTGAGCCATCTTTAGATTAGCTCGAACTTTTTTCACCATGACTTCCATTTCTTCCAGCATCTCAGGGCCCAGCAAAAATTTGTCCTCCGGTCCACCCCAGCTGGAGGGTGTGCGGCATTTCCGGCCGTAAAGCACTTCGAATGGGCTCATCTTCAAAGATGCATGATAACCATTGTTGTAGGCGAATTCCACTAGATGTAAATACTCCTCCCATCGTGTAGGTTGCTGCATCACATAAGACCTCAGCATGTCTTCCACTACTTGATTCACCCGCTCAGTCTGTCCGTCAGTTTGCGGATGATATGCGGTGCTGAAGTTCAATTGAGTTCCTAGACCTTCAAATAAGGTCCTCCAAAAAACTGAGGTAAACTTAACATCACGGTCAGATATTATTACTTTCGGCAGCCCATGAAGTTTAAATATATTCTGCATGAAAATGTTTGCGATTTGAGCTGCACGATAAGTGGATTGAACTGGTATGAAGTGAGTTGTCTTGCTGAGTTTATCCACCACCACCATTATAGAATCATTGTTCTTTTTGGATTTCGGCAACCCGGTAATAAAGTCCATGGTTATGGTCTCCCATTTCCATTCTGGTATGGGCAATGGCTGTAGTAACCCTGCAGGGTGCTGGTGTTCAGCCTTCACCTGTTGACACTCTAAACAGCGCGCCAGGTATTCTATCACATCCCTTTTCATGCCTGGCCAGTAGTACTCCTTCCTTAGCGAAGTGATTAATTTCTGGTAACCAGGATGTCCTGTATAAGGACTATTATGATGTTCATCCAAAATCTTTTCTTTAATACCGCTCTGATTGGGTACATAAATCTTCTGCTGGTAGCACAAAATTCCGACTGCGTTCAAGGTATACCCTTGTTGAATTAAGCGGGTGTCTGAATTCTGTACCAACTGCTTCTTTTGCAAGTAATTCTGATCTTGTGCAGTAGCCTCATCAATTTCTTTGTCAAGGGTGGACCATCCTTGACTAATACCAATTTCATAAATACTGTGCACCTTTCGGCTCAGTGCATACGCTACTCTGTTTTCTTTTCCCTTTAAGTGTTTAATTTCAAAATCGAAATTTCCCAAAAAGTCCACCCATCTTGCTTGCCTTGCGTTTAAAGTTGGTTGACTAAAGTAACTACTCAAGCTGTGGTGATCCATCATCAGTAAAAATTTTCTCCCTACTAAATAATGGCGCCACATCTTTAATGCATGAATTACCGCGGTTAATTCCAGATCATAGGCAGAATATTTCTGTTCATGTTCTTTTAACTTTCTGGATTCATATGCAATTACTTTACCTTCCTGCATTAGCACTCCACCCACGCCCTCCTTACTAGCATCTGTGCAGACTACATACTCCTTTTCGGGATCTGCCACACACAACACAGGTGCAGTGGTGAGTAAATGTTTGAGCTGTTCAAAACTCCGTTGGCAGTCTGCTGTCCATTTAAATATTTTTCCCTTCTTTTTCAAGGAGGTGATGGGATAGGCAACTCTGGAAAAACCTTCTACAAACCGTCGATAATATCCAGCCAGCCCCATGAAGGATCGAATATCTGCTACATCTTTGGGTGTTGGCCATTCCATTATAGTTTTGATCTTTTCGGGGTCTACAGCTATACCTTCCTTCGTAATAATGTGGCCCAAATACTGGATCTGTTCTTTGTAAAAATCACATTTGCTGAATTTACCATATAACTGATGCTCCCGTAATGTTTGTAGCACTATCCTCAGATGTTCCTCATGCTCCTTGATATTCCGGGAGTATATAAGTATATCATCAATAAAAATCAATACAAATTTGTCCAAGTATTGATGAAATACACTGTTCATCAAGCACATAAATGTTGCAGGTGCATTAGTTAATCCAAAAGGCAGCACCACAAACTCGTAGTGTCCGTAACGAGTACGAAAAGCTGTCTTGGTGATGTCCTCATCTTTAATCCTGATTTGATGGTAACCCGATCTTAAATCGATCTTTGAGAAGATTGTCGCCCCCTTTACCTGATCAAACAGCTCATCAATGCGGGGTAATGGATATTTGTTTTTAACTATCAGTTTGTTCAGCTGTCTATAATCTCTGCACATACGCAGAGTTCCATCTTTTTTCCTCACAAATAGCACAGGATCTCCCCAAGGAGAGACACTGGGACGGATATACTTCTTTTCCAGCAGCTCTTGCAATTGCATTTTTAACTCAGTTAACTCCGGCACACTCATGCAATAGGGTGCCCGGGACACTGGGGCTGCTCCGGGTATCAGCTCAATGGTGAAGTCTAAATCCCTTTTGGGCGGCAATCCTGGAATTTCTTCAGGAAATACATCTGCAAAATCTTGCACTACCGGTATATTTTCAACAGTTGCACTCTTATCCACAGAGTCTGCATACCCCACTTGTACTGCATAAATCTGGCATTTCTTCCGGACACATTTAACCAGCTGTGAGGCCGTGATCGGCCGGATCTGTACTGGTTTCTGGATGCCTTGAATCTCTTTTCCCACACCCAGTTCATCTCGGTAAGAGACTGTTTTTGTTTTACAATTAATTACAGACCATCGCCGTTCCAACCAATCCATTCCTATCAGCACATCATAGGAACCAAGAGGGAGTACGTTTAATTCAGTTGTTATTGTTTGGCCAGCTAGCCTTAATGGACAGTTGCTGACTTTAGTTAGTACTCGTCTTTTGGCCCCAGTGGCCAGCTGTACTAGCCAAGGGCTTTTAAATTTAGTGGTTTGCAAACCACAGCTTTCCACAACTTTGGGACTTACATAGCTTAATGTAGCTCTTGGATCTACTAAAATAGAAACAGTTCGATCAAAGATCTTACCTTCAAACTCTATCATCGTTGGCTGGTAATCAGCTTGTCGATCCTCCAGTGCTGCATTTATTCTGGGCATAGATCGAGCCACATCTCCTACTGTTGAAGCTTCATAGATCTGGGATAACTGATCGCTGTCCTTCCGATGAGGGCAGTTTTTAATATAGTGGGGTCCGCCACAACCCCAACACTGAACAGGTGGTCTAACTGAGCCTTCATTGTCCACTCTACCTTGCTGTTCACTATATTTGGATTCTGCAGGAGGCTTGAATCTGTTCTGATTTTTAATTGGATTTCTAGTATTGGCTCCTTTCGAAAATCCTTTTTGAAAGCTGCTGCGAGTTCCTTTACTTCCCATAGGCATTCTGCTGCCCCGCTTATCTGCCCAACGCTTCCCAGAATTTTCTCCTTTTGATTTGTTTTGCTGATAACATAGTCTTGCCTTCCGGATGGCTTCATCCATCGTCTTCGGATTATCAAACTCTATTCTTTCTCGCATTGCCAGAGGTAGGCTACTAACAAACCTTTGTACCTTAGCCTTCTCCTCACGAATGTATGGCACGTAACGGAGCAGGGAAGTGAATTTAGTTACGAATTCGTCAATGGTCTGCTGTCCAAGCCGCAGATCATGGAATTCTCGCGCTTTTTCATCATAAAAGCGTTCTGTCAGGTACTTCTCCTTGAAATGTCTTTGAAACATTTCCCAGGTCACATCCTGCTCATTCACTCCCCATACCATCTTGACCTCCTCCCACCATAGTGTGGCTTTGGCCTGCAATTGGAATATAGCCAATCTTGCTTTAAGATGATGATCATATTCGTATACTTGAAAATACTTATTCATATTAATTAGCCATGCCTCTGCAGCTTCTTCTGATTCCCCATCGAATTGAGGTGGATTAATCTTCCGAAACTCCCCTTGTAGTTCCATCCGTGGTCTTTTTGGAGTCTGATATTCAGAAGCATTGACAGATTTCTCTCCTCGCGTCTCTGCTCTGTCCTCTGCTTCTTCTTGTTCAGTGTGATAGCTCTGTTCATCTGTTATTGGTGCTTGTTCAGGCCTCGGATGTGACTGCTGTTGATGTTGTTTGTCAGATAAGCTTTTCAAAATCCTTTCTTGTTCTACATTTAGTCTTGCATTATCTGCACGCAACCGGGCCATTTCGTCCTTTAGTTCCTGAACTGTTCTCATAAGTGTCGAATCAGCATTGCGGCCTTCTGCTCCCAGTTGCACCCAAATCTCAGGATTTCCCTGAGGTTGCCTCCCGTTATCAGGTTGATCCAAATTTCCATAGGGAGCGCTATTTGCTCTCCTCATTCTGCTGCTACCTGTTTAAGGATAACTCATTAAACAGAAATAATTTATTTTCAGCACACTCTCAGCTTCTGTCATGACACTGTATGTTTATTTTGTTGCATAACTCAAAATTCTCCCAAAGGTCACAGAGTTGTAAACCTGGGCTCCGATACCAAATTGTCACACTCTAACACAGAGGTAAAATTTTTTTTTATTATACATGAATAAATCCACATTTACCAGCTTATATTATAACAAGCCACGTGTACTGGGATTCTCCAAGCAATTGACCTATATGTTTATGTAATAATATTACAGCATGCATATAAAAACTTTCGGCTTTGACATATACATATTCTAATGTACAACACGCACATCATAATCATCACAGTCAATAACTCATTTGACTCACTATATTAATCGTATTCGGATTACATGTACACATAGATATTCGCCTTCCATATCTGTTTATCAAAAAGGGTATTCTTATATATTGGTTTCAAAGTGTGGGGTCGTGGGATTTGCTGCCACGGTAGATCCCGGGTACTCTGGACTGGCACCTCCTTAATTGCGAACTTTATGGCTTTTACATCGAGATTGGACTAAGTTGCTCTGTTGAGATGTGAGGACAGTGATGTACTGTCGCTTACAGCACTTGCTCGCTGTAGGTCTTCCACCTGGCACGATCAACGGCTCACCTTCGTCCTGCCATGTGCGGTGGCGTGATTTCGGACTACAAGAGTTACGAGGCTGGCTCCTCGGTCTTATCATTTCGCGCTAAAACCCTTCCGGATCCTTCTCACCGATCGGACGGTGAAGGCAAACCCATTCAGATCAAGGGCGGAGGCTATGCCACGAGGCAGGGTCATGCATTGAATATTTAAGGTTCATTTTATGTTCGACTTGGTTATTGTTTTCACTTTGAATCGAGAGTTTGGCTGCCGAGGTCCTCGGCTCGACTGTATTCGGCCGAAGACTTATATAGCTCTCCGCCGCACCAGGGTTCCATGCTCAACCAAAGCACGAAGAAATACTACAGCTCTGTTTACAGTTCAGGTTAAGTCAAGCTCTTGAAAGGCATTTCTGCTGTGTTTTCATTTTATTGCTTTTGCTCTCAGTCGTTTGACAAGGCTCTCAGTTTATCTGTCTTCATGATTTTCAGGAAAAGCTTTCGGCGTTCAGACGGCATTGGGGAGAAAGTCCGACTCTCTAACCCTCGGCCACTCTGTCACAGGTATGAGAGGTTCCTCTTCCATAGATTATGTTTCAATTTTTCTCACGGAACAGTGGCTAAACCTCTGTTCTACTGAACAGGGTTGTCGTGGTTCCTTGCTTCCATATACATCCTTCCGCCATGCGACCAGGGTTTCCTTATTGAGAAACTGCATGGGTCATTCCCTAGTCTGTTTGAGTATTGTATTTAATCTGTTGCTTAAAGGATCAGGTTCCGGCGGTCTCCGTTTAAGCCCGGTTCACTGATTGAATGTAACTATGTACAGTTTATAATCTGTCATTTGTCCGGCTTACGGCATAACTGCTAGTTGAAATACAGTTCTGACTTCTATAATGTTATCCGCTGGATTATTTTAGACTCAAGCTCGACTATGTATTACAGGCATTGGATTTAATTAAGATTCGGCATTACCCTGTTCTCGGTATATATATTGCATTGTTTCTTTTTCAGCGTTAAGCATGTTTATGAGTTGCAGGCATTTGGTATAATTTAAGTTCTGCCTTAACCTTGTTTCTTGGTATACATCACTATGTCCGAATTTATTTGTTATGTTTCGGCTATGGCGCTTCTGCCGGCTAGAACAAGCCTCAGCCCATCTAGAGTAACTGTTCTGAGCGAGGGTTTACTAGAAAGTTTGGCGGAGAATGCTTGTAACCAGGGTTACCATGCATTCCTCGACATACATACTCTTTTGTTTGTGTTATTAATCTTGAATGCGTATATCTGTGTATTTAATCCGCGCATGCGAATATCACAATGGTCTGGTTCTCAGTTTCTGTGATCCTCGCGGTCCTACTAGCCGAGGATTAATTTATATATATTCTTTTACTTTATTTGGTTAATGAATCAGCTTTTACAATATATATTTGATTTGCGAGACATACCAGCCTCATCTCATAGATAGATGTCATGTTTTTGTGTGCGTATTACAATATTCTTGCAAAGAATGTTTGTTCGTTTCTTTTTGTTTCTTTCTATACAAGAGAATTCCGATTCTTTCCTTCGACATGTACATGTAACTAGAGGTATTTACAGTACTACCTCTGTTCGTATTTTCTTGCTATCTCTGTAGTAGCAGTGACCTGTTTATACAGTTTTCTACTTGTATTTCCGAATGAGATATGCAAGGGTTTTAATATTCGTTTCCTTCAGAATGCAAGTGTGTCTCGGTCTCTGTCTATAATACAGCAGCTAATGTTCTTTTCTTATTTTCTGTTAAAGAATAATAGTCAAATGTTTCCACTGTATCTAACTTCTTAGCACAGAGTAATTCAAGAGACATCTCAGTAAATAAATATATTCATAGTAGGCCATACCTGCTTCTCTGCAAACCTACTTGTAATGCTTGTCAATCCACCCGTCCGTAGGAAGACTCTTCACTATCTTCCACCCCCAAGCACTTTGCAGACCCTCTTGGCTGCAGTCTCTCTGGTTTTTACCAGAGCTCGCTATCTGGTCCTAACCAGACATAGCGCATACAGGAAAATCCTTCCTTTTCTCTGCCATCTGATCATAACCAGACATAGCATATCCTTCCTGCCATCTGATCCCAACCAGACTTGGAAAATCTTTCCCCTTTTTCCTCTGGGGACTCAACTACCTCCTGAAGGTAGTTAGGGTTTTAATTCTAACTGCCTGCACAGTTATTAATCATGATTAATCATATCTTCAATCAAATAATACTAACACACTTCTTTTTATTATCAAATACTAGCAACAGAGTTATATATATATTTCAAATAAATTCTTTGCTCAAAGTTACTTTTACTATTTACCAACATTAAATTTTCACGGGGAATGTTACATCTCCCCCCCCCTGAAAGTCTACATCGTCCCGATGTTGCTGCTCATTCAAAAACAATCTGGGGTAAGTATCCCTCATAATTTGTTCATTTTCCCAGGTAGCCTCATCAGGTCCAAAGTGCTGCCACTGCACTTTAACCTGGCTGATGACCTTTTTCCGCAGCTCGACTCTTCTCCGATCTAATATGTTCACTGGTTCGACCAGGAACTCTCCTTCCGGTTCCACCTGAAACAAATAATAATCAGATTAGACGCTTACTAGCACTCTATTTCAGTTTACATTATTTAACAGTCTTCCCTTACCTGAATGTCCTACCAACTTATAATATGCCTAGGGTCATAAACATATCTCTTTAAAACTGATACATGGAAAACATTATGGACCCGGATATGGCTGGGCAGGGCGAGCTGGTAAGCTACTGGCCCTACTCGAGCCAGAATCTGGAATGGTCCACAAAAACGCGGTGCTAATTTGGCACAAGCATTCCATTGGAGGGTACTTTTCCTAGCTCGTATTCTGATGTACACATGCTCACCCACTTGGTACTCTTTAAATGTTCTCTTTCGATCTGCAAAATTCTTCTGCCTGTCCTGAGCCATCTTTAGATTAGCTCGAACTTTTTTCACCATGACTTCCATTTCTTCCAGCATCTCAGGGCCCAGCAAAAATTTGTCCTCCGGTCCACCCCAGCTAGAGGGTGTGCGGCATTTCCGGCCGTAAAGCACTTCGAATGGGCTCATCTTCAAAGATACATGATAACCATTGTTGTAGGCGAATTCCACTAGATGTAAATACTCCTCCCATCGTGTAGGTTGCTGCATCACATAAGACCTCAGCATGTCTTCCACTACTTGATTCACCCGCTCAGTCTGTCCATCAGTTTGCGGATGATATGCGGTGCTGAAGTTCAATTGAGTTCCTAGACCTTCAAATAAGGTCCTCCAAAAAACTGAGGTAAACTTAACATCACGGTCAGATATTATTACTTTCGGCAGCCCATGAAGTTTAAATATATTCTGCATGAAAATGTTTGCGATTTGAGCTGCACGATAAGTGGATTGAACTGGTATGAAGTGAGCTGTCTTGCTGAGTTTATCCACCACCACCATTATAGAATCATTGTTCTTTTTGGATTTCGGCAACCCGGTAATAAAGTCCATGGTTATGGTCTCCCATTTCCATTCTGGTATGGGCAATGGCTGTAGTAACCCTGCAGGGTGCTGGTGTTAAGCCTTCACCTGTTGACACTCTAAACAACGCGCCAGGTATTCTATCACATCCTTTTTCATGCCTGGCCAGTAGTACTCCTTCCTTAGCGAAGTGATTAATTTCTGGTAACCAGGATGTCCTGCATAAGGACTCTTATGATGTTCATCCAGAATCTTTTCTTTAATACCGCTCTGATTGGGTACATAAATCTTCTGCTGGTAGCACAAAATTCTGGCTGCGTTCAAGGTATACCCTTGTTGAATTAAGCGGGTGTCTGAATTCTGTACCAACTGCTTCTTTTGCAAGTAATTCTGATCTTGTGCAGCAGCCTCATCAATTTCTTTGTCAAGGGTGGACCATCCTTGACTAATACCAATTTCATAAATACTGTGCACCTTTCGGCTCAGTGCATCCGCTACTCTGTTTTCTTTTCCCTTTAAGTGTTTAATTTCAAAATCGAAATTTCCCAAAAAGTCCACCCATCTTGCTTGCCTTGCGTTTAAAGTTGGTTGACTAAAGTAACTAGTCAAGCTGTGGTGATCCGTCATCAGTAAAAATTTTCTCCCTACTAAATAATGGCGCCACATCTTTAATGCACGAATTACCGCGGTTAATTCCAGATCATAGGCAGAATATTTCTGCTCATGTTCTTTTAACTTTCTGGATTCATATGCAATTACTTTACCTTCCTGCATTAGCACTCCACCCACGCCCTCCTTACTAGCATCTGTGCAGACTACATACTCCTTTTCGGGATCTGCCACACACAACACAGGTGCAGTGGTGAGTAAATGTTTGAGCTGTTCAAAACTCCGTTGGCAGTCTGCTGTCCATTTAAATATTTTTCCCTTCTTTTGCAAGGAGGTGATGGGATAGGCAACTCTGGAAAAACCTTCTACAAACCGTCGATAATATCCAGCCAACCCCATGAAGGATCGAATATTTGCTACATCTTTGGGTGTTGGCCATTCCATTATAGTTTTGATCTTTTCGGGGTCTACAGCTATACCTTCCTTCATAATAATGTGGCCCAAATACTGGATCTCTTTGTAAAAATCACATTTGCTGAATTTACCATATAACTGATGCTCCCGTAATGTTTGTAGCACTATCCTCAGATGTTCCTCATGCTCCTTGATATTCCGGGAGT
Organism: Pinus tabuliformis; assembly: GCA_031772625.1. NCBI lineage: Eukaryota > Viridiplantae > Streptophyta > Pinopsida > Pinales > Pinaceae > Pinus > Pinus tabuliformis. Next base: position 970,850,984 of record CM062810.1, read on the forward strand.
ATATAAGTATATCATCAATAAAAATCAATACAAATTTGTCCAAGTATTGATGAAATACACTGTTCATCAAGCACATAAATGTTGCAGGTGCATTAGTTAATCCAAAAGGCAGCACCACAAACTCGTAGTGTCCGTAACGAGTACGAAAAGCTGTCTTGGCGATGTCCTCATCTTTAATCCTGATTTGATGGTAACCCGATCTTAAATCGATCTTTGAGAAGATTGTCGCCCCCTTTACCTGATCAAACAACTCATCAATGCGGGGTAATGGATATTTGTTTTTAACTGTCAGTTTGTTCAGCTGTCTATAATCTATGCACATACGCAAAGTTCCATCTTTTTTCCTCACAAATAGCACAGGAGCTCCCCAAGGAGAGACACTGGGACGGATATACTTCTTTTCCAACAGCTCTTGCAATTGCATTTTTAACTCAGTTAACTCCGGCACACTCATCCGATAGGGTGCCCGGGACACTGGGGCTGCTCTGGGTATCAGCTCAATGGTGAAGTCTAAATCCCTTTTGGGCGGCAGCCCTGGAATTTCTTCAGGAAATACATCTGCAAAATCTTGCACTACCGGTATATTTTCAACAGTTGCACTCTTATCCACAGAGTCTGCATACCCCACTTGTACTGCATAAATCTGGCATTTCTTCCGGACACATTTAACCAGCTGTGAGGCCGTGATCGGCCAGATCTGTACTGGTTTCTGGATGCCTTGAATCTCTTTTCCCACACCCAGTTCATCTCGGTAAGAGACTGTTTTTGTTTTACAATTAATTACAGACCATCGCCGTTCCAACCAGTCCATTCCTATCAGCACATCATAGGAACCAAGAGGGAGTACGTTTAATTCAGTTGTTATTGTTTGGCCAGTTAGCCTTAATGGAAAGTTGCTGACTTTAGTTAGTACTCGTCTTTTGGCCCCAGTGGCCAGCTGTACTAGCCAAGGGCTTTTAAATTTAGTGGTTTGCAAACCACAGCTTTCCACAACTTTGGGACTTACATAGCTTAATGTAGCTCCTGGATCTACTAAAATAGAAACAGTTCGATCAAAGATCTTACCTTCAAACTCTATCATCGTTGGCTGGTAATCAGCTTGTCGATCCTCTAGTGCTGCATTTATTCTGGGCATAGATCGAGCCACATCTCCTACTGTTGAAGCTTCATAGATCTGGGATAACTGATCGCTGTCCTTCCGATGAGGGATGTTTTTAATATAGTGGGGTCTGCCACAACCCCAACACTGAATAGGTGGTCTAACTGAGCCTTCATTGTCCACTCTACCTTGCTGTTCACTATATTTGGATTCTGCAGGAGGCTTGAATCTGTTCTGATTTTTAATTGGATTTCTAGTATTGGCTCCTTTCGAAAATCCTTTTTGAAAGCTGCTGCGAGTTCCTTTACTTCCCATAGGCATTCTGCTGCCCCGCTTATCTGCCCAACGCTTCCCAGAATTTTCTCCTTTTGATTTGTTTTACTGATAACATAGTCTTGCCTTCCGGATGGCTTCATCCATCGTCTTCGGATTATCAAACTCTATTCTTTCTCGCATTGCCAGAGGTAGGCTACTAACAAACCTTTGTACCTTAGCCTTCTCCTCACGAATGTATGGCACGTAACGGAGCAGGGAAGTGAATTTAGTTACGAATTCGTCAATGGTCTGCTGTCCAAGCCGCAGATCATGGAATTCTCGCGCTTTTTCATCATAAAAGCATTCTGTCAGGTACTTCTCCTTGAAATGTCTTTGAAACATTTCCCAGGTCACATCCTGCTCATTCACTCCCCATACCATCTTGACCTCCTCCCACCATAGTGTGGCTTTGGCCTGCAGTTGGAATATACCTAGTCTTGCTTTAAGATGATGATCATATTCGTATACTTGAAAATACTTATTCATATTAATTAGCCATGCCTCTGCAGCTTCTTCTGATTCCCCATCGAATTGAGGTGGTTTAATCTTCCGAAACTCCCCTTGTAGTTCCATCCGTGGTCTTTTTGGAGTCTGATATTCAGAAGCATTGACAGATTTCTCTCCTCGCGTCTCTGCTCTGTCCTCTGCTTCTTCTTGTTCAGTGTGATAGCTCTGTTCATCTGTTATTGGTGCTTGTTCAGGCCTCGGATGTGACTGCTGTTGATGTTGTTTGTCAGATAAGCTTTTCAAAATCCTTTCTTGTTCTACATTTAGTCTTGCATTATCTGCACGCAACTGGGCCATTTTGTCCTTTAGTTCCTGAACTGTTCTCATAAGTGTCGAATCAGCATTGCGGCCTTCTGCTCCCAGTTGCACCCAAATCTCAGGGTTTCCCTGAGGTTGCCTCCCGTTATCAGGTTGTTCCAAATTTCCATAGGGAGCGCTATTTGCTCTCCTCATTCTGCTGCTACCTGCTCAAGGATAACTCATTAAACAGAAATAATTTATTTTCAGCACTCTCAGCTTCTATCATGACACTGTATGTTTATTTTGTTGCATAACTCAAAATTCTCCCAAAGGTCACAGAGTTGTAAACCTGGGCTCCGATACCAAATTGTCACACTCTAACACAGAGGTAAATTTTTTTTTATTATACATAAATAAATCCACATTTACCAGCTTATATTATAACAGGCCACGTGTACTGGGATTCTTCAAGTAATTGACCTATATGTTTATGTAATAATATTACAGCATGCATATAAAAACTTTTGGGTTTTGACATATACATATTCTAATATACAACACGCACATCATAATCATCACAGCCAATAACTCATTTGACTCACTATATTATTCGTATTTGGATTACATATACACATAGATATTCGCCTTCCATATCTGTTTATCAAAAAGGGTATTCTTATATATTGGTTTCAAAGTGTGGGGTCGTGGGATTTGCTGCCACGGTAGATCCCGGGTACTCTGGACTGGCACTTCCTTAATTACGAACTTTATGGCTTTTACATCGAGATTGGACTAAGTTGCTCTATTGAGATGTGAGGACAGTGATGTACTGTCGATTACAGCACTTGCTCGCTGTAGGTCTTCCACCTGGCACGATCAACGGCTCACCTTCGTCCTGCCATGTGTGGTGGCATGATTTCGGACTACAAGAGTTACGAGGCTGGCTCCTCGGTCTTATCATTTCGCGCTAAAACCCTTCCGGATCCTTCTCACCGATCGGACGGTGAAGGCAAACCCATTCAGATCAAGGGCGGAGGCTCTGCCACGAGGCAGGGTCATGCATTGAATATTTAAGGTTCATTTTATGTTCGACTTGGTTATTGTTTTCATTTTGAATCGAGAGTTTGGCTGCCGAGGTCCTCGGCTCGACTGTATTCGGCCGAAGACTTATATAGCTCTCCGCCGCACCAGGGTTCCATGCTCAACCAAAGCACGAAGAAATACTACAGCTATGTTTACAGTTCAGGTTAAGTCAAGCTCTTGAAAGGCATTTCTGCCGTGTTTTCATTTTATTGCTTTTGCTCTCAGTCGTTTGACAAGGCTCTCAGTTTATCTGTCTTCATGATTTTCAGGAAAAGCTTTCGGCGTTCAGACGGCATTGGGGAGAAAGTCCGACTCTCTAACCCTCGGCCACTCTGTCACAGGTATGAGAGGTTCCTCTTCCATAGATTATGTTTCGATTTTTCTCACGGAACAGTGGCTAAACCTCTGTTCTACTGAACAGGGTTGCCGTGGTTCCTTGCTTCCATATACATCCTTCCGCCATGCGACCAGGGTTTCCTTATTGAGAAACTGCATGGGTCATTCCCTAGTCTGTTTGAGTATTGTATTTAATCTGTTGCTTAAAGGATCAGGTTTCGGCGGTCTCCGTTTAAGCCCGGTTCACTGATTGAATGTAACTATGTACAGTTTATAATCTGTCATTTGTCCGGCTTACGGCATAACTGCTAGTTGAAATACAGTTCTGACTTCTATAATGTTATCCGCTGGATTATTTTAGACTCAAGCTCGACTATGTATTACAGGCATTGGATTTAATTAAGATTCGGCATTACCCTGTTCTCGGTATATATATTGCATTGTTTCTTTTTCAGCGTTAAGCATGTTTATGAGTTGCAGGCATTTGGTATAATTTAAGTTCTGCCTTAACCTTGTTTCTTGGTATACATCACTATGTCCGAATTTATTTGTTATGTTTCGGCTATGGCGCTTCTGCCGGCTAGAACAAGCCTCAGCCCAGCTAGAGTAACTGTTCTGAGCGAGGGTTTACTAGAAAGTTTGGCGGAGAATGCTTGTAACCAGGGTTACCATGCATTCCTCGACATACATACTCTTTTGTTTGTGTTATTAATCTTGAATGTGTATATCTGTGTATTTAATCCGCGCATGCGAATATCACAGTGGTCTGGTTCTCAGTTTCTGTGATCCTCGCGGTCCTACTAGCCGAGGATTAATTTATATATATTCTTTTACTTTATTTGGTTAATGAATCAGCTTTTACAATATATATTTGATTTGCGAGACATACCAGCCTCATCTCATAGATAGATGTCATGTTTTTGTGTGCGTATTACAATCTTCTTGCAAAGAATGTCTGTTCGTTTCTTTTCGTTTCTTTCTATACAAGAGAATTCCGATTCTTTCCTTCGACATGTACATGTAACTAGAGGTCTTTACAGTACTACCTCTGTTCGTATTTTCTTGCTATCTCTGTAGTAGTAGTGACCTGTTTATACAGTTTTCTACTGTTATTTCCGAATGAGATATGCAAGGGTTTTAATATTCGTTTCCTTCAGAATGCAAGTGTGTCTCGGTCTCTGTCTATAATACAGCAGCTAATGTTCTTTTCTTATTTTCTGTTAAAATATAATAGTCAAATGTTTCCACTGTATCTAACTTCTTAGCACAGAGTAATTCAAGAGACATCTCAGTAAATAAATATATTCATAGTAGGCCATACCTGCTTCTCTGCAAACCTACTTGTAATGCTTGTCAATCCACCCGTCCGTAGGAAGACTCTTCACTATCTTCCACCCCCAAGCACTTTGCAGACCCTCTTGGCTGCAGTCTCTCTGGTTTTTACCAAAGCTCGCTATTTGGTCCTAACCAGACATAGCGCATACAGGAAAATCCTTCCTTTTCTCTGCCATCTGATCATAACCAGACATAGCATATCCTTCGTGCCATCTGATCCCAACCAGACTTGGCAAATCTTTCCCCTTTTTCCTCTGGGGACTCAACTACCTCCTGAAGGTAGTTAGGGTTTTATTTCTAACTGCCTCCACAGTTATTAATCATGATTAATCATATCTTCAATCAAATAATACTAACACACTTCTTTTTATTATCAAATACTAGCAACAGAGTTATATATATATTTCAAATAAATTCTTTGCTCAAAGTTACTTTTACTATTTACCAACATTAGCTTTTCACGGGAATGTTACAGTCTGATAGCAAGTTGCAGGTAGTAAGGATATCTCACATTGCAAGTTGTAGGTACACCCTCGCATACCTAAAAAAAGATGTAAGGATGTCTCACATTGTTGTTCATATCAAATAGCAAATGATTAGTTTTTCCTGATTATCTACTTATTTCTGGAAATTGAATTTTTATTCATATTAGAAAGTAAATAGAAATGAGTAGCTTTTCCAGGTTATCTATTTATTTCTAGAAAATTGAATTTGAATTTTTATTCAAATTATAAAGTAGTAAATAAAAATGAGTAACTTTTCTTGGTTATCTATCTATATTTCTGGAAACTTCAAGTTAAAAGTTAAAAATTGAATGTGTATTTATATTCTAAAGTAAATTGAAATTGAATTTGTATTTCTATTCTAAAATTGAATTTTTATTCATATTATAAAGTAAATAGAAATGAGTAGCTTTTCCATGTTATCTATTTATTTCCAAAAAAATTGAATTTGAATTTTTATTCATATTATAAAGTAATAAATAGAAATCAGTAACTTTTCTTGGTTATCTATCTATATTTCTGGAAACTTCAAGTTAAAAATTGAATGTGTATTTATATTCTAAAGTAAATAGAAATTGAATTTGTATTTCTATTCTAAAATTCCATTTACACTAATTTGTATTACTATTCTAAAGTAAATAGAAATCCAGAGAACCCAGAAACTAAACAAAAGGGTGTAAGTTGCAGGTACGAAAGGGCATACCGAAAATGATGTCTCACATTCCTGTTCATATCAAATGTCAAGATGCCCCTTTTCTATCAAATGTCAAAATGTCAAATCAGTAGCCTTTCGTGGTTATCTTTCAATTTGAAAAATGTCAAAATGTCAAATGAGTAGCCTTTCCTGGTTCTTGCATAAAAAAATTCAGTTTATTTTTATTTTTATCAGCTCACTGATGGTGTGTAACTAGCAACCTTCAATTTATTTTCCTATCAGCTCATTTAGGAATATCAGCTCATTAATGGTGTCATGTAACTTTCCTGGCTGTCAGCATGTTAACCATCAGTCAACTTCCCGCATCTTCGCTCCTTGCCAAATCGTATTCTCTCGCTCCGCACGGCTTTGGTTGCACCATCTACACAGGGTAGCTTCAGAGGTCCAATGACTTCTGACTTCCTCGTAAGGTAGGAAATTAATTTTACTAGACTTTGAGGAAATTAATTTTACTAGACTTTGAGGTTCAGGCCTAGCGAATGACCTTACTCTTCTCAATCCTTTAGAAGAGAAGAGAAGGAAGTATGGTCGAAGTATGCCGGTCTCTGCTTCGAAGTATGGGCCATAAAATCCTAGCAATTTTCAGCTGCCTCATGTAAATCTGCTTGAACAAAGTTGGAATATGCTTTGACTACAAGCAAAGACCCGACGTCCAAAGGCAGAATCTCGTAGCTGCCTCATGTAAATCTGCCTCAACAAAGTTAGAATTTGCTTTGACTATAAGCAAAGCCCCGACGTCCAAAGGCAGAATCTCGTAGCTGTATCGATGTGAAAAGGGTTTTAACCTGACATCTTAAAGACAATTCAATGTTAACATAATTTGCGAAATCCAAAAGGATATCGAAATGCAAAAGGATATCACTTGAATATTGGTTCATGGCCTAAATCTCCCTGGCGCCTTCTCCAGTTTAATGTTCATTTTAACCTCCTAATTTTTTTTTCTTTCTCAGAACACCATTTTATTTCAGAACCTTACTGTTTTTTCAGAAATTTTAATTTTTTTTTTCAGAAATTTGAAAAAGACACTTTCTGTTCCTGAGTGTACTCTAATATCATCCCACCTAAAAAAATAAAAAAATTGAACTGTGAAAACGTTGCAAAGGTAGGGAAGCATTTTTTCATGAATGAAAAACATGTTTTGACCAGTCTTACAATAAGAGCATTTTAACAAAAGCTCTGTAGGGCGTTTCATTGCCAAAACGCTATCCAAACCTTTTGCATTCGGTTTTATATCTGTAGTATTTAGTTTACTAAAGACTCTGGTTGGATCCATTTTTAGAACCGGAAAATAATTATCCCAAGAAAAAGTATTTAAGTTACTAAACACTCCAGTTGGATCCATTTTCAGAATCACAAAGAATCCATTTTGAGAATCACATAGAAGGCTAGGATTGCAGAAACTTACCTGTCTAGGCGTATGCTGCGAGCAGCCAAGCATGGCAGCTTTTCTGATAACTATATTCATGGCGGTTCTGCACACAGAGGTGAAGGGCGCAAAGGGTCAATGATGGTTGGTGGTATTTTCATGACCGTTCTTCACACAGAGGTGAAGGACGCGAAGTGTCAATGCTGGATGTTGGTATTTTCAGTCTAACTGGAAGTGGCATGTAACAACAATTGTCCTGGGCATGCAAATGAAGATGTAACAGCAATTGTCCGAGGCATGCAAGCAAATGAAGAGTACGTGGTTGTCTTTTTCTTCGCTTTAGAGAATTACATTCACAACTGGAATTAATTAATTTGAGTCTGAGTGTTGTGTTTTCCTCCTACGTTTTCCTACCCCTTAAACGGTGGCATTAATTAATTTGAGTCTGAGTGTTTTGTTTTCCTCATACTTTTTACTACCCTTTAAACCGTGTCAGATACATGTCGTGGCTCTATTTATTTCTGGAAATGTTTCCCATTATCCAATATTCGCTTTATACCTTGAAATGACTGGCCATCGATCTTACTTATTCCTAAGGGGTTAGTGAATTCACTTTTGTACGAGATATAATTGTCTATCAATTTCTTTTGGGTTGTAAACTTCAAACTAAAAAAAGTAAAAGGTTTCGTGAACACGTACAACATCGTGTGAAACACGTACAGCCTGTTCTTATATTTTATTAATTCCTTACAATTGTATGATGCAGTTTGATTTGGCTTAGCTATGTTGATTCATGTTATATTATACTACCATGATACTTGTTATATTATACTACCATGATATGCATTATTTAATGAATAAAATAATAACATATTATTTAATAAATAAAATGATAACATATTTTAATTTGAATTCAATATGAAAACTAAAAAATTATACCGTTTCCAGACACATTATATGCAATTACACCTTTTTCAGACACATCATATGCAACATGAAATAGTGATGAATATCATGTAATTTCTACGAACTCCTATTTTCTGTTAAACTTACTGAGTGTTTGTGCGTTATAAACCCAAGTTCTCACCCAAGTTCTAAGACTAAATAAATATGAGCAAATAATAAAATATACATTTTAAAATTATTTTCTATTTTAAAGAACCATGGTGAGTATATCACAATATTTCTTCATTTAAATACTAAATTATTTTCCATTGTAAAGAATCAATGTGAGTATCTCACCCTATTTCCAATACTAAATGAAAATAGAGTAAAAAACTCATCAAACTGATAGTGAATGCTTTGGTTCGTGATTTGCGTTTTTTAATATTCTTTTATTGCCCCAATGCTTTCCTTCTTAATTTGGCTCCATAAGCATACATCTCATTTATTCTTTTTTATTGCGAGAGTGATGCAGTAAAGCCAACAGTATCTCATTTATTCTTTTTTATTGCGAGAGTGATGCAGTAAAGCCAACAATAGAGTTGATAATGATGCAGTAAAGCCAACAGTAGAGTTGAACCACCAGAACTCCAAGCTGCTAATGATATAGTTAATTGCCTTTTTTTTATTCGAACAATCCAAGTTCATGTACAAACTTTTATTCGAATCCAAGTTAATGTACAAACTTTTATTCGGCAGGTATGCCGTGTGCAGCGCGAACTTGTTATATTCTATGCGGGTTGGCGATTAAACCGTTTTTGTTTACCTTTTGAAGTCGAAAGGATGGATTAATTACCAACAACTTGGCCATTTAACCAACATTCACTACGTGCCTCACTTATCCAACCTTTCTTATTAGACATACAGGCTTGGTTGGGTGGGAAAAACATTGCTATTTACCTTTTTATAACTTACTTGATTTCTTTCTGTTGGATTGATAGCTATGTTGATTCGATTGTTAACTTACTTCTTGGATTTAGAAACTACAACCAGACTCCTGCCACACTAAATTTTAATGATATTTATCGTAAAAAATTTACTCCAATCCTTAATACGCATTAAAATTATAATATTTTTCATTACAATCCTGCAATGTACGCAAGGGGATTCAGGGTACAAACTTGATTGTTTGAAGTGGGTGAATATAGACAATGAATTACGGGGGCCACTGGTGGAAGTGCATCTGCAGCCCAAATATTTGGTTGATTATGTGGATCTCTTGATGTTTACCAGAATAAATTTCAATAACTACTGGAGATCACATATATGCACCCTGTATGAATATGGGTTTTTGGGCCTCCAGATAATAGAGAGTCGAGATGAATTCATTTCCCTAGAAAAATACCATTCTGTCAAACGATTTTGACCACTTGGTCCCTCTTGTTATTTCCACCATGGATCTAGCTAACTTGTCAGTAATAAATGTGAAGGACGCTCCCGCTTTAGGCCATGGAGCATTGGAGAGGATAACAGTAAGAATTGCCTGACAATTTGCATCCCCAACGCTTCACAAATCTATAAGCATGTCGCCTCAAATAAAACTTATGAGCACCAGTATGTGGGAGGCGGTAACCACAGGTTAGCATTACCCTTCAACTTAATTAATCGATAATTAATTTTTTTACATGTGTTTCTCAAAAATGTGTTGACACCTAATCCTCAACGGATGGGTGAACTGGAACGTGAACAGTCATCAAGAAGATGAACTGTTCCGTCTCCTTTTTGTATATAAACAATAGTTCTCTAATGAAATAATATCTCAGTCTCATTCTGGAGTTACCCTGGCTTGACATGGTATCAGAGCACAGGTCCCAGAAATAGTTGTAACCCCTGCCTCTGTCCTGAGCGCTGCTCAGTCCTGAGCGCTACTTTGCCCTGAACGTTTGTCTCTCTGCGCATTAATTGCATGCCTGAACGGTTGTCTGACCTGACATTGCCTCTGTCCTGCGTTTCATTCTCTGCGCATCGAAGACTGTGTGAAATTCCGTTTTAGACCATCTTTACGCCCGTTACTAAGCTTCTCCCGCATGATGGATACCTGTTCTTCGAAGGAAACAACCCTAGGTTGAATTTGAGCCAAAGCATAGTGAGCAACCTCCTTGTGAGCCTCGGGCTCTAAACTGCCCTAACTCCTACGCAAATATCTGCAGTAGTTGCCTCGAAGCCACCAGCGGCACATCGTTGGACACCATATGATTCACAATATGGAGCTCGGAAGCTTTGAACCCTCTCGGCCATGTCACACCCTTGCTTTTTTTCACTTCAGCAGTCCATTCTCCGAAACTGTGTCAGCACGTGCTGTTGAGCACGATTCCATGCTTGGTCTTTAGGCGCAGGGATTTTGGGTCGATCATACTTTAAGATCGCTTCCATGTGTCCTTCGAGCGTGTAATAGCTCCTGGCCCAACCTGCTAGCTCTCGCTTGACGTCTACTGGCGCTAGTCTTTCGATTGCTTCGTCTGCAAAGGGGTCGACTATCACCTTGTATTCATCCCTGATCGTCCTCTTCGGGATCTCGGCGAGTTCAATAAGACCTCTGCGCTCCTTCCTGAAGGGATGATCCATATCTTACGCTGGGCGGCCGCAAAGTGAAAAACACTTTTGTACTTATTTAAAAAGTACCTCTTTCACAATTGCATTGAAATATTTCAGATTTTTCCCATAGCTTGAGCATGAAGAGACGATAATGAATAGTTTCAAGACAATTGATGTAGATGCACATTGCAAACAGTACTGGTGACCATCATTATCATCTATGGTGTTAGCATCCATGACTGCTTTCAAGCAGATAACGCCACTTTCCCTGAGAACGGTGTCTGTCGGCGATGGTCGAACCTAGTATTGCAAGAAGCTGGACTGAATAATATTTTGTCTCTTTTAAAAAGTCTGGTCAATATACAGAGGTGTAAAAATACTATATGGTGAATGGTATCATCGGCGCAAGAGGAGGAAATGCATACTGTCTCTGCAATCTGCTAAATCGGTGAAGATTAAAACGCGCAGTATCATCCAAAAGTTTTACATATTGCGCTGCTTTCATAATAGTTTTGCATTGATATATTGAAGTAATATATCCCTTATGCATTTTGCATTGATATATATATATATATATATATATATATCTATATATCTATATATATATATATATATTGAAGTGATATATCCCTTGCGCATTGTCAAGGATTCCAACAATCTTCATTAGTATTATGCAGTTGATTTTTCAACTTCAGTATGGCGTTTTTGTATAGTGGATGAGCAGTTTGTTGAATTCATGATATACGCAGTTTATATGATTCAAAGCGTTCAAAATTTTGCGGTGTTCCCAGAATGTTTTGTAGTAATGCATAATATATTGATATATTGAAGTAATATATTAATACATTGAAGTATTGAAGTGATCCCTTGCGCATTTTTCAAAACATAGTAGTATTGCAGTGATATGTACAATGAAATACTGATGTTTTTTAGCAAATATTAGAAGGCTGTAACGTAAGGATTTTCTATCAGCAGAAATAATTTTTGTTACAGTATGCATTCAAGAGAAAGAAGAAGATACTTCAGAGGCAGGGGGGCAGACACCCTCAAGAAGAAAAGGCAGACTTACATTGCATTCGCTGCAAACAAAATGGATCACATGATGCTTCTACATGCAAGCTACCATGGGACAAAATTGAACAGAGAAGAAATCAGCAGAAAGGTAAAACTGATGACACAGACAAAGTTAAAGCACCTGAATCCGCTCACTATATTGAGGCACAATGTAACATTGGAGTAAATGAAGATTTGTTTAATGCTTCACTTGCTTCTTCGAAAAATGACTGGTTGCTTGATTCAGGAGCAACCTGTCATATGACTCATAGGAAATTTTTTTTTGAAGATTTCACTGACAATGTTGATGGAGCAGTATACTTTGCAGATCAGTCAAAAATCAAGCCATCAGGGCTTGGCACAATCAGGCTTAAACTGCCTGGTCTTCCAGACTTTCTTCTGGATCATGTTCTATATCTCCCACAGCTCAAGAGAAACTTGCTGTCCTTGGTCCACATCCGCCAGCAAGGTCACTCCATTCATATGTTTGATGGAAAGCTTGAGGTAAGAAAGGCATCTGACCACTCACTTGTCATGAGGGGTATAGAAGAAGAAAGACTTCTTAAACTGCAAGGAACCTCTGCTCATGCACAACATTTCTCATATATTTCTCATCATGAAGAAGGTACACTTCCGTCAAGTTTATTATGGCATGCTAGATTTGGACATTTAAACTATGATAGTCTCCGCTTGTTGAAGAAAAATGGTGTTGCTGGTTTGCCTACAATTCCTAGAAAACATAAGCAATGTGATGCTTGCATTCTAGGAAAGCATAGCAAACAGTCTTTTCATGATTCACATTCAAGAGCACATAGGAAGCTTGAACTCATTCATTCATATTTATGTGGTCCAATGCCTGTTCCTTCTACAAATGGAAATAAATATATCATGACATTTATTGATGATTACACCAGAATGTGTTGGGTTTATTTATTGAAGAACAAATCTGATGCTTTTCAAACATTCAAGAATTTTCATAAATGGATTGAAAATGATGCACAATCTCATATTGGGTCTATTCGCACTGATAATGGAAAAGAATATACATCAAATGAATTTGAACACTATCTTCGCCAACATGGGATTAAACATCAAACAACTGTGCCTTATAATCCTCAACAGAATGGTGTAGCTGAAAGAATGAACAGAACAATTTTGAATGTGTACGATCCATGCTTTTCTTCAAAAATGTAAAGATAATGTTTTGGGCTGATGCTGTTCTATGTGCTGCATATATAAAGAATAGATGTCCATTTAGTGCTATAAGAAACAAGACTCCTTATGAATTGTTGTATGGACATGTTCCTTCGGTAAAACATCTCAGGATCTTTGGTTCCACCTGTTATGCTTTAATACCAAAAGTACATAGAAACAAACTTGGTGCTAGAAGTCGTAAGTGTATCTTCCTGGGGTATTCAAACACATCTAAAGCATACCATCTCTATGATGAAGTAAATAAAAAGTTTGTTGTATCTAAAGATGTCATTTTTCTTGAATCATCCAAATCTGACAGTGTTGTTGAGCGGTAACTTGATCGCTTGGATAGATTCACAAAACCGAAATCATTTCAAGAGTTTCATAATCAGATTCCACATCTTGAAGGGGGGATTCCTATACTAGATCAACATGTGGAATCTTCTTCTGAAGAACAATCTCCCCTGCATGACACTCCAACAACGGATGATGCTTTAAGTGATGTAATTGATAGAATTGGGAGACTCAATCTTGATTCAGACCCAACTCAATCAACAGAGTAGCCTGGACCATCTCAGAAAGGTCCCCCAAAATGGCTGACAAAGACACTTGAAAGTGTTCATCCTGATGAAATTGGAAAAACAGGAACCAGAAATACAAACCGACAAGATGGAGGTGATGTAGATAACTCTAATTCACCTGTTGATATGGATGTTACTTATGATTGTGAATTGAACTTGTCTACAGATTTTGAACCAACTTCCTTCAAAGAAGCTGCTTCTCATGATGAATGGAAAGAAGCGATGCAGAAGGAGTATGATGCCCTCATAAAGAATGGCACTTGGAAGCTGGTTGATCCTCCATTTGGAACCAAACCAATTGGCTGCAAGTGGGTCTACAAGAACAAATACAAAGCTGATGGCTCACTTGACAAGCACAAAGCTAGGCTTGTGGCAAAAGGTTTTGCACAGAAGGAAGGGGTCGATTATGAGGAAACTTTTGCCCCCGCAGCAAAATGGGCCACCATCCGGACACTCTTTGCACTAGCTGCTCAGAACGGTTGGAAAGTCCATCAAATGGATGTAAAAACTGCATTCTTGAATGGAGATATAAAAGAGAATGTTTTTATGTCCCAGCCTGAAGGATTTGCTGTGAAAGGACATGAACATAAAGTATGCAAACTTGTGAAGTCCTTGTATGGCCTCAAACAAGCACCACGAGCCTGGTATGAAAAACTAACTGAGCATCTTCTGAAACTCAACTTCAATCATTTTGATCTTGATGATGCAACTTTATTTGTCAAGAAAGTTGGCAAAACAGTTGTATATCTTGTGGTATATGTAGATGATCTTTTAATGACAAGGAACAATGAAAGCTATATTGCATCCATAAAGAAAGAATTAGGAAAATTTTTTGAAATGACTGATTTGGGCTATGTTCATTATTATCTTGGCATTGAAGTAACCCAACATCCAAAATCCATATTTCTTTCTCAAAAGAAATACATTGGAGATTTGTTAAACAGATTTGGCATGACAGAGTGCAATCCTCTTTCTACTCCAATGGAACAAAACTTGAAGCTCACATCTATTGAAGGAAAGGAATTTGAGGATGCAACAAAGTATAGACAGCTTGCAGGAAGTCTCATCTACCTCACTACTACCAGACCAGACATTTCATTTGCTGTTGGAATCCTCTCCAGGTTTATGCAAAAGCCTTGTGAGGGACATTGGTCTGCTGCAAAAAGAGTTCTAAGGTACTTGAAGGGAACTCAAGACCTTGGAATCAAGTATACACAGGTGGACGACTTCAACTTGATTGGATACTCTGATTCAGACTTCGATGGAGACAAAGAAACTGAGGTATCTACTTCAGGATATGCTATGAGTCTTGGATCAGGAGCTGTCTCCTGAAGATCACGCAAACAATCAGTACTAGCAGATTCCACAACAGACGCAGAATACGTGGCAGCAGCTGAAGCAACGAAAGAAATTGTGTGGCTCAGGAAAATTCTTGAAGATTTGCAGGTAAAACAAATACAATCAACTCCACTCATGATTGATAACACCTCTGCAATAAAGTTGGCCAAGAACCCAAAGTTCCATGATCGTACTAAGCACATCAATACTAAATATCATCTGATCCGACATCATGTTGAGACCAAAACAATCCATCTCTGTCATTGTTCCACAAACGAGCAAATTGCAGACATCTTCACCAAAGCGCTTGGAAGAGAAAATCTTGAAAGATTCAGAACGATGCTTGGACTCACCAACATCCCTTCAGATTAAGGGGGGGAATGTTGAGACCTAATCCTCAACGGATGGGTGAACTGGAACGTGAACAGTCATCAAGAAGATGAACTGTTCCGTCTCCTTTTTGTATATAAACAATAGTTCTCTAATGAAATAATATCTCAGTTTTTCTTCCGCTCATTCTGGAGTTACCCTGGCCTGACAAAATGAAATCCTGAAACTCACAAATTTACATAATATATTTGCATATTATGAGTTATTTTCACTTACTGTTTTAATTTTTGGCATGATATAACTTTCTTCTCACATATAGTATCCCATATTGATTGTTAGCAAAGTTTTATCAAACACATCTAGACTCATGCTGTGTGACAAATTGTAAATGTAATTGCTTTTGCGGTAAGGTAGAAACTCCACATGGTATTGTTGACTCTTGAGGATTTAAATCTAATTTGGAATTTCTAATTAGGCCATAGTTGACCAACCAATTTCAAACGATTGATAAACTTTCTTCAAAACACAATTGATGAACTCTAATGCAAAACACAAAGTAACTGCGAGTTAATTAAAATTAAAACACAACGTAACTGTGACTTAACTGTGACTTAATTAAATGCATGGTAGCGGTCAGCCTGGGAAGATTAATCCATCTCAAATTTGAAATCAAATCACACTCCAAAAAGGGTTAAAGTAAATAAATTAGTTATTTTAATCCTTCTGTGAGTAAACAGGCTAATTTTCTCTAATTTGAAATCAAATCACACTCCAAAAAAGGTTAAAGTAAATAATGGAAATAATTCTATTATTATTATTTATTTTAATCCTTCTGTGTGTAAACAGGTTAATTTTCTCTCGTCTCTGGGGCATCACTAAGAAGAGGCAACGTGTATCTGCAGCTATCCAACAGTAAGATTTAATACTGTGAAAACCAGTGAAACCTATGCAGAATGAACTGTCGTTGAAGTGATTTCTTTTCATTGAGCTGTGCTCACTATTTTTCACAACACACTTGAATAGGTTTTTTATCAACGGTTCAAGATATATAAAAAAGGCTACAGACCCCGAAGTTCCTTCTGGATTTGACAAGGATAAGTTTATCGGTACGGTGGATATGGGAATGGAGCACAGAGTCGAGCTTTTCAATAAGCTTACTCAAACTTGCTATGCCAAATGCATTCCAAGGAGATATAAAGAAGGTGAAATGAATGCAGTTGTGTTGATCACTGTGTTTTCAAATACTCACAGGCATTCTAAGGAGATATAAAGAAGGTGAAATGAATGCAGTTGTTTTGATCACTGTGTTTCCAAATACTTACAGGTAACTGTTGTTATAGGGAAAGTTCTTATTTCAGGTCACATATATAAATTCAATTACTAGTCAAATGTTTTGGCCAAATGATAATTTAGGAGATGGGAACATCCAATTTTTATTACTAGTTTGATTCTTTCTTTTTTATGTACAAATAAATATCTATCTTTACTGTTTTGAGCTATAATGGAATGGATAGGTTGTTTTTTGGTTTCTTTCTAAGAACTTGAAGTAAATTCTCCCATTAGCATATTTTCTCTATTTTCGGACAAGAACTTATTATAAAAATAATTGACATAATTGAGTTCAAGAATGAGAAATCTATTTGGGTGTTGGGTGGTTTTAAATATGGGTTCCAATAGAATTGAAGGTTCACATGACATTGAAATTGATGCTTGGTGGAACTTGGATTGGAAGTTAGTGTTCACCAATTTTAACTTATTTTATTTTCACTTTTAGGAAATACCATACAATTGAAAACGCTAATTAGGTTTGAAAGCATACCATAAAATGATTGAGAAATTTCATAATTACCATAATTTTTTAGAGAAGTCATACAAAATAGTTGTAATCTATGGTTGAAAATTCTATAATAATGAAAATAAAGTATACATAGTTCTACAAGAGATGAAAATAATTCAAACTAGGACTTAGTAATCTATTTGTTGAGAGGAAAGAGAAATAATTTTTGCATCTTTGTACATTTTTATAATGGAATTGATGACAATAATTGATGCCTCAAGATTCAATTAATCTTAACCATCCACAAATTTGATCTCAATTGCATATGTAGTAAAATAATGATAAGAATTGAACAACTACTGAATGGTTACTCTTTTCTTCCAAGAATAGAATATTTCATTATTCATGAGAACTAGAAGACAAACCTCTCCTTCTCATGACTAATAGGTCCATTCACTTTGGTTATGCATTAATCTATCCATTCAAAAATCATAGGGTTATTTCAACTTTATTATTTTTAACCATTCCATCCTTGTGGTTAAAATATGTAAAAATAATAAAGTTGAAATCAAAATTGATAAAAATTGGAATAACATTAAACATTACATGGGTAAATCATATAAAGAATTTTTTTAATAATTATCAAAAGAAATAATAAAAAAAAGGGTATAGAATTAAGGGAGAACAAATTAAAATAAATTAAATTAATAATAAAATTAAAATTAAAATAAGAATGATACAAAATTTATTTTTTCCCTTACAGTAAATATGTGATTTCTTTTTAACATAATTATGTTATTGAAAGGGAATTTTTTAATTAAGTATTTATTGGTGAAGGGTTAATTTATTATGAGAACATCATTCTTGAAGGGAATTTTTTTTAACATAATGTTTCTAGAAGGGAAGCCAACAAAACTTAAAAAAAAAGTTATATGATGGTTAAAGAGAAATCCAAATTCCAACCATGTCCAAATCCAAATTCCAACCATGTCCACAGGTTAGAGCCATGTTTTAATTTCCTCCAACTCATAGGTCCAAGCACTCTCAACAATTGAGATCAAGATCATTTTGGTTATTTATAATCTTAATCTTTTTCGTGGTTTATATATATAATTTTTTATTGTTTAAATTATATTTTTGAATTTCTAAAAAGATACAATATTTTATGTATTCTCTTATGTGATTTCTACCTAAAGACTTTGCTTAAGATACAATATTTTGATTTGCAATTTTAATAAAATTTTACTTTATTTTAGATTAAATTGACTTTTAAATATACTTGTGGTTTATATATATAATTTTTTATTGTTTAAATTAAATACAATAATTTGATTTGCAATTTTAATAAATTTTTACTATATTTTAGATTTAATTGACTTTTAAACATACTTGTAGAACAATTAAATTGTATTTAATATTAGGGGGCTTACGCAGTGCATTATATTAGATATCATTTTGGGATTCAAATGTGTTAAGTAAGTCATTCACGTATGACCATTTCCATGAGAGGTAGATGTAACTAACTAATTTCTCATGATTTTTGAATAGTTCACTTAGCACTCATTGCATCGGGTGATGCTCACAAGGGTGAAAAAGTGGGATTGAAACTAGTGAAATGAATCACATAGCGTCAATCATCACTTTTGAGGCTTGCACCTGGTAACCAGGACTTCCTGGGAGGTCACCCATCCCAGATCGCCGCTGGCTCAAGTGCACTTAACTGTGGAGATTTCCCCACAATCAAGCCCACTTAACTTGCTACCCCATTTGCAAAACCTTAGCAAGTATTGTGCATCATGAACCATTCAAGAAGAGATCCCTTCACTCTTTTTGAATTTAAGATTAGGAGGTTTACGTAGTGCATTATATTAGATATCATTTTGGGATTCAACTGCGTTAAGTAAGTCATTCACGTATGACCATTTCCATGAGAGGTAGTCGTAATTGACTAATTTCTCATGATTTTTGAATAGTTCACTTAGCACTCATTGCATCGGGTGATGCTCACAAGGGTGAAGAAGTGGGATTGAAACTAGTGAAATGAATCACATAGCGTCAATCATCACTTCTGAGGCTTGCACCCGGTAACCAGGACTTCCCGGGAGGTCACCCATCCCAGATTGCCGCTGGCTCAAGTGCGCTTAATTGTGGAGATTTCCCCACGATCAAGCCCACTTAGCTTGCTACCACATTTGCAAAACCTTAACAAGTATTGTGCCTCATGAACCATTCAAGAAGAGATCCATTCACTCTTTTTGAACTTAAGATTAGGGGGTTTACGCAGTGCATTATATTCGATATCATTTTGGGATTCAACTACGTTAAGTAAGTCATTCACGTATGACCATTTCCATGAGAGGTAGTCGTAACTGACTAATTTCTCATGATTTTTGAATAGTTCAATTAGCACTCATTGCATCGGGTGATGCTCACAAGGGTGAAGAAGTGGGATTGAAACTAGTGAAATGAATCATGTAGCATCAATCATCACTTCTGAAGCTTGCACCCGGTAACCAGGACTTCCCGGGAGGTCAACCATCCCAGATCGTCGTTGGCTCAAGCGTGCTTAACTGTGGAGATTTCCCCACGATCAAGCCCACTTAGCTTGCTACACCATTTGCAAAACCTTAGCAACTGCATTATGCATTCTAGGAACAGAGATGATATTAACAACATGGAAATGTGACATCAAATGCCATACCTCTTGTTGGTAACTTTTGATATGAGGTGACACAGAGTGTATGGTATCACGTACATGTCATACAATAATTTTTTAGTCACCTATTGCTTTGAGAACCACAATGTTGAGGTTGATGGCTCTTTGCAAACCCAAAATGAGTGCTTTGTATTTTGTAGTGTTGTTTGTGCACTCGAATTCCAAGAGGTTAGAGATCATATGTTTTCTTTGTCACGGCTCTATTAAATGAAACCAGCTCCAAAGCCCTCCTACATCTTGGAACCATCAAAATACAAATTCCACATATCATATGTACAAGGGATACATACTACACTAATACTATTATTATTACTACTACTAACTGTACAAACATAATTTCCACCAGTTGGCCTAGGAAGGAGCTCCAACTATGCATCTAGTGGGACTAGGGATGGTTGAGCAAGATAACACCCAAGTTCAATTTCCAAAAAGAAATTGCCAAAAATAAGGTCTCTGAAAGCTATTGGCTCGTTCTCACCCTCTAAGGGAGTTACCGTGTGTTTCATATATTTCTCTAAGTTCACCTGTATCTGATTGTTTCTGCCCTTATACAAAAGCTACAAATGCAACCATTCCATTGCATAGTACCCCTGCAACTTTCTGGACCATTTTTTGCTCAATAATGCACCATATGCTTCCGGAATGTCCACAATTATTATACATTGGTGAACTCAATGATCATATGATAAGTGAATAAGCACATTTTTTATTTCGCCAATCGCACGGACAAGAGTCCTTTCTAAATGAATGATATCTGCATCTGTTTTATCCCATTTTGCATTGATTTTCTTTGCGAAAAATAAGGGCATAATGTTTACCTATGCACTAAAATTAACTAAGAAATTTTGTACACTGTAATTCAAAATTTCAAATGTTAACAAAAATGGGGGGCAAAGCGTATTTACATCGAAAGTTAAAGCATTTAGTACAGACTCCAGTGAACTAGAGGACTTACCAGATTCATCTCCCTTTTGTGAAGAAGCATCGCTACCTGAGATGGGTTGTCCAAGTGCGTGTAGGAGCATCTCCCACTGGCTCGTGATATTTAATAATTCAAACAGTGATATATTCGCACGCGCCTTCTTCATTTCATCAACAATGTTGTAATCTAGTGCGGGATATATTGTTGAAGTGTCTCAGGAGTTGGCTTGTCTGCTACTTCTGGAATGATGGACTTGCCCTTGCAGCTTGCGGAAGTGATTTTTGCTACAACTTCATTCCCATATTTGTTCTCAGTATTCTGCATTGAGTTGATAGATGGACTGATCTTCCTTAACAGATTTTACTTCAATTTCTTCTTTTTCAGCTCTTTTGTAGGAGTCGGCCCTTGGCTTCTTAAGTTATATTGAGTGATCTGCTTCTTGATCAGGTCATTACTCAATGGTTGATTTTTGGAATTTCTTTTTCCAATAGTGAGTACGCAACTGAATATGTTCACCAAATGCCCTATTCTCCGAGTCTCTTCGGCCACAACAATTTATTCCTTTTCTTCCGTAGGCTCAGTTGGCTCGTCAGTAAGTATTGTATCAATAAAATGTGCAACTAGAGCATTCATGTTGTGGTTCCATTATGGGCATGTTTTCATTGAGTGATATTCTTAATGAAACAAACAATATTGATCCATGCCCATACTTTCAATATTCGGCACAACATTCAAGCTTTGTATAGACTTAGTCGGTTGATTATTATTGCTGCTAGAGTTGGAAGTCCTTCTTAGAAGGTTTAGCTTGGGAGACCTTCTGCTCACGGTGGTCTCGCTTAACCTTTGTTTTATTTATGCCAACTCATTGGACATAGATTTGATAGTGCAGGTCAAGCTTTCAAGATCAATTACTTCTTTCTTTTTTTCCTTGCTTATGGAGGCCAAAGACCTTTTCCCCGTGTATTTGGAGTCTTTTGTTACTTCATCATTTGTGATGACTCCAATCGCATGCAATTCCCTCTCAACTACAATTTACTCCTCAAAAGTTTCAGTTAAAGTTGGTTTCGTAGTTCTTTTCACGAATTGTACGATTCTTGATGGTAAGGCACATGTGAAATAGTCAATTGTGATGGAGTCATGAGGTTTTCTGTTTGCTAGAAATTTGTTCCAGATATGGTTAAAACTCTTATTGAAATATTTCACCTTTTCTTTCTGCTCGAGCTTGAGATTACCCAACGCTTTTAAAACCATGGCGGGGGTTGTATGATCAATGATTATTTTAAGAAATAATTTCTTAAACCCCTCCAATTATGGATCAAGTTTGGAGGAAGGATATGATACCATACAGGTCCTCCGATATCTATGGTACATGGAAACAATCTACATACAACATCACCATAATGTACCTCAAGTGTTTTCAAATGTGGATAGAAGTTGTCTAGATGTTCCTTTGCCATTATTTATTTGTCAGGGTCATCCTTAATTATTATCTTTTCTGGGTGCCTTGGCATCTTGTGTAATACACCTGATAGTGTAAGTGGGCTATGAGTCATCCAGTCCTAATCTTAGTCTGCCATGTCTTTATCGTTGTCTTCCCCTTCTTCGTCAGAATCTGATTGGTTATCTTCTTCTTCTTCTTCTCTGCCCAACCTGCAGAAAGTGTTGTCTAAGAGCACTACGTTGTCACTGTCACCACCATTAAAGGTTGGAGGTTGTTCTGGTTTTTCTGTGTTTTCTTTAGAATCTTCTAACTCTTTAAAGGTGACGAGAACCAATTCTTCAACTATTGAGACAACAACACCAATGGGGGTGGTTTAGTTCCTCTTCGGAAAATATGGGAGAGTTTCTACTCCCGGTATCAATCCAATAGATTTTGAAAAAAATTAGGTGATGGGGTGGATGGCCTAGATATGATTGTAAGAGACTTAGTAAGCTTGTCCAGTTCCAGGCTGAGAAAAATTACCAACTTTAGGAAAGTGCACAGGGGAGTTGTTGGAAATGTTACTGCCTTGACTAGAAGAAGTAAGATTGGAGTTGGTGAGGTTATCAGCCATACAAATATGGTTTCCCTCCTTCTAGTGCCATAAATATTGATGGTGTTAGATCTGCCAACATTTAAGGATATCTTCAATATGTGGTCCCAATTAGACCTCACACTGTTTTGGATAGGAGCCCCATTCAGAATATGGCCCGGTTGGAAATTATCTTAAATATATGTTTTGGATCTAACTATCAACAAGAAAGAAGAATGCAAATGTGCCTTAAAACAGAAAGGGGGTGTTCCTAGTGAGTGTTTGATCGTATGTGTGTTAAATTTATTTCACTATGGAGGGGGGGAGTGATCCTCTAAGAGAGAGGTAGTAGTACCACCCTGGTAGAGACACATAAACGAGAAGGATTCGTACAACAAATAGAATATTCCATAGAAATGCAACAATCGGTGCAACTAATGTAATGAGGAATATCTGTCTAATATCTCATAGAATAGTCCACGAGGATGTGACAAAAATAATAGAAATTACAACACATTCTTAATATGATAAGTACCAAAATAACGAAAATATTTCAACTACTTTAGCATAGATGAAAACAAACACGAATTACAAACATTCATAGAATAGTCTTACAAATATTCATAATCCATACATGAAGAATGTGTTGGTCCATAGGGATTCTTATATTAAGTAAATGTGCAAGACATGCTTATAAAATGAACACCACTAGCTCCAATAGTGGAGCATGGGAGCGACTCCTTGCTCCTCAAAAGAACTAGCTTGTCTCTCTAATGCCTTATGGGAGGAGCCAAGGTGGAAAGTCCTTTTCTCTTGCAATGAGGGTATATATATATATATATATATATATATATATATATATATAAATGAGGAAGTGATGCTTCAACTTCCTTATGACTCTTCATCTACCCTCATGACTGTTTGACTTCCTATGAATTTTCAACTTTACATGATTCTTTATATTCCATACATGTCCTTTGGACTTCCACTTTATAATACATTTTTGAAACATAATTTACATCGTTAACCACAATGGTGTGGCATGTGACAAATCATGACATGACACTGCTGACATATACTTGCTTGATGATGTGGCAATGTCAAACCACTGCTACCACTGTGTGCTGCAAGTATTTTCCTTTTCACCTCTACATGGCTTGGTGATAAGGGATCTTCAATGATCTCAACTCTTGAATGATGATCACAAATTGGTGTGCCTTTACTTTCTCTTGATTAGTCAGCTTTTTTATTCAGCTACAAAATGGTATTTCAACATGTTGCACTCCATCTCATTCTTCATCATCTCACCATGGCATAATAAGGTACATGTTTCTGCAATTCACTCATGATGAGATGACATCAATATGAAAACTAGCTAAGATTAAGAATGTTGATTGATTGACTGAGCCGGGACCAAATGGAAGTTTGGGAAAAGGGCTCAGTGACTGTGCAATTGTACAATTCAAGAAGGAAAGGGGAGCCTTAAGCGTTGAGACTACGTAGTTCAGGCTAGGCTAAAAGGACAAACTGCACAATTCCTTGGGTCAGTGTGACACACTGAGGGTATGAGAATTGGGTGAGCACATTGTGCAGTTTTTGGAGACAAGAGAGGCTAGGCCATTGTGCATATGCACAGTTTAGGAGCTCAAGGATGAAATTGAGGGTAGATATTGCGCAATGCACAATTAAAGCCATGTTGAGAGGAAAATTTGCGTAATTATGGGAGCCAAGGCCAGGGATTGAGCACAGAAATTCTGTAGTGCAAGAGTCTTGGAAGGTAGAAACTGCATATTTCATAGTGACAAGAGGCAAGGCCACAATTGAGGACTAAGACTGTGCAGTGCGTATTTCAAGGAGGTTAAGAAAAGCTAGGTTGCTTGGTCAGGAAGCTTTCTAGAAAATGATTAAGTGCGAGATCAGTGAGGCCGATGTGAATAGTGATAAAAATTTGACTATAATAACACACTTAGAATACTTGACGAAACAAAAAAATAGATCATCTAGGACACAAGGCAATGAATCTCCCTCTGTGCAACAGCTTTATGACAAGTGTGACACTTAAGATACACCTTGTGATGACCGCGACAACACTTGTGTGACAATGCTTAAAACTTTGGAAATGATTGCAACAGATGTTTACATGGTTAGAACAACTAATTTACACAAAAGTGACCTCTTGAAACAACTAGAACGGGATTATATACATGATAAGGCAACTGAAATGTGAAAAGATGAAATTTTTCCTATCTTGCAAAGGGGACAAAAACCCCTTAAGGAAACACATCGAATGAGTTTTAAAGTTTGCGACGACAATGTACAAGACCAAGGCTCCAAAATTGATCATAAGCCAAAATTTTGGAGGGTGTTGTAGCAGTGAAAACAAGACCCCCCCCTTAGGGGAATACCATCCTCGGTGTTTTGTGACACCTACAACCAGCAAAATTGTTGAAGACCAAAAACATATTTCCTATGGAGCTTTTTAACCTGGCTCATTGCAGTGTTTACAATAACAACCTGCTCAAAAGAAAAACCATCATGACAAATATGACAACATGAAAACCAGATTTCTTATTAGAGCCTTATAACACAACTCATTATGGTATTTACAATAGCAACCATACATAAATATGTAAAAATACCAAAACTCTTTTGTCTCAACTGGAAAATAATGAAGGATAACAAGCGCACATCTGATTATCCATCTCCCATGTAGCTTCATTGGGCCCAAAGTGCTTCCACTACACTTTAACTTGCTCGATGGCTCCATTCCAGAGCATGAGTTGTTTCCACTGCAATATGCACTGAGGTTCTGCCTAGAATTATCCTTTTGGTTCCACCTATAGTATGTACCAATCAATAACATGATCAACATCCTTTAAATATATTTTACACTATGAAACATGGAAAACATCATGGACTTTCACTGTTGGAGGCAGTGCAAGTATGTAGGCCACTGGTCCAATCCTCCCAAACATCTCAAAAGGCCTGCAATACAGTGTTTCCAACTTGGCACATGATCTGATCCTCAAGGAGTTCTTCTTGGGCTTGATGCACAAATACACATGCTCCCCAATATGAAACTCGTTAAATGCCATGTGTTGGTCTTCATAACTTTTCTTCCTATATTGTGTTTTTTTTATATTCTTCTTAATAACCTGCATTTCATGTTACATGTCTACCAACATGTCTAGTGTAATGAGTACCCTATTCACTGGATCACTCAAGATGATGGGAGTGTTACAACTCCGCCCATACAATGCCTCAAATGGAAGCATCCTCAGTGACTCCTGATAACCATTATTGTAAGAAAACTTGACCAATGGAAGGTATTCCTCCCATCTCCTATGCTGATGCATGACATACTTCCTTATGATATCCTCCAAAATCCTATTGACCCTCTTTGTTTGTCCATTTGTCTTTGGATGATAAGTTGTGCTGAAGGCCAACTCTGTAACCAAACCTACAAACAACTCCTTCCAAAACTTGCAAGTGAACTTATCATCCCTATCTCACACAATCATCTTTGAAACACCATGCAATCTCATGACCTCTGTGATTAAGACCTATGCTACCAAACTAGCTGAATAAGTAGTCTTCATTGGAATGAAGTGAGCTACCTTCCTCAACTTGTCGATGAAAAACACAATGGAATCATGCTTCCTCAATGTCCTTGGAAGACTTGTAATGAAGTCTGTAGAAATGACCTCCCATTTCCATTCTGGAATTCGAATAGATTGAAGCAACCCACCTAGATGGTTACACTTTACTTTCACCAACTGAAATTATAAACATCTAACCACAAACTCTACCAATTCCTTCTTCATATTGAGATATTAGTAGAAATTATTCACTGTTGTCAATGTCTTCTGATATCCTAGGTGACCTGAATATGGCTTGACATGAAACTCCCTCAAGATATGCTTCTTGAAATCACTGGAATCTAGCACATAGATCTTGTCCCTAGATCTTATCAAACCATATGTTGTAAGATGATAGTCCACATCATGATCACCTATACCCTGCTATAAAATGTACATAATATCCCTATGCCTATCATCCTTCTGTCCCACCTATAAGATATGATCTTGTAAAACTATCCCATATGAGCTCACTACTGCAACATGGTTCAACAACACTTTCCTACTGAGAGTGTCTACAACCCTGTTCTCTTTACCCTTGATGTATCTAATCTCAAAGTCGAACTCACTAAGGGTAACCAACCTACCTAGAATTCAAATTCAGTTGGTCAAAAATATATCTCAACCCACTGTGATCACTCATCAATAGAAACCTCCTGCCAAGAAGATAATTTATCCACATCTTAAATGTGTGAATAATAACTTCCAACTCAATATCACAAGTCACATAGTTTTGTTCATTCTCATTCAGTTTCCCATACTTATAGCACAACACTTGTCCCTCATGCATAAGGAATCCACCAAGCCCTCTCTTCCAAGCATCTATACATACTACGAACTCTTTATCTCGATTCTGAATATTTAAGACTAGATAATTTGTCAACAACTTCTTCAACTATTCAAAATTGGTTGCACATTCCTCTTTCCATTCAAACTTCTTAACTTTTCTATGCAATGATGTAATTGGATATGCAATGTGTTAGAAGTTCCTGATGAACCTCATGTAGTAACCTGCTAACCCCATAAATGATCTGACTTCATCCACAATTCTTGGAGCTGCCAATTCTATGATAGCTTTTATATTTTTTGGATCTATTGTTATGCCTTCCTTGGAAACAACATGTCCCAAGTAATGTACCTCTATTTGAAAGAAACTGCACTTGCTAAGCTTAGCATACAACTGATTTTATCTTAGAAATCTCAAAATTGTTGCTAAATTCTCGACATTCTCTTCCTCATTCTTAGAATATATAAGGATAGCATCAATGAATACAACACAGGGGCTTCACCGGGGGAGCAATACCATACCACGTGCATTCATATTGGGGGATATATATTGAGGAAAAAATGAGATAATGTATTGAGCATACAATAGGGGGTAAAGGGTTTTTATATGTTGTGTATAAGAAATGAAGCTCAAAGTTAATGAGAAATTATAAAGGGGTATAAAAAATGTTAATGAAAAAATAGATACCTACAATATCTAATGAAAGTAGGGGTTTTTTAGATTGGGAAGGTGTATTGGGTTCATATTGGTAGGGGGTTAAATAATGCAATTTTTCGAGGTATTTTCAATATGTAGTCAAATTAAGGGTATCGTTTAACATGTCGTGAACGCACGTGATATGTCAGAGGTTCATTGAGTGAAGCCCCCATGGAATACAATAACAAACTTGTCCAGATAAGGACGCAACTCATCAAGCACATAAATGTAGCTGGGGAATTATTCAAACCAAAAGGAACTACAACAAACTCATAATACCCATACATAATCCTAAAAGAAGTCTTTTAGATGTCCTCTTATTTGATGCGTACTTGATGGTATACTAATCTCAGATCAATATTTGAGAAGACTATTGATCCCTTCAATTGGTCAAACAATTCGTCAATCCTTGGAAATGGGTACTTGTTCTTGATCGTCACCTTTTTCAGATGCCTGTAATCAATGCACAACTTGAGAGTACCATCCTTCTTCTTCACCAACAATACTAGTGCACCCCAAGGAGATACACTTGGCATAATGTATCCCTTAGCAAGCATTTACTTCATATTCAACTTCAATTCCACTAAATATGGAGTGCTCATCCTGTAAGGTTCCTTTGATGCTAGTGTTTCCCCTGGTACCAACTCAATAGAAAATTTTACTTATCTGTGAGGAGGAAACTTTGGAATCGATGAGAAAAATACATCCTAAAACTTTTGAAATACAGGGTACATTTTAAAGATTTCTACATCTTCAACATCCTTAACCTTGTCACTGGAAAAATGAACTGCAAACATCACACACCCCTTCCTACAATTGTGCTTAGCCTGCATATATGTGACCATCCTAACTAATGTAGGATTCTTCTTTACCTGCAAGATTCTCTTTTCCCCATTATCTTCCAGGCACTCAATAGCCTTGTCATAGAAATCTACTTTGGTCCTATGAATATACAACCAATCCATTCCCAATCATGTTATATGATCCCAATGGAAGTAAATTTAAATTTGATGTTGTAGGCATACCATTCAACTCAATTACACAAACTCTTACCCAAAGATGAACTCAGTTCTTAGTACCTGTAGCCAACTACACCAACCAAGGCTTTGTATGCACTTATTTTCTCAAGCCACAATTATCCACCAGGTCAAGATTAACATAACTGTAATTAGATACAGGATCAATCAAAATAGAAACAACTTGACCATAGAGCTTACCTTCCATCTCAATAATGGATGTCTGATGATATCCCTACTTGTTTTCCACAGATGCATAAATTTGAGGAATGATATGACTAACATCCTCAACTATTTGCACCTCTTGAGCACTGTAGATCTAAGGCATACCACCCTAGTACAATGGGCAATCCTTCTTGCAATGATCTTTGCCACATATCCATCACTGCAATGGTCCTCTACCATCACCTCTAGTTTTTTCCTCCCTAAGCTATGACCCATGTCCCTTATCAAATGCATTGAACTTCTTATAATGACCCACTTTTTCTTTCTCACTTGCATATTGAGGTCTTCCCTGCTTTGGTGACCACTTCCCTTTATCTTTCTTATTTCCTTTCAAATCATGCTTAGGATCAACTTTGTGTTTTGAATGCTCATAACAATGATTCAACTTCCATATGGCCTCCACCAACAATCTAGGCTCATCAAACTTAATATGGTCTCTATATGTTGCAAGAAATCCATTGATGAATCTATGAATCTTGGCCTTCCAATCCTTGAGATAAGGCACATACGTCAACAAATCCAAGAACTTGCTAGTATACTCATCATCTTTCATTTAACCCATCTACAGCTCATAAAACTCCTTAGCTTTGTCATCATAGTATCTCTCTGATAAATACTTCTTCTTGAAGAGCCTCTCAAAATCATCCCATATCAAGTATTCTTCCTGAATGCCTTTGAAATTATTCACATATTCCAACCAGGTATTTGCTTTCCCTTTAAGACTGTAGGTGGACATCTTGGATTTAATGTTCTCTGAATATCTATGCAATCTGAAGAATTTCTTCATCCTAAGCAACCATGCCTCTACATCTTCTGACTTCTTCATCTCTCCATCAAATATAGGAGGCTTCACTTTCTTGAATTATTCAGGCAAATACTCCCTCCTCTTATAAGGATCATGACAGTGATGAATGTGATGATGTCTCCTAGATGAGGAACTAGAATGATTCCCATACATACAAGTATTTATGTCAGGTGTATCAAATAATCTGCCACCTCTAATTGCGTCCCCTCTATCCAACTTGTATCTCGACTAAGACCTACTACCATATGCTCCATTAGTTTTCTCTTCGTGCTCTTGACTGATCCTCAACTTTACCTGTTTGTTCAAATTTCACGAACTCTAAAGAATCATTGCATTTACTTCTACCTGCTTCTCCTGAGCCCTTGCAAGTATTTCCTGAGCCTCAACCAACTTTTCATTGACTGCTTTGAAACTTCTGATATCTTCCCTCAAGCTCCTCAATGTATCTACTATACCAAGAGAATACTCTTCTCCTTGCTACCCAATTAATGTGTAGGGAGAGTCACGAGAATTGTAGTCTACCATTTTTCTCGTCATATTTGGTTCTCTTCTTCCTGAAAGTGTACCATGTTAGATAAACCAAATAGATACCAAAATCAAATCCATACCTCATTGATGCTCAAGGGAGGCTTATCTCATCTGCAAGATCAGTACACATTAGCATGATACATGTATAATCATAATCACATCAATATAACAACATCATGCATGACCATACCAATTGTATACCATGATCCCATGCATGACAACCATAACCTTGAAAACGTCATACTTTACCCAAAGAGAGCGCAACCCGCTCTGATATCACCCTGTAACCTATTCCTCTAACATTTACCCACTTTCACCATCTTGCTTAGGGCAAACATGAGCTAAGGGTCACTATGATAACACTCAACCTCCTATATGACCTTAAGGAAATGGATTCGACAACGTAAGATCTTACTGACTTCCCTTAGGTGTTACAGGACCTCTAGGAGCAACCCAACCCCTCCAAGTGTCCAACCCCTAAGATAGCCCTCTTTTTCACTGAACTAGAGCCTTGGCTACTCCCTTTCCAAGGAATGCAAGTGACTATAGGCCTCCAGTCGCTCCTATAGGCCTTCCTGACAACAACTATGGACTTTTCTAGTTAGTTCTATGCCAGTGACCCCTAATCATGAGCCACTTTTTGAGCGCTAGGACTCATGCCTCTTCCCAAAACATGAACTAGGACTTGACTCGAAATCTCCAAACCAGGACTGAAATTTCGTCAAACACTTAGTAAATATGCAACCTACATGTCATGAATGCATATCTAAACATAAGGATCTGAAAAATTATCTGAGGTTTAACAAGAAGTACCGATGCCTTCTCACAATATTTGTCATAGCACCAATTAGGTCATACATTCATTATTCATTCATTTACAAGTAAAAACATGAAGAGAGGCATGACTATTTGTCAAATAACCATTCTTATAACCAACATATAACCAGATAAATAAAAATGATAGAACATCCATAAAATCCACACAAAAACAAGTATATTTACTCATCAAAAGCAAGAGAAACTTATCTCTTTTTAACCATATGAAAAATCCAACCAGGTTTGGAACTTG
Source organism: Pinus tabuliformis (assembly GCA_031772625.1). Lineage (NCBI taxonomy): Eukaryota > Viridiplantae > Streptophyta > Pinopsida > Pinales > Pinaceae > Pinus > Pinus tabuliformis. The sequence goes on from CM062810.1 coordinate 970,882,647, forward strand.
CACGTACGACCCAACCATATATTGGGCTTAACCAAATATTTCTTTTAGCCAATCACCCCCATGCCATATTCCAATCATGAATGTGGGATCTCATGGGATAAACCAATCCATAAAAAACCAAGGGAATTAATAGGTTAAACCATCTTCACCCTCACCATATCGTGATCTCACCTAAAACGGTTCTGAGATCATAAAACAGAACTAAGCCTACATGCTTCAGAACTGAGCTCAACTAGCTTTCCTTGTTCAAGTGAAAGCCCTCAACAAAACTTTTCATCGAACAATTATTGATGAGGGGGAATCTACATGCATTATGTCGATGAGTTGCTGGAAGGCTTTAGGATCTCCAACCTTGTCGCGATCTTCGACGACATTAAAAGCATTCGACGGAAGGACATATACCCCATATGGTATCCTAAATAACTTGAAAGTTGAACTAGGAGGGAAAACGGTAGAAATAGATGTCGAAGTCATCGATGGGAATCTTGATTACAACATCCTACTAGGAAGACCATGGATATATGCCATGGCAGCTGTTGTGTCGACCTATTTTAGAAATATTGCATTTCCCTTTCAAGGAGGGATTACAATCGTCGATCAACAAAACTTCCTCCCCAATGGTTCTCAAGTTACTGGAAGCATTCCCATGATCCATGGAAGCCCCCATTCGCTTCAGAATATCGGAGTAGGCCTACTAAAAGATCCTATACTAATGGGAACTTCCGCTCTTCCACCTCCAATCAATCTGGCGGAAGTAGCGACGATAGGAACCTGCAACATGATATCTTCTACAAAGATCTCAGAAAACGATATCGACATGGATCATGCAGTGGTTTTGCCCCCAAGCCCAACAGAAATATTATAGCAATCAATGTTCCTAGCATGGGAGGCAAACCCAAATCAACGCTCATCAAGCGTTTGGATAGATAGGTCTAGAGAATATGGTACTCCTTTATATCCTTGGTCGCCAGTGCATGTCACCGACGAAGGAATTGTCCAATCTATGGTAATTGAAGGAGCACCATGGAATGATTCCCACCATCGTTCTCTTCTTCCGGATTGTGGAGAAGATACTCAAAATGACCTTTATCATCCTTCAGTCTTTGATTTTCTATCAAATACTGTAAATACGGTGGATTCCGAGCGAAACTTTTCCGACATTGAAGAGACTATAGCCATAAATATCTCGACCAAAACAGATGTTGTAGAGAATATTTATGTTGGCAAATGTTGTTCTCCTTCAGAACTGGAAATATATAACGCTCTTTTTTGCGAATTCAGAGATGTCTTTGCTTGGTCATATAGTGAAATGCCAGGCATTGACTCGAGTATCGTTGAACACGAAATTAAGATGTATCCAGATGTCAAACCAGTACGACAACGGCTAAGGCAGGTGCACCCCAAGAAAGCCGCTGCCATTAAGGCAGAAGTTGAAAAACTTCTCCATGCTGGTTTCATCTACCCGGTTCCTCTAACCAATTGGGTATCGAATATCATCCCTATTATGAAAAAACAAGGGACAATTAGAGTGTGCGTCGATTATAGGGATGTAAATCAAGCTTGTCCAAAAGACAACTACCCTACACCCTTCATTGACCAGATAATTGATGAATGCACCGGATGCGAAATCTTTTCATTCATGGATGGATTCTTCAGATATAATCAAATAAATATCCGCCCACAGGACCAGTCAAAGACTGCATTTATTTGTCCGTGGGGCACATTCGCATATCGAAAATTACCCTTTGGTTTAAAGAATGCAGGGGCGACGTTTCAGAGGGCAATGAATTATGCCTTCCATGACATCAAAAATATCGTTCAACCATACCTCGACGACCTTCTGGCTCATTCGCGAAAGCGGACTGATCATCCGCAGCATTTAAGAGCGATATTTCTATGTTGCCGACACTACAAGATACGACTCAATCCGCACAAATGTGTATTTTGCGTCAGTTCTGGTCGTTTACTTGGCTTTGTAGTCTCCAAGGATGGGATTCGTCTCGACCCCTGTAAGGTCCAGGCAATCATAAATTTGCCTCCACCTTCGAATTTTCTTTAGATTAAGAAACTCCAAGGGAAAGCAAACTTTCTGAGGAGGTTCATTCCAAATTACGCTGAACTTGCTAAATGTTATACACGTCTTTTGAAAAAGGAGGTACCCTTTGTCTGGGATCAGGTTGCGCAAGCTTCCTTTGATGCTTTAAAAGATTCCCTGATGAAAGCATCATTAATGTACGCCCCTAATTATCAAAGAGATTTTAACCTGTATCTGGCTGCAGCAGATACGACCATCGCAATGGTTTTAGTTCAAGAAGTCGATGGAATTGAGCACCCTATATATTATTTAAGTAATTACTTAAATGATACAGAAAGCAAATATTCTTACGTTGAAAAGCTAGCGCTTGCTGCTGTTCAAGCGATACAAAGATTTCGACACTATGTCCTCTTTCGGAAAACTACCATTCTATCAAATTGAAACCCCATGACTTACATATTGTCGCGACAGTTACTGGGGGGAAAATACTCAAAATGGAAAGCAATCCTACAAGAGTTTGATCTGGAATTTTTAAAATCCTCTAGTTTTCGCAGAATTATTGTGCGATCTCCCATCGTCGTCCAACGATGAAACATCAGAAGAACAATCGTGGATGAGAGTTTGTTTCTGATATCTACAAGTAATGAGTGGTATGGGGATATAATCATTTATCTCCAAACCCAAAAATTTAGGCCAAACACCTCCCACTCTGAACAAAAACGTATTCGATACCAAGCAAAAGACTACATGATCGTCGGTGATACGCTTTACCGTCGTGGTATCAATACAGTTCACAGAAGGTGCCTCACCCATGAGGAAGCCGAAAAAGTCCTGAATGGGTGTCATTCAGGTGCGTGTGGGGGGCATCAATCTGGATATGCTACAGCACAAAATTTTTTACGAGCAGGATACTTCTGGCCAACAATGTTCAAAGATTGCATAACCGCAGTCAGAAGTTGCCATGCTTGTCAAATTTTTGATAGCAAAACCAGAAGACCACCCGCACCTCTACAACCAATAGTTGCTGTTGGGCCATTCGCCAAATGGGGCATTGATTTCATGACATGTAACCCCACCTTGACCGGGGGGCATGGGTATATCATAGTCGCAGTTGACTATTTTACCAAATGGGCAGAGGCGATACCTACATTAGATAATACTGGTGAAACAACTGCCCTCTTCTTTTTCAATCATGTAGTCGCCAGATTTGGCGTACCACAGGCTATAGTCATAGATCATGGATCGCATTTTCGCAATCACATGATGGTCGAATTAGCTGCCAAACTAGGGTTGTCTCACGACAGCTCTACTCTGTATTATCCACAAGCCAACGGACAAGTTGAAGTGATCAACAAGGTCCTGAAACGCATGCTGCAAAGGATGATCGGAGTTCACAAAAGAAGATGGCACCTAATCCTGTACTCATATTTGTGGGCTTATCGAACATCGGTAAGGAATGCAACCGGGTTCACACCCTTCCAACTGGTATATGGCCTGGAAGCAGTCTTACCAATCCAGTGTGAAATCTCGTCTCTCAAACTCGCAATTGATCTCCTCCCCGGAACTTCAGAAGAAGAGGCTCGTTTCTTGGAATTAATCCAATTGGATGAAACCCGTCGTGACGCCGCTTTGGCTAACGAAGCCCATAAGAAACGAGTCAAGGCGCAGTTCGACAAAAATGTCAAACCCTGTGTCTTCTCAAAAGGTGACTTGGTCTTGCTTTACCACCAAGAATCCGATAAATTGGGAGCAAGTAAATTTAAGTCTTTATGGATGGGCCCCTATATTGTTAAACGAGTGTTAGCAAAAGGAGCCTACGAGTTAATGGATTATGACGGAATTCCACTGGCGCAACCTCGTAATGGGTTGTACCTCAAGCGTTACTATGCGTAATGGTAACCAGTATGCTTTTGTTATGTTTTTTTTTTTCGCTAAGGTGTTTTGTTTTGGTCAAGTAATCCACTTTTTACATTTATTGCAGATGTCAAACCTATTGGAGCCATGTGTTGGATATGTCGACGGAGCGAGTCGTAGTTCGCAGAACCTGTCCTCCGTAGCCTGGGCCATTTTTGATCCAAGCGGCGAGTTAGTAAGTTTCAGAGGTGTATGTATTGGTCGATCAACGAATAACATCGCTGAGTATAGCGTGTTGATAGAGCTTCTCTCTGATGCCATCACTCATGGTATACGCCGAATAATTGTCAGGCTAGACTCACAACTCGTAATACTACAACTCAATGGTATATATTCCATCCGAAATCCGGCTATTTATCGCATGTTCCTAAGGGTTAAGATTTTGGAAAGACAATTTGATCTTATTCAATATCAACATATTTCCAGAAACTTAAACACATTAACTGACTCATTAGCAAACTATGTGTTAGATAGACATTTGCAACATTTATAAAAAGAAACACATCATCAATGTTTTACATGTGAATTATGTAACTCAACCAAAATAAAACTCCGAAAATCAAAAATATATATAACTGTTTATGGTTTACACATAATGTTCTGTAACCAAGACAAAATCGGTCAAATGACCCAAAAACTCAAAATGCTAGGGGGCACCCTAGTCTAATGATGCTTGTGATAGCAAGTCACAGCCTGTGCGATCATGCGTAGGAGACGAGTCCATCGTCTGGGCACACCAGTAGTATGTCGCTGTAACCGCAAAGGTAGCTCGTCGGTCCTCACATCTGGGATACCGAGAGTGAGACCCTCAACTTGCTCCTGCAAAGCTGTGAGAGTCTCGGCCACATCGAGGTCACGAAGAACAGCTCTTCCGACGGCCTCTCCTGCTGGGGCAGCAGCTGGTACTCTCAGGCGAACTACTGGACGAACGGGACCAACATCTGCATGTACACATGAGTTTGATTAAAGTCTTGATAGAATAAAGCACAAGGACATTATAAGCAAAAAACGATAAACAACAATATGGTCAAAGATTTTACCAATGGCGCCCCACTGCTCGCCATCCGGCAGTACTAAATCTGGATCACCCCGGAAGTCCATGCCAGCGTATGGATACTCAGAATAAACCATCTCTTGACGATCAAACCACCTGAAGAAGGTATCAGAAAATGAAATCTGAGACTGGCCAGCATGCCTAGACATATGGTCAACCCATCTCTGCATACGTGGTTCAGTAGGAGAAGGTAAATCGAGTGCAATGTACTGCGGCTGCATCAGTGGTATCTTCTCCAAGGCAAAGGCAGTCAAAATAGAACCATACCCAAAGTTCTTCAACCTCCCGTTCTTTATCTTGGTCAACTGTTCTTTCAGCACAAGAAGTACTGCGTCGCACCAGTTGAACATCTTCGGTTGGAGGCATTCCAAGGCATGCTGCATATAAGATCGATTGGCTACATGAAGAGATGCACTACCGGCCATCCTACCAAAAGTAAATAGAATAGTCCTAAGGGACCTGTCAGTGACATCACGGATGATGATCTTGCCGTCTTTACTCGGCTGAGATCCTTCTCTACAGTACCGGTGGACATAATCTCTCACAGAATCGCCTCCTCGGGCCAAACCTGACAAAGAGATGGGGGCACCCCGCCTCGACAAGCCAGTCAAGAAATAAATGTCTACTGCAGTCAAGGGGATAGATTTGCCCCTGATCTGGAAAACCTGATTGGTAGGATCCCAAGCATCGAGCAAATACTGCAGTAAGTTGATCTGCTGTCTCATGCTAGAAATGCGGAAGAACTTCAGCAAGCCACAATTCCGCACCACGTTCATTGTAACTGGATCATGTAGGGCAAGCACGTCCTCTTCTTCATGCTCACGTTCTCGCCATGTAATGGTCATCTTACTCCAAAGACCTCTGAAAAACAAACAAGAGAGGAGTTAGGTCCTGATTTTGGTGAGAAACAGGCAAAAAATCCATCAAAAATTGTGCATCAAATTCCCTTTTGCGCCCAACGCACCTGCAGCAGTGTTCTAGGTGCGTTGAATGTCGGATAGCCTTTAGACAGGCCAACATTTAGTGCAAGTTTCGATACACTGAAGGTGCGTTGATAGCAGAACGAGTTCCTTAAACCCCAGGGGCTCAGAAAAGCTAGGAATCAAGCTCAAAATGCAAAATGGAAACCATGAAATGAAAGAGCTCAGGGTTAGCTCCTACCTGGTCCAGACGGCGCTGAGAATCATCCACAGAATCTCCCGAAATCAACTGATGAAAATCGAGGGGGAAAAGCACCTCCAAAGCTCCAATAAACCAAGTTCAAATGATATGGTAAAATGAGAGTCGAAAATACAGTACGATCTTTGAAAGGACAAAGCTATTTATGGTAAAATCAAAACAAGACCATCTAATTGAGCAGTGTTACCGCAAGGTTCAAGCTCGTTAAAAAATAAACCCGCACCGAGCAAATGTTTCCACCCGCGTTTAAGCTCGTTAAAAAATTAACTATTCCCCGATAAATAACCACCGTGAATGTAGTACTTCAGCCATTAAAGCCTTGGTCATGTTTGCACCGTCACCTCCACTTTTACATTGGCCGATCATTCACCTCCATTTGATTGTTTACCCATTTTGAGGAACAGCTGCGAAGAGTGATTTCTCTAGCCATCCTTGTGACACTGCCGTGATTGGAAAATTCCAAACCTTACCTGGAATCAGCTGCTACCCATTTTATCACTCGTTCCTCAAAAGACGAGTCTATTTTAAGCTCTTTTCAACTGACTCGTAAAATATGAAAAGATTGTCGAGCCATTGGCCTCTCCAGCTTGTTAAAGGGACAGGAAGTGCTATCCCTCCTCTAGATTTTAATCTTTTTGGACCTGAGGGATTAGTACATAAAAAGATCGAGCGCTTGTTTTGTTCGGCTCGTTAAAACTATCGAAAATTCATCCCTTCTGTAATGTTTTATACTTTTTTGGACTTAAGGGATTAGATGACGAAAAAGGAATTTTGGAGTTACCTTTACGTACCTTTTATGACTCTCTAAAAATGAAAAGGACCGAGTTATCTTTGTCGTTAAACTCGTTAAAAAGATTAATAGCGACAAACTTGTCTTTAGATGAGAACGATTTTCACTATCGCTAGGCTCGTTAAAACATAGCGATGGGTTTGCCCGAAGGGAAAATTAAAGAACAAGCATATGTTATCCTCCTCAAGCTTGACAAAAAAAAGAGGTACTGGTCAGCAATGACTGGGGAAAAATTGGGAAGAAAACTCAAATAATCTTTATTGGTAGCAAGTCGCTCTTGAACATGACACTTCCACTCCGTGTCCGAGTCGGGTTGGGTTGTTTCATTCACCGGTCACATCGCCATGGTCACACCATACCATCCACATTTGGGGTTAATGCTACCAATCCATCACATCGGTGTCGCCGACATGTTCAAGAGAAGTCATCCAGAGAAGTCACCTGTGTCCCACCCACTACCATACATTATACTCCATTCTTTCATGACCGCCACCCTGAACCATATATCATCAGATTGTTTTCACCTACCTCAAAATCATTTGCTCCGTTCCGTGTCATTGATGTGGGATTCATTAAGGCCCTCCTTTGACAGATCACTTATTGTCGACATCAGCTCATTATCCAAGAAGTTGGTCTAGGAACACCCCATTCAGTACTTTGAAGCTTGCATGCCTTAATGGCAAGTTTCTCACTTCCGGCCACAGGTTTACATCAATGGCCTTCGACCGAAATATTTTGCGTGGTGTTCGACGCCAAGTCCTTTATTCACACCACGCGAATTGTATTGCAGTACCTTGAGGATCATTATCATTATCGGTGATTCCTCTCGCGCTTGTTAACAGTTTACATCATTGACTGGTAATCAAGCGATGTCTGTCCATGTTCGACTTCAGAACATTTCTCACATGGATCGACTTGTACTTCAAGTGAAGATCGGACGAGATTGAAGACCACGGATCTAGTTTCATCCATCCGGGCTGCGATATATATTCAGGGAAATAAAGACATTAAATGTACAACATTGCAGCACAGATAATCATCCTACCAAAAGGATGATGGCTCTATCAGAATCATCAGTCTACACTCAGACGATTGTCTGTCCTATGTACATGAAAATGAATTTATAAAGCTGAGCATGGGAATGCCCGCCTCAGCTAGATCATGAAAAATAGTATGAAGATAATGTATTGTATTGTATCTTATTACAGGTCTCCTCCCAGCATTGAAATAACTTCGGATCCTCATAATAAAGCATTTCACCCGATTAACGGCCTCATACTTTAGGGGGCAACTGTTATAGACATTTTTGTGCCTTGCAGCTCCAAGCATGAAATGTCCATAAACCAAGGGCTCCTAAGTCCCTAAAAGTATTGTTCCAACCCCTAAAGGAACAAGGTCAACAAATTACAGCTTCTCCCAGAAGTTCTCCACCAGAAACTGCTCAGAATAAGTCAAAACAGGATCATTTCAGCTGCTCCACTGGCTAGCTGCGTTGAATAGCACTTAAACACACTAGCTGGGTGGCGTTGCAACACACCTAAATGCACTATGAGGGTGAGTTGGGCGAGAAATGACAAATGGCAGTGCCATTCCGCGAGGTGGAGAGATAATGGAAGCTTCCAGAATCTTCTCCTATGACACTTGCCACACTGAATTCGACCAAGGATGAGTAAGAGACCTTCAGTCTCCAAGTGGAAGCAAGAACTGACAGAGAGAAGACACTAATCAAATCACAAGCTGACTCATCCTCCTTGCATACATCTATATATGGATCCCTCATCCCAGAGATCCAGAGGCTGGAATTTTGCACATTTTAAGGAATTGTTGTTGGTTTTGAGACAAATATCAGAGTATTGGGTGATTTATGCTTTGTTGGAGGTGAAGAGGGGCTTCTTTGCTGGGAGGTTGATGCTGGGTCAGGAACCATCGGTTGTAACTCCTCCTGGATCTTCTTGTTTATCAATAAAAACTATTTGAGTTTTTCCTCCATGCTTGTGTATCATTGATGCTTGTTACATTTGTATGGTTAACTTAAATCTGATCCTAAGTTGTTTATGAATATAGATCCATGTCTTTGTATAGTTTTCTTCTTCTGTGATCTTACAGGTACTTGGTGAAGCTGGGCAAGTAAGGGAGTAGGTAGCTCGAAGCTGTCAAAGAAGAGAGGGATTGGATCAAAGGATTAGCGCAAGACACAGGTTGGTTCTTTCTATTCCTCTCTGTCTATAGTTTATAAAGGAAATACAAAAGTAGTTTTTCTCTGTTTGTTTCTAAGGCAGCTGTCACACCTTAGTGGGATAGAGCAGTTCTAAATAGACACTTTTCCCAGTAACATCCTTGTTACTGGGTTCCAAAACTTATAACCCTTTAAACCATCCTTATACCCAATAAAGATTCAATTTTCAGATTTATTATCCAACTTGGTTCTTTTCTCCTTTGGAACATGTACATGTGCATCACATCCAAATACCCTCAGCTGTGAAAGAGAGGGTTTCTTACCAGTCCATACCTCTTGTGGAGTCTTATCCTCCAACATTGATGAAGGTGATCTGTTGACCAGGTAACATGTTGTCTCCACCGCCTCTACCCAGAATTCTTGTCGTAACTCGGCACCACTGAGCATGATTCTTGCCCTTTCCATCAACATCTTGTTCATTCTTTCTGCAACTCCATTTTGCTTAGGTGTGTATGGAGTAGTCTTCTGTCGTGATATACCACACTTCTTACAGAATTCCTCAAATTCCTTACTGCAAAAATCTCCACCGTTATCTGTCCTCAACACCTTTATCTTCTTCTCTGTCTGGTTTCCCACCAGAGCCTTAAATTCTTTAAACCTGTCAAAGACTTCAGATTTCTTTTGAAGGAAATATATCCATGTATTCCTTGAGAAGTCATCTATAAATGATACATAGTACACAGACTTACCCAGTGATGGAACCTTCACAGATCCAAACACATCACTCTGCAAAAGTTCTAATATATGTTTCGCCCTCTTATCACTAGTGGGGAAACTCACCTGATTCTGCTTCCCATATACACAACTTTCACAGAAATCAAAATCCAGAGAGCTATTACTCATACCTTCTACCATACCTTTACCATGAAGTATTCGAAGGCCCTTCTCTCCAATATGTCCAAACCTTTGATGCCACAGCATGGTCTTCTCTCCAGAGACCACTAAAGTTTTTGCTCCACTTTTAGGAACCACAGAACTGTTGCACCCATCAATAACAATGCTACCTTGTAGCTTGTACAAAGTTCCAATCCGAACTCCCCAGATCAATACCAATGCTCCCCGAACCATTTTGTACGTATCCTTCTCGAACACTGTTTATACACCTGCGTCATCCAACTTGCTTACGGAAATCATATTTCTGGCCAATGCAGGAATATGCAGAACACCCAGAAGTGTTCTACCCCTTCCACCTTGCAACATCAACTTTACTTTTCCACAACCAACGATTCTAGCCTCCCTGTCATCCCCCAAGAAGACATCACCAACATCATATTTCTCATACTCACAGAACCACTCTCTATGGGGAGTGAAGTGAAAGGATGCACCTGAGTCAATCAACCATGCCCTATGATCTACATGTGTACTTGAAGAAGCCAAGTGCACATCCCTACCTTCATCTGAGGTGATTTTCGCCTCTGTAGAAGGAGCATCATTAGATCACTTTCCTTTGTTAGGAGCTTTAGATTTACAATCCCTTTTGTAGTGCCCTTCCTTTTTGCATTTCCAGCACACCACCTTTACAGGTTTTCCTGGAGATTTAGATCTCCCACTCGATGACTTATTTTTGTTTCTATTATGGGACCATCCTCGTATAGATAAGGCATCACCATTTTGGCTCTCCATATTTTTCCATCTCATCTCCTTTTTCAGCAAGGATGGGACTATTTCATCAAACTGCAAGGTAGTTTCATTGCTACCTATTGCAATAACCAGACTATCCCAAGAATCTGGTAGAGAACACAACAAACTACTGCACTTATCTTCATCTGAAATTTTAATATCAATAGATAATAACTGACTTACCACAGTATTAAATGCATTCAGATGTTCTGTCACCGAGTCTCCATATTTCATCCTTAAGTTATACAGCTTTTTCCATAGGAACAATTTATTCACCAGAGACTTAGATTGGTGCAAAGTCCCTAACTTGTCCCACAAAGCCTTCGCCGTAGCTTCCCCTGATACATTCAATAATACCGAATCCGAGACACACAATATTATTGTGCTCTTAGCCTTCCGATCCATCTTCTTTCATTCTTCATCGGACACTCCCGTTGGTTTAGTACCTGGATCTACTGCAACCCACTAATATTTTACCACCAACAGATCCTCCATCTTGAGTTTCCATAACTCAAAAATCTGACCATTAAATTTCTTGATCTCTATCTTTCCACTGCTCACCATATTCTTTCACCACGAGAATCGATCCCGCAGATCTCCCACTGAATAGGGTCTACCACAGGCCCGAGCGAAACCCCTCAGCAACAAAGGCATCCCCTTGAAGCCAAAATAGCTCTGATACCAAATGTAGGTTTTAACTCCATACAAAAATTATCTGCATACAAATAATAAAACACAAAAAATAAACAATGCGAGAGCATAACACATAAAACACGTATACACAGATATTTTCCCTTGAATCCCAAAACTAGGACTACTAGCTTGATTTTTCATTATGTTCCTTTCAATGTTACAATGCATATTTATACATGCCGAAGCATCCAATACCATGGACCAAAAACCATCACGTCCAAAACCATGGACCAAAAACCATCGCATCCAAAACCATGTGCGAAAATCATGCACAAAACCATAGGATGGTCCACCCAACCTAATATAGGGTCCAAAAACAAAATTTTCTAAGGCACTGCCCTGGACCCCATAGAGGGGGGCTACTCGCACCCCCCAAACCCCCTGTGATCCCCCCGCTATGCAATCGGCGCAACGAAGGGGGGGGCTCCGCCCCCCCTCTAACCCCCTGGTTAACTATGTGGGCTAGTCGTGGAAAGAATATAACACAACCCAACATTCACAAGCTTCAATAACCCTTCATAGTAGAAATATTGGATATGGTGGGACTATATATGTAACACCCTTAGATTATTCTTCTCTACATATCCTTGTTATGAGTTTGATTGTGTTAGGTCCATATACTACTAGTGTAACCCCTTATTGTTATTAGTGCAGCCTCCTTATTATATTGTTGTGCCCATGTAGTCCCCATATTGTTATTATTGTGCCCCATAGAAGCCCACTATTGTTATTTTTGTGTCCTTACATTATTATTGTTATGTTGGCTCTCATTATATTCTGACCCCTTAGACTCCTATATATAAAAAGGAGGTCTTGTCATTTGTATCGTCCAAGAATTGTTCATTTGTGTAATTTAAAGGAGGTTTACCCCTCGAAGAGTTTGATTTTTAAGTCGTTGATCTATCTTTTCTATCTTTTTGTGAGCTTGTTACATAACATTTGGTATCAGAGCTTTCGATTCTAGGGTTTCTCTGCTCCAAAAAGGTCATCGTGGAATATTCACTATAACTTTTTCTCTACAAAGTTTCATAAGCTAAAACAAAAAACCCATGTGAGCCAAAATCTTAGTGAATCCCAAGCCCAAATTTCAGATATTATTTCGCTATATTTTCAGAGATACGGTCCAAGACATTTAGGGTTTTTGCAGACTCCCGAATTACATTCTGAACAAGTGACCTTGGGAAAATCGTCATAAATTTTTCTTTGAGCATCATATTGAGATTTTGTAAGAAGTTACAGAAAGAGGACGAACTATAATTTTTTGTATATTTTTTCAGGTCTAAAGGTCGAAACAGTGAAATGTAGTAGGTCGTATAAGTTCACTATACTGAACCAATCTATAATCAGGTCATCGTAGGAGATTCAACATAACTCTTTATTGAAGAATCCAATATTGATCAGACTGGTAGGGTTAGAAAGAGAACTCAGAGGGATACCAAAGACCATAATTTTAGAACTTGAAGATATGAAATTACATAATTACAGATGTTTAAATATAGAGCTCCTAAAAGCAAGAAAAAGAATGACTTGAATCAAGAAAATAGAAGCACCTAGTAAGAAAAATTGGGTGGATGATTTGAATAATGCAATTGAAAATAAGATAAATAGTTTTATATGTGTCATGGAATCTAATATCGATGTTATGAAAGCATATTTTAAGAAAGACATGGAAGGTTTAAAGGAAGGTGGGGCAAAGCTGCTACAAGAAAGACCTCCTGATGATGAAAAGGTAATAGAGGAAACTCATGATGAGAGAAAAATAAATGCTAATCATGATTTCATAGAATCTAACATTGGATTGAACACTTGCCATATTTTGATCTACATGATGTGAAACTGTTACAAAAGGTATGTATTACGTATTTCATCTTTATATTTAGAACTGAATCAATTTTTATGGTATAAAGGCCTTTTTTCTCATAAACCACTTGTCACTTGGTCAATTTTAATGGAGGAAATGGTAGCACATCATGAGGATACAAAGAGAAACACATTTTTTATCCAATTGATAAATCTCAAACAAAAGGGTTCAATGGCAGAGCACATTGAGGACTTCCAAAAATTGAATATAAGGGTAAATGATATTCTAGAGAAGCTGAGGATTGATGTCTTGATAGGGAATTTAAAGGATAACATTCAACATGAGGTTCGTCTTTGGGAACCTAATTCATTAGAGCAGGCATTCAGGCTGGAAAGAAAAATTGAAATAAAATATGGCAACAAGAAATCGTAACACTCACAATTATTAAGATGGAAGTTTTGTTGCTCCTAGCCTTCTGAAACCTTCAAGGTCATAGCAAATGATCTTTGTTACAGTTTTGATAGAAAATACACTAAAGTTCATAAGTGTGCTGAGAAGAAATTATTTTACATTGATTGTGAAGAGGAGGAAGAAAAGGATTAAGAAACGTCAAAAGAAGAGGATATACACCAGGAACCAACCCCAAAGAAAGAAGAAATGAATCTGACCATATCTTGTAATGCATTGACAGGAATTACCACTCCTAAAACTCTCAAGATAGAAGGACATATCAAGAAGAAAAAGGATAACCTCACTTTCGCACAGAATCGAATGAAACAACACACAGATCAACATCACAGTGAAAGAAGTTTTGATATAGGCGACTGGGTATTTTTACGAATACAACCATACAAACAAATGTCCCTCAAGCAAGCTAAGAAGGATAATAAATTATCACCAAAGTACTATGATAAAAAGATTGGTACTATGGCATACAAATTAGAGCTTCCTACATCTTCCCGAGTGCCCCCAGTTTTCCAGGTAAAGAAGGTTATAGGTGACAAGCTCCCAGTTCAAACAATATTTTGGGATCTTAAAGAGGAAGGAAAAATCATATTGGAACCTGAAGAAGTCACGGAAACAAGAAACAGACAGCTATGAAATCGATCAATTTCAGAGTATCTCATCAAGTGGAAGAAGTTACCCGCTAAAGATTCCACATGGGAGGATGAAAATTTTATACAGAAGCATCCATAACTACTCAAGAGTTGAGGACAACACTTTTTGAAGGAGAGGGGCATGTTAGGTTCCTATACTACTATTGTAACATCTTATTGTTATTAGTGCAACCCCCTTATTATATTGTTGTGCCCATGTAGTCCCCCTATTGTTATTATTGTGCCCCATAGAAGCCCACTATTGTTATTGTTTGTTGGCATTATGATTCTGGTATGGCTCTATGTTACAGGTGTTGTACTTGATGGCAACTCACTCAAGTGGCAATGCTCTGTTCAGGCTCTCAAAATATTGGAAATTAAGAGGTACGCAGGTGAATGGTTCAAAAGGTGCGGACCCGCAGGTACGCCGGCCAGGAAGTGCGTCCATACCCGCAGGTTACCCGTTTATGAGGTGCGGACCCCCAGTTCACTCACTTCAAGGCAGAGAAGCGTGCTCACGTGGGGTTTCTTATGTTTGGCCCGTGGTATTTAGCCCGCCGTTCTTGATTCTATGGTTTTGGCCCGTGGTATAGGATCTAATTTAGCCCCGGTTTGGATCCCTTGTATTGGTTATTGATGGTTTTTTCCCATGGTGTGAATAAGGGATTGACTATAAATAGGGAAGGAGATCACTTGGCTAAGGTATCTTTGAAAGTTGAATATCTTAAGATCTGAATTTTGTGTTATCAGTTTTAAAAGCTAGATCTAAATCAAGGTAAAATTTGAAGGTGAATCTTTGCCAAGTCGTGATCTCTCGGGCGCATGATCAGATCTGTGGATCTGACTGTTTGTAGTACATTGGAGGACTGTTAATTTGGCCCTAATCAGAGGTTCGCAGGCAATCTAAAGCGAGAGTGTGGGGGTACGCAGTACAGAAGAAGGCGCAGTGCGGGTATACACAGCGCAGCTAAAGGCGCAGTGCAGGGTACGCAGTACAGAAGAAGTCACAACGCGGGTATACGTAGAGCAGCTGAAGGCACAGTGCGGGGTACGCAGTACAGAAGAAGACGAAGTGCGGGTATCCGCAGGTTTATATTGGTGAAGTTGCGGACCTGTTTTGAAATATTTGTTGGCTGCTTGTTTTCTATTTGCTGCTGTGTTCTGGGTTTAGAATACTGGTGTTGGTTTTCTGTTTACAGCATTTTGAGAAGTTCGGGTGGCTCATTGGTTTGATTGTATAAGGAGATTGGTTGATTCACATGTACTTGATGTTTATTTGATGTTCTTGGATCCAGTCTGAAAATTAATGAAAAGTGGTCCTTGAATGAAAAGAAGTAAGGGGTTGTAGCTCTCTTCCAGGAGAAACTGGAAAACTAGAGAGAGTTGTAGCTCTCCGCAGGTTGTAGCCTGCGTACTGGTAAAGGACTGCACCAGTACAAAATCATTGTAAAAGAAGTTTCTAATTGAAAGAAGATAGAGACATATTGCAGCAGGTGGTTTTCACCCACATTGGGTTTCCACCTTATATCTGGTGTTCTATGGTGTGAATATCTGTTTTTCATGTTCTTGTTCATTATTATGTATAAGTTAATCATCAATAACTGAAGAATAAGTTGAAGTATACATTTGGATGGTATATTGAAAAGTTTTAATAATACTGATTCACCCCCCCTCTCAGTATTATTTCCAACAATTGGTATCAGAGCAGGTCCTTAAGAGAAGCTTGATCGCTTGAAGGAAGATCATTCATCATGAGCAACTACGAGAGGGAAGCATCAATCAGGCCACCAATTTTTGATGGGACAAACTTCAATTATTGGAAGGTAAGAGTTACTGCCTATCTTCAATCTCTTGGTACAGAAGTTTGGGATATCATAGATACAGGCTACACTTTTCCTTCAGCTACTCCTACAGATCCGGCCGAGAAGAAGAAATATGAAACAAATGCTAAAGCAGTGAATACTCTGTTGTGATGCTTATCTCAAACAGAATTCGTGAAAGTTATGCAATATAAATCCACAAAAGAAATATGGGACAAGATTGTCTTGAGCTACGAAGGAGATGAACAGGTAAAGCGTGCTAAACTTCAAACCCTTAGGATTCAATATGAGAATCTCAGAATGTATAATGATGAAAGTGTGGCTAACTATTTCCTTCGGGTAGACGAGATTGTTAATTGCATGAAAAACTTGGGTGAAGAAATAAAAGAGGCTATTGTGGTTGAAAAAGTTCTAAGATCATTGTCCCCCAAGTTTGAATCTAAAGTGTCTGCAATAGAAGAAAAGGAAAATCTACGAACTCTTACTATGTCTCAGCTACACGGAATTCTAACTGCCTATGAAATGAGAAAAGGAGGTCCATCAGACAGGAGAGAAGCTGCCTTTAAGGCTTCAGGCAAAGGAGACTACTATGAAGCAAGTCACGTGCCAGAAGAAGAAGAAGAATCAAATTTTGTCAGAAATCTTCAACGGGGTACTGGAAGGTTTAGAGGTAAGTTACCTTTTAAATGTTTTGCTTGTGGAAGAGTAGGTCATTATGCTGCCAAATGTCCTCATAAGGATAAGATTGATAAAGGAAAGGAACCTGCTAGATGGAACAAGAAACAGAATGCAAATAAGAAAAGCTACTACACTCATGAAGACAGTGATGGTCTATCAAATAGTGATGAAGATGAACGAAGTAATGACTATAAAATTTTAATGGCATTTGAAGATGATGATTACATGGATGCTATAGATGTGGATAGCTTTTATGCAGAGATTTCTAGACTCAAGACAAGTATAGAAGAAAATAATGTGATAATTGATACCCTACAATTTCAAATTGATGAAAAAGAAAAACTTCTTGAAAAGTTAGAATGTGAAATTGTTGGCCTTAGAAAAGAAATTGAAAAAACAAAGGCTATTAATCTTAAGTTTGTCAAAGGATCTGAAACTCTGGATGAGATCATCAATGTACATCATTCTCCTCTAAACAAGACAGGTCTGGGATATAATGGAGAAACATCTCAAGCATCCACCTCAAAGAATTATCTTGATGCAGCAAGAAGGAATGAGCAAAAGCACAATGGAGATCACCAGGTAAAGCAGGGACGAATTACATCGAGAACAAACAAAGACTATCAGGTAAACCAGGGGCAATTCATCTTAAGGGTGAACAAAAGCTACAACCAGCCACAGGTAAAATCTTCTCAATTTCCTTAAAAAATGGATGACAATAGAAATTACAATCATTTGGCCGGTAGACTTGATAATTGCAGAAGTTTATTCAATGGACAATGTTTCTCTTGCCATAACTTTGGTCACAAAGCAGCTCAATGTGTTGCATATAAAACAATCATGACTAGAGAAACTCAAAAACAAAGAAGTATGACTGGGTTTACAAAAAGGACCTATAACAACTTTTCGGCTCTTGAAAATGAAGTTGAATGTTCTATTTGCAATAACTTTGGTCATGAAGATTCTGAATGCAGGAGCAGATTTCAGCAGACAAAGGAACAAGCCTCAAGCACCAGAACATGGAGAATAAAGGAACCACAAACAGAAAGATGTGGGATAGCATTTTATGCAGAGGGACAAGAAAATCTATGGTACATCGACAGTGGATGTTCGAAGCATATGACAGGTGATAAAGAAAAACTTGAATCATATTCTACTTTAGAAAAGGGTAAGAAAGTTTCTTTTGGAAATGATACTCCTGCAGCTATAAAAGGAAAAGGCACTGCTCAGTTAAAAGAAAAGGTCAAGCTGGAAATGTTTTGTATGTTGATGGACTGAAGCATAATCTTCTGAGTGTCAGCCAGATGTGTGATCAAGGAACCGAGGTAATATTTAGATCAAATGGATATTGTGTTCGTGATCTTAATACAGGTGAAATAGTGATCAAAGGTAGAAGAACTCCAAATAATCTATACATATTTGAAGAAGGACAACAACAATGCTATTTGAGCAAGGATGATGAACACTGGTTATGGCACCGGAGGTTGGGGCATCTAAGCTTTTCACAAATAAGGAAAGCATGCAAATATCAGGCAGTTCATGGTCTTCCAGATATCAAAATTCCAGACAACACCATATGCAAATCATGTCAGTTTGGAAAGCAAACCAGAACTAACTTTCGAGAGAAGGAAGGATCAGCCAGCATGCCTCTTGAGCTAGTCCATACAGATGTATGTGGTCCATTTAGGAAAAGGACACCTCGAGGAGAAGAATACTTGATGTTATTCATTGATGATTTCTCCAGGTTTGTTCGGTTAGGACTTATGAAGCACAAAGACGAAGCATTCGAAAAATTCAAATCCTTCAAAGCCTTGGTTGAAAATGAATCAGGTCACAAAATTAAGTGCCTCAAGTCCGACAGAGGTGGGGAGTGTTAGTGTCAGTCTTTCCAGCCTTCCTCCAGTGATCAAATATGCTCTTACAAAGTGGTCTCAGAGTTTCAAGGTCAAATTTTGTCATTTCAGTGAGTCTTCAAGCAAAATTTGGTCACTAGGCATTAGGTCTAGGGTTTGCTTTCACACTTTTCAAAGTTGTCCAAATGTCAGTCCATGTCATCATTCAGCTGAACCTATCATCATTCAGAGGGTTGCTATCATCATATTAGGTTCCATTGGGTCATGTTACACCTTATTCATGCTTCAGTTGTGCCTAGGCAAGGTCATTTCCCTCTCCTAGGGTTTTGAAGGCAATTTCTCTTGGATGGTCAAATCACTGGCAAAACTTGTATCCAGATGTTCATACACCTTCCCCTATCCTTAAAATACCCTATCAAATGCTTCCCATCCCTTAGATCCCCCAAATTCCTCATTTTCACACAAACCCTAGTTTCTAGCTACAACCTGGCAATTTTCTAGGTCGGGCCTGTGTTTTACCCTTTTTGACCCCTTCCCCTCATTCAAACTCTGAGATTCCACTTTCCCCTGTTTCCTAACATCCCTCCCCACTCCCAAAAATTTCCACAAGAATTTAGAAGCCTCTTATCCCCTTCATTTCGCTCCATTTCGACAAAATTCCTTGTTTCACACATCGGGACAAGTCGCACTCAAATGATGTTCCAGAGCAATAAAAGATGAATTTTGGAAACCTGAGAGAGGTTTTTGTCCAAAATATGCCAAAGAAGAAAAACCTCCTTCACTTTTTTCACAGGTGTCATGGTTTTAGAGAAATGTCAAAATTACAATCGTCGGATCCAAGGAAGTTGGCCAAGGCACTAAAACGACGGAAAAGGCCCGATCCACTCCAAATTTTGGCCAAAGCCTCTTTGAATGAGCATGGTACTTTATTGGGGACTCCCAGCCCAAATGTCAAGAAATTTGGAGAAAATTTTGTCATTTGTGAATTTTTTGGGCAATTTGCAGGTTTTTCCCATTAACGGGTCTCACCCCCCACGCGACCCTTCATCAGGGCAACTCCTTTTGACCAAAACTCAGCATTTCCAGTTTTTTCATGCAAATTTACATATGCTCATGGATGGACTTGAGATTTGGTGAAGTTTTGGGCCTCCAGAAAGTCAAAAAACTAGCAAAAATTGACTTTCTGCCACTTTTTTGAACTGCAGAAAGCAGTCTTGGGAGATTTGATTTTTGACAGGGCAAATGAACTTCAAATTCAAAAATTCCAGTTGGGTTGGAAAGTAGACTCACAGAAATTTCCAACAAGCCTACTTTTGCTCAATTTGGACACCTTCAAGTGCCTCAAAGTGGCTCCAAAGGCGCGCAACCCGTCAGGCAGGGGCGCGCGACCCGTCAGGCAAATTTTTTCAAAATGCACTGTACAGCTCAGAAAAACGCAGTTTCACTTTTTGGGGTGAATTATGATTCTCTTTGATGTAATTATTGTAATTTTTAGACACTTTTACTCTTATGTAACATTTCTAGAAGATTCATTCATGAAAAGGGTAAATATTAAATGAATGAATTGGTTTCCTAGCTTATAGAGGCAAGTTGTTTTGACTGCCTAGATTTTAGTGCTCAGTTTATAATTAGTTGAAACAGCTCCTAGAAGGATGAGCTCGACCCCTAGAGGCAAGGGAAGAGGTTGGCTTGCCTACATTATGTATTTTCTTAATCATTTTCAAGGGTTGGAAGGTTGGACTCTTGAGGGAGAAGCTATCATTGTATTATTTCACTGTATCTCTGCAATTTTTGGCTAAGGAAGACCAGGGATTTGCAGTCCTCTTTGGGATTCTTGTGGACTCATGTGTTGATGGTGTGTTTCTCAATGTACTTGTAAGCTTGTTATGTGATTCATTTCCTTTCTTTTACTTCTGCACATTAAACAAATGAAGTGTTAAAGTAAGAATTCATGCTTGCCATGCTCTGCTTTTAAGTTTGTTTAATTTCAATGTTTTCTTCTGTCTAAAGAGAATTCAAAGTGATTGTTTGCTCTCTTTAGCTCCTCATATTTCATTCTTGACCATTCACCTCAGTTAAAGGCATCAACGCTGTCTCTTACCTCGCCCCAAGGAACCCCCTGCAGAAACTGTGTCCAATCCCCGCACCCAAAATTGCCCTCTCCTCAATTTGCCACCAAAAACCCAAAAAACCCCAAATCAACCTTTTTAATCAGTTTACTAGCCTAATATCAGTGTTACCTTGTTGGTCATCTCATCCCATTGAAGATCTGCAGAGATTGACCGGAGAGAGCCTTCTCCTGCCCCGTAGGGCTAGCTACGAGCCTAAATGGTTTGATGTAGCCTTGAGGTTTACCTTTCTCAGCCTGAGGTGAAATTTCAAGCGTTAACAGGGAGTTTACCTCAAATGAATTCTTTGATTTCTGTGAAGAACATGGGATAAGAAGAGAATTCTCTACAGCTAGAACTCCTCAGCAAAATGGAGTGGTGGAAAGGATGAACAGAACAGTCCAACAAATGGCTCGTCTTATGCTTGATGAGTCTGGAACTCCTGCAACTTTCTGGGGTGAAGCTGCATATGTTGCGGTTGTTATTCTCAACAAAACAAATGTCCGAGTGAACAGCACTCAAACTCCTCATGAGCTCTGGTATGGTGAGACTCCTTCGGTAAAGCACTTCAAAATCTTTGGGAGCAAATGCTATATTAAGAATACTGATGAGAAACTTGGCAAACTTGAACCTAGAGCAGATGAAGGCATTCTTCTTGGTTATTCTCCACACAGCAAAGCATATAAGTTCTACAATAAAAGACTTGGAAGAATTATTGACAGCATTGATGTAGTGGTTGATGAAAAGGGATACATTCCTAGGCAAGTAAATCATGAAAATATCGAAGAAGATGAAGACTACCCTCAAAGACAGAATGATGAAGAAGAAGAACCTCAAGAAGCACCAGAGGAACAGATAAGGATAGAAGAAAAGACTCCATCCAGGTATGTTCAGAAGAATCATCCAGAATCTCAGATTTTGGAGGAGAAAGAAGCAGGTGTACAAACAAGAAGAACAATTGCAGAAGCTTCAAGCTATTTGGCATTACTCTCTTCCACTGAACCACAAAATGTGAAAGAAGCATGCAAAGATGAATGTTGGGTCAAAGAAATGGATGAAGAACTTGAGCAGATCGAAAAGAACAACACTTGGGAGTTGGTTCCTAGACCAAAGGATAAGAATGTTATAGGGACAAAATGGGTCTTCAGAAATAAGTTGAATGAAAATGGGGAAGTAATTAGAAACAAGGCCAGACTTGTTTGTAAAGGGTATGCGCAGCAAGAAGGAATAGATTTTGAAGAAAATTTTGCTCCTGTTGCAAGACTTGAGGCCATTCGAATGTTCCTTGCTCTCTCAAGCTTTCAAAAGTTCAAAGTATTTCAAATGGACGTGAAATCAACCTTTCTGAATGGAGACTTAGAAGAAGAAGTATACATTGACCAGCCAGATGGTTTCATTCTTGGAAATGATCCAAATCTTGTATGCAGACTGAAGAAGGCTCTCTATGGTCTTAAACAAGCTCCAAGAGCTTGGTACTATCGGTTGGACAAATATCTTCATCAACAAGGTTTTTCAAAAGGATCAGCACATAGCAATCTTTATATAAAAATTGAAAAAGACAAATTGCTAATACTTATTGTGTATGTAGATGACATTATCTTTGGCAACAATGAAGAATCTATGAGTCAAAGCTTTGCCTCAGTGATGCAGAAAGAATTCGAAATGTCCTTGCTTGGAGAATTGCCATATTTTCTTGGTTTGCAAATCCAACAAAAGGAAGGAGGAATCTTTTTGTCTCAAACCAAGTATCTCAAGCAGATTTTGAAGAAATATGGCATGGAAGATGCAAAACCAGTATGTACACCCATGGTCACAAGATGTAGCCTCAGTGCAAATGATGAATCAACAACAGTGCATCAACCAACCTATAGGCCTATGATTGGAAGTCTACTTTATTTGACAGGTACCCGACCAGACATCATGCATGCAGTGGGAATAGTTGGAAGATTTCAAGCAAATCCAAAGGAAACTCATCTTCAGGCAGTGAAGAGAATTTTCAAATATCTTCAAGGGACTCAAAATTATGGCTTATGGTATCCTAGAGATACACATCTCACACTTCATGCTTATACAGATGCAGATTGGGCCGGAAGTGTGGATGACAGGAAGAGCACAAGTGGTGGTGAATTCTTTATGGGTTCCAGATTAGTATCTTGGTTCAGCAAGAAACAGAGTTCGATTGCCTTGTCTACAACTGAAGCGGAATATGTTGCTGCTGCATCTTGCTGCACTCGACTCCTTTGGATGATGCAGACCTTGCAGGATTTTCAAATCACTTGTATACCACCCATCTCCATCTTATGTGATAATACAAGTGCAATCATCATTTCAAAGAACCTAGTCATGCATTCAAAGACCAAGCACATACCGATCAAGTATCATTTTCTCCGGGAACAAGTACTTGAACAAAAGGTCAAGTTGGAGTATGTTCCTTCTAAGGAACAAGTTGCTGATATACTCACCAAACCATTGCCCAGGGAGACCTTTGAATACCTCAGGCAAAAGCTGGGGGTTGTTGATGCATCATCTTATTGATTGAATCTCTTCTGATTGTTGGTTGTATGCAAGGTTCATATGGGGTATATGCGTACATATTTTGGGCTGCGGATTGGTCGAAGATCGAATTGCACAGGTTCAGGGGGAGCATATAATGCATTGTTGGCATTATGGAGGAAGTACAGAAGGAGATCATGGATATTGCTGCAATATGTCTCTATCTCTTTCATGGTCATTTATGGTGTTTGGTGGATTATGGTGCTTCTTTGCAGATCTGGTTTATAGTCAGGGGGAGCATGTTCTTAGGGGGAGCATAACCCTTTGCCCTTAATGTCAAAGGGGGAGAATGAGGTTGAGGATCTTGAGGTTGCCATCAAGTCCAAAGGGGGAGATTGTTGGCATTATGATTCTGGTATGGCTCTATGTTACAGGTGTTGTACTTGATGGCAACTCACTCAAGTGGCAATGCTCTATTCAGGCTCTCAAAATATTGGAAATTAAGAGGTACGCAGGTGAATGGTTCAAAAGGTGCGGACCCGCAGGTACGCCGGCCAGGAAGTGCGTCCATACCCGCAGGTTACCCGTTTATGAGGTGCGGACCCCTAGTTCACTCACTTCAAGGCAGAGAAGTGCGCTCACGTGGGGTTTCTTATGTTTGGCCCGTGGTATTTAACCCACCGTTCTTGATTCTATGGTTTTGGCCCATGCTATAGGATCTAATTTAGCCCCGGTTTGGATCCCTTGTATTGGTTATTGATGGTTTTGTCCCATGGTGTGAATAAGGGCTTGACTATAAATAGGGAAGGAGATCACTTGGCTAAGGTATCTTTGAAAGTTGAATATCTTAAGATCTGAATTTTGGGTTATCAGTTTTAAAAGCTAGATCTAAATCAAGGTAAAATTTGAAGGCGAATCTTTGCCAAGTCGTGATCTCTCGGGTGCATGATCAGATCTGTGGATCTGACTGTCTGTAGTACATTGGAGGACTATTAATTTGGCCCTAATCAGAGGTTCGCAGGCAATCTAAAGCGAGAGTGCGGGGGTACGCAGTACAGAAGAAGGCGCAGTGCGGGTATACGCAGTGCAGCTAAAGGTGCAGTGCGGGGTACGCAGTACAGAAGAAGTCACAGTGCGGATATACGTAGAGCAGCTGAAGGCACAATGCGGGGTACGCAGTACAGAAGAAGACGAAGTGCGGGTATACGCAGAACAACTGAAGGTGAAGTGCAGGTATCCGCAGGTTTATATTGGTGAAGTTGCGGACCTGTTTTGAAATATTTGTTGGCTTCCTGTTTTCTATTTGCTGCTGTGTTCTGGGTTTAGGATACTGGTGTTGGTTTTCTGTTTACAGCATTCTGAGAAGTTCGGGTGGCTCATTGGTTTGATTGTATAAGGAGATTGGTTATTCACATGTACTTGATGTTTATTTGATGTTCTTGGATCCAGTCTGAAAATTAATGAAAAGTGGTCCTTGAATGAAAAGAAGTAAGGGGTTGTAGCTCTCTTCCAGGAGACACTGGAAAACTAGAGAGAGTTGTAGCTCTCCGCAGGTTGTAGCCTGCGTACTGGTAAAGGACTGCGCCAGTACAAAATCATTGTAAAAGAAGTTTCTAATTGAAAGAAGATAGAGACATATTGCAGCAGGTGGTTTTCACCCACATTGGGTTTCCACCTTATATCTGGTGTTCTATGGTGTGACTATCTGTTTTTCATGTTCTTGTTCATTATTATGCATAAGTTAATCATCAATAACTGAAGAATAAGTTGAAGTATAAATTTGGATGGTATATTGAAAAGTTTTAATAATACTGATTCACCCCCCCTCTCAATATTATTTCCAACATTGTTGTGCCCTTACATTATTATTGTTATTTCGGCTCTGATTATATTATGACCCCTTAGACTCCTACATATAGAAAAGAGGTCTTGTCATTTGTATCATCCAAGAATTGTTCTTTTGTGTAATTTAAAGGAGGTTTCCCCCTCGAAGACGCTGATTTTTAAGTCATTGATATATCTTTTCTATCTTTTTGTGAGCTGGTTTCATAACCAACTTATAAAGAGTGTCTAAGGGAACTAGTTTCGTTCTATCATGATAATTTGATGGTGACAACTGTGAACACAAATTACTCTCACAGAGATTCACCCTTCATAGGTAATATAGGAAATTTGGAACTTGTGGCCGTTTCCATTGGGATCATGGTGAGTGAATTCTAATTCAATCACTTGCAATGTGATGTGTTGGTTGTTTATGCATATTGTGTGTGATTATTCTAAAAGGGATGTTAATAATCTGTTTAATTGATTCTAATGGAGATGTTAATAATATGTTTGGTGGGGGATGGGAATGCAGAGTGCGTTTGAAACTCTTCACAGGCTTCAAGAACCGTTCATAGTAGAAAGAGTGGACATGGTGGGACTATATATGTAACACTCCTGGATTATTCTTCTCTACATATCCTTGTTATGAGTTTGATTGACATATTTGTCATGCCTCCCCTGTGATGATTGACATATTTTTCATGCCTCCCCTGGTCACAAAAAGGAAATTAGAGGATATAGCAGAGATGTGAGGGATGTTATACGAAAAGAAGAGAATTATTAAATATAATATGCACATTAAAACAAAAACAGTAACAAATTGACAAGAAACAAAATTTATATGATTCACCTAATATGGATTATGTCCACTATTAAAATGGCCAAAACTTATTATGTGATGGGAAAACTCGTTGACCTTTCCACAATCTCCTCCCTTTTTACCATGCCTTCACAATGGTCCAAAGGAAACTTACAATAGAGTGATTATGCATTTAAATAAGCTATGTTATATGAAAATACCATGGGAAAAACTATGGGTCACCTAAACCTCAAGCCTATAAGAAACAAATGGTAAACATATTAATGACCCTATCAAATTGACTCTATCACTTAGTTAAGTTTATCTTAACAACCCTACTAGGGGGTGTTTTCTCTATGGATGCTTCCCCAAAATATTTTCTTATGTCACGATTTTCCTACTCTCCATGTTTCTTCAGGCACAAATGAAAGTGATAGCGATAGCAATAATCCCAAAATTTGGCATGCTTTTCTCAAATTGTGAACTTAAAATATTTACCGAGTTATTTAACTATTTTGAATTATTTAAAGAGTTGCAAAATGACATGCAATATCTCAACATCATTCTGCAAGTTGTAGAGTACTATTTGGGAATATTGGGAATTTTGGAATGGTGTTTCAACCATGTAAATAATATTTTTTTTCTCCTCATAAAACCTATATTATGAGGGTTGAATTCAATTAGGGCAAACCGAAAAATGTTCTCTTAATGAATCTTCCCTTCCTTAAATGAAAATCACAACACAATTTTTTCATAAAACCTGTCTAATGACATTTGAATTCAATCAGGGTAAACTCAAAAGTGTTCTCTTAATGAATCCACCCTTAAATGAAAAGCACATCACAATTTTTTCCCAAGTTTTGACAAATATTCTTTCATGGTTGTAGGGGAATTTGCTAAGGCTTCACATGTCAATTATTTCTATTAAGTTTTGTCTATGTTAAGCCCCAAAAGTTTAGGAAAACAATCTAAATAATTATTCTAAAAATTCTTGGTAAGCATATGTACATATGCTAAGTTGTTAGAATAATGGTGGCATAGATATAACCTCATCTCATGAAAATTAGAATCTAAAAGTTGTGTATAACTCAAAAAATATTATTTGTCACCTTTTCTTAAAAAAAAATCTTAAAGACTTAGCTCGAGACTCTGTTTTCACTTGTATTAGAATCCTCCTCCCTCTCTTCTCCTTAATAGCATAGTTCTTTACCTTGAGATCCAATAACCTCTTAATAGATCATTAAGCTAACAAGCTCTCCTAAAAAACATAGGGGTCAGGGTTATCAATAGACATAGATTTTTTTTTGCACCATCCCATGATAAAATGGATTATTAAAACCCATCACCAATCCATCAATCCATTATACATGTGTCATTCTTTAACATTATGAAAGCCATGCATAAGATGCCTTCGTTATGACCGTATACTTATCCATTAACTTAACCATTAACTCGTGCTCAGTGTTATATGCCCTTCCCATAGTGTTTTCTTTATGGAGGTGGGATTTTGCAGGCTCTAGTTGCCATGGAAGTCCAGTCAATTCATTATGTTTCTTCATGAGCCTCAATTTTCCCCTTGAATTTCCCTTCATGAGGTTATGGGATCTTTGTCGTCCCCCATGGTCTCCACCCTTGCATGCTCGCCTCTTTGTGGATTACGATCTACCTTCCCTTCACTTTAAGTTGTTATGGTTCTCCTTGCCTCAATGTGTGGAGATGGTTCACAAGAACATTTGTAGTTAATTCAATTCTCTCGCCATCTAGAAAATTTGTAGTTAATTCAATTCTCTCCCCATCTAGAACATTAGATAATTTACATTCACTTTCCTATAAAGCTATTATCATGTAGCTTAATCTTTCCACGGAGGACAACGGTTTCATTAGGGGCTCATGGTTTCACACGACAAGATTTTATGGTTCTGGTGTGTAAAGGAATTTTTTTGCCAATATGGCTCTTTGCGACCAAATTTTTATCTCTCGGCATCCTATACATGATTTTTTTTTATAAAATTATTGGGCACAATGAGCCCAATCTCTAAGTTATCGAGTTCCAAGATCTATCGATCAACAGTTATATTCCACCAAAGTTCGTGCCCATACAAGGTACCATGGGAGGAGTATATGCAGTATGCACAACGAGGCGATTAGGAGTGTGTGAAATAGATTATGCATTACACATGTTTCGCAGAGATGTGGGACTGTTCCCAACGCTATAAAATAAGATGACTGCCAACCATATTACATGATTTATCTAAGTAAAAGGATTCGGGTTTTTGAAGAAGGTAGCACGTGGATGGGCACAAGTCGTGATGGAATTATTGCAAAGGGAATATTTACAAACACAGTTTTACCATTACATAGAGAGGATTCACGGGCTTATGGTTTTCAAAGGAAGAGGGCGACAAACCAGATGTTATGTTGCTCATCGCTTTAATGGATTCTCTCTACAATGTATGTAAATTGGATGAGGTGACGCCTCTACTAAAAAATAAAAGCGGATCAAGCTATTGATCTTGCTTCTATAGATGGACTTAATATGACTAAGGCATTGATACAAAACTCCTCATGACCTCGTACACCTCACCTACCGGCCTAGTTTTAAAGGATGGACGTAATGGCTCTAAAACAGTCACGACGACTGATTTCTGTGACTCTCTCTAGAGTCTATACCAAAAAAGAAAGTGTGGGGCTTAGCCCTTCTGAAAAGTCAAAGGAAAAATCAGTGTGGCTAATTGATACAAGCGCTTTGGTTGTTAAAGGTATTTAGTCAATAGGATCATCTCATCCTTTGAACTTAACCAAAGTTCCTCAAGATGGGAAGCTTCTAGTTCTCAGGCCACTGATAAAAATAAAACTACCTTGAATGGTTTTGTTACTATAGAAAGTGATATCTCTATTAGGGATATCAGTGAAACTGGAAGTCTAGCAGCTGCCAACAGGGTTTATGTTAAGGTTGGTTATGAGGAGAAAGAAGCCGCCTTTCTTCGCTCGCTGGGGTGGGAAGAAATTTCCAGCAAAACGTAGTAGCAGTGAGGAGGAGAGCGAAAGCGTGGACATATCTGATGACAGCGAGGATGGCGATTTTAATAAAAGGGATGATGGTTCCTACAAAGGTTATGTTCATGTGGAATTTTTAACCGAAGAACCTTGTCATCCATGGAAGTTATAACCAGCATACCACTATAGAGATTTTGCTCACGAATATTATTTGTTAACAAAACTTTCTCCACAATAGTTTTTCCAACACTAGGGTTTTCGACCAGCAAAGACTGTCCTTGTCTCCTGAGACAACACTGTAATAATACTTCAGCAATCTTCATCTCTAGCAACGATAGGCACCATAACAAATTTCTTCTATTCACATAGTGTGTTATCCGTCTTTTACAAATCCTTTAGCTCCTTTTTCGTTGGTAGAAAAAGAAAAGTTGATCTGAAATCATTTATGTTATATACATAGTACATACTTCACAAATCGAACACTGGGAATTTCTTTAAACAATTCAGTAGCGATAACTAGAGCACAGACAAGTGACTGCATTGGAAAAGTAGCGAAGGCTTTAACAATATTGACAATTCTACGATCCATCGAGACAACTACGTTATTTTCAACCTTCAAGAAAGACCATCTATATTCAACGTCATTTAGTTTTGGATGAAGGAGAAGGATTTTCGTGGTATGAAATAAGGATTTCGGTTGATTTTCTATACCAAATTACTTTCATTTTTTCCAGGTCGATTGGACCGAAGGTTTGAATTTGGCTTATCTGATTTGGAGAGGCAAAAAAGCGAACTGTCGCAACAATTATATCGATTTAATGGATGGAATTGTTAGGTTCTACCAGAAGGCCGCCAGGGGATGGAATTGTTAGGTTCTACCAGAAGGCCGCCAGGCTCAACAAGGCACAGGGATGATTCACTATGGTAAAAGCAATTCGATGCTGGGATTCCTTGGATACAGATATGAAAAAGAAATTGGATTATCATCTTGGCATATCCCACATGAATCTATGGACTTTATTTTTCTTTCTCAGATCCCTGAAATTCTGATGGCATAAAATGCACGACAGCTAAAAATGAAAGTGGTCCCGGAGAGTGGTTTTCCAAAACCATCATCCAATAGATCGACGGTCGAAGTTTGTTCCGACAACACCTTCTTCTATTCCAGAAACCACTATGAGGTGCCCCCAGAAGAAGTTTATGGTTTTTGGGAGGTTACGTGCGAATACGACAGCGAGACCCAACCATCCATATCCATTATCATTCTCGATAGCCGTGTGTTCAAAATTTAATCCTTCCTCGATAGCCGTGGGTTCAAAATTTAATCCTTCCTGTATTAAATTTATGATAGATTTTTTAGCGTAAATCACATGATATTTCATTTGTCGACACGTTTCGAACCAACCTGTGGTTCATCGTCATGACAAGTTGAAGAATGAGATTCAGCATTGCATGTTAAATAGTTCCAGCAGAACCTCCAACGGCTATAATCCTAGACCAGGCAACCGCTATAATGACTAACAGCTATGACTAACAACTATATATGACTGGGGACAGTTAGATGGACCAGAGGTATAAAAACAAGTTAATATAACTAGTTAGTTATATTATTATTAAACTAAAAGTCAAAGGGACAAATAATTATCCTAGGGGTTTAAATATATATATAAATAATAAATTAATTTTAAAAAATTATTAAGTAGACAGTTAATTATAAAAAGTATTAACTAATTAATAAAAATATATAATATAAATATTAGAATAAGTCAAGTCTCAGAAAAATAAGATTTAAATATTCATATTTAATTAATTGTCAACTTAACTTAGAAGTATTTAAGTAATTTAATTGTTTATATGAATTTAAGTAAAGCTCTTTTTTATGAAAATTTTAATTTATAGATAAATATATATATATATATTTATTTTTATTTTTTTTATATATATATATATATAAATTTGTTAACATAATGGTTAGTATAAACAAAAATATAATGATAGACTAAGCCCAATGTTGGAAAGAAAATAGTATAATTAATCGTTTCTCTTAATTGTTAAAATTAACATATGATTAAAATGAGAAAAAAAAAAAAGGACACAGACAAGCCAAAAAACGAGAGAGGGAAGGAAGGGAAGAAAACGACTAGGAAGAGAGTGCTGGGACCAGCAACTACTAATCTTCCAGCCATGGGTCTAACTAAATGCCCAAAGTCTCATCATGCGTAGAAAATTCTAAAAAAAAGTGAACTCTAAGTATATTATATATATTATTTAAATAATATAAATAATATTAAACATGTAATTTCATGATTTAAAAATTATTAACGGTCAAAAGCAGTTTATTAACTATTTTAGAATTCAGTTTCCAGTACTCATGATGGGTATTGTGAAGTTTGAATAATACATTGTAAGTTGTATTCATGTTTATTTTTTCTTTATATTTATATTTATATTTTTCATGAATGTTTTTTTTTTTTTGGTTTATAGTGTGATTGTACTGTAGTTGTTGGTTTTTTTATTTAAGGGATTTACTAATGTTGTTGTTTTCTTAAAGTACAAACTTTATTTAAAGAAGCTTTAAAAGAGGCTCCACCATGTTGTACATTCATTTACAATTTGGTATTCTTCCATGTTTTTTCTACAGTAGTTGTATTCAGATTTTTAATTTTCTGGATATAAATTTCGTTATTTTTCTTTTCCTCAAATCACTCATTTAGTTCAAGACTTTGCAACCCTCAAAGTTTCTTTGACCATTCTGTTTTGGAAAGATAAAGTTTAAGAATTAGAAGTTTTGGTTGCAATTCTTCATGGTCGGTCTCTCAAGCTGTTCATATAAACTATTTTTATTCAATCTTAAAATGTCACTATTTTTGTTCAATCTTAAGATGTCTCAGACCATTCATATAAACTATTTTTATTCAATCTTAAAATATCACTATTTTTTGTTCAATTTCTAAGGCACGCTACACGTTCCACAACAATTTGCTAGAAAAATATAAAAGCTTGCTTGTGTATAAACATAATTTTTTTTATGTAACACCAAAAATTTATCAAAAAACTAAGGATGAGATAGAAGTAGTTCACAACCTACTCTCATAACTCACCACTAGACTACACCTATGTTCCATGTGCAAGCCACTCTTTTGGAAATTTTAGCTTCTCTTTAATTAACACAACACATGGTACCCTTAACATTACAACACCTAATGGATGCTCTATGCAACATGAGTTTGTTGGTTATCTTCCTGTTGTGCCCTACAACAACCCCCCATTTCATATCATATTTATTTACTAAATCATCATATGAAATGGGTCCCTTTAGAAGTTAGCTGGTATCAATACTTCATTATTTGAAAAAGGTCCGCAAACCAAATCAAGACATTATATAAAACCTTTTAAAAAAACCTATTTTTGGTCAAATAAAACAATCTTTTATCATTGCGATAAAGCGATCGCAAGATCGCATATCGCAATGACATAGAAAACACAAATAAGTGGCACATTGGTCTCCGCCGATGCGATATCGGCTATCGGCAATACTCCATGCAAATTTTAAAGCGCCCCATGCCATTAGCCCCGACGCGATGCGCAATCGGCGATTGGCTATCGGCGGTAATCTTTACACGGTCTTAAAACATCCCAACCCTTTCACCCCGATGCGATGGAATATCGCAATCGGTAATCGGCAGTGTCCCATGCACAATAATAAGGCGCCCAGGTCATACCCCCGATGCGATGCGATATCGCAATCGGCAATTGGCGATACACTGTCTATGCACATTATGATGCCCATTCACCCTGATGCGATGCGATTTCGCTATCGGCGATCGGGATGTCAAAATTGTCAACGTAAGGATTTAAGTGTTCCCGACGCCCGATTACGATATAAGCCGTTAAATGGAGGGATATTATGATTCATTCATATTTAAAGCTTGCTCTTTTAAGCAATCATTCACCCGCGCTCAACGGCCAAAACATCCACAGCACGCTTAAACGGGCCATTCGGCCGAATAATGGTATAATGAGCATTTAAGGGGTGGCAGGTCTTAAACGGCCATTTAATGTAATTATAAGATCCCCCATGGATTGTGTCTGCGCCCATTTTGAAAGCTAATCCCTTATTACACATCTATCAATATTTCTCATCACTTGCAAGTTTTCATTGCTATTTCTCTGTATTACGTATATTTGTGCCTCTATGCAGAATTCATCCAAAGGAGAAAGCTCAAGCAAAATGGGGAAGAAATCCAAGAAGACCACGGGTGCTTCCACTACGCCAGCTGCAGGACAGGTTCTCACTGACAAGAAGAAAGGATTAATTTTGGATACAACATGTTCAGGTCTCGGCAGAACTACCTGGCAGGGTACCTACAACTTGATCGAAATTGAAGAACCTACTGTGACAACAGTAGAAGCCACTGCTGATTCCACTCGGAAATCTGAGTGCACTCTTAAGGATTTAGCTGACTCCTTCCTTCATAGGATAGCAGCCAGGGAGAAAATTCTCCCATACATAGATGTAGTGCAGTGGGCGATTGAAGAAATCCCAATCTTGGATAGAACCTTCAGCACCAGAGACGAAAGGATTTTCGGGTCGTTCAAAGCTGAGGACTTAAGGCAAATGTACCATTTTCCTAAGCCAGAGAAGATATACAATAAGGCATTCCTGGAGAAATTCGCAAGTGAAAATGAAGTTGAATCCGAACCCATCCGGGATTGGAGACAAAATCCGGCCAAGCACAAACATGAATCTTCCGGTAAGTACTCAGTTGATTCCCTGGCTTCTCCTTATTGCTACGCTGGAATAATGATGTGTAGATTGTGGGGATTGCATGACTCCTCTAATTTCACCATAGAGATGGTTCCTTTAATGGAAGCTGCAGTGAACAGTCAAATAATGGATTGGGCCACTATTCTCTCAGATAAACTAGCCATAACTGTTGTTGATTTTAGAAATCAGACTGTCGTCTCTGAAAGGAAAATTCCCCCATTCTATTACAGTGCATATATTTTAGATACATTATGTTTCAATTCTGAATTTCCCATGCTCGGCTGGAGGTGGACACCACAAGACCCCACGGCTATCCACATATACCATCAGAAATTATGGAAGTCCTCTTACAAGCACCATCTGTACCAAATCTGCAATGGCTTTATGGTGCCTATTTATTATTCTATTTTTGATAAATCCATTCCCAAGATTTCCTATCAAGCTTCGTTTGATTTAACAACAGTAGGGAGTTGGTTTGGAGAGGAGAGATTTACCTACATAAGAGTTTTCGGCAGCCAAGCCAAGCCACATGTTCTCCCTTTGTACATACCAGATAAACTGCTAGCAAGAGAAATCGCTTATCAGATTACGGCTGAGAGTGTTACACAGACTCTCAAGAAAGAAAAGAAGAGGGGCTGGCCCTCTTTTCCCCTGAGATGTGGTGTCTATACTCTGCATGATCTCAAACATGCAGAAAAGGAAGCCACAAAGATTCAATCCTTAACTCTGGCTACTATCCCAAATAGGCCATTTGATCTAAGGAAAGTTGCCTATAATGCACTAGAACAGGCCAAATTGACAAAATTTGAGCATAAGGAAGATATGTTTGACGACTTGTTCATTGCAGCCGAATCAATAGGTCAGGCTAAAGAATTCGCTAGAATGAAATATAATGATGAAGGGTTGACTGAGTTTAATAAACTTAGAGAACAGAGGTTGCAAACTCTGCCTCTAGATTTACTAGCAACAACCCCGACGACATCATCAAGCGAGCCTGGTCGGCAACAGTCAAAGGAACCTCCGGTTATAACAAAGGATCATAAGAAGGAACAGGAGGAAAGGCAGAGAAAAGAAAAAGAAGAAAGGCAGAAGAGAGCACAAGAGGAGAAACAGAGGAAAGAGAAAGAGGAACAACAAATGAAAGAGCAGGAGGAAAGACAAAAGAAGGAACAAGAGGAGCAACAAAAGAAAAAGCAGGAAGAAGTGCGGAAGGAGTCCCAAGCCGAAAAGCAAAAACAAACCACCATTGATGTCAATATAGATACTCATATTGACCCTAAATTGCTCCAGGAATGGAAGCAATTTGACTCTATCATCAGTGGGTTGGAATGTTCCAAGGATACAGACACTTCCAAGACAAACGATACACAGGACATCACTTCACCTCAGGTTCTAAGTGGAACCAGCGGCCCACCCATTTCTAAGGATGTTGAGGTAATACCAAAAGACCCCTTCGACCAAATCATTCTCCAGGTAGAAGATATTCCTCCCCTGGATGTCTTCTACAGCCCAAGGCATAAAGCAGTGGTAAAACGACAAAGGAAAAGAAGGAAGATTGATCAACCTTCCCTTTTCCCAGAGCAAACTGTTACGGGCAGCGTGGTTTGGAAGGAGGATGGAAGGAGGAATTTGACCCCTCCGATGACCTAACAAAACTGTCGCAGTATGCGGGAGCCTATTCGGCAGCGACAATCGATAAGGCATCAGAGGTAAGTCTTTTACTGAAAACCAAGGATCAAGAAATTTTCGCATTACAGGCAGAATTAGCTGAGACAAAGCAGAAGGCAGAGCAGGCAGAGCAACAATTGTTGACACAACAGCAAATGAACAGTCAAATAACTCAGCAATTGCAGGTAGAAAAGCAAAGGGTCGACCAAAGCGCGATCCAGAAACAGAAGGAATTATCAGAGGCATTGGCACAATTAAGGGCAGCAAACGAGCAAATGATGAAAACAAAGGATGAGCAAATTGCTCAATTGTCATCGCAGCTCGAAATAATAAAGGGCGCTCCACAAGTGGCTGAATTCAGAGCAGAAGCATTACAAATAAACACTACATTAATATCTCAAATTAGGCTTCTGTGTCAACAAATCGCTCAGGCAGAGCCACTCTGTGAATTAACGACATCCATAAATCAGCAGGTAGAGAAGGCCAGGAATGAATTAGATCAAGCCGAAGAAATCATAGCTGCATTTCTTGACTGGCAAGATTCTGAACAAGGGAGAGCAGCAAATTTGCCCAGAATCTTAGAAACACATAAAGATATACTCTTCACAGAATGGCAATCTCAGATGATGAAAGCAAAGAGGGCAGCTTCGAGATGTAAATCAACTTCCATCAACCTGGTTGAACTAGTTAACAACACTCTCTACTTGTCAAATATGATTTCCCAATGTACACCAGGAAGGTTGACAAGAACAAACACATTGGAGCAATCATGTTATCCTGATTTAGAGGAAAAGGGGAGATTAATCGTTGGGATTAACAGTTTAACTATGGAAGCATATTGGCTCTTCCTGGTAAAGCCGCATACACAGAGAGCCGCCCTTAAGTGCCTAACAGATGCGATCGGGTATATGATTCCCGATATTCAGGATTCCACCTATGCCACCCAGCTCAGTTCACGCCTCAACAAACCTCTTGAAGTAGAGCCAATGCTTGCGATAAGTCAGCTCAGATATAAAGGCAAGCAGCCTACCTGATGAATCATGTCGCCGACTGCCAGATCACTGAGAAAAATAGGATCAAGATTCATTGATGCCAATTAAATAGGATTTCTGTTTTATTAGATATTTAGATTAATTTAGTATTTATAGACCCTTTCATTGTTTTGGAAAGGGTCGTAAAGTTTTGTACCAGACTTAAAGACTGAAGTTTGCACTATTGTGCTTCAGTCAATATTCTTTTATGAAACTAGACCAGTTGTTCTTAATTCAACAAGGAGGCTTTTTATACAATTGTGCACTATTGTCTTTGTTGAGAATGTTTCTGCGTTGAAGGAAGAATTACAAGTAGCGATTGATATCGGGAGTGTTAAAGCAGCTCATATGGTATTTCTATCTATGTCTGAATTCATTCCTGTTATGTGAATTGTTATTTGATTATCCTTGCTATTATTGATTATATGCATGCGCTTTAACAACAATTCTACATTCTTTCCACTATTGGATGTTTTATGATATGCTTTCCTTTTAATCATGTATATGTCGACAATATAAATGATGAGTGTGGTAATATCGCTTTAATCGCTTTGCTTAACTATTTAGGCACAGTAATCTTGAATGAATTAATATCTATGTCTGTTAGACGGAGTCATCTATATGCCTGTCTTTAGACACAGACCATCAAACGCTACACTTTAAAGCTCAATAGATTCCCGGGATAGTTCATAGTTTTTGTGTTCTTGTCAATAGATTTAGTTATTCGCTCACTGTTAGCCTATTTTATAAATCATCCATTCATCCCATTTATCCATTTTTGGGAAACTGGTCCCATTATCTCCAGTCGGAGCCACTATTCCAAACGGAAAAGGAGCTGTACTAAGGTCTGGACCAGGTGGTTATCCCCGATGTTGATGCAGCGATTTTTGAGACATCAACATTTTTGGCGCTAGAAGGAGGGCCTGACTGTGAATGGCAAACAAACCCAAATTTGCAAGCCATTCTAAGAGTAATTCTCCCTCCGAATCCCCTCGAACTTCTCATTCGCATGCTGGTTCGCCAGTATCCAAACAAGAAGAAGAGGAATCAACTACCACTGCTCGAACCCATCATACTCCAGAACAATTAAGTCTTGAATCACCTGAAGTCCAGTCTCTTATCCACAAACTTCAGAGCTTCTCGATTTCACCACAGAAATCTGAGGTATCTCAAAGCAGTGCGACTTCGCAGTTCAATTTATCTCATCCTCTCACCAGACTTCAGAGCGAAAAGCTCGGTATTGAACCTACTGAGTTCCCTTTACCCAAAAGAAAAAAGGCGAAGAAAAATACTGAAGGATCTGATAGTGAAGAGCTTTCATCCACATCCTCCATTTCAACTTCCCATCTGCAAAGTCAACCATCCACTCCCCCATTACATATTGTTGTTCACCAGGGATTAGAAGCTTCAACATCCCAACCTGCTCACTCTTCAGCATTATTTCCTTCCCATCCATCTGGAATTCCAACAGTAGTATCGACCACTGTTGCTATTACAATGGCAGATCCATGGACCAGACCTGGTGCAGTCAATATGCCTGCGCCATTGCATCCATTACCAGATTATCCTGAAAAATGGCTACCCAAGTTTAATCCAGATGATGGAACCCAGGCTGAGGAACACATTAATAACTTCATGTTAGCAATCAACTTGAAAGGAGTAACAGAACAAGATGTTGTTGTTAGACTTTTCCCTTACACCTTGCAAGGATCAGCAGGATCCTGGTATTTCTCTTTACCCTCTGGTTCCATTACTAGTTGGAACACTTGCCAAGAGCAGTTTCTTACCAAATATGGAGATGATAGGTCTTTGGCTACTTTAATAAACGATCTCTCCAATCTAAGAATAGAGCATAGGGAACCAATCAAGGAATTTAATGCTCGCTTCAATAAACTCCTCAATAAAATCCCTACAGCTTCCAAACCAAGTGAACAAATTCGAAGCGAATGGTATATCACCGCCCTACCTGCCAATATAGCCATTTTTGTAGACAGGGCCGGGAAACCTACCTTAGCTGAAAATATGAGAGAAGCACTTGCTGTGGAAAAACGCATCAATGCTCTAGAGAAGAAAGCTGCTCTGGAAGACAGAAAAGCCAAGAAAGTCTCTTTTAAAGATGACTCAAGGAAGAAGACCCCAAAAGACCCATATGACATGGAAGGTTTGCAAAAAGTCCTAAAAACTTTGTCAAATGAAATGGTTGAAATAAAGAAACAGGTGGCCGAAACTTCAACCAAAAGACCCTTTAGGACTTATAAGAAAAATGAGTCAAAGCCCCCAAATGTCATATCTAATGCAGACTCAGAGCAAGAAGAAGAAGAGGAAGAGGAAACAATCGCACCGACTGATGATGATGAAGAAGTAGTAGAATGTCATGGAATGTGGGATTTTATACTCCCCAACTCCGATACTGATAATGAAGAAGAAGCGTTCCCGGTCACTACTAGGAGCAAAAGTACTTCTGAACCTGTTCAGGTAACATCAAAGAAAAGGAGCGCTGGTGCTGCTACAACCAAAGAAAAAACACCTGCAAAGAAATCACCTGTAAACCAGCCTTCAACTTCTAATACTCCTTCAACATCCAAAACATTAGTGGTATCCGATTCAATGGAGTATAACATTGTTGATGACATGAAGAAAACTAAAGCAAACATTACTATGTTTGAGCTTAGTAAATTAAAGCATCAATAGAAATTACTTCTTAAAGAATTGAATGTTGTTCCCTCTACACCACTTCCCAGTGCAAAAGCTGCTAATGACTCAGGCCAACCTCCTCCCGGTATGGTTGAAGCTACCGATTTAGTTTTGATTGGAGATAGATCAAATTCTCATACTCCACCCTTCCTTCTAACCTATGAGATTTATAACAGGAACCTGCACAACTGTTTAATTGACTCAGGGGCATCGTCTAACATAATGCCAGCTTCAGTTTGTTCAAAACTGAACATTGAACCCCAGAAGTCTGCTATCCATATTGTACAGTTGGACAGGACCAAAGTGCAGGTTGTGGGAGAAATTAATTCCGTAACTATCAGGTTGTCTGCTGATCCCAGAGTAGTACAAAGGATTGACATCCTAATAGCCGATATACCTGAATTTTATGGTCTAATTTTGAGTAGAGATTGGTCCGAAAAATTGCATGGATATATTTCTACTGATTGGTCACATATGTGGCTTCCCTATAAGGGTAAGCCAAATCAAATAAAGATCGATCGAGAGAAACATATGACCCACACAGTTACTGAATTTGAGCAAGAAAACCAACCCGTAGCGTTCA
The DNA here is from genome assembly GCA_031772625.1 of Pinus tabuliformis. Taxonomy (NCBI): domain Eukaryota; kingdom Viridiplantae; phylum Streptophyta; class Pinopsida; order Pinales; family Pinaceae; genus Pinus; species Pinus tabuliformis. The sequence goes on from CM062810.1 coordinate 970,922,382, forward strand.
ACAACAACATTTTGGGGAATTATTCATCAGAGTCATTCTTTGGCAACTTTGTTGCCCAACCATCTCCTTTTTCAGTTAATCATTTTACATCTCAGATTGAGAAATTTTCACAAACAGATAGGTGTAGATGTTTCAATGAGGCTGAGAAAACTGTAAATACATTTGTTAATACTTCTTTTTTTTGGTCTTTATACTTCGATGGATCCAAGTCTAGCGAGGGCTCAGGAGCAGGTTGTATTTTGGTTAGTCCACAAGGAGAAAAGACAATGCTGTCCTGTAGGCTGGAATTTGAATGCACTAACAATACAGCCAAATATGAAGCCTTAGTCCAGGGACTATATAAAGCAATCGATCTTAAAGTGCAATATCTAAAAGTATTTGGTGATTCTTGAAATTATTGTTAAACAGGTAAGGAATGCAATCCATTGTCTTTCAAATCACCTCAAGCATTATCAATCGCTAGTACAAGAACTTACCTCACACTTTTCTGCATTCAACATTTCCTCCATTCCCAGGTCTCAAAACTCGACAGCCGATCTCCTAGCTAATGTAGCTTCCAAGCTCCTACCTTCTCAATACTATAGCCCAGGTAGATTTTCCGTAGAATTACTTTTTAGGCCTTCAATTCCTGACAATGTCACTAATTGGAGAGTATTCAACCATGATGAGGATATTTTACAATTCTTAACTTCTGAAAAGTCCTATGATAATCAAATCATTGAGGAAGATGAGCATGACTCCCAAATGAGAGAAACACCTCACGAAAATGCAATTCCTAAGCCTGTGGTAAAGCTGGAAGATCTTTATGATATTAAAGACAGGTTTAAACCTGTAACTAATGCAAAGCTCCAAAGCTCTACCCTAAGGTTTGAATTGATAAATCTAGGTACTGAGCATGCTCCTCAAAGTATTAATTTAGGATTAGGACTTTCCATGGAAGAGAAGGAGGCATTCATAAGACTGTTAAGGAAAAATAAACAGGTTTTTGCTTGGAAATACGATGATTTGAAGACATATGATACATCCATTATCCAGCATACCATTCCTATGCTTCCCGATCAGAAACCGATTCAGCAAAAGTTAAGAAAAATACATGCAAATTTAGAGAGCCAGATAAAATCGGAACTTAACAAACTCTTGAAAGCCAAGATTATTTTTCCTGTTCGACACTCAAACTGGGTCTCTAATATGGTGCCAGTCAGAAAGAAAAATGGCAACATTCGAATTTGTATTGATTTCAGAAATTTGAACAAAGCAAGCTTGAAAGACAATTTCCCATTACCTACTATGGAGAAAATACTCCAATCAGTAGCAGGATTTGAATTGATGTCCTTTCTTGATGGTTTCTCAGGATATAACCAAGTTCTGGTTCATCCTGATGACCAGCTTAAAACCACATTCAGAACAAAATGGGGAACATATGCATATCAGAAAATGCCTTTCGGACTTATAAATGCAGCGACGACATTTCAAAGAGCAATGGATACAACTTTTAGAGGGTTGATTAATAGAACAGTAGTCGTCTATCTAGATGATATTACTGTATTCTCTAAGGAGAGGTATAATCATTTGCATGATCTAGATCAAATTTTTCAACGTTGCAAAAGATATGGTATTTCTCTTAACCCTAAAAAGTCTTTCTTTGCTCTTGATCAAGGGAAGCTCTTGGGTTTTATTGTGTCTAAAAATGGCATTTATATTGATCCTGATCGAATCAAAGAAATCTCTGAAATCCCTTTCCCACACAATAAAAAATCGATGCAGTCATTTTTAGGCCAGATCAATTTTGTTAAAAGATTTGTCCCAGATTTTTCTCAAATCATTTTGCCACTTCAAACAATGATTAAGAAAAATTCAGTTTTTAAGTGGGGATCAACAGAAAAAGAAGCTTTTGATCTAATCAAGCAATCAATAATCAATGCCCCAGCCTTAAATACTCCAAATTTTTCTAATCATTTTACATTGTATACCATCGCATCCAACTCGTCGTATGCTGCAGTACTCACACAACTAAATGATCACAATCTGGAAGCACCCATTTCATTTTTTAGCTCAAATCTTCACGGTGCTGAATTGAATTATTCCGATGTAGAAAAACAAGCCTTTGCTGTATTTAAAGCAGTCAAGCATTATAGACCCTTCCTTCTGAAAACCCACACAAAAGTTATAGTTCCTTTCCCTGCAGTTAGGCAACTTTTAATCCAAAAAGAACTGGGTGAAAAAAGGGCAAATTGGGTCACAGCGCTTCAAGAGTATGACTTAGAAATTAAACCAGCAAAGATTGTTAGAGGTCAAGGTTTTTGCAGGATATTGGCAGGAGCATCCAACATTCCAGAATCAAGCGATACAGATCTAACTGAAGAAATCAATCAGATAAGTGTTACTGATTCCGAATCTCAATATGCAGATTTAATCTTTTATTTAAAGAATGGTTATGCACCTCCAAACCTATCTTACAAGAACAAAAGGGCCATTAGGTTGAAAGCAAAGAATTTTACAATTATTGATGATGTGCTTTTTAAGCAGAATTATGATTCCATCTTATTGAGATGCCTTGAGAAAACTGAAGCACAAAAGGTTTTGCAGGAGTTACATGGTGGACCAGCGGGAGGACATTTTGGAGCTGATACAACAGCTCACAAAATTATTCATGCTGGTTACTATTGGCCCACTTTGTTTAAAGATGCCCACGAGTATGTAAGGAAATGCCTCAATTGTCAAACTTCGAGTGGAAGACAATGTAAAATAGCTTTCCCTCTGCAACCAGTCAACATTGAACAACCATTTGAGCAATGGGGATTGGATATCATTGGGGAAATCACTCCACCATCTTCCAAACAGCATAAGTATATCCTTACCGCTACCGATTATTTTACTAAGTGGGTTGAGGCAATCCCTTTGAAGACAACAAATTCTGAAGCAATCATTGAATTCATAGATCAATTCATCATTACCAGGTTTGGTGTCCCAAATGCTCTTGTTTTTGATAATGCGTCTTATTTCTCAGGAAATGCTATGTTTGATTTCGCTATTAAAAGAGGATTTAAATTAAAATATTCTGCTAATTATTATCCCCAGGGTAATGGTTTAGTGGAATCTACTAATAAAAATCTGATCAAAATCATTAAGCGAACTATCGAACAGAATCATAAAAACTGGCACAAATCCTTAATGTTTGCATTATGGGCTGATAGGATAACACAAAAAGCTTCTATAGGATCTTCTCCGTTCAATCTTGTGTATGGAAAAGAAGCAGTACTACCCACAAATCTTGTTCTTCCTTCTTTAGCCCTAGTGCAGTTCATTGAGGAAAGTCCTTCCTCTTCTATTCAGCTTAGACATGACCAAATCCTAAAATTAGAAGAGGAAAGAGAAAAAGCCAGGGTTATCCATGCCAAACACCAGCAAGTCATCAAGGCAGCTTTTGATTCAGTCTCATCCGGTTCAAAACAATTCCAAGTCGATGATTTAGTTCTGAAATGGGACAAAGCCCATGAGGACAAGGTTAAACACACCAAGTTCCAGAAGATGTGGCTTGGACCGTTTCAGATCTGTGAAAAGATAGGCCATTTGACCTTTATATTGCAAGATTTATCAGGTTCGAGAGATTCTCTCCCTGTTAATGGCCTGATCTTGAAAAAATTCTTCAATTGAGGAGGTAACCCCTTCTCCTTTTATTTTAATAGGATTTTGTAGAATTTTTAGGAAATAAAGTTGTAAGGTAACTTCCATTGACCTTTTGCTGTGTTTGAAAAATTGTCCCACAGAAGTAGTATGGATATTTGCTTTTAAATAATAGAACTCTTAACCAAAAGGGATAATTTCTAGGAAATTAGGTATCATTGTATTTTGAAAACATACTTCAAGTTTTGTGAACTCCTCTCAAAGTATAGAAGTATTGTAAATCATTTTCTGTTTTCAGATTGGTCTCAAAAGGTTATCAATATCAAGATAGAAGCTAATCCAATTTCAACATCTTCAACTCTTACCCTGTCATCCATTTACTCTTAAGGAGAAAATTGTTCATCCCATTCACTAAAGTTTATGATTACTTAGAGTGTAATTCTAAAATATTTGATAGAAAAGATAAGAGGTCTTATTACAAGCCTACTTACCATGTTCATAGGGAAATAGTTTAACCGACATTACCAATACTGCATACCATAACAGGGTAATGGCTTAGAATTATAAGACAAGGGGTCTCATCACGAGCCGGCTTGTTTGGTTAGATTACTACTAGTGAATGGCATTGTCAATAGCTGGCCACAAAACCAGGACAATGGCTTTTTATCTTATCAATAACAGAAAAAGGAAATGAAATACAAAATATGAAAACATGTTTTGAATTCATTCTGTTAATCACACTCTTAATTGGATGGAACAATGGACAATAGCATGGTTAAAAGGTATCCCTGTCGAAACTATGAATGTTTGTTGGCAGCAGAGGCTCTACCTATGACGGAGGAGTTCACTTTAAAAAGCTGATTTGGAAAGGTTTTCTGTTTTATCAATATAAACCAATAAAGGCCTATTTAAAACTTAGAATGTATTTATTTTCTTAAAAAAGAAAGGAAGTTAGAAAAATAGTTTCATTTTACTCGAAATGCATATATACCTAGTTATATTAGAATTTTCCCCTTTGATTAGAACTCTATTATGAAAAAAGTTTAAGTATTTCTATACTTTTCAGAGATAACTGCTTCTTCCAGCGAATCGCCAATAATTGTTGTGCCCTACAACAACCCCCCATTTCATATCATATTTATTTACTAAATCATCATATGAAATGGGTCCCTTTACAAGTTAGTTGGTATCAATACTTCATTATTTCAAAAAGGTCCGCAAACCAAATCAAGACATTGTATAAAACCTTTTAAAAAAACCCATTTTTGGTCAAATAAAACAATCTTTTATCATTGCGATAAAGCGATCACAAGATCGCATATCGCAATGACATAGAAAACACAAATAAGTGGCACATTGGTCTCCGCCGATGCGATATCGGCTATCGGCAATACTCCATGCACATTTTAAAGCGCCCCATGCCATTAGCCCCGACGCGATGCGCAATCGGCGATCGGCTATCGGCGGTAATCTTTACACGGTCTTAAAACATCCCAACCCTTTCACCCCGATGCGATGGAATATCGCAATCGGCAATCGGCAGTATCCCATGCACAATAATAAGGTGCCCATGTCATACCCCCGATGCGATGCGATATCACAATCGGAAATCGGCGATACACTGTCTATGCACATTATGATGCCCATTCACCCCGATGCGATGCGATTTCGCTATCGGCGATCGGGATTTCAAAATTGTCAACGTAAGGATTTAAGTGTTCCCGACGCCCGATTACGATATAGCGCGGTTTTCAAAAATCCGTTAAATGGAGGGATATTATGATTCATTCATATTTAAAGCTTGATCTTTTAAGCAATCATTCACCCGCGCTCAACCGCCAAAACATCCACAGCACGCTTAAACGGGCCATTCGGCCGAATAATGGTATAATGAGCATTTAAGGGGTGGCAGGTCTTAAATGGCCATTTAATGTAATTATAAGATCCCCCATGGATTGTGTCTGCGCCCATTTTAAAAGCTAATCCCTTATTATGCATCTATCAATATTTCTCATCACTTGCAAGTTTTCATTGCTATTTCTCTGTATTACGTATATTTGCGCCTCTGTGCAGAATTCATCCAAAGGAGAAAGCTCAAGCAAAATGGGGAAGAAATCCGAGAAGACCACAGGCGCTTCCACTATGCCAGCTGCAGCACAGGTTCTCACTGACAAGAAGAAAGGATTAATTTCGGATACAACATGTTCAGGTCTCGACAGAACTACCTGGTAGGGTACCTACAACTTGATCGAAATTGAAGAACCTATTGTGACAACAGTAGAAGCCACTGCTAATTCCACTCGGAAATCTGAGTGCACTCTTAAGGATTTAGCTGACTCCTTCCTTCACAGGATAGCAGCTAGGGAGCAAATTCTACCATACACAGATGTAGTGTGGTGGGCGATTGAAGAAATCCCAATCTTGGATAGAACCTTCAGCACCAGAGACGGAAGGATTTTCGGGTCGTTCAAAGCTGAGGACTTAAGGCAAATGTACCATTTGCCTAAGCCGGAGAAGATATACAATAAGGCATTCCTGGAGAAATTCGCAAGTGAAAATGAAGTTGAATCCGAACCCATCCGGGATTGGAGACAAAATCCAGCCAAGCACAAACATGAATCTTCCGGTAAGTACTCAGTTGATTCCCTGGCTTCTCCTTATTGCTACGCTGGAATAATGATGTGTAGATTGTGGGGATTGCATGACTCCTCTAATTTCACCATAGAGATGGTTCCTTTAATGGAAGCTGCAGTGAACAGTCAAATAATGGATTGGGCCACTATTCTCTCAGATAAACTAGCCATAGCTGTTCTTGATTTTAGAAATCAGACTGTCGTCTCTGAAAGGAAAATTCCCAATTCTATTATAGTGCATATATTTTAGATACATTATGTTTCAATTCTGAATTTCCCGTGCTCGGCTGGAGGTGGATGCCACAAGACCCCACAGCTATCCACATATACCATCAGAAATTATGGAAGTCCTCTTACAAGCACCATCTGTACCAAATCTGCAATGGCTTTATGGTGCCTATTTATTATTCTATTTTTGATAAACCCATTCCCAAGATTTCCTATCAAGCTTCGTTTGATTTAACAGCAGTAGGGAGTTGGTTTAGAGAGGAGAGATTTACCTACATAAGAGTTTTCGGCAGCCAAGCCAAGCCACATGTTCTCCCTTTGTACATACCAGATAAACTGCTAGCAAGAGAAATCGCTTATCAGATTACGGCTGAGAGTGTTACACAGACTCTCAAGAAAGAAAAGAAGAGGGGATGGCCCTCTTTTCCCCTGAGATGTGGTGTCTATACTCTGCATGATCTCAAACATGCAGAAAAGGAAGCCACAAAGATTCAATCCTTAACTCTGGCTACTATCCCAAATAGGCCATTTGATCCAAGGAAAGTTGCCTATAATGCACTAGAACAGGCCAAATTGACAAAATTTGAGCATAAGGAAGATATGTTTGACGACCTGTTCATTGCAGCCGAATCAATAGGTCAGGCTAAAGAATTCGCTAGAATGAAAGATAATGATGAAGGGTTGACTGAGTTTAATAAACTTAGAGAACAGAGGTTGCAAACTTTGACTCTAGATTTACTAGCAACAACCCCGGCGACATCATCAAGCGAGCCTGGTCGGCAACAGTCAAAGGAACCTCCGGTTATAACAAAGGATCATAAGAAGGAACAGGAGGAAAGGCAGAGAAAAGAAAAAGAAGAAAGGCAGAAGAGAGCACAGGAGGAGAAACAAAGGAAAGATAAAGAGGAACAGCAAATGAAAGAGCAGGAGGAAAGACAAAAGAAGGAACAAGAGGAGCAACAGAAGAAAAAGCAGGAAGAAGTGCGGAAGGAGTCCCAAGCCGAAAAGCAAAAACAAACCACCATTGATGTCAATATAGATACTCATATTGACCCTAAATTGCTCCAGGAATGGAAGCAATTTGACTCTATCATCAGTGGGTTGGAATGTTCCAAGGATACAGACACTTCCAAGACAAACGATACACAGGACATCACTTCACCTCAGGTTCTAAGTGGAACCAGCGGCCCACCCATTTCTAAGGATGTTGAGGTAATACCAAAAGACCCCTCCGACCAAATCATTCTCCAGGTAGAAGATATTCCTCCCCTGGATGTCTTCTACAGCCCAAGGCATAAAGCAGTGGTAAAACGACAAAGGAAAAGAAGGAAGATTGATCAACCTCCCCTTTTCCCAGAGAAAACTGTTACGGGCAGCGTGGTTTGGAAGGAGGAATTTGACCCCTCCGATGACCTAACAAAACTGTCGCAGTATGCGGGAGCCTATTCGGCAGCGACAATCGATAAGGCATCAGAGGTAAGTCTTCTACTGAAAACCAAGGATCAAGAAATTTTCGCATTACAGGCAGAATTAGCTGAGACAAAGCAGAAGGCAGAGCAGCAATTGTTGACACAACAGCAAATGAACAGTCAACTAACTCAGCAATTGCAGGCAGAAAAGCAAAGGATCGACCAAAGCGCGATCCAGAAACAGAAGGAATTATCAGAGGCATTGGCACAATTAAGGGTAGCAAACAAGCAAATGATGAAAACAAAGGATGAGCAAATCGCTCAATTGTCATCGCAGCTCGAAATAATAAAGGGCGCTCCACAAGTGGCTGAATTCAGAGCAGAAGCATTACAAATAAACACTGCATTAATATCTCAAATTAGGCTTCTGTGTCAACAAATCGCTCAGGCAGAGCCACTCTGTGAATTAACGACATCCATAAATCAGCAGGTAGAGAAGGCCAGGAATGAATTAGATCAAGCCGAAGAAATCATAGCTGCATTTCTTGACTGGCAAGATTCTGAACAAGGGAGAGCAGCAAATTTTCCCAGAATCTTAGAAACACATAAAGATATACTCTTCACAGAATGGCAATCTCAGATGATGAAAGCAGAGAGGGCAGCTTCGAGATGTAAATCAACTTCCAGCAACCTGGTTGAACTAGTTAACAACACTCTCTACTTGTCAAATATGATTTCCCAATGTACACCAGGAAGGTTGACAACAACAAACACATTGGAGCAATCATGTTATCCTGATTTAGAGGAAAAGGGGAGATTAATCGCTGGGATTAACAGTTTAACTATGGAAGCATATTGGCTCTTCCTGGTAAAGCCGCATACACAGAGAGCCGCCCTTAAGTGCCTAACAGATGCGATCGGGTATATGATTCCCGATATTCAGGATGCCACCTATGCCGCCCAGCTCAGTTCGCGCCTCAACAAACCTCCTGAAGTAGAGCCAATGCTTGCGATAAGTCAGCTCAGATATAAAGGCAAGCAGCCTACCTGATGAATCATGTCGCCGACTGCCAGATCACTGAGAAAAATAGGATCAAGATTCATTGATGCCAATTAAATAGGATTTCTGTTTTATTAGATATTTAGATTAATTTAGTATTTATAGACCCTTTCATTGTTTTGGAAAGGGTCGTAAAGTTTTGTACCAGACTTAAAGACTGAAGTTTGCACTATTGTGCTTCAGTCAATATTCTTTTATGAAACTAGACCAGTTGTTCTTAATTCAACAAGGAGGCTTTTTATACAATTGTGCACTATTGTCTTTGTTGAGAATGTTTCTGCGTTGAAGGAAGAATTACAAGTAGCGATTGATATCGGGAGTGTTAAAGCAGCTCATATGGTATTTCTATCTATGTCTGAATTCATTCATGTTATGTGAATTGTTATTTGATTATCCTTGCTATTATTGATTATATGCATGCGCTTTAACAACAATTCTACATTCTTTCCACTATTGGATGTTTTATGATATGCTTTCCTTTTAATCATGTATATGTCGACAATATAAATGATGAGTGTGGTAATATCGCTTTAATCGCTTTGCTTAACTATTTAGGCACAGTAATCTTGAATGAATTAATATCTATGTCTGTTAGATGGAGTCATCTATATGCCTGTCTTTAGACACAGACCATCAAACGCTACACTTTAAAGCTCAATAGATTCCCGGGATAGTTCATAGTTTTTGTGTTCTTGTCAATAGATTTAGTTATTCGCTCACCGTTAGTCTATTTTATAAATCATCCATTCATCCCATTTATCCATTTTTGGGAAACTGGTCCCATTATCCCCAGTCGGAGCCACTATTCCAAACGGAAAAGGAGCTGTACTAAGGTCCGGACCGGGTGGTTATCCCCGATGTTGATGCAGCGATTTTTGAGACATCAACACTTCCTCATAGAGTTCCTTATTAAATGTAGAGAGTTTTAAATGTACATCTTCTATTTTTTGGCTTTAGGATATTTTCATTTGTTCTACGCTAAAAAGAATATCCGTAATTTTTTTTCTTTGTTAGTCCTTGATAGGTTATATAGGATTTTGGATCTTGCCACTTTGGAATGGACTCTTTCAGAAACAATTTTAAATTTTTTTCACTCCTACAACATCCTTATGAGTGCATATTTGCTAAATTGATATATATATCCACTACGTCATGAAAAAATAACTGAGATATACTTAAATATTATGTGAATTATATCTTATATAATACCAATGGTAATTTAAATTATATATGTTTTATGACTAAATTTGATCTCTAAACTTTTGAAAGACGAGAGAAACAATTTCTCCCATAAACTCCATCTTACTCAAATTGAGATATAAAAATTATAATGAATGAAATTATTTATAAACTCCATCTTACTCAAATTGAGATATAAAAATTATAATGAATGAAATTATTTATTGTGTTATGAAGTGTTGTTTATACTCAATGCGATGGGTATGTGTAATTCATTGTTCAATTTGGAGTTGAAATTGTGTACTTTAAATGAAATTATAAATATTATATAAATAAATAAACAATAATAATCTAATTTTAAGGTCATAACCACACAATGATTTTACTACTAAAGTCTACGGAGGTGTACATATATACCCCGTTTTGGAGTTGTACTTGTGACCTCTTAGGAGGAAACATGTGTTCTAACCATTGGGCGCACTCAAGCTAGAACAATAATTTAATTTTAAGGCCATGACAAAAGCATACACCAAAATATTGGTGCATGAGACCCCCTTGTTTATCTGACAATGTTTGCACTAATATAAAGTTACACACACACAATCTATATATATATATATATATATATATATAGAGAGAGAGAGAGAGAGAGAGAGAGAGAGAGAGAGAGAGATTTTGGTTTACAATGTGCTATTTATAAAATACTATTAGCATTAGTAGGTATGAAGTTAAAAATAGAATATTTCTATATTTTGTTCTATTTAGTTTCTATTTACAATTTGTGACACCGCTCATATAATTTTCCCCCAATTTTTGTAATGTAATGATACTCTGAATTATAAATGAATATATTTTTATGAATATGCCAAAAGAGTGGGACCATAGATCCATTACCTAAGGAGGAAGATGAAAGATAAACCCATGAAGGCTTAGCTGGAAGCATTAATTAGTTTTATGGTTGAAATAATAATAAGAAAAAGAAGAGGCAAAGTCTAAGAGAAACATGAAGAGGGACCTTGAGGAAATAATAAAATGGCATTTGCACGACAATTATTGGGTTGGATTTTCGTATTGAGAAAGAACATGAGAACTACTGGAAATACTTATGAAGGGGAGGGAATGAAATTCCACTGGAAGCTAAATTATGACATGGAGGAGCTCAAGAAATTTTGAGGAAAATGGGAATGAGTGGTTGCCAAGAATTGGTTGAGCTAGCACTCAGGATGCTTGCTAAAGAGTTGATAAACCACTTGATTTTATAAGTATTCCCTATCCTCTTTGAGCTGAGTATGACCTCTTGTTGGTACAATTGAAGAAATTTCCCTCAAATTGTGGATTTGGCTCGAAGTTGACTGTTGCAATTAATTCTATGAACATGAGTCTTAGGTTGGGTGGAAAATCGAAGTCCACCTCTAGTTTGGCCATTTGATTTATTGTATTTGCATGTATTTGGCTAAGAGTTGTGTAATTGAAGCATGTACTTGTGGAATTTAATTGTATGGCTCTCTGAAATATTATGTGGATGTAAAATGCTAGCGCATGTAGCTCTAAGCTAAATCCTTGGAATTTTATTATGTTGCATGTGAAAGTTATGTATATGTCCAATATGTTGATTCAATGCTTGTGTTCATGTTGAGGAATGTTGATATCTGTGTGAATGGGTAAAGCTAATCCCTATACAATTGATGAGGAATGGACAATTCCTGTATTTTTGATGAATTAATGTTTTCTCATGCTCCTTACTACTAATTTTTGCATACTAGCCACAATGCTAATGAATTTTTTACATTAATAGAAAAGGATGTCATTATTTTAATATGAAAGTGAGGAGATGGCTCTATGAAAATTTTCTCAAAGATGGGCTTGTTCCTGTGACCTTTCTGAGAAGATACTTGACCTAAATAGTCTGAGCATGAAAGAGAGGTAGATATCTGCAAAAGTGCATGATAATTTTCAGTAATAAATATATTTCCATCGACCTCAGTTTATAAATTGTAGAGTTCAAGAAGGATAACCCTATTTTATATATACATTTATATTACACAAGTGAGTTATATTTCATCCTGGGTCGATGCTTTAATAATCTCAGGAGAAATAAGTTAGATGGATGGGAGCCATTGGTGTCCCAAGCCATATAAAAGGCATGTATATATGTGCAAGTAGACCAGGGTCCTTAAATCTAAGGAGAGATAGATCTATAGAGCTTCAAAATAGTATGTATATAATTATATATATACTCATATGGAAATGAGCATGGGTTGAGAATTAAGGAATTAAGCGCCCAACCCTTGAGTCGTAATAGCCCATGAATGCAGGAACCATATTAAGGTGCTGAGGGTGGGGCTCCAATGTATATGTTCATACGTTGTTAGGGTTGAAATTCATTTGTCGAGGGTTAAAAGGGTAGACTCCTTATATCACCATATGGTCAGGTGCTTGGACCAAGGGTGCATAGGATGGAGAACCTAGAACCATTGAATGTTGTGGAATGATTAACGCTCTCCACATACCCTCGAAGGATGCATGAACCTTGCTATGGATCATGGCCAAGTTCTACGTGAAAATTAATATAAAATAATTAAATCAAAACCAGAAAAAAATATGTGACTAGCTCATTTTGATGGTGGGATGTGGTTGGAACTGGGAGAACAACTTGAATCTCGCAAAGAGCAATACCAAAAAAGAAAAAACATAGATCAAAAGGAGAGTATCTTGTAGAGGCATAAGTGGCTACATAGTTGTTGTGCTGCAAAAATATCCAACTACTGATCTCACTATTTGTTTTGCTGATGAGAAAGTTTGTTAAAGACATGAGTTCTTTTGTTGTAGTTGTGCTGCAAAATATGCAAGTGATAAATCCACTCTTTCTTCTGCTAGTGGTAGATGTAAAGAGGATGAACCGAGGTTTTGTTCACTACCTTGATTTGACCATGAGCCTAAGGTTGAAATCTAGTGGAAAACAAAAGCTAACAACCTAAAAGATTTCCAAAAGTGACTGAAAATCCGGATTCATAATAAAAAATGATGGTCAATGGTAATCCAAAATGGTTCCAAACACAATGGAAGAGAAGTACTGCAGTTGTAGATGCAACAATAGTTTTGTTGAATGTTATGAAAAGTTAAAACTATCCTGGAAAATCGGCATATTGCCACAAACATGCAATCGTGTTTCCATTGAATAGTTGGTAAACCATTGAAGAAATCCGTGGCAAAGGATTCTTAAGCCCCAATGTTAGCATTTTTGGATGTAATTTTCCACTTTTTTCTGTGTGAAAAGCCAACAGAAGTACCTCTGCAAATGCAACAGAGCATTTTGCACACCATAAATCCCTTGATAAGATGAGGGGCACAATCTTGATAAGAAGATAATAATCAAGATGATCCAGCTAAAACACTCATCTGATTTAGCTTGTAAAGAATTCCACTGTGGACTATGTAGTCTAGGAAAAGTGTCTAGTTAACCATAGTAGACTTTTTGATGGAATCTATCACTAGAATAAAACCTGTAAAATATTGGGATTTTCAAACTCCATAGACGGCATAATGCCAAAATCTAAAGCCTAAAATGGAAACAACTTTGGCAAGGATGTACGAAGCCCATTTTTAGTGTCTTGTGAATCTAAACACAGAAGAGGTGTAAAATAGTTTTTTTACCAAAGTTGTTGTGTCACCATTCCTCAAGTACTCAGACAGTGCACATATCATTCCCTGGTAAAAGTGTTGTGGTTGGGCTTGTAAAGAATGCCATTGTGGACTGCATAGTCAAGGAAGAGTGTCTGGTTAACCAAGGTAAAATGCTAGATGGACTCTATCACTGGACTAAAGCCCATAGAATATTGGGAGTTTCAATCCCCATAGGTGGCACATCTATAGCCTAGAATGGAAAGAAACTTGGCAGGGATGTACAAAACCCATTTTTAGTGTCTTTTGAATAAAAAATCAGAAGAGGTTAATGATCAGTGTTGAAGTAGCCATAATATTGTGCATGTCTAGCAGAATGATATGGCCTACCCTGGATCAAGTTAGAACCACTAAGAGAAGTGACATTAAACTCTGTTATTCCACAAAGTAATCCAATAACAAAAGTGATGGAACACTTCCAAGTGATAAGGCCAGGTTGTCCGCACTCCTCAACCCACCCTAGCAAATATGACATAGGACAAGGTGTTGTTTGTAGCTTTAGGTCTACAATCAACTCTTGGGATACCAAAATGTTTTCACTAATAGTGTTCATGATGATGGACACTGACCAACCTTTGATCTGGAAGTTTTGAGTGAACAAAGCTTCTTCATCATTGTTCTATAATTTGTGGCCATCAACACTACATCTATATCTCTAGAGAATTGGTGTTATTCACTGAGAAATGATTGAGCCTTCTCAGTGATCTTTCCCTAGAAAACCTTGCACTCGTAATTTGAATGCCCATACTTTTTGTGGTGAGAGTTCCTCCTGTTTTCTATCCTAACAAAAGGGGTTGCACAAGAAGACTCCAAGTTTTGTCCACTAGTATTCAGTTCACCCTTGGAAGTGGTAATGGGTTGAGAAGAGAAAACAGAAGTTTGTTGACTGATAATATTGGTTTAGGGCGACTTAAAATCTATTTTGGAAGCAAGCTATATCTATAATGGTGTGGCAGCAACTCACTATGACAACATATTTCCTCTATATGCACCTTCTCAAGAAGTCTGTTCAAACCCAGATGCGATTCTTTAAGGATCGTATTTTTCTAAGGTATGGCTTATCTAAGTCTTGTATGTATCCTCCAGACCTGCACTCTAGACTCTGTTAATGGCAATTCTTGGTCGTCCTATATTAGCCATGACACAATGAATAAGGTATTAGTGATGTATATGTCATACTGTATGATACGAAAGGTGAGAACTGAGGTAAGCACTAAGGGAACATCTCAGCCAAAGTGAAAAGTGCCCTTTCAATCATATAAAATTCTTCCTCAACTTCTAAAACTGTTAGCTGAAGTAAATGTGAATCTAATTTATTTATCACAAACTTGACTTCATCTAATCTAGGAACCAAGTTAGCCAATTCCTTGATAGATAGGTTTGACTTCTTGGTCAGCTAAGGTAATCTCCTGTTAAAATTCACAATGAAGTTCTAAAATCTTACTGATATACCCAACAATTTGAGGTCATCATAGAATGGAAAAGAATGCTGCATAATAGTGTACAAGAAGATTCACCAAATAAATCCTAAAGCCATATAAGCCGTGCAAGAAATTTCTAACTTTGTTTCATGATACTCAACACACTAGATATCCACTTGGCACTAATTTGATTATCATAGAGACACTGATTTAAGGAAGCTAGTCTGTGCTGACCTGGCCTAATAAAATTATTATTACTCTTATATATTCCTGAGGAAATGATTGTCACACCTTAGTTATTCTTCACTTTCAACTATTGTTAAGTTTCCTCTGCATACTATAATCTAGTAAAGAACTGAAAAATTGGCATTATTGAGGCATGGTGCCCTCTCATTGAAAACCAGCAACACTACAAGATGCTATATATGAGTTGCAATTACTTGATCATTTTTTTTAGCATGATGATATTTTTTTGAGAATAACCACTTGTATCCATTCTTGTTATTTGGAGTTCAGTAGCTAGAGCCCCAAAGTTTGATCCAAGATTGTAACCACAGTTGTTTTAATCCTCTCAGTACATGTCCCAATATACCAATCTCATGTAGGGCATAGGTCTACTTTGCCTGCTAACAAATGAAACTGAAAAGGGTAGAAGTAATCAAAAGTTGTCTATTGTTTTTCTTGACAATCACTTAATATGTCATCTAAATGACCATTTCACTATATCTAAGTAATCAGGGTTCATGTGTGTAGGAACAGGGATTGTCATTTTTGAAATCAGGGAGAGTAGGGATGCATGGGACAACATAACATACATGTGTATGCAAAATATAAAATATTAAAATCATATAAATATTGAAAAAAGCTAATAAAAAAAGGAAAATTTACTAGTGCTAAAACATGAGACGTTGTGATCCAAACTGTAAAACAAATTATGTACCATTGGGCAGCAGTAGCAGCACATTGCAATTTATATGGTTGTGCCAAAACACAGGGCAAGGGCACACAGTTGTGGGAAGTACAAATATTCAAGAATGTTAGCTGGTGTTCACAAGTATATTTGGGCATTAGACACAATGGTCAGGTCTCTGTAACGGTTTACCAGGCAAAAGGAAACACATATCCAACCTCTGTATGGCTATTGGACATAAAATAGACAGATTAAACCTTTATATAAGCTAGAGAGGCATGAAATATGGAGGTCAGGTGCTTAGGTTAGCTTACTGGATGGAGTCAAATAGCAGATCATGGGGAATAGAACATGTGAATCAGGTTGTTTGGCATGGAGAACACAAATCAAATCTTAAAAAACAAAAACTGGGCATGGGATTAGACCATACAAATGAAAATTTCAGATTATTTTAAGGGGGGCATCCCTCGAGATTCTCCAAGGACATCATCCCACACTTGAGCATAGGAGGGATGGAGATATGTGTCCCCAAAATGGCAAGACACAAGATCACATCTTCACGTGGATGCAACCTTGGCAAAACAAGTACATATAGATGGTATCAGAGCATTGTTTAAATTTAATTCACAAAATTGACTAGTATTTAGTATTTACACAAAAGGGAGTTATCTCATGTGAAATTGGTCAGGGTAGATTTTAGTATTTACACAAAAGGGAGTTATCTCATGTGAAATTGGTTAGGGTAGATTTTTTCTTTCTATAGAGCCATGGTACCAAGGGCATTTTGTAATTCTTCCTTGTATGAATGACTCAAGTCTGCCATAGCTCTGAACAATATCTAGATATATTTAATTAGTTTCAAACCAAAATAGTGAAAGACATCAGAAAGAAGATTCCCAAGTCCATCTTGGAAGAATGGTTACATCATCAAAAAAACCATATACACCCCTCAACTGCCTTTAAAAAGAAGCACATACAAGAAATTGCAGGAAGGTGACATGTTTCTTATTGTCCAAGTATCCAAAAACATTCACCCGTAGAAATCAAGCTAGGGGGATAAACATACAGGAAATTATGTCCTGCATAAATCTCTATTTCTAATCATAAACAGAAACTAGCTAACAAGGCAAATTCCTAGTACCAACAGTTATTAGCATATTCTAACAAACCTTCTGGGATGAAGTTACCATTTTTTTGTAGGACAGTCCCAAAATAAATGTACAGTTTATTCAATTTTATCTAATATAAGTATTTAGAACATAAAGTACATGTGTTCCCAATTTCAAATAAGTGTCCAATGTGAATATGCAAAGGATATATCTTTTCTCACCAGGGTAAAAATCAATTTGTTCTTTCGAGCCTAGGGTAATTGTTCTACGACTAAGTGGTTCAATTAGAGGTTTTACTAAGTTGTAAAGCTGAGTTAGCACCTTATCCACAGCCCCAGTTCAGATCCCAAAGACTAAGCACAAGGGAAAAAAAAGTAGAAGAAGAAATCAGGGACATAAAAAGGAATGTGTTTGGCATTCACTTTGGGGTTCAATATCTCTCACAACAACATTAGAGGAAGTGATACTGGAGTTCAAGTAACTTGATTAAGATATGTGCATCTATAAGCATTCACTGTTGTCTCCTTTGGGGTTCAATATCTCTCACAACAGCATTAGAGGAAGTGATACACCTGCACAGTAAAAAACACAAGAGAGCTAGTACACAAGCATGAGAGAAGATTGCTGGAAATATGCCCATGCTGTACACTCCTTTGTGTTTATGCAGGATACAAATTTGTGAGGAAAGTGATCAGAGATCACCAAATCTCTAATAAAATACAATAAAGTGGGTGAGCGATCAGTTAAGATTCAGTCACCCAAAAGAGATAAGGATCAAGTACAAAGTATAAAAAATCAAATACAATACATGTTTGCTAGACTAAGTCTCACCAATTTATTCCTACCGAGAAGATGTTGTCCTCAAATTCTGCTGAAGATGAGGAAAGTACTGCTCAAATGCAGATTAGGAAACCCACTTTGCTTGAGTGGCCAAACTACCTTTGCAGCCCACCAAGTAAGTGGTGATTTGACAACACCCAGTAGGTATGGTGTGGGCATCAACAGGTGTATCTTTATATAGAGCACACTAAAAATCTAGAATTGTGGCCTCCCAATGTGCAATTGGAATTTGGAACAGGTTCCTCCGAGTGAGGTGGTTCATACAACTTCAACCTGTTAACATTCACTAGACCACGGATGCCAAGCTAAGGTGGGAGATACAACTTGAAGGCATTAGGACCGATTTACTATATGATGACATATATACAACACTGAATGGTCTTGAGCTTGTGATGCTGCTCATTTTTTATATTGGTGCTTATTCAAATGCAGCATAACTCAGTCACAAACCTGAAAAGGTGGAGCAAATCAATGCCAATTATGAAGTATATTATACTTAGCCTGTGTCCAATGAAGGATGCATGAACCTTGCTATGGATCGTGGCCAAGTTCTACATGAAAATTAATATAAAATAATTAAATGAAAACCAAAAAAAATATATGACTAGCTCATTCTGATGGTGGGATGTGGTTGGACCTAGGAGAACAACTTGAATCTGGAAAAGAGCAAGACCAAAAAAAGACAAAACATAGATCAAAAGGAGAGTATCCTGTAGAGACATAAGTGGCTACATAGTTGTTGTGCTACAAAATATCCAACTACTGATCCCACTATCTGTTCTGCTAATGAGAAAGTTTGTTAAAGACATGAGTGCTTTTGTTGTAGTTGTGCTGCAAAATATGCAAGTGATAATTCCACTCTTTCTTCAGCTAGTGGTAGATGTAAACATGATTAACAAAGGTTTTGTTCATTGCCTTGATTTGACCATGAGTCTATGGTTGAAATGGAGTGGAAAACAAAAGCTAACAACCTAAAAGATTTCCAAAAGTGACTAAAAATCTGGATTCATAATTAAAAAATGATGGTCAATGGTAATCCAAAATGGTTCCAAACACATTGGAAGAGAAGTACTACAGTTGTAGATGCAACAATAGTTTTGTTGAATGCTATGAAAAGTTAAAACTATCATCCTGGAAAATCTTCATATTGCCACAAACATGCAATCGTGTTTCCATTGAATAGTTGGTAAACCATTGACGAAATCCATGGAAAAAGATTCTTAAACCTCAATGTCAACATTTTTGGATGTAATTTTCCACTTGTTTCGACACGAAAAGCTAACAGACGTACCTCTGCAAATGAAGCAGAGTATTTTTCACACCAAAAATCCCTTCATAAGATGAGGGGCACAATCTTAATAAGAAGATAATAATCAAGATGATCCAGCTAGAAAACTCATCTGATTCATCTTGTAAAGAATTCCACTATGGACTGTGTAGTCTAGGAAGAGTGTTTAGCTAACCATAGTAGACTTTTGGATGGACTCTATCACTAGAATAAAGCCCATAAAATACTGGGATTTTCAAACTCCATAGATGGCAAAATCTAAAGCCTAAAATGGAAAGAACCTTGGCAGGGATGTACAAAGCCCATTTTTAGTGTCTTGTGAATCTAAAAACAGAAGAGGTGTAAAATAGTTTTTTTACCAAAGTTGTTGTGTCACCATTGCTCAAGTACTCAGACGGTGCACATATCATTCCCTGGCAAAAGTGTTGTGGTTGGGCTTGTAAAGAATGCCATTGTGGACTGCATAGTCAAGGAAGAGTGTCTGGTTAACCAAGGTAAAATGCTAGATGGACTCTATCACTGGACTAAAGCCCATAGAATATTGGGAGTTTCAATCCCCATAGGTGGCACATCTATAGCCTAGAATGGAAAGAAACTTGGCATGGATGTACAAAACCCATTTTTTGTGTATTTTGAATAAAAAATGAAAATAGGTTAATGATTAGTGTTGAAGTAGCCATAATATTGTGCACGTCTAACAGAAGGATATGGCCTACCCTGGATCAAGTTAGAACCACTAAGAGAAGTGACATTAAACTCTGTTATTCCACAATGTAATCCAATAACAAAAGTGATGGAACACTTCCAAGTGATAAGGCTAGGTTGTCCGCACTCCTCAACCCTCCCTAGCAAATTTGACATAGGACAAGGTGTTGTTTGTAGCTTTAGGTCTACAATAAACTATTGGGATACCAAAATGTTTCACTAATAGTGTTCATGATGATGGACACTGACCAACATTTGATCTGGCAGTTTTGAGTGAACAAAGCTTCTTCATCATTGTTCTGTAATTTGTCACCATCAACACTACATCTATATCTCTAGAGAATTGGTGTTATTCACTGAGAAATGATTGATCCTTCTCAGTGATCTTCCCCTAGAAAAACTTTCACTCGTAATTTGAATGCCCATACTTTTTGTGGTGAGAGTTCCTCCTTTTTTCTGTCCTAACAAAAGGGGTTGCACAAGAAGACTCTAAGTTTTGTCCACTAGTATTCAGTTCGCCCTTGGAAGTGGTAACAGGTTGAGAAGAGAAAACAGAAGTTTGTTGACTGATAATATTGGTTTAGGGCAACTTAACATCTATTTTGGAAGCAAGTTGGAAGGTATACAAGTTTAAATCATTTGAAATTTTAACAATAAAAATCATAGAAATGAGATCAGAAAAATACCTTTCAAAGGTATCCATACACCTCGAAGTTCTCGAAGGTTGCAATTTTATCTTCATAGGGTAGTGAATAATTGAATATCATAGCAGGGTATGGAATCTGCTGCAAAATCATAAAGATTATGAGCAGAGAAAGAGTGAACTGAGTCCCAAACCTGGCAAAGGAGAATAGTCGCGTCCCAAACCTGGCAAAAGAGAATAGAATCTAGTCTAATCGATAGGGAAGTGAATAATTGAATATCATAGCAGGGTATGGAATCTGCTATGAAATCATAAAGATTATGAGCAGAGAAAGAGTGGAACTCAGTCCCAAACCTGGCAAAGGAGAATAGCCGCGTCCCAAACCTAGCAAAAGAGAATAGTGGCGGGAAAATAAATTTTAATAGGTCATTTAGATTTTAGAGTAGCAGCCAAATTAAATTTTAATTGGTAGTAAAATCTTATAAAGCAATTTCTATGGTCCCTTAGTTTTTCATTAAGTTTTATTTTTATTTGAGCAAAAGGAGGTCATCTCGTAGAAGTTATATCTAATGATGTTGAAGATAAGTGATAATGTTAGTTTAATGAAGATATTAATAAAAATTATATGAGGCTTAGAAATAAAAATTATATGAGGAGTAAGTATGTTTATATAAGGAGGGAAAATGGACGAGCTTTACACATAAAGGAAATATTCATCAATTTTTAAAGAGGTGAAAAATATGTTTAAATTTTTAAATAATGTTATCAATAAAATTAAATAGTTATAGATAGTTCATTATTTTTGAGGAAGTTTACTTAGAGTTTAAAAATACCTTATTAGAAGCTAGCTATAGCTTAGAAGGCCTTGACATGTGTTGTGAAGAGATACATAGGATAAATTTTTACTAAAGGAAATAAGGGGTACAATAAGATCAATGTATAGCACCTACTCAAATCACCAAGAATATACCCAACTCATATTAAAACTTACAACCAAAGAATCAAGAGTTAGAACAAAGTGTTTAAGTGAACACAATAAAAATAGTACACATTGGACATAATATCATATACACATGGATCATACATATCTAGCTAAATGTGGTAGCTAAAGGAACCTCTTCCTACACCTAGTGTCCTAGATGGTTAAGGCAAGGTGTGATCAAACCAATGATACATACATGAATTACATATAGATTTGTATACCTTAGATGGAAAATAATCAATGTGAAAGGAATCATAGGGTTTGTGATGACACTTTGTTAATTTTAGTTAACAATGGTATGTTCTATGCTTAGCCTAGTTACTTCAATGTTCCTTAAGCAGCCCAATAACAATTTCAATTTAGATTTCGAGTAGCAATCACATTAACCATTAATCACATTAATAGCAAAAATAGATAGAACATAAAAAAATATGTAGAAGACAAGCCAAGACAAGAGGACACCAGATTTGGCGGATGCCAGAGAAAAACTCCAATGTTGGGAAAACCCTTTGATCAATTCTTCTTATTATTATATCAAAAGTTCAGTAGAGAGAGAGTAAAAAAGTCAAATTGACTTGCCCAATTCAAAGTCAAAACAACCCTGTCAATTTATGTAGTCAAACTTTAGCCCTAACCAAAAAGTCAATGTTGGTCAAATCAACAATAAATCATCCTCAAAATAGCTCGATCTTCCCCAGTCAAACTCGACCTGGTCAGGAGGTCAAAATCAGCCTAAAATAGCTCGGTCAAACTCGATGAAAGGAGAGAGAAAAACTGTTATAAGTTTATGTGGTCAAATTGCAGTCAACCATGATAACAACCCATCCAAATGTTGATAAAGGCAATTGAACATCCCTTGATTCTCATAATAAATGAGGGCATCTACACATGAGGTGATCCTTTAATTTTATCTCGTGTATATGGAAAATATATCAGATGTTATTAAGAAGAGGAAGGTCATTATGATTAGTTTCAACTCAACGCAAATGTAAACCCACTTTGAACGCACCAAGGGGGATCTGAAGGACAACATCTGGTGCTCTTGTGTGTATGTGGTTAAACAAAAAGGCCCCCTTTCATTTGCATGAAGTGTTCCTGGTACAAATCCATGTTAGATTTGAGACCCTGAAAAGATGAAGTCTAAGTACATTGAATGTATTGTCTATAAATAACCTCTCTAACAACCTGACACAAACATACAATGATGTCATTTACATTGGAGCTGGTGTAAATCACTTGAATTGTGTTACAACTTTAATCGCTCCCCCACAAAAATGTGTCATACTTCCTTGTTAATGATGCTTCAACCCTATTGGAGAAAAACCTCACAATGTAAAAGGAATTTAAAGATGATGTAACTTTAATAGTGCCCCACATTCACCCCCTAGCTCACCACTCATGGCTAATTTAAGGCTATTTCAAGCATTGATGTGGATAATATCATTTTATTTTCTCTTATGTATATTATTCTACATTAACACAATTGAGTTTAGTGGTTAAGGACTTAAGATTTAGGGGATTTCGGTATCAGTGGTTAAGGGGTTAGCAGTTAAGGTGTTTAGGTGGTGAAGGGTTAGGGGTTAAGGGTCACAGGTTAAGATGATAAGGATTTATGGCTTAGGAGCTGGTTCATGGATTATAGGTTAGGGGTTACTAGTGTCTTAAGATTTAATGAGTCAAGGGGTTTATGGGTTATGAGTTGTGAGTGTAGGGGTTAAGGGATTATGGATTGGGAGTTAAGGGGATAGGAAAATTATTAGTTATGGGTTAAGGGCTTATGGTTTGTGATAATTGGACTCCTAATCCCCTTATCACCACTTTTGGGGGTTCCCCTATCAATTTCTCTTGCTACCTTCCCTCTAGGTCCCCTAGACCCTATGAAATTAAGTCCTAAGCCCCTTTCTCATTCTCTAATGCTAGGATTATATATCTTAGTAAACCATGCTTTTACCTCCGATCGAATTCTACCATCCATGCTACCCTTATGTCCCCTTGCCCCGTTCAATACACAATAACATCACACCCCCCCCCCCCCCAACCCTTTTGGTCATGCCATTCCACTTTTATTAATGTTATGAGCCCCCAAATTTGGTCCCAATGCCCCTACAACTACACCCTTGGGCCCCCATGGCTAAGGGATTAAATACATTATTAGTTATGGGATGTGATAAGGGAGCCCCTAATCCCCTTATCACAACTATAAATAGGTTCATGAACACCATCAATATCTATTGGAGGTGTTGCAATGAAAGCAATAATGAATACAAAAGTTGTGGTCAATAAGACAGGGATCATCAAGATGTTAAACCATCCAATGTAAAGATGGTTTTCAATGCTAGTGATCTAGTCACATAAAAGACCCCATAAAGTTTTGCTTTGGGACACCCCTAGGATTCAATAATTAATCCAAAGTGAGAGGATTCGTTGCTAAGGTGACAATGGCAACAACCTTGAGTTGATGCAAAGTGACACTTTGTGAGCCTTGCACAACTAGGGTGTTGGTTTCATCATCAACAAGAGGCACAATTGACAAGTGGCAACATCTCACATTTAGGGCACTTGGTCACAAATATTTATGCATGTTTTTCCACTGAGGGTACCTTTCACATTTCCCAAGGCACAAATTTGGATGAATTTTGGATAAATTTTCACATTCCACTAGTTGCTTCATGCATGAAGAGGAGATCCCATCTTTTAAGAAGATTTTGGAGGATTTCATGGCATATTCAAGGGTCACATGTATAAAAGAAGAACACCATAGCCAAGAATAGAAAATTTGTATTTGTATCACATGGTGTAAAGGAGAAGGACATAGGTGAAGAGTACTCCATTTAGAAACACAAAAAAGCTCGTTTATGTCCTCTTGCCAGAGAAGAGGAGATATATTGTGACAAAAATGTTGAGATTTTCTATTTTATTAAATTTGGGAAAAATCTCATGTATGTGACAACAATAGGATTAGTTGCTATATTAGCTCTAGTATTTTTTGAGGAGGAGTTAATGCATCCTATATTTGTTGTGAGGGAATTTATGATTTAGTTTTATGCTCCAGCTATATAGAAATGTAATCCCGTAGAGGATTGTGAGTGTGTGTAGAGAAAGTAGAGAAAATAGGGAGAGCTGAGAGTATGTGTGAAGAATTAGATTTGTTGTAATCTCCTTTGAATAATAAGATTGTCGATGCCTCTATTCTGGTGGACGTAGCCTAGATTGGTTGGGTGAACCACGTTAAATCTGTGTGTTATGGTTTTGTGATTTTTTAATGTGTTGTGTATGTTTTGTTTAGTTTATTTCCGCTGCGCATTGTTTAGTCTAACAAGTGGTATCAGAGCGGCGCAGCGGAAGCGTGGAGGGCCCATAACCTACAGGACTCTGGTTGTGGAGCTGGTGCGTGTGACAGAGCTGCTGAAGGTGGAGTTTCGGCGATTGGCGTGGTTTCGGCAGAGACAGTCGCGCCAATTTCTGGCAGTGAACTGGTTGGCGCGTTTTATTTTGGAATAGACGCGCCAATTGGCGCGGATCTGAGTTTAATACTCGTGCCAGAGAGTCAGTAGCTCGATTGGCGCAGAATCGACTGGTTTAAGCGTGCCAATATTTTGTCACTTACACGGATTTTGTTCTGGCACGGATGATCTACTGTCAAAGGAGCGCCAGGCAGTGGATTGTGTTTTAGGCGCGGGTTTTTCATTGTCAAGGAGCGCCCGACAGTTTTTCCCTCTGGTAAACCTGCAATTTTTTGTTTTTTCTTTTAAAATTGTGATTACACGGTACGACAGAGGCATTTTTTAATTTGGAATTGGAGATTGTTTGTTTGATACAACATGGCAAAAACTCAAAGTGCTCGTTTTGAGATCGAGAAGTTTAATGGCAAAAATAACTTCGAAATCTGGAAAGTGAAGATGCATGATCTGCTTGTGCAACAAGGCGTGGCGAAGGCGCTGTTGGGAAGATCCAAACAGCCTTACCCCATGACAGATGATGAATGGAATGAATTGGATGGAAGAGCTCTGAGCGGTATTCGACTGTGTTTGGCAGATGATGTTTTGTTTAACATCGTGTCAGAGAAAATTGCTGCTGGTTTGTGGACAAAGCTTGAGAAGCTGTACATGACAAAATCCTTGACCAATAGGATTCTTCTGAAGCAGCAATTGTACAGTCTGCGTATGAAGGAAGGTACAACTATTACTGATCATTTGAATGTCTTTAATACTCTCATGGTGCAATTAGAAAATATAGAAGTAAAATTTGAATCTAAAGATAAAGCTATAACTTTATTATGCTCGTTGCCCGAGTCATGGGATCATTTTGTTACTTCTATAAGTCTAAGTATATCAAAAAACCTTGAATTTGATGATGTTCTTGGAGCCTTGTTGTCCGAAGAGACAAGGAAGAGGTCAAATTCTGAAACCTCTACATCAAAAGCAATGATGGCTAGAGGTCGTTCTAGAGAAAGACGATCCAGTAAGCACAACGACTCGCTTTCAAAATAGAAAGGGAAGAAGAGTAAGGTAAAGTACTGGTTTTGTGGCAAATTGGGACATTTGAAGAAGGACTGTTGGAAGAGACAGCAAGCATCCAAAGAAGACTCTTCAACAGCGAAGCAAGAAGCAAACACGACAAATACAAGTTCGGGATCCAAGACAGGTATGAGTGATGAACTGTTATCAGTTGATTTGTCTAGTCATGATCAACATTGGCTGTTAGATTCTGGTGCATCAAATCACATGTGTATTCATAGGGAATGGTTTAAAACTTATAAACCAATCAATGATGGAGTAGTTTAGATGGGAAATGATGTCACATGCAACATTGTGGGAATTGGAACTGTTCAACTTAAAATGTTTGATGGGACAAATAAAATTTTAACTGATGTAAGACATGTACCTGAACTAAGGAAAAACCTCATTTCATTAGGAGTGCTGGACACAAATGGATATAAAACCTTTATTCAAGGTGGAGTAATGAAAATTTATAAAGGAATTTTACTAGTAATGAAAGCAAAGAAGGTTGGAAATCTTTTTCAGTTAGAAGGAAGAACAGAGTCAGATTATGTTTCTATAGTGTCTGAAAATGACAGTAATTCTATTCGTTTATGGCATCAAAGGTTGGGCCATATGAGCGAAAGAGGTTTAAAGATTTTATCTGATCGTAAGTTACTTCCTGGTCTAAAGTCTATTAAGTTAGATTTCTGCAAACATTGTCTATTTGGGAAACAAAGCAAGCAGAAGTTTCAAACTGGAAAACATACTAGTAAGGGAATCCTTGATTATATTCATTCTGATGTTTGGGGTCCATCTCCTACAACCTCATATGGAGGTTCGTCATATTTTGTATCTTTTATTGATGATTTCTCTAGGAAAGTGTGGGTCTACATGTTAAAGAAGAAGTTTGATGTGTTTACAGTTTTCAAACAATTTAGAGCATTAGTTGAAAACATCACTGGAAGAACTATTAAATGGTTAAGAACTGACAATGGTAGTGAGTTTACTTCAAAGGAATTTGATAATTATTGCAAGGAAGCTGGGATCGAAAGACATAAAACCACTGTGTATACTCCACAGCAAAATGGAGTTGCTGAATGCATGAACAAGACTCTTTTAGAGAGAGCAAGAAGTATGCTGAGTAACGCCAATTTGCAGAAGGAATTGTGGACAGAAGCGGTTGCTACAGCTTGCTATTTGATAAATCGATCACCATCAACTGCAATAGGATGCAAAATTCCTCAAGAGGTATGGAAAGGTCATCCTTGTGATTATTCTAAACTGAAAGTTTTTGGGTGTGATGCATATGCTCTAGTTCCAAAACATCAGCGTTCTAAATTAGATCCTAAATCAAAACGATATATCTTTGTTGGATATGGTGATGGGACTAAGGGATACAGATTGTGGGATCCTACTACTCACAAGATCATCATTAACAGAGATGTTAAATTTAATGAATCCTCACTTGAAAGTTCAGATGTAAATGATAAAGTGAAACAGGATAATGTATCTAAGCTTCAACACATTCAATTTGAAACCAGTCCAAATATTGATGATGATCAAGATGAACATGGTTCAGATGTAAGTCATGAACAAGTTTCAGATGCAAGTCATGAACAAGTTTCAGATGCAGGTCATGAACAAGTTTCAGATGTAGATCATGAACATGATTCAGATGCTGATCATGAAGAAGTTCCTACAGACAATAATCAGCCAATTGTGGAAGTACCAGAAACATCTTTAAGGAGGTCCACGAGAATTAAACGTCCTCCTAGAAGGTATGATGATTATGTTACTTCAGTTGCTTTAACCGCTAACGATGATGAACCTTTGTGTTATCAGGAAGCTGTAGAAGGTTCTAAAAGTGAAAAGTGGAAAGAAGCTATGAAGGACGAGATGATGGCATTACACAAGAATGACACATGGGATCTGGTAGAACTTCCTAAAGACAGAAAAACTGTGGGATGTAAATGGGTGTACAAATTGAAAAGGAGTGTTGATGGTTCAAAGGACAGGTACAAAGCAAGGCTGGTCGCGAAAGGTTTTTCTCAGAAAGCAGGCATTGATTTTCATGAGATATTTTCACCAGTTGTAAAAATTGTTTCAATTCGAATTGTATTAGCATTAGTTGCCTTACTTGATTTAGAATTACAACAACTAGATGTTAAAACTGCATTTTTACATGGAGATTTAGATGAGGAAATTTACATGGAACAACCGGAAGGGTTTGTTCAAGATCGCAACAAGAAATTTGTCTGCAGGCTCAAGAAATCATTGTATGGTCTGAAGCAATCGCCTCGACAATGGTGCAAGAAATTTGATTCTTTCATGCTAAGTCAAAATTATATAAGAAGTGAATATGATCATTGTGTTTACTTTAAGAAATTAAGTAATGACATGTTCATTATCTTAGTGTTATATGTTGACGATATGCTTTTAGCAAGCAAAAGCACAACAGAGATCAACAGGTTAAAGGCTCAGATGGCTAGGACATTTGATATGAAAGATCTAGGAGTAGCAAGACAAATTTTGGGCATGGAGATTTTCAGAGACAGGAGAAATGGTAAGTTATGGCTATCACAACAGAAGTATATTGAGAAAATACTATTGAGGTTTGGTATGAACAATGTGAAGCCTGTTTCAGTCCCTTTAGCTTCCCATTTTAAGCTTTCTTCAAGTTTACGTCCTAGTACAAATGAAGAAAAGGAATATGTCTCGAATTCCATATGCCAATGTAGTAGGTTGTTTAATGTATGCGATGGTTTGTACTCGACCAGATATTTCACATGCAGTTGGGGTTGTCAGCAGGTATATGGCAAATCCAGGAAAAGAACACTGGTCAGTAGTGAAATGGGTGCTTCGGTATTTGAGAGGCACAAGTAATTATTGTATCACTTATAACAGAAGTAGTGAATTTGTTTGCGGATATGTTGATTCCGATTTTGCAGGTGATTTGGATAAGAGAAGGTCAACTTCAGGATATGTCTTTACTCTTGCAGGTGGAGCTATTAGCTAGATGTCAAAGCTACAGAGTATTGTTTCTTTATCCACTACTGAAGCAGAATACATAGCTGCTTCGCATGCTTGTAAAGAAGTGGTTTGGTTGAAAGGTTTGATTGGTGAGTTTGGTAAGTTATAGGACAACATCAAGTTATTTTGTGATAGTCAAAGTGCAATTCATTTGGCTAAGAATCCAGCCTATCATAGTAAATCAAAGCATATACCTATCAAGTACCATTTTGTAAGACAGGTTATCAATGAAAGGGGTGTTTCTCTGGAAAGGGTGCATACGAAGGAAAACTATGCAGACATGTTCACAAAACCAGTTTTGTTAGAGAAGCTACGTTGGTGTCTGGATTCTCTTGGCTTGCAGAAAAGATAAAAATAATAAATGAACAGGGCATCAGGATAATTGTTGTCAAGGTGGAGATTGTTGAGATTTTCTGTTTAATTAAATTTGGGAAAAATCTCATGTATGTGACAACAATAGGATTAGTTGCTATATTAACTCCAGTATTTTTTGAGGAGGAGTTAATGCATCCTATACTTGTTGTGAGGGAATTTATGATTCAGTTTTATGCTCCAGATATATAGAAATGTAATCCTGTAGAAGATTGTGAGTGTGTGTAGAGAAAGTAGAGAAAATAGGGAGAGCTGAGAGTATGTGTGAAGAA
The DNA here is from genome assembly GCA_031772625.1 of Pinus tabuliformis. Taxonomy (NCBI): domain Eukaryota; kingdom Viridiplantae; phylum Streptophyta; class Pinopsida; order Pinales; family Pinaceae; genus Pinus; species Pinus tabuliformis. Next base: position 970,952,249 of record CM062810.1, read on the forward strand.
TTAGATTTGTTGTATTCTCCTTTGAATAATAAGATTGCCGATGCCTCTGTTCTGGTGGACGTAGCCCAGATTGGTTGGGTGAACCACGTTAAATCTATGTGTTATGGTTTTGTGATTTTTCCATGTGCTGTGTATGTTTTGTTTAGTTTATTTTCCACTGCGCATTGTTTAGTCTAACAAAAAATCCCAAATTGCCAACAAAGGAAGACTCGGGTAAGAGTTTACTTCTTTCAGATATTGAGAGAAATTCATGTATTTTAAGGCATCACAAGGGAGAACTACGTCAAAATGCTTGGAAATGAAAAAATAAGAGTGTTATGTGCCAATGAGTGTCAACGAATTCATTAAGGATGAAGTGTGTTAGGACAAGTTCAGAATAGTACTCACAGGAGGCAAGCCTATGGTTGTGATAAGATGTGTACAAAGTAGTTTTAGACAAAGGGAGAATTTGGGTTGGGCACAACACTTTTTTGTCAATGACTTGGTTGGGTTCCCAAGTCGCAAAAAAAATAAGGTTATCTATGAGGGCATGACAGCTAGGGAGTGACAAGCTATTTTAGGGAATGCCAAGAAGTACTAGCACATGCTAGACAGTTCCAAGGAATTTTAGGCATGCCAAGACATGCCAAGTGCTAAGGCATGCCAAGAAGTTCCAGGTGCCAAGGTGTGGCACCAACACATGCTAGGGAGTGTTAGGGCCAAGTTCCAGGGAAACACAAGGGAGCAGTAGTTTCAAATGCATGGAAATGAATGAATAAGAGTGTGACAGAGAGTGTTAGCTAGTGAGTACGAGGTGTGCTAAGTGTCAGGGAGTTCTAGGGAGTGCCAAAGCATGCCAAGAAATGCAGGGGATGCTAACACGTGCTACATAGTGCCAAGGGATTATTAGGTATACCAAATGTTATGGCATGTCAAGATGTAAAATTTATTGCTTAGTTGTTTAATTTTACGACCATGGTTGGATGTGAGCCTTGTCTTCGTAACTTGTTAAGTTGGATAAGTTGAAATTATACATGAGTAGCCTAAGATTCATAGCTTCATTCAGGAGTCAAAGGCCTTCATTTTAAGCTTATACCTCCTTCATCATCCTTCATTGGCCATTCTCCATCATTCCCCTCATCAAAATCCTTTCATTTCCTTATTTTACAAAAACCCTAGAAATCTATTGCTCTTTTACCCTAGGTCTATCTTTTGACCTTTTCCCCCCATTTTTCTCACTATTTTTGATAAATTCCACTTCTAGTATTTTCCTAACACCCATACCTATCCCCCATATTTTTTCCATAATTTTTCCTACCTCCCTTCCCTCTCATTCCCTTCCCCTAAGTTGTTTCTCTTTTGCATTGCGCTTTTACCTAGTCCCCATGTTCTCGTCATATCTCTTAAACCGCACACCCGTTTTCCATGAAATTTTTACAGGAGATGAATGTGGGTAAATTGAAAATACCCATTGAATTTCAGCTCAAAATGATGCACGGTTTTCAAGAAATGGGGCATCTTCATGTACAACCATTTTGGGATTTTCTCGGGATTTGTGACTATAATGGGGCAGAACTTTTTTTTGGAGGTGAATTATGATGATATGAACTTTATGTAAAACTTTCAGCCCATTTGGATTTACTGTTTGGTATATGTGCCCAAAATACAATTGCTACAGGAGAGTTGTTGCATTTTTGACTATGTTTTTATCATCATTTTCAAAAGATATTTATGACCAAATGGAGATGAATTTTGGAAAACAAAAGGAGGTGTTTGTTAACCATGGAACCAAGCAAAATAACCTCCTTTAGTGTTTGCACAGGTGTTTTGGTTAAAGAGATATGAGTTTGTCTTCCTTGTTTCTCTTTTTGCTGCGCTTCTGGACAGTCAGTTTTGGAATCAAGTTTGAAGAGGCTAAAATTATGTTTTTGCATGGTTTAAAGGCTCCACAGTGTAGTGGACATTTGCAAGTTTCTTCACAAGTCTTCAACAACACTCAAAACTTCATTCAAGTCATCAAAATTTCAAGTCAACTATTTGCTACGCTTCTGCCAGGATTTGTTGCATTTCTGTGCGACCAACTTCAAGCTTGGATTCTGAACAAATGGGAAAGTATTTTTGAAAATGGGGGGAGGTTTTTGTTCATAACATACCCAGAAACAAAAGCCTCTCTCAATTTTTACACAACAGTTAGTGTCTTGGAGTTACAGGTGGCACTTTGAGACCCATTTTTCACAATTTCGCTAGGCCATAATCGCTGACAAGGTTTTAAAACTTTTTGAAATTCAACATGGTGGACCTCCAACTTGGCATAGTTAACATGAAATATATTTGGATAATGAAGTTTGAGGATTTTCCTATCATATCCCATGATTATATCTTCAGTTATCACATTTTTAGTTAGTTAAAAAACAAACCCTAGATAGTAGGATATGGGCAAATTTTGTAAATATTTTATCCATGCATGCTAAAGTGTGATGGCCAAGTGCCAAGGAAACACAAGGGAGCACTCATTTCAAATGCATGGAAATGAATTGTCAGCAAGTTCTAGGTTTTCTAAGGAGGGAGTGAAAAGGCATACTAGTCAGTGCTAAGGAGTTTTGTAAGCGAATTCTAGGTGCCCCAAGGATGAAGTGTGTTAGGATAAGTTCAAAATAGGAATTGCATGAGGCAAGCCTATGGTTGTGAGAAGGTGTGTACAAAGTAGTTTTAGACGAAGGGAGAATTTGGGTTGGGCACATCATTTTTTTGTCAATGACTTGGTTAGGTTCCCAATTCGCAAAAAAAGTAAGGCTATCTATGAGGGCATGACAATTAGGGAGTGCCAAGGTGTTCTAGGGAATGCCAGGAAGTACTAACACATGCTAGACAGTTCCAAGGAATTTTAGGCATGCCAAGACATTCCAAGTGCTAAGGCATGCCAAGAAGTTCCAGGCACCAGGGTGTGGTGCCAACACATGCTAGGGAGTGTTAGGGCCAAGTTCCAGGGAAACACAAGGGAGCAGTAGTTTCAAATGCATGGAAATGAATGAATAAGAGTGTGATAGAGAGTGTTAGCTAGCGAGTACGAGGTGTGCTAAGTGTTAGGGAGTGCTAGGGAGTTCCAAAGCATGCCAAGAAATGTGGGGGATGCTAACACATGCTACATAGTGCCAAGGGATTATTAGGTGTGCCAAATGTTATGGCATGTCAAGATGTAAAATTTGTTTCTTAGTTGTTTAATTTTACGACCACGGTTGGATGTGAGCCTTGTCTTCGTAACTTGTTAAGTTGGATAAGTTGAAATTATACATGAGTAGCCTAAGATTCATAGCTTCATTCAAGATTCAAAGGCCTTAGTTTTAAGCTTATACCTCCTTCATCATCCTTCACTGGCCATTCTCCATCATTCCCCTCATCAAAATCCTTTCATTTCCTTATTTTACAAAAAACCCTAGAAATCTACTGCGCTTTTACCCTAGGTCTGTGTTTTGACATTCCCCCCCCCCCCTTTTTCTCACTATTTTTGATAAATTCCACTTCTAGTATTTTCCTAACACCCATACCTATCCCCCATATTTTTCCCATAATTTTTCCTACCTCCCTTCCCTCTCATTCCCTTCCCTTAAGTTGTTTCTCTTTTGCACTGTGCTTTTACCTAGTCACCATGTTCTCATCATATCTCTTAAACTGCACACTCGTTTTCCATGAAATTGTTACAGGATATGAATGCAGATGAAATGAAAATACCCACTCAATTTCAGCTCAAAATTATGCACGGTTTTCAAGAAATGAGCCATCATCATCTACAACCATTTTGGGATTTTCTCGGGATTTGTGACTCTAATTGGGCTGAATTTTTTTTTGGAGGTGAATTATGATGATATGAACTTTATGTAAAAATTTCAGCCCATTTGGATTTACTGTTTGGTAGATGTGCCCAAAATACAATTGCTACAGGAGAGTTGTTGCGTTTTTTACTATGTTTTTATCATCATTTTCAAAAGATATTTATGACCAAATGGAGATGAATTTTGGAAAACCAAAGGAGGTTTTTGTTAACCATGGAACCAAGCACAATAACCTCCTTCAGTGTTTGCACAAGTGTTTTGGTTAAAGAGATACGATTTTGTCTTCCTTGTTGCTCTTTTCATTGCGCTTCTGGACAATCAGTTTTGGAATCATGTTTGAAGAGGCTAAAATTATGTTTTTGCATGGTTTAAAGGCTCCACGGTGTAGTGGACATTTCCAAGTTTCTTCATGAGTCTTCAGCAACACTCAAAACTTCATTCAAGTCATCAAAATTTCAAGTCAACTATTTGCTGCGCTTCTGCCAGGATTTGTTGTATTTTTGTGCAACCAACTTCAAGCTTGGATTCTGAACAAATGGGAAAGTATCTTTGAAAACAAGAACTTTGAGATCACCCATGTTTCACAATTTCGCTAGGCCATAATTGCTGACAGGGTTCTAGAACTTTTTGAAATTCGACTTGGTGGACCTCCAACTTGGCATGGTTGACGTCAAATCTATTTGGATAATGAAGTTTGAGGATTTTTCTATCATATCCCATGATTATATCTTCAGTTATCACATTTTTAGTTAGTTAAAAACCAAACCCTAGATAGTAGGATATGGGCAAATTTTGTAAATATTTTATCCATGCATGCTAGAGAGTGTGAGGGCCAAGTGCTAGGGAAACACAAGGGAGCACTCATTTCAAATGCATGGAAATGAATTTTCAGTGAGTTCTAGGTGTGCTAAGGAGGGAGTGAAAAGGTATACTAGCCAGTGCCAAGGGAGAACTAGGTCAAAATGCTTGGAAATGAACAAATAAGAGTGTTGTGTGCCAAGGAGTGTTATAAGCGAATTCCAGGTGCCCCAAGGATGAAGTGTGTTAGGATAAGTTCAGAATAGGACTTGCAAGAGGCAAGCCTATGGTTGTGAGAAGGTGTGTACAAAGTAGTTTTAGACAAAGGGAGAATTTGGGTTGGGCACATCATTGTTTTGTTAATGAATTGGTTGGGTTCCCAAGTCGCAAAAAAAGTAAGGCTATCTATGAGGGCATGACAGCTAGGGAGTGGAAAGATGTTCCAGGGAATGCCAGGAAGTACTAACACATTCTAGACAGTTCCAAGGCATTTTAGGCATGCCAAGACATGCCAAGTTCTAAGGCATGCAAAGAAGTTCTAGGCGCCAGGGTGTGGCGCCAACACACGCTAGGAAGTGTTATGGCCAAGTTCTAGGGAAACACAAGGGAGCAGTAGTTTCAAATGCCTGGAAATGAATGAATAAGAGTGTGCTAGAGAGTGTTAGCTAGCGAGTACGAAGTGTGTTAAGTGTTAGGGAGTGCTAGGGAGTGCCAAAGCATGCCAAGAAATGTGGGGGATGCTAACACGTGCTACATAGTGCCAAGGGATTATTAGGCGTGCCAAATGTTATGGCATGTCAAGATGTAAAATTTGTTGCTTAGTTGTTTAATTTTATGACCACGGTTGGATGTGAGCCTTGTCTTTGTCCTACTCATTGCAAGATTTTCTAGGTACAAAGATGTTCCAGGTACAAAGATGTTCCAATACATGCGAGGTGCCAACGAATGTTAGTGTACTATTCCAAAGCATGTTAAGGTGTTGCATGAGTGTTGAGGAGTGCTAGGTCTCTCTCATTAATAGAATTGAGAGAGCTTGATTATGTATTAAATAATATAGTTCCTACACACACTAGTTGAACTTTATTTAAAGAAAATTTGCTAGATAATAAACCTAATAGAGATGAATCATGTGTTGAATCATAGGAAAACTATATTCTTATGACTTGAGGGAAATGATACACATTAATTACTTCTTAACAAATTGACTGACTATTATAACCACTATGGACACATAATGAAAAAGACTCCACAACAATGGTCTTAAATCGTTACCTTTTGAAAAAAAATACAGTAATAGGTACATAACATCATCAAAAAATCGTTGGAATGATCAATGATGACGAACCTTTTTCGACCGTCACCAAAATTAACCAAAAAGAGCATTGGTGAGAGTCAATAAAAGATCGTCACTAGAAGTGTCACCAAAGTGAGAATTAGTGTTGGGCCTTTAACGACCCTCACGAAAAGTGTCACCAAAGAGAGAATTAGTGACGGGCCTTTAACGACCCTTACCAAAAGTGTCATTGAAAATGGCTTTGGTGACAAACCTTAAAGGACCATCACTATATACAATTACAACAACAATTTTTTAGAGACCGTCACCATATGCGACATTGGTGACGGGCCTTAAAGGTCCGTCACAGGCATGAAGCGTCATCAAAAACACATTGGAATGATCAATGATGACGGACATTTATTGAACATCACCAAAATTAACCAAAAAGATCATTGGTGACGATCAATAAAAGATCGTCACTAGAAGTGTCACCAAAGAGAGAATTAGTGATGGGCCTTTAACGACCCTCACCAAAATCGTCACCAAAGAGAGAATTAGTGACGAGCCTTTAATGACCCTCACCAAAAATGTCATTGAAAATGGCTTTGGTGACAAACCTTAAAATACCATCATTATATACACTTACAACAACACTTTTTTAAAGACTGCCACCATATGCGAGATTGGTGATGGACCTTAAAGGTCCATCACAGGCATGACCCTTACCAATGACCTTTTTTCTTGTAGTGGTTGTTGGATAAGGGGGGAAACTAGGTAGCTAGGTTAGAGGATCAAAGGGTTACAAAAAAAAATATATAAAGGAGCAAGGTAGCATTACTTTTGTGATGGATATTAGGGTTTGCCGGTGTAGTGTAGTGTTTAGAAGAAGCAAAAGGTCTTAATGAGCATGAAACATGAATTCATTAAGCAAGAAAGAAAGTAACACATAATGATTTTTCCATCAAAACAGAGCTTTATGCAAAGAATTTTGTTTATAAACTGTAAGGAAAACCATTGAAGAATTGATGAATGGAAAGAGAAGATGAATATATTTCATATAAAGCTATAACAGAGAAAAAATAACATCACAAACTTACTGCACATGAATTCCTACATAATAGTTGGAAACTGTGTCCTTTGATTTCTAGAAAATGTCCAAGTACAAGCTACAATAGTTCTCTCCTCTAAAATCCAACCCGTTCTATCACTGAGAAACTGATACATAAAGACCAAAACAACATCTCCCCACTCTTAGGGGTCGAATCCATGACTCTAGGAACTATTCCATGAGGTGTTCTAACCAAACCCTAATGTCTAGGGAAGTTAAAAACAACTTCTACAATTAACTTTGACTCCAACCTCTCTCATAAATGAGGTCAAATTTACATCAAAACAACTTACAAAGACTAACCACCCATTATTTACATTTACTTTTACCCCTCACATTCATATACTTCACCCTTTTGACTTTTACCAAAGTCAAACTAGGAATTACAAAAAATTACACAGTGAAAATTTTACAAAAATCTTAGAAATTTCCAAGTGTGCAGCGAGCTGTTGGAGGCCATTTTTGAGGGACTTTCTAAAATCAAAATCTAGATATAAAGTTGTTTTGGGAAACATGGGAGAGTTTAGATGTCATTAGAGTATTTGTGCACTAAAAATTACTGATTTTTGGCTAAGATATGGCCATTCTCCCAAGGTGTCTCTAGGTGCACAATAAAATGGAAAAAGAGGGGCAGAAAGGTGATTTTTGGCCTCTTTTTTGCAAATTTCTCAAAAAATGAGCCCCAGACCAGGAAAGTGGGAAAATGTGTTTTGAGAGGGGGTCATAAGCTTTCCAAAAATGATGATTTTACATTATTTGGAGCCCCGAGGAAGAAGCATAGTGTGAGCTCGCTGTGCTCCTAGACATAAAATTATAAAAAAATTGCAAGTCTACACCAATGTGCACCAAAACAAAAAAATTTCTCCAAATCCTCCCAAAATTTTTCTAGAGATGCCTGATGAGGTATGTTATGAAGTCATGGATGCATCAGTGAGAAAATCTAAATTACCCTTCTCCTCTTGTTTGATTATAGTTTCCTTGAGTTTTTCCTTCAACTGCTTGATTTTGACCTTGGAAACCTAATTCCTTGTGTAATAATGGATGGCCATTTTATTTTGCAACTTGTTATCCTTATTGGCCTTGTCAAGGAGCTTCTCAAGGTGGAAATTGACTTTTTCAAGCCAAAACTCCCTGTCCTCATTTATTTCCATGGCAATCCTCTCTTCAAAGGTCAATTCTTCCATTGGTGGCTTTTGTTCTCTTTCCCTCTGAAGTGCCTTCCTAAGACCCATTGTCCTTGGTATCTTCCTTGCCACATGTCCTTCATGCTGCTCAGTGTCCTCATGGTCCACCACTTCCTTGCCTTTCATCTCTTGTTTCTTGGCTTTGAATTGCTCTTTCTCCATGACTAGTTTTTTTGCCTTAACTGTTTTCTTGCTCAAGGAATGAAATGATGAATTTGGCCCTTTCCAAATTGTCCTTGAGCTCCATGATCTGAGAATCCTTCTCTTTGATGACTTGTTTCAGGGTTTGATTCTCATCATGTGCCTCCAAGTAAACTAGGTCAAATTCATGCTCAATGGGCTCCTCATCATGCAAAGAAGCCTCATGATGTGATCCTTGTTCTACCGATGTAGTAGGCTTGGCCCCTTCCTCAATTTGACGAGAAAACACAAGGCTTCTACCTATCTGATATGTCTTGGTCACCTCAGGCCTAGGTGCCTTGGAAACCGCATCATGTTTGCTTGATGACCCCACCTCCATGGCTTGTACTAACATGGTTTGGTACTAGCTTGGGGAAGTGGTTATATGTGTTTTCAAGGCTTCCTCAATGAAGGTGTCCCATGTCATGTTCTTCTATTTCAACTGATGGAGTTCTATAACCTTTATCAGGCTATGGTGAAAGAGGTTGGGATAATGCACTTTACCTTTCAATTGCACCCTTTCAGACATTTTGGTTAGGCTCCTATACAAGTAGATGGACAAAGTTAGAGGCTTGGTAGCTATAAATTGCATGAGTATTCTTATGTGGTATTGATATAGCCTAGAAAATCTGCCCTCACATGTGAAGAACTTCATGACAACCTTCATCAATGGTGCATATATCTCCAACAAGTATCTGAATGGGAAAACATGTGAGTGAGCTCCTTTGTATTGTGATTTCAAGTAGGGTTTGTACTCTTCTAGGCCTAGGTTCATGCCTTTGAACCAATTTTAACCATGGTTTGGTATGTCTGTAACTTGAGAGATGGAATCCACTGAAAACATGAAATCAATCCCCGCAATGGTGATCTTGCCTCCCTTCGAGGTGAGGGAAAATATACCTATGAGATGCTCATGATGGTAACCTACTTCTTGCACTCTTTGACCAAAACCTAAATAATTGACATCTTCAAAGCATTTCATGACAAATGTGGAGGAGCTAATTTCATTGCTATTAGAGGGCTCAAACCTTAATATCTTTCCCCCCTTGTTGTACTTCCTATTCTCTGATGGTGATGAGTCAGGCTCCATACTTCAAACCCTAGGTGAAAGGCAAGAAAAAACAATGAAATTTGTTGCTGTGAGGGAATGAGGTGGTATGATGGACTTAGGAGTTTCCTAAATTTGTAAGGAAATTTAGGAGGATAGGGGATGATGTTAGTGAGTAGGGGAAAAAGGAATTTTGGGAAATGAGTGAGGGGAGGGGGTGGAAAAGGCCAAAACACAAGCCTATCCTAGAAAGAGATAGGGTAGATTAGGGTTTAGAGGAAAATGATATAAAATGAGGGGATAAGGCTTTGTGATGGATGGAAATGGTGTATTAAATGCAAATAGAGGTGTAGGGACAAGGAATATAGGGTTTAGGGCAGCAACTCATCACTTGAGGGTCAAAAAAATGAAAATCATGTGTTGGGCATGGGATCCCCCGCAGCAGGTTTTGGGGCTTAAAGCCAAAGCTTTGGTCAAAGATGGTGTAGAACTCCACGAAGTATGAGCGCGGAGTGAAAATTGAATAATCGAGTCATAGGGTTGTCTGCCCTAAGAATTGTAATTTAATGTAAAGTTATGTCGGCCTACCCATGGTCTGCGAACCATGGGATTGTATAAATATAGCAAGGCTCTATGTGTAAAGACAGTTTAGAGTGAAGCTAAGTAGAAAATAGATAGATATGAGAAGGCATGGTTAGAGCATAGAGTGAAAGTTGAAGTGTATTGGGTCATAGTAGTAGGAAGAGGCTCTGCAGCTGAGTGCACAGAGGCCTAGTAGAGTCCGCAGCTGAGTGCACAGACCCCTGCAGCTGAGTGTGCAGGGCAAAGTCGAGTCTGTACTTGGATTTGAAAGCTAATAAAGAGAAGATTATTCGGTGCATCTATTCTTGAATCTGTGTTTTGATGTTATGCATTACTTTTACTCTGTTATTTACTGCGCGCAATTGATAAATACGTGTATGAATGCTTATATGTGAATTTAATCTAAGTAATTAGCTAACAAAAGACTAATTAAGGAAGACTTGGGTAAATAACACGGGTCACACTGCGGCTAGAACTACACGAAGATAGTATCATAGGGCGCGGGGTACCCGCAGGTGCACATAGCGCTGTAAGTGCGAAGGTTGTACCCCATACCAATCACCACATATCAGACATCCCCAGGGTGCGGAAACCTGGTTCTAGCAACCTCCCATACTACTCTAGGTGAGACCTTAGTCCGTGCTCCATAGACTGTTGCTGAAAGGGCCAGTAGTATCGGGATTTGCTTGGCTAACTCACTTCCGAACCTGGGTCAGGCCCCACTAAGCCAACAAATGGTTTCGTTTCAGGGACTGGGATCGGCATAAGGGATGTCTAATGTCGTGCCACTGGAACCCAACAAAGAAGGAAATTGAAGAGTGGTTGGATACGAAGATTCACAAGTTCGCGACACAAGAAAATAGAACTCCACAAGTATCTAAGGAAAAGTGGCTAGATCGCTATGTGTATATGGAAATCCACGATATTTTCTTTGCATCCTTTTTGTCTGAGCTGTATGAGTGGATCGCGAGGTTCACCGACATCCAAGGAAGGTGTAGGCTCGACTAACTGATAGTGTGGACTTCGAACTTAGTGCATAGACTAGAAGCATCAGAAGTTAATATCACGCGAGCTATGGACCACTAGCTCGACTGAATAATAGGAGGATTTATCACTAAGTTTGTGGTGGACATGGCCATTAGTTACAGTAAGGCAGAGTGACGTTTTCTCAAGGGACCACGAGGTAAGTATATTAAATATTTGAACACCTGGATTAAGATGTTGTTATGTGAAAAGAGGGTTATGCGAATAAATTATTGTTTTGGTCTACGCAAAGCGGAAAGATCTACAAAAGTGGAAGTAGCGAAGAATTAGAAAACAGTCCCTTAGTTTCACCCTCATGGGAGAGCAAGGAAAAACTTGCAAAAGTTTCTCCGAGAAGCGCGGTCAGTTTGATAAGGCAACAGATTCTACGGTTATCACCTCCACCCACACTGCCACCCACTTCACCTCCCTCACCTCCATCTCCACCCACTCCACCTCCACCACCTCCACAGTGCAATATGGCGAGCGCGATCAAACTACCAGTGTTCAAAGGAGTAGGGAATGAGGATTCGAACCAATTCTGGTTCATGGTAAGAGCCATATGGGAAGCACAAGGTGTCACAGATGACAATATTAAGAAGGCTACATTGGTGAGCGCACTACAGGATCACGCATTGACATGGTATATCAAGCACTCTAACGACCACCCAAACGCAAGGATAGCAGAAATACAAAACGTGCTGAACAGGGAATTTAGTAGACCAAAGTCAGAAACACAATCAATCATTGGGTTTAAAGAGATCGCGATGCTCCCGGGTGAGACTCCCTAGGATCTGGATCAATGGCTGAAGAGTACGATCTACGAAGCCAATATGACGTTGATAGATGCACAACATCGCGCATGGTTTGTAGCATCTCTGGCACCGCACTTGAGGACAGTGCTATCACAATAGAAACTTTCTACCCAGGCCGAAGCGTTGGAAATGGCGATGAGATTACATGAGACCCCGATACAAGACCCTGGGTTGGGAGTTCAACAAATCCACGTGCAACTACAAAATCTGTGTTTGGAAATGCAAAGCTTGAAGCAAGATAGGGCACCACAGCTAGAGGCGCGTGAGGAAGTATGGTGCATAAAATGCAAAGGCCAGGGCCATGACAAGGATCACTGTTCAGTGTTCGCGAACTACTTGGCCGGAGGAGGGCCAATGCCACTGATACTAGTGGCGTAGGAAGGGTCGAGTACAGCACCCACTTTATGGTGCACAATTTGTCAGATATGATGGAAACACACGACGGATAATTGTCATTTGCTACAGAAGTATACATAGACACCCCAACAATTGTTTTGTAATTTCGGCAGGTCGGTAGGCCACGATGAGCGCACTTTCCATAGTTACAACCTAATGATGGATCAAACCCCAGCCTATAGGATGCAGACAGAAACACGAGCCCTTGACCTAGATGCGGGGATGGCGCGCGCTGCATTTCAGGGGCGAGGTTGAGGACGAGGTGGAATGGGACCAGGAAGAGGCCGTGGACAGTTAATTTTTTACAATTGCAGAGGACCAGAGCACTATGCCCGCGATTTTACTAACCCGACGAGGATATCCTATTCGTATTGTGCTCAGTTTGATCATGAAACAATAGAATGTCCTACGTTGATCACAAAGATGCGCGAAAAAGGGGTATTCCAGCCTCCTCTGACTCAGAATATACAAATGATGAGGTCTGAGCCGTACGAAGAGGACCCAAATGTAAACATGATGCTCAGAAGTGGTGCAACCATGGGAGAGGATAAGGGGAAGAAGCTAGAGGAAAGTACATGGGTTCGCAAGGCTCCTGCAAAGGAACCTGAGTTTGACTTAGAACGCGCAAAGGATACATTCATGGAAGCTAAGAAGAGCTTTACGGAGGCCTCCACTTCAGGTAGTAAGGATCAACCAGAGCTAGGAAAGGATCCTTCAATGCTCACTACCTTTTTGGAGATATGCATGAAATTACTGCACGACAACAAGGCAGTTAAGGGACTACAGGAGCTAATCACCAGGTGCGTGGGGTTAGGAGAACCGCGTGTTGTCTGGAAATTAGGGAAGCATGCATTGCGCACAAGAAGGGAAATGAGGTTGACTATACAGATTGGGGAATATGAAATGGATCAGGTGATCCTAGATCTGGGTTCGGACGCGAATGTATTACCGAAGCAAACATGGGAACGCATGGGAAGGCCCACGTTACAATGGTCCCCTAATCAATTACGAATGGCGAACCAATAGAAGATTTTTCCCATGGGGAGGTTCCAAGGGGTAATAATTAATATTGAAGGCGTGAGCACGCAGGCATATTTTGAAGTAATAGAGATTTTCGATGACAGCAATCCCTATCTCGCGTTGTTAGGAATAGACTGGGCCATCGATATGAATGGAGTTATCAACCTGAAGAAGCGCAAAATGATCTTCGAGAAAAAGTCACTACGCGTAGTAGTCCCATTGGACCCAGCAGAAGGAGTGCACTACACTGAACCAGTGCGCGGCGACGATAGCGACGATGATCTTGATTGTATTTACAAGATAATTGTGCGAGACTAGGATTGGGTGAATCTGACTGCAGATGGGAGGATCTCATGGGAGCGTGGAAGCTTTTGCACTTCGGATTCAGATGAGGAAGTAGAGCGATGGAAGAATCGATTGGATGAAGTGACGATGCTAAAATGCAACATGCTAGTTAGATCACTGCGTTGCATGACAATGGAGGCAAGAGAGCTGCTGACATATGATGGATTGTACCGGAACAGCAGCGGTTTGAGCGTTGAAATGGGCATTGCACACAACACCCGCACGATGGTGGGGTACACATCAAGGAAATTTTGAGGATTGGCGCAGATGTAGAAGGATGATGCACCTATGATTTGGAAGCCCCCAACTTCAAATGAGAGTTGGGCAGCAAGGATGGAGCAACTTGCATGCCCACTTGTGTCAATGGGTACAGACGTGTGTTGTGAAGCCCACTCAAGCACACCCCAAACTAAGGATCGAAAATACGAACATGACGCAGCAGTGAGAAAGGTGATGTGCACCACAGACGTTCCATGTAGAAGCATTCAAGAAGGTATGCAGAATCCTGAATAGAGATTACCAGGCGAGATGAACTGATTGGGACCTGCGCGTGCCAGCGATTTAATGGGCCTATAGGGCCATGTGCAAAAACTTGAGCGCGGAGATGATTCCAAAGTAGAGGAGCAGGGTCGAGACCATAATTTTGGAGAAAATGAATCCTCATGCAATAGCTCCCACAGTTGAGACAGTACGCGAGGACCAGAATGAAGGAATCATGCAGCTACGTGAGGGTGAAATTATGCAGATTCAGGAAGCCATTCGGCAAGGGAACCTTAAGCTTCACAAACTCGAAAAAGATCGAGTACGACTGAGGTTGAAAAGCATGTTAATGGATGCGGAGATCAAAAAACTGGAAAACAAATTCGTGCAAGCATGTCTTATCGATAAACTAAGAATGACAAGACCAGATATGGATAACCATACTACTGCATTAGAATATTGTCACCGAGCATTTGTGACTCTACTACCATGGCTATGACCACACCTTACCAGACAAAGTAACTAGGGGAGTGCACTGCATAAGGAAGAACGCGCGGTGCTTGCGAGGGTAATTGAGGAGTGCCCAGGGACCAGGCTGGAAGGTGGATTGAAGTCTCGCACAAGTGGTGCGACCACCTGACTAACCGTCAGAAGCATAATCTCAGCACTTCGAGCAGTTGAAAGAGAGCACAGGACTATAAAAGAGTCTGTGGGAGAGCTGCACGATAAGGAGGTTGCGCGCAGGATCAGTATGTCATAGGGGTCGCGCCCATGCATAGGGGGCTGCGCTGCCATGTGGGTAGGCTAGGAGGTGACCGTTGGTGTCACTGTTCACGACAAGATGTCCAATTTAAGGCAAAGAGGAGTGGGTGGCAGGCAATTAAGACACGAATTAAGAGCTAGATTTGGGACGATCTACCGCCAAGAAGGCATTAATGACTCAGAAGTGGGGGGAATGGTCGAATTCAAATTCAAAAGATGCTATAAAATCCCTAGGGCTAGCCATGAGGAAACACTTGGTTGTTTGAGAATTGAGAAATTACAGAGCAGTGAGCGTCGCGTACTCTTACCACCTTTGACTGTAGACACGATGACTGCTACTAGACCAAGAGTGCGATTCACTGAAGATACCGCGGAGCCCCATATGGCCCATGAGGAGCCTGGAGAGGCAATAGTTGCACCAGAAGTTCCAAAATCACCACGGACACCGTGGTTGAAGAAAGATAAGTAGACTATGGGCCCAGTCCGTGTATCCCCAAGAAACCCACGGTTCGACAAATTGTCAATGGAAGAAAAAGGCAAAGCCATCACTGTTGAATCAGACGAAGAGGAGGAAGACTTGCAAGCTCTAATCGCTCAAATTGAGGCACAAGACGATGTGGAGGAGGATGTCTCACCAATGCCTTCCATAACAAAGTTACCCACGTACATCCCCCTGTGGAAAGGGAAAGCCAAGATACCGAAAGACCTAGAGGCCATGAAGAATGCGCTCCAAACCCCACTCCTCCCCAACGGTATAATGTTTGAAGGTCCGCCTTTGGGACAAGTACCTACCATGAAGTTCGAGGATTGGGACCTCGCGGACAGCGAGAAGTTCCCACACCTGGCCACGGAGAGTTTAATGAAGCAAAATTCAGAGGGGCCTGTTACAGTTTTGGAGCCGCGAAAATGGTTGTGCAGTGTGGAGAAGGTTGGGTTACTCCATCTGCGATGGATACCCCACTACCACCGCACACCCATCACCATTTTTGTCATCAGGCAGTTGCTGTGCCTAGTGCATGATGGGTATCTCTAGTTGGAGGAGCCTATTCCCATCACGACTGACCTAATTCACAGAATTTCTCAACTTCCCTTCAAAGGACATGACCCCGCAGCCATAGTGAGAAAAAGCAGTGACTTGGCCCTCGCAGAAGCTATGAAGGCCAAGTATAAACTAGAGAAGAAAAAGTGAGGGTACGCAATCACAAGCATTAAGGACAAAGGGGTGCGCGTAGCCACCCAGCTACTGGCTGGCAAGCTGATGAGGAAATTCCACGCCGACGAAGTACCAGCATCTGTGATTGCGCTGGTAGAGTAGTGTGCGGAGGGGGTATAGTTCACTTGGGCGCAGTTCCTCTATGAGGAGCTTCTAACGAATTTCAAGGAGGCCCAGGAGTAGGGTAAGACCTTGCACTACACGTGGTTTCCCTTATCCATCTTGTTGGTTGCAAGGGAACTACTAGAGGACAACCAGTTTCTTAGTATTGAGCATGATATTCCTGAAGCCGCAAGGTACACATTGCTCTGAGCTACAAGAGACGTGAAGAGGATTCGCGAGACGAAGGTGTTCTGGGTCTTCATGGAGGCGAGCATCTGAATATGGATCAACCGAAGGCCACGCCTGTCTCCCATTGTTTATAACAACGTGCAAAGCTCGACAGAGTTCAAGGCAGATATGCATAACCTGTATATCTGGGTGCGCAAGGATCCAGTGCAGAAATGGGTGAAGCTTTCGTTCATCGCAATGGATGATGCGATCTTCGCAGTGATGGAGTCTTGGCCTCTGGAGTGGCACACACCGGACTTGGCTGAGGTGGAAAAGGCAGCCGCGTAGAAGCAAAAGGAAGCAGCCAAGCATCGTATCACAAAGCTGGCCGAGAAGTAGCGCAATGAGAAGGTAGCTGCAGAGGTTAGGGCTCCACGTGAAACGACATTAGAGGCAATGGCGCAGAAAAAGGCTGAGGAAGTAGCAGTAGCACAGACAACAGAACAAACTACAGTGCCAACAAAAGAGCCCAAGGAGGGCCAGGAGATGTCCACGGGGCGGAAAACTGGGGAAGTGGACAGGACAGAAGAATGTGCAGACCCCGGTTCAGCATCAACCCAACTCAAAAAACCATGTGTCCCTGAGAAAATAGCTCCCAGTAAGAAGGTGAAGGCAAAGAAGACATCCATTGACCCGATCAAACTCATAGAAGGTGTTCTATATGACATCGGCGGAACGGTTCGCGATGTCAAAAAGGATGCGCTCCAGGAAATGAGGATGGAGTAGAACACTGTGTTGGGGGTGCTCAACGCGCAGCTACAAGGCTTACAGGTACAGCCCCCGAAATAGGTACAATGGATCCGTACGTCACAGCAGGAACCGCAGAGGCCGAACAGACATTGCACACTCATAGGGACAACCCTTTCATCTTGCCCAAAGGTTCCCTAGCAGCAACAAGCGAGGTTGACCAGGCTACAATGAGCAGCATGAAAGGCGTCAGCTTAAACTTGGTAGCCCTACTGCGTGAAACCATGTACCAGTTACAAGATGGGGTCATTGCAGAGCTCCACACCAGGGAAGGCCACGTGATCCAGGTCTTGAACGAGCAGAAAATCAACATGGATCAGCTCAACCTCCAGCATGATGAGGTGGTTGCGCAGGCTCACGGACTGGAGCAGGCGGTAGAGGATGTGTGTAGGAGCATCCTAGAGTTGGCTGTGCCGGCAGAGCTACTAGCAGCAGAGTGGGTCCACCGTTTGGCGACCAGAGTCTACGAGGCCACGGAGGAAACAACGAAGGTTCAGTTGGCACTGAACCTGCAGATTGCTGAGCTATGGTTGAAGGCGCAGCCCTCCACACCCCCAAAAGTCAGAGAGAAACGCGCCCACGCTATCTAAATGAGGTTGGAGCAAATTAGCCAAGCGATACAGGACTGCACCGAGATGTTGGATCAAGCACTAACGATGCTTACATACCTACAGGAAGATCCATACCTATAGCACCTAGAGACAAAGGCGTGCGAGTTGCAGCAGGAGTACGACAGTGTCTGGGGGACCATGTAGATGGTCGTCCTTTCTCAATGACTCGCCAAACTGCAGTAGGCAATTGCACTGAAGGACCAGTTAGACGCCACGTGACAAAAAGAAGCCTTGCTTAAAGCACGCATTCAACCATGGATCAATGAAGCTTTCACAATTACAGCTACCATTGAAGGAAAGATGGCACAAATGTAGGGAATTTATGCAGTTAGAAAGGAATGCAACCTTTCTGATGAAGGTTCAGAGATACACGTGGAGCACGTACAGCAGACAGTGGAACAGTGTGCCGTGGACACCCAAGCTGCGCGAGACCTGCTGAATGGACTCCGCGCAAAGATAGCCACACTGACAGAGTGACTCAAGATGAGTCACGATGATTGTATTGGGGGCCTGTTGGGCATGGGATCCCCCGTAGCAGGTTTTGGGGCTTAAAGCCCAAGTTTTGGTCAAAGATGGTGTAGAACTCTGCGAAGTACGAGCGCGGAGCACGTATTGGATAATCGAGTCATAGGGTTGTTCGCCCTAAGAATTGTAATTTAATGTAAAGTTCTGTCGGCCTGGACCATGGGATTGTATAAATAGAGCGAGGCTCTAAGTGTAAAGACAATTTAGAGTGAAGATAAGTAGAAAATAGATAGAGATGCGAAGGCATGGTTAGAGCATAGAGTGAAAGTTGAAGTGTATTGGGTCGTAGTAGTAGGAAGAGGCTTTACAGCTGAGTGCACAAAGGCCTAGTAGAGTCTGCGGCTGAGTGTGCGGACCCCTGCAGCTGAGTGCGCAGGGCGGAGTCAGGCCTATACATGGATTTGAAAGCTAATAAAGAGAAGATTATTTGGTGCATCTATTCTTGAATCTGTGTTTTGATGTTATGCTTTACTTTTACTCTGTTATTTACTGCACGCAATTGATAAATACGTGTATGAATTATTATATGTGAATTTAATCTAAGTAATTAGCTAACAAAATACTAATTAAGGAAGACTTGAGTAAATAACATGGGTCATGCTGCTGCTAGAACTATGCAAAGACAGTATCATAGGGCGTGGGGTGCCCGCAGATGCGCATAGCACAGTAAGTGCGAAGGTTGCACCGCTTACCAATCACTATATATCAGACATCCCCAGGGTGCGGAAACCTGGTTCTAGCATCCTCCCATACTACTTAGGGTGAGACCTCAGTACGTGCTCCGCGGACTGTTGCCAAAAGGGCCAGTAGTACCGGGATTTGCTTGTCTAACTCACTTCCAAACCCGGGTCAGGCCCCATTAAGCCAACATCATGTAAACCCTAGAAGAAGAAGTATTTGATCATTTTCTTGGGAGATGAGGAAAAGGAGGGCATGAAAATGATTAAAATTACTTTTTATAGAGCATGGAGGATGAAATGACTGAAGAGGAGCTTTGAAAATTGAATTTTGGTGGTAAAATAGCAATTTTGGACAACTCTACCTCGTGCACAGTGAAGGCTTCCTATGCACAGCATGTTGTCCAGGTGCCCAACAAAGGCTCTCTATGCCCAGCGAGAGTCAACTTTTGCCAGTGAGGGGTATGGAATCACAATTTTTTTTAAAGAAGAGGGAGGAGCTCGATGATAGGATGGTATACAAGTGAAAATGAGTGTGAATGATCTCCTCCATGTGATTTTATAGTTTTCTTTTGGTGTCTAAGTGATTAATGAGGTAGGATGGCCCACCTCACCAATTCACTTTCTTTTTGAGTTTTGTAGCCTTAGGACCTCTTCTTGTAAATTTAGAACCTTAGGAACATTATTACATATAAAAACCTAAATTTCATTTGAATTCAAGTGTTATTGAACACATTTACCTATTGCTACTCCTCATTTTCTAGATTTATACACGAAATGACTTATTTTGGGACCTTAACCCTAATGACCTAATGGTGACACTGAGCTTAATGGAGACCATGATGATGTGACTAAAGTGATATTAATGATGTTTTTATGATGGTAGACTCAACTGAGTGATGAAATTTACTGGCATATGAAATTCTTGAGAGAGTGGAAATAGCCCTAGACACACTAGCAAGTGACCAAATTTTTATTTGAAGACTCACTGAAATGACAAAAATTTGACTTGACATCCTAGCAACACCTTGTAAGAGCATATTTGATCACTGGTGATAGACTGAACTGATTGAAACTAACACCCTCACAGATAACCTTACTTTTTTTTATGACTTGGGAACCCAACCAATTCATTAGAAAAACAATATTGTGCCCAACCCAAAGTCTCCCTTTCTCTGAAATTGCTTTTTCCACGCCTTATCACAACCATAGGCTTGCCTCCTAAAATTTCTATTCTGAACTTCTGCTAAAACACTTCATCCTTGGGACACCTAGAATTCACTAACACTCCTTGGCACACAATCTTATTTGTTCATTTCCAAGCATTTTGACCTAGTTCTCCCTTGTGTTCCCCTGACTCTCCCTAACACTCCTCACCATTCATTGACATTGTCTGCCATGTGTTAACACACCTTTTCATTCCTTGGCATGCCCTGGCACTCCTTAGCTATCATGCCCTCACAACTACCCTTACTTTTTTTAGACTTGGTTGAAACCCAACCAAGTCCTGCCCTGACTACAACAACTTAACCAAGTTATAGTTACTACAACTAGATTATGCCTTGTTCACCTAAGAAATACCTATAACACATCTTAGGCTACTCATGTCCAATCTCAACTCATCCCACTTAACAAGTTACCAATTCAAGGCTCATGTCCAACCATGGCCATAAAACAACTAAGAAACACAGTTTACATCTTGACATGCCATAGCACATGGCACGTCTAACAATCCCTTATCCCTATGTGGCATGTGTTAGAATCCCCTACATTTCTTGGAAATATTTTCAGTCCCTAACACTGCTTATCACTCTCTGACATGCCCTGGCACTCTAGCATGCCTTGGCATTGCCTAACATATAACCTTGTCACTCCCTCCTTAAAACACTTGGAACTCGTTGACACTCCCTATCACACACTCTTATCTCTTCATTTCCATGCATTTTGAACTAGTTCTCCCTTGTGTTTTTGTGGCACTCCCTAACATTCGTTGGCATGCATTGACACACCCTGGCACATGGCACATCTTGGTATGTTGCCTTGGCACTCTAGCATTCCTTGGCACTACCTAACATATCTTGTCGCTCCCTCCTTACCACACCTAGAACTCACTAACACTCCTTGTCACACACTCTTATTCATTCATTTCCATGTATTTGAAACTAGTGATCCCTTTTGTTTCCTTGGCACTCCATAACACTCCCTGGCATGCATTGGCACACTCTATCATCTGGCACAACTAGGCATGTTGCCCTGGTCTCTAGCATGCCTTAGCACTACCTACCATACCTTGTTACTCCCTCAGCACACCTATATCTCACTGACACTTCCTGTCACAAACTCTTATTTGTTCATTTGCATGCACTAATTTGACCTAGTGCTCCCTTGTGTTTCCCTGGCACTCCCTAACATGTCCTAGCACATGTTGACACACCCTAGCACCTGGCACATCTTAGCTACATGTCACCCTAGCAATCTAGCATGACTTAGCGCAACCTAGCATACCATGTCACTCTCTCCTTAGCACACTTGGAACTCGTTGACACTCCCTGTCACACACTCTTATTCATTAATTTCCATACATTTTGACCTAGTGCTCCCTTATGTTTCGTTGGCACTCCATAACACTCCTTAGCATGCATTGGCACACCTTGGCACTTCACACATCTTGGTATGCTTCCCTAGCACTCTAGCATGCCTTGGTAGTAATTCATAGCATACATTGTCACTCCCTCCTTAGAACACTTGGAACTCGTTGAATGTAATGTTCCAAACTAGGAAAAATAGTGCTATGCAAAGCAAACAATAAAAATAACACCATAAAATTAAATCAAACCATCAGACCACAAAATTTTCTGGCATGTGTTAACACAAATTTTCATTCCTTAGCATGCCCTAACACTCCTTACCTATCATGCCCTCATAACTACCCTTACATTTTTTGCAACATGGGAACCCAACAAAATCCTACCTCAACTATAACAACAAGTTAACTATAACAACAACTTGACCAAGTTACAATTACTACAACTACCTTGTTCACCTAACAACTTCCTATAACTCATCTTAGGCTACTCATGTATAATTTCAACTTATCCAACTTAACAAGTTATGAAGACAAGGCTGACATCCAATCGTGGTCGTAAAATTAAACAATTAAGCAACAAATTTTACATCTTGACATGCCATAACATTTGGCACGCCAAATAATCCCGTGGTAATATGTAGCATGTGTTAGAATCCCCTGCATTTCTTGGCATGCTTTGGAACTCCCTAGCACTCCCTAACACTTCACACCCCTCGTACTTGCTAGCTAACACTCTCTGTCACACTCTTATTCATTCATTTCCATGCATTTAAAACTATTTCTCCCTTGTGTTTCCCTAGAACTTTGCCCTAACACTCCCTAGCATGTGTTGGCACCTAGAACTTCTTGGCATGCCTTAGCACTTGGCATTTCTTGGCATGCCTAAAATTCCTTGGAATTGTCTAGCATGTGTTAGTAGTTATTGGCATTCCTTGGAACACCTTGGAACTCCCTAGCTATCATGCCCTCATAGATAGCCTTACTTTTTTTTACGACTTGGGAACCCAACCAAGTCATTGACAAAACAATGTTGTGCCCAACCCAAATTCTCCCTTTGTTTGAAAATACTTTGTACACACCTTATCACAACCATAGGCTTGCCTCTTGCAAGTCCTTTTCTGAACTTATCCTAACACACTTCGTCCTTGGGGCACCTGGAATTCGTTGACGCTCCTTTGTACACTGCACTCTTATTTGTTCATTTCCAAGCATTTTGACCTAGTTCTCCCTTGTGATACCTTGGCACTGGCTAGTATACCTTTTCACTCCCTCCTTAGCACACCTGGAACTCGCTAACAATTCATTTCCATGCATTTGAAATGAGTTCTCCCTTGTGTTTCCCTGGCACTTGGCCCTCACACTCCCTAGCATGCATGGATAAAATATTTACAAAATTTGCCTATATCCTACTATCAAGGGTTTGGTTTTGGACTAACTAAAAATGTGACAACTGAGGAGCTAATCATGGGATATGATAGAAAAATCCTCAAAATTCATTATCCAAATAGATTTGAGGTCAACCATGCCAAGTTGGAGGTCCACCAAGTCGAATTTCTTAAAGTTCTAGAATCCTCTCAGCAATTATAGCCAGGCGAAATTGTGAACAATGGGTCTAAAAGTGACACCTGTAACTCCAAGACAGTAACTTCTGTGTAAAAAATGAGGGAGGGTTTTTTTTTGGATATTTTAGGAACAAAAACCTCCTCCCGTTTTCAAAATTGTTTTCTCATTTGTTCAGAATCCAAGCTTGAAGTTTCTCACACAAAAATGAAACAAATCCTGGTAGAAGTGCAGCAAATAGTTGACTTGAAATTTTGATGACTTGAATGAGGTTTTGAGTGTTGTTGAAGATCTGTGAAGAAACTTGGAGATGTCCACTACACCCTGGAGCCTTTAAACCATGCAAAAAAATCATTTTAGCCTCTTCAAACTTGATTCCAAAACTGACTGTCCAGAAGCACAGCGAAAAGAGAAGCAATGAAGACAAACTCATATATCTTTAACCACATCACTTGTGAAAAACTTGGAGGTTATTGTGATTGTTTCCATGGTTAACAAACACCTCCTTTGGGTTCACAAAATTAATCTTCATTTGGTCATACATATATTTTGAAAATGATGATAAAAACAGAGTCAAAAGCGCAACAACTCTCCTGTAGCAATTGTATTTTGGGCATATCTCCCAAACAGTAAATTCAAATGGGATGAAATTTTTACAGAAATTTATTATCATCATAATTAACTTCCACAAAACATTTCAAGCCACTTAGAGTCGTAAATATCTAGAAAATCCCAAAATGGTTGTAGATGATGATGGCTCATTTCTCGAAAACCGTGCATCATTTTGAGTTGAAATTGAGTGGGTGTTTTCATTTCATCCCCATTCATCTCCTGTAAAAATTTCATGGCAAACGGGTGTGAGGTTTAAGAGATATGACGAGAACATGGTGACTAGGTAAAAGTGCAACGCAAAAGAGCAACAACTTAGGGGAAGGTAATGAGAGGGATGGGAGGTAGGAAAATTATGGGAAAAATATAGGGGATAGGTATGGGTGTTAGGAAAATACTAGAAGTGGAATTTATAAAAAATAGTGAGAAAAAGGGTGGGGGGGGGGGTCGAGGTGGAGAGGTCAAAACACATACCTAGGGTAAAAGCACATCAAATTTCTAAGGTTTTGGTAAAACAAGGAAATGAAAGGATTTTGATGAGGGGAATGATGGAGAATGGTCAGTGAGGGATGATGAAGGAGGTATAAGCTTGAAACAAAGGCCTTTGACTCCTCAATGAAGATATGAATCTTAGGCTATTCATGTGTAATTTCAACTTATCCAACTTAACAAGTTACGAAGACAAGGCTCACATCCAACCCTGGTCGTAAAATTAAACAACTAAGCAACAAATTTTACATCTTGACATGCCATAACATATGCCACGCCTAATAATCCCTTGGCACTATGTAGCACATGTTAGCATCCCCTGCATTTCTTAGCATGCTTTGGCACTCCCTAGCACTCCCTGACACTTAGCACACTGTCTAGCCAAACATAAGAACATCCACACACCACATTACACAATATAATAAGGTTTTCACTAGAGAGCGCTCATAGCTAGGAAACTCTAGGTCTTATTGTGATTTTTTCAATCCAATGATTGACAATCATTAAGAATGATTTCATTGATCTTTAAATTGTTGTGGATATCCTATTGGAATAGTTTTTCACACTAGTTCTTACAATGTTTTGAAATATTTTATTATGTAGTTTATTATCTTAGATCATAGATTAAATATTACTAGTGTATCACTCCAAATTATGGATATATTTGAAATCAAAATGGAAGAAACAAGCAAATAAACAAACCATCCACACAAATTAATATAATACATGACTTGGGAAACCTAATACGAGAGAAATCCTAGCTAGAAGGTGAGGCATATGCTCTAGTCTCTCTTTTTCAATTATGAAATATAAGTACAAAGAAAGGGGCACTCACTATGGAGTGGGCATGGACATTGTGGCATGAAATGTTACTTTAAAATCCTTCTTCCTCCTATGTTATGCTCGATATCCCATTCTTTGATGTCATCCTCAACTATGGAATAATAATAAAGCCAAAAGAATGGATCCCCTTCCTTTCCTAGTAACCTAGTATAACACAACCTGTAGTTATTCAATATTAAGGTTAGGGTTTTTGCATGCTTCAATACTCAATTAGTGTTCCTATTTTCGCACACCCCCACATGGGTGAGTAACAGGGGTTGATATGGCATCCATTGAGTGGCATGGTGTTCAATAAGGTAGTTCAAATTGTGAGAGACGTAACTTTCACATACGAACTTCATGATTTCCACATAGTTGGAAAGCTTCCAGTGTTTAGAGTAACATCAAAGGGATGGAGCTATGCAAGAAAAATGGGCTCCCAATCAAATATATAAGACCCCAAATCACTAATGTGGAACCTGACACTAAAGTGGGCCCTACAATCCAATTCCTCCAATTTTTCCATTTAGAAAGTACCAAGATATATAACAAAATATATGATGATCCATTTTCGATTATGAGGTCCATGGTACATAGGAATAATTTGCAATGTTTGATACTATCAATAAGATTTCATTGCATTTCTTTCACAAAAAGAAAAACACTTCAACATGAACAATAATCTAGGAAGAATGAAACTTTGTGGCCTAAGGAAGATGTTTTCCTAACAAGATTGCATTCCATCTAATATCAACAAGGGTCACTGGCAACACAAATACTTTGCCCAGGACCATCTAGATTTGGCCAAGGGACAAAACTAGAACACATATGTACTAGTGGGGTTACCTTAGCCTCTCCATTGTCTCAACTTGCTTCTATGTGCATCATTGATTTAAGGGAATCAAACATCCACACATTCCTACACTTGTCTAACACCACCTGCCCACAACATGCACTTTGTTCTCATGTCCCTTTTTTGCTCGATACATGAGTTCTCCTCTTACCAGGGGATTAGTCTTTCATTTTTCTCAGGGCTTGAATGATACCCATTGTTTCTTATTCATTTAGCATAAGGTCATCAAGCAAGTGGGCCTTTACCTGGTTTCTAATAAGGGGAACCCCCAATAGTTATAATAAGGGGATTAGGGGCCTTATTATCACAACCCATAAGCCCTTAACCCATAACCACTAAATTCCCTATCCCCTTAACCCAAAATCCATAATCCCTTAACCCCTACACTCATAACCCATTAACTCATTGATCCCTTAAACCCTAAGTCACTAACCCCTTAACCCCTAACCCCTAACTTAGAATCCCTAAAACACCCTTAAAAGTCACAACAATGTAACTTTTGGAGGCAGTTTTGGACAACCCCCTCGCCTGCACATCACCGCCCCAGCCGCCCCCCCCCCCAACACACACACACACAAAAATAAATTTCATTAGAATTAAACTTTTAGGGGCAGTTGTTAAATGATCTCCTCCAAATGTTTAATTCTTATGAATTTTGGGGGAGGGGGGTATTTTGGTGTATTGAATGGGTCAAAGGGACATAATGGTAGCATGGATGGGTAGAAGTGAGAGGTTTGAGCATGGTTTATTGAGATCTATAATCTTAGCATTAGAGAATGAGAAGGGGTCTTAAGACCTCATGACATATGGACTAGGGGGCTGAAGGGAAGGCAATGGGAGCAGTTGATAGGGGAACCCCCAATAATTTTGATAAGTGGATTAGGGGCCCCATTATCACAACCCATAAGCCCTTAACCCACAACCACTAAATTCCCTATCCCCTTAACCTGAAAGCCATAGTCCACACTCATAACTCATAATCCATTAACCCCTTGATCCCTTAAACCCTAAGCCACTAACCCCTAACTTAGAATCCATGAACCCCTTAAGCCCTAACCCCTTATCCTCTTAAACATTGACCCTTAACCCTTAACCCCTAACCCCTAAACCCCTTAACCCCTAACATCTAACCCCTTAACCCACTGACACCTAAATCCCATAACCCTTAATCAATTAACCCCTAAATCCCCTGACCCCTAAGCCCTTGGTGCTTAACCCTTAACCCTTGAATCCCTTAACCACTATGCCATTAGCCTCTAACCCCTAAACCCCCTAGACGTCAACTCCCTAACCCCTAAACCCCCTATGCCCTAACCCTTCACCCTTTACCCTTAACCCTTAACTCCTAAACCCCTAAACCCCCTACACCCTAACCCTTTACCCTTTACCCTTAACCCCTAACTCCTAAACCCCTAAACCCCCTATGCCCTAACCCTTCACCCTTTACCCTTAACCCCTAACTCCTAAACCCGTAAACCCCTTAACTCCTAGAACCCCTAAGCCTTTCTCCCAAACCATAGGTGCTCCAACACTAATATTCTTGGTAATAGTAGGTTTTTGTCTGCTAACCCCTCCAAATACAAACTCCAAGCACTACTAGGGTCCAAGGAAAAGAGCCACAAGGTCCCCAAATTTGATCTACATTTTATGGAAAATCACATTTCCCCCAAATATCCTCCATGTATTTGCGTTCAAAGGGAAATAATATGGTCTTCTAATGTTAACAAATGCATCTAAGTTCATAGGAATAAAGTAAGGTTCATCTCCATGCACGACCCAAATGTAATTCATGTCCACTCAAAAGAAAAAAGAGGATATAAGGATGCCCCTTTAGCTATCATCATCCTTTAACACAGGTCCATTCTCTTACCAAATGTATGGGTAACAGTCCCATACAAGTCTACAATATTTCTCAAAGGTTCTGTCCACAACATGCTCAAAAAAACATTCAAATTCCCTTAGTTTGCTCCAAGTCTATTCGAAACTGACACAAGCAGTCCTCAACTACATGAATGGTGCAACCTTCAAGTTATTTGTATCCAGGTTCTTCCCCTTTTGACCCCCTTTTTTGTGCCTTCAATACAAAGTTGACAAAGGTCATCTTACAATTGGATCTCCCTTTTGCATCTAGTGAGAATATCACCTCATTCTTTAGGAATGGCTTACTTCTAAACAAAATTACACTAATACTCTCAACATGTGGGGTAGAAGATACATTAAGAGGAGAAAACATAGGTCAAATTGAACCTTATTGTCAAACATAGGTCAAACATATGTAAAAAATTAAATAGTCTACACATGTAATTATTACATTGTTGGATGGTTTTGGATTAACTCCACCATTTTATTTCTCCACCTCCATGGTAGCTTTTCATTCCATTAATTTTTCAACAACTACTTTCAATTTTCCAAGTTCCTTGTCTTTTTCTCTCAATTTCTCTTTTGTATCATGCAATTGAAGTTGATTGGGGAACCCCCGATAGTTGTGATAAGGGGATTAGGGGCTCCCTTATCACAACCCATAAACCCTAATGCATTTAATCCCTTAGGCAAGGGGGCCCAAGGGTGTAGTTATAGGGCATTGGGACCAATTTTGGGGGTTCATAACATTAGGAGAAGTTGAATGGTATGACAAAAAAGGTGGGAGGGGTCATGTCATAGTGGCAAGTCAGTTCACATTTACCCGAGAGGGCTTGTGAAAGCGGGTAAATGTGGGGTGGCATGTTACAATCACAGAAGATTGTCCCTAAAATAATTCGTATACCATAGAAGATAGGTGCCTGAGATAGATCCGAATCTTGTCCTCCACAAAAGAGATACAAACTAGTTGTAGGCCCCACTTCCTTAACTGGAAGGTCGGGTCATGTCATAGTGGAAAGTCAGTTCACATTTACCCAAGAGGGCTTGTGAAAGCAGGTAAATGTGGGGTGGTGTGTTACAACCACACAATATTGTCCCTAAAATAATTCACATACCATTGAAGATAAGTGCCTGAGATAGATCCGAATCTTCTCCTCCACAAAAGAGATACAAACTAGTTGCCAAGTGATGAAGTATAAATGCCAATATAGAGTTGTTTGTTCATGTGAAGGGACATGTTCTTTGAGCAGGCCGACTTGTCTTCTGGAGCGCTTACTTGGTCAACTTGGAGACACAAAATCATACTTAAAAATTCAAATTTCTTTCTTTTACATGTCCAAAAGGGACATGATAAAATAACTTTTTATTTTGACTCAAATACATTCTTTTTGACTTTTTACAATATCATAAATATGAAGACCGAACCTAGTTACAATTTCAACACCACCTCGCTTCACCATGATTACAAAAAATATGTGCCCACCTAATCCTATACATAGAGACATGATCCCTCCAAACTCCGTTACTAACAAGTGCAAGAGCAAACATCTCCCTTGTAGACATGACGTACCCACAAAGATTAACATAATTGACAAGATGGGGGATAATAGGCTTTCAATTATTCTTATATCACCATATCACTTCACCTGCACAATGTGGGTCTGCCACTCACCTAAACTTTGGATGACCTCCCTTGATGCTTACCTAAACTTTGGATGGTCTCCCTGATGCTTGTCCAAGTATCAAGCATCCAGGTTTAATGGCTATGAAAGACTTATTTACCAAGAGTCCCCCTTGTGATAACTTAGATCCACAATTCACTAACTGGTCAGTCTCAAAGTTATTATTATGAAAGACATGGAAGACCTTAAAGTCATCAAATTGAAAGAGCATTTGAATTATGAAAATAAATATGTTTAGTCTATTATTCTCTTAACAAAAACCCTTTTATAAATGATAAATAAAAATATGATATCTTTCACTTTCATTATTATTATTATTATTATTTTTCTAAAACATTGAAAAAAAGCCTTGATACCTTAATTATTTGATGCTTTTTCTAAGTTCCCATAAAAACAACATCACCAAAACCCCTTTACTTATAAGCCATTTCATGTACCTAACCCCAGTGAAAATAAACATCCCAAAAAAGAAGAAAGGTGGGGGTCTAAATTTCATCAGGAACCATAGATAACTCCCTCTTGTTGTGTATTTATAAATGATTTATGCACCTAAGATAACTGAGAATGAACACCCAAACAAACACAAAAGGTGGTGGGCCTACGTTTTGAACCGTCAACCACCGCATTGCTAATGTAATGAAAGGAGCTGAGAAGGAGGAGGGGGACATACGGGAGAGGTCATACGAAGGAACGAAAGGAGCAGTCGAGAAGAAGAAGAGACACGGAGAATGAAAGGAGCAGCCGAAAAGAAGAAAGAAGGAGAATGAAAGTAACAGTCGAGAAGAAGATTAAGGAGGATAGACATATTTCGTGAGCCATGGATGAATAAAATGCTCAAAACAAATCGTAGATTGTTGATTTGGCTATAGCTGCAAAGGTAGATGATTGGTTTACTCTTAAGAAAAAGAAGTGGAAGAGCCCTTGCTGAATTTTGAAGATTTGAGGTTGTGGAATTGGGCAGATCACAATGTCGGTCGATGCCTCTACAATTTACTTCTTGAATCTTTGAGGCGACGTTCTCATCAATTGCCTCTATCGCGACGATATTGGGTACATAAAATTTTATTTCCCCTCTCTTGATCCATTCGAAACCGTGAACTCTGAATGCTAATTGCCTTTCCTTCTAGGTCAAACCTTAGATATAAAAACAAGATTTTTAAGAAAATGCGGAGCCCGTCCTTAGGGCTATTACCATTTCGATCCATCATGAGGGTTTCTATTAATTTTAGTAATTGGAAAGGATAGATGCACAAAATAGTGGCAGTGCCCATGATCTCTAGTCGTAATCGGTAGAGTCATAGATCCGAGAAATTCCAACGATAATTAACAACACATGTCTATGAATTGCTTGTTGTGCGAATACCGCCGAATTATATTTTGAACGGAGCAGATTTTGCTGGATGGTTCCTGAACCAACAATTTATGTTGTTGTAGGCCTAAATCCTCAAATTTATGTGAAATTTATTGAATGAAAGCCGCTAGCCTTTTCATGATAGTAGAACCGTGTAGTGCTAATCACCAGTTGAAAATGCTTATAGAAAAGAATTATATTAGACACTAAAGTAAATATTTCTATCATTTGCAATGGGACGTGGCTTGGATAGAGAAAGTCTAATATGGATATGGAAAGTGTATTTTACTAGCCAACGTTGTACTGTGAATGACTAACAACTTTTAGGATTTGGGAAAGTTAAGCGGTCATCTCCTAAGTTCGGTTCTTGTCCAAGGGTTTTAATTTTACTTTTTCTATACTGTTTACATTACTGCAAGAGAGATTCCAAAATTATTGTGAAAAACCTTGATCATCAATAACTCGACATTGCTACAACCATGGCATTCATAAAGCTTTGCCTTGCTTGTTCACACATTACTTTTGGCTGATACTGCCTTAGAATGAAACTTGATATCTTTTATACAATTCAAAGATACCGACTACAGAAACTGATTGTCAAACAAAGAAGATGATTTAAGTCCATGATTGTTTTTTCATGTCAGCATAAAGGTTGCTACAGGGCCTCTACAGGGAGGTTTTTCATACAAGCCACTATGTGCCCAACTAGAATTTGCAGTGTGGCAAGGGCAGAGGACATTTCTAGCTTTTTCCCTTTTTCATTGTCACGGAGGCATGAGTCTCTAACTACCAATCACGTAATTTGAGTAGTTGTCTTCTTGTTTAGGGTGAAATTGTCCCTTACCATGTTGGTCCATGTTCTTCTCCTTAAATATAGTCTTAAACCTTTAATCTCCTAAATCCTCAAATTTATGTGAAATTTATTGAATGGAAGTGGCTAGCCTTTTCATGATAGTAGAACTGTGTAGTGCAAATCACCGTTGAAAATAAATGCTTATAGAAAATAATTATGTTAGACACTAAAGTAAATATTTCTATCATTTGCAATAGTACGTGGATTGGATAGAGAGAGTCTGATATGGATCTGGAAAGTGTATTTTACCAGCCAATGTTGTACTGCGGATGGCTAGCAACTTTTACGAATTCACTTGCCCCTCTGGTAATGTTGCATTGACTTATGTCTCTACCACATCTTTCTCACAGTGGTGGGAGACCCACCCTTAAACCTTTAATCTCACAAAGGCTGCAACAGATGTTGCAACAGTGATAGTGCTTCCATAACTCTTCCCAACCCTTGATGGTTATCCCAGTTGGCCCACAAAACCCACGTAGTTAGAGAATCTGTAAGGGTGGAGTGCACATTATGCCATCAATGGCGAGCCCTAGGTTATTATGCCCATCAACAAGGTAACCTTCAATGTTAGGGAGGGCAAGCAATCCTGGATAGATCGATTAATCCAACACGCAGGAACCATGGCTGTCAAGGTATGATTCTTCTAAAGTGAGAGACAAGGATAGTGAAAATTTAGTGGGTGGATAGTCTTAAACCTTAATCTCCTAAATCCATGTGAAATTTATTGAATGGAAGCAGCTAGCCTTTCATGATAGTAGAAACGTGTAATGTGAATAGTGTGAATCACCGGTTGAAAATTCTTATAGAAAAAAATATGTTAGACACTGGAGTAAATATTTTTGTCATTTGCAACAACACGTGGCTTGGATAGAGAGAATCTGATATGGATTTGGAAAGTGTCTTTTACCAGCCAATGTTGTATTGCGAATGACTATCAACTTTTACTAATGCACTTGCCTCCCTTGATAAGTTTTGGTCTTGCTAACACCATAGATGATTGACTATATTTGTTTAGAACTATGAAGTCTACCCTAAACAGTATAATATATATTATGGTAAAAGAGAATATTATAGAGGGCTAGGCTCTTGGTTTCTACATCAACCTATGGAAGTGGGATATACACAGTTATATAGTTTTGTATGCAGTGTTGGCACAAATCAACCGCAGTGAATTCCTGACCATATATGACAAAACTACTGAATCAACTTTGCTTGGACTAAACTGTCATGCTTGCCATAAACACTTCATTGTTAACTCAATTCACAATTAATTAATTCATTACTTTGCTTGGAATCTATTCTCAATCTGAAAT
Organism: Pinus tabuliformis; assembly: GCA_031772625.1. Lineage (NCBI taxonomy): Eukaryota > Viridiplantae > Streptophyta > Pinopsida > Pinales > Pinaceae > Pinus > Pinus tabuliformis. Next base: position 970,985,157 of record CM062810.1, read on the forward strand.
TTGAACGTGGAAAGCATTACACGTGTTGGAATTGTCCACCTCAGAATGATTGTAGTCTCATTCATTTTTGTTTGCAAACAATGTTTAGTGTGTGGGTCGATGGTGTACAGTGACTATGAAAGGGTCTGTCTTAAGTTTACTTGTTCTTGATATTGACGTTTATTTAGAAAGAGCTTAGAGGGAGGTAAGCTTTGCCTCAATATTAAGATAAAAAACGTAAATCTTGGAAGGAGAGATTTAAATATAGTTATAAGACTTTTGAAAAATGATTTGGGAGACTGTTCATGGGAATTTTCAGGCCAAATCGTCTGGATTAGAGAAGCCATACAAAATTTGGACTCCATACACGTATGGACAACAAATAAATTGCTGACCTCCTAACAAATATGGTCATTAATGGAGGTTCAAGACTGCAGAGAATTATGATTTTGGAAGGAATCAAAATAGGAGAATGGCAGGACTAATTGAATAGTTTGTCTGGGACAATTTCTTAAAGTTTCTTAGAAGACTTCTATAATTTCTAACTTTCTATTAGTGATGTTGAGGATTTTAAAAGGTAATATTTTTTCTTGAGTTTCAATTCATTTTAAGAACTGATTTAAAAGACTCTGTTTGATTGCCAATGTCATTGCACCCTCATTGGAACCTCCATCTGATCTCATAATAAATGGGTCACCTAAAGATGAGGTTCTCCTCTGACTCAATCTCCTACAAATGACACAATTGACAAATCCTGTTAGATTGTAGAATGTGATGATCTGTCTCAATCTAGAGCTTGTGCAAGCAAATCTTGAATTGACGAAGAGGAATCCTCAGGCTATGCATTAAATGTCTATATGTATATGTAGGTATGATAATAAGGCTATCCCTCAGTGGCATGAAGTGCTTGGAATGGAATGCCATCTCAGGCCCAAGGCCATTAGGGGAAGTGGTCCAAGTGACCTGATGTACTATTGGTGTATATTCTCTCTAATTACCTTGTTCAAATCCTGTATGGAGGGCTGGAGGTGACCAGGTAATTCAAGGAGTACCTGAAACGGAGGCGGTCGTTAATCCCAAAATGCACTATCACTCTCGTGTGATGATTGTTAAGGGGTGTGCCTTCCGCTTTGGGATTTACAATGATATACCCTTTTAAAAATAAGGACTTAATTTTCAAAGGTAGGATACAAAATGATGGGCCTTTTAAAAAAACCTTATTGACTCAAATGACCTAATAAAACCAAGCATAATAAATCCTAATGGATTCCTAAAACATTAAAACAAATTTTATAATATTTACATAGACAATAATGAATTTAGAGAGAAAGAATGGTACTTTTCTAAAATAAGTTCTGCCTTTTTTTAAAGATAAAAGGACTTTATACAAATTGCCTTTTAAAGGGGAAATATTTTTTTTTTTTCAATCTTTAGGAAGGGCCCTTATACTTTAAAAGAAGTATACCAAGTGATATTCTTGTTTGGATACATTAAAATTGTAATGTATAAACTACAACGTTTTTATCCTATGTTGGTGGTGACAACATTGTATATACTTCAAAATTCTTAGTCCTTCATCGTTCAGTCTATCACAACATCTGGTGTGGGATCATATCTCCAAAGTTGCGGGATCATATCTCCAGAGTTTTTCATCTGTTTATATGATGACAATGTGAATAAAAAATTCAAATCCATTGTTGCTTATTTATCAAGTCATCCCTGGCAATGGGTATGTCATTACCTCAAGCTAGGATGTGGATGGTGCCGGGGAAGGATGCTCATTTTATTTTATTTTTCTAAGTTTTAATTCATAATTAGACATGCATGTCTTAATATTTAAGACAAACATATGACTACTGGTAGGATCAACCAGGTATATCTAAAAAATGCATCCCTTCCAAAGGGTCGGGTCTTGGTGCATATCATGATTTTTTTTATCTCTGGCTCACTGCGTTCATTAAGTCAAACACTCTGGGTTCAAAAACACATGTTACACTGGTACTCATTATGCAGGAGTTTGACTTGCTGATGATGAGTTTTTGAATGTTGTGTTGATTTGTCTCATTTTAGGCACTAGGTTGGGTATGACTCATGTGTTTAAGTCGCACTCAACAAGCCCTGCTACCATGGTTTCCACTAATGAGTTTATTACCTGCAAGGTGATAAAAAATGGATTCAATAAAAATAATCAACTGCATAAAATGGAATCAACTTGGTAACTTTGAGATTGGCCTAGAAGCCCAGATATATACCAGCAACATCATGACACTAGCTTGGATAAACAGGGCAGTTCTCAATTTTCTTGGAAATGGTCTGCAGCTATTTGAAGCAGCCCCAAAAGATCCAAAACAACATTTTAACTTCTACATTGGCACATGCATCAAGAGGCCTAGATATACCCTTCAATATTTAAAATTCACTTTTGAGTTGCAGAGCACTAGAATCAACTCAAAGAAGCCCACAAAACATATGTACATCTTGCAGTATATATGCATGGCCTAAATTTTCCAACTCTGGTCCTTAAAAATATCAATTGAGCCTCCAAATGCATATTTAGCTTTTAGAATCTGCAGGTTAGCCTCTAAGAATGGGATAACAACTTGCAACTGTAAATATGGCACTTAAAATATGGAGGTTGGTCTTTAAGAATGTGAAACTAGAATGTAATTATGATGTTGGACTGCTAAAATGCAAAATGTATCCTGTGCCATCAGTTATGCCGAGGGCAAATTGCACCTGCACTTTTGTGCTGACAAATCTTGAGGTTGTCCTGCACTTTTTGTTTCTGTCTGCACAAGATAGGATATACATGCTATTCTAGCCTGTAAAAGTTTGACACTAACCTTCAAATATCAATTCCAGTCTATTAAATTGCAAAACTACAGTGTGAAAATATTGTAGTTAATGAAGCCATACTTCTTTGATAAAACGGCTTTTAAAGCAATGAAACTACCATTCTTTCTCTTCAGTAGTTAAATACCCACATCAGTGCCCCTTGGTTCTCCATCAATAGTACTTCATCTCAGTAGATCCTTTCAATCTACACCTTTAGCAGATGCATACAACCTTGGGGTACATGCTACAGATTCCAGTTTTGCTGTGAGAGAATAGCAACGATGAAAAAAGTACATCGATTTTAGGCATCTTATGGTTGTTGTATGCATACATGCTTGTCTAGTGTTTCCCAAACCTATATAGAGACATATTTAGTATACCTTTATAGTTTGACTTAGATGCTCACTTTTCTTAATTTAGGTGTTTTCCTTAGTACTATTTTATGCACATATTTATCTTTAAGAAAAGTACGCAGTAGAGAGGGGTTCTATATTTTGAGCAGGGGACACTCTTCTAGGTAAGAGGTACTCTATTCTGGGGAGCTTCTGTCATGCATGTTAGGTGCTTTATCCTAGACAGAGTTCCAAGTCCCTATCTCCTTAACAAAGTGCCCGCCAAACAAGACACCGATGGATAGAGTTCCAAGTCCCTAAATTTTCCAAAAACCCACCCGAGCCTAGCTATCTAGCCTAAAATCCTTTACATTCCAGTCATCTCTTGGCTGTGATTTCATAATGATAGCCCTATATGGTTTGGTATGGCTAGCTACCAAACTAAAATCTTGGTCTGTGGTTACCTTCGTCGATCTCCTCATCATCCTGGGGCATTGTGGAGGATAACAGAGGGAATGACAACTAGGGAGTGCCAAGGTGTTCTAGTGAATGTAAGGTTCCCAAGTCATGGAAAAATGTAATGCTAGTTGTGAGGTCATGACTACCAAGGTGTGTTAGGGAAAGATAAGGCATTCTTACATGTGCCAGATAGTACGAAGACATGTCAAACAAGCTCAGATGTGCCAAGTGCTAAGGCATGCCAAGATGTACAAGGGTTCCAAGTCCCTCCCTCCTCTTCTTCCATATGTTATCCACTTATGACATTTCCTTTGCAATATTTGGTTCATTTGCTAGTTATAGGTCATTTATAGGTTATAAATGTCTTCAAAGTTTCACTTCTAATTGATTATTCAACTTAACATATTGATTCTCTTATACATAACTATTTTTCCCTCCATCCACTTTTCATAACTTTAATAACCATTAGGTAGGGACCTGCAGCTTTGATGTTGCTTTGCTTGTTTAGTAAAATATTGCCTAGACTTTAATTTATTGAAAGTTGTAGAATTTACAATTTATGAAGTTTCAAGGTCTAATTTTTAAAATTATAATTCTTTAAAGGGTGCTAGCTTAATGGAAGAGCACTTGATTTACAGGCAGGAGGTTGGTGGTTCAATTCCATCGTGCCTTGACATCCATATGGAATGGCGACGATCAATTTTTCATGCCGGAGGCTCTTTTGACCATCACCAATGAGCTTTGGTGACATTTTTCAACCCTCACCAAAAATATGAAATGGTGACAGTCAATGAATGCCACCATATATACGCATCAATAGTGATGACCCTCAAAGGTTTGTTACCATAAATCGTTGTTGTTAATATGAAATGGTGATGGTTGTTGTCTGTCATTATAGTCATTATTCGTGACTGACCTTGAATGTCACCACAACACCTATACTTTTGGCAATGCAACTTTTGGTGACCGTCAATGAACGTCACCATATATATGCACCAATAGTGACGGCCACTAAAGATCCATCATAATAAATCATTGTTGTTCATATGAAATGGTGATGGTCACTATTCGTCATTATAATCAATATTCATGACGGACCTTAAATGTCACCATAACACCTATACTTTTGGTGACGCCACCTTTGGTGACATTCATCTTTTGGTGACCGAGGCTATGGTCCGTCACCATTGATCATATGCAATGGTGACGATCACTCTCCGTCATTATAAATCATTATTGGTGACGAACTTTGGATGTCACTACAACACCTATACTATTGGCGATGCCACCTTTGGTGACGTTTAGTTTTTGGTGACGGAGGCTATGGTTCGTCACCATTGCTCATATGAAATAGTGACGGTCGCTATCCATAATTATAAGTCATTATTGGTGACAGACTTTGTATGTCACTACAACACCTATACTTTTGGCGACGCCACCTTTGGTGACGTTCAGTTTTTGGTGATGGATGCTCTTTTGACCATCACCAATGAGCTTATGGCGACATTTTTCGCCCCTCACCAATGTCCTTTTTTCTTGTAGTGCAAGAAATTTATGTGGCCCCTGCCTTGTTTAGTCTGTGTTTAATAAGGAATACATGCTATATACTTTTGCATCTGATTACTCTTTTGTGGCAATACTCCAACATAAATATGACTAAGGAAATGAATGAAAAATATATTTCATGAGCACGTGTATGCAAGGATATGAATTGAAATACCTTAATATAGATAAGAAATCCTATGTAGTCTACAAACCACTGAAGCATTTATGGCCTTATATCCTAAAAAACCATGTCAAGGTAACAATTCACCATCCTACGGTTAGATCATTATTTATGCAAAGGGATTTGCGAGAAGGAAGATGCATCTGGATGACATCACTACAGGAATATGACCCTGAATTTAAATCAAGAGATACTATTAAGGGTCTTGGTCTATGTAAAATAGCTACATAATCTTTGGATTCCAAAACAGAAGATAATGAAGATTGGGGTAATGATATTGAGATGTATAATTTGGATTCTATGCACAAGTCCACTATAGAACCATCTTGGTATAATGAGATAAGGCCATATTTGGAACTTGGTACTTTTCCTTCTAAATTATAAGCAAAGTAGAAGCATGCAATTAGACAAGTCCTCTTAGTATAAATGGTGTTATGTTCAGAAGAAATCACAATGTAGTCTTATTACGATGCCTAGAATCATCTGAAGTAGATAAAGTTCTAAATGCACTTCATAATGGACTGGTTAGACACTGTGTCTCTGGTGAAATAATGACACACAAGATCATTAAGGTAGGATACCATTGGCCTACTCTCTTTAGAGATGTATATACTCAAACTGTAAAGTGTCATATATGACAAAAGTGTGCCGAAAGGGAAAAAAGTTTCATTGCTCCATTGCAAACCAGTCGAAGTTGAAGAACCATTCTAGCAATGCGGTCTTGACAATATTAGTGAGATTTTCCTACATTCGTCCAAACAACACCGATACATTATTACAACTAAAAATTACTTTAGGTGTTAGGTTGAAGCCATCATGTTGAAGTAAGTGAATGATCAAATGGTAATGCAATTCATTGATTAGAACATCATTACCAACTTTGGCATTCCAACGTCCATTTTTTTATAATGCTACTTATTTTTCATCATTGAAATTATCTAAATTTTCTTTGGACAAAGGTATTATTTTGAGACATTCTTCAAGTTACTATCCCCAAGGCAATGGCCTAATAGAATCAAGCAACAAGAACCTAATCCACATCATTAGGAAAATTGTGATCACCCAAAAACATAATTTTCACAATGATTTATCTAACACTCTATCAGATGATTGGGTGACACCCAAATCCTCACTTGGAACTTGTTCTCAATGCTACAACACCCTCCAAAAGTTTGCTACGTTTTAATTTTCGAGTCTATCGCTTGTCACATCAAGTGTCGCTTTTGTTCACAAATCATCTTTTCATGTTATTCCATATGTTTCAAGTGTCCCTTACTCTTTCGTAAGTGCCTTAATATTATTAAGAACATCCTTAATGCACTTAATAGTATTAATACACCTTTTATTCACAAAACAACACTTCTGGTTTCAATTGCACAAATTTTGTTCATGATACTTGGAGAGTGTTTGTAAACTGGAATTTTGATGTATAATTCTTAGTATTGGGTCTCGTCTAAGTTTAATTGATGATTTATTATGTGTCACACTTATTTTTACTCTAAACTCATTATGTTTTCTCATGTCTTACCTTCCACATTTAGACAAATTTTGGTTTTTATGAAGCATGCACACTAAGCTCAGGAGAGCACAATTCACACTCTCAATGCTCATTTGGACCCTTCTTGTTTGTTCAAATTATGCCCTGCACCCAGGCCAAGCCTTTCCTCCCTCTCTTTGGTGCATAACAAACAACCCCTGTCTCTTGACAGTGCGTCATATGACCAAAAGCTCCCTCTTCTCTTCCATAGAACATTGTTGATTCGCAAATAGAAATTTTGCATGAGCATGATAGAATAGGAGATTTTTTAGGTTGATTTTTGTGCACTATGGGTGATATTACTTTTAGGTGTTACTAGAACAACATGGCAAGGAGGCATGAGAAGATATGTCAAAGGAAGAAATACAAAGAAGCATTCAAAGACAAGAGAATGCATGATTGTGATAAGTGAAACAACATCAGATATCAGTGACCAAAGTGATCCATAAGAACTCCTTATGATATCAAGACCCTTTGGAGGGAAAATGACAACAAAAATGAGAAATATGCATCAAGTATTAAAGACATAGGTGGAAAAATTGTCATCTATCGAGAAAGTCCATGTCACAAATCACTATGGGTCCAAGTCATTAATGTTGTTGGCTTGTCTTGTTGTCACCACATCATGATGTGGAAATAATGATGTAATTGTGTAATTGTTTTAAATATAAATATGTGGAAGTCCAAGAGTCATGTATAGGCATAAGAGCCACATGTAGAAGTCTAAAGGTCACATGTAGAAGTCCAAAAGACACAAAGAAGTCCAAAATTCATGTTGAAGTTTAAAAAGTCATTTGGATGCCGAAAGATTATTTAGAAGTTGAAAAGTCATATGGGAAGTTAAAGAGTCATGAGGATATGAATAGTCATGTCTCTAGTTATAAAAGAGGCCTCATTACTCAAAGAAGGGACTTTTCACCTTGGCTTCTCCCACAAGGCATTAGAGAGATAGAGATAGTTCTTTTGGAGAGCATGTGGTGGCTCTAATGCTCCACTATTTGGAGCAAGTGGTGTTCATTGTACTCACATGTCTTGGAACTTTTTCTTAATACTTGAATCTGATTGGGCCTATGCATTTTCATGCATAGATCGTGGATGTTTAATACTATTCTTCAAATGTTTGCTATTTATGTTGGAATTCTTATGTATTGAAGAAATTGAACTATTTCGGTGGATTTGGTGCTTATCTTATTGAAAGTGTGTTGTGGTGGTTATAATGATCATTTCATTTATGTGAACTATTTCGCTTGATGTCTAAAGATTATTTCATGCATATGTTCATGTGCTTTCACTAGGTCAGTACTAATACTTGTCTCTTGAAGGCTAACTTTTGTTCCTTTAAGAACCTTGATACATTCTACAATTGGAAATTTCATAAGGCATACTTTCTTTCTCATTCAAAGGTACATGCACGTTACTCTCTCAAGCTAATTTATCAAGCTAAGGAAAATCTTTAAGTAAATGGCGGGTGGGCCATATTACGAATGGGGATCCTACACCAAATGGTGTGAAGTATAATTGGGACATCATATCGAGGATATCCCTTGTATATTGGGACATCATATCGAGGAGATCCCTTGTATATTGGTAGGATCTAGCACCATCAACATTCTGGTGCTAGAAGGACGGAAACCACCTTTTTATGGCTGACAATTTACCTCACCCGAACAATGAAGCATATATGCAAGGTAGTAATGATATGAGTTCATTTCTGACTCTCATTCCTATTATTGGAGAATATTTTCATATTGGCCTGGAACAAACATTTTGTTATGAAACCAGCTCACAAAAAGATAGAAAAGATAGATGAACGCCTTAGAAATCAGCCTCTTCGAGGGGGCAACGTCCTTTACATTACACAAATGAACAATTCTTCGATGATAAAAATGACAAGACCTTCTTTCTATATATAGGAGTCTAAGGGGTCATAATATAATCAAAGTTGACATAACAATAATAATGTAAGGGCACAATAATAACAATAGTGGGCTTCTATGGGGCACAATAGTAACAATATGGGGACTACATGGGTACAACAATATAATAAGGGGGTTGTACTAATAACAATAAGGGGTTACACTAGTAGTATAGGGGCCTAACATGCCCCTCTCCTTCAAAAAGTGTTGTCCTCAATGCTTGAGTAGTTCTTGATGCTTCTGTATAAAATTCTTGTCCTCCCATGTGGAATCTTTAGTGGGTAAGTTCTTCCACTTGATGAGATACTCTGAAATTGATTGATTTTGTAGCTGTCGGGTTCTTGTTTGTGTGACTACTCCCGGTTCTAATAAGATTTCTCCTTCCTCTTCAAGTTCTGGCAATATTGTTTGAATTGGGATCTTCTGCAAGTTTTGAATGAGTGGCCACACTTCTTCGTCCTTCTTCCATTCATCCCTTGCTTCGTTTATCCAATCTAGTTGGATAATAGAAATAGCACAAAACAATGCTTCCACATCTTCATCCTTTCTTGAGAGTGCATATGCAACAAAATTTTGATTCCCTTTGCTATAGATGATGTCAAAGTCATAACCCAACATATTTGTGACCCATTTTTTCTATTCTTCTAAAGATAATATTTGTTCTAAAAAGTGTTTAAGACTATCATGATCCATTTTTACCTTGAAGTGTCTTCCCATTGGGTAAGGTCACCATTTCTTAAGTGCATGTAGTAATGCCAACATTTCCTTCTCATAAATAGCTTGCTTAAGATGTAGCCGTAAAAATACCCAATCACCTACGTCAAAAATTTTTCACTGTGATGTTGATCTACCTGTTGTTTCATTCGATTCTACACCAAAGTGGCGTTATCCTTTAAAAGTTGGAGAACTTGTTGTTGATTCTGGATGTGATCTTTCACTACTTGAACCTTTTCCTTCTTGATATGTCCTTCTATATTTATAGTTTGAGGAGTGGTAATTTCTTCCAATGCTTTACAAGATATGGTTGTATTCATTTCTTGATGCTCGATGTGATCTTTCACTTCTTAAACATTTTTCTTCTTGATATGTCCTTCTATCTTGATAGTTTGAGCAGTGGTAATTCCGGCCAATGCATTACAAGATATGGTTGGATTCATTTCTTCTTTCTCGATGTGATCTTTCACTTGTTGAACCTTTTTCTTCTTGATATGTCCTTCTATCTTGCGAGTTTGAGGAGTGGTAATTCTTGCCAACGTTTTACAAGATATGGTCGGATTCATTTCTTCTTTCTCTGGTGTTGGTTCCTGGTGTATATCCTCTTCTTTTGATGTTTCTTGATCCTTTTCTTCCTCCTCTTCATAATCTACGTAAAATAATTTCTTCTCAGCACACTTATGACCTTTAGTGTATTTGCTATCACAAATGTAACAAAGCCCTCTTTCTCTTTTTTCTTCAAATTGTTGTGGTGTAAACCTTGTAGGTTGTGGAAGGCTAGGAGAAAAATCACTTCCATATTCATAGTTGTGAGTGGTGGGCTTCCTTGTTTCCATAATTTCACTTTCAATTTTTCTTGCCAACTTGAATGCCTTCTCTAATGAATCAGGTTCCCAAAAATGAACCTCATGTTGAACATTATCCTTTAAAGTCCCTATGAAGACATCAATCCTTTGCTTCTCTGGAACATCATTTACCCTTATATTCAATTTTTGAAATTCCTCAATGTGCTCTTCCACTAAACCCTTTTGTCTGAGATTTATCAATTGGCTAAAGAAGGTGTTTCTCTTTGTATCCTCATAACGTGCTATCATTTCCTCCATGAAAATTGACCATGTAACAAGTGGTTTATGAGAACAAATCACTTTATACCATCAAAACTGATTCGCTTCTAAATAATTAGATACAATACGTAACTTTTTCAATAGTGGTATGCCATGTAGGTCAAAATATTTCTCCAGCTGTAGTATCCAAGTTATCGAATCCTTGCCATCAAACTTCCTCATCTCGCTTTTTCTTGATTTTAGGAGCTTGATCTTGAAACGACTAACTCTGCAATTTTGGATCTTTAAGTTTTGAAATTTCGGCCTATAATATCCCTCTAAGTCCTCTTTCTAACTCCAGAAGTCTAATTGCAATTGGATTCCCGAAGAAAGATTTATTCCCAATCTCCCGCGATGACCTAATTATATACTAGTTCAGTAGAGTGAACTTGTACGATGTTCCACGTGTCACTGTTTAAACCTTAGCTTCTAAAAATTATACCCAAACAAAATAAAGTCTGTCCTCTTTCTATAACTTCTTACGAAATTTCAATCTGATGCTCAGAGAGAAAGTTATGATGATTTTCCCAAGGTCACCTATTTAGGATGTAATTCAGGAGTCTGCAAAAACTCTAACTTCCTCAAATCATATATCCGAAAATATAGCGAAACAAGATCTGAAATTAGGACACGAGATTCAGTGAGATCTCTTCTCAAATGGGTTTTTTTTAGATTCTGAAACATCACAAAAAATAATTTATAGCAAAAATTCCACGCTGTCCTATTTTGTAGTAGCGAAACCCTAGAATCCAAAGATCTGATACCAAATGTTATGAAACCAGCTCACAAAAATATAGAAAAGTATATGAACGCCTTAGAAATCAACCTCTTCGAGGGGACAACATCCTTTACATTACACAAATGAACAATTCTTCGATGATTCAAATGACAATACCTCCTTTCTATATATAGGAGTCTAAGGGGTCATAATATAATCAGAGCCGACTTAACAATAATAATGTAAGGGCAAAATAATAACAATAATGGGCTTCTATGGGGCACAATAATAACAATATGGGGACTACATGGGCACAACAATATAATAAGGGGTTGTACTAGTAACAATAAGGGGTTACACTAGTAGTATAGGGACCTAACACTTTTGAAGTGACTTACAATCAACTCTAGACAACTTGGACAATTACTCGTCAGTTCCCAAGAAGTCTTCAATTACCTTTTGTTGCTCATAATATTCCTCATAATCCAATAATGAAAGAGATAACTCATACTGGTGTAATGATTTCATTAGTGGAAGATTTGGTTATTTCTAGCCTTGAAGAGTTAGCAAAAAATTCAAAACATATAGTTCAACAAGGGAATCTTCCACCTATTGACGAAGATCTAGAAGGTGACAAGGGAGATTTCCAATTTTCTGATGAAGAACAATTGGGGTATGAAACAACTTGATTACAATGAAGATTTGAATAGAGAAGGAGAAGAATATTTATATTCAGAGGAGGAGGAGGGGGTAGAAGAAGACATGGCTGATCAACACTTCGATTAGATGGCCCAAGGGCCACTTTTTCTTCTGAATAATCTTGATCACATGCCTAAACATTTAGAAAAGTTGTTATCAAAGTTAGATCATGAGAAGAAGACAAAAGCTTAAAATCATATTGATGACTTCTACATGAATTTACACATGCTTGAGGTGTGATTTGATGACGTTTCTTATAGATTTTTTCGATACACTTTAGAAGGTAGAGCATTTTTATGGTATCATAGTATCCCACCCAATTCCATTCACAATTGGAGGGAGTTTAAGAAATTGTTTTTAGAGAAGTTTGCAGATGATAAAACTCCCTCCATGTTGTTAAAAGAACTCAGGAACCTCAAGATGGGAGACATAGAGAAAGTAAAGGATTTCAATCAAAGGTTTACTCATATATTGAATAAGTTTCCCACATATGTGCTACCACATGATGACATCACTAAATACTATTGCACAACTGCCTTGCCTACGAATATATCTGTGTTTGTCAAGAGAGATGAAAAGGAGACATTGGCTTTAAATTTTGCAAAATCCCTTGTTGTTGAAAAGGATATGCATTCTATTGGAGTCATTGTAGACTGATGATTATGAAGACTCTAAGGATGTAGGTAATAAAAATCAAGCCTCTTCAATCAAAACCAAGGAAAAGGATTATTTCAACATGGAAAGCTTAGTTAAGTATTTAAAGCTTTCTTTTAATGAGGTATCTGAATTAAAGAGAAATTCAAGTGAGGCATCTACTAGCAACAAGTATTCCAACCCATTTTTTCTTAAGAGAAATAACAACAATTAACCTGCAAAATATGCAGAGAGCTCAAATGTTGTGTTTAATGTTAAAAATTTAGGCATGGACAACTATTGCACTCTCCATTAGGAGACACATTCATAGAAGACATGCTCACAGTGGAATCACAACATGAAAGCCATGGAAGCTCACATTGTTGATACCTTGTTAGAAGATGAGCAGTTTGAGCAAAGTGAAGAAACAAATGAACTTGTCACGAAGGAGGAGAGTACAAGTGTTGGAAACTCAGTTAATGCATTCGATGTCATATTTACTATTGGTGAGAAAAGTTTTGAGGAACCACCGACAAGTGAAGCTCCTCGTTAGCCTACAACTGGTCAATATAACCTAAGAAGCAAAGGATCAATATCTAAGCAGGAGTTGAAGAAACAACTATTAAGAAAGATTGTACCACCAGCACAACCTACTCAGAATACGTATAACAAGTTTGGAAGTTCTCTCACTTCTAATAACACTTCCACAAGCAATAAGAGCAAGCCCATCACTCTGAAAGTTTCTAACAATGTTACAGCTCTAGATACTTTAACACTGCCTGTTAGAAATGAAAGTATTGATTATAACATCATTGAAGATATGAAGAGGGCTCATGCCAAAATTTCAATTTTTGAGCTTGCTAAGATGGCAGGCTAACATGACCTGATCATCCAAGCGTTATCATCACAACATCCGTCAGGTGACAAAGTTTTTGCTTCTCAAGCCATGTCTAGTAAGTCTCTTGGTATTCTAGAATTTGTAGTTAATTTTGTAAATTTAAATACTAACACTCTTTTCCTCCCTTTTCTATTAATGTTTGAAATCTTTAATTATAATGTCCATAATTTTTTGGTTGATTTTGGTGCATCCATGAATGTAACACCTTTATCTATAGCCAAGAAAATTAATGCTAAATGGAATGAATTTGATGCATGAATCATACAGCTGGACAAATCACTGGTCTAGACATTTTCCAAACTCAACAATGTTATCCTCCTTAGCCTACAACTTGTCAGTATAACCTAAGGAGCAAACGATCAGTATCTAAGCAGGAGTTGAAGAAATAACTATTAAGAAAGATTCTACCACCAACTCAACCTGCTCATAATATGTAGAACAAGTCTAGAAGTGCTCTCTCTTCTAAGAATGCTTCCACAAGCAATAAGAGCAAGCCCATCACCACAGATTTTTTTGACAAAGTTACACCTCCAGATACTTCAGCACTGCTTGTTAGAAATGAAAGTATTGATTATAACATCATTGAAGATATGAAGAGGGATCATGCCAAACGTTTCAATTTTTGAGCTTGCTAAGATAACATACCAACATGAGTTGATCATCCAAGCATTCTCATCACAATATCTATTAGGTGATAAAGTTTTTGCTTCTCAAGCCATGTTTAGTAAGTCTCTGTATTTTTGAGTATGTAGTTAATCTTGTAAATTTAAATACTAACATGCTTTTCCCCCCTTTTATCTTAATGTTTAATATCTTTAATTATAATGTCCATAATTGTTTGGTTGATTTCGGTGCATCTGCGAATGTAATGCCTTTATCCCTAGCCAAGAAAATTAATGCTAAATGGGAGAAAACCTGTAAAAATCTCTGTTTTTCCACCCCGGTTTTCAATTTCTCATTATTCTCCCATGTAATTAAATGCCCATTCCCATAACCATACATTTAACAGACTGAAAAAAATAAATATTGCTGAAAACACAAATTCTGGAAATTTTTCAGAATGCTGGAAATTGCAGAATTAAAAATCAGCAATCAAAAACAGCCATTAAAACGCATTAAAACACTGATATTTTTTGTCAACTTGACCCTGGAAAAGCCCCCTACAACTCTTGGGGAAAACCAGTTTGAGAGCTCTTCTTTATTTCTGAAAATTGCCTTTTTACAGTGAGAATTATTCAGCAAAAAATCAGCAAGCAAATTTACAACTTATCTCCTTTCCCGTGCCTCACAGCAATCTGGAAATTACAGCAAACAGGACATAAATAAATGTTGTACGACCTCCATTTTGTGTGCAAAAAAATCAGCAAACTGCTCCTCGATTTTTGTGCAAAAATCTACCTTTCACTATGTGCTGAATCAGCTGTACAAATCTGCTCAACTGCTGCCTTGGAATGTGTGCCAAGCTGATGTCTCCTTCTCCTCCCTGCTCAGAAATCTCTCTTGCTCTCTTGCTCTCCTTCTCCCAATCTGCTCATGAAAGAATGAATGACCTTTTCCTCCTTTTCCTCCTTTAATATAACTCCAAGTGACTTTTGGGTGATCCAAGTGACTTTTGGGTGATCTCTAAATCCAATGGCTGAAATAGATTTAGATCAATGGCTGAGATTAAATGCTCATTTAAATCTCACTTTCTATTTTTTAATTCACCCCACTTTAATAAAGACCCACTTAGTCATTTATTTCCAAAGTCACTTTTCCTTTCTAATTTTTCATTGACTTTATAAAAGTCACTTTAAAATTAGACTTAATAACTTTATCACTTAAAGTCACTTTTAAATTAGATTTAACTTTATAAAATTATAAAGTCACTTTAGGAGAAAAATTAAATTCTTTTGGACACTTTTCCCTAGGCCAAAGATCAAAACCTAAGGGAACCACCTGTCCTCCGGTACCAAATTTCAACACTCCCTCTTACCGAGGAAGGTGTTCCTCACCACACCCATCTTGTCCCTGAAGTAGACATGCTTGCCCCATGGTAAGGCTTTGGTAAGGATATCTGCAACCTGCTCATCAGTGGAAATATACTCAAGCTTCACAGCTCCCTTCTGAACATAGTCTCTGATGAAATGATATTTGATCCCGATATGCTTTGACCTGTCATGAAATACTGGATTCTCCGTGAGTTTAATGCAACTCTGGTTATCACAGTAAATCACTGAAGGTCTCAACGGCTGACCAAATAAGCCAAACAACATCTTGCGAAGCCAGATAGCCTCACAACTAGCTAGACTAGCTGCCATATACTCTGCTTCCGCTGAACTCAGTGCTACTGACTGCTGCTTCCGGCTGAACCATGACACTACTGCTGAACCCAACCCAAAACAACACCCTGAAGTGCTCTTCCTATCAGAAGCACACCTGCCCAATTAGAATCAGTGTACCCTGCCAATCTCACTCCATCTCCCTGCCTGTAGTCCAGACCATAATCCACTGTCCCCTGCAAGTACCGCAAAATGTGTTTTGCAACCACCCAGTGAACCTTCCTAGGCTCACACATAAACTGACTCATTGTGTTGACTGCAAAACAGATATCTGGTCTAGTGTTGACCAAATACACAAGGAACCAATCAGCTGCCTGTACAATGTGGGATCCACCAACTCAGAATCCGAAGCATGAAGCTTCTTCCAATTGGTGATCATCGGTGTCGACATGGGTCTACAATCCTCCATGAGGAATCTGCTAAGGATGTCCACAATATACTTCCCCTGCCCCAGGAAGAAATGCCCCTCCTCCTGCCACACCTCCAAACCCAAAAAGTAATGCATCAAACCGATGTCCTTCATCTCAAACTCCGCCGCAAGATCTCTCTTGCAGTGCTCTATGAGTCTCTCTGCACCTGTAGTGATCAATTCATCCACATACAGCACCAGAATGAGAGGTTCCTCACCAATCACAATAAAGTAAAGGTTCGGATCTGCCTCACTCTTTATGAAACCCATCCCCTGCAAGTATGCATCTATCCTGGAGTACCAAGCTCTGGGAGCTTGCTTCAGGCCATAAAGGGCCTTCTTCAATCTGCACACATGGGACTCCTTCCCATGCACCTCAAAGCCCTGTGGCTGCTCAATGTACACCTCCTCCTGTATGAAGCCATTGAGAAATGCGGTCTTCACATCCATCTGGTGGATCTTCCAACCCATCTCTACTGCTATCGATATAATGGAGCGGATCGAAGTATATCGAGCCACGGGAGCGAAGGTCTCCTCATAATCAACTCCCTCTACCTGGGAGAACCCTCTAGCCACAAACCTCGCTTTGAATTTCTCAATGCTGCCATCTGCAGCATGCTTTACCTTGTAAAGCCATCTGGAAGTAACCACGGATTTTCCCTCAGGCCTCGGCACCACCTCCCAAACATCATTCTTCATGATAGAAGAATACTCCTCCTGCATGGCCTCTCTCCAGACCTACTGGCTAGCTGCCTCCTCATAGCTAGAAGGCTCAGAGTCAAGGATGTTGGTAACCATCGCCATATAGCTACAAAACCTCTCAGGTGGTCTACTCTCTCTGACTGGCCTCTTCGGCTCAGCAATAGATGTGGCATCTCTCAAGGTGTCCTGAAGCCACTTGGGCTTCCTCTTCCCTGAGCGCACTTCTCCCACCGGAGAATGAAACTCCTCCTCTTCATCATCATCAGTAGCCTGAACTCCTGACTGTCTGTCTGCTGTCCTCCTGCCTGCACCTGAACCTGTAGAAGCTGAGGTACCGTGTGAACTGTCCATCAGTGGACTCCCTAGTGAACTGCTCTGTGAACTGCTCTGCATGCTACCCGGAGCACCACCCCTCGGCTCGATGAGCCACTGCTCACTGACGGACCTAACATCCTCATAGATGTACCTCCTGATCCTTCTGATCCCTGTGACTGACTCAACTGCTACTGAGGGTCTGGCTGATCCAGATACTCTAACTGCCGTGACCTCCTAAAGGCCCTGTCCTGCTCGAACTTCACATCCCGTCTGACAACAACTCTCCTCTGTGCAGGGATGTAAATCCGAAAGGCCTTTGAGGTGTCACTGTAGCCCACAAAGATACCCTTCTCTGCGGTGGGCTCTAGTTTGGCCCTCTTCTCCTTGGGTATATAGGAGTATGTAATGCATCCAAAGATATGAAGATGACCAAGATCAGGCTTCTTCCCAGAGAAAGCCTCCTCCGGAGTCATGTGCCCCAAGGCACGATGTGGACTCCTGTTCTGCAAGTAAACAACTGTGTTGCAGGCTTCTGCCCACAGGAACAATGGCAACCCCTGATCATGTAACATGGCTTTGGCAGCCCCTATGATGGATCTGTTCTTCCTCTCTGCAACTCCGTTCTGCTGGGGGTTGTAAGGAACAATGAACTCCCTCCTAATGCCTGCCTCCGCACAATAGTCAACAAACTCTCCAAGGGTGTACTCTCCTCCATTGTCCGACCTCATGGACTTGATCTTTCGACCTGTCTGAGTCTCCACAAGAGCTCTGAACTCCTGAAACCGCTTGAAGACCTCACTCTTGGTCTTCAAAAAATAAATCCAGGTCCTCCTGGAGTGATCATCAATGAATAACACATAGTACTCATATCCACTCAAGGAAACATGAGACATCCGACCGCTCACATCGGAATGAATCAAATCAAGTATCCCCGTCACTCTACTGTCACTGCTGGGAAAAGGGGATTTGGCAAACTTGCCCATCGCACAACCTCTGCAAGTATCAAAGTGATCAGTACTGAAATCTGGCACACCTGTAGTGATCTCCCGCAATGTCCTCAAGGCTCCATGATACATATGTCCCATCCTGCGGTGCCAAATCTCACACAGCTCAGAACTGCTAGCTCTGCTGTCGGTACTACTGCTCAATGCCAAAAGGGGCTGAAATGCAAACTTGTACACCTTTGCATGGCGTACACCTATCACTCTAGCTGAATCAGCTGGAGCGCCCCTGGGATACATCAACACCTATCCTCCCCTAAACAGTACCTCATATCCTCTGTCCTCCAAAGCTGAGACGGATATGAGGTTCTTTCTCATCCCTGGCACATAAAGAACCTCTGACACCTTCAAGGGAGGTTTGGACTCCCTCTGAAATGTCACTGTCCACACCCCGACTGCTCTAACAACTCTGTCATCACCGAGTACTACCTCAATATCAGTGCCACTCTCTGAAAGCTATGAGAAGTACTCACGGACTCCTGTCATATGACGTGAAGCCCCACTGTCCACATACCAGATACCTGAAGATGCTCCGCTAATCGAGGGAAAAGCATGCTCCCTCTGAACCTGTGTGGCAGGTGATCCTGCACTAGAGGACTCACACGTAGTGAACGCAAACTCCCGGTCAAAACGACCTGCAAAGTCCTCAATCTCTGCTGAAGCTGCCACGTCCTGGTTCTTCCCCTTCTTCTTCTTCTTCTCCGGACACACAACTGCATAGTGTCCCATCTTTTGACAATTCCAACAATTCACCTTGGAATAGTCCTTCTGTGTGTTCCCCTGTTTACCTTTACCTTTGCCTTTACGCCCACCACTGCTTGTGGAAGCCTGCTTCTTCCCTTTGCCTTTCTTGCCTCCTGCCACCAGTGCTACATCCTCATCCTGCTCAACTGGCTTGGCTGCCCCAAGCTGTCCTTTCCTGATCTCTGTCTGAATACAATCATCCCAAAACCTCTCCCATGTGGGAAGGGTCTCACGTGCACAAACCCCATCAGCAAAGTTCAACCACGAACGGGGGAGGCCATTCACTGCAATACGCACCAACTCAGTGGATGGAATGGCCTCTCCAATCGCTGCCAACTCATCTCTCACATTGGTAATATTTGTGAGATATCCAGCTGCACTATCATTCCCCATCTTAATCTTCTTCAGCTTCTCCTTCAGGACCATCTTCCGGTTCTCATTGGTACTCTGGTAGAGATTGAACAATGCTGTCCACATCTCATGGGCATTGCTCTTTCCTCTCACATGAGGAATGCAATGGTCTTTGATTCCGTCTAGAATCAGCCTCTTACCCTTATTGTTCTTCTTTTTATACTTAGCCAACTGAGTAACATCAGTGGGCACAACAACAGGGTTCTGTGCGGTATGCACCATGATATCCCAGACTTCTGCCTCCTCAAAGATACTCTGCATTCTCTCCTTCCAAACACTGTAATTTATATGCCCATCCAGGCTATCCTCCACCCTCAATCCCAATGACATCCTGCTGTCCTAAAACTGAAAAAATAGCACTGCTGTAGTAAAGATAAAACTGTTGTTTATGAAAAAATCAGCTTGCTGGAATTTTCTGAGTGAAAAATCAGCAACTGTAATTTTTCCTTTTGCTGTCCCAAACTGCCCTTCAGCACTCAAGCTCCGATACCATGTAAAAATCTCTGTTTTCCCACCCCGGTTTTCAGTTTCTCCTTATTTCTCCCATGTAGTTAAATGCCCATTCCCATAACCATACATTTAACAGACTGAAAAACATAAATATTGCTGAAAACACAAATTCTGGAAATTTTTCAGAATGCTGGAAATTGCAGAATTAAAAATCAGCAATAAAAAACAACCATTAAAACACTGATATTTTTGGTCAACTTGACCCTGGAAAAACCCCCTACAACTCTTGGGGAAAACCAGTTTGAGAGCTCTTCTTTATTTCTGAAAATTGCCTTTTTACAGTGAGAATTATTCAGCAAAAAAATCAGCAAGTAAATTTACAACTTATCTCCTTTCCCGTGCCTCACAACAATCTGGAAATTACAGCAAACAGGACAGCAATAAATGTTGTATGGCCTCCATTTTGTGTGCAGAAAAATCAGCAAACTGCTCCTCGATTTTTGTGCAAAAATCTGCCTTTCACTATGTGCTGAATCAGCTGTACAAATCTGCTCAACTGCTGCCTTGGAATGTGTGCCAAGCTGCTGTCTCCTTCTCCTCCCTGCTTAGAAATCTCTCTTGCTCTCTTGCTCTCCTTCTCCCAATCTGCTCATGAAAGAATGAATGACATTTTCCTCCTTTTCCTCCTTTAATATAACTCCAAGTGACTTTTGGGTGATCCAAGTGACTTTTGGGTGATCTCTAAATCCAATGGCTGAAATAGATTTAGATCAATGGCTGAGATTAAATGCTCATTTAAATCTCACTTTCTATTTTTTAATTCACCCCACTTTAATAAAGACCCACTTAGTCATTTATTTCCAAAGTCACTTTTTCTTTCTAATTTTTCATTGACTTTATAAAAGTCACTTTAAAATTAGACTTAATAACTTTATCACTTAAAGTCACTTTTAAATTAGATTTAACTTTATAAAATTATAAAGTCACTTTAGGAGAAAAATTAAATTCTTTTGGACACTTTTCCCTAGGCCAAAGATCAAAGCCTAAGGGAACCACCTGTCCTCCGGTACCAAATTTCAACAAAACCTATGCACAAATAATACAACTGGACATATCACTGGTCTAGGCAATTGGTGAACCCAATAATGATTATGTTAGGTCCCTATAATACTAGTGTATTCCCCTTATTGTTATTGTTGGTGTAGCACCCTATTGTTATTGTTGTGCCTGTGTATCCCCCATGTTGTTATTGTTGTGCCCTTACATTATTATTGTTATGTAGGCTTTGATTATATTGAGACCCCTTAGACTCCTATATATAACAAGGAGGTCTTATCATTTGTATCATCCAAGAATTGTTGATTTATGTAATGCAAAGGAGATTTTCCCCTTAAAGAGGCCAATTTTTAAGTCGTTGATTTATCTTTTCTTCTATTTTGCGAGCTGGTTGCATAACATTTTGTATCAGAGCTTTGGATTCTAGCGTTTCGCTTCTTCAAACAGATCATCTTGGAATTTTTGCTATAACTTTTTTTCTACGAGGATTCAAAAGCTTAAATTTCAACCACATGGAGCTAAAATATTAGTAAAATTTGTGTACGAATTTTAGATCTTGGTTCACTACATTTTTGGAGATATGATCCGAGGAAGTTAGGGTTTTTGTAGGCTCCAGAATTCCATCTCAAATAGGTAACCTAGGAAAAATCATCATAACTTTCTCTCTGAGAATAGGATTTAAATTTCGTAAAAAGTGATTGAAATTGAATAGAATTTAGTTTTTTATGTATCATTTTTAGGGACAAATTTTGAAACAATGACACGTGGAACTCCATACAAGTTCACTCTATTGAACTAGTTTATAATCAGGCCATCGTGAGAGATTGGGTATAACTCTTCCTTGAAGAATCCAATCTTGGCCTGAATTGTGGGGGTCGAAACAATACTTAAAGGGATAGCACAAGAAGAAAGTTGAGACCTTGGAGATGTGAAATTATAGAAATACAACAAATTTAATATCAAGCTCCTGAAAAGCAAGAAAAATGTGTATATTTAAAAAAAAATCATAACTTTTGTTTGAAAAATCAGTTTGAAGTGATTCAAATGGGCATAGTGAAGTATAAATATCATTGTTTGATTCTAAAAGATGTCAAAGAAAAAAAATGGACTCACCTAGTAAGAAACCAAAAATCTCTACTATGCCACATGAAGAAGGGGGAGAAATGCAACATGATATATCAAAATTACGCGACCAAGAGCAACAAATTTCACTCTCACAAAAAGTAACAAAAAATGAAATGGAAGCTCATATGGATGGTTTGAAGAATGATTTAAAAGAAGACATGGAAGGTTTGAAGGATGGATTAAAATCAGACATGGAAGGTTTGACAATGTTTCTACAAGAAATGCTTCCTAATGGCGAAAAGGTATTCCATGAAACTCATGATGAGAAAAAAAGGGGTGTTAATCATGATTTTAGAGACTCTAACTTTTGATTGAATACAAACCACATTCCAAAGATCGTTATGAGGAAGTTTGATGACAATGATTCAGTAACATGGATATACTACAAATGGAGCAATATTTTTATCTCCATGATGTGCAATGAACACAAAAGGTACACATTTCATCTTTATATTTATAACCCAATTAGTTTGTATGGTATCGATGACTTTGTTCTCAAAAAACACTTGTCACTAGGTCAATTTTTACGGAGGAAATGACAGCACATTGTGAGAATACAGAGAGAAACACATTCTTTAGCCAATTGATAAATCTCAAACAAAATGCTTCAATGGAGGAGCACATTGAGGACTTCCAAAAATTGAATATCAAGGTAACTAATATTCCAGAGGAGCAGGGTTGATGTTGTCATAGGGACTTTGAAGGATAACATCCAACATTAGGTTCGTCTTCGCGAATCTGATTCATTGAAGAAGGCATTCAAGTTGGCAAAAAAAGTTGAAAGAAAAATTATGGAAACAAAGAAGTCTACCACTCACAACTATAAAGATGGAACTATTGATGCTCCTAACCTTCCACAACCTACAAGGTTAATGCCACAACAATTAGAGGAAAAAAAATTAAAAGGGCTTGGCTACAATTGTGATAGGAAATACACTAAATGTCATAAGTGTGTTGAGAAGAAATTATTCTACATAGATTGCGAAGAGGAGGAAGAAAAGGAACAAGAAACATAAAAAAAGGAGGATATACACTAGAAACCAACCCCAGAGAAAGAATAAATGAATCTGACCATATATTGTAATGCATTGCTAGGAATTAACACTCCTCAAACTCTCAAGATAGAAGGATATATCATGAAGAAAAAGGTAATAGTGCTGATTGATTAAGGTAGTATCCATAATTTTATTCATTGTAAGATAACCAAGGAATTGAATTTCTTCCTATATCCAACACCAGCATGTCAAGTGATGGTTTCAAATGGAGGAACTATAAATTGCTCTGGAAAGTGCCATAATATCAAGCTAACAATGTGGGAATATGTATTGAATAGTCTAATGCTTTCCATTCCAATGGGTGGTGCTGATGTTGTACTAGGAGTCTAATGGTTACAATCTTTGGGGACGATAACTTTTATTTTTCAAGAACTTTTCTTGAATTTTTTTTGGGAAGGAAAGGAAGTTGAATTGAGGGGTATCACAGGGAAACCATGAAAGATAATCAAATCTAATGGCATGACTAAGCTTTTGAAGAAAGAAAAAAGGGGTGTAATTGCACAATTATTCTCACTAGAGTTTCAAACATCGAAATAATCTATTTCTCTAGATCTCAAAAAAGTGATAGAAAATCATTCCAATGTATTTGAGACCCCCAAAGGCCTCCCACCTATTTGTGATCATGATCATGATATTCATTTGACTCTAGGAAGTGTGCCTCCAAACATCAGACCTTACAAATATCCCTATGCCCAAAAGAGTGGAATTAAATTTATGGTTGCATAAATGCTAGAGGCCGGTATAATTCAACCTAGTCAAAGTTATTTCTCTACTCCATTAGTATTGGTGCACAAGAAGGATGGATCATGGCATATGTGTTCAGTTTATAGGGAGCTCAACAAGCTCACTATTAAAGATAAATTTCCCATTCCTGTCATTGATGAATTGTTGGATTAATTACATGGAGAAATTTACTTCATCAAGTTGGATCTTCGTTCAGGATATCATCAAATTAGAATGAAGATCGAATACATTCCGAAAAAAACATTCAGGACTCATGAGGGTTATTATGAATTTTTGGTCATGCCTTTTGGCCTTATTAATGCACCTTCCACATTTCAAGCTTTGATTAATTCCATTTTCAAACCTTTAGAAAATTTGTGTTAGTATTTTTTGATGATATATTAATCTACATCAAGCCTTGGAAGGGTCATGTTCAACATGTTGACACGGTGCTCAAAATATTGAAGGAGAAACAATTATATGAAAAAATCTCCAAATGTTTCTTTGGAGTAAAGGAGGTGGAATATTTGGGTCATAATGTATCTCATGAGGGTGTTAAGGTAGACCCTAACAAAATTAAAGCCACTAAGGAATGGAAAATCCCCACAACCGTAACTCATATTCGAGGATTTCTCAGGTTGACAAGGTATTATTGTAAATTTGTTAAGATTTACGGGAGAATAACAACACCTCTAACACAATTACTCAATAAATATGCATTTTATTGGACTTCAGAAGCATCTAAGGCCTTTTAACATCTTAAAGAGGAAATGTGCCAAGCACCAATCTTAGCTATGCCATAATTAACAAAAACCTTTATTGTGGAATGTGATGCCTCAGGAAATGGAATTGGTGTTGTTTTAATGCAAGAAGGAAGACCCATTTCTTTTGAAAGTCATCCAATCTATCAGACCAGGAAGCAACTCCTCAAAAAAATTCATTGATTTCATTTAGGTTGGTGTGTATTATATACATGAGGGAGAGACTGTTCATTTCATCTCCCAATGACTATTCATATTCTATATTATTTATTTACATCATTTTCAGTTATTCACCCAATCCTGATGATTAGGTGTCAACATTCCCCCCCTTAATCCGAAGGGATGTTCGTGATTCCAAGCATCATTCTGAATCTTTCAAGCTTTTCTCTTCCAAGCGCTTTGGTGAAGATGTCTGCAATTTGTTCGTTCATGGAACAATGGCAGAGATGGATTATTTTGGCCTCAACATGAAGTCGAATCAGATGATATTTAGTATTGATGTGCTTCATTCGATCATGGAACTTTGGGTTCTTGGCCAACTTTATTACAGAGGTATTGTCAATCATGAGTGGAGTTGATTGTACTTGTTTTACCTACAAATATTCAAGAATTTTCCTCAGCCACACAATTTCTTTTGTTGCCTCAGTTGTTGCCATGTATTCTACTTCTGTTGTGGAATCTTTTGGAACTGATTGTTTACGTGATCTCCAGGAGACAGCTCCTGATCCAAGACTCATAGCATATCCTGAAGTAGATACCCCAGTTTCTTTGTCTCCATCGAAGTCTGAATCAGAGTATCCAATCAAGCTGAAGTCGTCCACCTGTGTATACTTGATTCCAAAGTCTTGAGTTCCCTTCAAGTACCTTAGAACTCTTTTTGCAGCAAACCAATGTCCCTCACAAGGCTTTTGCATAAACCTAGAGAGGATTCCAACAACAAACAAAATGTCTGGTCTAGTAGTAGTTAGGTAGTTGAGACTTCCTACAAGCCGTCTATACTTTGTTGCATCCTCAAATTCTTTTCCTTCAATAGATGTGAGCTTTAAGTTTTGTTCCATTGGAGTAGTAAGAGGATTGCATTTTGTCATGCCAAACCTATTCAACAGATCTCCAATGTACTTCTTTTGAGAAAGAAATATGGACTTCAGATGTTGAGCTACTTCAATACCAAGATAGTAATGAACATAGCCCAAATCAGTCATTTCAAAACTTTTCCCCAATTCCTTCTTTATGGATGAAATATAGCTTTCATTGTTCCCTGTCATCAAAAGATCATCTACATATACCACAAGATATACAACTGTTTTGCCAAGTCTCTTAACAAATAAAGTTGCATCATCAAGATCATAATGTTTGAAATTGAGTTTCAGAAGATGCTTAGTTAGTTTTTCATACCAGGCTTGCAGTGCTTGTTTGAGGCCATACAAGGATTTCACAAGTTTGCATACTTTATGTTCATGTCCTTTCACAGCAAATCCTTCAGGCTGGGACATAAAAACATTCTCTTTTAGATCTCCATTCAAGAAAGCAGTTTTTACATCCATTTGATGGAATTTCCAACCATTCTGAGCTGTTAGGGCAAAGAGTGTTTAGATGGTAGCCCATTTTTCTGTGGGGGCAAAAGTCTCCTCATAATCGACCCATTCCTTCTGTGCAAAACCTTTTGCCACAAGCCTGGCTTTGTGCTTGTCAAGTGAGCCATCAACTTTATACTTGTTCTTGTAGACCCATTTGCAGCCAATTGGTTTGGTTCCTAATGGAGGATCAACCAGCTTCCAAGTGCCATTCTTTATGAGGGCATCATACTCCTTTTGCATTGCTTCTTTCCATTCATCATGAGAAGCAACTTCTTTGAAGGAAGTTGGTTCAAAATCTGTAGACAAATTCAATTCACAATGATAAGAAACATCCATATCAACAGGTGAATTAGTGTCATCTACATCACCTCCATTTTTCCGGTTTGAATTTCTAGTTCCTGTCTTTCCAACCTCATGAGGATGAACAATTTCAAGTGTCTTTATCAGCCACTTTGGAGGACCCTTCTCAGATGGTCCAGGCTGCTCCGTTGATTGAGTTGGGACTGAATCAAGATTGAGTCTCCCAATTCTATCAATCACATCACTTAAAGCATCATCCATTGTTGGAGTTCATGCGGGGGAGAGAGTTCTTCAGAAGAAGATTCCACATGTTGATCTAGTATAGGAATCCCCCCTTCAATATGTGGAATCTGATTATCAAATTATTGAAATAATTTTGCATTTTCAAATCTATCCAAGCGATCAAGTTGTCGCTCAACAACATTGTCAGTTTTGGATGATTCAAGAAAAATTACATCTCTAGATACAATAAACTTTCTATTGACTTCATCATAGAGATGGTATACTTTGGAGGTGTTTGAATACCCCAGGAAGATACACTTACAACTTCTTGCACCAAGTTTGTTTCTATGTACCTTTGGTATCAAGGCATAACAGGTGGAACCAAAGACCCTGAGATGCTTTACCGAAGGAACGTGCCCATACCACATTTCATATGGAGTGTTGTTTCTAATGGCATTAGATTATATATGCAGCACATAGAACAACAACAGCCAAAAACATTATTTTTAAATTTTTGAAGAAGAGCATGGAGCGTACCATATTTAAGATTGTCCTATTTATTCTTTCAGCTACACCATTCTGTTGGGGATTATAAAGCACAGTTGTTTGATGTTTGATCCCATGTTGGCGGAGATAGTTTTCAAATTCATTTGATGTGTATTATTTTCCATTATCAGTGCGAATAGACCCAATATGAGATTGAGCATCATTTTCAATCCATTTATGAAAGTTATTGAATGTTTGAAAAGCATCAGATTTGTTCTTCAATAAATAAATCCAACACATTCTGGCGTAGTCATCAATAAATGTCATCATATATTTATTTCCATTTGTAGAAGGAACAGGCATTGGACCACATAAATCTGAGTGAATGAGTTCAAGTTTTCTATGTGCTCTTGATTGTGAATCATGAAAAGACTATTTGTTATGCTTGCATTTGTTATGCTTTCCTAGAATGCAAGCATCACAATGCTTAAATTTCGTAGGAATTGTAGGCAAACCAACAACACCATTTTTCTTCAACAAGAAGAGCTGTCATAGTTCAAATGTCCAAATCTAGCATGCCATAATAGACTTGATGGAAGTGTACCTTCTTCATAATGAGAGTTGTATGAGAAATGTTGTGCACGAGCAGAGGTACCTTGCAGCTTGAGAAGCCTTTCTTCTTCTATTCCCCTCATGACAAGTGAGTGGTCAGATGGTTTTCTCACCTCAAGCTTGCCATCAAACATATGAATGGAGTGACCTTGCTGGTGGATGTGGACCAAGGATAGCACGTTTCTCTTCAGCTGTGGGAGATATAGAACATGATGTAGAAGGAAGTATGGAAGACCAGGCAATTTAAACCTGATTGTGCCAAGCCCTGATGGCTTGATTTTTGATTGGTCTACAAAGTATACTGCTCCATCAACATTGTCAGTAACTTCTTCAAAAAAATCTTTTCTATGATTCATGTGGCAAGTTGCTCCTGGATCAAGCAACCAATCATTTTTCCAAGAAGCAAGTGAAGCATTAAATAAATCTTCATTTACTCCAATATTACATTGTGCCACCACATAATGAGCGGATTCAGGTGCTTTACCTTTTACTGTATCATTAGTTTTACCTTTCTATTGGTTTCTTTGCTGCTCAATTTTGTCCCATGGTAACTTGCATGTAAAGGCATCATGTGATCCATTTCTTTTGCAGCGTGTGCAGTGCAAATATGCCTTTTCTCCTTGAGAGTGTCTGCCCCCCCTACCTCTGAAATATCTTCCTCTTCCTCTTCAACCACCTCTTCCTCTGGAATAATCTTGAGCAGTATTGTATTCTTTATGAGCAAGCACATAGCCTCTTCAGAAGATTCAAGGGCTGCCTTCTTTCCAAAATCTTTCTCTCTTTCAGCAATTTTTTTCACAAGAGTGTCAAAGGTAATATCTTTGAGATTTCCATTTGCTTGTAATGACTCAAGATAATTGGAGTAAGTAGGATAAAGTGCCTTGAGAAAAGCAATAAGATGAATATCCAATTCAACGTTAGTGGTTTTGATATCATGCATTATAGATTTTACTTCGGATGCAAGAGCAAGAGGATCATTATTTTGCAATTCAAGAGTGAAGAGTTTAATCATGATTGAAAAACTTCAAGTGCAGAATGTGAGTCATAGAGTTCTTTCAGCTTTTGTAAGGCTTCAAAAGCAGTTGAAAATGGCAAAATATGGTGACTCACCTGTTCACTTACAGATGCTACAATTAATGCATAGACTTTGTTGTTCTTATTTTCCCAAATGGCGAGCTCTTTGTCTAAGGTAGGTTGTTCTGGCTCTTTGTCTCCGTCTCCAATACACAGTCCTTTCCACAAATCATTGAAAATGAGGGTGTGTTTTATCATCTGGGACCACTCAAGATAGTTCTCCTTTCCAGTGAGAACTATTCCCACAATAGATATGATTGAATGCATATTGTAACAAAAAAAACTTCTGTTGGCAAAATGTGCTGAATGTTTAATATTGTGACGAGGGGAGGAGATGGCGTTGTTATATTATATGAACCAGTGGCAGAGGACTGTGGTATGCTAGATTATACCATAGTTATATTAAAAAACACAGTGGCAGAGGACTGTGGTATGTTGGATTATACCACAGTTATATTAAAAAACGCAACAATAACATTCAATGTAATAAATGGGAGCGGAAGTGTATTAACCTGGAGCAGGTATTAAAAAATGGGAAGCGGAAGTGTATTAACCTGGAGCAGTGTATTAAAAAATGGGAAGCGAAGGTGTGCGATACGGCAGTATGTAACATAAAACGTAGCATGGAATGGTATCGTAGTGGCATTACAATGCAGCATGGAGTGGTAATGATATCAAGCGATATATATATATCTATATATATGTATATATATATATATATATATATATATATAGGCGGTATGTAATATAAAATGCAGCATGTAATACAACCAACCAAACTGGGAGCGGGTTATGGATGCGGAGTATGGGAATAAACCACAGTCAACGCAGCCACAACCAAACTCAATGAAATACAAGCCCATTCAAAACAATAACACACCATTCTAGCGTATCATTCAAGTGTATCACCTCCACGCTCAACGCACCATTCTTTCAATTAGAAACAAAATGAAATCTAGGCTTACCACTCTTCCAATTCTTGCTCGCTAGTCTCCCGGAACAACGAAGACAACCCTTCGCCAACCACTCTTCGAGACTGGATTTACAGTCACCGGAACGCTCTCCTCACTTCCACCCACCATCGACACTCCATCTTGCACCTTGAGCAGCAGAGGATGTTGTGACTGGTGGTTTCCAACGACAGATCCTTTGTTTCTAGAATATCTAGATGTTGCCAGAGGCATTGGAGGATTTGTCAGTCAGTATTACGTTTGACAAAAAACTTGGCGCATGCAAGGAATATTATAGAGTAGAGCAGCGTATTATATGCGGGTGATTATGAATAAAAAATGGTCAGAGAAGAGCAGAGGAGCGTATTATATGCGGGTGATTATGAATAAAAAATGGTTAGAGAAGAGCAGAGGAGCAACGCTCTGTATGCAAGGCAAAACATAGCCAAAATAGGGAGTCACAAAGCAAAGGGAAGCCAAAAATGGCATTGGCTCTGATACCATGTCAGACCAGGCAATAACTCCTCAAAACAATTCATTGATTTCATTTAGGATGGTGTTTATTATATACATGAGGGAGAGACTGTTCATTTCATCTCCCGGTGACTATTCATATTCTCTATTATTTATTTACATCATTTTCAGTTATTCACCCAATCCTAATGATTAGGTGTCAACTGAACGTATTTACACAAACCTATTTATGAGAAGGAAATGTTGGAAATACTACATGCACTAAAGCAATTGAGACCTTACCTATTGGGAAGACAATTCAAAGTAAAAGCAGATAATGATAGTCTTAAATAATTTTTGGAACAAAGATTATCTTCATAAGAGCAGCAAAAATGGGTCACAAAGATGTTGGTATGAATTTGAAATCATCTACATAGAAGGGAAGAAAAATGTTGTTGCAGATGCACTCTCAAGAAAGGATGAGGATGTGGAAGCATTGCGTTGTTCCAGTTTTATTATCCAACCCGATTGGATAACCGAAGCAAGGGATGAATGGAATAATGATGAAGAGGTGTCGACGGTCATTCAAAAGTTGCAGCAAGATCCCAATACACATGATACATTTAGCTAGAAAAATGATTCATTATGGTACAAAGATCACATATATATTTGTAATAATTCCCAACTCAAGCAAAATATTCTTTTGGAATTGCACACCTCCCCTTTAGGAGGGCACTTAGGATTTTTAAAAACTTACTACAAGGTCAAGAAGGAATTTTTTTGGGATGGCCTTAAATCTAATATTCAGAAGTTTGTAGCAGAATGTTGGTTTGTCAACAAAATAAAGTTGAGACAATTAAGACCCCGAGTCTATTACAACCTTTATCCATTCCAAGTCAGTATTGGGAAGAGGTCTCAATGGATTTTATCATAGGTTTACCCAAGTCTGAAGGAAAGAGTATCATCATGGTGGTAGTTGATAGACTTACCAAGTATGCACACTTTTTTGCATTATCTCATCCTTTTAAAGCCAATATAGTTTCTACTACATTTATATAAATAATTCAAAAGCTACATGGAAACCTAAAGATTATTGTAAGTGAGAGAAATCCCATTTTCACTAGAAATTTTTGGACGAAATTATTTTCTTGTCTTGGTACTTAATTAGCTCATAACTCATCTTATCATCCTCAATCTGACGACCAAACTAAGATAGTCAACAAATGTTTAGAAGTATATCTTTGTTGCTTTGTATCTGATAAATAAACATAATGGGTCAAGTGGTTACCTCTATCTTAATGGTGGTATAACACTTCCTTCCATAATGCAACAAAAATGACTCCATTTATGGCACTTTATGGATATCCTCCACCGTCCATCACATCATCTTTAAGAGAAATTTTATGTTTCAAGTAGTGGAAGATCACATCGAGCATCGAAAACAAGTTCTCCAACTCTTAAAGGATAACCTCACTTTAGTGCAAAATCAAATGAAACAACAGGAAGATCAACATCACAATGAAATAAGTTTTGATGTAGGTGACTGGGTGTTTTTACGACTACAACCATACAAACAAATGTCCCTCAAGCAAGCTAAGAAGGATAATAAATTATCACCCAAGTACTATATTCCTTACAAGGTGTTGCAAAATATTGGTACTATGTCATACAAAATGGAGCTACTTGCATCTTCTCGAGTACACCCAGTTTTCCATGTTTCATGCTTAAAGAAAGTTATCGGTGACAAGCTCTCAGTTCAAATAGTGTTTCTAGAACTTGATGAAGAATGAAAAATCAGATTTGACCCTAAAGCAATCACGGAAACAAGAACCCGACAACTACATAATCGACTAATTTCAGAGCATCTCATTAAGTGGAAGAACTTACCCACTGGAGATTCCACCTGGGAGGATGAGAATTTTATACAGAAGCATCCAAAACTACTGAAGCATTGAGGACAACACTTTTTTGAAGGAGAGGGGCGTGTTAGGTCCCTATAATACTAGTGTATTCCCATTATTGTTATTATTAGTTTAGCCCCCTATTGTTATTGTTGTGCCCATGAATCCCCCATGTTGTTATTGTTGTGCCACATAGAAGCCCACTATTGTTATTGTTGTGCCTTTACATTATTGTTTTTATGTAGGCTTTGATTATATTGTGACCCCTTAGACTACTATATACCAAGGAGGTCTTATCATTTGTATCATCTAAGAATTGTTCTTTTATGTAATGTAAATGAGGTTTCCCCCTTGAAGAGGCTAATTTTTACGTTGTTTATCTATATTTTCTTCTATTTTGTGAGCTGGTTGCCTAACATATTGATTATAACATCATTGAATATGTGAAGAGGGATCATGCCAACATTTCAATTTTTGAGCTCGCTAAGATAGCAGGCCAACGTGAGATGATCATCCAAGCATTCTCATCACAACATCCGTAAGGTGACTAAGTTTTTTCTTCTCAAGCCGTGTCTAGTAAGTGTCTTGGTATTCTTCAATCTGTAGTTAATGTTGTAAATTTAAATACTAACACTCTTTGCCCCCCTTTTCTCTTAATGTTTGAAATCTTTAATTATAATGTCCATAATTGTTTGGTTGATTCTTATGCATCTGTGAATGTAATTCCTTTATCTGTAGCCAAGAAAATTAATGCTAAATGGGATAAAACTAATGCAAAAATCATACAGTTGTAGAAATCACGCTCTAGGCAATTGGTGAACTCAACAATGTTATCATTCACTTGTCATCAGACCATAGATTTCACCAATGCATCAATATTGTCATTATGGACATTCCTAAATCCTATGGTTTACTCTTGAATAGAGACTGGTCCAGTAAACTATAAGGATATTTCTCAACTGACTGGACACATTTGTGGCTTCCATATAAGGGAATAAACAATTAGATTCGAGTAGAAAGTGAGCCTTATATGAAGAACATTGTGACATCGCTTGAAGGACATAATGAGCTAGTCGAATTTGCTAACATTATTTTTGGATTTTTTTTTTCTTAGAGATTGATCATGGGTGTTTATCAAGCGCATTCACCTATCCCATCAAATACATAGTTGAAGCTCCTTCCTTATAGTCCAAATGGGGCAAATGAATCTTGTAATCTAGATGTACATAGTAGTAGTAATGTAGGAACTATCTTAGAAAATATTGATTTGTGGACCTTGTATTTTTATGGTTCTAAGTCTCAGGATGGCTCCAGAGTTGGTTGTGTTCTTATAGACCCACATAAAAAAATGTACATTTTATCATGCTTCTCAGAGTTCAAGTGCGCAAAAAATACCGCTGAATATGAAGCACTCGATTTGGGATTAGAGAATGCCATTCACCTCAAGGTGGATGTGCTTAAGGTAATTTGTGATTCAAAGATTGTCACCTATCAGGTATGAAACACTATGCATTGTGTATCACCAAATTTGAAAAATTACCAGTAAGATTTATGGTGAATTTTTCTCATTTTAAAGAATTTAATATTATTTTTGTTTCTAGAGTTAGAAATGTCATCATAGATACATTAGCTAATGTAGATGCTAGTATGTCACCTTTAAGAGACAATTTTTCTATGGAAATTATTTATAAACCATTTGTGCCCATTAACGTGACTACTTTTCATGTTTTTAGTGATAACTACTAGATACTGCATTTTATGGCCAATATGAACATGTTTAGAGATGCGCCCATTGAAGAAGATGAGCACAATAAGGCTTTGTAGGGAGCAGCTAAAGCATCAAAAGGAAATATTATGCCTAAAGGTGTGGTGTCTCTTGAAAAACTTTATGACCTGCAAAACCATTTCAATGGACTAGTTAACACTAAGAATCAAATCTCAAAGTTATCATATGAACAAGTTAATTTGGGAACCCACGACGATCTGAAATATGTAAACCTTGGTACATGCTGCTCTCCATAAGAGGGACAAGCATTTATACATATTTTCAAGCAGTACTATGATGTGTTTTCATGGACATACAATGATTTAAATACATATGATATACGTATTATCCAACATGTCATTCCTATAAAAGAAGGGGAAAAATTGTTTCAACAAAAAATGAGGAAAATTCATCCAACGTTTCAACCCCTAATTCAAAAGGAGTTAAGGAAATTGCTAGATGGTTAGATCATATTCAAAGTAGGACATTCTACTTGGGTTTCCAACTTGGTCCATGTAAGGAAAAATTATTGTGAGATACGTGTGTGTGTCGATTTCCATAACCTCAACCGACCATAATATAAAGATAATTACCCATTGCCATCTATGGAACAAACACTCCAAACAATATCTAGGTTGGAGATGTTCTCACTAGTTAATGGGTTCTCCAGTTATAATCAGGTGCTAGTAGCAGAAATAGATCGTCTAAAAACCACCTTTAGGACAAAGTGGGGAACTTTTGAATTTAAGCACATGCCGTTCACACTTATTAATATTGGTGATAATTTTCAGAGGGCTATGGACATCATGTTCCATGGCTTAATTGGACAAAGTGCAGTAGTCTATTTGGATGATGTAACTGTATTTTAAAAGAAGATATCAGATCATATGGGTCATCTTAAGCAGATATCTGAGCGATGTCGTAAGTGTGGGATTTATTTGAATCCCAAAAATAGAATCTTAGGTGTGTTCGAAGTTCCTCTCTTAGGACACATCATTGTGAAAAGAAGAATCAAGGTTGATCCAGAAAGGGTCAAAACTACAACTCAAATCCCTTTTCCTGTAAACACGAAAGCTATGCAATATTTCCAAGGGAAGATTAATTTCCTATGTAAGTTCATCCCTGATTATGCCTAGAGTTTCAAGCCATTGCAAGAGATGATAAGGAAAGATGTAATTTACAAATGGGACAAAAGGGAAAAATATGTTTTTTCCCGTATTAAACAAGCCATCGTCGATGCTCCTGCAATGTATAGTCCAGATTATGGAAAACATTTCTTGTTATATAATTTCACCTATGATGCATCTATCGCAGTCGTATTAATGCAAAAGGATAATGAAGAAAATGAATGGCCTATATCTTTTATGAGTGCTAGTTTACAGAGGTCAGATCTGAAATCCTGCTATTTATAAGCAAGCCTATGTTGTTATATATAAAGAAGTCGAGCATTTCAGGCCCTATCTCCTCAAAGCTCACATGATTATATATGTGCCTCATCCAGTAGTCAGAGATCTCTTTGTACAACAAGAGTTGGGTGAGAAGAGAGAAAACTGGATGACTTGTTTACAGGAATATGATCTAGGGTTCAAACCAATTCATATTGATAAATGCCACAACCTCTATCAACTTGTAGCAAAAGAAAGTGATTCTCCAAAAGAAGATATTTCAAGATGGTAATAGGAAATAGAGATGTATAATCTTGAAAAAGTACCTCCAACAAGCTCAACCAAGACTTGGCATTTAGTTATATGACAATATTTAGAGCATGGAACCTTGCCCACACATTTATGGAATATGAAGAAAATGGAAATTCACCTTAAATATCTATCTTATTAGCTCAGACATGGAGTGATTTTCTTATAGCACCATAATGGTGTCTTGCTGAGATGCTAGAGCCTTAGCATACAAAAAGGGTATTAAAATATTTGCACGATGGACCAACAAGTGGAAACTTTGTGGGTGATACAACTACGCATAAAGTAATGAAGGCTCCTTATTATTGGCCCAATTTATTTAAGGATGGTCATGCTTATGCTTGGAAGCGCACAACATGTCAGAGATGTGTTGGTCGAGATCAGAAGTCAGCCACCCCACTGCTACTAATAGCAGTTGAGGAGCCTTTCCAATAGTGGGGACTAGATATTATTAGTGATATATTTCCACATTTGTCTAAGAAACCCTCGTACATTTTAATAGCAACAAATTATTTCACTCGGTGGGCTAAAGCGATTCCTTTAAGGAAATTCAATGTCCAGTCAGTCATTCAATTTTTCAAATAGAACATCATAACTAGGTTCAGTGTTCCAACATTGCTTGTCTTTGATAATGCAACTTACTTTACCTAGTTTAAACTTTATGAATTTTCATCAGAAAATGGTATTGTTTTGAAGCATGCATCAAATTATTACCCACAAGGTAATTTTTTAACAAAGTCAACTAATAAAAATATTATTTGCATAATTAAGAAAATTGTTTTCTCTGAACAAGGGAATTGGCACAATGCTTTGGTGAATGCATTATGGGATGACCATGTAACTGCCGAAACCTCTCTCAAAACCTATCTATTCTTCCTCATATATGGTAAATAAGTTATCCTACCACCCAATATGTATCTCCCGACCTTGCAACTTTCCCAAGAGTCCCAAGGCTAACCGTGTCTCTTGGTTCAAAGTAGGATAGTTACCTTGCTTAAAATTGAGGAAGAATGGCTCAAATATAAAGAAATATTTTTTGTGCATCAAAACATATCAAGCGTTGGTTCGATATGAAATCTGCAAGGTCCAAGAATTTTGAGGTGGGTGACTTAGTATTGAAGTGGGATAAAGCCCACAAAGAAAAAGGAAAATACATGAAGTTTCAACATTTGTGGATTGGGCCCTTTACCATCGAATAAAAACTCGGTCATTATGCTTTCAAGTTGAAATATTTAGACGTGAGGATTGACCCCCTTCTTGTTAATCGTCGAGATATCGAATGCTACTTTTACTAGTATCTCTAAACTTCGTTCCTCTACGAAATTTTATTTCTTTGTCACCTATCCTCTGTTTGAATTCAAGTCATGTCCTATCTTGTTTCTCTTTGCTTTAGTCATTGTACATAATAAGAACTTTTTGTTAAAGTGTGTGTATGGATTTTAAGGGTGATGTGGCGATATCGTTAAGGGATGTGACAACGGTCGCGCTTGGCTACCTGCTATTTCTTCTTCTTTGTTTGGGAATATGCCTTAGGTCAAGTAAGGTCCAGATGAAAAATACGAAACATTTAAGAATAAAACCTTGAGTGAACCTATGATACTCGTATCTGTGCTAACATATTTATTCCTTAGACTTGGAATTAAATCTACTTGGTGTTTTAAATGCTCATCCAATCTAGTAGAGACAGGATAAGGTGAAAATATATAACGAGAAAATCTATATAAGAGGTTATACACACACACACACACACACACACACACACACACACACACACACACACACACACACACACACACACACACACACACACACACACACACACACACACACACACACACACACACACATATATATATATATATATATATATATATATATATATATATCTATGTTTTCCCGGGGAAAAAATCATAATTTTCATTATAGTGGAAAATTACATGTTGTAGATGCCATTGGCATATGCAGAATGAGTGACCGAAGTCATCTATAAGAAGAAAATTCTATAATAGTTTGTATAATAAACCTAGAAGTGGGTGTACCATCATGTGTCTGTATGCATATACATATATGTTACAAAATTTCAAAAATTGATCAAAAAATTCACCATCAATGAGTCATTGTTCAGTTGTCTCAAGATAAACTATAATAAGTTAGGGCCTATCAGACCTCTGCAAGTCCTGATCAATATATGGCTTGTGACAGAACTAGTAGGTTTGCTCTTGTCTTTCCTCATGAATCAACCATTCCCCTTTGGGATGGTGTGTTGCCTCTTTAGAAAGCTGAGCCACAAGTTGGTTACGCTCCCTGTAAATATGATAACATGAAGTCTGATCAAAA
This sequence comes from Pinus tabuliformis, assembly GCA_031772625.1. Taxonomy (NCBI): domain Eukaryota; kingdom Viridiplantae; phylum Streptophyta; class Pinopsida; order Pinales; family Pinaceae; genus Pinus; species Pinus tabuliformis. Next base: position 971,023,150 of record CM062810.1, read on the forward strand.
TGATTTTTTAGAAACAGCGCATCATCTAATATGTTCCTGAGTGTGTGAACATGGCATGTAGTAATGCAATTGAACCAATTTATGACAATCTTAGAGTCCCCAAAGACTTGTAATTGTCGACAATTTTTGTTTAATGCAAAGTATAAAAGATGTCGAAGCGTTAGGAGCTCAATGAAATTGTTTGTGCCAACACCCAAACCCATACAAATACGGAAGATATGTGTCTCAGATAGGTGAAGTAAAATGCCCCCTCCACACCCCTGGTCTTGTGCGGAGCCATCAAAGTAGGCCCATGGGTGAGCTTGATCAATGACCTCCGGAATGATTGTACGAATTAAGGCAGCCTGTTCATCATCCGGAATTTCATTGTAACTGTTGCATATTTTTGGGATAATGAGAGGCCATCGAATTTGTTTGCTATGAAAAATGATGTTGTTTCTGTAGATCCATATATTCTAGCACATGATTAATGGGATATTTCGGGCTTTCATGGTGGGTGCTTCGATCCACCACCTGTTCCAGGAATTCGGTATACTATCTCATACCCATCGTTGAATTATATTTAGCACAGGCAACACCTGTTCCCAGAGCTGTTGAGTGATGGTGCAAGATAGGAACAAGTGATTGTTCGATTCCTCCTCCCTACGACATAGTACACACCAGGATGGACCCTGGAAGGAGTGTTTTCTAAGATTTGTTCCGGATGGAGTCTTGTCCATGATTATGTTCCACATCAGGAGACGAGTGCGTGGCAGGCCTTTTAGCTTCCATAACAAACACCACCAGCTTTCCAATGAGATGGGCTTATGGGCAGCATGTATGATAGGATAACCGTCTTTTGGTGAATAAGCCCCCCTCACCGCAGGATCCCATATCAGTTCATCCTTAACATCTCTCAGCCTCACATGAGATTATTTTAAGGCATCAATGAATTTCCTCCACACCATGCTCCATTAATCTGGTATGCCAAGATCTTCAACAGATAGCCAAGCTTGTTGAAAGATGGATGTATTCAAATGGTCCCCTATCTGTGCAATGGATACCACTCCTCTATGGTTTAGGAAGTCTGTCATTTCTAGAGGAAGATTGTATAGGTTGCCACAACCAGTCCATGGGTCAGTCCCTATGTGGATGACCATACCATTGCCAATATGCCAAGTGAGACTGCTTCTTATAATGGGAAGGGTGTGTATGACATCTTTCCAGATCACTGATATTCCTTGCTTGTTCCAAACAGGAAGCCGAATCCATTCCATAATAGTGTGAGGCCATATATTTTTATAGATAACCACATCCATCCATAGGATTTTATGCTTCAAGAGAAGCCAACCTAATTTGGCCACAAGTGCCTGAGAAAAAGAAGAGAGATTCTTAAGACCCTAGCCCCCCCCCCATTTTTTGGGGACTTCAATTCTACTCAATTTAACCCAAGCAAAGGGTTTCCCTTCCTTGTGCCCCCTCCATAGGAAATGGCAACATAATATTTGTATTTGGGATAAGATATATTGAGGAATCTAGGCTAGAGACATCCAGTAGACCGGGTGTCTTCTAGGACAGATTTTATGAGCACCAGACAACCTGCTCTAGATAGTAACCAATGGATCCAATTGTTCAATCTTCTTTCAACCTTGGCAACTAACCAGGTCCAATCAACTATTTTGTATCCATGAGATTTAATCCTGAAGCCCAGGTATTTCAATCCATCCTCCAACTGTATTCTCTGGAAGGGAAATTTGAGGTGTGCATGACAGGATTCCTGTGGGGAGCAAGTAGATAGGGTGATGGTGGGTTTAGGCCTGTTAATTTCCATCCCTGTCACAAAATATAATAAATGAAGCACCTCAGACAGAGTGTTATTTTCTTGTATGCCTCCATTGAGGAAAATAATAATATCACCCACAAATAGAAAGTGTGTAAGAGTGCATTGATTTGTGATCTTGAGTCCCTTAAGCCTCTTGGACCCTTTTTCTGATGAGATCAACCTGCTTAAACCTTCCATAAGAATTAAGAAAAGATGCGGGGATAGTGGGCATCCCTATCTGATACCTCGTTCCGCATGGAAAAAATTGGAGGCCGATCCATTGATTAGAGTACCGAAAGAGACAGATGTAATGCAGCACATGATCCATCTAATGAAAGGAATAGGGAAGCCCAGATGAGTAAGAATCATCCTTATGAAAAGCCAGCTGACTCGATCAAAAACCTTTGAGAGATCTATTTTGAGGATGGCACCTTTCAGATTCTTCTGTTTGATGGAATGGAGGACCTCCTGGGCTATGCCTATGGCCTCATGTATTTGACGATTATGGAGAAAGGAAAATTGTTCAGAGGATATATTGTCTGATAGGATCGGCTTGATATGATTGGAAATAATATTGTAAAGGCAATTTCAGAGAGAGATGGGCCGGAAGTCGCTAAAAGATAGAGGGGAGTCCGTCTTGGGAATCAGTGCAAGGTGGAGTTTATGGCTTCATACATTCTACCCAATGAACGACATTCCTCAATCACCTTGAGTAGGTCCAGGCCAATAATGTCGAAAAAAGTTAGATAGAATTCCACGGACCATCTGTCCGGCCCTAGAATTTTATCCTTCTTGAACCACTTTAGGGTGCTCTCCAGTTCCCCCATGGTAACTGGTTTGATAAGGTCCTCCTCAAAGTCTGGCTCCATAAATCTAGGGAAATGCCCCGCAATATGAATAATATCTGCGAGTGTTGCACCAGGTGGATCTTTGAATAGATGCTTGATGTGTTTCCCAACTAAGCCAGGTGATTATAGGTATTGGTAGTTTGCCCCTATTCCGTGGGCATATGCCAAATAGTATTGTAGACCCTCCTTCCATGTTGGGTTGTGTTATATTCTTTCCATGACTAGCCTATGTAGTTAACCTTGGGGTTAGAGGGGGGGCAGAGCCCCCCCTTCGTTGTTGTGATTGTGCAACGAAGGGGTCACAGGGGGGTTTGAGGGGGTGGGTAGCCCCCCTCTACGGGGTCTAGGGCAACGCCCCAGGGAATTTTTTTTTTGGACCCTATATTAGGCTTGGCGGACCTACCTATGGTTTTGTGCATGGTTTTCGCACATGGTTTTGGATGCGATAGTTTTTGATCCATGGTTTTGGACGCGATGGTTTTTCGGTCCATGGTATTGGATGCTTTTGCATGTATAAATATGTATTGTAACATTGAAAGGAACATAATGAAAAATCAAGCTGGTAGTCTCGGTTTTAGGATCCAGGGGAAAATCTCTGTGTATATGTGTTTTATGTGTTATGCTCTCGCATTATTTATTTTCTCTGTTTTAGAATTCATATGTAGGTAATTTCTGTACGGGGTTAAGACCTACATTTGGTATCGGAGCTGTTTTGGCTTCAAGGGGACACCTTTGTTGCTGAGGGGTTTCGCTCGGGCTTGTGGTAGACCCTGTTCAGTGGGATATTTGCGGGATCGATTCTAGTGGTGAAAGAAGATGGAGAGCAGTGGAAAGATAGAGACCGAGAAATTTAATGGTTAGAGTTTTGAGTTATGGAAGCTCAATATGGAGGATCTATAGGTTGACAAAGATCAGTGGATCGTGGTAGATCCTGGTACTAAACCAACTGGAGTGTCTGATGAAGAATGGAAGAAGTTGGATCGGAAGGCTAAGAGCACAATACGGTTGCCTGTCTCAGATTCAGTATTGTCGAATGTATCAGTGGAAGCTACGACGAAGGCTTTGTGGGACAAGTTAGGGACTTTGTACCAATCTAAGTCTCTGGTGAATAAACTGTTCCTACGGAAAAAGTTGTATAACCTGAGGATGAAAGATGCAGACTCGATGACAGAGCATCTGAATGCATTTAATACTATGGTAAGTCAGTTATTGTCTATTGATATTAAAATTTTAGATGAAGATAAGTGCATTAGTTTGTTGTGTTCTCTACTAGATTCATGGGATAGTCTAGTTATTGAAATAGGTAGCAATGTAACTACCTTGCAGTTTGATGAAATAGTCTCATCCTTACTGACAAAGGAGATGAGACAGAAAAATATGGAGAGCCAAAATGGTGATGCCTTGTCTATACGAGGACGGTCCCAGAACAAAAACAAAAATAAGTAATCGAGTGGGAGATCTAAAGCTAGAGGGAGATCTAAATCTCCAGGAAAACTTGTAAAGGTGGTGTGCTGGAAATGCGAAAAGGAAGGGAACTACAAAAGGGACTGCAAATATAAAGCTCCTGACAAAGGAAAGGGATCTGATGATGCTCCTTCTACATAGGTGAAAACCACCTCAGATGAAGGTGGGAATGTGTACTTGGCTTCTTCAAGTACACATGTAGATCATGAGGCACAACTGATTGACTCAAGTGCATCCTTTCACTTCACTCCCCATAGAGAGTGGTTCTACGAGTATGAGAAATACGATGGTGGTGATGTCTTCTTAGGGGATGATAGGAAGGCTAGAATCATTGGTCATGGAAAATTGAAGTTGAAGTTGCAAGGTGGAAGGGTTAGAACAGTTCCGGGTGTTATGCATATTCCTGCATTGGCCAGAAATTTGATTTCTGTAAGAAAGCTAGATGATGCAAGTGTAAAAATAGTGTTCGATAAGGATATATGTAATATGGTTCGGGGAGCACTGGTATTGATGCGGGGAGTTTGTATTGGAACTCTATACAAGCTGCAAGGTAGCACTCTTGTTGATGGGTGCAACAGTTCTATGGTTCCTGAAAGTGGAGCAAAAAATCTAGTGGTCTCTAGAGAGAAGACCATGCTGTGGCATCAAAGGCTTGGACATATTGGAGAAAAGGGCCTTCAAATACTTCATGGTAATGGTATGGTAGAAGGTATGAGTAATAGCTATCTGGATTTTTATTTCTGTGAAAATTGTGCATATGGGAAGTAGAATCGGGTGAGTTTCCCCTCTAGTGGTAAGAGGGCGAAACAAATATTAGAGCTTGTGCACAGTGATGTGTTTGGACCTGTGAAGGTTCCATCACTGGGTAAGTCTGTGCACTATGTACCATTTATAGATGACTTCTCAAGGAATACATGGATATATCTCCTCGAAAAGAAATCTAAAGTCTTTGACAGCTTTAAAGAATTTAAGGCTCTGGTGGAAAACTAGACAGAGAAGAAGATAAAGGTGTCAAGGATAGATAATGATGGAGAGTTTTGCAGCAAGGAATTTGAAGAATTTTGTAAGAAGTGTGGTATAGCACGACAAAAGACTACTCCATACACACCTGAGAAAAATGGAGTTGTAGAAAGAATGAACAAGATGTCGATGGAAAGGGAAAGAAGCATGTTCAATGGTGCTAGGTTAGGACAGGAATTCTGGGCAAAGGCGATGGAGATAGCATGTTACCTGGTCAACAAATCACCTTCATTGGCATTGGAGGATAAGACTCCACAAGAGGTATGGACGGGTAAGAAACCTTCTCTTTCACATCTAAGGGTATTTGGATGTTATGAATATGTACATGTTCCAAAGTAGAAAAGAACCAAGTTGGATAGTAAATATGAAAAGTGCATCTTTATTGGGTATAAGGATGGTTTAAAGGGTTATAAGCTTTGGAACCCAGTAACAAGGAAGGTTGTGTACAATGGATATGTGGTTTTCAAAGAGGTGAAAGATGTTATTAAACATGAAGTCCAACCAAAGGAACTTGAGAAGATATAGTTTGAGCTTAAGGAGGAAGAATCAGACTCTACAGTAGGGGAGGAATCAGAAGACGAAGAGCCAAAAACTCTAGGTGTGAGAAGATCAGTTCGAGAAAGAAGTCAGCCAGAAAGGTATAGTCCATCTGCTTTCTATTCAAATTTTTCTTTATTTGTTACTAATGATGATCCCATAACTGTGAAGGAAGCAGTAGATTAAGAGGATGGCAAACTCTGGAAGGAGGCCATGGTTGATGGAATGGAATCTTTGCACAAAAATGAGGCTTGGGATTTGGTGGAGTTGCCAGCTAGAAGGAAACCCATTAGAAGTAAAAGAGTGTTCAAGAAGAAGACAAATGCAGAAGGAAAGGTGGAGAAATACAAAGCTCGGTTGGTAGCAAAAGGTTATTCCTAGGTGTCAGGAATCAATTTTGGTGATATTTTTTCTCCTATTGCCAAGTTAGCTTCTATTAGATTAATTTTGTCTGTTTCTGCTGCTTTTGATTTTGAGGTAGAAAAGATGGATGTGAAGACAAGATTTCTTCATGGGGATCTGGAAGAGGAGATCTACATGAAGAAACCTGAAGGCTTTGCGGTGAAGGGTAAGAAAGAACTAGTATGCAAGTTAAAGAAGTCTCTATATGGGTTAAAACAGTCACCAAGGATGTGGTATCATAAATTTGATACATTTATACGGGGACTTCGCTTCACGAGAAGCAAAGCAAATCACTGTGTGTATTTTAAATTAATTGGTGACTGTGTTATTCATCTGGTCTTGTATGTGGATGATATGTTGTTGGTTGGAAATGACAAAGAAATTGTCCAGGTTTTGAAGACCCAATTGTCCTCCAAATTCGACATGAAAGATCTTAGTGCTGCAAACTATATTTTGAGCATGGAAATTAAAAGAGATCGGGCAAAGAGGAAGCTCTGGTTAAACCAGAGGAAGTATGTCGAGACAATACTGGAGAGGTTTAATATGTAGGATAGTAAACCAGTGAAGGTTCCTATTCCTGTAGGTGTAAAGTTATTTGCTGAACAGTGTCCCAAGACACAAGAAGAGGAAGAGGATATGTCCCATGTTCCATATGCAAGTGCAGTCGGTAGCCTGATGTATACAATGGTATTTACTAGACCAGACATTGCACATGTAGTGAGAGTATTGAGCAGGTTTATGTCAAAAGCAGGGAAGGAGCACTGGATAACAGTGAAGCGGGTTTTTAGGTATTTGCGTGGCACTAGTGATTATGGTTTGTATTACAAAGGAAGATCAGGATTGGACATAATGTTGGTAAGAAAGAATATGGTGAGTAGTGGAAAGATAGAGATCGAGAAATTTAATGGTCAGAGTTTTGAGTTGTGGAAACTCAAGATGGAGGATCTATTGGTGGATAAAGATCAGTGGATCGTGGTATATCTGGGTACTAAATCAACGGGAGTGTCCGATGAAGAATGGAATAAGTTGGATCGGAAGGAAAAGAGCACAATACAATTGTGTGTCTCAGATTCAGTATTGCTGAATGTATCAAGGGAAGCTACGGTGAAGGCTTTGTGGGACAAGTTAGGGACTTTGTACCAATCTAAGTCTCTGGTGAATAAAATGTTCCTGCAAAAAAAGTTGTATAACCTGAGGAAAAAAGATGGAGACTCGGTGACAGAGCATCTGAACGCATTTAACACTGTGGTAAGTAAATTAGCATATGTTTATATTAAAATTTCAGATGAAGATAAGTACATCAGTTTGTTGTGTTCTCTACTAGATTCGTGGGATAGTCTAGTTATTGCAATAGGTAGCGATGCAACTGCCTTGCAGTTTGATGAAATAGTCTCATCCTTACCGATGGAGGAGATGAGACGGAAAATTATGGAGAGCCAGAATGGTGATGCCTTGTCTATACGAGGACGGTCCCAGAACAGAACAAAAATAAGTCATCAAGTGGGAGATCTAAATCTAGAGGGAGATATAAATCTCCAGGAAAACCTGTAAAGGCGGTGTGTTGGAAATGTGGAAAAGAAGGGCACTACAAAAGGGACTGTAAATCCAAAGCTCCTGATAAAGGAAAGGAATTTGATGATGCTCCTTCTATAGAGGCGAAAACCACCTCAGATGACGGTGGGGGTGTGTACTTGGCTTCTTCAAGTACACATGTAGATCATGAGGCATGGTTGATTGACTCAGGTGCATCCTTTCACTTCACTCCCCATAGAGATTGGTTCTGCGAGTATGAGAAATACGATGGTGGTGATGTTTTCTTAGGGGATGATAGAAAGGCTAGAATCATTGGTTGCGGAAAAGTAAAGTTGAAGTTGTAAGGTGGAAGGGCTAGAACACTTTCGGGTGTTCTGCATATTCCTACATTGGCCAGAAATCTGATTTTTGTAAGCAAGTTAGATGATGTAGGTGTAAAAACAGTGTTAGAGAAGGATACCTGCAAAATGGTTCGGGGAGCACTAGTATTGATGCGGGGAGTTTGAATAGGAACTCTATAAAAGTTGCAAGGTAGCACTGTTATTGATGGGTGCAACAGTTCTGTGGTTCCTGAAAGTGGAGGAGAAAATCTAGTGGTCTCCGGAGAGAAGACCATGTTGTGGCATCAAAGGCTTGGACATATTGGAGAGAAGGGCCTTCGATTACTTCATGGTAAAGGTATGGTAGAAGGTATGAGTAATAGCTCTCTGTATTTTGATTTCTGTGAAAATTGTGTATATGGAAAATAGAATCAGGTGAGTTTCCCCTCTAGTAATAAGAGGGCGAAACAGATATTAGAACTTGTGCACAGTGATGTGTTTGGACTTGTGAAGGTTCCATCACTGGGTAAGTCTATGTACTATGTATCATTTATAGATGACTTCTCAAGTAATACATGGATATATTTCCTTAAGAAAAAATCTGAAGCTTTTGACAGGTTTAAATAATTTAAGGCTCTCATGGAAAATCAGACAGAGAAGAAGATAAAGGTGTTGAGGATAGATAATGGTGGAGAGTTTTGTAGCAAGGAATTTGAAGAATTCTGTAAGAAGTGTGGTATAGCATGATAGAAGACTACTCCATATACACCTCAGTAAAATGGAGTTGCAGAAAGAATGAATAAGATGTTGATGGAAAGGGCAAGAAGCATGCTCAGTGGTGTCAAGTTAGGATAGGAATTCTGGGCAGAGGCGGTGGATACTGCTTGTTACCTAGTCAACAGGTCACCTTCATCAATGTTGGAGGATAAGACTCCACAAGAGGTATGGACTGGTAAGAAACCCTCTCTTTCACATCTGAGGGTATTTGGATGTGATGCATATGTACATGTTCCAAAGGAAAAACGAACCAAGTTGGATAGTAAATCTGAAATGTGCATCTTTATTGGGTATAAGGATGGTTTAAAGGGTTATAAGCTTTGGAACCTAGTCACAAAAAAGATTGTGTACAGCCAAGATGTGGTGTTCAGAGAGGTGAAAGATGTTATTAAACATGAAGTCCAACCAAAGGAACCCGAGAAGATAGAGTTTGAGCTAAAGGAGGAAGAATCAAACTCTACAGCAGAGGAGGAATCAGAAGATGAAGAGCCTCAAACTCAGAGTGTGAGAAGATCAGTTCAAGAAAGAAGGCAACCAGAGAGGTATAGTCCATCTACTTTCTGTTCAAATTTTTATTTTTCTATTATTGACAATGATCCCAGAACTATGAAGGAAGCAGTAGATTCAGAGGATGGCAAACTCTGGAAAGAGGCCATGGTTGATGAAATGGCATCTTTGCACAAAAATTAGGCTTGGGATCTGGTGGAGTTATCGGCTAGAAGGAAACCCATTGGCATCAAATGGGTGTTCAAGAAGAAGACAAATGCAGAAGGAAAGGTGGAGAAATACAAAGCTCGGTTGGTAGCAAAAGGTTATTCCCAGGTTCCGGGAATTGATTTTGGTGATATTTTTTCTCCTGTTGCCAAGGTAAATTCTATTAGATTACTTTTATTTGTTGCTGCTGCTTTTGATTTTGAGGTAGAACAGATGGATGTGAAGACATCATTTCTCCATGGGGATCTAAAAGAGGAAATATACATGAAGCAACCTGAAGGCTTTGCAGTGAAGGGTAAGAAAGAACTAGTATGCAAGTTAAAGAAGTCTCTGTATGGGTTAAAACAGTGACCAAGGATGTGGTATCAGAAATTTGAGACATTTATACGGGGACTTGCCTTCACCAGAAGCAAAGCAAATCATTGTGTGTATTTTAAATTAATTGGTGACCGTGTTATCTATCTTGTCTTGTATGTGGATGATATGTTGTTGGTTGGAAATGAAAAAGAAATTATCCAGGATTTAAAGAACCAATTGTCCTCCAAATTCGACATGAAAGATCTTAGTGCTGCAAAATATATTTTAGGCATGGAATTAAAAGGGATCGGGCAAAGAGGAAGCTCTGGTTAAACTAGAGGAAGTATGTCGAGACAATACTGCAGAGGTTTTATATTCAGGATAGTAAACTAGTGAAGTTTCCTATTCCTGTAGGTGTAAAGTTATCTATTGAACAATGTCCCAAGGCACAAGAAGAGGAAGAGAACATCTCCCGTGTTCCATATGCACGTGTAGTCAGTAGCCTAATGTATGTAATGGTCTGTACTAGACTAGACATTGCACATGCAGTGGGAGTATTGAGTAGGTTTATGTCAAAACCAGGGGAGGAGCATTGGATAGCAGTCAAGCAGTTTTTAGGTATTTGCGTGGCACTAGTGATTATGGTTTGTGCTACCTAGGAAGACCAGGATTGGATAGAGTTTTGAATATTCATGGATTTGTTGATGTAGATTGGGCTGGAGATATGGATCAAAGAAGATCTACAAGTGGATGTTATAGCTCCAAATCTCACTCTTATGGTTTGTGATGCTGCACTTATGGCCTAGGGCAACCCCTCCTTCCAGACCTGGTCCAAAAATTTAAAAAACAATGTTTTATTCCCTATACGCGACTTTGCCCTGTGTTAAACGCGTGTACACGCGGGTCTGTCATACCCAACCCGCGTGTATCTATTAAAACACTTAAAAAAATAATAAATTCCTCTTTTTCGGGCGGTGATCGCGGGTTTACCTGCTGGATCACTTGTTAGTGCCCGTGGCCCAACTGTTCCCAACCAACTCCTAACTAAAAAACTACTTTGGAGAGGGTATAAAAAGACATCAAAGGGAAGGCCAAGGGGAGAGAGAAAGGAGAGCAAGATTATTATGCTGAGATTTTTCCCCTTTGACCAGGTCTGAAGTCCTTGGTGCTTTCTGCACTTCCCCCATCTTGCATAGGAAACCCTTGTTTCCATGTGTATTGGTGATCATTCATCCTTGATATCATCATTGAGTAAGACTTGGAAGGAGCTCTTGTTGGAGGCTTGAGGCTGGAACGAATCCGGGAGGAAGCTTGCTTGGAGCCTGCTGAAGGTGTTCAGGTGATATCTTTCCGATATATGTGCTTTATTTGCCTTTATATATAAAGAAACACGTCTTTGTTCCCGAATAATCTTTCTTTATGCTTATGAGATTCTTGTGTTGAATTCTTATGAAAGTGGTTACTTAAAGATTTTTTATAACTAACTTTATAGCATGAAGATGATTTATATATAAGTTTCTATACATGCACTGTTGTGTTCTTTGATTTGTTTGTCTTGCAGGTCAAAGAAAGAAGAAGGGAACTCCAAGAAGGGTTTGCACCCTAACGGTCTTCTCGAACGTAGGACCTTAGGTATGTACCCTAAACATTAGAATTTGCTTAAAAGTAAGAATGATGGCTGTGTGTGTGTTTCTTTGAATAAGCAATTTTCAGTCTGGTAGAGTCTTAGCCCAAAGGACCCTAGGGGTTGTTTCCCTTCAACCAGAATTGGCGACTCCGCTGGGGACAACACTCTTGTTGTTCCTAGTTTGGGTAGTCCTCAAGCCAATCAAGGCTCAGTCCCTCTGTTTGTTGGTTCTGACTGTCTGATATTTTCTTGAACTCCAAGCTTTTCCAGTTTTTCAGTTTGTGTTTTTTTATTTTTCTTGAAAGACTTCAGATACGCACTTTTTCTGGATTACAGAAGCGTATATATGCAAGTTGCACTAAGTAAACCCGCGTATACGCAGGTTTCCTTAGTTACAGTCGCGTATACACGCATTCTGCAAATAATTGCAGGCGCGTATATCACATAATTTTCAAGATTTATAATTTTTGTTTTGCTGAATGTCTGTCTGGTGGTTTGGGTCAGTTTAAAATAGTCAATTCCCAGTGACAGTTCTCTGTTTAACAGGGGGCATCTTGTTTCGAACTCTCTCTAGTTATAAGGAGTGCTAGTCTTGTTTTTCGTTGATTGCAAGAGTCATTGATTTTTGACACACAAGATTTCTGGTTAAGAATCTTGATTGCTCTGTTTCGGCAGAGTGGGAAGATTGTCTTCAATCTTTGTGTCCATTTTGTTTTCATGACATTTGTGTTTGCTTAACGAAATCATTTTTATGACCATTTGCTCCTTTGTTTCGGGAAATTTGTTTGTTACCAGTTTCTTGAAACTTGTCTTTTGATATTTTGGACTTTCATTGCTGCTTTTGATTGTCAAAAGCGTTTTCAAACACATTTTATTTTTGTTGAGTTCTCATCATTTGAAAGGTGTCAATTCACAAAAGTGTTTGGTTGCTTGTTTATCAATCATTGGTGTCAGTATTTTTGAGAGCTTTCCTTTGAAAAAGACTTTTTGGTTTGATTGAAAGAAAATCTTTTGAAAGTTTTGAGTTTCGCTTTCTTAAACTTGCTTTTCATTTGATTTCCTTTTTGCGAAGTGAAAGTGCTTTGTTTTTATCTTAAACCTTGTTTTTATCGTTTGGACGAAATGATTGGTAACACATCATCTTCTATCTAAGCATTTTAGTGGCAAGACAAAATTTGGTAAAGCAGCAACTTTCCTTCTTTGTTTGCAGAGTAGTCTTAAAATCTTGCATTCACATATAGTTCTTGCATTAGCATAGCTTTGCATCCTCTTTTAGGCATGCATAGTTTTGTTAGCTTTTGTGAGTGTGGAGTTTGAAAAGAAAGCAAAAAACTTTGTTTAATTTGAAGTACATCTGAACCTCATAGAAATTGCTCTTCATCGAAACGAAAAAGTGCATGTGCATGTAGTTAGGATAGTTTCTTTTTGCGTCCTAAAAACACCACAAGTTTCACTTCCGTTACCTTTGACTTAAAGAACAGCCTAATAAAATCAAGCGCTTAATTAAAATCCACTAGAACTTTTTGTTTTAGTTATTACACCAACAAGTTTAGGATTTTAGGGCCTTGGATTAGGCGAGTGGAGAGTTAACTCTCCAAGGCCACACAAAACGTCAAACATAAGAGTCTGATTAAAGAGAGTAAATCCAACAGCGTTAGGAAGACCAGGAAAGCTCCGGATCTGGGAGTTAAGCACGAGGGTCTGTGAAGACAGGGAAGAGAGATACCCCCTCTCCTACTTGTCCGAACTTACCTCACGACTGTTCCGCCTGGCTTCTGCGACGAGTTGGTATCCATAGTTGCTCTTCCTAGGGAACTACACAGGTGGCTGCGGAGGGGAATCCCGTGGCACCTGAGGTCGACGTTGTATCACTCTCAATAGTACTACTGGAGGGCACCCTTGCGAAGCTTGGGAGCTTGCACCGGCGCAGGCTGTTGTTAGGAGGTCAGCGTAACTTCCTCTGTTACCTTCGCTGATAGGACTGGGCCGTCATTATCCCAGACTATCTTCGGAAGGCCCCTGACTCCGCTTTCTTGTATTTTGGTGTCCGGTCCTCACCACCCGAAGCGGAAATACTCGGAAGTTGTTTGACTGGCTGTTTCTTTAGGGACTTTATAGTGTGTGCTCTTTGCTCCTTGTATATAGTTGGCTTTAGGTATTTTTGTCTAGTCACGTTTGGACTTTGTAGTTTGAGTGACTGGCTTGCCACTCTACCGATCTTGAAAGGCTTTTGGTCGTTCTTTCGGAGGTTGTGGAGTTGCCTCCTCAAGGGAAAAAGGTTTTGATTGCTTATCCATATTCTTTGAAGAGTTATTTCTATATTCCCGCAAGGGAAAGGGTCTTGGGATCAGTTAGATATGGCTAATATTCCTGTGGAAACCAACCAAGGTACCCTTCCAAAAGGGGATCCTTGTGCTTTTCCTTTCTTTGGAAACGTTGGTACTCCCTTGATGGCCACTTTGAATATTCCTGGGTTGAATGTTGGACTACCCGTTTGGCTGTGGTCCACTCCGAATATTCCGAATGCTCTTGAAGCTTCTCCGTTGAATGCTTTATTTCAGGGGCATCAGATGGGTGCTAATTGTTCATCTTCTTTCAAAGAGAAATCTGAGATTCCTTCTTCTCCTCCTTCTTGTCACAAGAAATCTAAAAAGAGGAGAAAAAGGAAGTCAAAGAAGAAGAATAATTCTATCCCTTCATCCTCAACCTCTGCGAGTCATGTTGGAGATGAGCCTTCAGCCACTGCAAGTCATGCTGGAGGCACAAGTCTAGTCACTGCAAGTCATACTAGCACTTCATCTTCACCCTCTGCGAGTCATGTTGGAGATGAGTCTTCAGCCGCTGCAAGTCATGCTGGGGGCACAAGTCTAGTCACTGCAAGTCATACTAGCACTTCATCTTCAACCTCTGCGAGTCATGTTGGAGATGAGTCTTCAGCCGCTGCGAGTCATGCTGGGGGCATGAGTCTAGTCACTGCGAGTCATACTAGCAAAGAGTCACCGACCTCTGCAAGTCATGTTCAGGACTCTCCGCAAACCACTGCTAGTCATGTTGGCGGAATGGAGGTTGATAAGAAACCTGGACGTAGAAGTTTTAAACCTAAGTTCCCTTGTAAGATATGCAAGGGAGACCATCTTACTCATTTATGCCCTGGTATTCCAGAGGTTCAAAGGATATGGTCCGAGTCTGAAAGTACTTCTGCTCCTAGATCTGATTTGGTTTCTCATCAATCCCATCAACCATTGGTTGATAATGTGGTAAAGCCAGTGCAATCGCTGGCCGATTACACTCCTCTTTTGGGGGGTGAAGTGCCTAACAAAAGAGTCTGTTTGATCTCTAGTACAGAGTCTTCTAGTATAGGGGGCATTCTGGTTTCTTCGAATGTTCCCCCTCCAAGTTCTAAGAGTGTTTCCTTTGATTGGGATAGTCTTGTTGAGCCTCGTTTTCCTTCCGCTGCACCTTTCCAAATAAAGGTCAGGGTTAATTCCACAAATGTCTATCGATGTATGGTGGATGAAGGATCCTCTACAAGTATTATATCCTCTTTGACTTGGAAAGCTTTGGGTTCCCCAAAGTTGTTGACAGCTCAGAGTCAGTTGTTAGCCTATGATAGAAGGCCTGGTGAATCTATGGGGGTTCTTCCTCAAGTGCCTATCACTTTAGGTGGGAAGACTGTCTTAATCGATATGATGGTGGTTGATAGCCCTTTAGACTTTAATATGCTACTTGGGCGTGATTATGTCTATGCTATGAATGCTATGGTGTCTTCACTCTTTCGAGTAATGTGTTTTCCTCATAATGGGAATATTGTCACTATTGATCAGCTTGCATCTGATAATCATCACCCTAATTCGACTTTACTGCAGAATGCCCCTTGGTTTGTTCCAAGTGTTCAAGTAGACTCTACCCCGCCACGGGTCAATTATGTGGCATTGAATCCTCAATGTTCAATTGCTTCCAAGAAGGATCCTTTGACTTATTATTCTCCTTCTTGGGACTTGGTCCCGGCTGTTGACTGAGAGATTCTTCCTATAGGGACATGGGACCCTTTAATTCCCTCTTTTGATCCTTGTAGTTCTCATGATTTCTTAGAACTTGTTTTGCCTTCACAGGAGGAACTCTTTGAAGCCATGAGTTATGACTACCAAAGGAGCCCTTGGCTTGAACCCTGCAAGGGGTTTGTTCAACAGAACTATTATGCGTAAGTCGCAAGGCTGCGTGGTTCCCTGTACCATATTGTATATATGAGGTACGCATTTTCAAGTTTTGTATCTTATAACACAAAGATTTTATATGAAGTTTATATGTGGGATGTATTAAATTCGTGTCTAGTGTTCCTATTTATGTTTACAGAACTTGGAAGATTTCTCCTTTGGAAGTTTATGGTTGGTCCGTTCTGACAGGTATTGGTTCTCGAAACTGGCATATAGGTTAGGTTCTTCCGCCTGCATTGTGCACTTATCAGTTTCCTTTCCCATTTGGCCTTAGGATCGACCCCACCAAGTTATGGTGCGGAACCTTCTCATTGCTTAGAAGTATCATGACTTGTGTGGTAGAGCCTACCTTATCATGGGTGCCCTAGTTAGTACCTTGTTGTCACTTGGCACTCATGCAGATTTTTTCATCCCTAGGCTCGGGAGTTCTCTGTAGTCCCGCCATGACTTATGCGTTGAAGAATCATTCCTCCTTGCTTCCTCGCTTCGTTCTTGCCTTATACCCTAGAGGCTCCTATGTGTGTTGAGTTGTACTTCTGCATTGCATGTTGACCATTTGCACCTTTTTGGCCTATAGCCGGCTTCACTTGGACTCGTGTTTAAGCCAACTTTTGACCATGACGTCTGCAAAATCAACCTTGCATGCCCTTGACTTCTGCAGCTTGACATACCCAGATCCGTGGAAGGAAGTTACCTCTGAGTGTCACTGACCAGTTTTCCACCTCCCTGCATTGAGCATAGGAATGTTCCTTTCCCAGGAACTAGATCATCTGTTTCACCGACACTCGTTCTTTCCACTGTACCATAGCATTCTTTTATTCTTTTTCCGGCTTATCAGAAAAAGACAAAAAAAATTAAATATTCCAAAAAGAGCGGGAACAGGGACGTTATTTCCATTTATTGTTGGCAGCTAGAGTCAGTCATGTCGCCCTTGAACAAAGCACTCAAAGCAAAGTCTCCTCCGCATGGGTGGGATTTAGTTTGACTTAGGTAAGCCATAACCTTGTTATCGAGTCAGTTCTCCCCCGATTGGTTATCTCTTCCAATCATATGGAGGGTTCGTTCGTGCCTCCTGCATGACGAACTTATACAGATTCATTATATGCTGCCACATAGTCACATTGAGTCATGCTTTTGTTCAAGGGAAGTTAGCCTGAGTCGGCCTTTCTGCGGTGTCTCTCGACTCATTTTTCAGTCGGCCATCCCTGGTTGTCAGTGTCATGTCTATCATCACATCAGTTATATTGGTCCTTCACTCGTGCTGGTTTGAGAAGGTCCCCATTGACTTCTTGCTGGCGGGTCTTGTCCTTATCGACGACGACACATTGCTCTGAGGGCAGACCTAGAGACCGCACCCTGGCCCTATTTTCATTATTGATAGGTCACCTTGTGCTCAGCATCGATCAGTATCATGGGTCTTTGACTGAGTGGTTTCCCTTGTGTTCGACATCAGCATACATTATCACACATTGGGATTCGTGCAGTACCTTGGTTTCCATTTGACCCTATTGGTGGATACCTCGCCTCTTTGTCAGCTTTCATTATTGGTTGGTTCAGAGGGTTTCTGCCGTGCGCTAGCCACATCTTGTGTACGTCGGAAACGTACTTCGGTTGGGTTACTACATCTTTTTCGTCTGATTCCTTCCACATTATTGGCCTACGGGTTACACTCGCGCTAGATTGATGGAGGATGCCTTAATGCCTTCCTTCTAGCGGATCTTTCCCTATCGACTCCGGCTCATTGCTCTGGGGCAAAGATCTAGAGTCCATTTGGCAGTACCTTGGGGTTTGCAGTCATTAGTGGCAGATTCCTCGCTATTAACAGTGGGAAACCATCATTGTCTCCTGATTGATAGATTCTTACAGGTGTTCGACTTCAGCTCATCCATTCACACTTGTTAGATTGTACTGGGTACCTTGACGCTCATTATCATTATCGGTGAGTAGTCTCGCGTTTGTTAACGGTATACATCAATGACCGGTAATCAAATGATTTCTCACATGGTCGACTTCAGATCATTTATTCCCATGGTGTAGAAATGTACCACGGCGGTCGGTGAAGACCTCAGGTTGTATCAGCATTCATTGGTTCACTTGACAGTTGCTCCTGTTACTGCTAGTTGATACCACTCCACCTTATATGTTGCAGTCAGTCACGGCGACATCCTATATGCTGGCACCTGAGTTTGTAGTGTAGTACCATCCTATTCCATCATGTTCAGTTGGTACCGTTTTTGGGATCAGTCTTTGATATCAGTGATCCGTTGCATCTTTCAGCATCATTGACAGTCTTATATGTGATATTCAGACATGTACTTACTCATTATGATCAGATGATCCATTATGTATTTTCCAGTCATTTATACTTGTATACTTAGTGGATCTGCTTGTACTTGATATGCGGACATGCTTTACTTTTCCTGAGCATGGGTATGCCCGCCTCAGACGGTGTTTCTTTCTGATCTCCTTTCGGTGGCTTGGCAGGCTGAATTCTGGTGAAGTCCTCCTCGGTTTTTCGGCAGAGTTCCTTTCCTTGTACTTACTTAATATATTTCGGCCATCATGTTCCCCTTCTGACCTCATACATTAGGGGGCATCTGTTATAGCTCCAAATCTCACTCTTATGGTTTGTGATGTTGCACTTATGGCCTAGGGCAACCCCTCCTTCCAGACCTGGTCCAAAAATTTAAAAAACAGTGTTTTATTCCCTATACGCGACTTTGCCCTGTGTTAAACGCGTGTACACGCGGGTCTGTCATACCCAACCCGCGTGTATCTATTAAAACACTTAAAAAAATAATAAATTCCTCTTTTTCGGGCGGTGATCGCGGGTTTACCTGCTGGATCACCTGTTAGTGCCCGTGGCCCAACTGTTCCCAACCAACTCCTAACTAAAAAACTACTTTGGAGAGGGTATAAAAAGACATCAAAGGGAAGGCCAAGGGGAGAGAGAAAGGAGAGCAAGATTATTATGCTGAGATTTTTCCCCTTTGACCAGGTCTGAAGTCCTTGGTGCTTTCTGCACTTCCCCCATCTTGCATAGGAAACCCTTGTTTCCATGTGTATTGGTGATCATTCATCCTTGATATCATCATTGAGTAAGACTTGGAAGGAGCTCTTGTTGGAGGCTTGAGGCTGGAACGAATCCGGGAGGAAGCTTGCTTGGAGCCTGCTGAAGGTGTTCAGGTGATATCTTTCCGATATATGTGCTTTATTTGCCTTTATATATAAAGAAACACGTCTTTGTTCCCGAATAATCTTTCTTTATGCTTATGAGATTCTTGTGTTGAATTCTTATGAAAGTGGTTACTTAAAGATTTTTTATAACTAACTTTATAGCATGAAGATGATTTATATATAAGTTTCTATACATGCACTGTTGTGTTCTTTGATTTGTTTGTCTTGCAGGTCAAAGAAAGAAGAAGGGAACTCCAAGAAGGGTTTGCACCCTAACGGTCTTCTCGAACGTAGGACCTTAGGTATGTACCCTAAACATTAGAATTTGCTTAAAAGTAAGAATGATGGCTGTGTGTGTGTTTCTTTGAATAAGCAATTTTCAGTCTGGTAGAGTCTTAGCCCAAAGGACCCTAGGGGTACTTTCCCTTAACCTATTTGGAGGTGAAATCAACTAGATGAGTAAGAAACAATCTGTAGTGGCATTATCAACTACATAGGCAGAATACATGGCGGCCACTCATGCAAGCGAGGAAGCAATTTGGTTGCAAAGATTGTGTTCAAGTATGGGGTTAGTACAGGGAGCTATAAGGATATAGTGTGATAGCCAAAGTGCAATTTTCTTAGCAAAGAACCCTGCTTAGCATTCAAAGACAAAGCACATTGATCTTCAGTATCACTTTGTGAGGGATATGATAGAAGACAAAAAGGTGTTGCTGGTAAAGGTGGACACTCTGAAGAATACTGCAGATGCATTGAAAAAATCTATGAGCTCTGAGAAGTTCTCTTGTTGTAGAGAAACAATGGGCATTTTTAGGGTTGAATAAATGACTAAGCTCTCCTGTGGCCCCCTGTGGAAAGAAAACAACAAGTGGGAGAATGTTGGGTTGTGTTATATTCTTTCCATGACTAGCCTATGTAGTTAACTGGGGGGTTAGAGGGGGGGCAGAGCCCCCCCTTCGTTGTGCCGATTGCGCAACCGGGGGGTCATAGGGGGGCAGCAACCCCCCCTGTCCAGTGGGTTTGAGGGGGACGAGTAGCCCCTCTCTACAAGATCCAGGGCAGCACCTCAGGGAAATTTTTTTGGACCCGATATTAGGTTGGGCGGACCTACCTATGGTTTTGTGCATGGTTTTCACACATGGTTTTGGACGTGATGGTTTTGGGTCCATGGTTTTGGATGCGATGGGTTTTTGGTCCATGGTATTGGATGCTTTGGCATGTATAAATATGTATTGTAACATTGAAAGGAACATAATGAAAAATCAAGCTGGTAGTCTCGGTTTTGGGATCCAGAGGAAAATCTCTATGTATATGTGCTTTATGTGTTATGCTCTTGCATTGTTTATTTTCTGTGTTTTAGAATTCGTATGCAGGTAATTTCTGTACGGGGTTAAAACCTACATTCCATTGGAAAATTTATGAAAGAACTTAGTGTTTCCATCCCTAGCTTGTAGCCATATCACTCTACTCCTAAGCCTCCATGTCTCTTCCCAATCGAACACAATCTTGGATTTCTGGGCTTCTAATCCTGTTAAGTGTAGTTTAGCTTCAATAGAGGTATACCCTCTACCTTGGTCATCCGTTAGTGAATCCAAATATATTTCAATATCACTGAGGGTCTGCTCCTCCCTAGCCTTTTCCCCCTTTTCCTATTCAATAGATAGTCTTTTAAGGTTTACCGGATTACGACAAAAGCCTTCGGTCATACCTTGATCATTTGTTAGGGGATGATCTCTCCAATATTCTGATACTAACCTGTGATAATGAATGTCCTTTAACCAGCTCGAGTTAAACTTAAACGGTGCCCTGGGTTTTTTTTATGGTACCAACCAATTCCAGATAGATAGGGGTATGGTCCGAAATCCCTCCTGAGCCCACCCACTATCTATAATTTGTGAGGGTTGCTATCAAGTCTTCATGAATGAGAAACCGATCCAATCTCCTACCTAGTGCTGCATCTCTTGTCCTTTTGTTGTGCGAAGTAGGCATATTTTTGTTCATGGGGATATCAATAAGGCAGTGTTGCTCCAATAGAAATCCCATCTGATCTGAGAGTGGATCCAACTGTGAATGATGTCCCCAGGATTCTTCATGACCAATGGTGAAATTTAGGTCTCCACCCATTATAGTAGAGTGGTCTATTAGGGGGTTCCCAAGTAACTTATGCTAGAAGTCTAGTCTGCTATGATTGGGGGCATATATATTCATAATAAAAATATTCTTGCCCAGTTCAGCAGAGAAGATATCCATACCCAGGAACCCATGACCACCCCAAGCAGAGATAATCTTGATAGTTCGGTGATTTACCCCAAGTGCTATACCCCCTGATTGCCCAACGACATCCAATTCCTGGAAACTCCATCCAAGAAGCATGGCCTGTAGGGTCCTAATAATCTGCTCGCCATACCAAGGGTCTCCTTTAGAAAAATGATATTGCAGGGCTCACAACCAAAAAGCCTCTTAAGAGCTAATTTTTTGGAAGGGCTAGCTAAAGCCCTACAGTTAAAAGATACCCACTTCATGGGGGAACACTTCCAAGGGTGTCCTATGCTCTAAGTACCCTTTCAATAGTGTTCTGTCTACCCTGGGCCACATCAGCCCCAACAAGCTTGATGGCTTTGGATATCTTGGAGGGCCTCCCCCAGGAGGGTTTGGGGTCAACTTTAGAGGATGAGATTCCCAATCCAAACGATTCAGGAAGAGCCTGGATGTAGGGGTGAAGGTTGTATGAATGAGATCCTGATGCAAATGGGGAAACAAGGGGGTCACGAAACCTAGGAGTGTACAGCCAGGGGTGTAGTGGAGAAAATGGTTAGAGGGGGATCAAGTGCACAAGTGATGGGAGTGGTGACCATGCAAGGAATAGATGCAGTAGATGCCAGAGAAAAAATAAAATTACTAATATTCAGAGCAAAGGAATAGGGGAGAGAATCAGTACCCATAGTTGGAGTAGCCGCCGCAGTAGACCGGGATCTAGTCATGGGCGGGGAGATAAGTGGAACCTAGGTAGAGCACGTGGCCGAACAGTGTCCCTAACCACTTCCATTGGACTATCTGAACATGAGGGTTGCTCATCCACTATCGGGTCTTCAGTCTGCAGATGCTTCTTGCCCTTGGATGTGAGAGGAGAAGAAGGCAAGATAAGTAGGCATTCTTTAAATAGATTCCCAACCTTGTGGCATCTTCTTCACTTGAAGGGAATGCCTTCATAATCTAGGTTTTGTCTGTGTGAGTAGTGCCTCCAATGGAGGGTTATCTTCTCCTCTAGACCTTCCTCTGTATCCAAGTCAACCAGTATGTGAGCCATGGTCATATTTCTGGTTGATTCATAGGTCTGGTCATGCTCCAAATAGGTTCCCAGTGCATTACCGATGCACTTGAAGACATCCAGAGACCAAAATTGCATAGGAAGCCCTGGTAAGCATACCAACATCAACCCAACACTTAGTTGTTCCCTTTCAGGGTCAAATAAAGGATCCCATCTTTTCAGCAGAACCGGTGCATATTCAATGTGCCAAAACCTCGAGAGGATCTAGTCAGTGTACTCCTCCCTGTGGAACCTGAGAGCGAACCACCCCCATGTGAGGACTCAGATGGAGGGAAGTTCTTTGAGTAGTGAACCCCAAATCTCCATGGTCCAAAGATGTAGTCTCTCCGTTGAATAGTTCTTCCGTCGTACGCATCCCACCAGGACTTTGTTGGCCATGTCCACCACTTCGCCCATCGTAAGGTCTTCCCCCAGAGAGAGGTTAATGTCCTTGTCAATAGCCTTCAAACACCTCCCTTTCTTGACCTTATCAAACCTGTGAGTTGTCAGGTAGTCTCGGAAAGGGTCTCATATACCATGGTTAACTATCTGCAGAGTAGGGGGAGTAGATTTAGGGTTAGGTACAGGCGTGCTGAAACAACCTGAAGGAATGGGGGTGCTGAGAGGGGGGCAGTTAGGGTTAGGTATAGAGCATCCGACCGGAGAGGAGAAATAGGGGGTAGATGACCCAGGTTGTGAGATTCCTGAGGATATTTGGGTGTTGAATGGAGCAGTAGAGTGTGGAAGGTCAGGCAGTGGCGAGTCAAATGAGGGGGATGGGTGAAGGTAGGTCCCGATGAGGTTTAGGGTTGCCGGGGAGAGCAGGGGGTAGTCCAAACTAGATGTGATGTTGAGATCAATAGAGGGTGGCAGGTGGGGCAGAGATGGCCCAGGACTGTTCATAGAAGGGTTCAGAGTAGACAGAGGGTGGAAAGATGATCCAAAAGAGTTGGAACCTGACATGGCATGAGGGAGAGTCCATAACTCTTTGTAGGGATTTGGGTCCATAGTGTAATCAATGATGCCTTGTTCCATGCCTATCGTCTGGATGGAGGTCAGAGGTGTTTACAGTCACATGCAAAAGATAGGTTGACTGCAAAATGGTAACGCCAAGATGCCTGCAGGTTGAAGACAGGCAAGGTGATGGCAAGGGCACCCGTGATTGTTAACCGAAACCGCAAGGAGAAGCACTACATAGTTGCAAGGCCTCCATTGTCACCATTCCCTCAGAGCTCCTCCGAAAAAGTTGAAAAGTTCATATATATATATATATATATACTTCTCTGAAGGGGAATCCTCTTCTTCTTTCAATAAGTCAAGATCTCTCTTCTACCCCATTGCAATAATAAGTTACTAAACACAATTCTACTAAATAAATAATAAAGGGTGAAAGAAGAGAAAGGCTTCCTACGTAGAGAGGTGAAGCAAGTAACTTCACTAGGAGTACTGTTCAGGATCACTGGTAGTGAAGCAATGCTTGTGCTCTTGTAGTGACTCCATCGGGTTACTGTCCAGGCCTGTTGGAAGAAAAGAAACACCAGAGATGAAACTCATACTCAAAATATCTTAAAATCACAAGTATATATTACCATTTCCTAAATTGAAGCAATTGTGATATGGCATAATGTTTTGTGTGTGAAACCAATGAAAGAAATGGTGGATACTACATCTATAATTGGGTTGAATGGGGAGCCAAGGAAGTCCAATTAATGAACCAATACTTCCTAAAGGGATGAACCTTTACTAAAATATGTTCCTAGGCAGATAATTTGAACTTCATCCAGTGTGCCGCCAAGCGTTGTTGCTGCTACAACACCCTCAAAAATTTTGCTACATTTAATTTTGGAGCCTACCGCCTGTCATATCAAGTGTCGCTTTTGGTCACCAAGTATTGTTTCATGTTATTCCATATTTTTCAGGTGTCCCTTGTTCTTTCATAAGTGTCATCACATCATTAAGAACACCCATAATGCACTTCACAATCTTATTACACTTTTTATTCAAAAAACAACACTTTTGGTCGCAATTACACAAAAAAAATTTCACGATACTTGGAGAGTGTTTGTAAACTGGATTTTTGATGTATACTTCTTAGTATTAGGTCTCACATAAGTTTTACTAATGATTTAGTATGTGTCACACTTGGTTTTACTCTAAAATCATTGTGTTTTCTCACGTATTACCTTCCATACTTAGACAAATTTCAGTTTTTACACAGCCTGCCCACTAAGCCTTGGATAGTACACTGAACACTCTCATGGCTCAATTAGACCCTTCTTGTCTATTCAAATTGTGCCCTGCGCCTAGGCCAAGCCTTTGCTCCCTCTCTCTATTGCAAGCATCAAACCCTCCTTGTTCTTCTGAACTGCGCCCTCTTCCAAGCCTCTCTCCTAGTTGAGTGCACAACACACCAACAGTGGACATCAGGCCTTCCTTGAGTCTTGAAACCATGCCTTATTCCCTTCTTTGTGACTCAGGCCTTCCCATCTAAACGCATGGCACATTAACAATCAACATTGAACCTTCCTTGTCCATTGACACTACGCCCTGCACCTTCAATTAAGACTCATCTACCCAACAAAGCGCAAAACACATTCTTAGTGCTCAACTTACAACCCTTGTCTCTTGACAATGCATCCTATGCCCAAAAGCTCCCTCTTCTCTTCCCTAGTGCACAGTTGATTCACAATTAGAAAGTTTACATGAACATGAAAGAATAAAATATTTTTCAAGATGATGTTTGTGCACCATGAGTGATCTTACTTGCAAGTTTTACTAGAATAACATGGCAAGGAGGCGTGAGAAAAATTGTCAAATGAAGTAGTACAAAGAAGCATTCAAATACAAGAGAACACATGATTGTGATAAGTGAAACAACATCAAATCTTGTTGACCAAAGTGATCCATAAGGACTCCATATGATCTCAAGACCATTTGGAGGGAAAATGACAACAACAATGAGAAATATGCATACAATAATGAGAAGTCTGCATCAAGTATTGAAGATATAGGTGGAAACATTACGATCTCTCGAGAAATTCCATTTCACAAGTCACTATGGGTCCAAGTCATTAATGTAATTATGTAATTATTGTAAATATAAATATGTGGAAGTCCAAGACCTCATGTATGGACAAAAGAGCCACATGTAGAAGTCTAAAGGTCACATGTATAAGTCCAAAAGACACAAAGAAGTCCAAAAGTCATGTTGAAGTTAAAAAATTCATTTGGAAGCCCAAAGGTTATTTAGAAGTTGAAAAGTCATATGGGAAGTTAAAGATTCATGAGGATATGAAGAATCATGTCTCTAGTAATAAAAGAGGCCTCACTACTCAAAGAAGGGATTTTTCACCTTCTCTTCTCCCACAAGGCATTAGAGAGATATAGATAGTTCTTTTGGAGATCAAGTGGTGGCTCTAATGCTCCACTATTTGGAGCAAGTGGTGTTCATTGTACTCATGTATCTTGGAACTTTTGCTTAATACTTGAAGCCCATTGGGCCAACACATTTTCATGCATAGATCGTGGATTTTTTAAGACTATTCTTCAAATGTTTGAAGTTTATGTTGGTGTTCTTATGTACTGAATAAATTGAACTATTTTGGTGGATTTGGTGCTTATCTTATTGAAAGTGTGTTGTGGTGGTTATAATGATCGTTGCATTTATGTGAACTATTTTGCTTGATGTCTAACGATTCTCTCATGCATATGTTCACGTGTCTTCACTAGATCAATACTGATACTTGTCTCTTGAAGGCTCACTTTTGTTCCTTTTCGTGAAATAACCTTGATACACTCTACAATTTGACATTTCACAAGGCATACTTTCTTTCTAATTCAAAAGTACATGTGCACTACTCTCTCATGCTAATTGCTCAAGATAAGACAAATCTTTAAGTAAATGGTGATAATGCCATATTTTGGATGGGGATCATACACCAAAAAATGTGAAGTCTAATTGGGGCTTCATATCAGGGAGATCCCCCATATGTTTGTGAGATTCAACACCATCAATAAAAGTCTCACCCTACTTCTTAGTATGTGGGAAGGAATTTTTTCTACCTCCCAATATTTATCTTCCTGCTTTGCCACTTTATTAAGATTCTTGTGGTAGGTCTTTTGTATCCTTCAAAGCTAAATTAATACTCTTCTTAAAATAGAGGAAAAAAGGAAAAATTCTTGTTCCAAATTCACCACCCTTCAGCAAAGTATCAAAAGGTGGTTTGAAAAAAAATCTACAAGTGATAAAGAATTCTATGTGGGTGACCTTGTACTGAAATGGGACAAACCCCATGAAGGCTAGGGCAAGAACACGAAAATACAATCTCTATGGTTTGGTCCATTCCTCATTCATGAGAAAATTGGCCTAAATACTTATAGATTTCAAACCTTATATGGGGAGATTGAGTCCCTCCTTGTTAATGGACAAGATCTGGAAGCTTATTTCCAATGGCAGTGCTTCGAGATGCTCTCCTTTGTTCATATTATGATTTATTCTTTCCTTTCTATCACTTTCTATTGTCCTACTGAATTCTATTTCATTTTAATTTTAATGTTATACCCTTGTACATAAATAAGTGGATTTTTTGCATAAACAACTCGCCCATCCTATGAATAAAATATGCTATATTGATGTCATGAATGGGTATGTACTAATTATTTTTTAGTTGGCTAGCATTGTACTTTCATCAACTGGTAAAGTCCTAAACACCTTTATGAGCTCACATCATTCATATAGAGAATTTGAATTGAGTCTTGTGGGGAACTCTACTATGCTAGTAAAACCCAAATATTTAACATAATCTCCATGAATTGATTTTTCTCTAATAATAAATTATGTGCATGAATATGTCGACCCATTAATTAGAGAAGGGATGGGGAAATTTTGTAATTTGAGCAAATCCCTTTCAAAAAATCCTTAATATATTTGAAAAACAAGGAACAACCAATATGTTTGTAAAATAATCTAGGATCGCTCATCCACCCTAGAATCAATAATGCAAAAAATTGAATGCAAAGAAAAAGAAATAAAATGGTAAAGGCATGAGAAAGGATTCCTTCATATAGGTGTGATTCAAGTAACTTCGTTGGGGCTATGGACGATCGCTAGCAATAAAACAATGCTTGTGATTTATTTAATGAATCCATTGGGGCTATGGACACTCGCTGGCAATAGAGCAACACCAGAGACTCATTTAATTCTAAAAATTTTAAAACTCACTTGCATAATATATCCATCACCCCATTGAAGATTTGGGTATTTGACTCTTATTAAAATTGGTGTGTTACGAGATGGGACCAAAATATAATTCCATAGAGAAACTAAACTTTTGACTAGGACTAAAAACTTGAACAAGTGGTACCCATGGATTCATATCAATACTTCCCAAATGATAAGCTCAATCATAAATAAAGGTTGAACTAAAGATACTATGATTTTACGAGTGATTTTCCAATAGTTGTAGCAACTACAACAACCCTAAAAAAAATTTATAAGAGCAAAACTTCTAGAGTTCCCCTTCATTTAAACTATTAGAATATTTATAATCAAGCTCATCAAACACCTGTTAACACCTTGAATCAGTAAAATAGTGGAATTTCAAATTGATTGTTTTGTGAAGAAGTAGGGTACAACACAACCTTCTAATGTAGCGCAACATAACCTTCCATTATAATGCAGTGTAGCCTCCTATCTTAGCGCAACACACCATCCCAATCCTCATGTCCCAAATCATTCTCTGACACTGCATTCAGTGCACAATTAATGCCCCTCACACATGCAAAAATATTATATAAACTCCCCACCCCAACTCATTTTCACAATTGAGTTTTATTGCATGAGCCCTCTACCTCATTGGCACATCGTGACATGACAATGTTTCTCTTCCTTCCAAAGGTTTACCACGCTACCAGGCTATATAACATTTACACTATGTGTCGAGTAAGTCCTTTGTGCTTTCATTTGCAATGATTTTATTTGTCAATAAAGTATGGTTGTTGCCTTATTGTTGTGGGATGGTCCATTTGCCTAATGGTTCACATCTATTATATAGATATATGCACACAAGCACATACCCTTCTATACCTCAGTTGTTTCCACATTCCATTTCTTTCTACTATATCCCATTCATCCTCGTATATTCCCCAATATCTCTCGTGTCGTAACCCTAATTCACATATAATCGACCCCTATGTGCAATGGTGCATCCTTTGTACAACCACTATATTGCAACCTTGTGCAAGATTGCATATTAACTACCCTTTTATATCCTTGTGCAAGATTTCCTTGTAGTCTAACCTCCTTCAATGCACAATGATGCATCCCACCTATGCCTTCTATTTTGCGATCTTATGCTACATTGTGTTAACACATTGTTGCCTTTGATTTTTCTGTGCAAACCAAACCTCTATTCTGCATTCCATCCTCGTGTAACAATGCATGATCCTAGCATTGTCTATTCTAACTAGTGATGGTGTGATAGACCTTATGACATACACCTTTCCTCGTGTGTGTGCATCATCCATTCCTAGCCTAGACCCTTTCCCTATGCTACTTTGCATTTTCCTTTCATAGACTATATTTTTCCCCTACACCGCACATTGAAATTTCTTTAGTTTTCTAACATTTTGTCATAATGAATATATTTGAAATGTAAGGTACAATGGAATTACAATATTTCAACATCTCATTTTCATAAGGAAAAATGGCCCCACCAAAGCAAAGAAAAGGAAAAGAGATTGCAGAAGATGGTCAAGTGGAAAACTATGTTCCCACATACACAAATACGACATGTATTATTGATAAGTCTATTACAATCACTTGGTCACAGATCTATAGTTTATTTTCCCAAAAGGAGATTGATGATGACGAAGAAGATGATGAAGTGTACCAAAATGTTAGAAAGTCCTGGTTGCATAAGGTTGCATCACATCTAATAGTATTCCCTTGTGGTGAGATTATCAAATTGATTATAAAGTGCCTTAATATTAGTGATATGACCATTCGATAGAACCATGGTGAAGTTATAATGACATTCACATTCCCTCTCATTGCCAAGTACTATAAATTAACAAGACATCAAGTAGCACTCACGACAAGCTAGTATGATAATTTTAGTCCGTGTCGAAGAAATAATAAAGGATTGGTGGAAAGACCCTAACAAATTTCGGATAAAGTCTGGCAGGGTTTACAAGACAAATCTGCTAAGGAGAGCATATCAACTAATCGTAGCTATGTATTTCTAACCCTATGGAAGATCTAATGTAGAGATATTTAATAAATGCTAGGTGGCATTAATGTACACTTGCACCCAAGAAGGAAGTGTGTTCAGTTGGGAAGAGATTATAACGTCTTCTTTTCAAACTAGAGTAAGTGAAGCCCAAAATCCATCAACAGGAAAACACCTATAGTTTTACATGGCATCATATCTTATTGAATGTGTAGCCCTAAATTTGAATTTGAGACATTAGGATGGAGATGGATTTTCTCTCTAGAGATTTAAATAGTACACATATACTGCAGGGATTTATGGGAAAATCATTACAAAGTGTCTTGCATAAGAACAATAGAAGGATTTATCTTGATAGCAAGTTTCCTTGCATGTCTAACCGTGCTAAGGAAAAATTGAAAAATATTGGTTCACACCATCTTATGCCACATATATTACGGTGTTCAAGGCATGTAAACCCTCACGTCAGCTCCATTTACTCGTCACTGATGAAGTGATTCTACAGGAAGTGGCTTACCAAGTGACCACGGGAGTTGGAGGCATGTTAGCAAGAATGAAGAAAGCACCATAGTATTCCTACCCATTCTATGTAGGCACGTACGACATATAAGGTTATAAATAAGAACTAAATAAAGCCACTGACCTGGAACACTTCAAATTTTGGGAACTCTATTTCCATAGGTATGATCCAAGAGGTATAGTAGCAACACAATTCTCTCCGTTGAAATAAAGGTGGGAATATGCACTGACGACCAATGAGGATGAAGAGAAAATCAAGAATTACTGTAACTCTACAGAGGTTGTAGATGCTTAGAAAATTTCCCAAAGATATCAATCTAAGAATGGTGTTTAACCCACTACTGGAGAGTCTTCAAAGGGAAAAGATGCCAAAGATAAAAACGCTGCCAAAAAGAGGGAAAGGAAAAAAGAGGCAACCAAGGAAGGAAAACAAAAGAAGTTGAAGACCAACGACTAGAGAAGGAAAGAAAGAAAATGGAGAAAGTGGAAGGCAAGCAAAAGGAAAAAGAGGAAAGGGACAAAAAACAAAAGGAGGAGGAAGATAGATAGAAGCAAGAAGAAGAAAGGAGGAAGCATGAATAATAAAGGTTGGCAATAGAGAAAGAAGAGAAATAGGCTCAAGAAGAAGTAATAAAAAAGGAATAACAAGAGAAAGGAACTCAAAATGTAAGCTAGGAAATATTGCCCAACATGGATGTTGAGCCTTTGATCCCAATTCAATGCCACTCTTAGGAGGCCATTTACCAATCAAGGAGATGGGCGTAATACTTGGCGAAAAAAATCAAGTCTTGGACCTAGAAATCTTACTATTTGATCACAATTCCAATAAGATTGTCCAAGAAAGGGGTAGGTATTTATCCTAAGAACTGGTAAAATCGACCTCGATAACCACTAAACGAAACATAGTGTCTAACACTATAGACAAACCTTTAGCCATTACTTCAGCCAAAATGATCTTCTCTTCTGCCACTGAGAGGATATTGAGCACTTGATGGATAGGATCAAGAAGTTGGAAAGAATTATAAATAAGGCACAACAAGAAAATGAGAGGCTTCATAAGGAAAACTAAACTATATCAGCCTCAAGCTCCAATGATGAAGACTGCCAAGCAATAACACTAAATACAAACAAGTCATTGGAAGATATTATGAAGTAGCTACACAAGAAAATTGCTACAGTTCAAAAGGAGGCTTCCATGCTTCTAAAAATTCAAAGCTAAAGGTAAACAACAGAAGGAAACCCTGAAAACCATAGACATTATGCATGGGTGGAACATAGAGCATCCTAATTCACCAGGAAATTTGCTAAGAAGAGATGAGTTGAGAAAATAAAGAGATAAATTAGAGATCTGACTAGCCATCTGATACTAAGAGAAATTAGATAAGGATGTCATAATAATGTTGAACATTTACTAACATCACAACATGATGCGAGTTCTAATCAAATCACACAAAATAGTCCCCATTGGAGCACATGGAGAAGTAAGCCCAGAACAAGATCCAATGGGAAATAAAATAGATGATAGGCGCACACAAGATGGTCATCAGTCATGAGGACATCAAACCTACTAAAGAGGCACTTGAATGACACTTGGAGAAACCAATGAAGTTACACACAATGTTCACTATATTGTTCCAATGAATCCAGCCCAATCTGAAGACAATACTTCCCAGTACTTTCAAGTGTGAGATCACTAATGAGGATTTGATCTCAAGAAAATTATTGTCCATAGCTACTGACTACAAAGCTTGACATGTTCACTTGACCCAAGATTTACAAATTCAAACCTTAGTCATGCCCATCTTGGAATTAGTCCCATAAAATATGTTATTTTTATTATTTTGAATTTCAATATAATGATGAGAAAAGAAAATAGATTTAGAAATAAAGTAAAAGAGAAATTAGAGATGAGGGTAGTTGAAAAGTCATGGAATGTGAAAATTTACCTCACTCTTTATAAATATACCCTCTAGGCTAGTAGTATGGACTTTTAGCTTTTGGATACTTTGTAGCACTTTGAAAGGGAAAGCTTGTAATTTTATTTGAAGATCAAGTTACAAATTTTCATTCCCACTATTGGGTCTCATGGAGATATTGTGTCATCGTACATAGAATCTTTTAGCTTTAATACTCAAAAGATGTTTTGGTCTACATCAAGCATTTATTTCATTTGTTATTGAACCTTGTAACACTATTCTTTGTTGTTGTTTAATGGTATGTGATTGTTGCTCATGTGTTGAAGGTTAATGAACTATTTTATTAACTGAATACTTCTATCTTCCTAGGAATTGTTTGTTGATTTACATACACTTTCATGCTGCTTATTAGTTGCAAAATGTTTTAGAATTAATAGCTAATATACTTCTATAGTCATGCATCTTAATTAAAATTTGCTATGATTGTTTCTTTAAGGTTAATGTACATTTAAAAATATGTTATAATATCATTTGTGTCTTTTACTTAAGGTATTTACATAAAGCTATTCTAACTTGTATCTCATCAGGGGTCTTATTTGGATTTCCCTTTCCTTGCTCACTTCATCCAAAATATGATTTTCACTAAACAAGATATGGCAAGTGGGCCAACATTCTGGATGGGACTCTTATCCCAAATGATGTGAAATATAATTGGGACATCATACCAAAGAGACCCCCTTAGACTGTAAGTGGTGAATTTCATCTCGTCAACACATACCTTTATGAACTTTGTTGGAGATTTAGATCTCCCACTCGAGGACTTATTTTTATTTTGATTCTAGGAGAATCCTCTTATATAAAAGGTATATCTATTATTGAATTCCATGTTTTTCCATCTCATATCCTTTGATAACAAGGACGATATTATTGTATTAAATCTTAGAATAGTTGCATTACTAACCATAACAAAAACTAGACTATCCAATGAGTTTGGTAGAGAACATAACAAAACGTTGCACTTATATTCATCTAAAATCTTAATATCAATAGATAATAGTTAACTTACCACAATATTGAAGGCATTGGGATGCTATGTCCCCGAGTCTCCATCCTTCATCCTCATGTTATAGAACTTCTTTCGCACGAAAAAAATGTTCATCAACATTTTAGAATGGTATAAACCCTCTCACTTGTCCGATTAAGCCTTTGTTTTAGCTTCCCCTGAAACATTCATAATAATTAATATGAGAGGCACACTCATATTGTGCTCTTTTCCTTTTTATCCAAATTGGTCAAATCTTTTGTTTATGTCCTTGCTAGTGCAATACCTAGCTCCACAATAATCCACTAATCTCTTTCTACCAACAAATCTTCCATTTTGAGCTTCCACAACTCAAAAATTTTCCCATTGAATTTATTAATATCTATCTTTGAACTACTCTCAATTTCCTTTTCACCACAAGAATCATTTCTATAGATCTTCCATTGTAAGAAGGTCTACCATCGGCCTAAGCCAAACTCCTTAGCCACAAAGCCATCCCCTTGAAGCCAAAACTACTATAATACCAAATGTCAGTTTTGAATTTGTAAAAAAACTTACAAACAAATAGATTCTTCATAAAATAGGAAAATTGCAATGGCAAACACACTCATAAATATAGGATTCCATCCTGGAAACCCAAAACCGAGAAAACCAACAATATTTTTTCAATATATATATATATATATATATATTCTTTTGTACAGAGTTACAATACAACATATATATCTCGTGGTGCCATGAACTTCCATTCAATGTACCATGGATTAGAATACAACTATAATTTCTTAACCAAAACTACAAAACCATGGGAAAAACCACCATGTTCCACAAAATTTCTTTTAGCAAAATCATGTGTCAAAACTGCCAAAAATAGATGTAAAACAACTGCCTTTTTTTCCCCAAGGGAAACCCCTCCATAAGATGGCTTCCACCCCACTTAAACCCCCCCAAAACAAAGCCCCCCCTGCTTGCTATGCATCACACATTGTACACCATGTGGGGATAGTTGTTTAAAGAATATAACACAAACCTAATAAAGAAATCCATAAAGAAGATATAAAGTATTGGAAGAGGGAAATTCATAGGCTAATGTGTGAAGTACACAAGTACCTACCTCCATCAATTTTCAATGCATAAGAACACTACCTCATACACCAAGTTTAGGAAATTTAATTATCTGCACCTATATACAAAAGGTCAACGAGGACAATGGAGAGGCATTTGAAATCATTAAAGGATTTTGTTAGACAAAGAGCACACATTGAGGGTTCTATGGTGGAGGGCTATATTGTATATCAATCCTTGGTGTATATTAGTAGTATCTTCCTAAATTAGCAGTAGATATTAGTGTGCCTTTGATTTTGGATATCCACTCCATGAACAAATACAAAGGGGAAGTCTTGTTGGGGAAAGGTGGAATGAGGAGAGTGAAAGTTAATTAGATGGTAGATATTTATAATTATTTTGATTATTATTATTATTATTATTATCATCATCATCTTACATATTTAATTTGTGGTATTCCATAATTTATTAAGCTTTATCATTGTATGTAATCCTTCATGAAATGTTCATTTTTCATACAACTAGTTGAGAATGGGATGCACTATATTTATACATTACAATTTTCTTGATTGGATGAAGGTATGGATAGAACGATGTATACAGTGTTATGGTAGACTATCATGGCAGGGAGGTTGGGTGCATTGGTTAAAGAGGTTTCTCGTATTCAAGATATCAATCATACATTAAGGGAAATTGATTTAGAACATGGTTTAAAAGATAAACCAACAAGCCCACATTTTTTAGTTATTTTCCACTATATTAATGTATGTGGTATATTTTTATTCAAATATTTACTAAGTCAAAATATTTTTATCAATGACAATATATTTTTTACATGTTGGGCATATTGTAGTTGAACCACCACAAGGTTATGTGTTGCAATGGTTGTAAATTTCACATTAAAAAGTTGGATGAAAAGAATAAAACTTTTGATTGTGGGATAATTGTAGTCTTTCAAGTCACTAATGTTTACTCCAAAAGTAACAGGTATCCAGAGGTATCTAAAAATATATACTATGGGTATTTGGAAGATATACTCGAGCATGAATTTAAATCCTTGAAATTAGTCCTATTCAAGGTCAAATGGTACATGTTACAAATGAATTAACATGATCCTATAAGAATTATTATTGGGAATGCTACTGGATTTACCATGGTTAGTGCAAGGGTAGTTGGGCTAGGTACATAACATTATGTTCTCCCAAGTCAATGCGAGTAAGTCTTTTACTTAGAGGTTCTAGGTAAAGTGGGTTGGTCATACTTTGCTAGATATGATACAAGAGGAAGGCTTGTAAATCATAAAGTATCAAAAGAAGATAATATTGAAGAAGAAGATGATGTAGAGCTGGAGCAGTTGGATGTTTTGGACAAAGAATTAGAAGAAGTTGAGCTAGTTGTAGACAACAATGTTTTGGATGATGATGTTGTTATGAACAGTGCTTTCAACGTCGATTCTAAGATGGATGATACATATGTGGAGTTAGACATAGAAGAAGATCAACGATATTGAATTGTTGAAATGTAAGAGCTATGTGATTATATATTTTCTATGGTTTATTCTCTTTAAAGTATGCCATTTTTTAT
Source organism: Pinus tabuliformis (assembly GCA_031772625.1). Taxonomy (NCBI): domain Eukaryota; kingdom Viridiplantae; phylum Streptophyta; class Pinopsida; order Pinales; family Pinaceae; genus Pinus; species Pinus tabuliformis. The sequence continues at coordinate 971,058,543 of CM062810.1, forward strand.
GTGTTTTTAAGTTTTATCCCATTTTATATGTATCATTGGTTGGATAGAAGTCACTAACCTTGATTTCTCTCTTAACCCACCAACCTATAACCTCATAACCCATATTTAGAATGTGATTTACTAGTTAGCGGGTTATATATAACTATATAACACACATTATATACAAATAGAAATATAAAATACATTACAAAAAAAACATTCATAAAAATAAAATTTAAGCATTCAAAACGCTCTCGTGCCAAATTCCCTAATCAAATAAACCTATTCTCAAAACCGATGATTTCTACATTAATTGACTCCACATGCTAGTGAGTACAATGCACAAAGGAGCAATCTACTAAATTTTTCATTAATATGAACTCATCGATCACTATTAGTAAGGAGAGTATGCAAAGGAGAAACTCACTAAAATTTTCATCGAATCAGCCCCACCTATTAGTAAAAGAGTTCACAAAGAAGAATATTTATCTAAGGAGGTAGTGACCCCACATATATGTCCATAGAGGGATCTGTTAGGGTTGTATAAATTTTATAGGTTGAGTTTTTGTTGTTGTAGAAATTTTGAATAATAAACACTTATTCACAGAGATTATCCCGATTATACACTATTACGGAATACATGCATAATACATAACCTCCTCTACGTTGATCATCAATTTAGCAGCATTAAAAACAATGAAACATCAATCACATGCACACATTAACACAGTATGTAACCCGGGGAAAGCATACAGCTGAAAACCCCACACTATCTATATATTATAATGATTGAGAACATGTAACAATACATAGTACAATAATCCTCACAAGTACTCAGTACTATCTCCACCTGTTACACACAAAACTAGCTCAGATCTGATCAATCACAGCTCAAATCTCCTCCACTGCTTTGCCTGCCTCCACTGCGCAATCCTGCAAGAGAATGAATTGAATCCAAACTCGTTCCAAGTTCTATTTACCTTGGAGAATCACTCACACCGGAAATCACGTGAGCATAGGCTATATTACTGGGCATTCTCATGGGCATACTCAATACATTGATTGTGCAAGATCTCATGCACAACTATAGTCACAACTGATAGCAATCTCAACCTCTAACACCTATCTCCACTGAATTGTACATGCACTGAGTTAACTGATGTATTCTTCAATTGCATTATGAGTTAATAATTAGTGAATTAATTAATAAATAATTCACACAACTCATCACTTAGTCTATTGGCCTGTTAGACTAAATACAACTAGTTCAACTAAGTCAAACTGAACACAACTCCATTAACTTCTCATCCAACTCCACACAACTCAACCACATGAGTTCTAACTGATGTCCTGCATGCAATAGCTCAACTGACCCACAAAGAAAGCGTATTTCCTTCTGACAACTGCATGTGCCACATCTGTAGCTCAAACTGAAGTGCTCCAAGAGGATAAGATAAATTTTATAGTCTAAATATTATTATGAGACAATAATATTTGACTTTTCTATTTTTGACTAGCAGTCTAAAAATAGACTCTGATCACTCCTGCTATGATCCAAAAATAGAATTCCATCTATTTTTCCCAACATGACCAATCATCCATAAACAACATCCTACCACTCATAGACCATGATCCATATGTCTAAAAATAGACATAGTCTAAAAATAGACTTTGCGCCATAATTTGCCTGCGGGCCCACTTAGTGAAGGCGACTCCTTTCCACTAACCTCCATCATCTTGTTGCATTCTCAACAAGCATTTCTTGCTGCACACTTTTCAACACTCCCTCTCAACAAGAAAGGCTTCCTCTCAAACCCGATCCTGTAACTCTGGAATGTTCTGCATGCAACACATCTGCCTGGTCCACTTTGCTCCAACAACACTTGGAACAAAAAAACTCCCAACTGACCACTCTGTTGGGCTAGGAACATACTCTGATGCTGAAGCTCTACCTACTGCTGACAAGTGCTCCCTCTCTAACATCTGCGCTACTGCAACATCTCCATGCATCTCGCACCATTGCACACCTCTCTGTGCCACCTAGCACTGTGCAAAAAACTTGTGCCTCTCGCATTGCTGCAGCCTGCATGCTATGCGTTGTCCTGGGATTCCCTGCACTGTCGCTCTCTCTGCCGCTCCATATGAATCTGTCTCTACCCAATCAGTCAGTTCCTGCTACTACACATCGGGGCTCCCGTAGCAAGGTCTCATCCAAGAGGTTGGGTACCTCAAGGATCCTGCCCCTCCTCCTTGGGACAATCAATCCACATCATCCCACCTCCTACCTGGAGGTATGGCTGCATGTGATCCCTCAGCCCACCTGGCTCGAAGTTTCCCCCTACTGAAGGTCTCTGCATGAGTAGATGTCTCTACTCGATCTCCTCTTAGCTTCCCTTGTTGTGGCTGCCCCACAACCTCCTGAAGTTGCTGCACCAATCATGGCTCATCCACAATCGTCTGAGACTTCTTCTGGCTCTGTATGTTGAGAGGTAATATACGCTCCCTCTCAAACACCAAGTCTCCATTAGTTGCCTCACTGTTCAAGGCTTTGCATGCATCTTGAACCTCAAGAGCATATAGGTTCTTGACTCATGAACCAATCTGCTTCACCTATCTAGTGATGATGTGTCTAAGGAAGACCTTTCCCTCACTGAAGACTACATCATACCCTCTATCCTCCAGCATCGCGATCGACACCAAGTTTCTCTTTAGTCCTGGTACATACTTGACATCGGTCAAGGTAAGGTGAGCTCCATGCTCCCTCTGAAAAATAACCGTGCCTACACCTGAGACACTATACTTCTCATCATTACCCATCCCTATGAGTATCTGGAGATCTTTCTCCTCCAAAGTATTGAACAAACTTTTGTCACCGGTCATGTGGAAAGAAGCTCCACTGTCAAGAAACCAACCACTTCCCATCATGGATGAAACCATGCATGCGAAGAGTGTGAAATCCAATTCAAATTGCAAAGCAAGTGCCTCACCTTCAGATCCTTCCCTGGATCCCTTCTTGGATTTCTTCTTTGGGCAATTAGTAGCATAATGGCCCAACTCATGACAACGAAAGCATCATACCTTCGACTTGTCAACATGCTTCCCATCATTGGAAGAACTGGATTCAGAAAGAGAAACCTTCCCCTTCCCCTTCTTTGCCTTATTCTCTAAGGCACAGTTCTCCTCATCATGCATAGATGAAGAACTGTTTCTCGTGCGCCGTCTAATCTCCTCTTGCACAAGATTTGACCAAAGTCTCTCCCATCCTGGCAATTTCTCCCTTCCATTCACTGAGTCCTGGTAGCTATGCCAACTCTTAGGAAGGCCAAGGAGTGCTAGACTCACCATATCCTCATCCTCAACAGCTACCCCCACACTTCCCAGCTCATCCCGGCATTGGGTGAACTTCGTGAGATACTGGGGCATACTGTCTCCATTCTCACACCTAATGTTTCTGAGTTTATCCTTGAGCACGAACTTCCTTTGGTCGCTCTTGCTTTGGAATAATTCTATCAACGTTTTCCACATCAAATATGGAGAAGCCTTTCCATGGAGGATGGACAGAATGTGATCCCTCACGCCCTCCAACAGAATCCTTCGACACTTTGCTGTCTTCTTTTTCCAATCCCCGACTTGAGAAGCATCAGTAGGTTTTGGGACATCCGCATCTATGAACTCCTTCAACCCATTATCATCTAACACCGCCTCCGTCCTATCCTTCCATGCAATATAGTTCGAGCTGCCCTCAAGGGAATACTCCAATCGCAATCCGTTGAAAGACATTTCAACTTTGACACCAAGAAAACACTGCTGCAAATTCGAATTCCACCAGCTCAAAAAAACTCAACCGCTTCTGATCTAAAATTCGTGAGAACAAAGTATTTCTTGTATAGAGATTGACTGTATGGGCTTTTACCGGATATCTCACCTTCCAAAGGAAGGATGAATCCAGAAGCTACCTGGCCCGATTACAGACTCTGCCTAAAGAAATAAAATGTAAACACTTTCTGAATAATAGATCTGATGATCAATACAACACTAATATCATGTAGAACTTCTTCTACAAATCAGCTCGCTCTGATACCGTGTAGAAATTTTGAATAATAAACACTTATTCACAAAGATTATCCCGATTATACACTATTGTGGAATACATGCATAATACATAACCTCCTCTACGTTGATCATCAATTTAGCAGCATTAAAACAATGAAACATCAATCACATGCACACATTAACACAGTATGTAACCCAGGGAAAGCATACAGCTGAAAACCCCACACTATCTATATATTATAATGATTGAGAACATGTAACACTACATAGTACAATACTCCTCACAAGTACTCAGTACTATCTCCACCTGTTACACACAAAACTAGCTCAGATCTGATCAATCACAGCTCAAATCTCCTCCACTACTTTGCCTGCCTCCACTGCGCAATCCTGCAAGAGAATGAATTGAATCCAAACTCGTTCCAAGTTCTATTTACCTTGGAGAATCACTCACACTGGAAATCACGTGAGCACAGGCTATATTACTGGGCATTCTCATGGGCATACTCAATACATTGATTGTGCAAGATCTCATGCACAACTATAGTCACAACTGATAGCAATCTCAACCTCTAACACCTGTCTCCACTGAACTATACATGCACTGAGTTAACTGATGTATTCTTAAGTTGCAATATGAGTTAATAATTAGTTAATTAATTAATAACTAATTCACACAACTCATCACTTAGTCTATTGGCCAGTTAGACTAAATACAACTAGTTCAACTAAGTCAAACTGAACACAACTCCATTAACTGCTCATCCAACTCCACACAACTCAACCACATGAGTTCTAACTGATGTCCTGCATGCAATAGCTCAACCGACCCACAAAGAAAGCGTATTTCCTTCTGAAAGCTGCATGTGCCACATATGTAGCTCAAACTGAAGTGCTCCAAGAGGATAAGATAAAGTTTATAGTCTAAATATTATTATGAGACAATAATATTTGACTTTTCTATTTTTGACTAGCAGTCTAAAAATAGACTCTGATCACTCCTGCTGTGATCCAAAAATAGAATTCCATCTATTTTTCCCAACATGACCAATCATCCATAAACAGCATCCTGCAACTCATAGACCATGACCCATATGTCTAAAAATAGACATAGTCTAAAAATAGACTTTGCGCCATAATTTGCCTGCGGGCCCACTTCGTGAAGGCGACTCCTTGCCACTAAGCTCCATCATCTTGTTGCATTCTCAACAAGAATTTATTGTTGCACACTTTTCAATAGTTGTACCTGATTATTTAGGTACGAGAGATGTAAATAATGATTCATTTATGAAATTATTTCCATGAAAAGGTTGATCATAAAATTTGGATCCTAAATATCTTGGCTAGTCATCATTAGTGTTGTCAACCCAAGGTACTAGTACTGAAATTGACACCTAATCACTTGTATTATCCCCTCATCAAAAATTTCCCTCCCCTTTCACTTTACTCATCCTATTGTTGGCATTATGGCAAAGGTTTGGAGCTATGGCACAGGTGTTGTCCTTGATGGCAACTCACTCTGGTGACAGATCTCAGTTCAGGCTTTCAGAATGAAGGAAAAGATATATACGCAGTTTCACCTAGATGAAGATGCATATACACGCGGGTTATACGTTACAAAAGTGCGTATGCGTATACACGCACTTTCACGCAAGGAAAAGCACGTACATGTTGGAGAACTTACTTTTGGTCCATGGTATTTAGTCCTTGGTAATTGAACCTATGGTTTTGGGCCATGGTATCTCGTCAGAAGTGTTGATCCCAAGTATTGGGTCCATGGTATTGTTTTATTATGGTTTTGGACCGTGGTATTCTGAAAGGTCTAAGACTATAAAAGAGGAAGGAGATCATTTGGCAAAGGATCATCTGAATTATTGAATATCTGATAAAGTGCTAGATCTGGAATATTGGTGATTGGGTTATGGTGCAGATCTGGATCTGAATGAAGGAGGAACCTGAGCGCAAAGAGAAGGATAGGTTATATTGATGGGTCATAATATTAACGCTTGAATAATAGTATCTTTGTATGATTTTGATCCGTTATATGTGGCGCATGCTTGATCTATAAATCTAGTAATCTAGGTTAATTAATGTCTGAATATTTGAAAGAGTGAATTATCCTTTATAGATCTGTATGCAGGTTTAGTGAGGCAAAGGCACGTATACATGCTGGATCTGTGATTAAAAACCGCGTATACGCAGGTTGGTTCAAACACAGAAGCGTATGCACGCAGGTTTCTGGTTATTGAAGTAGCGTACATCTCTTGAGTTGTGTTCTAGCTGCTTCTGTTTATTGCTGCAGTGTTCTGGGTTCAGAATTTGGTGTGTGGTTACTGTTACTATGTTTTGGGTATAGCTGTCAGAGAAGTGTCTACTTGATTCAGTTCTAATTGGTGAAAAGGAGATTGTTTGATGCAGAAATTCTTGATGATTGATTGATGTTCATGGATCCAATCTAAAAATTTATGAAACGTGGTCCCTGGAAGAAAGAGAAGGTTGTAGCCTTCTGTAGGCCAGCACCTACGTACTAGTATCTTGGCTAGTGCAAGAGCTAAGGGGGTTGTAGCTCCCTTCCAGGAGAAGCTGGAGAACGAGAGAGGGTTGTAGCTCTCTACAGGTTGCAGCCTACGTACTGGTAAAGGACTGCACCAGTACAAAATCATTGTAAAAAGAAGTTTCTAATTAAAAGAAGATAGAGATGAATTGTAGCAGGTGGTTTTAACCCACATTGGGTTTCCACCTTATATCTTGGGTGATTGTCTTCTGCTCTGTTTCACTGTTTCTGGTTACTGTTTATTTGATTCTGATACACATATTAATGATCAACATCTGTAAGATAAAGTAAATTATAAGTTTGCATGGTATACGTGGGTTTCCTTATACGTAGTTGCGTATATACGCGGTTTTCACTAACTGAAGTAGCGTATATGATCTGGATTTGAAAAAGGAAATAATTGACTTGATAATACTGATTCACCCTCCCCCCCTCTCAGTATTATTTCCAACAATTGGAATTAGAGTAGGTCCTTCTGAAGAAGCTTTATCGCTTGAAGGAAGATCCATCATCATGAGCAACTACGAGAGAGAAGCATCAATCAGGCCACCAATTTTTGATGGGACCAACTTCGTCTATTGGAAGGTAAGAGTCACAGCCTATCTTCAATCTCTTGGTACAGAAGTCTAGGATATCATAGATACAGGGTACACTTTTCCATCCACAACTCCTACAGATTCGGCTGGTAAGAAGCAATATGAAACAAATGCAAAGGCTGTCAATACTCTATTAGAATGTCTATCTCAATCAGAATTCGTCAAGGTTATGCAGTATGAATCCGCAAAAGAAATATGGGACAAGATTGTTTTGAGCTATGAAGGAGATGAACAGGTAAAACGAGCAAAACTTCAAACCCTCAGAATTCAGTATCAAAATCTCAAAATGCACAATGATGAAAGTGTGGCTAACTATTTCCTTCGTGTAGATGAGATTGTTAATTCTATGAAAAACTTGGGTGAAGAAATAAAAGAGGTTATTGTGGTTGAAAAGGTTCTAAGATCTCTGTCCTCTAAGTTTGAATCTAAAGTTTCTGCAATAGAAGAAAAAGAGAATCTACGAAACCTTACCATGTCACAGCTGCACGAAATTCTGATTGCTTACGAAATGAGGAAAGGAGGACCATCAGACAGGAGAGAAGCTGCTTTCAAGGCTTCAGGCAAAGGAGATTACTATGAGTTAGGACATATGTCAGAAGAAGAGGAAGAACCAAATTTTGTCAAGAACCTTCAACGGGGTGCTGGAAGATTAAGAGGTAAGTTACCTTTCAAATGCTTTGCTAGTGGAAGAGTCGGTCACTATGCTACCAAATGTCCTCATAAAGATAAGCTTGACAAGGGTAAGGAACCTGTTAGATGGAACAAGAAATATAATGTAAATAAGAAAAGATATTACACTCATGAAGACAGTGATGGACTTTCAAATAGTGATGAAGATGAACAAGGTAATAAATATAGACTTTTAATGGCTTTTGAAGATGAAGATTTCATGGATGCTATAGATGAAGAAGGTCTTTATGAAGAGATTTCTAAACTCAAAATTTGTTTAGAAGAGAAAAATATGATTATTGATACTCTGCAATTCCAACTGGTTGAAAGGGAAAAACATCATGAAAAGTTAGAATGTGAAATTGTGGGACTTAGAAAAGAGATTGAGAAATCTAAAGCTCTTAATCTTAGATTTGTTAAAGGATCTGAAACATTAGATGATATTATCAAAGTGCAGCGTTCTCCACTAATCAAGACAAGTCTGGGATATAATGAAGAAACAACTCAAGCGCAAGAACCATCTACCTCCAAAAGTTATCTTGATGCAGCAAGGAAAAGTGAACAAAGGCCAAATGGAAATCACCAGGTAAATCAGGGACAATTCACCTCAAGAATGAACAAAGACTATCAGATAAATCGGGGGCAATCTACTTTTAGAATGAATAGAAGATACAACCAGCCACAGGTAAAACCTTCTCAATCTGCCTCAAGAATGGATGTCAATAGGAACTACAATCATTTGGCTGGTAGATTTGATAATCACAGGAGTTTCTTCAATGGCCAATGTTTTTCTTGTCATAACTTTGGTCACAAAGCAGCTCAATGTGTTTCCTATAAGACAATCATGACTAGAGAAGCTCATAAATAGAGGAGTATGACTGGGATCATGAAAAGGACCTACAATAACTTCTATGCTCTTGAAAATGAAATAGAATGTTCTATTTGTAACAATTTCGGTCATGAAGATTCTAAATGCAGGAGCAGGTTTCGGCAGACAACTCAGAAGAAGCAAGCCTCGAGTGCCAAATCATGGAGAATAAAAGAACCACAACCAGAAAGATGTGGTATAGCCTTATATGCGGAAGGGCAGGAAAATCAATGGTACATCGACAATGGATGTTCGAAACATATGATAGGTGATAAAGAAAAACTTCAGTCATATAGTGCCTTAGAGAAGGAGAAGAAGGTCTCTTTTGGAAATGACACCCCTGCTCTCATAAAAGGTAAAGGTTCTATTCAGTTGAAAGAAAGGGTCAAAACTGGAAATGTCATGTATGTTGATGGCTTAAAGCATAATCTATTAAGTGTCAGTCAGATGTGTGATCAAGGAACTGAGGTAATATTTCGATCAAATGGATGTAGTGTTCGTGATCTTGATACAGGAAAAATAGTGATCAAAGGCGTAAGAACTCCAAATAATTTATACATATTCAAAGAAGGACAACATCAATGCTATCTAAGCAAGAATGATGAACATTGGCTATGGCACAGAAGATTGGGGCATCTTAGCTTCTCGCAGATAAGGAAAGCATGCAAATACCAAGCAATTCGTGGTCTTCCAGACATTAGAATTCCAGACAATACAATATGCAAATCGTGTCAGTTTGGTAAGAAAACCAGAACTAACTTCCCTGAGAAGGAAGGATCAGCTAGCAGGCCACTTGAACTTGCCCATACTGATGTATGTGGTCCATCTAGGAAAAGGTCACCCTGAGGAGAAGAATACTTTATATTATTCATTGATGATTTTTCCAGGATGTGTTGGATAGGAATTATGAAGCACAAAGACGAATCCTTTGAAAAATTCAAATCATTCAAAGCCTTGGTGGAGAACGAATCAGATCACAGAATCAAATGCCTCAGGTCTGATCGAGGAGGATAATTTACCTCGAATGAATTTTTCGATTTTTGTGAAGAACATGGAATAAGAAGGGAATTCTCTACAGCTAGGACTCCTCAGCAAAATGGAGTAGTGGAAAGGATGAATATAATGGTTCAACAAATGGCTCGTGCTATGCTTGATGAGTCTGGAACTCCCACAACCTTCTGGGGTGAAGCCACATTTGCTGCAGTTGTTATTCTCAACAAGACAAATGTCCGGGTAAACAGTACTCAAACTCCTCATGAGCTCCGGTATGGTGAGACTCCTATAATAAAGCATTTCAAAATTTTTGGAAGCAAATGCTATATTAAAAATAATGATGAAAATCTTGGCAAGTTTGAACCTAGAGCAGATGAAGGCATTCTCCTTGGTTATTCTCCCCACAGCAAATCATATAAGTGTTACAACAAAAGACTTGGAAGAATTGTTGACAGCATTGATGTAGTGGTTGATGAAGAAGGAAACATTCCTAGGCAAGTGAATTGCGAAGATTTCGAAGATGATGAGGACTATCCTTCAACATCAAATCAGACTTATGATGAAGAAGAAGCTCAAGAGGCACTAGAAGAACAGATAAGGATAGAAGATAAGACTCCATCTAGGTACGTTCATAAGAATCATAAAGAATCTCAAATTTTGGGGCAGAAAGAGGCAGGTATACAAACAAGAAGAACAATTGCAGAAGCCTCAAGCTATTTGGCATTGCTCTCCTCCACTGAACCACAAAATGTAAAAGAGGCATGCAAAGATGAATGCTGGGTCAAGGCACTGGATGAAGAACTTGAGTAGATTGAAAAGAATAACACTTGGGAGTTGGTTCCTAGACTAAAAAATAAGAATGTCATAGGGACAAAATGGATATTCAAAAACAAGTTGAATGAAAATGGGGAAGTTATTAGAAACAAGGCCATACTTGTTTGTAAAGGGTATGCTCAACAAGAAGGAATAGACTTTGAAGAAACTTTTGCTCCCGTTGCTAGACTTGAGGCCATCCGAATGTTCCTTGCTCTCTCAAGCTTTCAGAAATTCAAAGTATTTCAAATGGACGTGAAATCAACTTTTCTGAATGGAGACTTAGAAGAAGAAGTGTATATTGAACAACCAGATGGATTCATCCTTGGAAATGATCCAAAACTTGTATGCAGAATTAAGAAGGCTCTCTATGGTCTTAAACAAGCTCCAAGGGCTTGGTATTATCATCTGGAAAAATATCTTCATCAACAAGGTTTCTCAAAAGGATCAGCAGATAGCAATCTTTATATAAAAATTGAAAATAACAAATTGCTAATACTTGTTGTGTATGTTGATGATATCATCTTTGGTAGCAATGAAGAAGCTATGAGTCAAAACTTTGCCTTGGTGATGTAGAAAGAATTCGAAATGTCCTTGCTTGGAGAACTGACATATTTTCTTGGATTACAAATCCAACAAAATGAAGGCGGTATCTTTTTATCTCAAACCAAGTACCTTAAGCAGATTTTGAAGAAGTATGGCATGGAATATTTGAAACCAGTATGTACCCCTATGGTTACAGGATGCAGCCTCAGTGCAAATGATGAATCAACAGCAGTGCATCAACCAACTTATAGATCCATGATTGGAAGTCTTCTCTATTTAACAGGTACCTGACTAGACATCATGCATGCAGTGGGAATGGTTGGAAGATTTCAGGCAAATCCTAAGGAAACCCATCTTCAGGCAGTAAAGAGAATTTTCAAGTATCTTCAAGGAACTCAAAACTATGGCCTGTGGTATCCAAGAGATACAGATCTCACTCTTCATGCTTATACAGATGCAGATTGGGCTGGAAGCGTGGATGACAGAAAAAGCACAAGTGGTGGTGCATTCTTTACAGGTTCCAGATTAGTATCTTGGTTCAGCAAGAAACAAAGTTCGATTGCTCTATCTACAGCTAAAGCAGAATATGTGGCTGCCACATCTTGTTGCACATAACTCCTTTGGATGATGCAAACTTTGCAGGATTTTCAAATCACTTGTACTCCACCTATCTCCATCTTATGTGATAATACAAGTGCTATCAGTATCTCAAAGAATCCTGTCATGCATTCAAAGACTAAGCACATACCGATCAAGTATCATTTTCTCCTGGAACAATTATTGGAACAAAAGGTCAAATTGGAGTATGTTCCCTCTAAGGAACAAGTTGCTTATATTCTCACCAAACCACTGCCCAGGGAAACTTTTGAATACCTCAGACAGAAGCTGGGAGTAGTTGATGTGTCATCTTGTTGTTGAAACTTGTCTGTTTTAGAGAAAAGTGGGTTTACACGAGTTGCCTGAGGAGTATCCGCGTACATATGCTGGTTTATGCAGAGACAGTCGTGTATATGGTAGTTTGAAAGAAATCAGTGGGGACAGACTCTGATTGAAGAGAGTCTGATATGGGTCTGATAGAGACCATCTGGCACAGGTTCAGGGGGAGCAGATAATCTTCTAATAATGTGTTATTGGCATTATCTTAGAAGCTTTTGGTTCTAGTACACAGCTGTTGTTGGTTTCAGGTGGAACAAATGCAGAGGGAGAACAGAAAGAAAACATGGTTGTTGATCTGATTAGTGATTGACAGATGCTGCTGATATCAGTTATTAGTGACTTTCATAAGTCTTGCTCTAGATATTTCATCTCTATGTCATGTATCTATTTTATGGTGTCAAGGTCATGTAATGGCCTATTTTGGTTTCCCCACTATGCCTGGGATGAATGATGTAATGTACTTGGTTGTCATATGTAAATTTCTGATGTATCCCCACTTGGTTGGGTGGATGATCCCCACTTGGTTGGGTGATGGATGTATGTATAGAGTCTTTTGGTGATAGGAAGGTCTTTTATGATGTATAAGTCATGGTTCTTCTTGAAGAACATCTTTTTGTAGATCTTGCCTACAGTCAGGGGGAGCATGGTCAGCACAGTAGAGCAGAGATTTCAGCATGTACTCAGGGGGAGCACAACCCTTTGCCCTTGATGACAAAGGGGGAGAATGACTTTGAGGATCTTGGGGTTGCCATCAAGTCCAAAGGGGGAGATTGTTGGCATTATGGCACAGGTTTGGAGCTATGGCACAGGTGTTGTCCTTGATGGCAACTCACTCTGGTGACAGATCTCAGTTCAGGCTTTCAGAATGAAGGAAAAGATATATACGTAGGTTCACCTAGACGAATACGCGTATGCATGCGGGTTATACGTTACAAAAGCGCATATGCGTATACACGCACTTTCACGCAAGGAAAAGCGTGTACATGTTGGAGAACTTACTTTTGGTCCGTGGTATTTAGTCCTTGGTAATTGAACCTATGGTTTTGGGCCATGGTATCTCGTCAGAAGTGTTGATCCCAAGTATTGGGTCCATGGTATTGTTTTATTATGGTTTTGGACCATGGTATTGTGAAAGGCCTAAGACTATAAAAGAGGAAGGAGATCATTTGGCAAAGGATCATCTGAATTATTGAATATCTGATAAAGTGCTAGATTTGGAATATTGGTGATTGGGTTATGGTGCAGATCTGGATCTGAATGAAGGAGGAACCTGAGCGCAAAGAGAAGGATAAGTTCTATTGATGGGTCATAATCTTAAGGCTTGAATAATAATATCTTTGTATGATTTTGATCCGTTATATGTGGCGCATGCTTGATTTATAAATCTGGTAATCTGGGCTAATTAATGTCTGAATATTTGAAAGAGTGAATTATCCTTTATAGATCTGTACGCAGGTTCAGTGAGGCAAAGGCGTGTATACACGCTGGTTCTGTGAGTAAAAACCGCATATACGCAGGTTGGTTCAAACACAGAAGCGTATGCACGTAGGTTTTTGGTTATTGAAGTAGCGTACATCTCTTGAGTTGTGTTCTAGCTGCTTTTGTTTATAGCTGCAGTGTTCTGGGTTCAAAATTTGGTGTGTGGTTACTGTTACTCTGTTTTGGGTACAGCTATCAGAGAAGTGTCTACTTGATTAAGTTCTAATTGGTGGAAAGGAGATTGTTTGATGCAAAAATTCTTGATGATTGATTGATGTTCATGGATCCAGTCTGAAAATTTATGAAACGTGGTCCCTGGGAGAAAGAGAAGGTTGTAGCCTTTTGTAGGCCAGCACCTACATACTAGTATCTTGGCTAGTGCAAGAGCTAAGGGGGTTGTAGCTCCCTTCCAGGAGAAGCTGGAGAATGAGAGAGGGTTGTAGCTCTCTGCAGGTTGTAGCCTGTGTACTGGTAAAGGACTGCACCAGTACAGAATCATTGTAAAAAGAAGTTTCTAATTAAAAGAAGATAGAGACGAATTGCAATAGGTGGTTTTCACCCACATTGGGTTTCCACCTTATATCTTGTGTGATTGTCTTCTGCTCTGTTTCACTGTTTCTGGTTACTGTTTATTTGATTCTGATACACAGATTAATGATCAACATCTGTAAGATAAAGTAAATTATAAGTTTGCATGGTATACGCGGGTTTCCTTATACGTAGTTGTGTATATACGCGGTTTTCACTAACTGAAGTGGCGTATATGATCTGGATTTGAAAAAGGAAATAATTGACTTGATAATATTGATTCACCCCCACCCCCTCAGTATTATTTCCAACAATTCACTCATTCCATCTCCCCTCATTATTTCCCATCAAATCACTCCACTTACATACCCCCCCATTTACTTTCCAAAATTCACTCCACATCCCTCATTTCCCAAAGAAGAAATAGAGCAACACATCACAACAAAGAAAGTGAGAAAAAATTTCACAGACTCAAACCCTCTTTGTTGCTGACTGCGCAAACCCTGATTGCACAAAGTTTCCCTGACATATTGGTGTCTCCTTGATGAAATTTTCTCAAGTTTCTTGAATACCTCACCATCCACAGGTTTGTCCCTTCAAAACCCAAGTTTTAGATTCTTCCAGAACACCCTCCTTATATGAAAACCATCAAAATTCTTGAGTATGACTGCACAAAGACTTCGCAAAGACAAAGCATATGAGAAATTCAAATTTATACTCCTATTTCCCGTTCGATTCCGCTTGTGCACAAGCAAAACTTCTTATATGTCTCCTAAATGTCTTCTATGCCCTTTTCTTTTCACAAATTTCTTGTTTAAAGTAAAGAAAAGTGTAGTTGCACTTACCTTTGTATAACCCTTGTTTGCATGATTAACTTTGTTAAAAAAATCTTGATCCATTGACAATCAATAAAACTTGTCTTAAACAAGTCATGCCAAACCTGCCCCTATTTACACTTTGCTACCCTCATTTTTGTTCATTATGCCTTATCTTATAATTCCGTATTTAATTGGTCATTGTATCCTCAAGATTGGTCATATCTTCTGCCTCAAGATTCAAAACAATGACAAAGGCCCTCGAATAAGATGTCTACTTCAGAAAGAACTAAAAGAATAACAACAAAACCAATCAGAGTAGAACCTAGAAGCATAGAAATGTTGACAAGTGACCCAACCATTTGGTCAGCCTTTGAACAAGTAGGGTGTACAAAGTTTTGCAAGAAATGTCAGATTCATGGTTTTCATTCCCAAGTGGCAGAACAATTTGCACAGAACCTCAAAGGAAACATGGTAAATGTGGGAAACATTGAGTTTGAAGTATCAAAGGAGACTATTGCTTTGGCTACTAATATCCCATTGACAGGAGATTGTTGGTTTAAAAACATGGAGCTTGACCCTGCTTTGTACAAAACCTTCCTCAAACCTCAGCACAAAAATAATTATGGAAGGGTTTTCCCAAGAAACTACCTCTTGAATTGATATGATAGGCTTCTAAAGGAAATGCAAAGGTACGTTACCTATGAGAACAGATTCAGTAGGATCCATCAATACCATATCAGGTTTCTTATGCATTTCACTAGGAGAAAGAGCCTTAACATGCCTTTATATTTGTTTAAAAGTTTGGGTAAGATGATAGAAAAGGTGCAAACAAGAGGAGGGAAGCATGATGCCAACTTGTTTCATTTTTCCCTCATCAAGTTGTTGGTTTTGAAGGAGCTAGAAAAGAGAGGTAGCACTTGGGAGGACTTCTTGGCAGCATCAAATTTCATAAACCAGTCTAACATGTCAAAGATTCAAGAGAAAAACCCTACACCTGAGGCATCACAGGACACACCAGAGAAAGATGATTCAGTTGAAGAGCCTGCAGGACAAAGGATAACCACTAGATCACAGGCAAAGAAGAGAAAAGAAAGTGAACTCCAAAGGGCAAAGCAAGCTGCAGTTTTTGAGAAGATCAAGGTTCCACAAAGATCAAGAAGAAGAGGCACCACCAAGGAAGTGGTAGAAGAAGACATTCCCAAGCAAGATATCAGTTCTTCTGAAAGAACTTTGACACAACAATATGAAGATCAAGAGATTGGGGATGAAGGTCAAGAAGTTAAATTTGAAGAAGGGCAGTCCAGCAAACAAGATGAAAAATACCTTAAGATTGTTGAGTTACAGGAAAGATTAGGCAAGGCTCATTACACCATCGCCTTTCTACAACAGGAAAATAGAGAATTACAACACACAGTTAGGGAGGCACAAAGACAAAAAGAACATGAAACAATGCCCAAATTACCATCACTTGCTGCCAAAGACAAGGGGAAACAGGTGATTGATCTAGAAGAGGTTGATGTCCCTGAAACAAAGCCTCAGAGACCAAGGACCAAAGCAATGACCAAGAAAGAAAAAAACACTAAGGACATGCCTCTACCTCAAGCACAACCTGCCATTGAAAATAAGATGTGGGAAGAACTTGAAGAGAATAAAGAGTACTGGATGGAAAGAGTGAATGACCATTTAGAGAGGCTACTACACAAGGCCAATAGAGACATTAACCTCCAGAGAAACCTAACAAGGCATTACTATGCTAGAAATCTGAGTCTTAAAGCAAGGATAAGAGTGATGAAGAAAAAACTCAAGAAGACTAGGAAGCAACTGAGAAAGATCAAGCAAGAAAAGACTGGAGGGAGAGGAAGCAGACTTGACATTTTGGCTGAGGTAGCTACTAATTAGTTTTTAGCCACATTTGCAATTTTGAGACAACCACTTGAAATACCTTGCCTTGAGAGCTGCAATATGGATTTTTCACATAAAATGGTAAGGGTTTTTGATGTTTTTTTAAAATATAACTTGGTTTCATAAGGATGTTGTGGAGGAAAAAATACCATCTGCAACAGAGTTTGGTGCCTTGAAGGTAGTTAGCATACAATTTTAACCTTGACTGCACTTTGAATGTGCAAAAATATTAGACATTTCTCTGTTTGTCTCATCATTTTGAAAACTCGTTTGTGGACATCCAATGCTGAATCTTGAGAAAATGGAGGAGGTTTTGTTTCCTAAGATACCAAACTTTAATAACCTACCTCATATTTTACACAGGTGTTACAGAGTGAGAGATACATTCACATCTTAACAACCTATTGTTATGACTACGCAATTCCCTGTTTTAGTCATCGTTTTGAAGAGAAGATTATGAAGAACGAGAGAAGAAGTTTTATAAAATGAAGGAGGTTTATCTCAAAACCATATTTATCTCCAATAACCTCATTCACTTATTACACATGTCATATATTTTGAAACTTACGAGGGTAACTTGGAGACCCATTGTTACAATTTTACAGGGAAAAATGACATGATAGTCAATCTAGTCATTGTCCATATTTCAAATTTTTTGAAAGAAAAGGTGGAATATGAAGCAGTTAAGAGATGGAGGCATGTAATAGGATGTATTAGGTGCATGTATTAGCATTAAGTATCATCTATATAGTGTTTTAAAATAGACTTGGTTTAATAAATGCAACCCCTGTTTTTTATGCATTTAGTTTTAGGTTCATTGAACCTGTCCTTTTATATTTTGAAGAGGAATTTGGTTACTTTAGTGATAATTTCGAATTCCTATTATATGTAAGAATGAAAAAAAAATGGTATTATTTATTATATATTTTTGTTACTTAAGATATTTTGTAAATACTCACCTATACATACTTCAAACTTTGAAGCATTATGGGTTGGAACTTGTTTGAGAAGAAGGACGCATTGATGTAAAGAAGCTCACAATGCCATATTCGGTCAAATTCCAATAATGCAGTTGCATCAATTATAGGATTCTCATGTCACTCATGCTAGTGAAGTGAATTTACCTTTGTCTCTTTGTGTTCATTATTTTTCATATGTTATTCATTAATTCTGGATTATTCTAAGAAGGAGAAAAGCAAAATTTGTTGGAAAAAAAACTCTATTTTTGTATTAGTGATAATTAATATGTTTTCTATTTGATGATTAGTATCATAATTCTTAACTTCTCTGGTATAATCTGATTCCATTATATTTTCTTCTAAATCACACCTCAACCTTAAGAATCCAACAAAGGTGCCTACCCTGCCCTGTAAGGTTGCCTGTAGAACCTGTCGTGATTGAAGTCAACCTGTGACTCCATTGCACAATGGCTTATCTTCCTTATTTCAACCCAACTCAATTCTAAAATCCAAAACCTAAACCTAATAACTAGCCTAATATTATTAAGAAGAATATAGCTAAATTATACAAAGAGATCCCTCTATGGGGTTGGAAGGGCTAGATTGCCAACTCCCAAAGTGGTTTTGTGGTTACCTCTACAATTATTTTCCATCCTTATTAAATTATAGAGTGATAACATCTTGGTGACCATATTGGGGAAGATTTTCCATCATCCTTAGGAAAGAGTATCAAGTTTCAAATCTAATTGTTGATGGTGGACATTGATTAGACACAAGACGGTTGAACCATTCACCTGACAACTCGATTGTCAAAGAATCCAAATTGCAGAACACTCATGGCGACGCCACTACACATTGATCAAGGTGCTTTCTAAAGAAGATGACAGGGTATGTGGCAGTCCCTATCTCTATTGAAGATTTAAAAGAATTCTTGGACGCGTTTGCAAATTATCAAATTGATGAAGTTTTTTCAAAGGCCGTGTTTTATTGTTTGAAATCACACAAAATTTCATCTGAAATTAAAGTTATTTTTCTTGAGTTATTTGCTGAAAGACTTGAGAAGGATATTCAATTCTTAGATACTCAGAATCAATATTACAGATTCCACGATTCGAAACAGTTCTTTGAAAATCTTCCTTCACCAAAACAAGAGGAGTTTGTAGTGCCCTTTGATTTTCAAATTGACAAATGTTTTTTTTTGTACATGAGACTAACACTGTACAGTTTAAATCATGGTTTAATATTGAGGATACAACTGGAAATCTCAACCATGTTAAACTGTTCATTAAATACCTGGAGGGTAAACCAATAGATTATGTCTTTATTGATCCCAAAATAAACTACATGAAGGGTTTTTTCCGCTTGAGTTTTCAGCCATGTTTTCACTATGAGAACCAGATCCATCGTTAGTTTCCATTGTTACTACATTTTCCAGCTTTAATCTTGTTGATGCACAGTCAAGCAATCCACTTATTTTAGTAGCTACTTGACTAACTTCATTGGAATTTTTGTGTCATTTGATTCAACAATTTCTCAACAACATAGGGTAGGTAGGTGTGTGCCAATAAGCTCAGTACTCTGAGCATCTTTGTAGTATTTTCAGTTTTAGTTTGCAACATAGTTTTCATTTTTTCAGTATACAATTCAGATTTTAGATTGGAAGAATGGATTTGATTCTATTTAAGGATTAGAACAGGTGGTCAATTGGTTTTCAGTTGCAATGGTTTCATGGCAGAGCACATTGTGGGCTTTGGATCAGCCCATTGGATAAGGCACTGGTCTACAAAATTAGAAATCTAATATTCTTTGCTACCCCACAGGGGGGCCAACATCCCCAGTTGGAGCCATTATCAGTGTCCTATAAATTTTATAGGCTGAGTTGTTGTTGTACATGATTATTTAGGTTTGAGAGATGTAAATAAAGATTCATTTATGAAATTATTTCCATGAAAAGGTTGATCATAACATTTGGATCCTAAATATCTTGGCTAGTCATCATTAGTGTTGTTAACTTAAGGTACTAGTACTGAAATTGACACCTAATCACCTGTACTATCCCCTCATCAAAGCTTTCCCTTGTCTTTCACTTTACTCATCCTATTCACTCATTCCATCTCCCCTCATTATTGCCCATCAAATCACTCCTCTTACATACTCCTCGCCCCCCCCCCCCCCCCTCATTTCCTTTCCCAAATTCACTCCACATCCCTCATTTCCCAAAGGAGAAATCGAGCAATGCATCACAACAAAGAAAGCGAGAACAATTTTCATAGTTTCAAGCCCTCTTCATTGTTGACTGCGCAAAGATTGCACAAAGTTTCCCCGACATCTTGGCACCTCCTCGATGAAATTTTCTCAAGTTTTTTGAACACCTCACCATCCACAGGTTTTTCCCTTCAAAACCCATGTTTTAGTTTCTTCCAAAACACCCTCCTTATATGAAAACCATCAAAATTCTTGAATATGACTACACAAAGACAAAGCATCTGAGAAATTCAAATGTACACTCCTATTTCCTATTCAATTCCACTTGTGCATGACCAAACCTTCTTATATGTCTCCTAAATGTCTGATATGCCCTTCGCTTTTCACAAATTTCTTGTTTAAAGTAAATAAAAGTGTAATTACCCTTACTTTTGTATAACCCTTGTTTGCATGATCAGATTTGTTAAAATAATCTTGATCCATTGATAATCAATCAAACTTGTTGATGGGCCTCATCATTGGGTAACTATATGGACCTTAATACACCTCCTAGATTATTCAAATCAACTCTTCTCATAATTTCTTACATATTTTGATTGTATTTTTCTTAATGAGATGAGTCAAAGTGAGATATTATGCCTAGTGGACTAATGTGCATTGATTGCAGGTTTTTGAGAGAAAATCATGGAATTTTGGCTAATTAAGGGCTGAAACTCAAATGAGACAAGGAGGAGAGATTGTAGGAGATAGATCCTCCTCATTTACTCCTCACTCATTCGAATATTCCTCCATCAATCACACTAGCTCGGAGTTACAAGAAGCCAAGTCATGGAGATCAAAAGGCAGTCGAGCCAGTGACAGTTAAAGAGCCAGTTTATCTTGAGTTTGGGAGCCGAGCCTCCCTAGATTTAAGGAAGTCATTGGATACTTCATTTGTATAAATAAGGAGGCCTAGAGCCTCATTAGGATTCGAATTTTTGCTGTAAAAACACTATTCATTTTCGAGTTCAAGACTTGTGGAAGACATTGTGATGTAATTTTCTGTTTTGATAATGAGAATGAGCATTTCCTTGATCCAGCACTGAGTTGAATCAGAGGGCTGAAGCTCTTGGGTTAGGGCCCAACCATAGTAGCAAAGGCTCCTCTTCTTGTTTTTCTATGCTTAGTTGATTTCATAGATTAATGGTTGAATTGTGTTTAGCATTATTTCATTGCAAGTAGTTGTGGATTTGATTTGTTTTCTTCCATTTGTGCCTTACTTTAGTAGTCGCTTAGAAGAGATAAAGGAATATAAAAAAGTTTTCAGTAGGTGGATTTGGCCTCACTCCTCCCTTCAGGGATAATGGTTTGAGGAAAGAACTCCTATGCAGCCCCAAAAAGACAGAATTCTAATTTCTCATGGAATTTAGGGTTTTTTGTTACTTAGGCCATCATTTGATTAGTTTGCAGGAATATTATTTAATTATCATTTATTCTATCTTCAGTCTTACATTAGATCTCATCAATGTTTGTAGCTCATGAAATTATGTTTTCCTTACTTAATTGAAATCCTTCTTGTTTACATGATTTATGGATAAATTTCAATGGTTGATGTAGTGCAAGAGTTTCAACAGTACATAGAGATTTCATGATCAACAACCTCATCCTAACCTCATCCATCCATGGTCATCACTTTCTTTCACTAAGACCCTCACCAATTTCATCATTTCACAAGAATACTTCTCTAATCTTGTTGAGCAAATCCAACCATCTCACAACTCTAGATTTGAGCTTTGAAGGAGTCCTAGGCACTCCCTTGCCTCATTCCATCCAACATCCACCTTCCCTAAGCCTTACATCACCTTCAACATCCATCCTTTTTCTCTCTAATAGGAATATAGGGGATCTTGTAGGAATTCAAGGCATCCTGTAGAATGCATTAGGACATCCTGTGGTGGCCTATTTTAAGGCCAAATTGTGGACAAAGCCCCTAGGAAGCTAGAAAAGAACCCCTACTTGCCTCCCAAGCCTTCTGACCATTCACCATCATCACTAAGCCACCTTCCACATCACCAAAAGAATTTAGCTTTCCCACTTTCACACAAAAAATACAAAAAGAAAAACAGAGTTATTTTGTTCACTTACATGCACAATAGAAGAATGTTTGATGTTTCAATTTTCATGCCTAGGATAATAGGATTGCATACATGTTAACTTAGCATTCTTTTGAAGCAAAGCCTCTTAGCAGTTATTTAGAAAAATGGTGTGTTTAAGCATTTGATTTCATTCTTTTTCCTTACTACAGTAGACAAGCTTTCTCTTAGCATATATTTCTATTTTCGTCATTGGTAATCAAGCTTCTTTTGAATCAATAGAAGTTTGGTTTGAAAAACCTTAGTGGTCTATCACCATCTTAGCAGTGACAAAGAGCGTACCCATCACATTTACTTTTGTATACAGCACTGTCACCTGTAAGTTTGTATGAACCCTGGGTTGATAAAGTAAAGTTGGTAACCCCAGTAATTGCAGCATTCTTGCTGCAATACTGGTGCTCATCACTTTTTGCTGCCATTGCCGAGGAGGTGTCTGAGTAATATGTGATTTCTGCTTTCTTTCTTCCATTTCTTATCTCTGACATTCTGCTATTAGCTTCATTTCTGCAAAAGTAATTTAGTTTTCTTTCTTTTCCATTCTACATTCTTTTCTTTCTTTTCCATTCTGCAAGTGAGATTTCATTCAGTCAGTTAGTTTCCATTCAATTTGTAATTTCAATTCTGCAATTATTCTCAAAGCTTGAAAAAAAACACAAAACAAAACAAAAACACTTCTTTCATGCCTCGTAGGAATAGGGATAACTTAGGGAAATTTTTACCAAATACCCCCACTGCTTCAAACAACCAACCTTCCCTCTTCTTCGGTGGTTGTGAATTGGAGGACCCCTTAGGTGAGCAACCAGAGATATTTGAAGAGCCTACAAGGGGAGAAGAAGAAGGAGAACCCATTCCAACTAACCCAATGGCTTAAAATAGAAATGACAGAGGAGATAGAGAAAGAATTGAGGGTGCCTTTCCCATCAGAGAAACTAATGGGGATACCAAGATGAAGAATATAAGCCCCTCTGCTCTTCCTCATTTCCATGGCCTGACCTCAGAAGATCCAGACACTTTCTTGTTTGAGTTTGTTGTCATATGTAGAACCTATGATTACACCAATGATGAGTAGAAGTTGAAACTATTCCCATCCACTCTCAAGGATGTAGCTTTGTGCTGGTTCATGGGTTTACCTGGGGATAGCATCACAACCTGGGCTCAGATGTAGCAAGCCTTCAACAACAAGTATCGAGACTACTGCAGGTCCAAAGACACTAAAGAGGAAATTTTTAGGATGACCTTAGGGCATGATGAATCCCTAGAGGATTATGAAGAAAGATTCCAGCTTAGCTACAAAAGGGCCAGGTGCACACTTGATCCTGAGTCACTGAAGCTAGTCCTGCTTAGAGGGGTAAGGGAAGATCTTCTGGATACCCTAAACCTGTTAGCAGGAGGGGACATCTACCAGCTACCCTCTTTAGGAATCATTCTAGGGCAGCTAGGAAAAATGGTAGGGGTAGTCAACCAATGTTAAGTCCATCCTCTTCCAATACATCCATCAAAGGTGAAATTGGAAATATTCTGGAAGATTTCAAGAGTGAGATGTTGCAAACCATTTCCCTACAAATGGACACTATGCACATCAAGAGGAAGTAGGAGGAATCAAAGAGAGTCTTAGCCATTTTATGTCCTATATGCACAAGGAGGCACCCTAGGAATGAATGTCCATTGAATCTGATTGAAGTTTTCTCGGTTTATGAAGAAAACCACTCCACAGACAAGTGCCCTTCTCTACATGGACTAAAAGATGTGTATCAGGGAACTAAAGGGGTGACTGAACAACTCTACTACATAAATCAAAGGAGACCTCATGGGCCTCGACCGTACTAAAAGGGCATGCAAGGGTCATCCCATGCCTATTACAACCCTAACCAGACCACATCTATTCCCTCTTGGGGGTGCCCTGCTCATCCTTCTTGGTCTACACCTCCTCCTTGGTCCTTTGCACCTCAGTACCATTTCCAACCCACCAACCAGTCATTTCAGCCATATGCTCTACCATGACCTTAATAGAATGCACCACCCCAGGGGTGGAGGCCCCCATACAACAATGCTCCAGCTTTATTGCCTTCACAACCTACTCAACCACAACTTTTACACCTGGCTCCACCTAAACAACCCCAAATTCCTGCCTAGCCAAATCTGAACCCGAACAATAGGTAGACACAATAAGTATACAGTGGAGAGGCATCCTATCTTGCTTATTTTGTGGATATTTAGGAAATCAACCTAAGATCTGGGAGAGTACTCCCAGAAAACCAACCTATACCTCCACCTAGGGAGAGTGAGGAGGAAAGAGAGGAAAGCATGCCTCTAATAAATCCACCACCCTTTCCTAAGAGATTAACTCATCCAGTCTAGCCTACCCTAGAAGAGGATGAACTTCTGGGTGAATTGAAAAATCTATGTGTCAAAATTCCACTTCTCCAAGCCATAAATGATGTACGTATTTACAACAATTTGATTAAGGAGAAGTTATTTAAACATCCAGGGAAGCGAAAAAGAGACACCCCTACCATTAGTGTCATTGGAAAACTATCCGACTTAATGTTGGCGCAGCTAATTTGCACGAAGTATTTGGACCTTGGAAGCCCTATAGTATATGTGCACATCAATGTCACCGTTGTCCCACACACTTTGATTGATCTTGGGGCTACCATTAATTCAATGACTAAGGACAACATGCTCAAGCTCAATCTTCAGGGTTCATTGAGAAAGACCACAATAGTCTTGCAACTTGCAGACCGTTCCATAGTGACCCTTGAGGGGATTATGGAGGATGTGATGGTCTCCATTGACTCTTGGGAATACCTTGCAGAATTCCTAGTTCTCCAACCTAAGGCCAAGCTTACTGCTTACCCTCTCATCCTTGGGAGGCCCTGGTTAACCACTGTCGATGCCTACATTAGCTGCAGGGATGGAAATATGACTATAAAAAATGGGCATATGTCCAAGCATTTAGTCATGTACCCTCCTACTCAGCCATCTCTAGAACATGACTTACCTTTATGGCTGGAAGAGGAGGAAGAAGATTAATTCTACTCAACCTAACTCTATACCTTAGAAACTGCCATGGGAGGAGGACAACCAAATGAAGATGATTTGATTGAACACATACTCCAAAGTCTAACTCCCATCACATTGTCCTTAGAGGAAGTAGTAAAGGAATCCTAGAACAACCATCATATTGATCTATTCTTAGCGGATTCAAATGCTACCCATATCAAAACCATGTAATTTGGGCCTCAAAGAACTTTGAAAATCAACCCATCTCTTTCTCTACACCAAGAAGAAAAGTTGTGCAACATGCTAAAGGAACACCTGCATGCCTTTGCTTGGAGTTACAAGAAAATGAAGGGAGTGCACCCTTTGGTGCGTACTCACCACATTGATATCAAAGAAGGTTGCAAACCAGTCCGACAACACCAAAGGAAAATGAATACAGCGCTCAAGGATATAGTCAAAGAAGAATTGCAAAAGCTGCTAGATGCAGGATTCATTTACCCTATCTCAGACAGTGAGTGGGTCTCTCCTTTGGTGTTGGTTCCAAAGAAAAATGGGAAGTGGATGATTTGTGTCGATTACAGAGACTTAAACAAGGCAACAAATAAGGACCATTTCCCTCTACCTTTCATTGACCAAGTGCTAGATGGCCTGGTAGGGAAAATTTTTTTCTCTTTCCTAGATGGTTTCAGCGGGTACAATCAAATCCAGATCAGCCCGGAAGACCAGGATAAAACCACCTTCACTTTTCCTTGGGGTACTTTCACCTATAGGGTCCTTCCTTTTGGCCTATGCAATGCCCCTGCCACTTTCTAGAGAGTAGTCCTGAGTATCTTTGCCGAGCTAGTCCATGATGCAGTAGAAATTTATATGGATGATTTTACACCCTATGGGTGTGATTTCCAGGAGGCTTTGTCCAACTTAGGTAAGGTGCTGAACAAATGCATTGAAATGAACCTATCCCTTAGTCCTGAAAAATGTGAATTCTTGATGACTACAGGGACTGTTCTAGGTCATTCAATATCCCAAAAAGGACTGCAGGTAGACCCAAATAAGATAGCCATCATCCAAAGGGTCCCACCTCCACAAAAACAGAGAGATGTCAGAAGTTTTCTAGGTTTAGCTGGATACTATTGTAGGTTTATAAAATAATTTGGCAAGTTTATTTGGGTCGTTGGCCAAAGACTTTGAATTTTTATGGTCAAAAAGTTGTCAAGAGGTCTTGGACACCCTAAAGGACAAGTTGACCACTGCACCTATTCTCCGAGGCCCAAATAGGGCCCTTCCTTTTCATATACATGCTGATGCCTCTCAAAAAGCCATAGGAGCAGCTCTAGGCCAGATAGATGACAAGTTACCTTATGCTATTTACTTCATCATTAAGAATTTGCCAAAGGCTGAACTGAACTACACAGTGACCAAAAAGGAGCTCCTAGTTGTTGTGCATTCATTGAAAAAATTTAGGCATTACATTGCAGGTTACCAAACATTTGTACATATTGACCATGCTGCAATCAAATACTTGATGAATAAACCTGATGTGAATGTCCAGATTATTAGATGGTTACTTTTATTACAATAGTTTGATCTAACTATTATTGATAAGTGTGGAAAGGAGAATGTTGTTGCATATTTTTTGTCCAGATTAACTTTTTCTACAGGGGAGGAAGGAATGGTTGATGATCATTTACCGGATGAACACTTATTCACCATTTCAATTCTCTCTCCATGGTTTGCTGACATAGCAAACTACTTGGTGTCCAGCTTTGTCGTAATGCTAGGTTCCCAGTGAATTTGTCCTCTAAAGAGAAAAGCAAGATTGTGAGGAAGAGAGCCCCATTCACTTGGATTGGGGGAAACCTCTTCAAACTAGGACCGATCAAATTCTGAGAAGATGTGTTAGGGAGGAGGAAGTCCTTGACATCCTTCTGACCTGTCATGATGGGCCTTGTGGAGGTCACTTTACATCCAAGAGGACAACATTCAAGGTGTTACAAGCTAGTTATTATTGGCCCACTCTTCATCAGGATGTGAGAAGGTATACTAGTTAGTGTGATCGATGCCAGAGGGTAGGAAAGCCTGCTCCAAGGGATGAAATGCCTCTGCAACCTCAAGTGACTTTCAATCCATTTGACAATTAGGGCATGGATTTCATTGGACCTATTGACCCTCCATCCAGGTAAAAGCAATACATCATTGTGTGTATTGAATATTTGACCAAGTGGGTTGAAACCAAGGCAATCAAGGCAGAAACAGAGGAGAAAGTGGCTAAGTTCTTAAGGGAAAATGTATTTTACAAGTTTGGGTACCCTAGAGAACTGGTCACTTATCAAGGCAACCAATTTACATCTAACATGATTGAAGACTTGTTAATCCAGCACAAGATCAAGCATATAACATCCACTCCTTGCCACCCACAAGCTAATGGGAAAGTGGTTAGCAGCAACAAAAAATATTGGGCAGATGGATTAGTTGAGGCCACTTGGGCGTACAATACCACCTGGAACAACACCACTAGATTCACTCCCTATGAGTTTTTCTATGGGAAGAAGGCCCTGTTGTCCATTGAATTTGAGTACAATACATTAAGAATGGCAACACAACTAGATCTAGATCTCACCAGTGCACAAAAAGAGATATTGCTCTAGCTGAATGGGTTAGATGAGTTTCGAATGCAGGCCCTCCTACACACAGAGGTGACTCAATTTTAGAGGAGGATCTGGCATGACAAGACCATAAAGGACAAACATTTTCAAGAAGGTATTGAGCTTTGTTGTATGATTTAAGATATAAAGATTTTAAATGCAAGTTAAGGACTAGATGGTTAGGGCCTTATGTCATAGAGAAATGTCATGATAATGGTTTAGTGCAGATAAGAACCATTGATGCAAAGGCTATTCCTTTACTTGTTAATGGACACAGATTGAATGTTTACAAGAAGCCCTTGTCAAAGCAAGAATTCATTGATGGCATCAACAAGAAAATAGTGGTGTTGGAGCAAGTCTCAGCTGCCACCTCATCAAGTCACTAAAGAAAAAAGAAAAAAAGAAAAAAATAAGAGAAAAATAAGGAGACTCAGGTGAAAACCTCCATGAGGCACCTGAGTCCCACTGTTGGGTTGAAAACCTCTTGAGGCGGCCCAATGGTGTAAAAAAAAAAAGAGAAATAAAAATATCTCTAGGTGAAAACCTCTTTTGAGGTGCCCAGGGCAAGCAGCTAGGATGAAAACCTCTTGGAGGCAGACTAGTTTCTTTCAAAAAAAAAGAGAGAAAAGAAAACTTTGAAAATATTGTTTGCAGGTCAACAGGAGGAGGATCAGAGCAACAAGAAAGGATAAAAAGGGACCTATACAGTCCATGTTCTCATTTCTCCATTCCATATCCTTCATCATTCCATCATTCCCTCCATTTTTTACTCATTTAGCTCAGTTTGCAAGGGTTTTGTGTTTTAAATAGGATTCCCTGTAAACCTACAAGATGATCCTGTAGGAATTACAGTGGCTTGGGAATCCCAAAGAAAGTAACCCTAGAGCAAGGGGATGACCTGCTTATGTCAAAAAAATAAATGTCTACTTCATCATCTCATCACCATGCCTCTCTCCACCATGATCACCCATGCATTCATCCAATAACATCAGTTTGATTTTTTTATAGTTTTCAGAGAAAAAAACAGATAAAAGAGGGTGAAGACAAAGAGAAAGAGGACAACACTTGAAGGCTATACCTCTCATTCACTAATCCCTAGACCCCTTCTCTACCCATGACAACCATCCTCATGCTCCAAAAGTGAAGGAATGATTAAAATTTTTGAAGGAGAGGCAATTACGAAACATCTTTTAGGAAATCCTGTAGCGGCCTGTCCCACAAAAAAAAAGCATAGGTTGCATTCAGCTTCAGCATGGAGATCCAGAGGTCAAAGAAGCTCCTCTAGAGCTTAGTAGTAGAATCAAGATCATTAGCATCACCATCCAGTACCTGCACATCAAAGAAAAACATCAGAGGACAATAAAAAAAGAAGAAGAGAAAAACACAGGCAGCTAATACACAACAAGGACTTCACTCTTCAACAAACAACATCAAGGCATCATTACCATAGGTATGTATCTCGCTTCCACTCTCTCGTTAGCATAATATGATCAAACATGTAAAGTTGTGAAAGAGTTGGTTTTATAAGAAAAAGGTGGCCAGTTAACTTGGCCACCTTCACTCAGTCAATGAGGAGAATATAGTTAGTTCTTTCACACGTGGTAGTAGTCAAGTCAGGAGAAAGGAGAGATGAGGTCGAAAGTGGTTAAGCTATGGATTCCCAAAGTGGGAGTTGATTACAAGGTAAGGAGAATGATGATGTGGTAGTGGGACCAACGGTCCAAAAATGGATACTCGTACTTCGGCTGCCAGCACACCACCCCACTCAAATCACCCATATGAGGAAATAAAATGTTGATTCCCATGCATAGAGGCATTCACATTCTCGAGGCTACACTAAAGCAAAGTTGCTCTCAGCCTTGAAGTAGTCTACAGGAAAGGCAGTGAGCATTTTTTCTAGCACAGGAGCACCTACAACATCCTACAAGAGATCCTACAAGATACAGAACAACACCTACAGGATTGGCAGTGAGAATTTTTAAAAGGAGAAACCAAAGGTTGGCTTCATCAGGCAGTGATAAGGAGGTAGGTTCTGAACTTTCCCACAATTTCTAAGTAAAAATCATATAGAAAAGCCTTCTATTTTGTTGAAAATATTGCAGTCTAGGGGAATTGTACACAGAATTTTCATTTAAAAATTCCTCATCCATTAAATTTGGTATCATACATATACAACCCTCCATCTATCAGAGAAAAATGATAGGGGGATTTAATAAGAGGGAACCCACCAACACGGTGAGGATTCATCAGCATCCTCCTGTACTAGAGATATTCACAAGGCACAATTGGATGGGTTTCTTTGAAAAATTGAGGGAATATGATGATGAAGTGGGACTTTGTTCTCTCCCTCATTCCACTGACTAGGAATCATGCCACTGTTGTGGTGAAATTTCTCTCTATAGAACTCACCCCTGAAATCATAGGCAGAATCAGCACACTCCCTTTAGGGCTTCCTTGGAGAAAGGAGGATAAGGGTAATATCCAAATTGCAAAGAATAAATTATTTTTAGAAGGAGAGGAGGCAATGGAAGACAAAAATGGCATCAGAAGAGCAAGCCTACGATATCCTCGGAATGAAATTAGCTACCACCTTATTAAGTATATATCATGTGAAGGTAGGTACGGTGTGGTGTATGGATACCATTTTAGGCTTCTCCAAGAGCTGAGGTTTGAAGCAGACACACATCCTCAAAACAGACTAAGAATACCCTACTTTCTTCTTCAATCAATGATAGATATGAGAATTAAGGTGCAGGAATGAAACCATCAACAACTAGCCCATCATGGGTTAATTAGATTTATCATAGAAGATGCCCTCCAAAACCTAAGACTCCCTATCACATGGGAAACTTTCAAAGACATGCAGATAGAGGAAGGCATAAAAACCCTTGAATATGACAAAATCCCCACTGCCAGGGAGAGGGATGAAGAGGAAATAAAGGAGGAAGAAGAGGAAGAAAAGGAGAAGGAATGTGGTGAAGAGACAAACTAAGATGCAAAGGAAGAAACTGATGAACAGAGTGAGGAACTAGAGGGAGAAGAAGAGGAGAAAGACAAGAGTGAAAAGGAGAATGAAAAAGGGGAGACATAAGACAAGGAAGAAAATAGGTCTACAATGCAAGGCAAAGAAGGGGAGGAATCACCCAGGGTATCTCCAGAACCCACTGAGAAAGAGGCAACAGTTGCCCTCACTACCCTTAGTACCCCTATCAAGCAAAAAGGGAAGAGACAGAGACAAACTCCATTGTACTTTAGGACAAGAAAAAGTACAAGAATAAGGCAAGGAAAACCTCAAACTCCCACCAAGGTTCCTATTGTCATTGAAGACTCACCAAAACAACAGGAAAAGATAACTCCTCTTATGAAAAATCAAGGAGAAGGATCATCAGGACAAGCCTCTCCCAAGTCTCCTATCACTTATGTTAGGAGGCCTGTCACTAGATCTGCCTCATCCAAAGGAAAAGGCCTCCTATAGGAGACATAGAAGGACCTACAGGAAGTAGAGGCCATCCTACAGGAAACTCTGCTAAACCTACAAGAAACTCATAAATTGGACAAAGAAGGGAGCATGCAACAAGAAACAAAGAAGGAGGATCCAAAGTTGAGGGAACCTAGTCCTCAACCTAACCTTGACTCCTACTACAGATTCATTGAAGGGGGTAGGGTCATTCCATAGAAATTTTCCATCCCCTTATTCTTTGAGCTTGAGAAAGAAAGGGAAAGAACACATAGGTGGATGAAAATTTCCAAATCTAAAGGAGTGGAGGACATAGGTCACATGGAGGAGAAAGTAAAGGAGATGGGCAGAGAACTGAGCAACCTGAGGGATAGAGAGGCAATGATGAAAGCTCAGTTGGAGGCAGAGAATGCATGGTTAAGGGGATAGCTACAAGAGAGAGAGAATCAATTGGCATCCATGGCTAGTCTATCCTTAGAGGAAATCCAGTGTAGGATGCCAGCAAAGTCCTATGCATTGTATCTTAAGGAACAGTGGTTGCAGTTCCAAATCAAGACTTTAGCACAGAGAGGCACTATGCCATTTTAGGATTATAGACAATTCATTGATCTCTACGATCAAAGCAAATTCGAGGACAGGGATAAAATGTCTGATTTCTACATACATAACTTGACCTTGACAAATCTGAATGTGTGGGACCCTAATTCAAAACTAGGGGACTTACAGTTGATGGCTTTGGCATCAGGGATGAATCATGAGGAAGAAAGGGTTGCAGAAATGAAGAAAGTAATGACAAGGGAAGAAACAAAACTCCTCATGATAAGATCTAAGCAATCAAATCCGATGGCTATCATCAACACCCATAACTTGATTGCAAATGACCCTAAATTTGCACCTAGGTACCTTGCTGCCCAGGAGAAATCAATCACACACTTTGAGGATATTTTCAAGCTGTTAGGGGATGACAACATGTAATATTTCCAAAGGAGATGGAACACCTTTCCCTACATCTTGAAAATCAGAGAGTACCATTCTCCTCAGAGAATGAGAGAAGTGCTTAACAGAACACCCATGTACAAGCAAGCTCTCCAAAGACTCAAAGTCAATTGGATTGGCTTGAGACTCAGTCCACCACTGCTCTTAGGAATGTTGGAAGGGAGGAAGGAAGAGGAAGAAAGAAATCAGTGGGAGAAGATAGAAAGGAAGGCATGATTCTATGCACAAGAAGAGGAAACTATAACAAAAGCATGGGATGTCAAGGAGGCCACTAGAGCAATGAAAGACATGAATATAGATTGAGTTGCTCAGAGGATGAGAAACACTTTCAGTAGGGGGTGATGATGAGCCTCATCATTGGGTAACTATATGGACCTTAATACACCTCCTAGCTTATTCAAATCAATTCTTCTCATAATTTCTTACATATTTTGATTGTATTTTGCTTAATGAGATGAGTCAAAGTGAGATATTATGCCTAGTGGACTAATGTGCATTGATTGCAGGTTTTTGAGAGAAAATCATGGAATTTTGGCTAATTAAGGGTTGAAACTTGAACAAGACAAGGATGGGAGATTGTAGGAGATAGATCCTCCTCATTTACTCCTCACTCATTCGAATATTCCTCCATCAATCGCACTAGCTCGAAGTTACAAGCAACCAAGTCATGGAGATCAGAAGGCAACCGAGCCAGTGACAGTTAAAGAGAGTTTATCTCGAGTTTGGGAGCCGAGCCTCCCTAGATTTAAGGAATTCATTGGAGACTTCAGTTGTATAAATAAGGAGGCCTAGAGCCTCATTAGGATTTGAATTTTTGCTGTAAAAACACTAGTCATTTTCGAGTTCAAGACTTGTGGAAGACATTTTGATGTAATATTTTGTTTTAATAATGAGAATGAGCATTCCTTGACCCAAAACTGAGTTGACTTAGAGGGCTGAAGCTCTTGGGTTAGGTCCCAACCCTAGCAGCAAAGGCTCCTCTTCTTGTGTTTTTATGCTTAGTTGATTTCATAGATTAATGGTTGAATTGTCTTTAGCATTATTTCATTCCAAGTAGTTGTGGATTTGATTAAGTTTTCTTCCATTTTTACCTTACTTCAACAGTAGCTTAGAAGAGATAAAGGAATATCAAAAAGTTGTCAGTAGGTGGATTTTGCCTCACTTCTCCCTTCAAGGATCATGGTTTGAGGAAATAACTCCTATGCAACCCCAAAAAGACAAAATTCTGATTTCTCATGGAATTTAGGGTTTTCTGTTACTTAGGCCAACATTTGATTAGTTTGCAGGAATAGGATTTAGTTATAATTTCCTCTATCTTCAGTCTTACATTAGATATCATCAATTTTTCATATCATTCTGCAAGTTCTTCCCATGCATGAAATAGGCAGTTAGCTCATGAAATTTTGTTTTCATTAGTTAATTGAAATCCTTCTTGTGTACATGAGTTATGGATAAATGTCAATGGTTGATGCAATGTAGGAGTTTCAGCATTACATAGAAATTTCATGATTACCAACCCCATCCTAACCTCATCCATCCATAGTAATCACTTTCTTTCACTAAAACCCTCACCAATTTCATCATTTCACAAGAATACTTCTCCAAGCTTGTTGAGAAAATCCAGCCATCCCACAACTCTAGTTTTGAGCTCTGAAAGGAGTCCTAGGCACTCCCTTGCCTCATTCCATCCACCATCCACCTTCCCTAAGCCTTAGATGACCTTCAAAATCCCTCATTTTTCTCTCGCCTGTATCATGTAGGAATACAAGGGATCCTGTAGGAATTTAGGACACCTTGTAGAACACATTAGGACATCCTGTAGGTTGACCTGTAGTGGCCGGTTTTGAGGCTGAATTGTGGATAAAGCCCCTAGGGAGCTAGAAAATGACCCCTGCTTGCCTCCCAAACCTTCTAACCATTCACCATAATCCCTAAGCCACCTGCCACATCACCAAAAAAAAAACAAAGTTATTTCGTTCATTTACATGCACAGCAATAGAATGTTTGATGTTTCAATTTGCATGCCTAGGACAATAGGATTGCATACATGTTAACTTAGCATTCTTTTGAAGCAAAGCCTCTTAGCAGTTAGTTAGAAAAATGGTGTGTTTAATCATTTTATTTTCGTATTTTTCCTTACTGTAGTAGACAAGCTTTCTCTTAGTGTAGATTTCTCTTTTCCTCATTGGCAATCAAGCTTATTCTGAATCAATAGAAGTCTGGTTTGAAAAACCTTAGCGATCTATCACCAGCTTAGTAGTGACAAAGAGAGGACCCATCACATTTACTTGTGTATACAACACTGTCACCTCCAAGTTTGTATGAACCCCGGGTTGATAAAATAAAGTTGGTAGCCCTAGGAGTTGCAACATTCTTGCTAGAATACTGGTGCTCATCACTTGTCTTAAACAATTCATGCCAAACCTGCCCCTATTTACACTTTGCTACCCTCATTTTTGTTCATTATGCCTTATGTTACAATTCCTTAGTTAATTGATCAGTGTATGCTCAAGTTTGGCCATATCTTCCACCTCACGATTCAAAACAGTGACAAAGCCCACCAAGTAAGATATCTTCTTCAGAAAGAAAGAAAAGAATAAAAAAAAAAGCAATCAAAGTAGAACCTAGAAGCATAGAAATGTTGAAAATTGACCTAGCCATTTCGTCAGCCTTTGAACAAAAAGGGTGTATAGAGTTTTGCAAGAAATGTTAGATTGATGGTTTTCATTCCCAAGTGGAAGAACAATTTGCACAAAACCTCAAAGGAAACATGGTAAAGGTGGGAAACATTGGTTTGAAGTATCAAAGGAGACTATTGCTTTGGCTATTGATATCACATTGACAGGAGATTGTTGGTTTAAAAACATGGAGCTTGAAATAAAAAGGATTGATCCCCCTCTTTGATCTCTGTTCTCATTTAAATACACCAAGAGCAGAGAGAAGTTAGAACAGATATGATTACAAAATGATTCCCATAACAAAATTGGATTGCTCACAACAAATTGATCAAGAAGATCATATCTAAAATATCTTTTCATCAGCATTCAACAGGAACAGCTCGAATTTGGTATTTCAACTGAGATGATTTGTAAACCGACCGTAACAGTGAATCTGAGAAAAATATCTTCAGAGAACCTTCCGCTTCTCTTAATACAGACTGAATTTGGGAACTACTCATTTCTAAACTGATTCAGTCCGTTCTGAAAAAAACCCATGTTTCAGATTTTCCAGGTTCTTCTCCATTTTCCAGAAACGTTCAATACAAAACTATCACTTCTTATTCCAACGGATTTCTGAGTTGGCACATTTAATGATGAGCTGGAGATCAAATCTACAATCTGGAAAATATTTTGGAAGCTAAAATGGTGAGTGATGTTACAAAAAATTTATTAATAAACCATCATTGGTAAAATGATGCATAATAATCATTAACTTATTAAAAATAAAGGAGAAGAAATAATATTTATCCATAAGAGCATAAATAATTATAAAATGGAATTATATGATAAATCATGATAAATGATGTGATAAAGAATGGTAGAAATGGATGAAATAGGTGTTAAAGAGTGATAATAATAATGACAAACTAGCGGCCCAACAGTAGTTAGCATACAATTTTAACCTTGGCGCACTTTGAATGCGCAAAAATATCAAACATTTATCTGTTTGGGTCATCATTTTGAAAACTGTTTTGTGCACAACCAAAGTTGAATCTTGGGAAATTGAAGGAGGATTTTGTTCCTAAGATTCCATAGTACAATAAACTACCTTATATTTTACACAGGTGTTATAGAGTGAGAGATCCATTCACATCTTCACAACCTATTTTTATGATTGCGCAATTCCCTGTTTTAGTCATCTTTTTGCAGAGCCGATTATGAAGAACTGGAGAAGAATTTTTACAAACTGAAGGAGGTTTATCTCAAAAATATCTTCAAATAAAATAAAATCATTCAATTTTTACACAGGTCATACAATTTGAAAGTTATGAGGGTAACTTGGAGACCCATTTTTATAGTTTTACAGGGAAAAATGACATGAGAGTTAGCCTAGTCATTGTCCAGATTTTGAATTTTTTGAAAGAAAAGGTGGAATCTAAAGCAGTTAAGAGATGGAGGCATGTAATAGGATGTATTAGGTGAATGTATTAGCATTAATTATATCTAGTGTTCTAAAATAGTTTTGGTTTAATAAATGTAGCCCCTATTTTTTCTGCATTTAGTTTTAGGTTCATTGAACCTGTCCTTTGATATTTTGAAGAGGAATTCGGTCACTTTAGTGATAATTTCAAATTCCTATTATATGTAAGAATGAAAAACAAATGGGATTAGTTATTAGATATTTTTTTTACTCAAGATATTTTGTAAATACTCACCTATAAATACTTCAAACTTTGAAATATTATGGGTTCAAAACTTGTTTGAGAAGAAGGACTCGTTGATGTAAAGAAGCTCACAATGCTATATTCGGTCAAATTCCAGTAATACATTTGCATCAATTACAAGATTCTCGTGTCACTCATGCTGGTGAAGTGAATTTACCTTTGTATCTTTGTGTTCACTTTTTTTCATATGTTATTCATTAATTCTGGATTATTCTAAGGAGAAGAGCAAAATTTGTTGGAAAATATACTCTATTTTTGGCTTAGTGATAATTAATATGTTTTCTATTTGATGATTAGTATCGGAATTCTTAACTGCTCTGGTATAATCTAATTCCCTCATCTTTTCTTCTAGATCACACCTCAACCTTAACAATCCAGCAAAGGTGCCTACCCTACCCTATAAGGTTGCCTGTAGAACATGTCGTGATTGAACTCAACCTGTGACTCCATTGCCCAATGGCTTATCTTCCTTGTTTCAACCAAACTCAATTCTAAAATCCAAAACCTAAACCTAATAACTAGCCTAATATTATTTAGAAGAACATAGATAAATTATACTGAGAGATCCCTCTGTGGGGTTGGAAGGGCTAGATTCCCAACTCCCGAAGTGGTTTTATGGTTACCTCTACAATTATTTCCTAGCCTTATTAAATTACAGAGTGTTAATATCCCTACAACTATACTGGGGAAGATGTTTAATCATACTCGGGAAAGAGTATCAAGTTTCCGATCTGATTTCTGATGGTGGACAATGATTAGACACAAGAAGGCTGAACAATTGACCTGGTGACTCCATTGTCAAAGAATCTAGATTGCAAAACACCCATGGCGACTCCACTACACATTGATCAGGGTGCTTACTAAAGAAGCTGATAGGGTATTTAGCAGTCCCTATTTCTATTGAAGATTTATAAGAATTCTGGGATGAGTTTGAAGATTATCAAATTGACGAAGTTTTTTCAACGGCCATGTTTTCTTGTTTGAAATCATGCAAACTTTCATCCAAAATTAAAGTTTGTTTTCTTGAGTTATTTGCTGAAAGACTTGGAAAGGATATTCAATTCTTAGATACTCAGAATCAATCTTACAGTTTCCAAGATCTGAAACAGTTCTTTGAAAATATTCCTTCACCAAAATGAGAGGAGATTGTACTGCCCTTTGATTTTCAGATTGAAAAATGTTCTTTTTTTGTACACGATACTGACACTGTATAGTTTAAATCATGGTTTAATATTGAGGATACAACTGGAAAACTCAACCATGTTAAACTGGTCGTTGAATACCTGGAGGCTCAATTAATAGATTGTCTTTATGGATCCCATAACAGACTACATGAAGGGTTTTTTCATCTTGAGTTTTCAGCCATGTTTTCAATGTGAGAACAAGATCCATCATTAGTCGCCATTCTTACTACATTTTCCAGCTGTAATATTGTTGATTCACAGTCAAGAAATCCACTTATTTCAATATCTACTCGATTGGCTTCATTGGCATTTTTGTGTCATTTGATTCAACTGTTTTTCAGCAGTATAGGGTAGGTAGGTGTGTGCCAATAAGCTCAGTATTCTGAGCATCTTTGCAGTGTTTTCAATTTTAGCTTGCAACAAAGTTTTTAGTTTCTCAGTATACAGTTCATATTTCAAATTGGAAGAATGGATTTGATTATTTTAAGGATTAGAACAGGTGGTCAATTGGTTTTCAGTTGCAGTGGTTTCATGGCAGAGCACATTTCAGGCTTGGGATCAACCAAATGGATAAGGCACTGGTCTACAAAATTAGAAATTTGAGATTCTTTAGTGCCCCATAGGGGGGCTAGCATCCCCACTTCGAGCCACTGTTAGGTTCCTATACATTTTATAGGCTGATTTTTTGTTGTCCCTGATTATTTAGGTTTTAGAAATGTAATTAATGATTCATTTATGAAATTATTTCAAAGAAAAGGTTGATCATAACATTTGGATCCTAAATATCTTGGGTTTTCATCATTAGTGTTATCAACTCAAGGTACTAGTACTGAAATTGACACCTAATCACATGTACTATCCCCTCATCAAATATTTCCCTCCCCTTTCACTTTACTCATCCTATAGACTTATTACATCTCCCCTCATTATTTCCCATCAAGTCACTCCTTACATACTCCCCCCCCTCTTTCCTTTGCCAAATTCACTCCACATCCCTCATTTCCCAAAGGAGAAATCAAGCAGCGCGTCACAACAAAGAAAGCGAGAACAATTTCCATAGTTTCAAGCCCTCTTTGTTGCTGACTGTGCAAGGTTTCTCGAGCATCTTGGCGCCTACTCGATGGAATTTTCTCAAGTTTCTTTAACACCTCACCATCCATAGGTTTGTCCCCTCAAAACACATGTTTTATTTTCTTATAGAATGCCCTCCTTATATGAAAACCATCAAAATTATTGAATATGACTGCACAAAGACAGAGCATCTAAGAAATTCAAATTTATACTCCTATTTCTTGTTTGATTCCTCCTATGCATGACCAAACATTCTTATATGTCTCCTAAATGTCTACTATGCCCTGTGATTTTCAAAAATTTATTGTTTAAAGTAAATAAAAGTGTACTTGCCCTTACTTTTGTATAACCCCTATTTGCATGATCAACTTTGTTAAAAAAATATTGATCCATTGACAATCAATCAAACTTGTCTTAAACAAGTCATGCCAAACCTGCCCCTATTTACACTTTTCTACCCTCATTTTTGTTCATTATGCCTTATCTTACAATTCCTTAGTTAATTGATCAGTGTATGCTCAAGATTGGTCATATCTTCCACCTCAAGATTCAAAACAGTGACAAAGCCCACCAAGTAAGATGTCTACTTCAGAAAGAAAGAAAAGAATAACAACAAAACCAATCAGAGTGGAACCTAGAAGCATAGAAATGTTGACAAGTGACTAGGCCATTTGGTCAACCTTTGAACAAGTAGGGTGTACAGAGTTTTGCAAGAAATGTCAGATTCATGGTTTTCATTCCCAAGTGGTAGAACAATTTGCACATAACCTCAAAGGAAACATGGTAAAGGTGGGAAACATTGAGTTTGAAGTATCAGAGGAGACTATTGCTTTGGCTATTGATATCTCATTGTCAAAAGATTGTTGGTTTAAAAACATGGAGCTTGATCCTGCTTTGTACAAAACCTTCCTCAAACCTTCGCACAAAAATAATTATGGAAGGGTTTTCCCAAGAAACTACCTCTTGAACCAATATGATAGGCTTCTAAAGGCAATCCAAAGGTACTTTACCTGTGAGGGCAGTTTCAATAGGATCTATCAATACCATATCAAGTTGCTTATGCATTTCATTAGGAGAAATAGCCCTAACATGCCTTTCTATTTTTTTTTAATTTTGGATAAGATGATAGAAAAGGTGCAAAAAAGAGGAAGGAAGCATGATGCCAGCTTGTTTCATTTTGCCCCTCATCAAGCTGCTGGTTTTGAAGGAGCTAGAAAAGAGAGGTAGCACTTGGGAGGACTTCTTGGCGGCATCAAATTTCATAAACCCGTTTGACATGTCAAAGATTCAAGAGCAAAACGCTACACCTCAAGCATCACAGGACACACCAAAGAATGATGATTTAGTTGAAGAGCGTGTAGGACAAAGGATAACCACTAGATCATAGGCAAAGAAGAGAAAAGCAAGTGAACTCTAAAGGGTCAAGTGAGCTACATTTTTTGAGAAGATCAAGGTTCCACAAACATCAAGAAGAAGAGGCACCACCAAGGAAGTGGCAGAAGAAGACATTCCCAAGCAAGATATCAGTTCTTCTGAAAGAACTTTGACACAACAATATGAAGATCAAGAGATTGGGGATGAAGGTCAAGAAGTTAATTTTGAAGAATGCCAGTCCAACAAACAAGATGAAAAAGACCTTAAGATTCCTGACTTACAAGAAATATTAGGCAAGGCTCATTACACCCTCAATTTTCTACAATAGGAAAATAGAGAATTACAACACATAGTTATGGAGGCACAAAGACAAAAAGAACATGAAACAATGCCCAAAATCCGATCACTTGCTACCAAAGACAAGGGGAAACAGATGATTGGTCTAGAAGAGGCTAATGTCCTTGAAACAAAGCCTCGGAGACCAAGGACCAGAGAAATGACCAGGAAAGAACAAAACACTAAGGACATGCCTCTACCTCAAGCACAACCTACCATTGAAAATAAGATGTGGGCATACCTTGAAGAGAATAAAGAATACTGGCTGGAAAGAGTGAATAACCATTTAGAGAGACTACTGCACAAGGCCGATAGAGATATTAACCTCCAGAGAAACCTAACAAGGCATTACTATTTTAGAAATCTGAGTGTTAAAGCAAGGATAAGAGTGATGAAGAAAAAACTCAAGAAGACTAGGAAGAAACTGAGAAAGATCAAGCAAGAAAAGACTGGAGGGAGAGGAAGCGGACTTGAAATTTTGGTTGAGGTAGTTGCTAATTAGTTTTTAGCCACATTTGAAATTTTAAGATAGCCACTTGAAATACTCGCCTATACATACTTCAAACTTTGAAATATTATGGATTCGAACAT
This sequence comes from Pinus tabuliformis, assembly GCA_031772625.1. Classification (NCBI taxonomy): domain Eukaryota; kingdom Viridiplantae; phylum Streptophyta; class Pinopsida; order Pinales; family Pinaceae; genus Pinus; species Pinus tabuliformis. Next base: position 971,099,611 of record CM062810.1, read on the forward strand.
GTTTGAGAAGGACTCATTGATGTAAAGAATCTCACAGTGCCATATTCGGTCAAATTCCAATAATACAATCGCATCAATTACAAGATTCTCGTGTCACTCATGTTGGTGAAGTGCATTTACCTTTGTATATTTCTGTTCACTATTTTTCATATGTTATTCATTGATTCTGGATTATTCTAAGAAGGAGAAGAACAAAATTTGTTGGAAAATACACTTTGTTTCTAGCTTAGTGATAATTAATACATTTTCTACTTGATGATTAGTATTGGAATTCTTAACTGCTCTGGTATAATATGATTCCCTCATATTTTCTTCTAAATCACACCTCAACCTTAAGAATCCAGCAAAGGTGCCTACCTTGCCCTATAAGGTTGTCTGTAGAACATGTCTTGATTGAACTCAACTTGTGACTCCATTGCTTAATGGCTTATCTTCCTTGTTTCAACCCAAATCAATTCTAAAATCAAAAACCTGAACCTAATAGCTAGCCTAATATTATTCATAAGAACATAGCTAAATTATACATAGAGATCCCTCTCTGGGGTTGGAAGGGCTAGATTCCCAACTCCCAAAGTGGTTTTGTGGTTACCTCTGCAATTATTTCCCAGCCTTATTAAATTACAGAGTGATAACATGATTAGCTTGATACTATCTTTAGCATGTTTCTAAGGTTTTTTCACATCCAAGCTCTATTGTTTACTTTCCATGAATTTTTTTGATCTACTTGTTTCTTCTACTCTTTAGACCAAAGAGACCAATTCACATTATGAGGCCAAGAGACGAATTAAGAGTGAAGTATTTCTAGCCTTGTGTTTGAGTTCATGATTTAGAAAATATGGTTATCTCATCATTGTGACTTCATAAATGGGAAAAAAATTGTGTAGTAATCTTATGATTGAAGGGGAGTTTTCATTATTTTCTTTAAGAACACGGTAGTAAATCTCAACGTACACAACCCTAGTAATGGTTAGACCTCCAAATTTGTTGGTTCATCTATGGAAGAAGGAGATTTTGGAGGTAATTGGGTAACATTATGGGAAAATTCAATCATTAAAATCAATTATGGTTTACTATGCCTAAATAATGGTTTATAACCATTAGGAGTGCATTTAAAATCAAAAAATGGCGACTTCTATACACCAAGTTTGTAGAGAAGACATACAAAACTATGTTATAGTCTAGTATAAAACATGTACCACTGTATTGCAATTTTAGAGAAGGTTTAAAACATGTAAGAATAATGGTCTAGCTCCTCTAATCCATGAATGGTTTCCAAAGATGAGATGATAGATATGTAAGCAATTTTTTGATGCATTTCTTTAGATGATATTTGTATGCCTTAAGGCGAAAAGGCATGCTCAAGATCAAAATTATGTGTTTCTGCAAAAGAATAGGGCATGTTGTCAAATGGATGTTGAACCATCAAATAATATGAACCTTGACACCATAACTTCACCCAACCTCTATTTAAGGACTATTATTTTTTATCATTAAAATTCATTTTAATATCTCATGCTTCTTATATTACAAGGTAATATTTTAATATGTCAAGCTTCTTATATTGTGTTAGGGTAATCATAGGAAGGAATATTTTAATATGTCAAGCTTCTTAGATTGTGGTAGGGTAATCATAGGAAGGAACTAACCTTGGAGTATGTAAATGAATAATAATATATGTACCCATTTAATGAAAACTTTATTACTTTTTTTGTCTAACTGAATTAACTTGTTTTTTGTTGATATATGTAGTTGTCCACCCTCGTTATTGACAATGTGGGTGACAATGACAAATTTTTTGAATACTTCAACCCAATGGAGACAATTAAAAAGGCCATGGGAAAGACAAACAAGGAACTTATTGCATTTTCTAGTTGTGAACCAAAAAAGGAGAACAAAAAAAGTGCAACATTTTGATGGAATATATACAACGATACGGGGTAAATGTGATATTTTAAAAATATTATTTATTGCATATATTCATTTATAAATTTTGGTTTTATTCTTTTATATGATTTGAACAAAAATGGTTTTCTTTATGTAGGATTTTTTGATACTTCTTATGTAATGCAAGGGGCTCATTGCAAAACTACAACAACTGAAGAAGACTTTCGGCTCAATTTCAAGTTCATCTTTCAAGTCATGGTAAAACATCAACAAAGAATGGGGAAATAGAATTTTCCTCTTTGAACAACGTGGTAAATAAAATCAATGGAGTTTAATTGTTTCTAATTTGTAAAATCTATCCATGATTTGATTTAACCGATAAAATAATTTGTCTATTTTTTTTAAGCAAGAGATCAACAACAATAATGAGGCCAACAATGAACAACAACCCCATGGCATTGGAGTGTAGCTTATTGATGGTTGTGTGTAGCTGATATTATGGCTATAAATCAAAAGTGTTGACTACAATTATTAATATTTACTTGTAGATGTTGTACTTATAACGTTTCTTGTTTTAATGACAAAGCATGTAGATAAGAACAATCATTGGGAGAAGGAACTCATGACAACTGAACCAATCGTCCTGACTAGTCAACCTAGTAAGTAACATTGTAATGATATTTGTAATAATGAACTACTATATTAATAATAACTAACCATATAAATTTAAACCTTTCTGTTAGTGTAGTTGATGCCCTTTGCGACAACCTATTCCACTGTGTAGTGAAGAGTACACAATTAGACTTAGAACACATCAAAGCATGCATATTCAATGTATGCCAAGAGAGGGACCAACAACTGATGCAGCGGATCAAGAAATGGATGATCCAATCATGAAATTTATACAAACTAAGAAATCTAAAAGGAAGTGATTGTATATAATACGAGACAAATATATAATGGAAACATATTTTGATGATAAAACTTATTAATATAAACTATTTGTTGCTAACTAATTTTTGTTTTTCTACCTTCTAATGCATTAACCATATATGTTTTGTATGTATAAAACCACATATTTTCACACACATTCTTTCTTTTATTTTTTATTTTTTTTTGGCTACTTTCTATCCATGAATCGTACTATGTCACTTTCAATTATTTTCCAGTAGATAGATTGGGTATGGGGAATTGAGAGTGGCGTCAAGGTGGGGGGAGGGCCAAATGGGCTTCCACCTTCCCATGATTAGCCCTTTTCACTAAAGAATAAATTATTCTCGAAAAGAAGAGAAGCTAATTTAGGTATTTCCAATTTAATATTTCTAGAGTCTCACACATGTTGATATGTATATTTTTTTATTTAATTATTATTCACTCAAAAAAACTTTTATTCTTTGTCGATTTCTATATATCTTCACAATGGAAATATAATTAATTACTAGCCTATAAGTCATGTGATTGTACAAAATCCTACCTCATTGAGCTCATGGATGAAGATTGATAGTAATCATTTTTCCATTTTCATTTGTGTGTGTGCATAATTGTAAAGATTCATGTTAATATTGTTGATGTCATTTCCTGGTATTTTATTTGATGAGACAATATGTATCTTATTTGAAAAAAACTTTGTTTTTAACATTTGTTGATTGTGGTCATGAGCATTGCAAAATTCCAAAAACTCAATTGCAAGACCCATAACACCTTAGAGAGTGCCAATATCATCTCACCAATCCTCTTATTCCTTTTAGCCAACTCTCCTTTGATTCAAGTGGGGTTCTCCCTATAGATCCCAAAAATATATTGTGTCAGCCACACCAAGTCAAAATATCTCCAAAGATTATACTCAACACTCCATCAATCAAATGGTATGATCAATTAGACTTTAGGTGGAAGATATGATTGCTAGATCTGTTAGTGTAACCAAGTTAGAAGTCAAATGGAATACCCTAAAAATCATAACTATAGGATTTTCTAAGATAGTGGAACCCCAAAAAATTGTTTTAGTGACCTACAAAAGGTATAAATTGATGGAAAATGAAGGATCGATGCCTTAGCCCGTCAATATATTTTTGGGCATATGGAGATAGAGGAGTAAATCTATGGCATATGGTTTATCTTCTTGGTCATTTGTGAAGGGCAAAAGTTGAGGGTCTTCTCTAAGTTTGATTTAGTATATGCTCTTTGGCTTGCACCTTATAATGATCTTGGCAAATCAAAAAGAGAAAGACTAATTTGTATTCAAAGTCAACAAATGCATGCCCTACCTCAGCAAATGCATGCCCTGCCTCAGCTAATGAATACCTTTCCTTAGGACATCCATGCCCTACCAAAGCAAATATATTCCCTACATTAGGAAATCCATGCTTTGCCTTAGTGAATGAACACCATGCTTTTGATGCTCAACAAATTATCATTTGACAAGTTTTATCTAGACATCTTGCTAGTGATGCTTCAACAAATTAACATTTGACAAGCTTTATCTAGACATCCTGCTAGTGATGCTTCAAAAAATTAACATTCGACAAGTTTTATTTAGACATCCTGCTAGCAATGATTCTATCTGTAGTTATCCACTATGATCAAATTGGACCCCAATCCTCTTTTGAAATATTCATAGGATCCATTTGGTGATGAAAAAATTTATTCCTAAAGAAAAAAAAAAAACTATATTACTAAGTTATCTTATAGAGTCTATAAAAGTGAAGAATGGTCTTAGGGATTATGAAATTTAGAAAAAATAACCAAGGGAGAGGTGGGAGACTATAACTCTTAAGACATTTATTAAGTAAACTTGACCAACATGTCTACATGTAAACAACATACTCACAAATGTGACATGGTTGAACCACACCATTTTTTGGTATGTTTTGGCTCAGGGAATACACAACCCGCCTTAGTGAATGTGGGCCATACCTTAGAAAATTCATGCATTGCCTCAGGAAATGAACACCCTACTTGTGATGCTTCAACAAATGAACTTTTGACAAGTTTTATCTAGACTCTTTCTAGCAATGATTCTTTCCACAATTTTGCACTATTATCAAATTGAAACTCAATCCTCTTTTGAAATATTGTTTGAATCCATTTGGTGATGAAAATTATTTATTTACTATCATGAGTGGTGGGTATACCTTGAAATCCTTCTCAACATTAACTCTTCTAGGGGAATCCATGAATAGTGAAAGTAAAACATTGAATTCCACTTCACTATTGAATATTGTTTGATTTATTGTTTTAGTTGAAGGCCGAAAATTTGAATATTCATCATTGTCTACATTGGCTAGTCCCAATTTGTAATCTAAAATTTTATAAACCTCAAAAGGGATTGCTTTTATCACTGAATAATAGGATTTGAAGGCTAGATTTACATTGTAGAGGTTGACTATGTGAACTTATGATTATCCAAATTACATTCTTGTAAGTGTTCAATTTAAATTTTCACTTGAAATGCATAGATTAAACATCCTTTCTTGTTGTGGTAACTTTTATACTAAAGACTAATTATATACATGAATACATGTATTAATTCTTAGTAACTATTTATTTTAAATACTTTAATATTATGTTTGTACTTGAATAGTTGCTAAAATATGTGAATAGTTTCTTTCACTCAAAATTAATCTTCTTTGAGTATCCGAAACATATAATCTGCTCCTAACTATCTAGGATAAATATAATAATACATATATATTAACATAGTAATTAAGATATGTATTTCTAATAGTTATTTTATCCTAATTTTAAGCCATAAATTTTCCCTTTTGATCTATGTACTTCGTATCCAAAACTTTAGAGGGTTTGAAAGGAAGTGAAATGATATTTTAAGGTCCACGAGACTAAAAATAGTCTATGAGACCATTAGTTCCCTATTTTTCGCTTTTTGCAATTCAATCCTTTTCCGATTCAAATTGATGATGAGCTGGCCCAACCTCCCAACAATCTCCTCGTTAAAAAGAAAATGCCAAGAAACAGATGCTAACATGTTCTCATAACTTTCTCTGATGTCTTTGAATGCATCAAATTCCAAAATGAAATGTTTTTCCAATTTCACAGCCCAAGACGTGAAAAATGTACACACTCGTTCTTCCCAAGCTTCTTTATGCCTTTTCCACCATCCTGTTTCACACAAAAGTTAATGTGAGTTGGTACTTAATTGAGCAATAAGAACCTTTGCCCTCCACGAAATGCTAGCTACAATGAACTCTTTTTGTTGTAGACCACACGTAGGGTTGAATTCCTCAATGTAATATTTCTTCTTTCTACCCAACTATTTTCCCCATACTTTTTATGAAACTTCTCCATAACAAAATCCTTTAGCTCCTTGGTATTTGTGAGACATGCATTAATTTGTGAGTATTACTCATTTGATGTGGCAATATTTACTTGTATGTGGGCTTGGTCACCTCTTCAAAAAATCAATCACTCGCAATCAAATACAACATGACATCTACCACAATTACATGCGCCTCAATACCAATAATGAGCCCTATGCCATCATAAGCATGGATTTAAGTGTATGCCATAATTTTTAAAAAATAATTTTCTTTTGTCATACCTCTGATGACAATGATGAATATTCAATATAACACTTCCGCTCAGTTTGCATCACACATTTCCGCCCCTTTGACACTATGCCCATAGGGGTGGTCATGATATAGTCACTCTCCTCATGGGAAAGCACTTAAAAATTCATTGCACATATGAACAACTACTACTATTGTCAGAGGATTTAGAACTAATCAAGTTAATCCCCCTCACCCTTAAAAAAAAAACTTAACATATTTGCATACAATTAAATTAATTAATAAGATACTTAATGCTTAATCTTTTATTAAATGAAGTTGTTATTGTCCATAAACTTTTGTGTTATATGATTCACTTTTTTTAAACTAATAATAGTTAAATTAGTTAATAAGATCATTAGGATTCCTGCTCTAACCCATATATCACTAACCTCTCCCATCAATCTGTCACCACCCACATCCATAATTCAACACCAAACAGGAGAATGAAAATTCCTAGATTGAAGGGATGATAAGAAGGGTGTTAAGTCCTATCATCTCATACAATAGAGGCATTCAATGAAGGTAGTTGCAACATACAAATGTAATTATGGCCTAGCTCAGGAGCCTTGCCTAATAATGATGGAGAAGCTCGTGGCTTGTTGATGAGATTATGCCAACAATCAAGTTTGTTTAGCTCTGTTGATATTCTAGGTAAGTTTCCACTACATCCCCCAATTTGTCCATTTATTTTTGAAATCGTGTATGATTTTCTTTAAGTTTTAGTTCATAGAGCATCCTTCCTCTTATGGCCTCCTTAACTAAAATATATGCTTTCTTTCCTGTCCTATTTTCCATTAAAATCATCTATCTCAAACACGAGTTGATAACTTAAATCCTCTTTGATCTATCTCTTGGGATGGTGGGTTTTATTTAGTTGTTCGATCCCATGGGCTCTTTTCCCTATGCACTTTGTCATTTTACCCTCGCCCCTCACTCTAACAAACACTATGTCATGAGTTGGTTCTTCACCACCGTCAAAACAATTAATACCAAGGAGTCCCCTCATGCACGAGAGCACAAGCACATGAAAAATACTTTGTAGCATTCTATTGACCACATTCCTCTAGGGAAACGATAGAGGAAATAGAAAATGTAGAAAATGAAGCAAGAGTGGAAAGGATATTTCTATTAGACATAGAGGTTAAATAAAATATAAGGTAGTCGATTCTATACTTAGGTAATACTCAATCAAAACACACCTAATGTATTTAGACAACAAACCTCTACTAGGAGATTAAAACTATGAGCAAAGTCTTGGTAGAGTGAAGTGAAGCAAAATAAGATATTTTCTTATGCATAGATACTCTATAGCTGCAAGTGAATAAGTTGGATCACAAGGTAACTACTCTTTCCAAGAAAGTAGCAGACCTAGAATTTCAAGACAATGAGGAGAAGGAGGCTAAACTTTTATACTACTAGGTAGAATTCCCCCGAATAAATGTTCAAGATTTCTAATACTATTTTTACTTTTTAAAACATGCTATACAACTTTCTCATCAACTCTAGTTTTAGCCCCTTGGTATATTTTCTAATAGTATGAAACCATATGACTTATGTATCTATGTTATTATTTACTTAAATTGATATTTTTGTCAAAGTTATTCTGATCTCATTAGGAATGTTGTTTTTTTATTAAATCAATGCAAAGGTGTGATTAATTAAAAAAAAAACCCTTTACACTCAATCTTTTATTAAATAAAGGTTTTACTGGCATAAAGTTTGATTTCATATAACCTAAATTTGGTGAAAATGATTGCAATACTTTATTTTTATTTTTTATGAACCAATTTTGGTGGGCATTAATGAAATACTTTATTGGAATAAAGTTTTATGGCATATGATTCATATTTAATGGAAATTAATAACATATTTTATTAATCTTTATCCCCATCGGGGACTATAGTTTTCGGCCTTGAGTCAAAATCTGTTGACCTTTTATTAATTCACCTTGAATATACAACCATCTCTAATTTTTTTTGGTTGAAATTATATATTAATTCAATTGATTTTAGGAACAAAATGAATTTTTTATTTATGAAATTTCACAACACATAATGCAATTGGTTTAGTTCTATAATGTGATGTGACTTTCTTCACTTGGTTTATGCAATGTTTTCCACAATCATTAGAATAAAAAAATGACTAAGAAAAAATAAGTCTTAGTGGTCAATTTACAGGCTCAAACAATGTTAAAGTCAAGGCTTGATTTGTGATTGGTTTAATGCTATGTGATGTGAATTTATTCACTTGGTGTGTGAGATGTTTTCCCCAATCATTAGAATTAACAAATTATTAACAAAAATAAAATCTTAGTGGTCAATTTTCAGACTCAAACAATGCTACAGTCAAGGCTTTGGCATTGCTATAGTTGAGGTTGTAAGAATGCTACAACAAAATCAAGGAAAGGGTGCCTGTCATGCAAACTTCATTCCACTAGCACCATGCTCCACCAATCACATTAGTCTCAAACATCATGCTCCCTGCCATCTCTTCTCCTTATGTACTACCTTGTCACCTCTTCACTGCATCCCCACTAGTGTTCCCACACAATGCTAAATATTACTCCATTTGTTTTGGTGTTGAAATTCATAGTTGAAAGAACAACCAATTGGTAAAGGAAAGAACTATATGTTGACATCCTTGCCTTCCTAGTATGTATAGATAAAAGGTGCATCCAATCTATTTTTTTCTCTCACTATATGACAATTGTGTGAATGTGACATCGATTTTAATAGATTTATTCACGTATTCTGATTTTTATTGTAAATTTCTTGATATGTATATATTTGCGATAAAAAAGGGAGAAATACAACACATTAACACTATTTCTTGGTCCAGTTCTTACAAATAGTATGTATAATTAGCCAAATATTTATTAGAACTTGTAAAACAAATAAGAAGTAGAGCTCACAAACATGGAGTCGGATTGGTGATGTCTATGGATGTAAAGTGATTTGAGCTATAAACTACCATGGATAATCCATTAGAAAAATTCATCATAATAAATATTATAATATTATGATACCTTAGACTATGCAAAAAAAAAAATTCATTAGATCCTAGATTAATTAATTATTAGCTTTGATTGCATTTTATGAAATAACTAAAACAAAAAAAATAAAATGAAAGAATAGGCACAAGTATACATCATCCACACAAGCAAACACGATATCTATCTTGGGAAACTCAATACAATAGGAATCCTAACTAGAAGGTGAGGTCTATCCTTTGCTCTCATTGCTTTAGTTGTAAAATAAACATACAAATGAATGAGAACTCACAATAGATTTACTATTTGACATTGTGGCCTAAATGTCTACAACATAATCCTCCTCTTCCTCCTCTGTTATGCTCACAAAATACCACCCTTAGATGTTTGACTTAATGATGAAACAAGATATAATGCTAAAGAGTGGAACCTCTTTCCTTCTTAATGGCTTATTATTTAACATAGCCTAATAGTCATATAGGGGTAGGGTTTTGTCTTCCTCAACCCTCAATTGTGATAAGGTTTTGGATCTTCTACAATATTATCAAAAGTTCACAAGTGGCTGGCCCCACTTGTTCAAGTAATGGGGGACTGGCATGGCATCCATTCGTACAATGATTATTTGCATTTAGGTCAACTTGCAGGAGGTGTACGTTTCACATATGAGGTTTGATTGAGGTTATTTTTGGGTGAAAGTCTTAACTTTTCAAATAATTTTATGTGGTGAGATAATACCAAATATGCCCCTTTTGTATGCCAAAACTACTCTATAACCACCTCTGGAAATTGCAAAAAAATTTATAATGCTAATGAAATCGAATTGAAATCAAGAGACAAAAATTTCTTCTACTATTCTGCAGAAAGGAAAACACAAAATAGAAACAAATTCAATAACATGCAACCATCAAAACACAAGGAACACAATGATTTTATAGGGGAACCCAACTGGGAAAAACCCTTCCACTTCTTTGCATTAATTCAGATGAGAAAGAGAAACAATTACAATGTCTTGCTTCAACTCTAAAGCACACCCTGCATTGTAAAATTGTTCTCCTGCTTCCTGACCTACTCTAGCCAACACTTAGCCAATTCAAGCCTCAACCAACCTCCTATTTCCTTGCGTAATCTTGGATGAATTAAGCTCCTAAAAAATAGGGAAATTCCCTATTTCCTTGCACAAATCCAAGGGGAATTAATCACCTGCTCAGTGAAAAAGCATTGTACACTCAACAATATACAATTATAAATAAAAATGTGCCTTTTCCATCCACTCAACTAGGAAATTTGAATTCCATGCATGAATGGGTCTATTTTTAGCTGATTGACTAGTTAACTGAGAGATCAGTCAGTTAAAAATAGTCATAACTACTCAATTGACATTCATTTGACTCAACTAATGACTAAAGACCAGTTAATTGAGTTCAACTAATAATAAATCAACTAGATTTCTAGATCTTAGCAATCAACTCATGCACAACTCTACTTCTAGCCTAAAAACTTGAATTTACTGACTTAACTAATAGACAAGGCCATGTCACTCTAGCTCATTGCAATCCAATTCATCTTTCTAATGTGGAAAAACATTTTTTCTCCATTTGACTAAGGTACTAGTCAAATTAAGCCTTTTCTTGCTACAATTCAACCATCCCTCTTAGCAAGAAAGGGGTTTTTCACAACCCCAGTCCATCTATTGTGGAATGTACTGTAGCACAGATAACATTACCCTTCACTGTTTCTATTGCTACTACAACAATTACAACTGAGAAGCATCCAAAATACTGAATCAATTATGTCTTTGAGTTGCAATTATCTCTTGAGCATATAAATGGTACTTGTCTCTGAACTGTCTACTGGGAAATTTATGTTGTTGATGACTTTGTTTTTGAGCCTCCTTCTCTACTGTCAACAATGCTTTTTGCTCCTCAGTATTAGACTGCTCCAATTGACACTGATCGTCTTGCTACTAAATGCTGTGGTCCCTTGTAGCAAGGGTAATGATCCATGATGTGAGTATACTACAATTACTACTCCTCTCCTATGGACCCTGCCCAAATATTTTCAACTCTGGGACTAAGGATCTACATCGCCCCAACTCACTCTTGTAGGTATAGATTCATTCGTGGAGAAATCTACCTCTCCAACTATGCACGCGAAGTAAACCTCTTGGAGACAGGCATTGGGATTTTCCCATCAAGTGTCGATCTTGGCTCCCGTTAGTTGCTGATATTGACTCTTTATCAAAGTGTGCATGCTCTTTTCTTCCGAGACAAGTCAATTTCCCCTCATCGGCCCCTTGTCAATTATGCACCAATAAATAAGTACTTTGTCACCCCAATCCTTAAACTTTGGTATGCTTCCACATCAACCCAGTCCTAGTCAGCCTAACATTCTTTTTGTATGCTTCATTTTGATCATTCAGAGAAGAACTCCTGGGACACGTTAGTCTGACACTCTTATTTTGTGGGCTATCCTGATAGAACCTCAATTCTGTCTCCTGACCTCTTCCAAAGGACGAAATCTTGTTAAGACTAAAAAAAAACTAAGTATTGAATACTATTCACTGTACAGAGAGAGAGAGAGAGAGAGAGAGAGAGAGAGAGAGAGAGAGAGAGAGAGAGAGCGAGAGAGAGCGAGAGAGAGAGGGAGGGAGGGAGAGGTAGAGAGAGAGAGAGGGAGGGAGAGAGAGGGAGAGAGAGGGAGAGAGGGAGAGGGAGAGAGAGGGAGAGAGAGGGAGAGAGAGGAGAGAGGGGGAGAGAGAGGGAGAGAGGGGGAGAGAGGGGGAGAGAGGGAGAGAGGGAGAGAGGGAGGGAGGAGAGAGAGAGAGAGAGAGAGAGAGAGAGAGAGAGAGAGAGAGAGAGAGAGAGAGAGAGAGAGAGAGGGAGAGGGAGAGCGAGGGAGAGCGAGGGAGAGCGAGGGAGAGAGAGATTTGTGTGTGTGTATTAAAGAATGGAAATAGAGGTTGCAAAAGGATTGATTTATAATATTTATCTAGAAAATCACTCTTGCCACACTTCACACTTTCCCTCACTGATTATTATTATTAAATCAATCAATAAATACATCAACACATGTCACTCTAAATCCATGGAAATAGGAGCGAATGTAACAATTTTGGAAAAATGAAACAAATTACAACAATTGACTAATTTTAATGAACTAGATGGCAATCCAAACCAACTTTATCCTAACAAATCCACTCATTGAGGAACCAACTCCTTTGGTAAATAGTTTTGACCTCTTGGTCAATTGGATTTTACAAATGCCCCTACATCATACTCCCAAGGAACAAAGAATTCATGGGCTCCTTCCCATGAGGTCTTCAAAAGTTTTATCACTTTGTTGTAATAATGTGGCAGCCATCCAAGTTGCACCGGTTACTGGAAGGTCCTTCCACTTAACCAAATACTCATAGTATTCCTTTCCCTTGGTCTTCTTAATCAATATCTTGTCTAAAATCCTTTCTGGATGCAAAGGCTTTGCTGCTGGTAACTACCTCTGCCACTGAATTGGTTGTTTTTTACTGTCATCTTTTATTTGCACCTCTTCTCTTAGATGATACTTGTATAAATCTACAAAATTGAAGATGGGAAAGATGCCAACCCCTGGTGGAAACTCTATCTCTCATGCATTTGCTGAAAATTTCCTAAGGTTCTTACAAGGACCAATTTTCTTTAAATTTAGTTTATTGTATTCTGCTTTAGGAAATATTTCTTTCCTAAAATGTGCCAACACTAAGTTACCCACTTCAAAGCTCTATTCTTTCCTCTTGATATCTGCTCTAGTTTTATATTTGAGGCTTCTCTCTTCTAATATATGTTTCACCTATTCATGGATTTCCTACATAGTTGTAATAAAGTCTTCTCTTGTTGCACTTCTTTGTTTTTCTCTGCCAAAATTTTTGAGTTCATGCACTCCTCTTGGATTTCATTCTATACATAATCTTAAAAGGACTCTAACCAACGTTTCCGTATGGAGAATCATTATAGGAAAATTCAGTCTAGGAAAGCACCTGATTCCGCTACTTAGGATGGTCTCCAACCAAGCTTCTCAAGATATTCCCCAAACTTATATTAACTACTTTAGTTTTCACACCAGTATGAGGGTGATAGGTTGAACTAAAGCTCAAATCAATTCCAATCTTCTTCCACAAATTCCTTCAAAACTACCCCAAGAATTTGGTATCCATATTTGAAACAATGCTCTTGGGCACTCCATGCAGTCTCACCACTTCTTTGAAGAAAAAGTTAGCAATATGGGTAGCATCATTGGTTTTAAAACAAGGAATTAAATGGGCCATTTTTGAAAATATGTCCACTATAAAAAATATTTCATCATTAACCTTTTGAGTCTTCGACAAACCCAATATGAAGTCCATGCTTACTGAATCCCATGGTATGTTAGGAACTAGTAATGGTTTATACATCCTTGTATTCTGGCTCTTTCTTTTTGCATGTTGGTAAATTTTGTAGTTTCTCACAAACTTTTACACATTATTCCTCATCATCGACCAATAGTAAAAATTATTTAGCTGCTCATAATCCTTATCATGGCCAAAGTGTCCTAAAAGGCCTCCACTATGTTTTTCTTTGATAAAATTCTCTCTCATCGAACATTTTGGTATGTAGAGATGATTATTCTTGAACAATAATCCTTCTTGAAGAATATAATCAAGCCACTAACTTCTACCTTGGATAGTTGCGTTATTATAAGCTTTATAGGCCTCCTTAAAATATGCATCTTCCTCATACAATTCCTTCATGAAGTCAAACCCCATGATCTAGACTTGACTTTCCTACATAATCAAATTCCTCCTACTCAATGCATAAACAATTTTATTAGCTTGGCCACTAATGTGCTTCAAAACAAAAGTGAAATTTTGGAGATATTCAATCCACTTGACATTCTTTTGACTTAATTTAGTTGTAGCATTGTAAGGCATGATTATATGTATACAAACAAACTCTTTAGACATTAAATAATGCCTCCATTTCTTTAAAGCTTGTACCACAACATAAAACTCCTTGTCATAAGAAGTATACTTCCTTCTGGACTCGTTCAACTTCTCAGTAAAATATCTTATGGACTTATCCTCCTTTATTAATAGAACACCAATCAGTTCTCCATTAGCATCACACTTCACTTGGAAATGCTTGTTGGAATATGGTAACACTAGAAAGGAATATTATGTGATATTCTTATTCAATAACTAAAAGCCTTTCTCTACTTCATCAGTCCACAAGAATGGTTGTTTATCTTTCCTTATTATTTCCACAATTGGAGAACTCATCCTATTGAAATTCCAGATGAACTTCCTGTAGAAACTAAACAAACCATGAAAGCTTCAATCTTCAAAAATACTTTTAGGAGAGGAACAATCAACAATAGCTCTTACATTCTAAAGATCCATCTTTAAAACATCCTTATATATAACAAATCGAAAGTGTATGAGTTCTATCTTCACGAATGAACATTTCTTCAAATTGATAAGAATTTCTCTTACTGTAGCTTCTCTAACACATACCTAAAATGTCTAAAGTCCCGTTCTTTTGATTGGTTGCAAACAAAAATGTCATCTGAATACACAATTACAAACTTCCCTATGAATTCCTTTAACACCTCATTCATCAATCTCATAAAGGTACTGGGTGGATTAGACAACCCAAATGGCATGACCAACCATTCATAGAATCCATCATTGTTTTAAAGGTTTTCATCCACTCGTCTCCCTATTTAATCCTGATCTAAAGTTACCCACTCTTTAGATAAATCTTAGAGAGACACCTAGCACCACTTAAACAATCCAACAAATCATCTATGCAAGGTAAAGGAAATATGTACCTGATTATGATCTTGTTCAATGCTCTAGAGTCTATACACATGCACCAACCTCCATCTTTCTTAGGACTCAACATTGTTGGCAATGTGAATGGACTAAGGCTTTCTATGATCAGTTCTTTATCTAAAATCTCCTACACATGATTTTTTATTTATTCATTCTCTAGTGGGGTCACTCTAAATGCAGCTTTATTTGTTAGACTTTCTCGCGATATTAAGTCAATATGGTGACTTATACTCCTCACGTGTGGCAACTCATTAGGCAAGTCATCCATGATCTTGAATCTCAAAAGGAAAATCAATCACAGTAATGGAGGTAATAATTACCCTAGGTTTACAAACCAAATAAAAGCTTACCTCATTATCTTCCATCTACTATCAAAATTATTTCCCTCTCAACAACAACGCCTTGGAATCAT